>CM029014.1:58097940-59440326 GCA_016801055.1 Panax notoginseng | reverse complement strand
TTCAAGTGTTGCAATGGACCTTTTGGTACTTGTAAGCTGGGCTCCGCTTTGACTCGTTGCGACAAGTTAGACACCTTGAGATAAACAACGCTATCTCTCTCTTCATATTGCTCCACCAAAATGTATGACGAAGATCATGATACATTTTGGTACTTCCAGGATGGATTGCAAACGGTGTGTTGTGCGCCTCCATCATGATTTCATACTTTAAATCAGGGTTGTTAGGAACACAAAGTCTGGAGTTGACTCGAAGTATTCCTTCTTCATCGATTCTTGCTTCCGGCATAGCACCTTCTTGCACTTTCTTCCTCATACGCATCAGCTCCAGGTCTGTAGCTTGAGCAGCTTTAACTTTATCGATTAAAGTCGGTTCTACTCGTATATTCGCCATCATCACATGGGTCCCTGGAGTCTTTAACTCTATCTCCATCCTTTGCAAGTCACACAAAATGGGCCTTTGTGTTGACAATATCGCACTCGTACTTGCATATGATCTTCTACTCAATGCGTCAGCTACCACGTTCGCTTTTCAGGATGGTATTGAATGGTATGATCATAATCTTTCAACAGTTCAAGCCAACGTCGTTGTCGCATGTTGAGTTCCTTTTGAGTGAAGAAATATTTGAAGGCTTTTATGATCCGTAAAGATCTCCACCTTCTCCCCATACAAGTAATGCCTCCAAATTTTAAGTGCAAAGACAACAGCTGCCAACTCTAGATCATGAGTAGGATAATTCCTCTCATATTCCTTGAGTTGTCTTGATGCATAGGCTATGACTTTTCCATGTTGCATGAGAACGCATCCCAACCCTTTGCTCGAAGCATCACTGTAGATGACAAATCCCTCCGAGCCAGATGGTATTGTTAGAACAGGTGCTGAAATGAGTCTCCTCTTGAGTTCTTGAAAACTCTGCTCACATTCTTCGCTCCAACCGAACTTTGTATCTTTCCGAGTCAGCTGAGTTAATGGAGTAGCGATTCGAGAAAATCCTTCCACGAATCTCCGATAATAACCAGCTAAACCAAGAAAGCTACGTACTTCGGTCACTGATTTAGGTTGCTCCCAGCTTTGAATAGCTTCAATCTTTGTCGGGTCAACCGATATTCCACGACTTGATACTACGTGCCCAAGGAATGCTACCTCCTCCAGCCAGAACTCGCATTTCTTCAACTTGGCATAAAGCTTGTATTCACGAAGCTTTTGGAGTACCAGCCTCAAGTGTTGCTCATGATCTTCACGACTTTTGGAATAAATAAGGATGTCATCAATAAAGACGACCACAAAGTGATCCAAATATTCCTTGAATACCCGGTTCATCATATCCATGAAGGCAGCAGGAGCATTAGTCAATCCAAAAGACATGACTAGGAATTCATAATGCCCGTACCGAGTTCTAAAAGCCGTCTTTGGAATATCCTCAGTTCTAACCTTCAGCTGATGATATCCAGAACGAAGATCAATCTTTGAAAAGAATTGTGCTCCTTGCAACTGGTCAAACAGGTCATCAATACGTGGCAATGGGTACCTGTTTTTGATGGTGACATGATTCAACTCCCGATAATCAATACAAAGTCGCATACTTCCATCTTTCTTCTTCACGAATAGCACAGGAGCACCCCAAGGAGAAGTACTAGGACGAATAAAGCCAATGTCTAACAATTCCTGCAGTTGGATCTTTAACTCTTGAAGTTCAATAGGAGCCATTCGATATGGGGATTTAGAAATGGGTTTTGTACCGGGTTCAAGGTCGATACAAAATTCAATTTCACGCTCTGGGGGTAGGCCAGGAAGTTCTTCTTACGTCAGGGAATTTATTAACAATAGAAATATCATTCAAAACTGACGTATTTTTGTTTAGATCCGTGACATGAGCTAAGAAAGCTTGACATTCGTTTTTTAATAAACGAATAGCTTTATGGCTTGAGATGACAGCGATTGATTTTAATGGTTTGGTTGCTTGAATTCGCATAATAGGTCGATTAGGAATATGAAAGCTAACAACCTTACGAAAATAATCAATTTTTGCATGATGAGTAGTTAACCAATCAATCCCTAGAATCACGTCAAATGCAAGTATTTTTAATGAAATAAGATCGACAGGTAATGTGTGGGTACCAACTTGAACCAAACAAGACTTATAAATCGTGGATGTAATGAAGGTTTCTCCCAATGGAGTTTTAACAGATAAATCAAAGTCTAATTTCTCCGGAATCAAATTTAATCGATGAGCGCAAGTAGGAGAAATAAAAGAATGGGTAGAACCGGTATCAAATAAAGTATAAATTTCGTTAGAGTTTATGATAAGCTTACCCGTGATGACCTCATTCGGGTTCCTTGCTTTCTGGGAGGTCACAACAAATGCTCTCCCTTTCACTACCGGTTTTGACTTTTCTGGGACGGCCTTTGGTGTCTCCATCTTGGCTGAACTTGTTTTTGGTAAACGACAAAATCGAGCTAAATGACCTTCTCTTCCACAATTATAACATGCTTTAGACGGCATCGCGCAGTTTGGACTGATGTGCCCCTCCCCTCCGCATTTGAAACATATGATAGGTGGTCGTTCTCCTTCCTTAACAACGGGTGCTGGTGCTGACGTCTTTCCATCATTGTTGAATCTCCTCTTCTTGAAATGACCATTCTTATTATTTTGGCCCTGATTACCACCGAAGTGGTTACCATTTCTGGCCTGTTGATTCCCTCCACGCTTGTTGTCACCGCTTTGATGACTGCTCTCACTGGTATTATCATTTTGCCGACTGCTCTCTTTTGGTTGCGTTGACTCGTTATCGCGCTCCACTAACTGAGCCCTATTCACAACATCTGAATACAAACACAGTTTATGAGAAATAAGATGTTGACGTATCTCAGGTTTCAAACCTCGCAAAAATATTCGCGTCATTCGCTCTTCATTATCCACCAAGTGGGACGCAAACCGGGACAACTCAGCAAACTTGGCTTCGTACTGCGACACGGTCATGTTATTTGCTCTAACTTGATAAACTTCACCTCCTTCATGTGACGAATACTTTCAGGAAAGTATTTGTCGTTGAACAGCTCTTGGAACTTCTCCAAGACATCTTCAGTGCGGCAGGTTGAGTACGCTTAATCGATTCCCACCAGTAATCTGCCTCTCCTCGCAACATAAAGGCGGCAAAGGGAACCTTTTGCTCCTCGGAGCATCCCAAGACATCAAATATCTTGGTAATCTACTTTATCCATGTTTCCGCTATAAGTGATTTTGGCTCTCCCTTAAACTCTGGTGGTCCCAGCTCCTTGAACTGTTTAGCGGTGACCGTCCGAGAGTTTTCAGTGTTTCCACCTATATTTTGGATAGGAGCCGCTCTCGCCTGCTGTTGTATGAACTGCATAAAGTTTCTGAACATTCCATCATTCATCATCTAGTCAGTGTTGTTGTTTGCATGAGGTTTGTCACCTTCCTGATGCACATTATCCTGATGTGGTGAATCAACAGTCGCCTGTGCTCCATTGCTATTCTCAACATTCTCAGATGCCATTTTCAGATACTGCCACAAAATAAAAGTTAATTGATATGTCATATATTATCCTTATATTATGACCGACCAATTAAATGCCATGCAAATAAACTTAGGTAGGTCATACTAGCGAAGAAATTCCCCGTCTCTCCCCTCCTAGTTCTATTCTCACATCTTAGCCAGGGATCATATCCCTAAGCTCTGATACCAAATGTGACGCCCCCAAAATTAGGTATACATCACCCATCTTGGGTCGTCAGATACATAGTACAGAATACAAATACAACTTACTAATACAGCTGTCGTGTACAATACGATAAAACATAAACTGCGAGTTTGAATACAAATATTATCTTCTAGAGAGTATTCATACTCAAAAGGAGTCCTCATTACATTTATTAACACACTATTACATAGAATAGTGAGGACTACTAACTAATACTATCATTCGAACCATCACTCCGTTTCCCGACTTGCCCCAGCTACGTTCTCATTTCCTGAAGAGAACAGTGAAAGAAAGGGTGAGCTCAACTAGCCCAGTAAGAAATATTATGACTAAGATAATGCAGAATAAATTATCATTAGCCTTCAATAATGTTAAACTGATAAAATATAATAGACATCAAGTTTAACTACAGCGGAACAAGCAATCCATTAAAAGAGTCAAGTAGAAAATAAACTCTACTATCTTTTATGATTTAAAAGGTTTTTCAACACTGTTATCGCTGGGACTCAGCTTAATAAAATAATTCACATCATCAAATCACCCCTGCACTACGGCCAAGGATATTCGTGTATTCATTAATGGTCATGATCATGCCAACAACTGTCCATCAATGCACTACGGGCCAATGAGGACTTTTACCACATCATTTGTAACATTACGGTCATGATTATACCGAATAATCCCTGGTCATAATCATACCAAGTCCATCTATGCACTACAGGCCACAGATGACTTTCAACATTTTATAAACATGAGGATGATGACAATGATATAAGAATTCAATAAAACAAGTTCAAGAATTAATTTATCCAAGAATTAACAACGTCCAAATTGTCAACATGATTGCTTTGTGGAGTAAAATTCAAGAATACTTAGAAGAATATTTTCATGAAAAGATACTGGATGAACCGCAATTATCAAGGATATTCCACTAATTTCATGGAGTATAGAAGTCAAAACTTAACCAACTGAGTATAATAAAGAATGGAATAACAAAAGAAATCACCATGCATGCGATAGACCGCACAGACAGGTTATTCCAACAGAATAATAAATAATGGAACCAGGTCCGGCGTAAACGCACAGACAGGATATTCCGACGGAATAATAAATAATGGAACCAGGTCCGGTGTAACACAACAGACAGGATGTTCCAACAGAATAATAATAAAAACGGAACCAGGTCCGGTGTAAAACACACCGACAGGATGTTCTAACAGAATAATAATAAAAACGGAACCAGGTCCGGTGTAAAACACACAGACAGGATGTTCCAACAGAATAATAATAAAAACGGAACCAGGTCCGGTGTAAAACACACAGACAGGATGTTCCGACAGAATAATAGAAGAATGTCACCATATAGGGTAGACCGCGTATACAAGTTATTCCAACAGAATAATAAGAAATGGAATAACAACAGTTCTCTTCATGAATAAGAAAGAATAACACCCCTTACCGTTTTAAAGAAGAGCTGAAATAAGGAAGTAGTTAAGTAGCAGAATACTCTTCTTCTCTCTCTCTATAGTTTCTCTCTATAGTTTCTCTCTCTAGAGTTCAGTGAATTCGTAAGAAATAATGAAGGAATGAGCTGCTATTTATAGAAAAATAGAATGCATAGTAACTAATCCATGAACGGTCCAGATTGATTACTTTAATCTGACGGTCCATATTTAAAGAAAAATCTTTTAAATAAAATATAATATATTCTATTTATAGAATAACTTTAATAAAGTATTCTGTTTTATATAAAAAGATGTTTCTGTTTTATTACGTTAATAATACGAATAAAACAAAACGTCATTATCGCTAAATAATTCATATTATTAACTGACAATAATTGAATCAAACTGAGTGACTTCTCACATAAGCATTAATAATTAATACCGTGTGCTACTATGCAACCACACGTATTACTGTACTTTTACTACCGAGTAGTTCAACAGTAACAATGGTAAAACTTTCGTCGTTATTTTTAATAAAATATTTTTGTCGTTTTCTCAATCCGATAATAATTCTGTTGTGGGGTCCACCAATGATTGTGCCATTGTACGAATATTTCATTGAAAACGAATATCCCCGACCAATCGAATATTATATAACAACTTGCGTACTTTGCAAAATTTATAAATATTACCCACAACTATAACATTATATCAAATTAACTCCATAATATTCAAAAATGATATTTATAGAAAATTCATCTTTATTTATAAAAGTTGGGGTCATACAGTAATCGTGGTCGTGATAATAAAAGGAGTGAGTCGGGAGGAGATTTCAAGAAGAGAAGGTACAACAATGATAATGTGAAGACGTCAGCACAAACATCAACTGTTTCTAGGGGAGGAGAACGACCACCGGTCGTATGTTACAAATGTGGGAAAGAGGGACATATCAGCCCAAACTGTCCACAACAATCTAAGTATGTTATAACTGTGGAAAGGAGGGTCATATAGCTCAAGAGTGTTCTGTAGCAAAACCAAATTCAGCGGGGATGGTGACTCCAAAAGCTATCCCAGATAAGTCAAAATCAGCGGTTCCTGGAAGAGCGTTTGTCGTGACTGGCCAAAACGCGAGAAACCCGAAGAGGTGATCACGGGTAAGCTAATCTTGAATTCTTGCGAAAGTTTATACTTTACTAGATACCGGTTCTACCCATTCTTTTATCTCTCCTGCTTGTGCTCAACGTTTAAACTTAACTCCGGAGAAATTGGACTTTAACTTATCTGTTGAAACTCTATTGGGTGAAACCTTCGTTACATCTACAGTTTATAAATCTTGCTTAATCTAAGTTGGCACTATCACATTACCTGTTGATCTTATCTCTTTAAAGATACTTGCTTTTGATGTGATTTTAGGAATTGATTGGTTAACCACTCATCATGCTAAAATTGATTGTTTTCGTAAGGTTGTTAGTTTTCATATTCCTAACCAACCTGTCATACGAATTCAAACTACTAAACCACTAAAATCAGTCACTGTCATATCAAGCCACAAAGCTATTCGTTTATTGAAAAATGGATGTCAAGCTTTCTTAGCCCATGTTATGGATTTGAACAAAGAAAAGTCAGATTTGAATAATATTTCTATTGTTAGAGAATTTCCCGATGTATTTCCTGAAGAACTTCCTGGTCTAACCTCAGAACGTGAAGTTGAATTCTTTATTGACCTTGAACCCGGTATAAAGCCCATTTCTAAAACCCATATCGAATGGCTCCTATTGAACTTCAGGAGTTAAAAGTCCAACTACAGGAGTTGTTGGACATCGGTTTTATTCGTCCTAGTACATCTCCTTGGGGTGCTCCTGTGTTATTCGTAAAGAAGAAAGACGGGAGTATGCGACTTTGTATCGACTATCGAGAATTGAATCATGTCACTATCAAGAATAGGTATCCGCTACCTCGCATCGATGGCATGTTTGACCAGTTGCAAGGAGCACAATTCTTTTCAAAGATCGATCTTCATTCTGGATATCATCAGCTGAAGATTAAAACTGAGGATATTCCAAATACTGCCTTCAGAACTCGGTACGGGCATTATGAATTCTTAGTCATGTCTTTTGGATTGACTAATGCTCCTGCTGCCTTCATGGATATGATGAACCGTGTATTCAAAGAATATTTGGATCAGTTCGTTGTTGTCTTTATTGATGACATCCTCATCTATTCCAAAAGTCGTGAAGATCTTGAGCGCCATTTGAAGCTGATATTGCAAATACTTCGTGAAAACAAGCTATATGCCAAACTGAAGAAATGCGAGTTCTGGCTTGAGGAAGTAGCATTCCTTGGCACGCGGTGTCAAAACATGGAGTATCTGTCGACCCGGCGAAGATTGAAGCCATACAAAGTTGGGAGCAACCGAAGTCGGTAACTGAAATACGTAGCTTTTTGGGCTTAGCTGGTTATTATCGGAGATTTGTGGAAGGATTTTCTCGAATCACTACTCCGTTAACTCAGCTGACTCGGAAAGATACAAAATTCGTATGGAGTGAGAAATGCGAGAAAAGTTTCCAAGAACTCAAGAGGAGACTCATTTCGGCACCTGTTCTGACAATACCATCTGGTTCGGATGGATTTGTTACCTGCAGCGATGCTTCAGGCAAAGGGTTAGGATGTGTTCTCATGCAACATGGGAAAGTCATAGCCTATGCCTCGCGACAACTCAAAGAATATGAGAGGAATTATCCTACTCATGATTTGGAGTTGGCAGCAGTCGTTTTCGCGTTGAAGATCTGGAGACACTACCTGTATGGGGAGAAAGTGGAGATCTATACAGATCATAAAAGCCTCAAATATTTATTCACCCAAAAGGAACTCAACATGCGGTAGCGACGTTGGCTCGAGCTGTTGAAAGATTACGATCATACCATCCAATATCATCCTGGAAAAGCAAACGTAGTAGCTGACGCATTGAGTAGAAGATCATACGCAGGTACGAGTGCAATGTTGTTAACACAAAGGCCCATTTTGTATGACTTGCAAAGGATGGAGATAGAGATGAAGGCTCCAAGTACCCACATGATGATATCAAATATACGAGTAGAACCGACTTTAATCGATAAAGTTAAAGCTACTCAAGCTACGGACATAGAGCTGATGCGTATGAAGAAGAAAGTGCAAGAAGGTGCTATTCCAGAAGCAAGAATCGATGAAGAAGGAATACTTCGAGTCAATTCCAGACTTTGTGTTCCTAACGATTTTGACTTGAAGCATAGAATAATGATGGAGGCACACAACACACCGTTTGCAATCCATCCTGGGAGTACCAAAATGTATCACGATCTTCGACATACATTTTGGTGGAGCAATATGAAAAGAGAGATCGCGGAGTTTATCTCAAGGTGTTTAACTTGTCAATGTGTAAAGGCGGAGCATCAAGTGCCAAAGGGTCCATTGCAACCACTTGAGATCCCAAAATGGAAGTGGGAACACATTACCATGGATTTCGTTACAGGTCTTCCCAAGGTTTCTCAAGGCATAGATGCGATTTGGGTTATTGTTGATAGATTAACCAAGTCCGCTCATTTCTTGCCGATACGTGAGACTTATTCCCTTGAACGTCTTGCTAGTATGTACGTGAACGAGATTGTGAGATTGCATGGCATGCCAGTATCCATAGTTTCGGATCGTAACCCAAGATTCACTTCACGATTTTGGGTTAGCTTGCAGAAAGCTATGGGCACGGATTTACGATTCAGTTCGGCATACCATCCTCAAACGGACGGACAATCAGAGAGGACTATTCAAACTCTTGAAGATCTATTAAGACTTTGTGTCCTAGATCTCAAAGGGAGTTGGGATAAGTACCTACCATTGGTGGAATTCTCCTACAACAACAGTTATCAGGCGAGCATAGGTGTGGCTCCATTCGAGGCGTTGTATGGAAGAAAATGTCGTTCTCCAGTATGCTGGGACGAGGTAGGTGAAGCAACATTATTGGGACCAGAGTTGGTCTGCATGACTACAGAGAAGATCCAAACGATTCGACAACGTATACAAACGGCACAGGATCGACAAAAGAGTTATGCGGATCTTCATTGGAAGGACGTGGAATTTAATATTGGAGATCATGTATTGTTACGTGTTGCACCATAGAAGGGAGTTACAAGATTTGGAAAGAGAGGAAAGCTCAATCCAAGATTTGTTGGTCCATTTGAGATTCTTGAGCGAATAGAAAATGTGGCATATAGACTCGCATTACCTCCAAACATGTCTCGTGTTCATAATGTTTTTCACATATCTATGCTTCGTAAATATGTTAAAGACCCGAACCACATTATTGAGTTAGAACCAGACGAGATAGCTGAAGATTTAACGTACGAAGAAGTACCTGTTAAGATCTTGGATAGGAAAGAGCATGTCCTACGCACAAAGGTTATACCATAAGTTAAGGTTTTGTGGAGAAACCATGCTATTGAAGAAATGACCAGGGAGTTGGAATCAGAAATAAAAGCGAGGTATCCTCACCTTTTCGAAATATCAGGTACGTATGTCAATTTCGAGGACGAAATTTCATAAGGAGGGGAGGTTGTAAGACCCCAGCTTATTAATGAATAAAATCAAATTTTCTCTAAATATTATTGTGAATAATAAGGGGTTAATTTGATATAATACTTTGGTTATGGGTGAAATGTGCAAATTTTGCAAAATAAGCAAGTGGTTATAAAATATTCATTTTGTCGGGGAATATTCGTTTGGTCATGGAATATTCTTGCTGTCGGGGAATATTCGTACGACGGCGCAGCCTTGTGTGGGCCCCATAACAAAAAGCGATTGGATGAAGAAAATGACAAGTAGAAGTTGTTTATAAATAACGGCGTAGTTGTTATCGTTAATACTGTTAGAATACCTGGTGGTTAAAATACAATAGCACACGTTATTGCACCAATTATTGATTCTTACGTAAGAAGGCACTACTCAATAATTGTTACAGTAGTTATTGTTCAATATTTTATTTTATTGATTCAATAATTGCTGTGTTGATATTTTATATTATTGTTGTTTCAATAATTGTTGCTGCACAGTATTTTCCATTATCAGATCAATAATTCATATTATTTGAATAATATTATTAGATAACATTATTGGCAATGTCTAGAAATTTCTGTCTAAGGAGAGGTTTGGTCATCTAATTGCGCGCTAGTAAGGAGAAATCCTTATTGGAAAGTCCCCTCTTTCCTGGGAACGGCCTGGTTGTCATAAATGTGATTCTATAATATTATTTGTGAATAATTAATTATTGATTCATATGATAAGAAAATATTTATTTTATGTGGACATAAATGAGGGATATATTTTTGTGGTTAAAAATGAAGGAGTTAATGTTAAGGTTTTTATCAGTATTTTTGTCGGAATGGAGGTATTAAAAATCAGGGTTTTTGAGATATTTTGCGGGGGTTATAATTTTTAATCCGACCGTTGGATCGTGGTAATTTTTGGATATGTTATACATATATAAGTTGAGTATATGTCCACAAATTTTGAACCGTTAAAAATGAACGTATGATTTATTATGAATTTTACGAGATGACTGGTTCAGAAATTGTTAAATTTTTGGAGTTAATCATTTTGATGGAAAATTCTAGAATTGGTGGGCCCCACCCTTGGTTGGTGAAGAAATATACTGAGATTTTTATTCAAATGTGGTGGGTGGGAATAGTAGCAGGTAAAGCCATCAGGTTGCAGGTTAAGTCTGCTTCGGCGTGCTAACATTTTCCTATAAATAGAGGGCTAAGTTAGAATTGAAAATCACACCAGAAACAAGTTTTCTCTCTTTCTCTCTCTAGATTATTGAATGTATTTTGTGAGTATTTAGATACTTTGAGAGTTTCTATTCATCAGAGCAAGTTTCTTTCAGCCTTATACCGGTATTCCGACCAGAAGTACTGATATTTTGAGATAAGGATATTATTTTCTTCTTAAATGATATTATTTTCTTCAATATCATTATGCTGAAATATTGATATGAACTTTTTATCAAATTTAGAACTTTTTGTGTCGGGGTTACTATTCACGTATACGTTACTATTCACGTATCACTATTCACGAATACGACACTATTCACCGAAAAATAAAATTTTTTCTTTTTGTCCAAGATGTCTATTATGGTTACTATCTTTGATTGTATCCATGTTTTGATCTTTATTTTTGAATTCTGCTTTACAATTGATTATTATGAAGTATTATTGATCTTGGATAAACTGTTATACGAATCCCTACTATTTGTCCTTCTGTCTCACTGGATTCGTTCTCTTTAAGATATTTTTCATCATCCTCAGTCCTAAATGATGATATTACTGAATATCTTTGGCCTGTAGTGCAAAGATGTATGATTACTTGATGAATATCTTTGGCCTGTAGTGCAAAGATGAATAAGTGTTGAGATGAACATGACTGATAGGTGATACAAATAAATATCTTTGGCCTGTAGTGCAAAGATGAATATTTGGATAAAGATGATTATTAATTGATGTTACAGGGATAAAATATTGATGATGGACTTTTAAATCTTAGAAGATAGTAGAATTCATTCTCTACTTGACTCTTCTAATGGTTTGATGTTTCCGCTGCAGTTGTTGATCTAAAACTTGTTGTCGATTATATTCTATCAGATTTTTCCCTGTTGAATACTAATGATAATTTGTTGTATATTATCTTAGTCATAATATTCTTACTGGGCTAGTTGAGCTCACCCTTTTCTTTTTTGTTCCATTTTTCTTCTCAGGAGGTGAGAACATAGCAGGATCTAGTCGGGGTATGGAGTGATAGTTCTAGAAAGATATTTTAGCAGTCCTCACTATTTCTGTAAAATAGTGTTTGAATAATTGTATTGAGGACTTATTTGAGTGTGGATATTGTCTAGAAGACAATATTTGTATTTAAACTCGCAGTATGTGTTGTCGTATTTTGCACGTCAATTGTATTATTGAAGTTGTAGTTTGCTTTCTGTACCATGTATTTGGCGACTCAGAATGGGTGTTGTATACCTATTTTGGGGGCGTCACAACTGCTACCATTGGTATTATCATTTTGCCGGCTACTCTTCCTTGGTTGGGATGTCTCATTATCGCGCTCCAATAACTGAGTCCTATTTACAACATCTGAGTACAAACATAGCTTGTGAGAAATTAGGTACTGACGTATCTCGGGTTTCAAACCACTTAGAAACATCCGCGTCATTCTCTCCTCGTTATCAACCAAGTGAGACGCAAACCGGGACAACTCGGTAAACTTAGCTTCGTATTGCGACACGGTCATATTGTTCTGCTCCAGCTTAATGAACTCTACCTCCTTCATGTGACGAATACTTTCGAAAAAGTACTTGTCGTTGAACAGTTCTTGAAACTTCTCTCAAAACATCTTCAGTGCGACAGGTTGAGTACACTTTACAGATTTTCACCAGTAATCTGCCTCTGCTCGCAACATGAAGGTGGCAAAGGGAACCTTTTGCTCATCGGAGCATCCCAAGATATCAAATATCTTGTTGATCTGCTTTATCCACGTTTCTGCCTTAAGTGGTTTTGGCTCTCCAAAAAACTCCGGTGGTCCCAGCTCCTTAAACTATTTAGTGGTGACCGTCCGAGAGTTGCCAGTGTTTCTACCTGTATTTTGGACAGGAGTCTCTCTTGCCTGATGATGCACGAATTGCAGAAAGCTCCTAAACATTTCGTCGTTCGCCATTTGGTCAGTGTTGTTGTTCACCTAAGGATTATTGCCTTCCTGATGCATATTATCCTGGGTGTTGATCTGTGGTGACTCAACGGTCTCCTGTGCTCCATTGCTATTCTCAATATTCTTAGATGTCATTTTCAAATACTGCCACAAAACAAGGGTTAATTGACATGCAACATATTATCCCTATACTCTGACCGACCAATTAAATACCAAATAAGTTTAGGTAGGTCATACTAGCGAAGGAATTACATGTCTCTCCCCTCCTAGTTCTAGTCTCACATCTCAGCCAGGGATCATATCCCTAAACTTTGATACCAACTGTGACGCCCCCAAAATAGGTATACATCACCCATCTTGAGTCGCCAAATACATGGTACAAAATTCAAATACAACTTAATAATACAACTGTCGTGTAAAATACGACAAAACATAAACTGAGAGTTTTAATACGAATATTGTCTTCTAGACAGTATTCAAACTCAAAATGGAGTCCTCAATACATTTATTATCACAATATTTCATAGAATAGTGATGACTACTAATGCAAACATCTGGACCGTCACTCCGTTCCCCAACTAGTCCCGGCTACGTTCTCATTTCCTGAAGAGAACAATGAAAACAAAATGGTGAGCTCAACTAGCCCAGTAAGAAATATTATGACTAAGATAATGTAGAATAAATTATCGTTAGCCTTCAACAGTGTTAAACTGATAAAATATGACAATCGTCAAGTTTAACTGCAGCGGAACAAGCAATCCATTAGAAGAGTCAAGTAGAGCATGATATCTGCTATCTTCTATGATTTAAAAAGGTTTTTCATTACTTTTATCGCTGAGACTCAACTTAATAAATAATCCACATCATCGAATCACCCCTGCACTACGGCCAAGGATATTCTTTAGTATCACGACCACAAATTATCCATGCACTACGGGCCAATGATATTCGTGTATTCATCAATGGTCATAAAAATCTCCCCAATATTTTTAACAACATTTATTATCATTATTATAATTCGTAATATTTAACAACCAGGTCGTTCTCAGGAAAGAAGGGGGCTTTTCAATAAGGATTTCTCCTTATTAGCGCGTAATTAGGTGACCAAACATCTCCTTGACAGAACTTCTAGACATCGTCAATATTGCAAATAATAATATTAATAATTTTATCCTCTCAATTATTGATTTACTAATATATAAAATATCGACAATAATTGAATCAAATAACGTGAGATACTATGCAGTAATTACTGTAGCAATAATTGAACAAAACTAAGTGACTTCTCACGTAAGCATCAATAATTAATACCGTGTGCTACTATGCAACCACGCGTATTACTGCATTTTAACCACCGGGTATTCTAACAGTTAACGGTAAAACTTTCGCTATTATTTTATAAAAAGATATTTTTGTCGTTTTCTCAATCCGACAATAATTTCGTTGTGGGATCCACCAATGATTGTGCCGTCGTACGAATATTCCCTATTAAAACGAATATTCCCCGACCAATCGAATATAATATAACAACTTGCGTACTTTGTAAAATTTATAAATATTACTCACAACTATAACATTATATCAAATTCACTCCTTAATATTCAAAAATGATATTTATAGAAAATTCATCTTTATTCATAAAAGTTGGGGTCTTATATTTCACATTTTTCTTAATTTTAATTAGTATATTTTTAAATTTTTTATTTTATAAATGACTTAATTATAAATAAAATTTTATTTGATATTAATTACAAAAATAATTAAATATTTTTTTGTTTATTTTCTTATTTTTTTGCACACTTTTTAAATTTATATTTTACTTTAAAATAATTTTTTTTATTTTCTTCATAAAAATTTTCCTATAAATTCACATAATCACTGTCACGTCACACAAAGATGCCACATCAGCTTTTAACGGACAACTCAATTGCTTAGGTGTACTGTTTCGTTTAAAGTCAAAGCTTTTAACGGTTTTTTTTAACTTCGTGTTAGTAAAATCGAGTACAGTGAGTTGACTGTAAGAAAAAAAAAATCAATTATCCATATGTAAGTTGATATATAATACAGTGACTGAAAAATATTTAATCACATGATACATGCATGTATATGAATGTATTTAAAAATGTCTTTAAATATGTAATGGTTTGAACATGTAACGTTATTCGTGGGTTTTTATTGAATGAAAGGACTAATTACTCACTTTTCACTTTTTATTTATATTTGCAAAAGAGTTGTTGTGTATTACTATTTATTGTCAAATTATAATAGTGACGTGATAAAATTATCAAGTTATTACATACATAATTAAAAGAATTAGCAGTAATAGTTGTAAAAGTCCAAGAATATTTAAAGTTGTAAAATGTATTTTTTTTGCAAAAATAAAGTCAAAGAGACCCGAATGCTCGTGAGCATCACGTGCAACAGAAAATCACACGCAGAAGGAAGCCACGCACTCATCGTCAAACCCTATCTCTTCTTTCTATTTCTTATCTTTCCGTCTTAGACCATCGCTATCGGTGCCGTAATATCTCCCCCATTCTCCTCATCAACCCCTCAAATTCCGTCGTTGATATCTGCTTTCTTTTTTCTCTCTCATGAAATTCTCCAATTTTTTGGCACCTAGGGTTTCTAAATTCGCCAAACTGAGCTGGATTTGATGATTTGTCTCGCACAGAAACCCTAGAGAAAGAGAGAGTATTTGCTCCCTTTCGCTCAAAAAAAGCCATGGAAGGATCTGTGGATGATCTCAGAACCCCACCCGAATCGTGGGAGGTGGCCGACTTGGACGCCAGCATGACCCGGTTGATGCTCTCCAATCGGGATCCTCTCGGTTCCTCGAACACCTCTGAACTTTCCGATGGTGGTTTGGGTTCTACTGCTGCTGCTTCGGGTTCCGAAGATTTGGTTAATTCGGTCGATCAGTTTCTTCGTGAAGCTTTGCAAAACCCTCGAGAACGGGTTTCAGGTGAATGTTTATTTACGCTTTGATTGTTTAATCACTAGTTCAGTTGCAGTTGTTTCATCTATCTGTAGGATTTACATTAGGATTTTTTTCTAATGTAATCACAAGGATTTATTCATATTATTCTTTGTGTATAGATGCATAGTACCAATTTATTTTAATCATTTTAGGTTTGATACATAGCTGAATTGACACTACTCAAGTGAAGGCTAATAAACAAAAATAAAAAAATTGGTCCTTCCCGGCAGTAACTGTTTTAGGTGATACCAAATTGTAGGTCTTTAGAAATCTAATATGTAGAGGTCCTAGAGGAGAAGATTTTTGCACTAAATTTCAATTAAAACACTTTTGGGTGTATTAATGGCATGATTTTGTCACTTCTAAAGCTCTTGCGAGCATGGTTCGAAATTGCGTTCGAGGCGAGCCTCAAAGCGTAATTTGCTATGGCGAGGCTTAGGCCTTAAAAGGGAAATACAGAGGCTTGTGCCTCATTTGGCTGGGGCTTACGCCTCAGTGCGTTTCGCCTCAAGGCGAATCAAGGCTTAGGCCTTGATCTGAATTAAAAAACCCTCCAAGAAATTGTGAATCTGATAGACTCCACGGCACGCTTGCGTGAGGTGGTTGTCGCCCGGATTGTTTTTAGCACAATTATTAGGTGAATTACTTGTAACACTTTAACACCTCGTCTATATCCTCGTCTATATGTAGACTAATGTTCGAAATAGCGTTCAAGGCGTACGCCTCGAGGCGCGACTCGTAGCGAGGCGGAGGAAATTGTTTGCGAGGCGACCTCTTGTGCTGGACTCAGACAAACAACCGTCTTTATCAGTCGAGGCTTGCGCCTCGTGGCGTCGCGCCTCAAGGCATTGCGAGGCGTACGCCTTGAGTTGGCAAAAAAAGACCTAAAATCAGATTTGGGTCGACTTACCATAACCTAAAATCAGATTTGCTTGGGTCGACTGCTTGTCGCGATACTCCTCGTCTTGGGTCGACTCCTCCTTCGTCGCGAGACTGTTTGGGCTGAGACTGCTTGGATCTTGGGTCGTGAGATTTGGCTTGATCGAGACTGCTCGGCTTCTCCTTCTCCTTCGAATTTCGATCGCGACTTTCGCGAGACTGATTGGGTTCGATCGCGACTTTCCAGGTTCGACCGCGAGACTGATTGTGTTCGATTTTCATTTCTATTTTCTCCTTCTGCTTGGGGGTTGTGACTGTAAATTGGGTTAATCAGTACTAACTTAGTTCGCCTAAGTTGTTATTATTATTGAGTCGTGTTTAGTTTTAATTGTATATTTGTATTGTTTTGTTATTGTTTTATTGTTTTATTGTTATTGTGTTAGCAATTATAGTTTACAGTGTATCACAATAGCAATTATAGCATTAACAGTTTGTCAGTTTTAATTGTGTACAATAGTATATGATAATTCCATTTGATTTTTTAGACTGTCAATAACAATATCAATTTTTGTGTACATGAATTGCTATTTGCTAATGTAAATATGTAATAACAATTTCTTTTATTATTACAGTGAATTAAGATTATTTTGATGTTTTGTAATAATATATTACTGTGACGTTGGTTATTTATGTCTTCTATGACCTTAATTGTAATGATGAATTATTTTATGGTTTTATTTGTATTTTTCATAATTTTTTGGGGACTTTTAGGTCTTTAAATCAAGGCTTCCGCCTTGCTCCGCCTCGAGGCTTACGCCTCGCATAGCCAAGAGAAAAACGTCTCGTACCGATTTTAGCTTTTTCGAACATTGATGTAGACCATAATCTTGGTATAATTGCTCGCATTCGAAAATCTGCGTTGAATGAACACTAATGACACTTTGACCCTTCGCTTATATTGAAGCGGTAATCTCGGTACAATCGACGATTGATGCGGTAGAAGACGCCACACACAACTATGAATTGTTGTATGATAAGTCAAATTGAATCTCAAAGAAATAACTAAGAATTACTTGGGAATTCTTCAAAGAACCAAAAGTAGAGAATAACCTCTCAAATATATTGAATAATGAGTAATTTGTTTGATTACATCAACTTGGACCTCTATTTATACTACTCAAAACAATCCAAATCTTAATAACAATAGGAACAAATTATTCTAATCCTAATAGAAATTACAAATCATAACCCTAATTTCTACAAAGAAGTAGAAATCAATTTGGAAAAGAAATTCCTATTTCTATAAAACAATAAAAACATTATTTAGAAAGTAAATCTAAACTGGAAAGAAATTCTAATTATAATAGAGTTTGATAAGTATCTGGAAAACAAATCCTTAAAAATTAGGCTAATAGAATCTGCCTAATATTTTAGGAAAAAAATCTTTTTCTTAAAATCTCAAAATCCTTACCACGTTAGGATCTTTTGCCGCGTGGAACTTGTTTCTTTCCTTTGCATGTAATTTGATTATGTAAAGTTATAAAGGCCCACATAATACTGGCTTTAATTTCCAAGCTTGATGGTTATAAAGCATATGATAATATGTTGCCCACATGTGAATAACTTGCTGATCAGGATTGTATCAGAATTTTTTTTAACTGTGAAACAAATGTTAATTTATAGTTGTTTTAAGGATTATATGAAACTTCAAAGTGATAGGTATTCTTTTGGTTGATGAATGGAAGGGCACTTATATTCAAAACAAGTGAAGGAGGTGAGATAATCTGTCACTCGTTCATTGATCGTGAATGTTCTAGTAGCACTCGTTCATTTTCTTAATCCTTATTTTGAATATTAAAAGACATACTTTGGCATAATATTTTTTAATTTTGTAAGTAACAAATTTTAATCTTTGATACTACAATATGATATTTTTAATTTTATTTATCTATCTATTATATAATTGATAATAGTCGAGGAATAAAATTAACTATCTTCTTAAGGCGTTACCACATGTAACTTTTCTTTTTCTCTCCTACATTTTATTTTATTTTAAAAAAATTTCACATTTTATCACGCATTTTATAATTTAATTTCTTGTATATACGTTATGTGTATCACAAATACTAATAGATTTAAATCTTAAGTGGCGAGGAGCGAAAGACGCAAAAATGTAAAAGAAAAGGACAAGATTGTAGGAACAGGAATAGCCCTCCTCCCATAAGAAGATGCGGGCTTCATTTGGTTATTTATGTCTTTTATGACCTTGATTATAATGATGGATTATTTTATGATTTTATTAGCATTTTTTTATAATTTTTTGGGGATTTTTAGGTTTTCAAATCGAGGCTTACGCCTCGCCTTGTCTGGAGAAAAAACGCGTACGGTTTTTAGTTTTTTCGAACATTGTTTGCGAGTTGCGAATTAAGAAAATTATAAGAGCCAAGAGAAGAAGAATAAGAAGAAAAAGAAACCTTTTTGAAATAATAACTAGTTAACTATAGTTACTTTAAAAGGTTCAATACAAAATACTTTTTTTTTTGGGGCAATTATGTCTAATACTAAAGTAAGTCTACACTTGTAATGAACCGTAAAAAATCTTCCTATCTATTTTTATAAACATAGTTTTCATTTACCTGTGTACTTTTTGAGTTCTAGAAACCAAAATTTGGGTTGAAATCTTAATACATAGATGTGTCTGTCTGCATTAAATCTTGTTGAGAATGTATGCTTTATTAACTTTGCAAGCTAAACATTAAATTTATCATCGAAGTATTTTTCGTAGTTTGTTTATTAAAAATATGTAGGTTGTGAAGTCTGATAAAGCAAGGTTAAGGAACACAAAAGAGCCAAGAGGATAAGAGTAAGAATAGAAGGAAACCTTTTGAAACAATGATACAAGTTAACTGTAGTTACTTTTTAAAGTTCAATACAGAATACTATTCTTTTTTCTTATTTTCTTTTTTGGGTAATTACGTCTAGTACTAAAGTAACTCTAAATGTGTAACGGGCTGTAAAAAATCTTCCTATCTTTTTTTTTCTTTTAAACGCAGTTTTCATTTCTTTTCATTTACCTTTGTACATTCCAAGTTTGGATTGAAAATCTAATACTCGGAGGTGTATGACTGTATTAAATATTTTCCTGTTGAGAAAGTATGCTTTATTAACTTTGCAAGCTAAAGATAAATTTATCATTGAATATTTTTGCTTGTTATTATAAGATATAGGAAAGATAAGTACCTTTACAGATCATATTGCTCTGTAGGACGTCTAATCCATTTCAAGAACTCACTAGTTCCAATATAATTGATGTTAGTACGAGATCTCTTCATACCCTTAATTCTGTAGTGCGGAGTAAATATTTGATTTTACTTTCTCATTGTATTTTACCTATAATATACAACTAAAAATGGTGTCATATCCAGACCTACTTACAATTACATTACTAAAGATAATATTTGTTTTTTAAAAAAATTGTCATTGCATAGTGCCGTCCCACTTTTGAAGATGCTGGGAGTTATATACTAAACAACAACCAAATTTGCCGATAATGCTCAAATTGTCTGCTTTCAGCCTTAAACATCGGTGTGCATTCTTGAAATCTTGCACATTCTTCAATTGATTGTATTGTTAGCTGTTTTACTACTACATTCTAATGTTTTAATCCTTTACCTACATCTGTTTCTTAACATAGGTGTTCCATGAAACCTCTTTTTCACCTAATACCTTAAAACCAGTTATCCAAGATTGAAAAAGTCTCAATTTACTGCGGTAACAATTGAATGAATGACTTATAGCTCAGTTTTCCCAATTGCTCGACTTGAAAGTGTGAACCTACGTAATACAGTTTTATACTATTCATACCTTTACTTTTTCACATAGATAATATATTGATATCTTTTCATATGCAATCTTTTGACTTGATATGTAAGAAAACATGTTCTTTTTATTCTAAATCTTTTTAGTTCGGTCCACAACCCATAATATTAGTTTGTTATATTATTTGGAGATTTCAAGGAAGCCATTTAACCAATATTTGGTGAAACTAAACAACTATTCGTGTTTACCCCTGTCATTGACCCCAAGGCCCACGAAGCCACTCAATTGACATAAATATCATATCACAAATAAAATGGTTGTTTGTTTTATATTTTTTACGAGTAAGGGTCATAGTTGTCAAGTCGAGTCGGTAGCCAAGAGCTAGTTGACTAGGCGCCCGACTGGTAGCTCATAAGTCGACAAGTCATTCCTATGTATATTTTATACATGTAAAATTTTTTACATATATTTTTCTTCAATTACATTAAATATAAAAGAATTGCTCACAAATATATTATTATTTCACAAGAAATACTCTTAAATACCATTAAAAGAAAAATATGTTAACATTTCACATTTATATCTCATTTACAAATAATACACATTTATAGAGACCTAAGTACTTAACTGAAAATCAAACTAATGAGTAGGACTAATACTGAAAATATGGGAATCCAGGGGTTAAAATTTAAAATCAGAAAACTTAGAGGTGATTATGAAAGAAAAGCAGGGACTTGAATGAAAATTTTGCAACTTAAGGAACTAGATCTAAAGTTTAAGAAAACTTTAGGGTACTAAACTGAATTTGGCCTAGATGTTTTTGACATATTTTCTGACGCTAATTAACAGATCAGTGGCAAGGGCAAGATGTGTATGGAGTATGGACGAGACTCGATAGAGGTAGTGTCGAAACTAACTACAACGGTGGTGATGGTGATCGACTTTGGCGATGGCGATGGAAGCTTCCGGCAACGGAGATCTCTTCTTTTCTTCTTCCTTTCTTTTCCTTTTCTTTTCCTTTCTTTTCCATATCGTGCACCTTTTCTTCTTGTTAATTAGTCGGTTGATTAGCGGCCAAATCAAGCGTCAATCTTGGACGACTAGGCACCTACCAATTTTTCAAATCGCGTGATTTAGATACGGAACCCAAGTCGAGTTCTCGACTTGGACAAGCACCGACCGGACGACTAGTCGTCGTCGACGACTTAATAGCCCTGATAATTATGTATATCAAAAAGGTAGGGGGCACCACCCAAGCACAAAAGAGTAACAAAAATCTAGCCAAAACCAGTCTCGCTAAATACATCACACACTAATTCATCACCAAAGGTTGAACTCCGAACAAAAAGTTGATAAATCCAGGGAACGGGAGAATTCCCCCTACCGCTGCAGGCCATCCGGAGTGCGATTGGAACGCGCTTCCCAAAATGCCAACCCAGGCCCGGGGTCAGCATAGAATGAAAGGGACATCCCTAATGTTATGTTGGCAAAACCAACTTCATAGGTTGCGGGCAGGAGGAGAAAAGTGGAAGTGGGGACTGTGGTCGAATCGGAACGTAACTAAGAAAAATTAACTGAAATATTATTTTATTTCAGTTAACTTTTTAGGTTTATTGTTTTATTTAGATAATTATGGAGGTTTAGTATTTATTTGGGTTGCTAGTTGAATTAACTATATTTATTGGGGTAATTAGAGTGGTAAACTATTATATTTGGGTTAATTTTGTTTCCATCCTTTTCTGCAAAATAATAATAATAATAATAATAATAACAACAACAACAATTATTATTATTAATTCCACCTCCATTAGCTTCGTTTAAATTTTGGATGGCATAAGGGTCATGACACAAAATTGCATTAATTGTACTGCAAGGTATTGAGATGCTATATTGTTAAGTGAAGTACCATATCTTCACAAAATGATAAACTCGGGATACTGACTTGCATTTTAGTCAAATATGAATATTAGAGGAGTATAATAATGATGCTTTTATGGCCAAATTAAAATTTTATATTGCCTATGTTAGTTATTATAAAGCTTTTTTGCTGGTTCAAAAACCAAGCTGCTTTTTTATTGGAGCTTGATTTTAGTAAACTGTTGATCTAGACCAGGTTGATTCTGGATTTAAGCAGATTAACAGAGCTGTGAATGTTACAATCGTTATTTCCTTTTAATGATTTTTTATATTCTAAAAAACTTCAGTTCATTTATTTTAATATATCCTCAATTCTGTTCAGTACTGCGGATGGAGCAAGATGTGGAGAAGTTCATACGTGATCCCACTCGACAACAAATGGAGTTCCAGCAGCTGCCAACTTCTTATTTGCGGTTGGCTGCTCATCGTGTAGCTCAGCATTACTCACTGCAGTCGATGGTTTTATTGGACAATAGTCTACCTGATGGTTCTGCTTCAAGAATTATTGTACGTAAGACTTCCGAGTGTCGGCTTCCTATGATTCGTCTGGCAGACATCCCGGTAAATTTGCCAACAGAAAACAGTGGTGTTGTTAGAGTTGCAATTAAACAGAGGCCACATAAACGGTCTCAGGCTGCCAGTAGTGCAAATTCACATTCTTCAAAGAACAATAATTCAAAAAGTGTGGAGGAGAGAAAAGAGGAATACAATAGGGCTCGTGCAAGAATATTTAACTCAAGTACATCTAGTGGGGGTCCTGCTGTGAAACCAGAAAGTGAGCCAAGGGTCCAGGATCGTTTCCCGCATGGGTCACAAGGGATATCTAAGATTGAAGAGATACCCATTCCAGTAGGGACTGATGTGAATATTGGCAGGAATTTGGTTAATTCAGCAGGTAGTAGTAGATCAGTTAGCAGCAGGACAGAGAAGGAGCCAGTTGGTAGATTTAAAACTAACAATAGGGTGGCTATCTTTCGGGACCGTGAAGTAGAGCGCAAGGATCCTGATTTTGATAGGAGCTATGACAGGTATGCAGTCATTCACTCTTTTTCACTCCCTCTCCAGTCTGTTGCATATTTGTATTACTGGAATTATTTTTTATTTTGAGAGTTCTATCCATAGTTATATGAACAATTTTGCGGCATAAGATCGTTCATTTTTGAATAAAGCCCCTATTTATTACTTTGATTGCTATTTCTACGAATAAATATGAGTTTTGGTGCAATGTTGGATTGTTAACTTACATTATATGGACACTTCAGTCTTACTTCTAGTGTCTGGACTATGGATGGATGACCTTCGTTGGTCACTTGATTGAATATGGGCTGGCTTGTTTACTGGTATTGATAATTTTCACAAAACTACTGAGGATGTTGGTTGGCACATTCTCAGGATGTGTATTCTAGGGCAATGGAGTCTAGCCTCTAGATACAGCCAACTTTACTTGATAACAGTGCTCAGTGGTTCTAAATTTAGTTCTTTCTTGACAACTTTTATCCAATCACAACTTATATCCGGTGCTTAGTTTCTAAATTATCTTTTAATACATAATGATTATCTATCGTAAAAACTACTCGATCACATTCACATCCCAGTAATTGGTTTCAGTGTTAATTGCATTCTTAGTCCCCATCTGAAACCAAGACATTTCACAAAACTATTTTTCCTGATCTATGGAATTCCACGAGTTCATTCTCAATCTTAGCTCCTCTTGCATTACAAGTTTTTTTAGACCGTGAAATCTCTGGTTGTGCATGTCTCAACAAGTATATTTTCTTGTCGTTTGTTTCCTTTATATGTGAAATCTTTGGGTGTGCATGTCTCACCTATACAAGCTCGGCTATTTGTTTTTTGTTGGTTTTATTGTTGTTCTCTTTCTTTATATGCACTCTATTTTAATAAAATTTCTTATCTTTTTATCGATAAAAAAGCAAATATGTTGTCACTTCAAGCTCCTGCATGAACCCACCCTTTACTGATACCAGTATTGGCAGAAGTTTCACCGTGGTAATTTTACACCCCACATATTCAAACACGTTACTCAACCTCAATAACACGTACTGAAACCTGAGGAAATGCAAGAAAACTTGTCAGAACGAACTTAAAACATTTCAGTTCACATTGCCAAGTAAAATTACTTTGACATACATGAAAATACATACCACGATTTATATTCCGGAACATTTAAAACTAATACTTAGAAGCACATTTGTGGTTCTGTTCTTGATCTATGGTTTGAAAAGGTACCTTCTTTATATGTTGTTTTATAAGACACTTGTTAGATATTTATCCGAATAACCAGAGCTCGTGCTAGGGGTGCTCATCGGTAAAAAACCGAACCGGTACCGAAAAAACCGAACCGGTACCGAAAAAACCGAACCGGTACCGAACCGAAAAACTCAAAAAATTAAGAACCGGTACCGGTACCGAATAACCGGTTTCGATACCGGTTCGGTACAAAGTCGGTACCAGTTTTTTCGGTTCGGTTTTCGGTTATACCGCAATAATTAAATAATTTTTTTTATATTAACAAATTTTTTAAAACTAAAAATGAGACTAGTAAATTACATTCTTACAAATACTAATTACAATTGTTAGTTTAAGAATATTTAACTATCATAATTATAATAAATAGTAATTATAGTTTAAAATTATAATTGTTGATGTAGTTGACAAAGTAAATGAGGAATACCAGCTCAAATTTTGAAACTCTCAATTTGATGTTGATCTGTATATGTTGATCTCCTACTTTATATTGAAATAGGTTCCAAGATTTTGTTTTTAATAAAAAAATGTCTTGTTCCTTGCATAGTACAACTTGTTAAAAAAATTATCAATTTTATTTTATGTCAAAATATCAATTCCCTGTATTAGTGTGTTTACCGCCCAAATGTATTATGTATATTGATAGTAGTTAATTTATTATTCAAAACCGTCAAATCACTTCTCATTACTGCAAACAATGGTTTTCAACTTCAGAAGTACAATTGTTTGGTTTTTAACTTTTTCGGTTTTTTCGGTTTTTCGGTATTTACCGAATTCAAAATTTTTATTACCGCTACCGGTACCGAAAAATATAAAAATACCGAAAAACCGGTACCGAAAAAACCGAAACCGAAAAAAATCGGTACCGTCGGTACCGGTTCCAATCGGTTCGGTAAAAAAACCGAAAAACCGAATTTTTTGAGCACCCCTAGCTCGTGCTTCAAAGAAGCGGTGGTTTTACCGAAATATTAGCGATCGGTTTGGTTTCTTTTAGTACCGTCTAGATAACGAGACACGAATCATAATTTCAAGCATATCAATGTAAAGGCTTTGTATGGGAGAAATTTCGTCGTAACAGGAGAAATAACGGTGTAGCAGGAGTAATGATGGAGAAAAGGCAAAATAACGGTGTAATAGATAGAGAGTAATAATAGTTATAAAAATTAATAAATAAATATGTATATGTACATACTAACTTATGAACAAATAATATTTTCTGTCCCTAAAATGATGGCAAATTTCAAAAAAATTAAGGTCGTCAAATCAGAGGAGGGAGGATAAATTTACTTTCCATTTTGCCCTTGTATTGATATGTGCGTATTAACTGTTTTAATTGGTTCTTAGTTTTGTGGAGAGAGTGAATGAATTTGAGCCATTTATTTGTGATGTGATTGATTTACTTTTTAGTTAAGATGTAGTATGATGGGGTAAATTAATCGATGTAAAATTTTATTTTGTTGACTTGTGTAGTTTAGCCATGCTTTTGAGGACGAACTTTTTTGTCACTTAAGCAATCCTTTTGGGGATGGAGGGAGTAATTATTACCAAGGTACAAGAGAGGCTGATGATGTAGAGGTGGAGTAGGAGTAGTGTAGGATTGATTTATAACTTAACTTCTTTTATTGTGTTTGTGTACTTTTTAGAGCGTTGTAAAAACTTCTTGTTCATTTATTATGCAATATAACATTTGACAATCTGCAAGATGTTTGTGTTATAATTTGGACAATGCTATGTATACTACATGGTGTTTCTATCTAATTGATCCATCTTATTATTTAGATTTTTTTCGTATACTTTTTGTTTAAAAAAATTAAGGCTAACTAGGTAACGGTGTGCATCTCCTGATACCAAAACCGAAATGTACCAACTAAAAAAATCCTTCTGAAGCCTAGGCCGTCATCGCAACTTTGAACCATGGTAGAATTCAAAACTGGACCAACATAATCTGAGTGAGATGTAAACTGGAAAAGATATAAAGAGGGTCCCTATATAAGTTGCAGAGGCATGTTTACTTGAAATAAGCTCCACTCAAGACCCAACACTAACCATCTCTTTCTTGATAGTTGTTACGGTCTCATTCTCCTAAATCTAAACTGCTTTTGTAACTGCTTTCATAACTGCATGACTAACCTCATGAGAACTAATTTCTTGAGTTTTTTTTTGGTTTGGCGCTGCATGTTCCTTTTCTATCTTGTCCAGTGGCTCTTTCTTTGATATGGACACACTTAGAAATGAGACATAGCTTGTTCCTGAACAGGAACATCTCTTCCTTTCCGTTACCTGTATTTGCATAAACATACTAACCAGTGTTCTAAAAATCCTTCTAGGTCCTCTACCGTCTCAATTTAGTGGAATTGGTCAAAAGATTAAAAGTCTAAAGAATTGTCTAAGAAATAGCTACAAATATAATTTAAAAATTAATAATGATATTCTTTTTCTATTTAATAATGATAATTAGTGAAGGTTTTAACGATCTATAATGTTTGAAATGAATTTGTTGTCTTGTAAGATTTTTTTGGGTAACTTTTCATTATTTGTGTACAATATATACTTCATATAATATATACATTTATACGATAAATAAATAATTAAGTAATTCACACAGCCAATGAAAACGCCTGGAGTGGTTTGTTGCCTAGGTCTTCCTACCGACTTTTAGTACATTGCTATTAAGTGCTGTTGATGAGTAGGATTTTGAAATATTGGTGTTTGCTCATTTTGTCCTACATGACGATTTAATGGCTTATTAGTTATTACTTATGGGTTTCAGAGTTGGTAGAAGAAAGGACCAAATCTAGAAATAAATTGAGCTCAGATCGTAAATTGCTACAAATTAAAGTGGAGTGGAGTAAAATTGTAGTGGTTAAGTGCATGGGCCATTTATGTAGTTAGACCTTTGTTTCAAAACATGAATTTTAGCAGTTACCCTTTCCAAACATATCAAACTTCATCTCGAAATCCTGCCTGGGTTTAAATACTGTTCTCTGTTTTGATTGTGAATTTGTGATGCTGACGAGCTCAAGAAATGTGAGCCGTATTTTATTCCTGATGACTGGAGCATTATAGTTTAATGTCTTCCCCAGGTATGCACAGAGATTTGATCCTGGATTTGGGTTCAATGGAGGACCATACACAATACAACCTTTGTACTCTCCTGTGTTAAACTATAGCACCGAATTTCCACAACTTGGATCAGCTCATCGGCCTTCAATCCCTGCTGAACATCAACCTAGACCGCTCACTCAGCATCTACCTGGGCCATGGGCTGCACCTTCGACTCCGACAGGAATTGGGTATGTTCCTTCAGAGACCATGATGACTCCATTTAGTCCAAATCATGTTGGGGCGCACTCTGCCTCTGCTTTATACTTGCATTCCTCTCAGTTTCCTTGTCAGCGACCTGGAATGCAGTTTATCCATCCTCATGAACAGGTTCACCAACCCTTTTCACAGGTATGCAGTTTAACTGGCTTTCCTCTTTACTCTGCTTGTACAAGGGAAACCTCATCTGCCTATTGTCCCGTCCCGTAATCATATTGCGACATTTCCTCTTATGAAGTCTACTAGTCTAATTTACGAAGCTTTATTTTTTTACTAATGCATGTAGTTTGTCCTTTGAAAGTTTAAAGTTATAACTGGTTTCCTTTACCATATTGGTATATATTAACATAATAACATAGTTGTTACTTGCTGGTTGCTAACCTTAATGTTGCTACTAATGCAAAAAAGTAGGCAGCCTGTTCTAACCTATAAAGCCAAAATTATATTAATCTAAGAGGTAGGCCTGTCCGCCCTCTCCGTGTTATTCTCTTTTGATGTACATTGTAACACCCCCTTTTCGAAATAGAAAGAGAGTTAACGAACAAAACATAACTTATAAAATATATTGAGCGCTTTACACCACAAAAGAATAGTTTCATAACTATTAAATGTCACAAAACAAATCATAATAAATGTCAAATTGACTCAAACTACAATCTAAAGCATTTATTACAACTCCAAATAAACCAATGTATCACAACCTAAACAAAATATCTAAACCATTTGTATAAAAGGGAGCTCTCGTCACACTTGCCCTTGATCCCCTGATTACTTGTCGGAAGAAAAACACAACATGAGTCAAATGCTCAGTACGAATATGGAGTACAAGAATAATGAACTGAAATAACTAACTCAATTAAATGAACGGAACTGAAATGAACAAAACTAGCACAATGAAATTATAGGCTGAATCAAAGGGCTGAGTGTTATTTCATATCGAGCTCAAAACAAAACGTAAATATACCTTGCGAGCCACACATGCAAATCAAAATAATGCCCCACACACACAAGCATAACATACATCGGACCGGCCGGATCCAGATGCATGCAAATCGGAAGGCGTGTTTGGCACAAACATCACCAATTCGCAGAACAGAAAACTAGGGTCGACCCATACGCTTGCCATAACAAAATCACTAAATTACCAACTCCCGCCGAATCACAAAACGGAGACGCCGTGGATTGATCACACCGCCATGGAAGGTGCCATACCTCGGTGCCAAGAGGACATGCATGTGGTACCCCCACAGGTGGTTATAGCTCAGATATACCCTATGATATATTCTAACAAAGATACCATGTCACATACGACACAATATCAACACAAAGGGTGCCAAGTGTACATGTAACACCGAAACAAATATAAATACGAAGCTCCTAAGATACGTTAACATGTACATCTCTAAAAAAATTAAAATAAATACTAAATATGTTAGCCTAATTCAAAGAGTATAAAATTATGAAAGGAGTAATCATGAGAGGCAATACCAAATTTCTAACGAGTAGCAAAACGAACAAAATAAATTTAAAAGTTGTTGAATGAGTACGAAATTCGCAATGTTTTAAAAGGCGTTAGACGGGTGGCCGGGGGGGCCTAGAGCCTAGGGGGTTTAGGCGATATTTTTTATTTTAAGCCAATTTAATATTTTATCTTACATTTATCCAAACAAAACAATAATATAAAACAAAACAATTTATAATTACATTTGACAATCATATAAAACAAATGAATTCATGTTATTTTAAGTTTGAAATTGAATTTTTAAAAGTTGTTGGTCTTATAATTACATCTGACAATCATATAATTACTCAATTTTAGAATGACAAATATCATATGCTAAGTATGGCTAATATATCTTTAACGTATTAGTTTTATTCATAAATAAGATTGTTATTAAATAATAAAATTTAAAATTTCAAGAATTCAATTCAATATTAAAACTTAAGAAACTAAACATAAATTTAAGAATTGTATTGAATTAAACTAAGTATTACAAATGTATCATCATTTATATAATTTGAAGTTGGTACAAGTTCAAAAAATTACAACTATAATAAAATTATCTATTTTGACTTGATCTTGTTCACTTCTTGTTGTGATTTGATATGCTACCACCTGCATTATGAATTTGGTAAATCATTAGAAAAATAAATATATAAGATCTGATTTGGGTAGTTATTAAAATTAAAAAAAACTCTCCGTCTAAGACTCACCTTGCTTGCCTAGGCCCGCCTTTCCCGCTTATCTCGCCTGTTTGTTTAGCCCGTCTAGGCGTCGCCTAATTTTTTGGAGGGATTTTTTTACCGCCTTGGGCCTAGTATCTAGATGCCGCCTAGGCCTCTTTTTAGAACACTGGAAATCCGTACATGAAGTAAGCAATGTGATATCCAAAGTATATTCCAAATGTGACTCGTTTAGACTCCCTATGTCCGAACTAAAAAGAATAAATTAATTAATTACAAATTTAATAAAGTCAAAACCTTACATTTAATAGTCATTAACTTGTATAATTCTGCTAATCATTAAGCTTTTCACATATTATTTTACTATTTTAATGTTTCAATTATTCAATTATGTTTTATTATTATATTTTATTATTTTTATGATATTTATACAAGTCACTTGTTATTGGACAAAAGCATTTATTTCAGTTAAATTTTGTTAACTAATTACAAGGCCAACATGTTGGTATATAATTTTTAATATAAACATCTAAACTCCAGGATATAGCTTTTTCTTTTTCTTCAAATTCCTTACTGCAACATTCAATGAACATTCTTTTATATATATGTATATATATACAGAGGGGATCCAGTCCGGGAGTCCGGACTGGCTTAACCTCCAGACTTTTTTTTTGTTTTTTTTAAAACAACTAAAAAAAAAGTTTAATATTTTATGGAACTGGAATTTTTTCATAATACAGTGTTTTGGGTGATTTGGATATATATAACAAAATATGTATGTACAGTCTGTACAGACCTGTTTTGTTATATGCATCCAAATCACACCCAAAACATTGTATTATGTAAAAATTCCAGTTCCATAAAATATTAAACTTTTTTTTTAGTTTTAAAAAAAAAAGTCCGCATTTTAAGAAAATGCGGGAGTCCGGATAGGAACCGGACCCTATATATATATACATATACAATTAGTTCAATTTCGTTCCAAACAAGGCGAGCCGCACATGACCATTACTATAATAGTTCTATATATATAGCCTATAGCCTATCATAGCGATCATATATATATATAAATCCTAATCAATTCCTTACTGTCAAATCAATCATGTACACTATCCCCAATTCTTAATTGTGAACTAAAAAAAACTAAAGACATAATAAGCGATCATATACAGAAATGCAACAAAACGAAAAGCAAACCTGATGCTCCTTATTCTTTCGTACACGACTTCTCCCACAAATATAATAAGAGGCATCTTCCCCTTCCTTTTTTTTTATATCAGATGAATATGGTTTGAGTACCCTATTGGTTTGTGTTTTAGTTATATATTATCAATATACATATTATTAATTCTCCTAGTTTTAATAGGATTTATTACCCACATATAAATTAAATCCAATTAGTTTTAAGGCCCAAATTAATATAATCCCTTAATTATTATAGTACACAAATTAAATACAATTTGAACCAAACATAAGAAAAGTCCAATTAAAATATTTAAAATATAGATTTAAATGTTATTTATTTATTTTATTTTATTTCTTTGTTATTTTATTTTTCTGGGTATTGCATACATGTTTCTTGTTGTGGGTCAAAGTTTTCCCACACTGATAATTAATTCAGATCCTTCTCCAAAGGTGCACGACCAAAAAAAATCTCGCCATTTTCTCGTGGTTAGTAAGAAATCAAGTTTTACTATATTTATTAAGCATGGAATGTATAATTTCTGAACTTCTGTGTGTTTCACTATTTTGTGTTGTATTAAGTTGTTAATTAGACTTTTATGGTGTTAAGTTTCTTTTTTACAAGTGTCTTTTGTTTTTCACGCGTGTTATTTTGCAGTCACATCAACAGAAACCTGATGCAAGTTTTGGATTAGCCCGGCTCCGTTAAGGAGCTCTGGGCCATGCCTGCACCTTGCCAAGCTTTAAACGTGGGGAGATTTTCTTTAAATGGCTGGGTGCAGGCATAAAGCACCGAGTTGGACTGGAACATACGGATCATCCGTGCAATTAACCTATTTGATCTGGTCCATCAGTCTCGGTTTTTGAACAGAGCCTCTTGCATGCATGTTGGAGCTCGTTGGTAGTGGCAAATTCTTATGTTTGAATAGAACTTTGCCACTGATGATGATGAAGAGTGAATATAGGTAAAGATTGATCAGAGCTCAGAATGGACACTTTCTCTGGGTGAAGGTATCGACAACCTTTTCTCGTTTTCAGTTGTAAAATTAGTTTGTTTTCTGTAAAACTAACAAAATCGGAGTAGTTTTTTTTGTTTTTTGTGGTGCATGTGTTTTTCGAGTTTTTTTTTTACAGTTGCATGTTAATTGCTTTTGTGGTCTTCTTACAGCAGTGTTTGAATTGCAGCCACCTTTTGAGTTGTGGTTGTTTCGATGCAAAGGATGACAGTCTTCTTTCAACAATGCTTTGATTGGAACTCATTTCATTAGTGCGATCTAAAGAAATTAAAAGTACATAATGTATATGGATGCTTGTTTTGGTTTTGACAGATCTATATGTTACTATTATGTTTTATTTTAACTTCTGCAGATCCTTTCTGAAAATGGATTCGGTGATAGCGGTTTTAAGTTCATTTTCTTTCATTAATGTTACTCTTGGGCAAAATGAACCTGTGCGATTTGGGGTTCTTTATTGGTAGCAGCACTATTTGAACATCACTATTATACCAAATGTTCAATCCTCCTCTACATGGAGGTAGATCTGGCAAACGGCCGGGCTGGGCCGGGCTATAATAGCCCGAGTTTTGGTGGGTTGAAATTGTGAGGTCCGTGACTCGGCTTGGGCTGGCTCGGCCCGGCCTGCAGGGTTTCTTTTAAATTTTTTATTTTTTTCTTTTTTTTTTGCAAAATCTTGCTATACCAGACATGGTAATAATAATAAATATTAAAAATAATAAAATAATTAATAATAAATAATATTATAAATATTATTAATAATAAATGTTCGACAAAATGCTGACTAGTGGTCAACAGAAGCAATACTATTACTCACTTTTACTAAGAACAAAATGCAGTTGAGTTTTTATTCTTCTTCCAGGCTGTCAAGAGACAACTGGGATCTTTTGATGAACCATAAGCAATCAAATATTCCAGCCTAAGCTACACAAACATAGATGAAATCTGTAGATGAATCCAGAGTTCTAACTAACTGTTGCTACCAGATTTTCAAATATATATAAACGGAACAGTAGCTACCAGATTCTACTACTCATAAATCATATCAAGATATCCCAGTGCCAAATAATTTTAGGATTTCAGTTTTATAAACATTTGATTTTCTGATTAAGTTTTATTACATGATTTTCACCTTGTGATGAGTAGATTCATACCAAAATTACAACATTTTTCATTTCATGTTAAAGCATTAAAATAATGTCATGACCAAAATAAGAATTCAGATAAACAAGAAACCGGAAAGATTAGAGGTGCTGATCATTAAAAAAAACTATGGAAATTATAGGAGGAAAAAATAAGAAACCTCACGAAAAGTTTTTAACCATAAAATACAGAAGGAAACTTGGTACAAATAAATAAATCAAATAATTTTCTACAATTATAAACTCATGAAAAAAATATATTGAAGATTGTATTAAAAACAAATAGTTGTAGCTCAGTTGATTTGAACTCTTATTTATTTACTTACAAGTCTTGTGTTCAAGCCTCACAATCTACTAGTAGCAACATTTTATTTTTTTTAAAAAAAGTCTCGGGCCACGGGCCGGGCCGGGCCACCCGCGGGGCGGGTCTTCACTGGCCGGGCCAAAAACAGTCGGGCCAAAAAAACTCGAATTTTATTGGGCTAAAAAACTGCAGCCCGGCCCGGCCAGCGGGCTTGGGCCATGTTTGTCAGGTCTACATGGAGGGGAACTATATTATGATATGATCAAGCATTAAATTACTCTATAGGCATGATAAATAGATTGTATATTAAGCTTGTATATATTAAACACAAATTTACTTGTGCTGTTGTAAGGTCATAAATGGTAATCGAAAAATTCGAATTCGTCCGCATTCGTATTAAAAAAAACGGATATTATTCGTATTCGAAAAAATGAATATATCTGTATTCGGTTTAAAGGTATCCGCAAATAAATAAATACGAATATAGATATAGGTGTATTCGTATTCGTTTAAAATTCGATCGTAAATATATTCAGCAGATATTCAGATTTGGATTTGTATCAAATAACTTGTATATATATATATATATATATATATATATATATATATATATATATATATATATATATATATATATATATATATATTAGTTATCATTATTATGAGAAAATTATTTAAAAAAAATGTCATTTCACTTCTAGAAAGTAGGAAATAATACTTTTATAATAATATTAATAAATTGAAATAAATTGATTGAAGTATAGTTAATGAATTTTTACTATTATAAGTTAAAATATCTAAAATGTATCATTTAATAAGAAAATTATATACTAGAGGAACAAAATTATAACTATTAGCTTCTTATAAGTTTTTTACTTTCAAAACTTACTTGCAATGTTGGGAGGCGGGAACAATGAACAATATAATTTTATTGTTAAAATGTGTTAAGTCCGAATTAATTTAGAATTAATCTAGAAGAGGTTGAATAATTAATTCACGTTTATGAATTTTCGGGTGGAGAGAGTATTTATCACTTCCATTTGCCCAATTATTTAGAAATTAGAAGTCCAAAGTAAATTTTGGATCAAATTAGATTAACTAGTTGTAGCTGTCACATATACATTATAACTAGCATTCTCCATAAATATAATGAAATAAAATATACTTTTTATAACTATATAAATTGTAATCTATGTATTGTGGATAAATTATAAATAAAAGTCCTCATAAACATATTATTAAAGTTTTAATCAAGTATTTGAGAAAAAAATAATTAAATATTCAATGTAAACTTTTGAATTTAACTATAAATTATAAATATTCATACATACTATAATATTACTCCACACACATAAAATGTACATCTACTTATTAATGGATATCTAAACATTTATAAACAGAGCATTCATTTGGAAATTTAGGATTTCAAAAATAAAAAAAACTTATTTGAATTGTAATTTAGAACATTGATTATTGTATTTAAATATTTATTAAAAATAAATAAATTAATAGACGTCTACTTATTAATGAACATCTACTTATTAATAGACATTTAAACATTACTCCCTCGATTCCATAATAACTGTTTTTTGAGCTTCATGCACATGAATTAAGAAATTTAATACTATTATTTAAGAATTAAAATTTGTATGAAATTTCATCATTATCCCTTTAAGGAAAGTTGGAAACTATTAATACAAGAGAAAATTTGTTAGGAGAATGAAAGAAGTTAGGGGTAATCTAGAAAAATACATAATTTATTCTCCTAGAGAGTTGTAATTGACAAATAAATTGGAACACTTTTTTTCTTCTAAAAAGACAGTTATTATGGAACCGAGTGAGTAATAAATAGAGCATTCATTTTGAAATTTAGGATTTCAAAAATGATGAAAACTTATTTAAATTGTAATTTAGAACATTGATTATTGAATTTAAATATTTATTAAAAATAAATAAATTAACATTCATTCATTAATAAACTATATTTTAAAATTCATTATTTTTTTTATTCTAGTTATAGCTAGGGCTGTAATTGTTAACTGAAAAATTCGTATTCGTCCTCATCCGTATTAAAAAAAACGGATATTATTCGTATTCGGTTTAAAGGTATTCGCAAATAAATGGACACGGACACTACTGTATCCGGATCCATATATATTCGTTTAAACCCCTAGTCGTAATGTTAGATATTCAAAATTAGGCTGAATGACACTTCTGTTCCTCCAAGTTGTCACTGTGACGCCCCCAAATTCAGGTACTTGAAACACGAACTCGGTGCTTCACGATACCATTTCTATGATCGGAATAATACTAATACTAATAACAATAATATAAATATCAAACTTAATTTATATATATCAAAGTTTAAATCCCAGGTACGCGGCCTTTAAACATTCATTACATCATAGATAATATATATCATTGTCTTAATAAACCTTAACTATTACATAGAATATTATAAAACTCATTCGAACAGCTTTCCTTTCCCCTTGTTCTTGCCTGAACCTTTTGGTTGATCATACTTAGCTGAAAATATTTAAATTTAAAGCAAGAATGAGCATTTGATTGCCCAGCAAGTAATAACAAATATATATATATATATATATATATATATATATATATATATATATTAGCTGAAAGAATTAAATGTCTTCTTTGAATGACACTTCTACAACGAATCAATAGTTGTGAAGTAAGCTGAACCAATAATAACAACATATCACTTCTATATGAAATTTTTGAAACTACGTACTGACTATAACTGGAGATCAGTCAACTGACTATGAACATTGGTTTCTGTTTTCAAAAAGGTATACAAAAATTCATCTATAGACCGTCATAACTTACAGGCACGGGGGTGATCAGCCCGTTATGTCCTGTATTGATCAAAACTACATGCAAGAACGATATCATCGTTCATCTTATCCACCTTAGGTGCACAAAAGTTTTCCCATATTCGGGATGTTCATACTTAGTCGAGAATCCGAACCAAAATAATCTGGTTGGATACAATAAAGTTCTATCTTTCTCAACAATATTTTTTAAGTTTATGTCTAGCCAAATCAAATAGCTTAGACGGCTTTTAAGTCAACGTATATGCAGACACTCGAAATTTTCTGCATACCTGTTACTGACATTGTAGGAGGGCAGATTCGTCTTTCAGAGATAACCCTGGAAGACAGCTCATATCCAGTCCGAATACTACCGGAAGCTTAGTTTCAACCCCGGAACACACACCGGGAACCTCGGAGATAACCCCGAGGCCTGCTGTTTCAATATTGGAAATTCCACCGGAGAAGACCGATTCATCCCGGAGAGAACCCTGAGATATTCAGTCTCAGTCCTAACACTGGGAATAGCAGAGTCTAACCTTGGAGATAACCCCAAGGAAGGCAGTTGCAGTTCCGGAGATAACCCCAAAAATGCTTGTTTCAAATGCATGCAATCAGCTTCAACCTCGGTGCTTACACCAAGGCACTCAGTATAAGACCTGACAATAACACTAGGAAGACATGCACACCTCAGAGATGACACTGAGGACCTTCATCACTTGCAGCAGTCCAATCTCAGAGATAACCCTGAGCAACGTCTGCTTTATCAACCCAAACTAGAGATAACCCCGGTGAGGGGCAAAGTCGTCATCTTGCCATCTAGACGCCACATCACACCGTCTCAACATTTCAGACATACATTTCTACACAACAATGTCCCACAAGAGCCAAGAAAAACCAATCCCGAGTGACTATTACGCAGGGTAACAGATTGAATTTGAAGCTTGAACACCGGAGGGCATAGTCCCATCTTCCTGACTTCGTACAATCTCTAATCTCATGTCATTGCGTAACACTCGACAACGGCAGTCCAAAATAGGTCTTACATACCTCAATCGGATGCCCAGATTGCAATTCTGAAAGTTCGAGCGGACATCACGTTGCACGAGTGCATGTACTTTGAGACGACGGGACCCGCGAAGCCCGGGGCACCCCGGGTAGCCGCAGGTACACCTGTGGCTCCCCCCTCTATAAATAGAGGTCTTGGGGTGGCCATTTTGAAAGAAAAAAAGAGGCGAGGAAGCCCTGTCCAATTTGTTCTGTACACACTCCAAACTGAGTGCTTTCTCATTTTAAACACTTGTAAGCTCATATATAGCTACTTTTTACCGGCGGGAGTCGAGTGTTCATCCATTTCAAGTTATAGAAGTCTTCTTTGGCAGCACACTGTAAGCCTTATTACACACTTTAAAGCCTTTCTCTTCATCTTTGCACACACTATTCTCCAGGCGGGGCGAAATGTAAAAAAAGCTGTAAAAACGATCAACCACCACGAAGTAAACTCCAGGCGGGACGAAATATATATATATATATATATATATATATATATATATATATATATATATATATATATATATATATATATATTTATAGCTTTTATATATATACCTGCTTACTGCGTTTATATCAATTGCGGCATCATGTGAGCCTAGGAATCATGTGATCACAGATTCAGTCCACTGAATCTAAATTCGATTCCTGTGATGGACATTTTCAGCTGTAAGTAGCTTGTAAATTTATTTACGGTGTTCGAATTTCCTCCGATGGTTTCCATGCCCATGAGTAGTTCGGCACCGCTTTGTACATTATTTTCTCGAAGATGCGTCGCATCTCGAAAATAAAAGCAATCAAGCCAAACATTGAATAAAATGAAAGTATCAAAGGCCTCAATTACTATTGAGCACATGGTTTGAAAAATCTCTTTTTACAAAATATCACTGCTATATCTTGTTAAAACTGATATTTTATACAAATTCAAACCCTATGTATATAGGTGCGAATGAGGCATAACACTACTTTCAAATGACAACACATTGAACCACAGACACACAGACACACACACACACATACACACACACACACACACTCATATAATAGTTTCTTGAAAAGTGGCGGTCACCGTGGTAATACGGATGTCGGAGGTTGCCTAACACCTTCTCTCCGTATAAGTAAGTCCCCGGACCCTAATGAATTTTGGTTTCACAGACCCGTTTAGCAGTGTCATATCACAGGGTCAATGTGCAAACCTTTTCTCGGTTGTGTTGGTACAACCATTTTAAAAAAACCAACTGGCGACTCTTAACAGTCCATCGTTGACATTATACATGTCGGACCTTTTTCACTTATTTTTTCAAGCAAATCTCCCCTAACATGAGAACACAAAAAAATAGGTAACGAAAAGGGACAAATAAAAATCCCGACGTCGACAGGTGGCGACTCTGCTGGGGACACCAGTAAGAGGACTTAAGCCGCTATTACAAGCTTTTCAAAACTGTTATATACTTGTGTGTGAATGTTGCATTTACATTTATAATGAATGTGTACGAATGCATTTTTTTACTGCACTGCAATATATCTATCTGTGATATTAGTGCTTCGCACATGTCATCATTTTTATAACCGGTGAGACACGTTGTATGTGAATGTATGTTGTGTGGTTCCTCCACCAGGAGGCTATCCTGTCTGTGTTTGATTATTGGACTCGTAGGAAGACTAATTCCAACGAGGCTCAGGGAAGGCACCACCCAAATTCGCTCCAGTTGAAAGACCAGATTAACTTTCCGTTGAGTAAATTGCGACGATTTGGGAACCTTCATGCCAAAAAGCTGCGAGAGAAACCTAAGATAGGCCAGCCTCTGATAAACCAAACGCGGAGGAAAGTCTCTTCATGCTTTCTCATTTCAAATTACTCGTAAAGTCAATTACTTGTAATTTACATTTCATGTTCATCTCCATGTAATGAGAAATATGAAGAAATATGTGCATATACATATTTAAATTAACATGCTATCCTATATTACAAACAGCTAACATCCGTTTTGCAGGATAAAATTCCTAAAACGGACATATCATATAGCATGTTAAATTTTACACATTCCCTCAAGACTAAACTATGTAAGTCTTTCGCAGGGAAGCATTCAGACCTATTACACGGTCAAAATCCAAAAAAGCCACGAGCCTACAGCCAATCATGTCTTCATCTGACTAGTCTAATCCAGTTTCTCGCGAAGAATTTGACGAATTAAGTAAACAAATTACAGATTTGGCTGTTCTGCTTAAAGAACTACATCAATCTACTCAGGGTACGAAGATACCCGTACATGCTGAATCCTCTACACAAGGAGGAACCCAAGGTTCTGATAAAGCCATTACAGTACCTGAACTACAGTTAGATATGACCAACAAAAGTCATGATGCCGCCCATCTCACAGGAGATCCAGACACCGGTGACATCAAAAAGAAAGTTCTTCAAATGGAAGAAACTCTTCGTTCTATCAAAGGAATTGGAGTACACGGAAGTGTCTCTTATGCGGATCTTTGTATATTCCCTGGTGTTCATTATCCTGAGAAGTTTACAACTCCTGATTTTGAAAAGTATGACGGGTTAGAAGATCCTTACACCCATTTGAAGGTGTTCATTAGAGAACTTGGATCTTATGCAGAGGACGAGAAGCTCAGAATGCAGCTGTTCCAAAAGAGTCTGACTGGAGAAGCCTATTCATGGTATACCAGATTAGACAACTCAAAATTCCATAGCTGGGAAGAGCTAGCTCATGCCTTCCTCACACAATACGGTTTCCAGTCTCAGATGGCTCCTGACCGGTATCAGATTACCAAGGTCAAGAAACAGTTCAACGAGTCTTTCAGAGAGTATGCTCAAAGGTGGAGGTGCCTTGCTGCTCAGGTTATTCCTTCTATGACAGAGTCAGAGATGGTTATGACCTTTATCGACATACAAGAAGCTCCTTTCTATGAAAGAGTCTTAGCTAGCATTGGTAAACCATTTTTTAAAATGATCAAACATGGGGAGATGGCTGAGATGGGATTGAAGTCAGGAAAGATTAAAGACCTAGCCGCTCTTAAAGCTGTTGTTAAGCACATCCAATCCAAAAATTATGGAAACAACCCCCAAAGGGTTCATAAAAAGAAAGAGGAGGATGTTTCCCTGATACTCCAAGTTCAAAAAGGCAATCAGAATATGCATATCCAACGGAGAAATTACACTCCTTTCCAAGCACAGTCTTCAAACCCTTCATTGCCTAAAGGTGGAGAAGTCAAACGCCATCGAGTGTTCACACCCCTAGGGGATTCACTCGAGAACATTCTCAATCTTCTAACCACTCAGAAGAAAAGTATGCATCTTCTTCCACCAGCCAACCCTAATAGAAGGGGTTTCAATGCTGCTCGGAAATGTGCTTATCATGCCGGGGCACCTGGACATGATACTCAAGATTTTTGGGCCTTGAACACAAGATCCAAGATTTGATAGACAGCGGTGAGATCGTGGTCACCAAACCAGATCAACCTCATGTGGAAGACAACCCTGTTCCTCTACACAAAGAGGAGGAGGTCAACATGATTAATTGGAGCAGTGGAGAAAGTTCCAATTTTAAAGGTGAATCATCCCAGAACATCGAAGACGGTGTTAACAAATGGGATTATGCCAAGTTCCAGTTTACAATGGAACGAAAGATTAAAGCTCTGTGTAAGCAAATTGAGCAATTGGCAGAACTGGTGACCTATCAGCATCAAGTCACACGCCAATTAATTAGCCAGGAGCATGCTAGTCTCCTCCCCTTAGTTATGAATACTCCATCATCACCTTCAAAATATGAAACATTGGAGGATAAAGTGACGAAGAGAACAACTGCCAAAGCCCGGCGGGATTTCGCCAATAGAAGGGAATTTACATACCTGAGCCAACCTATGGAGGAAATACTTCAGATCTAATCAATGAAGGAAGAATCACATCCCTTCTGCCTCCAGTTAATCCCCATTCAAGACAGTTCAATCTTGATGGAGTATGTCAGTATCACTCCCATTCTCGCGGTCACAGCACGGAAGAATGCTGGGCTAATCGATATTATTCAGAACCTAATCGATAGCGGTGTCTTGTAATTAACAGACAACGACACTGTGCTATTTGAGAGTGAAAATACCTATCCCACTAAATGGAAGGGATTGGTAGCAGCTATATCCACTGAGGCTGATGTGACTATTAAACCATTCACAATTCAACTCCAAGGTGTTAACAAACCTCTGAAAGTGGCTGCGCCAGAGCCAATCACCTTGTCATTCAGACCGCAATATCCTGTTGTCAGCTTACATAAAGTTCCCTGGAATTATGGAGAAGCTGAAGGATCAACATTTCATACAACTGCTGCAGTGTCGAAGAAAAATCCACTATATCTTTCCCAATGGGTGATGAAGCCTGCTATCAAATTAAAGGGGAAAATACCCATGGAGAAAATTGAGAAATTCCTCCGTGCTATGGGTCATAATGAAGCCAAGGTGGTTTTAAGCTTAAGAGAAGCTCCACATCAAATTTCAATATTAGACTTGGTTTTAACTTCTGAGGATCACAGGAAGATTCTACTAAAGGTTTTGGAAGAAGCCTACTTGCCAAAATCAGTGGATGTGGAAAAATTTCAACATCTGGTCGATCACATTTTCAATAACAATGTGATCTCTTTCACTGATGATGACACATTGCGGTTTTGAACTCAGGATATATGTTAGCTGGAGTCTTGGTAGACGGAGGTTTGTCTTTGAATATCTGTCCTTATGCTACGTTGCTGAAGATGAATGTCAATCTCAAGCGGATCCGAAGTAGCCATACAGTCATCAAAGCTTTTGATGGATCCTGTCGGAATTCAGTCGGAGAGATTGAGCTACCAATTGAGATTGGTCCACATACATTTTGTGTATCTTTTCACGTGCTCAAAATAGATACAGGATACAACCTGCTTCTGGGGAGACCGTGGATTCATATGGCTGGGGCAGTCCCCTCCACCCTTCATCAGCAACTTAAATACATTATCAATAATAGCCTAGTCACAGTCAACGCTGAACCGGAGTGTCCTCAACATGGTGACCTTCCACTCATCGATGTCAATATAGATGTTAAGCCGGTCAGTTTTCATGCTTTGAAAGTAAGCAACACTCAATACCATTCTATTGGGACGCCGTTGCCCATTCCCAAGATTTTTGCCAAAGTTACGGTAGCTACTCAAGAAATGATGTCATTGGGACACCACCCGGGACAAGGGTTAGGTAAAGAGCATCAGGGTATTAAGCACCCGATTCAAGTGTCTAGTCAAACTAGGACAGCCGGACTAGGCTATTCTGCCAGTTCCAGTTCCAGGAATCCACATAAGCATAAGCAGATTCCTTCAACGTCAGTCACACGGCGATTATCTCCACCTGTAAATCCTGAGTTCGCACAATCTCCGGTAAAGGTGCCAGCCAATGTAATGGCTATGCTATTTCCTAAACTGATACCAGTAAAGGAGAAGGAAGTCTTTGTTCCAGATCCCAAGGTGGAAGAAGAGGAACGAAGAATCAAGCAGGACATCATCAGAATGATGTCAGGCATACTCATCATTGTCCATGATGAACATACAAATAAATACACCCCAGACGATGATTGCCCAGACGTAATGGTCATCATTCGGGAGAAGGAGGATGATAACAGTCCCTCCATCACTGTAGTCCACCAGGACTTTGCCCTTGCCAATTGGAGCAACACTCCTTGCATTGTTCGACAAGGGTAAAACGGGCAGGACTTCTTTCTGCCCTGTAGATATCATAACTGCTTACTTTTCTGTACAGTAGTAGCAGTTGTTTTGTCCATACATGCTAACACTTTGTATGATTAAAGAGTTTCATATATATTAAGTGAAAACATATTTTGTTTTAGGACTCTGAATTTAGATGTGCTTGTACTTGCTGACAAGATGCCTCTTCTCCACAAGGATTTTAACTTTGATGAAAAGTTGGACTCCAACTTGATGGAAATACAAGAGGACATTGAGGTGCCTTCGGAGATCAAAGAATAGGTCGAAGACAAACCTAAACCTAACCTTGATCAAACCACCTCCTTCAATCTCAGAACCTTAGAAAACCCTAAGTTAATCCAGATTGGTTCAGATCTTACCCCAAACTAGAGGAATGACATGGTTACGCTACTAACCCAATTTCAGGATGTGTTTGCATGGTCTCAGGAAGACATGGTGGGGTTGTCCACCGACATTGTCCTTCATCGCCTTCCCATCAAAGAGGGATTCAAGCCAGTCAAGCAGAAACTCAGGCGATTGAAACCTGAGTGGAGTTTAAAGGTGAAAGAAGAAATTATGAAACAATTTCAAGCTGGTATTATCATGGTGTCCACATATCCTGAATGGATATCCAACATCGTTCTCATGCCTAAGCCTGGAGGAAAGGTGCGAGTTTGCGTGGATTATTGGGATCTGAATAAAGCTTGCCTTAAAGATAGCTTTCTCGTACCATTTATCCACATTCTCATTGACAATACGACTTAATACAACATGTACTCCTTCGCTGATTGCTTTGCGGGGTACCATCAGATCATGGTTGCTGAGGAGGATCGTGAGAAAACTGCTTTCATCATACCTTGGGGAACCTTTTGCTACAGACGGTTATCTTTCGGCCTCATCAATGCCGGAGCTACCTATCAGAGAGCTATGATGGCTCTTTTCCACGACTTAATGCACAAAGAGATCGAGATCTACGTGGATGACATCATCGTCAACTCCCGGAAGGAGGAGGACCACTTAGACCATCTCAAAAAGCTTTTCAACAGGTTGCGTAAGTATAACTTGAAGTTGAATCCAGCTAAGTGCGCCTTTGGCGTTAAATCAGGCAAGTTGCTAGGATTTCTAGTCAGCCATAAAAGGATTGAGCTGGATTCCACCAAAATCTAGGCCATTACGGAGATGCCCATTTCTCAGACAGAGAAGGAAATATAGGAATTTTTGGGAAGAGTCAACTTCATTAGTAGGTTCATTTCTCAACTCACAGCAACCTGTGAGCCTATCTTCAAGCTGTTAAGGAAGAACTCCTCCATGAAATGGAACGATGAGTGCCAGAAGGCCTTCCTTACAATCAAAGAGCAGCTAGTCAAAGCTCTTATTTTGGTACCACCCAGGGATGATGTTCCCATGTTTATGTACCTGTCCATAAGTGACAATGCCATGGGCTGCATGCTGGGTCAGAAAGATGATAGAGGCCAAGAACGAGCTATCTATTAGCTCAACAAAAGATTCAGCAGCAGTGAACACAAGTACACTCTGATTGAGAAAACTTGTTGTGCTTTAGCATGGGCTGCCATGAGGTTACAATATTACCTCCATGGGCACACAACCCATCTCATATCCCGCGTGGTTCCTCTCAAGTATGTGTTCAACAAGCCCATACTGAATTATCGGCTGTCCAGATGGCAGTTGATTCTGCAACAATTTGACATTGTTTACGTGACGCAAAAGTCCATTAAAGGTCAAGGAATCGCGAATCAACTGGCTGCCGCACCTTCAGGGGATTTCAAAACCTTGGAAACATACTTCCCCGATGAAGGGATAATGATAATTTAGCAACACCATCAGTACGATACACGTCAAACATGGAACATGTATTTTTATGGAGCGATTAATATAGAAGGTTCTGGAGCTGGAGCAGTTCTAGTATCCGGAACGGGGGAGCAGTATCCCGTCGCCGTCAAATTGTAGTTTGTCAGCACCAACAACACAGCTGAGTATGAAGGCTATATCACGGGGCTAAAACTTGCCCATTCAATGTGCATCATACAGTTAACTATCTTTGGGGATTCAGAGTTGGTAGTCAAACAATCTGTGGGAATCTATCAAACCAAAGAGCTACATCTGCTGCCTTACCATCGGCAAGTGTTACAGATGGCTTCGGAGTTCGAAGAAATCTCCTTTCTACACATTCCTCGTAATAGGAATGACTTCGCAGACGTATTAGCAACTTTGGCCTCCTTGATTCACATACCTGACAAGGAACACATGCCAAGCATCACATTAGCCCTACAAAAGGCACCTGCCTATGGGAACTATGTTGGAGAAGTATCGAATGAGCTACCTCCCATCCAACAACCTTGGTATCAGCATATCAAGGAGTATTTATGAGATGGATCTACACCCGCTGAGGCGAGCCTGACTGAGCAAAAGCGAATTCATCAACTTGCTATGAAATTCTATCTGAGCAGAGATGCACTCTACAAGAAAGATGCAGGACTGTGGCTCCTCAGATGCCTGGATAAGGATCAAGCTCAGAGACTCATGAATGAGATCCATGGTGGAGTATGTGGCCCACACATGAGCGACCCTTTACTTGTAAAGAAGATCCTCAAAACATGACATTACTGGCTTTCTCTCAAGACTGACTGCAATGACCACGTCAAGAGATGTTATCAATGCCAAATTCATGGGAATGCTATCCACGCCCCTCCACGGGAGCTCCACAATATGAGTTCAACTTGGCCCTTCTCAATGTGGGGAATGGACGTGATCGGGCCCATCGAGCCCAAAGCCAGTAATGGACATCGCTTTATCTTCACTATGATTGACTACTTCACCAAGTGGATAGAAGCAGCCTCCTTTCTCAGGGTTACCAAAGAAGTCATCATTGCTTTCATCAGAAACAATGTTATTTGTTAATATGGACAACCAGAGGTGATTGTATCAGACAACGCTAAGAACCTCAACAACAAAATAATGGAGGAGTTATGCAGTAAATTCCACATCAAACACCTTAACTCCGTCATCTACCATCCAAAGATGAATGGTGCTGTTGAAGCGGCTAACAAAAACATCAAGAAGATCATGCAAAAGATGTCCGCCAATCATAAAGGATGGCCTGACTTATTACCTCTTACTCCGTTAGCCTATAGAACGTCAATGCGCACTTTAACTGGGGCAACCCCCTATGCATTAACCTATGGGATGGAAGCAGTACTCCCCATAGAAGTGGAAATGGAATCCCTTAGAGTATTGATAGACGCTCAGCTGGATGAAGACCAATGGGTACAAGACAGGTATCACCAATTATCTTTAATAGATGAAAGGCGAACTGCGGCTTTCTTCCATGGTCAGTTATATCAACAAAGGATCGCTCGATTCTATAACAAAAAAGTCCGGTTACGACAATTTAAACAACATGACTTGGTTTTGAAGAAGATCCTCGACAACCAAGATCAGTCTAAGGGAAAATTTGCCCCTAACTGGGAAGGCCTGTTTATTGTCAAGGAAGTATTAACAGGAGGTGCTCTTAGATTTGCCCCTAACATAGGCTCACATGATGCCGCAATTGATATGAAAACAGTAAGTAGTTATATACATATATATATATATATAGTAAGTAGTTATATACATACATATATATATATATATATATATATATATATATATATATATATATATATATGAACTGTGTGTCGAACTTTGTTCGATGAGCCTAGATTTTACATCTAGAGCGTTTACTACTTTAATATATATATATATATATATATATATATATATATATATATATATATAAGCAAATAAACGCTTCAGACATGAGTTTAGGCTCATCGAACAAAGTTCGACACATAGTTCATATATATAAGTATATATATATACGAAAGCAAGTAAACGCTCCAGACATAAGTCTAGGCTCAATCAAGACATAACTCGATAATATTAGTTCATATATATATATATATATATATATATATATAAGTGTATATATATATATACAAACTGAAATGAAACCACGGACCGAAGTCCGGGCATACACACGCAACACGACTCTCAACGTGAAGAATGGTGTGTGCAAAGATGAAGAGAAAGGGTTTAACGTGTGTAAGAAGGCTTACAATGGGCTGCCAAAAAAGACTTCTATAACTTTAAATGGATGAACACTCGGCTCCCGCCGATAAAAATATGACAGAATATAAGCTCACAAGTGTTTAAAATAAGAAAGCACTTAGTGTATAGTGTGTACAATGCAAATTGGACAAGACTTCCTCGCCGTTTCTCTTGTAAATATGGCCACCCCAAGCCTTCTATTTATAGAGGGTGGAGCCGCAGGTGTACCTGAGACTGCCCGGGGTGCCCAGGGTGCCCAGCAATGTGGGTCCCGTCATGTAGAAGTACGTACACTGGGACAACGCGTTGTTCGCTCGAACCTTCATAACTTTCAATCCGGGAGTCCGATGGAAGCGTGCCATACCATTTCGGAAAGCTTTTTCCGAGAACTACACAATGACATAAGATTTGCCCTTTTAGATTTCGAGAAGATGGGTCCATGATCGAAATAGCATTTCTAGGTTTCCGTCAGGCAATCCGGTGAGCTGTTTTGCGTAGTTTGCACTCCGAAGTTAAGATATGGTTCTTGTGGGACTTCTCTTGAAGAAATTAGAGTTGAAGTGAGTGTATTTGATTTGAAGTGAAGTTGAGTTGGCAAAATAACCATTTTGCCCCTCTCAGGGTTATCTCCAGTGTTCGCGCAGTTGTAGTAGTCTTTTCTCAGGGTTATCTCTGAGGTTGACTTGATGTTGACTTTGACTATCCTCTGAGGTTGGCTTAACCTCCTGGAGTTATCTCCAGGCTTTGAACTTGATCCTTTGGGGTTCTCTCTGAGGTTAGAACTGATTTTCCTGGGGTTATCTCCAGGGTTGGAAACTGATTTCCCGGGGTTATCTCCGGGGTTGGAAACTGAATCTCCCGGGGCTATCTCCGGGGTTAAAATTAATGTTGTGGTCTTCCAGAGTTATCTTCGGAGAATGAAAAAGACGCTTTTGTCCTCCTGCATAGTTAGTAACAGGAAAATGAAATTTTGAGTGTCTACAGCTTGTTCACAGGCTTTGTACTTTCTTCAGAATCAGCCCTTCCTCCTTCATCAGAACTGTGAATTTTGATGCTGACTAAAGGGACACTACGATTGAGATCATTGTACCATAATCAGTGTGTGTTGTCTTGCACATGCTGGACTCAGTCTTGATCGTAGAGAACACTACGATTTTCCTTAAGCTCTTTGACAGATTGCACTCGTGGAGTTCTGCTTCTATGATGAGTTCTTCATGATCAATGCTCGATGATCCTCTTATGTGAACTTCCTCGAGGGTTCTTCTCAAATGATATGCTTTGCATGAATAAGCATATAAGATCCTTTTCATCTTAGCATGAATGGTCTGCTTCCATATGGAGATCAGCAACCATGTGAGCTTCATTCATGTTAGCTTAGCAAGTCTTCAAGAACAGGCTTTGACAAAGAATGATTTTGTCAAGAACATTTCTGAAATGTCTTAAGCCTCCAGCTGGTTGAATCTTCTTAACTAAAGTAATCTGCTTCAGCATTCCTAAGTGTGGTCAAATAGACCAAGTACCTGCAGGTTAGATAAATTTTTATTTTTGGTACCCATGGTTAAATGGGTCCTACTAGGTTAGTTTCCAAAATCCATATTCCTTATATATTTGAATTTTTATCACATTAATCATCAACAATCATATTCATGCATATATCCAATTTAGATTTGACATTTTTAAATGCATGATGATGAGTGTGTGTAAGATTAGCCACTTTAATAAGACACTTTTTTTCTTTGATGGTTTCATCATTTGCTTGGTTATGTTCATAGATTTTAAATGTTCACAGAGTGAGAATCAACTCTATCACTTATTTGTATCTAGTTGATTCATGGAGATAATCAGTTTCTACGAATCTTCAAGATACTCTTGTAGAACTGATCATACTCTATGTATTATCAAAAACCTAGAACATAGGTTTGTACATACATACTAACCCTTCAGCAAGGATTACTCCACTTAAGATTAATTAAATCTTGATATGCTTATGACCTATTTAAAACTTCTTTCAAGATGTTATCTTCAACCTAAAACTTGGATGGAGAGAAAGTTTGTTAGCAGTTGAGTTTCCAACCTTAGTGTACTTTCTCTCTTCCCCTTTTTAAGAAGAGTATGGTCTCTTGATAGAATACTGTTATAGTACATAAGCTGATGCAACATGATGTACACATTTATATTAATGAGAAATTGTACCTTTCCACTATCAGTTTCTTGACAGTTATTTATCTTGATTTAATGAGGTTAAGCATTGATGTGCATATTTTACATTCATTTCTGACAGCTTGTTGCTCCAGTTGTCCTTCGATAAATCAGTCATAGTCTTGAAGATGTAAGCTAGGAAAATCTCGGCATCCTTAGTTCTTTGATAACCTTGAACCTCAAGGTTCACATTCAGCTGCTGGTTATCCAAATACATATTTGAGATATTCTTCTTTCTCCTCTGGATAAGTATTTCTTAACATATCCCTTTCATCTTTCAGCCGGGTGGATGCTGACTCTTTGCTGTTGATGCCTCTTGACCTTCCACCTCAACACTACTACAAAACAGTAAATAGACAACGCGAAAAAAACGTTGTGGTTTTAGTCAGAAAAACGTCGTGGTTAAGGGTGTTATCTATTTGACACCCTTACACAACGTTTTTAAAACGTTGAAGTTAAGCACAATACACAACGTTTTTTAGGAAAAAACGTTGTAGATTTGTTTTTCAAAAATTAACAGATGCTTAAAAACATTGTAGAATGTATGATTCCATAACGTTTTTTGGATAAAAATATTGTTGTTTAGTATATCAGACAACATTTTTTAAATGTTGTAGATAAAAAAAATGTGTTTCACCTATATTGTCAATGCACCTGCAATATGCTAATACCATGATATATAACTAAAAGGTCTAAATTCTCATTTAAATTTAAAGCCAAAATGTATCAACCATTCAAAATACATTCCAATAATACCATTCGTTTACAGTTTTAAATTACTACATCCACAAAATATATACCAAACTATCCATATATGCATCTTAAATTCACTTTTCAATATAAATTACTACTATATTGAATTGTGAATTTGATTACATGCATCCATAAAATAAACCAAACTATCCATAAAATTAAGCTACTACCTAAGCATGTGCAAAAAAGCCTAGTTCTCCCAAAATACGTACATTCATCTAACATATTCGCCGTTAACTCGAGGCTCTACATGTAGCTGCTCACATACGTTGCCCACTCATCCCGTACTTCGTCAATTTGTTCTTTTGTGTGTACGTTAATCCACATGTCTTATCCCACTGAAATAAAAGAACAACAAAATTAGTAGACATGAAGCTTGGAAATTACATATTTGACGTCTCCTAGCAGTCTATCATCTTGACATTTATGCATGAACAATATATAAGTTATGTCAAACTGTTATAAGATACAAGTTTCAATCCAAATAGAAAGTATCATATGAATATGATCCTTTATGTCAAACTGTTATAAGATACATACCAAGTAGAGCTTACTGGACTCAACGCAGTCCTGAATTAGTAACTTGGCTTTCTCAATTGCATTGTTTAACAAGTAAAGTGCTTGAACTCCTGACGAGCATCCAGGCCGTGCTGCTTCTATTTTTGGAAATATTTTAGCAATAGCTTTAACCAATTTCAGAAGCTCTGTACACATCTGACGATGCACCTGTAATGGACTATAACTTTATAGTTTTTCTTTTTATAAGTTTAACTTGTGAGATACTTTTATCTTACAAAACCATAATAAAAAATTCTAGACAAATAGCAGTAGCATTATAGCAATCTGAAATACTTATTAAGAACTAATACTACTTGAAATATTAATATGTAATTTTCAAGCATAGACCTCCTCCAGAAAAATTTAATAACCTTTGGCATGAAACCAAATCTTTTGGCCATCCTAAGGCATACAAGACTACACCTTTTCATATCAGTTTGAGGACATGATCACCCATTCATGGAACTTCTGAAGACATTTCTTTAGTTTGTAATATACTCTACTGCTCATAAATAGACCAAAGTACCATACAGGACACACATCATTTCCTCTTCTTTTATAGAATATTTAAGCATGATAGGTTTATGTGGCCTACTTCTGGTATACATATCATTCTATGTACATACACATGTCAATCTTCATGTGTTAGATATCAATGATAAAATACAACAGATTATAAATACATATATATGCAGTCCCTGGGAAGTCAAATGAAATATCAGATAATGGTCCAGAACTCCAGATACGGGCTTGGTGTACATGCCAACTGTAATAGGAAAACAACTTTATCAAAAAGTTTACAGCAGGACTACCTTCAAAGCACGAGGAGGTGAAAGTGTGTTCCAAATTTTAGCTACATCGTTCCCCATTCAAAAGATAGTTCTCCTAGATCTGCAAGCGAATGAGTTAAATCAAAAGTTTGAAGTATATGTTCATACACAAAATTTACTTAACTGGAAAGTGCCTAAATTTTGACCATGTCTAGAAAGTAGTATTTTTCTATCACCAACCCATTCTAGCCGGTACGAGAGATCAAGATTATGAATCAAGAGCTTCAATCTATCTGTTTCATTCGTAGCACTTGCGGATTCCTACCAAAAAGATTCTTACATATTATATCTGGATTTGCAGGAAACAGATCTCCTGTAGACACTGTCACCACTTACACAGACAAAGAGTATAAGTGCGCACACATTTGGTTCAGGTAAAATACAAGCTCTAAGAATTTAGCAGAAATAAACTGACATTTCCATTCTCTAGCAAAATAGACGCTGTTTCTGCTGAAGTTGACTGTATCTGTCCTGATTCCCAATACCCATTTTGAAGCTGACACCAAACTCGAAGTTTCTGAAACACAGGAAATTTCACATAAATACATCACAAGCCAAAGCACCAAAATGTATACCCAATACCACTACTTGAACCTACTCAATCAACAGCTAAAAAAGTTTCAATTTAGGCACCAAGAGAGCAATAAAAGTAGCTACTTACAGAGATTTTGAAAATAACACTGAGCATGATCCAATAGCACCTGAAATAATAGCATAGGAAAAACGAAGGAGCAAATGCCAAACAAGAAAATGAAAAAAATTGTCCAACACAATAAGGAATCAAAGTAAACAGAGGAATTCTGACATGCTTTACCTGAAAATATAAATGTTCTCCATTTTTCAGTTATGATTTATCAATATGTCAGTCAAATTTTACTTTAAATGCACTCCAAACTAATAGTTTTTTCTTTGATTCAGGATAAAATACTAACATTTAAAAGCTAGGCTCTCTCGGGTAAACATAATATAATTAACATTAACAATACATATCAATTACAAAGAAAATACAGAAAAACTCACCAATATGTTGATATTGTCCTCAAATTGAACACCCAACTCATTCAATAGTACTAGAACTGTCCCAGCAACGTATGCTGCCCACCAATAAAATAATCCTTATTATTTGTGACTCTGTTGCATAATATTATGAATCAAAGAGAAACAGATGTACTAGAAAAGTTGCTTACTTTTGGGATGGGTCTCTAGCAAAGTACTGGTGCGCCTTCTCATATGATATTGGCTGCCCACCACCCATGAAATCAGATAAATCCATATCAAAAGTTGGCCCACGATTACCTAATTCTGACCCGAAAGATACCTGAGACAAATGACAAAGTTGCAAATAAGTAGTAGTGAATTAAGCACATGGCTTTAACTACTGCAGAAAGAGAGTTTAATGAGTTGGCACACAGTATTCCAATGAAGGCTAACTGCTTTTCCATATACTTTGAAGAACCACGACAAGTTGTTTTCCGATAGGCACAACTTCGAACAGTATTACACCTACCACCTCCCTGCATCAAGACCCCAAAAAACATGAAGCCTCATTCAAGGAAACAGAATATAGAAGCAGCAGCAGCCTAGCTTCATATATTAAAGTCTGCAGGACATGAATTTAGGTAGTATTTTCAGGCGCAAAGAAGCATGACAACTAGAAATTCCTAATGAGTTATTCACACCAAAACTCACAGTAAGATAGAAACTCATAGTAGATAAAGAATATCCACATTTCAAACCATATAAAGAATATACTAACATTATTCACACCAAAACTCATAGTAAGATAGAAAGGAATACCCAATGAGTTATAATCCACATAAATTCACTCATGGTTTATTGAGTAAATTCAATAATTAAATGCCAGAAATCAAAACGAGTATTTACAAACCTTGAGAAAAAGCTTTCTTGTGCCAATTACAAAACCAACATCAGTATTGTCAATACCTGTCGCAAACTGGCTGAATACAATAGTGTGAAACATAATTCACTTCATAATAGAAACTTCGAAATTAGCAATCCTTCTGACCAATTTATTTATGAAGCAGTAGCTAAGTAGTAGCACAACAAAAGGGGAACATGAAAACTGTATGATAACTACTCCTTGCAAACTACACTAGAAAGACAGAACTTTGCCTATATATTCACTGAAAACAGTGTCACATAAAGAAAAGTTTAAACATAATTCACAAGATTAATTAGTTGATAATACTAACAAGCAACTCCGTCAGTTAATAGAGAAGAAAAACTAAAAAGCTGACCCTAAATTAGTATAATAGCATGAAGAGTTTTAACAAAACATAACCCCAAAAGAACATAAAATAAATTATCAAAAGATAGAGGAGAAAGACTAGAAATCTAACCTTCTTTAACTGCAATAGAATAAATCCAGTGATAGTGATGTTGAAGAAGCAAGAAAGAGCTTAAAACTCGAACACGAACACATTCCCCCATTCCTCAAATAGCCTCGATTTACTACCTAAAACTCTAACACGCCCTTCGAGGAGGCGAGAGACGGTGGCGACGCGATGGCGAGAAATGATGGCTTTTCAAAGCCCGGAAGCCGGAGCTGGAGTTACTGACCGGGCCTCGTGTAGGAGGCAGCGAGGTCGGGAAAGTCAGAGACGTCGATGGTAACATGGAAGAGTGACTCAGCGGCGGGCTGGACGCCGGCAAGAGGGGCTTGGGTCCAGATGGAACAAATCCAAAGAGATAAGAACGATGAAAACCTAGCCTAAGAGAACAGATAAATAGTATCTTTTTAATTTTAAGTTTTCACTTAGTGCGTTTTTTAGCTCCGTGTTAATTAGATAGATAACGTTTTTAAAAAAAACGTTATCTAGTTAAAATCAAAAAATGCCCTTTTTAAATAGATAACGTTTTTTTATATATATCTATAACGTTTTGTTAAAAAATATTATAAAAAAAAATATCACAACGTTTTTATAAAAAACGTTGTAGTTTAAGTGTTGTCTATTTAGTACTTTGTACTAGTGCAAGGTTCACATCTGCATGCTTGACTTAAGAACATGCACCAATCTGAGCAGCTTCAGGTGTTTATACACATTTACCTGTACACATTATTTCCAATGTGTGAGCTCATCTATATTTACAAGTGACTTACTACTAAACTAAGTTTAGAACTGTGTTTGTGCCTAGGATCAGACTCAAAGCGATTAGCTTTTGAATATAGCATGAGAACCTGCTTTGATACCAATTGTTAGTTCCAAGTATGCACATAATAGATCTAGAAGGGGGGTTGCATAGATCATTTTTAATTTTAAATGCTTTCCTGTTTATTTTGTAATGCTAATGATTAGCATATGACAAACATAAGAATCTTTTCAAGCACAATGGAATAAGTAAAAGATCCTCTTTATTGATATATTCATAAACATTCATACATTATTCGTGGAGTTAGTTTAGTTGTAAGTAGTTAATACGTACATAGCATTTATAGAAGTTAGGTACATAATGCAAATGACAAAAAGTAAATGATTGAATGTAAATGACACAAGGGATTTAAAGTGGTTCAGAGACTCAAGCTCAAAATCCACTCTTCTATTTTAACAAGCAGGAACTCTACTAAGGAAGGGCAGCACCCTGAATCGCTAAGATTCCTTCAAGGCCAGCAGCCTTGGAACTTCAGTTCACTAAGAACTCTTCAAGCCCAGCAGGCTTGGTGTAAGACCCCAACTTTTATAAATAAAGATGAATTTTCTATAAATATCATTTTTGAATATTATGGAGTTAATTTGATATAATGTTATAGTTGTGGGTAATATTTATAAATTTTGCAAAGTAAGCAAGTTGTTATAAAATATTCGTTTGGTCGGAGAATATTCTTTTTGTCGGGGAATATTCGTACGACGGCACAATCATTGGTGGACCCCACAACGGAATTATTGTCGGATTGAGAAAACGACAGAATTATCTTTCTATAAAAATAACGGCTGAGGTGTTACCGTTAAAACCGTTAAAACTGTTGAACTACTCGGTAGTAAAAGTACAGTAATACGCGTGGTTGCATAGTAGCACACGGTATTGATTATTGATGCTTACGTGAGAAGTCACTCAGCTATACTCAATTATTGCTACAGTAATTGCTGCATCATATCTTTTAAATTATTGTCATAGTATCATCTGTATAATATGTTATATTATTGAGACGTTGTGGTAAGTTTGGTTATTTTATGGGGGGCCATATGTCATCATCTAAGAGTCCCTTCGTCAATAGTATTTACCTTGGTCAATAGTAATTACCTTCGTCAATAGTATTTACCTTGGTCAATAGTAATTACCTTCGTCAATAGTATTTACCTTGGTCAATAGTAATTACCTTCGTCAATAGTAGTTGTCCCTTCAATATTACCAAGAGTCATTTGACCCTTCGTTAAGACCAAGAGTCATTTGACCCTTCGTTAAGACCAAGAGCCACCCTCAGTTTTTCTATAAATAGAGGCCTAGGGCTTCATTATTTTTCACGAATTCATTCAAGCTATAGAGAGAGAAAGTATAGAGAGAATAAGAGAGAGAGAGACTAAAAGTATTCTGCTACATCACTTTTCCAATATCCAGTTCTTTTAAGGTAGGGAATATTATTTCTTTTATATTCATGAAGAGAACTTCTGTTATTCCATTTGTTATTATTCTGTTGGAATAACCAGTATACGCGGTCTACCCTATACTTGGTGACATTCTTCTATTATTCTGTTGGAACATCCTGTCTGTGTGTTTTACACCGGACCTGGTTCCGTTTATTATTCTGTTGGAACATCCTGTCTGTGTGTTTTACACCGGACCTGGTTCCGTTTATTATTCTGTTGGAACATCCTGTCTGTGTGTTTTACACCGGACCTGGTTCCGTTTTATTATTATTCTGTTGGAATATCCTGTCTGTGTGTTTTACACCGGACCTGGTTCCATTATTTATTATTCTGTCGGAATATCCTGTCTGTGCGTTTACGCCGGACCTGGTTCCATTATTTATTATTCTATTGGAATAACCTGTCTGTGCGGTCTATCGCATGCATGGTGATTTCTTTTGTTATTCCATTCGTTATTGTACTCAGTTGGTTAAGTTTTGACTTCTATACTCCATGAAATTTGTGGAATATCCTTGATAGTTGCGTTTCATCCAGTATCTTTTCAAGAAAATATTCTTCTAAGCATTCTTGAATTTTACTCCACAATGCAGTATCATGTTGACAATTTGGACGTTGTTAATTCCTGGATAAATTAATTCTTGAACTTGTTTTATTGAATTCTTATATCATTGTCATCATCCTCATGTTTATAAAATGTTGAAAGTCATCTGTGGCCTGTATTGCATAGATGGACTTGGTATGATTATGACCAGGGATTATTCGGTATAATCATGACCGTAATGTTACAAATGATGTGGTAAAAGTCCTCATTGGCCCGTAGTGCATTGATGGACAGTTGTTGGCATGATCATGACCATTAATGAATACACGAATATCCTTGGCCGTAGTGCAGGGGTGATTCGATGATGTGGATTATTTTATTAAGCTGAGTCTCAGCGATTACAGTGTTGAAAAACTTTTTAAATCATAAAAGATAGTAGAGTTTATTTTCTACTTGACTCTTTTAATGGATTGCTTGTTCCGCTACAGTTAAACTTGATGTCTATTATATTTTATCAGTTTAACATTGTTGAAGGCTAATGATAATTTATTCTGCATTATCTTAGTCATAATATTTCTTACTGGGCTAGTTGAGCTCACCCTTTCTTTCACTGTTCTCTTCAGGAAATGAGAACGTAGCTGGGACAAGTCGGGGTACGGAGTGATGGTCCGAATGATAGTATTAGTTAGTAGTCCTCACTATTCTATGTAATGGTGTGTTAATAAATGTAATGAGGACTCCGTTTGAGTATGAATACTCTCTAGAAGATAATATTTGTATTCAAACTCACAGTTTATGTTTTGTCGTATTGTACACGACAGTTGTATTATTAAGTTGTATTTGTATTCTGTACTATGTATCTGACGACCCAAGATGGGTGATGTATACCTAATTTTGGGGGCGTCACAGTTGGTACCCACACATTACCTATCGATCTGATTTCATTAAAAATACTTGCATTTGACGTGATTCTAGGGATTGATTGGTTAACTACTCATTATGCAAAAATTGATTGTTTTCGTAAGGTTGTTAGTTTTCATATTCCTAATCGACCTATTATGCGAATTCAAGCAACCAAACCATTAAAATCAATCGCTGTCATCTCAAGCCATAAAGCTATTCGTTTATTGAAAAACGGATGTCAAGCTTTCTTAGCTCATGTCACAGATCTAAACAAAAATACGTCAGCTTTGAATGATATTTCTGTTGTTAATAAATTTCCTGACGTATTTCCCGAAGAACTTCCTGGCCTACCCCCAGAGCGTGAAATTGAATTTTGTATCGACCTTGAACCTGGTACAAAACCCATTTCCAAAGCCCCATATCGAATGGCTCCTATTGAACTTCAGGAGTTAAAGACCCAACTGCAGGAATTGTTAGACATTGGTTTTATTCGTCCTAGTACTTCTCCTTGGGGTGCTCCTGTTCTGTTCGTGAAGAAGAAAGATGGGAGTATGCGACTTTGTATTGATTATCGGGAGTTGAATCATGTCACCATCAAAAATAGGTACCCATTGCCACGTATTGATGACCTGTTTGACCAGTTGCAAGGAGCACAATTCTTTTCAAAGATCGATCTTCGTTCTGGATATCATCAGCTGAAGGTTAGAACTGAAGATATTCCAAAGACGGCTTTTAGAACTCGGTACGGGCATTATGAATTCTTAGTTATGTCTTTTGGATTGACTAATGCTCCTGCTGCCTTCATGGATATGATGAACAGGGTATTTAAGGAATATTTGGATCACTTTGTGGTCGTCTTTATCGATGACATCCTTGTTTATTCCAAAAGCCGTGAAGATCATGAGCAACACTTGAGGCTGGTACTCCAAAAGCTTCGTGAATACAAACTTTATGCCAAGTTGAAGAAATGCGAGTTCTGGCTGGAAGAGGTAGCATTCCTTGGGCACGTAGTATCAAGTCGTGGAATATCTGTTGACCCGGCAAAGATTGAAGCTATTCAAAGCTGGGAGCAACCTAAATCAGTGACCGAGGTACGTAGCTTTCTTGGTTTAGCTGGTTATTATCGAAGATTCGTGGAAGGATTTTCTCGAATCGCTACTCCATTAACTCAGCTGACTCGGAAAGATACAAAGTTTGGTTGGAGCGAAGAATGTGAGCAGAGTTTTCAAGAACTCAAGAGGAGACTCATTTCAGCACCTGTTCTAACAATACCATCTGGCTCGGAGGGATTTGTCATCTACAGTGATGCTTCGAGCAAAGGGTTGGGATGCGTTCTCATGCAACATGGAAAAGTCATAGCCTATGCATCAAGACAACTCAAGGAATATGAGAGGAATTATCCTACTCATGATCTAGAGTTGGCAGCTGTTGTCTTTGCACTTAAAATTTGGAGGCATTACTTGTATGGGGAGAAAGTGGAGATCTTTACGGATCATAAAAGCCTCAAATATTTCTTCACTCAAAAGGAACTCAACATGCGACAACGACGTTGGCTTGAACTGTTGAAAGATTATGATCATACCATTCAATACCATCCTGGAAAAGCGAACGTGGTAGCTGACGCATTGAGTAGAAGATCATATGCGGGTACAAGTGCAATATTAACAACGCAAAGGCCCATTTTGTGTGACTTGCAAAGGATGGAGATAGAGTTGAAGACTCCAGGGACCCATGTGATGATGGCGAATATACGAGTAGAACCGACTTTAATCGATAAAGTTAAAGCTGCTCAAGGTACAGACCTGGAGCTGATGCATATGAGGAAGAAAGTGCAAGAAGGTGTTATGCCGGAAGCAAGAATCGATGAGGAAGGAATACTTCGAGTCAACTCCAGACTTTGTGTTCCTAACAACCCTGATTTAAAGTATGAAATCATGATGGAGGCGCACAACACACCGTTTGCAATCCATCCTGGAAGTACCAAAATGTATCATGATCTTCGTCATACATTTTGGTGGAGCAATATGAAGAGAGAGATAGCGTTGTTTATCTCAAGGTGTCTAACTTGTCAACGAGTCAAAGCGGAGCATCAAGTACCAAAAGGTCCATTGCAACCACTTGAAATTCCAGAATGGAAGTGGGAGCACATCACCATGGATTTCGTTACCGGTCTTCCTAGGGTTTCTCAAGGTATTGATGCGATTTGGGTCATTGTTGATAGATTGACCAAGTCTGCTCATTTCTTACCGATACGAGAAACTTATACACTTGAACGTCTTGCTCGTATGTACATAAACGAGATTGTAAGACTGCATGGTATGCCAGTATCCATAATTTCTGATCGAGACCCAAGATTCACTTCACGATTTTGGGTTAGTTTACAAAAAGCTATGGGCACGGAGTTACGATTTAGTTCAGCATATCATCCTCAGACGGATGGACAATCAGAGAGGACTATTTAAACTCTTGAAGATCTATTAAGACTCTGTGTCTTTGACTTCAAGGGAAGTTGGGACAAGTTCTTACCATTGGTGGAGTTTTCCTACAACAACAGTTATCAAGCAAGTATTGGCATGGCTCCATTCGAAGCATTGTATGGTAGAAAATGTCGTTCTCCAGTATGCTGGGATGAGGTGGGCGAAGCAACGTTGTTGGGACCGGAGTTGGTACGTATGACTACAGAAAAGATTCAAACGATCCGACAACGTATAAAAACCTCACAAGATCGACAAAAGAGTTATGCTGATCTTCATCGAAAGGACGTGGAATTTGATGTAGGAGATCATGTGTTCTTACGTGTTGCTCCATGGAAAGGTGTTACGAGATTTGGAAAGAGAGGAAAGCTAAATCCTCAATTCATCGGTCCATTTTTAATCCTCGATCGAGTAGGAACTGTGGCTTATAGACTCGCTTTACCGCCAAGTATGTCTCGTGTTCATAACGTTTTCCACATATCCATGTTACGCAAATATGTGGAAGACCCGAACCACATTATTGAGTTAGAACCGGACGAAATAGCGGAGGATTTGACGTATGAAGAAGTTCCTGTTCAAATCTTGGATAAGAAGGAACATATTCTACGCTCCAAGGTTATACCTCAAGTCAAAGTTTTGTGGAGAAACCACGATGTTGAGGAAATGACTTGGGAGTTAGAATCAGAAATGAAATCAAGGTATCCTTACCTCTTCGACATACCAGGTACGTACCCTAATTTCGAGGGCGAAATTTCATAAGAAGGGGAGGTTGTAAGACCCCAACTTTTATAAATAAAGATGAATTTTCTATAAATATCATTTTTGAATATTATGGAGTTAATTTGATATAATGTTATAGTTGTGGGTAATATTTATAAATTTTGCAAAGTAAGCAAGTTGTTATAAAATATTCGTTTGGTCGGAGAATATTCTTTTTGTCGGGGAATATTCGTACGACGGCACAATCATTGGTGGACCCCACAACGGAATTATTGTCGGATTGAGAAAACGACAGAATTATCTTTCTATAAAAATAACGGCTGAGGTGTTACCGTTAAAACCGTTAAAACTGTTGAACTACTCGGTAGTAAAAGTACAGTAATACGCGTGGTTGCATAGTAGCACACGGTATTGATTATTGATGCTTACGTGAGAAGTCACTCAGCTATACTCAATTATTGCTACAGTAATTGCTGCATCATATCTTTTAAATTATTGTCATAGTATCATCTGTATAATATGTTATATTATTGAGACGTTGTGGTAAGTTTGGTTATTTTATGGGGGGCCATATGTCATCATCTAAGAGTCCCTTCGTCAATAGTATTTACCTTGGTCAATAGTAATTACCTTCGTCAATAGTATTTACCTTGGTCAATAGTAATTACCTTCGTCAATAGTATTTACCTTGGTCAATAGTAATTACCTTCGTCAATAGTAGTTGTCCCTTCAATATTACCAAGAGTCATTTGACCCTTCGTTAAGACCAAGAGCCACCCTCAGTTTTTCTATAAATAGAGGCCTAGGGCTTCATTATTTTTCACGAATTCATTCAAGCTATAGAGAGAGAAAGTATAGAGAGAATAAGAGAGAGAGAGACTAAAAGTATTCTGCTACATCACTTTTCCAATATCTAGTTCTTTTAAGGTAGGGAATATTATTTCTTTTATATTCATGAAGAGAACTTCTGTTATTCCATTTGTTATTATTCTGTTGGAATAACCAGTATACGCGGTCTACCCTATACTTGGTGACATTCTTCTATTATTCTGTTGGAACATCCTGTCTGTGTGTTTTACACCGGACCTGGTTCCGTTTATTATTCTGTTGGAACATCCTGTCTGTGTGTTTTACACCGGACCTGGTTCCGTTTATTATTCTGTTGGAACATCCTGTCTGTGTGTTTTACACCGGACCTGGTTCCGTTTATTATTCTGTTGGAACATCCTGTCTGTGTGTTTTACACCGGACCTGGTTCCGTTTTATTATTATTCTGTTGGAATATCCTGTCTGTGTGTTTTACACCGGACCTGGTTCCATTATTTATTATTCTGTCGGAATATCCTGTCTGTGCGTTTACGCCGGACCTGGTTCCATTATTTATTATTCTATTGGAATAACCTGTCTGTGCGGTCTATCGCATGCATGGTGATTTCTTTTGTTATTCCATTCGTTATTGTACTCAGTTGGTTAAGTTTTGACTTCTATACTCCATGAAATTTGTGGAATATCCTTGATAGTTGCGTTTCATCCAGTATCTTTTCAAGAAAATATTCTTCTAAGCATTCTTGAATTTTACTCCACAATGCAGTATCATGTTGACAATTTGGACGTTGTTAATTCCTGGATAAATTAATTCTTGAACTTGTTTTATTGAATTCTTATATCATTGTCATCATCCTCATGTTTATAAAATGTTGAAAGTCATCTGTGGCCTGTATTGCATAGATGGACTTGGTATGATTATGACCAGGGATTATTCGGTATAATCATGACCGTAATGTTACAAATGATGTGGTAAAAGTCCTCATTGGCCCGTAGTGCATTGATGGACAGTTGTTGGCATGATCATGACCATTAATGAATACACGAATATCCTTGGCCGTAGTGCAGGGGTGATTCGATGATGTGGATTATTTTATTAAGCTGAGTCTCAGCGATTACAGTGTTGAAAAACTTTTTAAATCATAAAAGATAGTAGAGTTTATTTTCTACTTGACTCTTTTAATGGATTGCTTGTTCCGCTACAGTTAAACTTGATGTCTATTATATTTTATCAGTTTAACATTGTTGAAGGCTAATGATAATTTATTCTGCATTATCTTAGTCATAATATTTCTTACTGGGCTAGTTGAGCTCACCCTTTCTTTCACTGTTCTCTTCAGGAAATGAGAACGTAGCTGGGACAAGTTGGGGTACGGAGTGATGGTCCGAATGATAGTATTAGTTAGTAGTCCTCACTATTCTATGTAATGGTGTGTTAATAAATGTAATGAGGACTCCGTTTGAGTATGAATACTCTCTAGAAGATAATATTTGTATTCAAACTCACAGTTTATGTTTTGTCGTATTGTACACGACAGTTGTATTATTAAGTTGTATTTGTATTCTGTACTATGTATCTGACGACCCAAGATGGGTGATGTATACCTAATTTTGGGGGCGTCACACTTGGAACTCCTCTAGTTCACTAAAAACTCTTTAAGGCCAGCAGCCTTTAAACTTCATTTAGTCCCTCTAGACAAGGACTCCTCAGGCCCTAGCTACTTGTTGTTGTTGTAGTAGTTATTGGTGTTTTGCTGCTAAGATGTCTTAAAGCTTGAACATCTTTTGTACTTAGCAGCTTAACGTGGTCCTCTTTGCATTTTGGGTAGAGTCTGGACCACCTCTTCTCTGGTGCAGCTGATCTTCATCCTGTTCATCTTATCTTCATCCAATGTCAGTTGTGCACCATCACCATTTAGGTTTGCTAAGTCTTTGAGCTTTTGGTAGACTTCATCTGGCACTTAACATTTCCTGAACCCTTCTTAAATGGTATGCAGACATGGTTCTACATCTGTTCTGTTTCATCTTTTGGTTCATGGTGATTCGTAGAGTGGTTCTCTAGATCTTCTTTGTGCTCTGACACTTTTCTGAATGCTATCTTCTTGGCCTTCTCAGCTCTCAGCTTAGCCGCCATCTTCAGTGGCATTCTCATCCTTGTTGAGTGAAACTTTAGTCTGTTCAAGTCCTTCTTCAAATCTGCTTCACTTCCACCTTCATAGTCTCACTACCACTGAGACTTGTTATGTTCAACTCTGGTGGAACTCGTAGAGTCAACAATATAGCATTCCAATAACTCAACAATTCTTTTTAACTCAGTAACTCTTGATCTTTGAAGCTCTAGCTAATATATACTCCTTCACAATCTTCCCGTTAGAATATAGTCGTTGGGAGCTATTTGAATTGCTTCGTAGATCTTGAGTTATTTGGTGCAAACTACTTGATGTGACGTGACAGCTCCTTTATGACTTTACTAACACAGCAGTCTGCTACCTTACCTACCACCTCAGAGATGTCACCTTTCCATGTCAGACTGGTAGTCACCTTTATTTCTTCTTTCTGACTTCTCGATCAGAACATCAGAAATTATCATTCTGCATCAATGCTCTCAATTAGCAACGTTCGAATGTCAGTCTTCAGATTAAACCGTTGCCAATGCTTCAATCTTTAGATGACCGAATTCTACAATTCTGATGCGGATGTTCTTGGACCTGATCGTAGTGTGTCTTGTTGAATGTTTGCTCATTGACTAGTTGAGACAACACTACGATTCTGAAGAGTGTTCAGTGGATCTACAATGTAGAACACCTCTTCCATCTCTTCCTTCATTCGTACAATGCTTTACTGCTTCTGCTTGCCTTAACTTACATTAGGTACTGACAACTTGTCTGATTACTCTGGCCCTCCTTAACTTCAAGACTTATCAAATTTGTCATGCTCAGTCTCTTTCTCCTTGTGATCTCCCGTTCACATATCATCAATGGTCTGACCCATGCTTCATCTTCTTTGTCTATTTTGTATAGGTTGGTCAGTGTCTCTGTTATAGATCCCACCAGTTTCTGCTTCTAACCTGGCAAGAACTACGACCATAGTTGTACCCAAGATAGTTATCTTTTGTTTATCTTGACAGCTACTGCATTGCTGACTTCCTTTAGTCATTCATATCATCTGAAGTCTTCTTACTTACTGCTTATGGAAGACTTCCCTTAAATGGCTTCTCAACTCAATCAGGATGCTGATTGAATTAGTGCTTCGATCTTCTTATTTGCTTGCAAGCCATTCGTTGAGTGCTCTCTGGTTTCCTTCAGGTGAAATGCATCTTTGCAACTCTGACGAGAGGCTTCATACTTTGGATATTCTGGGAGTGCTCATTTGTTGAGAATCATGTTGACTCTACAATTCTGCCTTGCCGTTGCGAGCATATTTGTTGAAGCCTTAGTTCTGCAGACTACAATTTAGCTTTGATTCTGCAGACACTACGACTCTGAGATCAGATCTTGACAGACTATAATTTTTGTCTTTATGCTTGCTGTCCTCGACTACGATCTCTGCCTCTGATATGATCAGTAGACTCCACTACTTCAAGTGTGGCCTACGATTCTTGACTTGGCTCTGGCAGATGCGTGGTCGGCTCTTAGACAAGATGTCTCTACGATTCTGAACATGACTTTCTCAGTAGACTACGGCTCTAAGAAAGTTTTTCTCGACACACTACGATCCTTCCTCGTCTCTCCTGGCAGACTACGAACTCCGAGATCTACTATCTTGCAGACTATGATTCTACCTTGATAGTTCTCAAGTTTTCCTTGACCCTCCTAGCAGACTACGATGTTGGTGCAATGTTCGACGATCAAACATGCCTATCTATTACATTATAAGATCAACCTAACAAGCTTGATCTTTCTACATTTATAGTCCTTGTACATTATTTCTTTTTAAAGACTTTACAAAGTTATTTTGCTTATGTAGGATCAACCTAACATATTTGATCAATTCATTCTAATTCCTTGTACATATATTCCTATTATCTATCAAGGAACTTTACAGCTTTCCTTAATATAAGCATACTTTCATATTCATTCATTTTTATCATAATCAAATCATATATAAATAGGAATAACATTCTCATGTATATTCCTAACATCCTCTTTAGCCCATAGTGCATAGATGGACAGGTATTTGGCATGATCATGACCACTGGTGATACTAACGAATATCCTTGGCACATAGTGCATGGATAATTCAGTGATGTGGATTATTTATTGAGTTATATTACAGAGATAAAATATTGATGATGAAATTTTAAATCATAAAAGGTAGTAGGCATCATGCTCTACTTGACTCTTCTAATGGATTGCTTATTCTGATGCAGATGTTGATCTAAACTTGTTTTCTATTGTATTCTATTAGGTTTTACACTGTTGAGGACTAAAGATAATTTATGTTATATTATCTTAGTCATAATATTCTTTACTGGGCTAGTTGAGCTCACCCTTTTTTTTCATTATTCTCTTCAGGAAATGAAAATATAGCTGAGACTAGTCAGGGAATGGAGTGACAATCCAAGATAATTGCTATATTAGTCCTCACTATTCTATAAAATAGTGTGAAAATAATTGTAATGAGAACTTTATTTGAGTTCAGCTATTGTGTTGTCGTATTTTGCACGACAGTTGTATAAATGAAGTTTGTATTTAAATTATGTACCATGTATTTGGCGACTCAGAATGGGTTGTGTAAACCTATTTTTGGGGCGTCACATTTCATGCATCACGTAGCACATAATAACATGCCCAACATACATCTCATAAGCATACTTGCTGTCGTTCACATAACAAGTATAAAGATTGAGTTGCTTACTCAATCAGCATTGTTTACTCAATCATTATAGTCATAAATTGACTTTAATGTTTCATACTTACAACATATATAATTCATCATGTCATTTGCAATATAGATTTAAAATAGTTTATTATCAAGTTCACATAGCAAATAGGAATTGAAAGACTTACCTAGTTTGTAGATTACAAGAACCGATTAACAGCTTATAGCTATCTGCACTTCATGAATCCTACACAACATATCATCATGCATATCAACTCTCAAACACATAACAACGCGGAGTAACTGCATAAGTAACTCTACTTTACAATCTATGATCACCTTCTTTAAGTTTGATACACAATGTTCGATTATATGTTTAAGTCCTGTTAAGGATTCTCGTTGTCCATTTGATTTGTTTACTTCCTTTTCCTTCTCATTACGTATCTCTTTAATTGACACATAACATTTATTGGCATTAATCAATTCAACTTCCAACTTATGCATTACTTAATAATCACTTAATATTTAATTAAGTAATTATGTATTGCCTTCACATTATTTTAAATGTATATTAGATTAAATTAATTGAGTTAATTAAACTAATCTCCTTATCATACCATAAATTTAATCTTTCAATTTGATGCTTAACTTGTAAGTATTTAAAGCTTCCCATAATACCTTATTATGTGTATTATGTTGTTTAAAATCAATTAGAATTAATTTCCCTTAGGCCATCCTTGAAACAGCTCTTCTCTGCGCATGACTGGTCACCGACACTGCGGCGCCAGTTCCCTTTGTATTATCAGCGCTGCGGCGTCAAGTCCGGATCTCAGAAGCCGGGTCGGACAGCACTGCGGCGCTTGATTTAACCTTAAAACCGGCGCTGCAAGACCAGGTCCAGATTTCCGTTAATTGGCACATCAGCGCTGCAGCGCTCGAGCTTAGTTCATAAGCGGCGTTGCGGCGCCTCGGAGCAGAAGTAGTTCTCCAATTTTTTGTTCTTCACTAATTTTTAACCCTTTCCCCTTCCAATCTTCATAACTCAACCATTAGACATCCAATTGAGTCCGTTTTAGACCATATGGATTTGTAATTCATAGAACTACAACATACCTAAAAATTAACATCTTCTACGAACATTACAACTGTGACACCCCCAAATCCGGTACTTCCATTTCCACAGGATTTGGTGTTCACGATACAACATCATCCATCTATCTACCCATAAATAAATGCAAACCATGTAATAGATAGAAATAATAATAAATCTCCCCTTATGGGGTTACATCAACTATATAATAAATAAATCCCAGGTTACTCTAACCTTAAATATCTGTGCGAAATCATAAACAAATAAGTCTTAAACAAAATACATCATCATATAAAATAACAAGTCTTCATCACTTGTTAACCTTGCCCTTGCCTTTACTAGTGGAAGGTTCGTCTGCTCTTTCGTTCTTAACTTCAATGTTATTATTACGCAAGAGTGAGCACGATTGCCCACAAGTATAATAATGAAAATAACAATGTAATAACATGCGAGAAAAAATAACAACTTCGAATATAAAAGCTCAACTTTTGAATCAAGAATGAATAACAAGAATCAAAAGAATTTCTGAGGGTCATAAGACCTTGAACTATGTCCTAGGTTGTCAAGGGTTATACTTGAAACCTTTAACAGTCATAAGACTATGGACCTTTCTTCTCGTACTTAGGGGGATCAGCCCTTAGTACCATACTGTGCGCAATATCTTAACACTAACGCATAAATAAATCCCTTTGCAGGGTTGTTCATCTCAGTTTGACATTAGAGTCCGCACCAAAGGAAGTTTGGTTTGGATAAATCAATAAGGGTTCTGAATTTAGAACGTTCATCAACTATGGACTAGTTGAATCAATAAGGATTCGCTAGTCTAACAAGGTTCAACAATAAATGATATTTATAATGAATAACAATCTCAATAGGTATACAATAGAACAATTATTGTATAACAGAATCATACTTTGAAAAGATAGTAAATCTTTAACATAACAAATGAACTTGATTTATAACTTGAATAATGATAACAAGTAGGGTTAGGAAACTTGCCTCGTGCGTAGGCTAAACGATTACTACTTCCGTTCACCACAAATCTTACACACATATCATATGTATTCATGACATTCATTAGTTACATTTTCACTTAATTATTTAATATAAACTCCACTTTATTTAACAAATCATTACCCTAGAATATTTTCATTCTCTTACTATTATTACACTCGAATAAATTATTTCATAATAATTTTCATCGAATATTTATTTTATTCCATAAATATCTCAATTAAAATATTTACTTTATTTTATAAATATTTTAATAATAATTTTCATCGAATATTTATTTTATTCCATAAATATCTCAATTAAAATATTTAATTTATTATATAAATATTTTAATAATAATTTTCATCAAATATTTATTTTATTCCATAATATCTCAATTAAAATATTTAATTTATTTTATAAATATTTTAATAATAATTTTCATCGAATATTTATTTATTTATTATTATTATTATTTTTTTATTATTTTTTTTGACCGCCGGGGCGGGGTAATGTAGTTTGGTAACGCCCGTCGGGGCCGGGGTTACCCAGGCTTATTTTCTACAGTTTCTGCAGTTCTGTAGTTCGCGAACATAACAAGGTCAAATTAGGCCAAAAATCAATCACAAGTAAAATTATACGTGAATATGGTCATAACTTTCAATTAGTTATTTTTACACGAGTTTAGACTTACCCAATCATTGTAATACATATAAATCATTACCCAACAATTATAGAATGATTTTAACACATTAAAACATATAACTACATAATTAAAGTATGTAAATTTCACTGTTCTTTGTGTTCTTGAAGGTTTTGAACAAAAACCATGAAAATTAATATTACGGATTCGTTATAAGGCCAAATCCAACCATTTAAACTTTGGTCTCTTCATATCAACATGCATAATAAAATACGAATGTAAAATTTAAGGATAATATATGATCAACACATGAAATATCACGTATAAGGCCATATGGCCAAAATCTAAACTCTGTAAATTTTGAAATAACAAGTCATCATCATACGTTGAAATCTTATGAAATTAATGATATGGAAACACACAATATATATATAAAATATGCCATACAACTCGAATTATTACATCTATTCTTATAACAACTGAATTCCCCAAAAACAGAGACTCACAGAAGACTTAAGCCATATTCATAAAACTTAAAAGACGTAAAATATATAAATTGGGTTGAAAAGATTACCCAAGCGTAGATTAATTTACTAGGAAGTGAATTCCTCCTCCACAAAACTCTGAATTCTCAACCCTCTCTTTGTTTCTCTCTCTGAAACTCTCTCTGACACTTTCTAGACTTAGGAAATTAATGAAGAAAAAGGAAGGGAAAGCGTAAATAAAGAAGACGTCTGATGCGTTGTGGTCAGTTACCCAGTCATGGGTAACTGCCCTCAACTCCCTCAAAGACCATGTTTGGCTAGCAATCTAGATTCAAAACTCTTTATTTTAATAAAACCTTTTATCATATAGTTTAATTAATGTCACGCTCCATCATAAAATAAAACCAATATCTCATTTAATAAAATATAATAATTTCTCAATAGTGCACATAGTCACATAATTCAAATTCTCATTGATTAATAATATTAAATTATTAAATATCTAATTAATAATTAAATAATTAAAATAACATTAGGCTTATTAAATATTTCTTTTAATACAATAAGCTCACATAAATACATACATCGAATAATAAAATTCTTCACATTAAATTAATAAATGTAACACATATAATTAAATTAATCTATCACAACTTCATCAATTAATTAATTAATCTAATAATTAATTCATCGAAAATATTTATTCAATCCAATAAATATTAAAATTAATTTACAAAATCTCGGTTGTCACAACAACCATTCTAAAGACCCAATTTCAAGGTTTATACCAATTTTTAATATTTTTAACATATTTAACGTAATCATTCACCACGGATTCAATTTTTAACCAAATCAATCTGTTTAACCTTCGTTGTTTTTGTTTTTCAATGTTTTAACAACATCCATCATTAATTTACAGATTACAACATGGATTAACCCTCAATTTTGACTCCAAAACAAGCCAAAATGTACATATTTTAATAAAACTTAATTTCTTCTTGTTTAACCCTTCTTTCATGAATTAACTTAACCAAAATCGTTTATAAATAACATATAATAGATTATAAACCTCTACCAAACTAAACCATCAAAAGTTCCATCAACAACCCTCCTTAAAAGAAAACTTCAAGAAACATAAACTAAGAACACAAAACTAAATTATTACATTTGGTTTGTTATAAAGCTTGAACAATTTCTTACTTCTCCCTTCTTTGATTCTTAAACTTCTTCATAGAATTTCTTCTCTAAATTTTCTATCTTCCTCCCTTCTCTATGTTTTCAAATAAACTTCTCTAACTGATAAAACACTTGACATGTTTTTATTCCTTCTTCAATTATACAAATAGGTAGTTACCATTAGTTACAAAAACCAAGGCCACAAGGCCATGAGGCCATGTTTGGCTAGCTCTCTAAAAATCCCTTTTTACTTATTTATTTTAATAATTCTCTTATCATATAGTACTCGTGTCACACATTATTCAATCAAATTATAATCTTTATTTGACAAATCATAATCCCTCTAATTTAATTATTTATTTAAATTAAGATATCACCACATTAATTAGAATATTGCCATTCCTTTAGCGTAACAAAATATTCACCGATTATAAAATTATTTAATACCTTAACAATTTTTCATCAAATATTTATTTTATTCCATAAAGTTTCCAACTAAAATATTTAATTTACTTAATAAATAATTTACTCGTATTATACTAACATATTACATTTTCCTGCAGTATATTACCTTCTCACTTTATTAAATCAATTATACTTATATTAATTCACTATTTTAATTAAGTGAATTAATTGCATTATTCATAAAATCAATTCATAACAACTCCATTGCCAATAAGGCACAATAATCAAATTATATTATCTCATAATATAATTAAATTAACTAATATTATCCAGTTAATTTTCTTTTCATAGTAATTTCATTTATTTTTTTAATAGTTAAATTAACTATTAACTTTTTTTTCCAATACATGAATATATAATTCTCTTCACACCAAATCATATATTTCACAATATATACACATATATACACATACTCAAACTCAAAACATCTCATAATAAGAATTTAATTTATTAAATTTTTATTTTAATAATTTTCAAAAATTTAGGTTGTCACACTTCTGTCCTTCCAAATTGCCACTTACTTTCAAAGTCGTCCCTAAAATTTATTTTTCGTCAATTAGGTCCTAAAGGTCGAATTTTTTGGCATTTCCGTTCCTTCTACCCGATTTAACCCCAACCCGACCCAAATTGACCCAACCCTATTTTTTAATATTTTAAAATAAAATATTAGTTGTAAAATAGTTATTTTTAATATTTTAAAATAAAATATTTTTGAAAATAATTATTATATTTTTAATATTTTAAAATAATATATTTTTTTAAATATAAAATAAAAAATTAAATTTAATGTTTTAAAATTAATTAATTTTTTATTAATTTGAAAATAACTATTATTTATAATATTTTAAAATAAAATAGTTTTTAAAAATAATAATTATTTTTTATAGTTAAAATAAAATATATTTCAAAATAATTTGAAAATAATAATTATTTTAAGGAAAAATTATTTGCAACTTTTATTTTTTTCAAAAATGAATAAAGTTTCATAAAATATAGATTCAAAACTTTTTTTTTTTTAAAAAAAATTAATCGATTTGTTTTATTTATCATTTACTATTTCTTGTATTTTAATTTTAATTGTTAGTTTTTGTTTTTAAAAATTCTAATATTAAGAATACATATAATACTGGTGACGATATTAAAAAAAAATTAAATAAAGTTTTACTTATAAAATGAAAAAATACTTTATCTAAAAAATAAATTTTTATTTTCTTATGTAATTTTTTTGAATCTATATTTTATGAAACTTTACTCATTTTTAAAAAAATCAAAGTTTCTAATATTTCAATTAGAATAATAATTATTTTTATAACTTTTATAAAATAATATTTTATTTTAAATATAAAAAAAATTATTATTTTAAAAATAATATTTTATTTTAAAATATTAAAAATAATTATTATTTTCAAATTATTTTAAAAATAATATTTTATTTTGAAATAATAAAAATAAAAAATACTTTATTTTAAAACATTAAATATAATTATTATTTTAATTTTATTTAAAAGATAATGTTTTGCTTTAAAATATTAAAAATAATTATTATTTTAAAAATAATAATTTATTTTAAAATATTAAATATAATTATTATTTAAAAATTATTTAAAAAATAATATTTTATTTTAATATATTAAAAATATTTATTTTATTTTAAATATTAAAATTTGGAGTTAGATTAAACTAAGTCGGGTTGTGTTAAAATTTGATTAAATATTTCTTTAGGAAGTATAAGTTTTGTAATGAATTAGAACAATCCGAGTGAATCATATGAATGATACGGTGAAATAAGTAAGGAATGGTGTTCTATAACATCAAATTCCAAGAAAAAGTGAAACCGTAATCAAAATATCGATTAAAAATAAAGAACGAATGAAGAACACGAAGAACATACGAAGAACACGAAGAATGTTGTTGATGGACAAATTTAAAACCATCGTAGTATAATTGTTGTCGATGGACAAGTTTAAAACCATCATGTATAAGTTAGATGATTATTGCTTGGTTAGGAACGATAGAAACGTTCATGAAAAAAGGATCGAACTTAGCTATAACGAAGTTATGATGAAATTTCGTAAAAGACGAACGAGAAATAAAAAGTGTGTAAATGAACCCGAATGAGTAGGGTTTCATAAGAAAGTAAGAAGATGTACAAAACGTGAGTTGTGGACTCAAGAACGAACGAGTTCCGAGTTCGGATGACCGAATTACGGACGACCAAACAAAGAACGTTAAAAACATAAAATGAACGAAGGATGGAGATTAAGCCAATCGAATGGCATGTTAACGAATTCAGAACAAAGTTCAGTCCAAGGGGGATTGAAGTACGTAAGATAAGGAAGAGAATGGCTTTGGAATGACCTCGTTCCGAGTTATAACAAAGAAGTTATGACATTTAGTTGTCAGAAAGCCATAAGGAATAAGAAATTAACTAAACGAATATTATAGTTTAATAGTTCAGATAAGTTAGATGAATTTAGGTTGTAGTACAATTGTAACCTTTGATGGTTGACATATGGGAGCTGGGCTAAACAATTCCTTCAGAGAGCGAAGGTAAATACGAAATTGGCAACCAATCTAACTCACTGTGATGGCAGTGTAGATGAGATGGGAACTTGTTTGTTGGTTATTTGTGGAGAACCACTCAGAGTACCATGTGGACTACTAGTACAGACGCAATGTGTGCTGAGTCCTAGAGAAGTTATAAGAAGAAGATAAGAATGTAAATCAACAAAGATGATGAACGTATGAGTAAGACTTCTCCGTATGTCATGAAGCCGTAAATCGGTAGAGAAAGTTGGTCATGTAAACTTAGGTTGAAAGAACGCGAACCTTAAGAAGTAAAGTTAAGTAAACTAATGTGTAAGTCAAGTATATGACTAATTGGTGTACTTGTTATTTCCTTATGTGTTTTATAGGGATTGGAATGAGCAGTTCAGCGTAAGTTGTAGCTGTGCGTAAGGCAAATTTCCTAACTTCATTCATATTTTATATGAATGCTAGTTTCTTAAACTTCTCAGATGTTAAACTTTAGAAGTTTTGTTTATGTATGCATGTGTGATATTTGTACAAGGTGGTAGTATGTATGAGGCCTTGTGCCACAATTTGAACACTTAGGTGTTTCTATGATATGAATTGTTCTGTGGTTGAACTGTTCAATATGAAAATGTTCTGTTTATACATGAACTATTATTGTTAAGTATGTGCTAATGATTCTAGCCAGACAGGATGTGTATGAAAAAGGTAGAAGAATGAAAGTATTTCGAAGTGAATATGTTTAATGTTTTAAAATGATAAGAATCAGAATTATTCCTATTATTCAAGCTGCTTCTAAACCTTTGTTTAGTTATCGAAGTTCTAAAGGAATGTTTAAACTCTTGAAGTTGTTTGTTCAACGGTTATGACTAGCTAGGCAATTGAATGCTCACACTTGCTTTAAATAAAAAATATTTTCAGCGTACGAGTAGAAAAACTTAAGGATCCTGTAAAGATCAAGTTGATCGGTATCCAGAAGAAGTCTCATTCATTAGATGAATGAGTGTGAAGATCAAGTGATGACTTATAATGTAGAAAGATGAAATTGAACTATAGATTAGTTTAATGAACTGTTATGTATCCTTAGTGACGGATGAAAGTCACTCGTGTAAAATGTAAAGAATAATGTAATTATCATTATTTGAAATGAACAAGGTTATAAGGTATTAGAACCTAGAAATTGAGAATGTATGTTATTATATTTCAGTATATAATGATGTATGTTTGGATGAATGATGTACTTGCGACGTACGGAATCCGGGTGTGAAGATAGACCGGAATTAGGGGCGTTACAGTTTGTCGTAACCTCCCAAAAAGTGAGGAACCCGAATGAGGTTATCACGGGTAAGCTAATCATAAACTCTTGTGAAGTCTATACCTTATTTGATATCGGTTCTACCCATTCTTTTATTTCTCCTACTTGCGCTCAACGTTTAAATTTAACGCCAGAGAAATTAGACTTTGACTTATCTGTTGAAACTCCATTGGGAGAAACCTTCATTACATCCACTGTTTATAAGTCTTGTTTGATTCAAATCTGCACCCGCACGTTACCTATCGATCTTATCTCTTTAAAAATACTTGCATTTGATGTTATTTTAGGGATTGATTGGTTAACTACTCATCATGCTAAAATTGATTATTTTCATAATGTTGTTAGCTTTCATATTCCTAACCAACCTATCATGCAAATTTAAGCAACCAAACCACTAAAGTCAATCACTGTCATATCAAGCCATAAAGCTATTCGTTTATTGAAAAACGGATGTCAAGCTTTCTTAGCCCATGTCACAGATTTAAACAAAAATACATCAAATTTGAATGATATTTCTATTGTTAATAAATTTCATGACGTATTCCCTAAAGAACTTCTTGGCCTACCCCCAGAGCGTGAAATCGAATTTTGTATCGACCTTAAACCCGGTACAAAACCCATTTCCAAAGCCCCATATCGAATGGCTCCTATTGAACTTCAGGAGTTAAAAACCCAACTGCAGGAATTGTTAGAGATCGGTTTCATTCGTCCTAGTACGTCTCCTTGGGGTGCTCCTGTTCTATTCGTAAAGAAGAAAGATGGAAGTATGCGACTTTGTATTGACTATCGGGAGTTAAATCATGTCACCATCAAAAAATAGGTATCCGTAGCCTCGCATTGATGATCTGTTTGACTAGTTACAAGGTGCCAAAGTCTTTTCAAAGATCGATCTTCATTCCGGATATCATCAGTTAAAGATTAAAATTGATAACATTCCAAAGACTACTTTCAGAACTCGATACGGGCATTATGAATTCTTAGTCATGTCCTTTGGATTGACTAATGATCCTGTTGCCTTCATGGATATGATGAACCGAGCATTCAATGAATATTTAGATCATTTTGTGGTCGTCTTTATTGATGACATCCTCATATACTCTAAAATCCGTGAAGATCATGAGCAACACTTGAGGTTGATACTCCAAAAGCTTCGTGAAAACAAGTTATATGCCAAGTTAATGAAATACTAGTTCTGGCTTGAGGAAGTAGCATTCATTGGGTATGTGATATCAAATCACGCAATATCTGTTGAACCAGCAAAGATTAAAGCAATACAAAGTTGGGAGCAACCTAAGTCAGTGACCGAAGTACGTAGATTTCTGGGCTTAGCTGGTTATTATCAGAGATTCGTGGAAGGATTTTCTCGAATCGCTACTCCATTAACTCAGCTGGCTCGAAAAGATACAAAATTCGATTTGAGCGAGGAATGTGAGAAGAGTTTTCAAGAACTCAAGAGGAGACTCATGTCAGCACCTGTTCTGACAATACCATCTGGTTCGGAGGGATTTGTCATCTACAGCGATGCTTTAGGCGGAGGGTTAGGATGTGTTCTCATGCAACATGGGAAAGTCATAGCCTATGCCTCACGACAACTCAAAGAATATGAGAGGAATTATCCTACTCATGATCTAGAGTTGGCAGCAGTCATTTTCACACTAAAGATCTGGAGGCATTACCTGTATGGGGAGAAAGTGGAGATCTATACGGATCATAAAAGCCTCAAATATTTCTTCACCCAAAAGAAACTCAACATGCAAAAATGACGTTAGCTCGAACTGTTGAAAGATTACGATCAACCATTCAATACCATCCTGGAAAAGCGATTGTGGTAGTTGACGCATTGAGTAGAAGATTATATGCGGGTATGAGTGCGATATTGTCAACGCAAATGTCCATTTTGTATGACTTGCAAAGGATGGAGATAGAGTTAAAGACTCCAGAGACCCACATGATGATGGCAAATATACGAGTAGAACCGACTTTAATCGATAAAGTTAAAGCTGCTCAACTTACGGACCTGGAGCTGATGCGTATGAAGAAGAAAGTGCAAGAATGTGCTATTCCAGAAGCAAGAATCGATGAAGAAGGAATACTTAGAGTCAACTCCAGACTTTGTGTTTCTAAAGACCCTGATTTAAAGTATAAAATCATGATGGAGGCACACAACACACCGTTTGTAATCCATCCTGGGAGTACCAAATTGTATCGTGATCTTCGACATACATTTTGGTGGAGCAATATGAAAAGAGAGATCGCGGAGTTTATCTCAAGGTTTCTAGCTTGTCAACGTGTCAAGGCGGAGCATCAAGTGCCAAAAGGTTCATTACAACCACTTGAAATTCCAGAATGGAAGTGGGAGCACATTACTGTAGACACTCGAAATTTCTTTTCTTGTTACTAATTATGCAGGAGGGCAAAAGTGTATTTTTCACACTCCAGTGGTAACCCTGCAAGACCACAACATCAATTCCAACCTCAGAGATAGCCCTGAGGATATTCAGAGTCAACAGCATGACAACCTCAGAGATAATCCTGAGAAAAGACTGCTACAACTGCGCGAACACCGGAGATAACCCCATGAGGAGCAAAATGGTTATTTTGCTAACTCAATTTCACTTAAATCAAATACACTCATTTCAACTCAAACTTCTTCAAAAGAAGTCCCACAAGAACCATATCTTAACTTCGGAGCGCAAACTACGCAAAACATCTCACCGGATTGCCTGACGAAAACCCAAAAATGCTATTTCGATCATGGACCCATCTTCCCAGAATCAAAAAAGGGCAAATCCTATGTCATTGTGTAGCTCTCGAAAAGATCTTTCTGGAATGGTATGTCACGCTTCCATCGGACTCTCGGATTGAAAGGTATGAAGGTCCGAGCGAACATCGCGTTGTCCGAGTGTACGTACTTCGACACGATGGGACCCATATTTCCCTGGGCATCCCGGGCAGCCGTAGGTAGACCTAAGGCACCCCCCTCTATATATAGAGGGATTAGGGTGGCCTTATTTGCAAGAAAAATAGCGAGAAAACCCTGTCCAATTTGCATTTTGCACACTATAAACTAAGTGCTTTCTTATTTCAAATACTTTTGAGCTTATATTCTGTCATATTTTTACCGGCGGGAGCCTAGTATTCATCCATTTAAATTTATTGAAGTCTTCTTTGGCAGTTTACTGTAAGCCTTCTTACAAACTTTAAAGTCTTTCTCTTCATCTTTGCACACACCATTCTTCACGTTGAGAGTCGTGTTGCGTGTGTATGCCCGAACCTCAGTCCGTGGTTTCATTTCAGTTAATATATATATATATATATATATATATATATATATATATATATATATTTATATATGGACTAACATTATCGAGTTATGCCTCGATTGAGCCTAAACTTACGTCTGGAGCGTTTATTTACTTTCTTATATATATATATGTTTTCATCCCGCCTGGAGCTTACTTCGTGGTGGTTGATTGCTTTTACAGCTTTATTTATATTTCTGATCCCCCATGGAGGTGCTTCGTGGTGGCTGATCATGTCTGTATATATATATTTACAACTTTTATATATATATAATTTCTTACTGCTTTCATATCAATTGCGGCATCATGTGAGCCTAGAAGTCATGTGATCACAGATTCAGTCTACTGAATCTAGATTCGGTTCCCGTGATGGACTTTTTCAGCTGTAAGCAATTTGTAAATTTATTCACGATGTCTGGATTTCCTCAGATGGTTTTCATGCTCATGAGGAGTTCAGCACTGCTTTGTACATTATTTTCTCGAAGATGCTTCGCATCTAGAAAATTAAAATCAATGAAGCCGAACACTTTATAAAAAATGGCAGTGTAAAAGGTCTCAATTACTATTGAGCACAAGGGTTTGAAAAATCTTTTTCTTACAAAACATCATTGCCATATCTTGCTTAAAACTGAATTTTTACACAAATTCAAACCCTGTGTATATAGGTGCGAACGAGGCCTCGCACTACTTCCATATAAATAGCACATTAACTCACACACACACACACATTCATATAACAGTTTCTTGAAATGTGGCAGTCACCGTGGTAACACGGATGTCGGGGGGTGCCTAACACCTTCCTTCCACATAATCAAGCCCTCGGACCCTAATGAATATCGGTTTCACAGACCCGTTTAGCAGTGTCACATCACTAGGTCAATGTGCAAACTTTTTCTCGGTTGTGTTGGTACAACCATATAAAAAACCAACTGTCGACTCTTACAGTCCAATCGTCGACATATAAGTGTCGGACCTTTTCACAACTTATTTTTTTTCAAACAAATCTCACCTAACATGAGAACACCAAAGAACAAGAACAGAAAGGGACAAATAAAAATCCCGACGTCGACAGGTGGCGACTCTGCTGGGGACTTCCAGTAAGAGGGTTTAAGCTGCTACTACAAAACTTTTCAAAACTATTATATACTTGTGTGTGGATGTTGCATTTACATTGGAATAAATGTGTACGAATGCATTTACTTATTGCACTTAGTGCTTCGCACATGTCATCATTTTCATAGGTGAGACACGTTGTATATGAATGTATGTTGTGTGGTTCCTCCATCAGGAGGCTATCCTATCGGTGTTTGATTACTGGACTCGTAGGAAGACTAATTCCAACGAGGCTCGGGAAAGGCACCACCCAGATTCGCTCCAGTTGAAAGACCGGATTAACTTCCCGTCAAGTAAATTGCGATGATCTGGGAACCTTCATGCCAAAAAACCGCGAGAGTAGCCTAAGATAGGTCAGCCTCTGATAAACCAAATGCGGAGGGAAGTCTCTTCATACTTTCCCATTTCAATTACTTGTAATTTCAATTACTTGTAATTTCAATTACTTGTAATTTTATTTCCATGTCAATCTCAATGTAATAGAAAATATGAAGGAATATGTGAAAACGTGACATGTTATCTTGTCTTATAAACAACTAAACATCCGTTTTGCAAGATAATAGTCCTAAAACGGATACATCACATAGCATGTAACATTTATACATTCCCTAAGACTAAACTACGCAAGTCTTTTTGTAGGGAAGCAATTGATCCTATTTCCCGTTCAAAGTCCAAAAAGGCATTAAGCCCACAGTCAGACATGGATAAAAGTGCCCAGCCTAATCCTACTCCTGTCCCTCGCGAGAAGTTCAAAAGATTAAGCTATCAAATTACAGAGTTGGATGTTATGTTCAAGGAACTACACCAATCTACTCAGGGTCCACAAATACCCCTCCACACAGAATCCTCTACACATGGAGAAATCCGGGGCCAAATAATACCTACTCAACCAGAGTCATCCACACCAGGGGCAGTCAGGGTATTGGCAAAAAGATGGAAACCCAGATACCTAAACCTCATTCCAATAAAGAAATTACAAATCTCAAAGATGATCGAGAAACTGGGGATATAAGGAAGAAAGTCCAACAAATGGAGGAGACCATCCGGTCAATCAAAGGGACTGGAAATTATGGGAGTATCACCTATTCAGATCTCTGCATATTCCCAGGGGCTCAATACCCTACTAAATTCAAAGTCCCAGAGTTTGAAAAGTACAATGGGGCAGGCGATCCCTATACGCACCTAAAAGTGTACATTGGCGAACTGGGGTCTTATGCTGAAGATGAAACCCTCAAAATGTAACTTTTTCAAAAGAGTCTCACTGGAGAGGCTAAAGCCTGGTATGCCCGACTTGACAATGCCAAAATCCACAACTGGGAAGAATTGGCCCATGTCTTTCTAAATCAGTACAGTTTTCAGTCACAAATGGCTCCAGATCGATACCAAGTGACTAAAGTCAAAAGGCAAAGTACTGAATCTTTCCGAGAATATGCCCAAAGGTGGAGACATCTAGCAGCGCAAGTCATTCCATCAATGACAGAAACTGAGATGGTAATGACGTTTATTGATATCCAAGAGGCTCCGTATTACGAGAGGATCCTAGCAGGCATAGGAAAGCCATTCTCAAAAATGATCAAACACGGCGAAATGGTAAAGATGGGCCTGAAGGCGGGTAAGATTAAAGACTTCACTGCCTTGGAAGCAGTCGCCAAGCACATACAGACTGGCAAGTATGCGACCGATCCCAAGGGGGTACCCGATAAAGGCAATGAAGATGTATCCCTTGTTGTACAGGGGCAAGCTAGAAGACCAACCTACAGTCCCCCCCCCATTTGGAAAATACAAGACAATCTGCCATCTCAACAACATGCTGCATTAAATCAATGCCCAGACATGAAAAGAAAATTTGAAAGAACAAAAAATCGGGTATTCACTCCACTGGGCGATTCCCTTGAACATGTGTTGGCGAAATTAATGGATCACAAGAAAATTATCGAATTGGCCCCACCTCTGGAACCAGGGAGCAAATGATACAATCCAAGCCAAAGATGTGCTTACCACTCAGGGTCTCTAGGACACGATACACAAGATTGTTGGTCTTTAAAGTATAAAATTAAAAATCTGATCGAAAGTGGCAGTATTGTGGTCCAACAACCTGACCAACAAAATGTCAACACCAACCTTCTGGTACAGCATGATACGGAGGAAGTAAACATGATCGGGTCAGGAAGCGCTGAAATATATCCAATTCGTAAGTGTATATGAAGGATAGAAGAACACCCCCAAAGGCACAGATCAAATGTCCTCAAGTGGGAAAACTCGAAGGAGGGTATGATAGTAATGTAAAAATTAGAGATAATTCATAATCAAGTAAATCTGCTAGCTAAGCTGATAGTGCGCCAACATCAGGATATGAGGCAGTTTTTCACTCAACTATCAGAAGGCCAAGAAAAGGGGGATGATAAAATCGCTAGAAGATCTCACCAACGAAAAAATCGCTCGGGGGAATGCGAATTCTCAAAGAAGAAAGATCAAACAACCTCCACAAGAGTCCAAAAATTCACCCCTCTGAACAAATCAAATGAAGAAATGCTACGCGTTCTGATAAGCGAAGGAAAGATTACTAAGTTGCTGCATCCTATAAATCCCAAGATAAAGAGTTATGATTCCACCAAGATATGTCTCTACCATTCTAACTCACTTGGACATACGACTGAGAAATGTTGGTCTTTGCGACATAAAATCCAGGATCTCATTGAAAATGAAGAGCTGGAGATAGAATTTCCCATGACCAAAAAAGGCGAAAAGGAAATAAAAAGCTTAAGATGTCCACTCGAGACAGGCAGTTCAAATGAGGTGAAGGCTATGAGCGATAATTCTGGCATAACACAAGGTGGACTAATCCCAATGCAAGGAATGACAGAGGAGACAAGAGAATCCCCAAAGGAGATTCCTCAACCAACATCAAACATCCTGTGGTCCAAAGATAACAACCACATTCCAGATTTTATCAAGCCCAGGGAAAAGTTGAAGAAACAGATGAAGAAAAAGGTGGTGAGGTTGTCGGGGAAGCCAACCCATTGAAGAATCCAGAGTTCGTCCCTCTTTGCGAGGGGACCAGCTCAAGTGTCCCTGAGGAATGTACTGAATCAGGAAGCGATCAAGTTATGGCCATAAGTGAAAACATTCAGAACCAAGAAGTAACCTCTATCGCGAGCCTTGAAGGCAACATAACCACTGACAACTGGACTATCAGGCCTCAACTATAACAATCCAAATTTTTAATTATAATATTTAAATATTTATTAAATTATATAAATATTTAATGGATGTGTTTATCGTTGAATAAATATTTGTTTAATTGATTCGATTTAATTTGAGTAATTATTTGTTTAATAAATAATTAATGAGTTAAGGAAATTCAGGATATAAGATAATATTCCAGTTTAATTTAATAATTAAGTTAGAGAGTTTATATTGATTAAATGAATTATTATATTGATATTTCATTGTCGATGGGTAATTATTTATATTGAGTTTTGTGATTTAATGATTTCATTAATAAATTGTTATTAATTAATTAATTAAGTATGAAAACTTAATTAAAAGAAGTATGATAAATAACTATATTATAAGGAGTTATTAAAATAAATTAAAGTAGCTTTAATTTAGTTTGTCAAGCAAGGCTTAAATATATTAAGTCTTTAATTTTAAAGAGTTTTGCCAAACTGAGCCTTATGACTTTTGGAGTTTTAAATTTGATTTATTAATAATATAAATTAAATAAATAATATATAATAATTGTGGTAACCGCTGAACTAATAAGGCCATTAGTAGTGTCGGTTTTAAACGTTTGAAGAAAACGTGCGTTTGGGTTAATTTTAGTTTACGTATAATGCATTTGGCTTAAGCCTAAGAAGAAAAATATAAGTTTTCTGAGAAGGATAATTACAGAGGTTTTGAGAGAGAAGTATCAGAGAAAATTAAGAGAAAGGGTTCTATAATTCCAAAACGTTTCTTAGTGGTTGGCAAGTATTTTCAAAGCAACAAGAAGGTATTTTCCCATAATCTTATATGTTTTACATCGTGATACCAAAGTTTGTGTTCTTCTATTTAATTGTAAATATAAAGTTTTTATAAAATTCTGTAGTAGTTGTTATATAACTGAACTATGATGTTTTATGGGTGTATGATGTCGGAAGTAGTGTTTAAACATGAAAGGTTATATTAATTTCGTTTAAAAGGAAGGAAACTGTTTTTCAGTATATGTTCCGGTACATAGCTATTAACAGTCAAAATATTCATTAGTTTGGTTGTTAAGAAGGTCAAAATCAGTAAATTGTTGGTAGCTAATTGGGAAATTAAAACTATGAACATGTTAATTCTATTGTTAAGAAGTTCTGAGAATCGTAGTTAAAGTAAACCAATTGGTGGTTATTAGAATTTACAGTGTTTACTGTGTTAAAATATGTCAACTATGGAGTTTTGATGTTTAAACCGTGCTTTCAAAATTTAAGATTTCTAGAATCATGGCTTAGTCGTTGGTAATTCGTATATGCATGATTAAGTAATGTGTGTGTGTAATTTGCATAAGTTATACATGTTAATTAGTGTTAGAAATTAAGTTATAAACATAAATTAGTTGTTCTGTTCTCCAGTGGTTGGGTTCTACAAGTTTCGGCACCCCAGAGCCGAAATTCGCGTCCCAGCGCTGAAATTCGCGCCCCAGCGCCAATTTTGCACCCCAGCGCCACTGGTTAGTCTAGTTCTCGTGCCGCGGCGCTGGAACAGAAGTTTGGGTCGGACAGTTTTGACCTCCTGTAGTAAAATGGCCATAACTTTCTCATACAAACTCCGATTAAGGTGATTCAAGATGATCCGGAACGAGGACAAGTAGACCTACAATTTTTGTTCTTTAAGTTTTTCAATTTGAGGTCTATAATAGTAGTCAAAATGGTAATCTTTAGGACTATTCTGTTTTCAGGGGCAATCAGAGGGCGTCGGGCATGCACATATGCATGTGTAGTGCTTCTGACGATAAAAGATGTTATTCTAAGTTATAAAACATGAATATTAGTAATTATAATGATGCTTAACATTAATAAATAATATATTAGATAAGTTATAGAAGCATAGTAAGCATACACAAGAGAGGCAAATCGGGCGTGTGACAAATAAACGTCGAAACACTAATAATGATTTCTAGCAAGATTTAAACACTTTAATGAATTTCAAATATTACATAAGTTGAAAAGTTAACACAATCTAATTGAACATTGTGTGCTAATTAATAGGAAAGATTATGAGATGTGGAGTAGAGTTTATATTACAACTACTAAGCATTGCTATGTGACTAATAGTTAATGTGAATGATTATATAATTGTGTAGGGCACGTGAAGTATAGATATTTGTAAGCTGTTAAATTGTTATTGGTAAACAACGATCAAGGCAAGTCTTTTGGTTCCTATTTTCTACGTGGACTTGATGAACTATTTTAAATTGCATGATATGTTATACAAGTTGAAATCATGAAGTGTTGAAGTCAATTTATGACTGCATTGTTTTGGTTAAATAATGATGATTGAGTAAGGAACTCAATCTTTATATTTGCTATGTGAATTAAAAGCATGTATGACATGTTACTTTAACTATTATGATATGTATGTTAAGCATATTATTATGTGTTATGTGATGCATGAAAACTGTTAGATTTTACTGGGATGTCGAGCTCACTTTTGCAAATAACTACTTTTGCAGGTCAAGATTTTAGGGTAAGGATATGTGCTAAGTGAGTTATAGAGATCTATATTCACGAAGATTACTTATGTTTTATGGGAAATGTATTTAAGATTTTGAATATAAGATGTTGTTGAGTTATAAGTTGAAATATCCAGTGTATATGGATATCTATTTATGATGTAAGACTTTGTATAGTCATTTTGTTGTAACGATTCATGATATATATTTGAATCGAAGAGATGTAATGTAAAGGTTGCGATTTAAGGCAATACAGAAGGAAATGTATAAACGTTTTAAATATTCCGCAATATTAGTGATTTTAATATCAAATAATGATGTAAAATTAGAGGTTGAATGTATGGTTAACGACCAAAGTCGAGATTTAAATTGTATGGATATTTGGGGTCGTTACATCAACTAGCCAAGAAGATGTAGATCCAGGGGATAAAATTGCGAGTTCGAAAAGATGTTGGTACAGTATCACTTTCTTTGTAGTATGCCTTTCCTTTTCCATGCATGTAAAAAAAAGAAAAAAATAAAGAAAAAAAAAAGAAAAAAGAAAAAGAAATCAAAAATCAAAAGTCAAATCAGTCAGGTTTCAGCTCATCCGGCCTGAACTACGTCGACCTGATCTCCCCTCATCAATGGGAGTACATAGGCAGCCATTTATGGTGCGGTCAAACCAAACAAAAACCCAAAAAAAACCCAAGCAAACACTTCTCAAACAATCACTTCTCAAACCGTTTATCTTATCAAGCAGGAACTACGTCGACCTGATCTCCCACATACACAGGAGTACGTAGGTAGCCATCAGTGGTGCGATTTGACCCTCAAGAGAAACATCTAAATCCAAACATCAATCCCAAGTCTACGCCCAAGAACAACCTTCCAAGCCAGCGACCCATGTCGAGAAGACCCAACAACACTTCAATGTCATTCCATCGAATCTGGCACAAATCCTAAAAAGGAAGAAACAGCAATACACTAAGACAACCAGCAACAAGGACCTTCAAAGAGTCGACACCCTCAATCAAAAGTCTTCATCAAATCAGAAGCAAACCATCAATGCCGATTACGAGAACAAGTCAGGAACAATGATTGAGGGCATCAAAGCCCAAATCCACTACATGTTCACCATTTGGTACAGAAGTAAAAGCCTCTTGCGATCTCGGCGTCTTATCAGGTCATCTGTCAAAGAAACTATCCCAGACAACAAACAAGGCTCGGGCAATTTCAAAATTGGCGACAACTCGATATTGGAACTCGTACAACAAGATTGGGGCAATCTCAGGAACAGCGATAACTCAACACTGGGGCATTTATCAACCATCCTAAAGAGGAAAATACGCCAGTCAGCACCATCAGCATGGTACATCATCATCAGAGCTTCCCTCATATCATCTCACTGGCGATTTGGATACTACTCAATTGCGACTTCATCAACAAAGAGAGTTTCTCATATGAACCCTCGGCATCAACATGTGAAAGTTCTGGGGCATTGTCCAATTCCAAGAAATGGAATGGAGCTTAAGGCGGGATCAAGTCTCTCAACAAAAGAAAGGGAAGAACTCCTGAAAGAAATCATGGCGACTTTAGCTTGCCCCTACACAAAAAGGGGAAAATTCTCAAAAAAGTCATTAACTCAAAAGCAGAAGCCCAATGATAAAAGGTCTAGCGAATGAAATCCTCATCATCAAGTGTGCCAACCGGCGTCAAGTTCTATCAAGTCGAGACCTCTACACCGAAGTTCAAATCTGGGCAACGAAAGAACGAGCTGCACCCTCCAGGGATGTCAGTAGTATTCAGGTCATCAGTTCAGTTGGGTTGCAAATCAAATGTTCAAGGAAATGGGGCACAAGCACCCAACAGCGAAAAGAAACTACAAATCACCTCCAAAAAGGATGAGGCAGAGCTTGGAAAAGCAAAACTTTAAATAGTATTTCAGCGAATGTATCGGAAGATCCGGTATTCAAAACCATTAGCATCAATTCAGCGCAACATCAAGACAGTTCAGCGATGAAAGCTTTGTATACCACCGTTCGAGTGGGAACCAAAATAGTTTGGCTATGACAGCGTATTCAACTACCAGCAGGGTAGGATCCGTTGTCAAAATACCATCAGGGTAGGCACCATTGTTAACTACCATCATATACATCGAGAAGGTCTGGTGATTTCAAAACGTCATCCCCAGTAAAGATGTAGAAAACATCTCGATTTCTCTTCATCAAACAAGCATCGGCGACACCGACAAAAAGCTAAACCGTTGGATTCAACACCAGCATAGGCATCAACAATGATCGGTAAAGGTAAAGCAATCTGCGAAAACATTTTAACATTCATCATAACATTCATTACATTGCGATTTGCGATATGCAAAATGCGATGTGCGAGTTGCGAAGTGCGATTGGCCAAATGCGAAAAGCGAAGTGCGAAATGCGATGTGCGATTTGCGAACTGCGATTTGCGAAAACATTTTAACATTCATCATAACATTTATTATATTGTGATTTGCATCATTAAAAATACCTTGTCATATTTCAAGTGTATACTAATCTTTATCATGTCTGTAACGCCCCCAAAATAGGTCCATTCCATCCAACCCATTTTGAGTCGCCAAATACATGGTACAGATAACAACTACAACTTTATTACAATAATTGTCGTGCAAAATACAACAACACATATGCTATGAGTTTGGGTACAAACATATACCAACTGTGAATCATGTCCCAACCTTGGATAGCACGTCACAATGACACATTACATAAAGGTATAGTCAAAAACTGTTTTAGAAATTAGAATCTTTGGGAAGTGCTTAAGGAAACCCTCGTACATGGGAGGCCACGTGTCTAGGTTATGATAGATATCATATGGCCACAGAATTATCCTTGGTTGACCCAATAGACCCCAAAGAAAAACGAGAAGATTACTATCATATTCTTCCCAATGGTGAGTCTTCTCTTGACTTATCATTATCTCCACTGTCTTTAATCATGAATTATACTTCAAACAAACACCAAGATTATATAGGTAGTGCCCATAGATATACTCAGTAAGTGGATGAGCACAACCCTATCTTATGATGGCACGAGGTTGTATGTCATTAGACATCTTGTATGATAGTGACAAAACACCCTTCCAACGTTGGGTTCGCCTCACCCTATTGGATTCACCAAATATAACTACTAAATGATGACCACCGTTCTATTCCCTTGTTACCCCCGCTCGACCCAGCTACACTCTTATTACCTAAAAGGAATTGTGAAACAGAAGGGTGAGCACAACTAGCCCAGTAAAGAATATCATGACTAAAGATAAATAAATTATCAATAGCCTTCAACAGAATTAAATCAGAGATTTAGAACATATGGTAGATGATAAAAATTTCAACCATAGTTGCAGCGGAACGAGCAATCCATTAGAAGAGTCAAATAGACTATAAAGTCTATTATCTTCTCTATGTTAAAAGTCCACCAACAATGTGTTATCCCTGTAACATTAATCAATAATTCCTGTCCACAATCACATATATAACTCATAATCGTAATTGTTGTTCTAAATTCCTTTTCTCATCCAGGACAAAGATAATTTTCATCACCTGAAACATCAAAGATCATGGTTATACCAAATCACAGTTCATGTTCATAATCATACTAATAAATTCATCTTTGCACTACGGTCCAAAGATATTCATCAACAGTTCATCTTTGTACTACAAACTAAAGATATTCAACAACAGGTCATCTTTGCACTACGGGCCAAGATATTCAACAACATGTCATCTTTGCACTACGGGCCAAAGATATTAATATCTCAAAAAAATATATAATCATTTCAGAATTTATATAACCAATAATTATAACCATGTTGATCATTTCACCTTTGCACTTAAGATAAAGATATTCAATTATAAATTCAATGGTCATGATCATACCAGTCAAAATTCAACTTTGCACTACTGGCCAAAGAAAACCCATAGTCATGATCGTACCAAAAATCTACCCATCTTTATACTCAAGTCAAAGAGAAATATCATCATTAGGGTTATAAAAATGTTATATATGATAATAAAAAAATAATATGATCAACATATAGTTTTAATCTCAAGAGTAATATTCATAAATCAACTATAATTTGGTTAGAAAAAGAAACCAATTTTGTCATGAATAGTAACTCGTGAATAGTAATCCATGAATAGTAACTCGTGAATAGTAACTCATGAATAGTAACTCGTGAATAGTAACTCGTGAATAGTAACTCATGAATAGTAATCCCGACATGAAAAGTTCTAAATTTGATAAAAAGTTCAGATCAATACTTCGGCATAATGATATTGAAGAAAATAATATCATTTAAGAAGAAATAACATCCCTTACTAACCCCTACCTCAAAAGAGCAGTACTCCTGACTGGAATAACGCTGAACGAACTTGCACCGTATAGCAACACTCAATATATCAAAATACTCACAAGAATACACTCGATATATAGAGAGAGAAATAGAGAGAAAACTTCAGTTTCTGGTGTGATTTTCAATTCTAACCTAAGCACCCTATTTATAGAAAATTGCTTAGAACACCAAAGCAGAAAATTTAATATAATATTAATATATATTAATATATATATATATATATATATATATATATATATATATATATATATATATATATATATATATATATATCAAGCCCACCTTTGAAGATCTGAATTCAGCATATTTTACCAACCAGTGGGCCCCACCATCTCACAAAAAAATGTTTTTCTCAAAATAATTAACTTAAACTCCCAAAAATTAATTATTTCGGAACTTCAATAATTCATAATAAATAGCCCTTTGATCAGAAAATTCGAATCTCGCGAGTTTTTATAGGAAATTCAATTCTCTACAACTTTGCAGAAGAAAGTTTTTCTAAATTCTAAATAAAAATTGGCCGAAATCTATAAACGGGCAATTTTACAGTCAATAATAAATTTTCGGTCAAGAATTGTGTCCACCAACACACAAAACATGTGTTAATCATTTAATGCCACAAAAATACTCTTTCTCCTCATATACTCATATATCCCACATTCATTGTAAAAATATCACCATCAATATATTATTAAAATAATATATTTAAATGAATTATTTTATCAGAAAAAGATAAAATATTAATTTTCAACAATTGTCACATTAAAAATTTTCTCCATCTATATCCACATAAAATCACTATTTTCCTCATCATATAAATCAATAATTAATTATACACAAATAATATTACAGAATCACAGTACTAGCAACCAGGCCGTTCCCAGGAAAGAGGGGGCTTTCCAATAAGGATTTCTCCTTACTGGCGCGCAATTAGATGACCAAACCTCTCCTTAGACAGAACTTTCTAGACATTGCCAATAATGTTATCTAATAATATTATTCAGATAATATGAATTATTGCTCCGATAATAGAAAATACTGTATAGTGACAATTATTAAAACAACAGTAATATAAAATATCAACGCAGCAATTATTGAATCAATAAAATAAAATACTGAACAGTAATTACTGTAACAATTATTGAGTAATGCTTTCTTACGTAAAAATCAATAATTGGTGTAATACCGTGTGCTACTATGCAACAACGCGTATTACTGTATTTTAACCACCGGGTATTCCAACAGTGTTAACGATAACAACTACGCCGTTAATTATAAAAACTCAATTTTTGTCGTTATCTTCATCCGACCGTTTTCCGTTATGGGGTCCACAAATAGCTGCGCCGTCGTACGAATATTCCCCGACAGAACAAATATTCTACGACCAAACAAATATTCCCCGACAACAATGAATATTTTATAACCACTTGCGTATTTTGAAAAGTTTTCACATTTCACCCATAACTTTAACTTTTTATCAATTTAACCATTTACTGAATTGTAATTATAAAAAAAAATTGAATACTTTTATTTCATAAAATTCGGGGTCTTACAATCTCCCCTCCTTATGAAATTTCGTCCCCGAAATTTACGTACCTGGTATTTCAAAGAGTTGAGAATACCTTGCTTTCATTTCAGATTCCATCTTCCCTGTCATCATGATTTCTCCATTGCTCATCTCCTATATTTCAGATATCATTCTAGAATACAGCTTCAAAACAAGGGTTAATTTAACAAATTAACATATCACATAATATCCCGATATTATGACTGACCAACAAATAAGCTTAGGTAGGACACACTAGCGAAGGATTTACTCGTATCTCCCCTCCTAGTTCTATTCCCCGATCTCCGCCAGAGATCATATCCCTAAGCTCTGATACCAAATGTGACATTGGACACCATCATGTGTCAGCACCTCACAAAGGTACCTATCAGCTTGCCACCACAGAACGGCGTCCCCTACGATGAGTCTGGCTTTGGTGCATTCCTCATCAACAGGATGTCACCAGATAGAGGCTCGGGGCTCTTTACTTATGGCTCTGATACCAAATGTAACGCCCCCAAAATAGGTCCATTCCATCCAACCCATTTTGAGTCGCCAAATACATGGTACAGATAACAACTACAACTTTATTACAACAATTGTCGTGCAAAATACAATAACACATATGCTATGAGTTTGGGTACAAACATATACCAACTGTAAATCATGTCTCAACCTTGGATAGCACGTCACAATGACACATTACATAAAGGTATAGTCAAAAACTGTTTTAGAAATTAGAATCTTTGGGAAGTGCTTAAGGAAACCCTTGTACATGGGAGGCCACGCGTCTAGGTTATGATAGATATCATATGGCCACAGAATTATCCTTGGTTGACCCAATAGACCCCAAAGAAAAACGAGAAGATTACGATCATATTCTTCCCAATGGTGAGTCTTCTCTTGACTTATCATTATCTCCACTGTCTTTAATCGTGAATTATACTTCAAACAAATACCAAGATTATAAAGGTAGTGCCCATAGATATACTCAGCAAGTGGATGAGCAAAACCCTATCTTATGACGACACGAGGTTGTATGTCATTAGACATCTTGTATGATAGTGACAAAACACCCTTCAAACGTTGGGTTCGCCTCACCCTATTGGATTCACCAAATATAACTACTAAATGATGACCACCGTTTTATTCCCTTGTTACCCCCGCTTGACCCAGCTACACTCTTATTACCTGAAAGGAATTGTGAAACAGAAGGGTGAGCACAACTAGCCCAGTAAAGAATATCATGACTAAAGATAAATAAATTATCAATAGCCTTCAACAGAATTAAATCAGAGATTTAGAACATATGGTAGATGATAAAAATTTCAACCATAGTTACAGCGGAACGAGCAATCTATTAGAAGAGTCAAATAGACTATAAAGTCTATTATCTTCTCTATGTTAAAAGTCCACCAACAATGTGTTATCCCTGTAACATTAATCAACAATTCCTGTCCACAATCACATATATAACTCATAATCGTAATCGTTGTTCTAAATTCCTTTTCTCATCCAGGACAAAGATAATTTTCATCACCTGAAACATCAAAGATCATGGTTATACCAAATCACAGTTCATGTTCATAATCATACTAATAAATTCATCTTTGCACTACGGTCCAAAGATATTCATCAACAGTTCATCTTTGTACTACAAACTAAAGATATTCAACAACAGGTCATCTTTGCACTACGGGCCAAGATATTCAACAACATGTCATCTTTGCACTACGGGCCAAAGATATTAATATCTCAAAAAAATATATAATCATTTCAGAATTTATATAACCAATAATTATAACCATGTTGATCATTTCACCTTTGCACTTAAGATAAAGATATTCAATTATAAATTCAATGGTCATGATCATACCAGTCAAAATTCAACTTTGCACTACTGGCCAAAGAGAACCCATAGTTATGATCGTACCAAAAATCTACCCATCTTTATACTCAAGTCAAAGAGAAATATCATCATTAGAGTTATAAAAATGTTATATATGATAATAAAAAAATAATATGATCAACATATAGTTTTAATCTCAAGAGTAATATTCATAAATCAACTATAATTTGGTTAGAAAAAGAAACCAATTTTGTCATGAATAGTAACTCGTGAATAGTAACCCATGAATAGTAACTCGTGAATAGTAACTCATGAATAGTAACTCGTGAATAGTAACTCGTGAATAGTAACTCATGAATAGTAACTCATGAATAGTAACCCCGACATGAAAAGTTCTAAATTTGATAAAAAGTTCATATCAATATTTCGGCATAATGATATTGAAGAAAATAATATCATTTAAGAAGAAATAACATCCCTTACTAACCCTTACCTCAAAAGAGCAGTACTCCTGACTGGAATAACGCTGAACGAACTTGCACCGTATAGCAACACTCAATATATCAAAATACTCACAAGAATACACTCGATATATAGAGAGAGAAATAGAGAGAAAACTTCAGTTTCTGGTGTGATTTTCAATTCTAACCTAAGCACCCTATTTATAGAAAATTGCTTAGAACACCAAAGCAGAAAATTTAATATAATATTAATATATATATATATAAATTTTCAAGCCCACCTTTGAAGATCTGAATTCAGCACATTTTACCAACCAGTGGGCCCCACCATCTCACAAAAAAATATTTTTCTCAAAATAATTAACTTAAACTCCCAAAAATTAATTATTTCGGAACTTCGGAACTTCAATAATTTATAATAAATAGCCCTTTGATCAGAAAATTCGAATCTCGCGAATTTTTATAGGAAATTCAATTCTCTACAACTTTGCAGAAGAAAGTTTTTCCAAATTCTAAACAAAAATTGGCCGAAATCCACAAACGGGCAATTTTACAGTCAATAATAAATTTTCGGTCAAGAATTATGTTCACCAACACACAAAACATGTGTTAATCATTTAATGCCACAAAAATACTCTTCCTCCTCATATACTCTTATATCCCACATTCATTGTAAAAATATCACCATCAATATATTATTAAAATAATATATTTAAATAAATTATTTTATCAGAAAAAGATAAAATATTAATTTTCAACAATTGTCACATTAAAAATTTTCTCCATCTATATTCACATAAATCTCTATTTTTCTCATCATATAAATTAATAATTAATTATACACAAATAATATTACAGAATCACAGTACTAGCAACCAGGCTGTTCCCAGGAAAGAGGGGGCTTTTCAATAAGGATTTCTCCTTACTGGCGCGCAATTAGATAACCAAACCTCTCCTTAGACAGAACTTTCTAGACATTGCCAATAATGTTATCTAATAATATTATTCAGATAATATGAATTATTGCTCCGATAATAGAAAATAATGTGTAGTGACAATTATTAAAACAACAGTAATATAAAATATCAACGCAGCAATTATTGAATCAATAAAATAAAATACTGAACAGTAATTACTGTAACAATTATTGAGTAATGCCTTCTTACGTAAAAATTAATAATTGATGTAATACCGTGTGCTACTGTGCAACAACGCGTATTACTGTATTTTAACCACCGGGTATTCCAACAGTGTTAACGATAACAACTACGCCGTTAATTATAAAAACTCAATTTTTGTCGTTATCTTCATCCGACCGTTTTCCGTTATGGGGTCCACAAATAGCTGCGCCGTCGTACGAATATTCCCCGACAGAACAAATATTCCACGACCAAACGAATATTCCCCGACAACAATGAATATTTTATAACCACTTGCGTATTTTGAAAAGTTTTCACATTTCACCCATAACTTTAACTTTTTATCAATTTAACCATTTACTGAATTGTAATTATAAAAAAAATTGAATACTTTTATTTCATAAAATTCGGGGTCTTACAATGTCCATTCCATTGCATTGCATGAACATGATAAAGAGGGGCATTTGTAGACACTCGAAATTTTCTTTTCTTGTGACTAACTATACAGGAGGGCAAAAGTGTCTTTTTCACACTGCAGAGGTAACCCTGGAAGACCACAACATCAATTCCAACCTCAGAGATAGCCCTGAGGATATTCAGAGTCAACAGGATGACAACCTCAGAGATAACCCTGAGAAAATACTGCTACAATTGCGCGAACACCGGAGATAACCCCGAGAGGGGCAAAATGGTTATTTTATCAACTCAACTTCACTTCAAATCAAATACACTCATTTTAACTCAAATTTTTTCAAAAGAAGTCCCACAAGAACCATATCTTAACTTCAGAGCGCAAACTGCGCAAAACAGCTCACCGGATTGCTTGACGAAAACCTGGAAATGCTATTTTGGTCATAGACCCATCTTCCCAGAATCAAAAAAGGGCAAATCTTATGTCATTGTGTAGCTCTCGGAAAGAGCTTTTTGGAATGGTATGACACGCTTCCATCGGACTCCCGAATTAAAAGTTATGAAGGTCCGAGCGAACAGCGCGTTGTCCGAGTGTACATACTTCGACACGGCGGGACCCACATTGCCCTGGGCATCCCGGGCAACCGCAGGTAGACATGTGGCACCCCCCTCTATATATAGAGGGCTTGGGGTGGCCTTATTTGCCAGAAAAATAGCGAGGAAACGCTGTCCAATTTGCATTGTGCACACTATAAACTAAGTGCTTTCTTATTTTAATCACTTTTGAGCATATATTCTGTCATATTTTTACCGGCGGGAGCCTAGTATTCATCCATTTAAAGTTATTAAAGTCTTCTTTGGCAGTCCTCTATAAGCCTTCTTACACACTTTAAAGTCTTTCTCTTCATCTTTGCACACACCATTCTTCACGTTGAGAATCGTGTTGCATGTGTATGCCCGGACCTCGGTCTGTGGTTTTATTTCAGTTTGTATATATATATATATATATGGACTAATATTATCGAGTTATGCCTCGATTGAGCCTAGACTTACGTCTGGAGCGTTTATTTACTCTCTTATATATATATATATATATATATATATATATATATATATATATTCTTATATATATCAACTGTTGTCAGATTTTGTTCGATGAGCCTAGATTTTACATCCGGTGCGTTTACATATATATATATATATATTATACGTTTTCGTCCTGCCTGGAGCTTACTTCGTTGCGGTTGATTGCTTTTACAGCTTTATTTATATTTCTGATCCCCCATGGAGGTGTTTCGTGGTGGCTGATCATATCTGTATATATATATATTTACAGCTTTTATATTAATATTATTGCTTACAGCTTTCATATCAATTGCGGCATCATGTGAGCCTAGGAATCATGTGATCGCAGATTCAGTTTACTGAATCTAGATTCGGTTCCCGTGATGGATATTTTCAGCTGTAAGCAGCTTGTAAATTTATTCACGGTGTCTGAATTTCCTCAGATGGTTTTCATGCCCATGAGGAGTTCGGCATTGCTTTGTACATTATTTTCTCGAAGATGCTTCGCATCTCAAAAATTAAAATCAATGAAGCCGAACACTTAATAAAAATGGAAGTGTAAAAGGTCTCAATTACTATTGAGTACAAGGGTTTGAAAAACCTTTTTCTTACAAAACATCACTGCCATATCTTGCTTAAAACTGAATTTTTACATAAATTCAAACCCTGTGTATATAGGTGCGAACGAGGTCTCGCACTACTTCCATATAAATAGCACATTGACCCACACACACACACATTCATATAACAATTTTTTGAAAAGTGGCGGTCACCTTGGTAACACGGATGTCGGGGGTGCCTAACATCTTCCCTCCACAAAATCAAGCCCCCGGACCCTAATGAATCTCGGTTTCACAGACCCGTTTAGCAGTATCATATCACTGGGTCAATGTGCAAAACTTATCTCGATTGTGTTGGTACAACCATATAAAAAATCAACTGGAGACTCTTACAGTCCAATCGTCGACATATAAATGTCGGACCTTTTCATAACTTATTTTTTTTCAAACAAATCTCACCTAACATGAGAACACCAAAGAACAAGAACAGAAAGGGACAAATAAAAATCCAGACGTCGATAATTACCATGGATTTCGTTACTAGTCTTCCCAAGGTTTCTCAAGGCATAGATGTGATTTGGGTCATTGTTGATAAATTAACCTAGTCTGCTCATTTCTTACCTATACGAGAAACTTATACACTTAAACGTCTTACTCGTATATACATAAACGAGATTATAAGACTGCACGGTATGCAGTATCAATAGTTTCTGATCGAGACCCAAGATTCACTTCATGATTTTGGGTTAGTTTGTAAAAAGCTATGTGCATAGATTTACGATTCAGTTCGGCATACCATCCTCAAACGGACGGGCAGTCGGAGAGGACTATTCAAACTCTGGAAGATCTATTAAGACTATGTGTCCTTGACTTCAAAAGAAGTTGGGATAAGTTCTTGCCATTAGTGAAATTCTCCTACAACAACAATTATCAAGCAAGGATAGGCATGGCTCTATTCGAGGCGTTGTATGGACCCAAGTGTCGTTCTCCGGTATGTTAGGACGAGGTGGGTGAAGCAACGTTGTTGGGACCAAAATTGGTACGCATGACAACGGAAAAGATTCAAATGATCCGGCAACGTATAAAAACCTCACAAGATCGAAAAAAGAGTTATGCTGATCTTCATCGAAGAGACGTGAAATTCAATGTTGGAGAGTATGTGTTATTACGTGTTGCTCCATGGAAAGGAGTTGCAAGATTTGGAAAGAGAGGAAAGCTCAATCCTCGATTCATTGGCCCATTATTGATTTAGAATCGGACGAGATAGCGAAAGATTTGACGTATGAAGAGGTACCTGTTAAAATCTTGGATAAGAAGGAACATATTCTACGCTCCAAGGTTATACCTCAAGTCAAAGTTTTGTGGAGAAACCACGATGTTGAGGAAATGACCTAGGAGTTAGAATCTGAAGTGAAATCAAGGTATCCTCACCCCTTCGTCATATTAGGTACGTACACCAATTTCAAAGATAAAATTTTATAAGAAGGGAAGGTTGTAAAACCCCAACTTTTATAAATAAAGATGAATTTTTTTCTCTAAATAACATTTTTGAATATTAAGGTGTGAATTTGATATAATGTTATTGTTGTGGGTAATATTAATAAATTTTACAAAGTAAGTAAGTTATAAAATATTCGATTGGTCGGGAAATATTCGTTTTAACAGGGAATAGTCGTACGACGGCACAATAATTGGTGGACCCCACAACAGAATTATCATCAGAGTTAGAAAACGACAGAAATATCTTTTTATAAAAATAACGACGAAAGTTTTACTATTAACTATTGAAATACCCGGTGATAAAAGTACAGTAATACGCGTAGTTGCATAGTAGCACACGGTATTGATTATTGATGCTTACGTGAGAAGTCACTCAGTTATACTCAATTATTGCTATAGTAATTGCTGCATAGTATCTCACATTATTTGATTCAATTATTGTTAATATTTGATATTATTAAATTAATAATTGAGATAACAAGTTATTCATATTGTTATTTACATTATTGACAATGTCTAGAAAGTTCTGTCGAGAAAATGGGTTTGGTCACCTAATTGCATGCCAATAAGGAGAAATCTTTATCGAAAAGTCTCATCTTTCCTGCGAATGATCTGTTTGTTAATATTGCAAATTATATTATTGATGAATAAATATTGTTAAAAATATTGAAGAAATTTTTTAGGAAGTATTTATTGTAAATTTTGCTTATTATTTGGACCCCCACTTACTCATTTTTCAAAACTGTTGGTAGAAGTTATCTCAATTTTGCTTTTATATATATATATATATATATATATATATATATATATATATATATACAGTAAGGATCAAGAGCATTCTCTTTAAATAGCATTCCTCCTTAAATAGCATTCTTTTATTAAAACGACGTCGTTTTGGAGGGACGCGGTGGCATTTTTGTAAATACAATGCTACCATATATTTACAAAAATGTCACCGCGTCCCTCCAAAACGACGTAGTTTTAATAAAAGAATGATATTTAAGGAGGAATGTTATTTAAGGAGAATGCTCTTGATCCTGACCGTATATATATATATATATATATATATATATATATATATATATATATATATATTATAATAAGTTTTATTTTTTGTGAAAATTAGAATATATTATATTTTATTATGCATAGTGACTGCATAGTGAATTTCAGAAAATAAGACGGAACCCGTGAATGAATCCCTGGGCAATTCGTGATTTTCAAATTCAAATAGTATCATTCCATTCTCCTATAAATAGGATGCTTAGTTTAGAATTAAAAATCACACTAGAATCAAAGAATTGAGCGTATTTCTTTCGAGTTTTAGAAAGTTTTGAGTGTAGAAAATAGTACAAATTTTCTTCAAAAATATCCCCGCCCTACCAGTCAGAAGTACTCCCTTTTTAATGTAAGGGATATTATTTTTGTTCAATATTTGTAAGAAATAATATTTTCTTCCATACTCTGTAGTATGTAAGTAATATTATTCATTTCAGATTCCGAATTCTACACTCATTTTGTTAAAGTATTGCTTCTATACTCCATGAAATTAGTACCTTAAAATTTGCGCTTCATCCAGTATCTTTTCATGGAAATATTATTCTTAGCATTTTTGATAATTTTTAATCTTTTCATGTCGGGATACTATTCACGGGGAACTATTTCCGAAGTACTATTTACGGGGTACTATTCACTCGGGGTACTATTCATGACAAAAATTGATTTCTTTTCGGTCTAACTCATTTTTAATACAATATTATTCTTGAATTTTACTCCACAAAATAGTATCATGTTGACAATTTGGACATTATTGAATTCTAGATAAATTAAATTATAAAATCTTTAAAATTTATACTTGCTCTCATTTAATTGAATTCTTATATCATTGTCAACATCCTCATTCTTATATTATGATGAAAGTCATCTTTGGCCCGTAGTGCATAGATGAGCTGTTGATTGGTATGATTATGACCAGGGATTATTCGGTATAATCATGACCTGTAATGTTACGAATGATGTGGTAAATGTCTCCATTGGCCTGTAGTGCATTGATGGACAGTTGTTGGCATGATCATTACCATTGGTGATAACACGAATATCCTTGGTCCGTAGTGCATGGATAATTCGTGGACGTGATACTAATGAATATCCTTGGTCTATAGTGCATGGATAATTCAGTGATGTGGATTATTTATTAAGCTGAGTCTCAGTGATAAAAATTGATGATAAACTCTTAAATCATAGAAGATAGTAGATTTCACGCTCTACGTGACTCTTCTAATGGATTGCTTGTTCCGCTACAGTTAAACTTGATGTTTATTGTATTTTATCAGTTTAACAATGTTGAAGGCTAACTGTAACCCCCCGAAATCCGGTCTATCTTCACACCCAGATTTCGTACGTCACGAATACATCATTCATCCAACATACATCATTATATACTGAAAAATAACAATATACATTCCCAAATCTCAGGTTCTAAAAACCTTATAACCTCTTTCATTACAAATAATGCTAAATATATTATTAATTTCATCTTACAAGAGTGACTTTTATCCGCCACCAAGGATATATAACAGTTCATTAAACTAGTCTATAGTTCAATTACATCTTTCTACATTACAAGTTTTCACTTGATCTTCTTGCTCATTCACATTCTGAATGACACTTTATCTGGATACCGTCAGCTTGATCGTTACGGGATCCTTAAGTTCTTCTAACATCGTTCGCTAAAAATGTTTTTCATTTAAAGCAAGTGTGAGCATTCAATTGCCCAGCAAGTCATAACAGTTGAACAAATAACTTCAAAAATTCAAACATTCCTTTAGAACTTCGATAACCGAACAAAGGTTATGAAACAGCTTGAATAATAGGAATAATTTCGATTCCTATCATTTTAAAACATTAATCACATTCACTTTGAAATACTTTCCTTCTTCTACCTTTTTCATACTCATCATGTCTGGCTAGAATCATTAGCACAGACTTAACAATAATGGTTTATGTATAAATAGAACATTCTCATATTGAACAATTCAATCATAGAACAGTTCATCTCATAGAAACACTGAAGTGTTCAAATTGTGGCACAAGGCCTCATACGTTCTACCACCTTGTACAAGTATCTCACATTCGTACTTAAACAGAACTTCTCAAGTTCAACATCTGAGAAGTTTTAGAAACTAGCATTCATTTAGAATATGAATGAAGTTAGGAAACTTGCCTTATGCACAGCTATAGCTTACGCCAAACTACTCATTCCAATTCCTATTTAGCACATCAGGAAAACAACACATACACCAATTAGTCATGTATATTTGACTTATGCATTGGTTTACTTAACTTTACTTCTTAGGGTTCGCGTTCTTGCAATATAAATTTACGCGACTAACTTTCATTACCGGTTTATGGCTTTATGATATGCGGAGATGTCTTACTCAATACGTTCATCATCTTTGATGATTTACAATCTTATCTTCTTCTTATAACTCTTCTAGGATTCAGCACACATCGCTTCTCTGCTAGTAGTCCATATGGTACCCTGAGTGATTTCCCACAAACAACCAACAAACAAGTTCCCGTCTCATCTACACTGCCATCACAGTGAGTTAGATCGGTTGCCAGTTTCGTATATACCTTCGCTCTCTGAAGGAATTGTTTACCCCAGCTCCCATATGTCAACCATCAAAGGTTACGATTGTACCAAAACCTAACTTATCTTAACTTATCCAAACTATTAAACTATATTGTTCGTTAAGTCAACTTCTTATTCCTTATGGCTTCCTGGCAAGTAATTGACATACCTCAAGATTCATTCTTTATCATCTAAGTTATACAGTCTTTTGTATACTCAGAGCGATCATTCAAGTTAATCATTAACTCGGCTTCGTTACATTAACGTCATTGTCTTTAATTCAGTTCTTTACCATTCCTGGTTTAATTATTAATGTTCATTATCTTACGGCCAAACCATACACGGGGTGTAGATTTTATCCATTTAGTATTTGCGTACACTCAACCTTCACGTCGGTTAAAGTGTTCAACGCTTACATTTCATTCTTTCATTTCCTATCCGAATCACGATCGGCTTCCATTAATCTTATTACCGTTCGCTACGGCTTTCTTGATAACATTCGTTATTCTTCCTTAATGTCGAAGCCATACGGTTCATTGTATACTAAGACTGGTCGTTCATCGCAATAGTATTGCGTTCACAGCGTTTATACGCTTTACATTTATCTCTCATTACCACATCATAACATCGAAATGTTATTCATTACTCTTATCACTCAACGCTAAAGAATCACAATCATAGCAATCCCCCACGTTCGTTCTATCGCGACTACGGTCCCCGGATATCGGTTATGTGACGCCTCCAAAATAGGTATACATCACCTATTCTGAGTCGCCAAATACATGGTACAAAAACAAATACAACTTTATTAATACAATTATCGTGCAAAATATGACAACACATAAATTGTGAGTTTAAATACAAATATTGTCTTCTAGACAATATCCACACTCAAATAAGTCCTCATTACAATTATTGAAATATTATTCTACGAAATAGTGAGGATTGCTAAAACAACTAACTGGAAACATCACTCCACACCTCGACTAGTTCCCGTTATATTCTCGTCTCCTGAGAAAAATGGAACGAAAAGGAAAAGGGTGAGGTCAACTAGCCCATTAAAAAATATTATGACTAAGATAATATACAAAAAATTATCATTAGTCTTCAACAGGGAAAAAATCTGATAAAATATAATAGACAACAAGTTTTAGATCAATAACTGCAGCGGAAACAGCAATCCATTAGAAGAGTCAAGTAGATAATAAATTCTACTATCTTCTAAGATTTAAAAGTTCATCACCAATATTTTATCCCTGTAACATCAATCAATATACATCTTGAATCAAATATTCATCTTTGCACTACAGGCCAAAGATATTCATTTGTATCACCAGTTGGTCATGTTCATCTAAACACCTGTTCATCTTTGCACTACGGACCAAAGATATTCATCAATTAATCATTCATCTTTGCACTACAGGCCAAAGATATTCAGTAATATCATCATTTAGGTCTGATGATGATGAAAAATATCTTAAAAAAATGAATCCAATGAGACAAAAGGATAAATATTAGGGATTCGTACTACAGTTTATCCAAGTTCAAAAACGCTCCATAATAAACCATAGTGGAGTAAAATTCAAGAATGAAGATCAAAACATTGATACAATCAAAGATAGTAACCATAATAGACATCTTGGACAAAGAAGAGAAAATTTCATTTTTAAGTGAATAGTGTCGTATTCGTGAATAGTATCGTATACGTAAATAGTGCCGTATAGGTGAATAGTAATCCCGACACAAAAATGTAGAAATTTCACAATAAAATTTATATCAATATTTCGGCATAATGATATTGAAGGAAATAATATCATTTACGAAGAAATAACATCTCTTACCTCAAAATAACAGTATTTTTGATCAAAATATCGGATGTAAAGCCGAAGGAAACTTACACTGAATAGCAGCTCTCAAAATATCTGTAACGCCCCCAAAATAGGTATACATCACTCATTCTGAGTCGTCAAATACATGGTACAGAAATAAATACAACTTAAATAATATAATTGTCGTGAAAAATACGACAACGCATATACTGTGAGTTTAAATACAAATATTGTCTAATAGACAGTATTAAAACTCAAAAGGAGTCCTCATTATAATTATTGATACACTATTTTACAAAAATAGTGAGGACTGCTAAAACAACTTTCTAGAACCATCACCCCATACCCCGGCTAGTTCCTGCTATATTCTCACCTCCTGAGAAGAAAAATGGAACAAAAAAGAAAAGGGTGAGCTCAACTAGCCCAGTAATGAATATTATGACTAAGATAATATACAACAAATTATCATTAGTCTTCAACAGGAAAAAAAATCTAATAGAATATAATAGACAACAAGTTTTAGATCAACAACTGCAGCGGAAACAGCAATCCTTTAGAAGAGTCAAATAGAGAATGAATTCTACTATCTTCTAAGATTTAAAAGTCCATCATCAATATTTTATCCCTGTAACATCAATCAATATACATCTTGAATCAAATATTCATATTTGCACTACAGGCCAAAGATATTCAATTGTATCACCAGTTGGTCATGTTCATCTCAACACATGTTCATCTTTGCACTACGAGCCAAAGATATTCATCAGTTAATCATTCATCTTTACACTACAGGCCAAAGATATTCAGTAATATCATCATTTAGGACTAAGGATGATGAAAAATATCTTAAAGAAAACGAATTCAGTGAGACAAAAGGACAAATATTAGGGATTCGTACTACAGTTTATCTAAGTTCAAAAATACTCTATAATAATCAATTGTGGAGCAGAATTCAAAAATAAAGATCAAAACATGGATACAATCAAGGTAGTAACTATACTAGACATCTTGGACAAAGAAGAAAAAATTTTATTTTTTTGTGAATAGTGTCATATTCGTGAATAGTACCGTATACGTGAATAGTATCGTAATTGTGAATAGTAACCCCGCCACAAAAAGATAGAAATTTCACAATAAAATTCATATAAATATTTCTGCATAATGATTTTGAAGAAAATAATATCATTTACGAAGAAAATAACATCTATTACCTCAAAATAACAGTATTTCTGATCAGAATATTGAATGTAAAGTCGAAGAAAACTTGCACTGAATAGCAACTCTCAAAGTATCTAAATACTCACAAAATACGCTCGATAATATAGAGAAAGAGAAAACTTGTTTCTGGTGTGATTTTCAATTCTAACTAAGCACTCTATTTATAGTAAAATACTTAAAACGCCAAATCAGACTAAATAATAAAATATTATTATTATTTTTTCTTCATTCTACGGCCACACTTGCTGAACAAGCTGGAGCATGCCATCATTGAAAAATTTTCAGCAGGCCACATGTTTTAAAAAAACAAAAGTGGGTCCCACCCATAATTTTAATAAAAATATTTAATTTTCGAAACTTCAATAATTCATAATAAATAGCCCTTATATCAGAAAAATTCAAATCTCATGTGTTTTTCATAAGAAATTTAATTCTCTACAACTTTGTAGCTTTAAGTTTTTCTAAATTCCAAATAAAAAATGCCCGAAATTCACATACGGACGATTTTTAATACCTCCATTCCCACAAAATACTAATAAAACACTTCAGCATTAATTTTTTCATTTATATCCACAAAAATAAATATATCCGATATTTATATCCACATTAAATAAATATTTTTTTATCATATAAATTAATAATTAATTATTCACAAATAATATTACAGAATCACAATAATGACAATCAGGTCGTTCCCAGGAAAGAGGGGGCTTTCCGATAAGGATTTCTCCTTACTGGTGCGCAATTAGGTGACCAAACCTCTCCTTAGACAGAACTTTCTTAGACATTTCCAATAATATTATCTAATAATATTATTCAAATAATATGAATTATTGATCTAATAATGGAGATACTGTGCAGTGACAATTATTGAAACAACAATAATATAAAATATCAACGAAGCAATTATTGAATCAATAAAATAAAATATTGAACAGTAATTACTGTAACAATTAGGATCAATAATTCAACAATATTGTGCAATACCGTGTGGTACTGTGTAACCACGCATATTACTATATTTTAACCACCGGGTATTCTAACAGTATTAACGGTAACTACTACGCCGTTATTTGTAAAAACTCAAACTTGTCATTTTCTTCATCCGACCATTTTTCATTATGGGGCCCACAAATGACTGCGCCATCGTACGAATATTCTCCGACAACAAGAATATTCCACGACCAAACGAATATTCCCCGACAATAATGAATAATTTATAACCACTTTCTTATTTTGCAAAATTTGCACATTTCACCCATAATCAAAGCATTATATCAAATTAACACCTTATTAATTCAACATAATGAATAGAGAAAATTTAATTTTATTTATAAAAGGTTGGGGTCTTACAATCTCCCCTCCTTATGAAATTTCGTCCTCGAAATTGACGCACGTACCTGGTATTTCAAAAAGGTGAGGGTACCTCACTTTCATTTTTTATTCCAACTCCCAAGACATTTCTTCAATAGTATGGTTCCTCCACAAAACCTTAACTTATGGTATAACCTTGGTGCGTAGGACATGCTCTTTCCTATCCAAGATCTTAACAGGTACCTCCTCGTACGTTAAACCTTCGGCTATCTCGTCTGGTTCTAACTCAATTATGTGGTTCGGGTCTTTCACATATTTACGAAGCACAGATATGTGAAAAATATTATGAACACGAGATATGTTGGGAGGTAATACGAGTTTATAGGGCACATTTCCTATTTGGTCAAGAATTTCAAATGGACCAACAAATCGTGGATTGAGCTTTCCTCTCTTCCCAAATCTTGTAACTCCCTTCCATGGTGCAACACGTAAAAATACATGATCCCCAATATTAAATTCCATGTCCTTTAAATGAAGATTCGCATAACTCTTTTGTCGATCCTATACGTTGTTGGATCATTTGGATCTTTTCTGTAGTTATGCGTACCAATTTTGGTCCCAACAATGTTGCTTCTCCCACCTCGTCCCAGCATACCGGAGAACGACATTTTCTTCCATATAATGCCTCGAATGGAGTCATGCCTATACTTGCTTGATAACTGTTGTTGTAGGAGAATTCCATCAATGGTAGGTACTTATCCCAACTCCCTTTGAAATCTAGGACACAAAGTCTTAATAGATCTTCAAGAGTTTGAATAGTCCTTTCTGATTGCCCATCCGTTTGAGGATGGTATGCTGAACTGAATCGTAAATCCGTGCCAATAGCTTTCTGCAAGCTAACCAAAAATTATGAAGTGAATCTTGGGTCACGATCCGAGACTATGGATACTAGCATTCCATGCAATCTCATAATCTCATTCACGTACATACGAGCAAGACGTTCAAGGGAAAAAGTCTCCCGTATAGGCAAGAAATGAGCCGACTTGGTTAATCTATCAACAATGACCCAAATCGCATCTATGCCTTGATAAACCTTGGGAAGACCCGTAACAAAATTTATAGTAATGTGTTCCCACTTCCATTTCAGAATCTCAAGTGGTTGTAATGGACCCTTTGGCACTTGATGCTCCGCCTTTACACATTGACAAGTTAAACACCTCGAGATAAACTCAGTGATCTCTCTCTTCATATTGCTCCTCCAAAATGTATGTCGAAGATCATGATACATTTTGGTACTCCCAGGATGGATTGCAAATGGTGTGTTGTGTGCCTCCATCATGATTCTATGCTTCAAGTCAGAATCGTTAGGAACAGAAAGTTTGGAGTTGACTCGAAGTATTCCTTCTTCATCGATTCTTGCTTCTGGAATAACATCTTCTTGTACTTTCTTCTTCATACGCATCAGCTCCAGGTCCGTAGCTTGAGCAGCTTTAACTTTATCGATTAAAGTCGGTTCTACTAGTATGTTTGATATCATCACGTGGGTACTTGGAGCCTTTACCTCTATCTTCATCCTTTACAAGTCATACAAAATGGGCCTTTGCGTTGACAATATCACACTCGTACCCGCATATAATCTTCTACTCAATGCATCAACTACTACGTTCGCTTATTTAGGATGGCATTAGATGGTATGATCGTAATCTTTCAACAGCTCAAGCCAACGTTGTTGTCGCATATTGAGTTCTTTTTGGGTGAAGAAATATTTAAGGCTCTTATGATTCGTATAAATCTCCACCTTCTCCCCATACAGGTAGTGCCTCCAGATTTTCAACTCGAAAACGACTGCTGCCAACTCCAGATCATGAGTAGGATAATTCCTCTCATGTTCTTTGAGTTGTCGCGTGGCATAGGCTATGACTTTCCTATGTTGTATGAGAACACATCCTAACCCTTTTCCTGAAGCATCGCTGTAGATAACAAATCCATCCGAACCAGATGGTATTATCAGAACAGATACCGGAATGAGTCTCCTCTTGAGCTCTTGGAAACTCTTCTCGTATTCCTCGCTCCAACTGAATTTTGTAGCTTTCCGAGTCAGCTGAGTTAACGGAGCAACGATTCAAGAAAATCCTTCCACAAATCTCCGATAATAACCAGCTAAGCCCAGAAAACTACGTACTTCGGTTTCTCCCAACTTTGTATAACTTCAATCTTCGCCGGGTCAATAGATAATCCATGTTTTGAAACCACATGCCCAAGAAATGCTACTTCCTCAAGCCAGAACTCGCATTTCTTCAGCTTGGCATATAGCTTGTTATCGCGAAGCCTTTGAAGTACTAGCTTTAAATGATGCTCATGATCTTTACGGCTTTTGGAATAGATGAAGATGTCATCAATAAAGTGAAAATAGTATGCATACAAGCCAATCATGTATGATGACAAAGCATATACCTTGTAATTAATCTTATTTCTTTATTAATAAAAGAATTAATTATTAAAGGCATTTATTATCTACATGGTGTTGTTTTAATAATATGTGATAAACCTATAGTTTTAAGCAATGCTTTTAGAATCATGATGAGTTCATGCTAATGAGATCTAATTCTTAGATAGCTTAAAACTAAAATATTCCCAATCAATGGATTACTAAAAAGGGGATTAGTGAATCCGGATAGATTGGTACATACGTTGCTTGCTCATTGGATGAGGATGATTGATCTCATAATCATTTGTGTGGAGACACTAAAGCAAGTATGTAGGTGTTTATTAGAGAATAAGTTCATTGAACGTGGTTAGCTAAGGAATACCTAATGGAGTTTTACTTGTCTATCAATAGGAATTCCTGTAGTGATAGTAGTATAAATGATCCTTAGACTTGAGATCATCATAGTATCTTATATATAATGAATTATACTTTGACTTATTCCTTAAGACTCTTAGAGTATATCAAAGGGTATGCTTGGGTGTAATAAGTTATATATGAAGATAATGAATGATCAATAAAGATTCTACCGCTTCTAGTAAAAGAAGAGAAATGTCCTATGTGATTCGATAAATGACAACCCAGGAATCTTTGGCCAAGGTGGAATGAAATTAGAAAGTAGTTTCTACTTTGCATTCATTAGGAGTTGTGCATTTAGGAATTGAAATACATATAATTAAATAAAATAAAACTTGACAGTAATTCCATGTCTTATATTTAATTGGGATATTGTATGGTGGAAGGATTGAATTATACGTTAACTATTAACTCAAAGGTTCTTTTATGATTAATGTTGAAATCTATATTATCTGGAAAGTCGTTGATCGCTAGGGAGACTTATCCCTATTGTAGAATAAATATTATTTATTTAAATAAATTAATCGTTTAATTTATTTATTTAAATAAGATTAAAATTGTTCTAATTGATTTATTCACAACCGGTTTAATATGGAGAACCTAAAGGGTCACACCATAAAAGGAAGAATAATTATTTAAGAAGTTAATGGCATAATCGTAATAATATGTTAAGTATATTTAATTTAATCTATGGTGATAGAATAAATTAAATAGCTTAATATTTATTATTTAATATTTTAGAAATATTAAATATAAATTAATAAGAAGAGTCTTATTAATATTATTACAATTATTATTATTTTAATTTCTAAAGGAGTTTAGGAATTAATTTAATATAAGTACTCTTATTTATTCCTAATAGGATTAGGAGGGAAAATTAGTTAAAGGAGTTTAATTAATTATCCTTAATAAGATTAGATAGCCCATTTAATTAAAAGAGTTTAATTAAATAAATAATACCTTATTTTATTTAAATAGGGTTACCTGATATCTTTATAAGAGGAGTCTTATATCAGATATCTTAGATAGGTAATTCCAAGTTGTTGGAGAGTACGCCCCTTTTTCTATAGAGATAGGAAAAATTAGGATGTGAGCCAATACACCCTTCTTCTTGAAAATTGTTCTTCCTTGGTGGATCACCTCTAGAGGCCATACACTTGGGTGGCTAACATTGATCAAAGGAAAGGAATCTACCCGGAGATTCAAGGAGATCGCGGAGAAGTAGGAGGTGAACTCGTACCTGTGGAAGCTCGTATCTACAAGGGTATGATTCCATAACTTTTTGTTCTTCGTTTTAATTAATAATATGCATAAAGGATGATCCGGGTAATTGGTTTGTAAAAAATTTTAAAATCTGATTTTATTTTGCTTCCGCTAATTTTGTAATTTGATAGCTACTTTAATTTTCACAAAACCTTACAGTGGTATCAAAGCCAAACTTTATGCGAAGTATTAATTATTTTGATTCCATATATGTATGGGTATGTATTTTGAATAATTTATTGGGCATAATTTGTTGTATAAAATTATTATTTTATGGAAAAAAAAGGCAGAATCAAGCTGTTAATCATGAAGCCTTGTTTTTTTGGAAAAACGTTAATCTTGCACCTTCAATACTAAGGTTATAAAATATTATATAAACCGTAAAGTGACATTTAGCTTATTCAAAACGTGCCCATCACAGGAGATACTATTATGGCTAATATTATAAATATATAATAGTTATATTATATATATATATATATATATATATATATATATACAGAAATGATCAAGTAAGGGATCCCTTACTTTCTTAAAATGAGGGATTTTTTTTTTGTTTTTTTTTTGCTTATTTTTTTAAAACAACTAAAAAAAAGTTTAATATTTTATGGAACTGAAATTTTTCCATAATACAATGTTTTGGGTGTGTTTTGTGTAACGACCCCAAAATAGGTCCATTCCATCCAACCCATTCTGAGTCGTCAAATACATGGTACAGAAAACAAATACAACTTTATTACAACAATTGTCGTGCAAAATAGAACAACACATATGCTGTGAGTTTGGATACAAATATATACCAAATGTGACATTGGACACCATCATGTATCAGCACTTCACAAAGGTACCTTACATAAAGGTATAGTCAAAAACTGTTCTAGAAATTAGAATATTTGGGAAGTGCTCAAGGAAACCTTCGTACATGGGAGGCCACGCGTCTAGGTTATGATAGATATCATATGGCCACAGAATTATCCTTGGTTGACCCAATAGACGCCAAAGAAAAACGAGAAGATTACTATCATATTCTTCCTAATGGTGAGTCTTCTCTTGACTTATCATTATCTCCACTGTCTCTAATTGAGAATTATACTTCAAACAAACACCAAGATTATATAGGTAGTGCCCATAGATATACTCAGCAAGTGGATGAGCACAACCCTGTCCTATGATGACACGAGGTTGTATGTCATTAGACATCTTGTATGATAGTGACAAAACACCCTTCCAACGTTGGGTTCGCCTCACCCTATTTTCTTCACCAAATATAACTACTAAATGATGACCACCGTTCTATTCCCTTGTTACCCCCGCTCGACCCAGCTACACTCTTATTACCTGAAAGGAATTGTGAAGCAAAAGGGTGAGCACAACTAGCTCAGTAAAGAATATCATGACTAAAGATAATTAAATTATCAATAGTCTTCATCAATAATAAATCAGAGATTTAGAACATATGGTAAATGATAAAAATTTCAACCATAGTTGCAGCGGAACGAGCAATCCATTAGAAGAGTCAAATAGACTATAAAGTCTATTATCTTCTCCATGTTAAAAATCCACCAACAATATTTTATCCATGTAACATCACTCAACGGTTCCTTTTCACAATCATATGAATAACTCATAATCATAATTGTGACTATAAATTTTTCTTCGCACCCAGGACGAAGATAATTTTTATCACATGTCTTTACCTGAAACATCAAAGATCATGGTTATACCAAATCACAATTCCTGTTTATAATCATACTAACAAATCCATCTTTGCACTACGGGCCAAAGATATTCGTCAACAGTTTATCTTTGCACTACTGGCCAAAGATATTCAACAACAGTTCATCTTTGTACTATAGGCCAAAGATATTCAACAACATATCATCTTTGCACTACAGGCCAAAGATATTCATCAACAGTTCATATTTGCACTACAGGCCAAATATATTCATCAACAGTTCATATTTGCACTACATGCCAAATATATTAATATCTCAAAGAATTATAATCATTTTAGAATTTATATAAACAATAATTATAACCATGTTGATCAATTCACCTTTGCACTTAAGCTTAAGATATTCAATTATAAATTCAATGGTCATGATCATACCAGTCACAATTCAACTTTGCACTACAGGCCAAAGAGAACCCTAGTCATGATCATACCAATAATCTACCCATCTTTACACTCCAGTGAAAGAGAATTTCAACATCAAGGTTATAAAAATGTTATATATGATAATAAAAACAATATGATCAACATATAGATTTAATCTCAAGAGTAATATTCATAACTCAACTATAATTTGGTCAGAAAAAGAAACCAATTTTATCATGAATAGTAACTCGTGAATAGTAACACATGAATAGTAACTCGTGAATAGTAACTCGTGAATAGTAACTCATGAATAGTAACTCGTGAATAGTAACCCCAACACAAAAGATAGAAATTCCACAATAAAATCCATACCAATATTTTGGTATAATGATATTGAAAGAATAACATTTCTTAAATTTATAAACAATTTATTTTAATTGTTTACACTTTACTAAATAAATCATTTAATCATTCTAAAATGCCAAACTCATAAGATTTCATCACCAATAACCAAAAATCCTCATCAAAAATCTGCATATACCTCATATAGGATTCTCAAGCCATAAAATCCTATTTTCCAATTTTCTTTCTTCACAAAACATATTTAATTCATTTACTCATAACTAGACTATTTTTATGAAAAATACCAAATCAGTTCCAAAAATATTTCTTTTCTGGAATTTAGCATAATATAGTCCCATAGTGAACATATATTTTTCTCAGAATTTTTAAAAGTCATTTACTATTTTTCATATGGCCAAAACAGCCGAATATTTAGACATTTATCAAAAATTGTACTTTTATCTAAAAATTCTAAAATTCACAGAGTATACTCCTATCATATACATGTACTCCCAATAAAAATTTCATCAATTTTGGAGTTAACCACAAGGAATTATAAGCGGTTACTTTTAAAATAATCTTTTCTCATAAAATTCATAACTCTCAATCTATACATCCAAAAATCACCATTTTTGGACACAATCAAGAAAACTCATCAAAATATCATTTCAAATTTTTCCAGAATTTTTGAAGATTAGAAAAATTACGAAACTGAAAATCATAACAACCCTTAAAATCTCTTAATATCCCTTACAATCCCTTACCTCAAAAGAGCAGTACTTCTGATTGGTATAAGGCTGAAGAAAACTTGCACTGAATAGCAACTCTCAAAGTATCTAAATACTCACAAAATATGCTTCATAATATAGAGAGAGAAAGAGAGAAAGCTTATGTTTCTGGTGTGATTTTCAATTCTAACTTAGCCCTCTATTTATAGGAAAATTTTGGTAGGTTTGACCTGCAACCTGATGGCTTTACCTGCTACTATTCCCACCCACCACATTTGAAATATAATTCAGCACATTTCTTCACCAACCACAAGTGGAGCCCACTAATTCTAGAATTTTCTACCAAAATGATAAACTCCGAAAATTCAACAATTTCTGAACCAGTCATCTCGTAAAATTCATAATAAATCATACGTTCATTTTTAACGATTCAAAATTTGTGGACATATACTCAACTTATATATGTATAACATATCCAAAAATTACCACGATCCAACGGTCGGATTAAAAATTATAACCCCCGCAAAATATCTCAAAAATCCTGATTTTTAATACCTCCATTCCGACAAAAATACTGATAAAAACCTCAACATTAACTCCTTCATTTTTAACCACAAAAATATATCCCTCGTTTATATCCACATAAAATAAATATTTCCTTATCATATGAATCAATAATTAATTATTCACAGATAATATTACAGAATCACATTTATGACAACCAGGCCGTTCCCAGGAAAGAGGGGGCTTTCCAATAAGAATTTTTCCTTACTGGCGCGCAATTAGATGACCAAACCTCTCCTTAGACAGAACTTTCTAGACATTGACAATAATGTTATCTAATAATATTATTCAAATAATATGAATTATTGATCTGATAAAGGAAAATACTGTGCAGCAACAATTATTGAAACAACAATAATATAAAATATCAACGCAGCAATTATTGAATCAATAAAATAAAATATTGAACAGTAATTACTGTAACAATTATTGAGTAGTGCCTTCTTACGTAAGAATCAATAGTTTTAAAAATATTGTGCAATACCGTGTGCTACTGTGCAATAACGCGTATTACTGTATTTTAATCACCGGGTATTCCAACAGTGTTAACAGTAACAACTACGTCGTTATTTGTAAAAACTCAAATTTGTCGTTTTCTTCACCCGACAGTTATTCGTTATGGGGCCCACAAATAGCTGCGCCGTCGTACGAATATTCCCCGACAGAAAAAATATTCCACGACCAAACGAATATTCCCCGACAACAATGATTATTTTATAACCACTTGTGTATTTTGAAAAAAATCATATATCACCCTTAACTTTAACATTTATCAATTTAACCATTTACTGAATAGTAATTATAAGAAAAATTGAATACTTTTATTTCATAAAATTCGGGGTCTTACATTTTGAATACCTATACCAAAAAGTGGTGGTACAGTCTGCCCAGACTGTACATATATGTTTTGTTATACGTACCCAAATCACACCCAAAATACTGTATTATGAAAAAATTTCAGTTCCATAAAATATTAAACTTTTTTTTTTAGTTGTTTAAAAAAAAGCAAAAAAAAAGTCCCTCATTTTAAGAAAGTAAGGGATCTCTTACCTGATCTTGACCCTATATATATATATATATATATATATATATATATATATATATATTACTTTCTTATATGTTACATCCTGATGTGCGCGAATGTTTTTTTTTAACATGCCACAATTTTGGGTTTAAATGAATATTATAATATATAATATTCTAAATAATTTTATAATTAAAATAAAGAGTTTATTTTAATCTTGAAATTGAATTTCATGCAACTTAAAACTGCCCATTAAATGATATTCATATATATATGGAATGATTTTATTTATTGATACATATGATGATAAGTATGATAATAAATGGGATTGATTATGTACAATTGACCAATGTGATTGGATTTATTTTGGTTGGATGTTTGAATGAATAGATTTTATTAAATGGGGTCTACGTACCTTGTCTTTTCTAGTTTTTTTCTTGGTGTAAATTATATCTCTCTCCTATGTACTTTCCATTGACTGCTGATCAAGGTTTTTATTTAAATTAAATAGTTTAATGTAATAGGATTAGTTAGAATTTTTTTCGAAGAACTGGAGATCAAGGAGAAAGGAGCGCTCGAAGACCCGTTTGTAATGGAGCCCGGGTTTAAATATAATAGTTATATTTAAATGTTTATTCTTGCACCCTAGGGTTTGACCTCTTGGTTCACTTGGTGGCTCTAGTGAACCAAACTAGAATAAAAGTTCATAATCAATCTGGGTAGAATATAGTATTCTATATGTGCATGCTAGTATTATATATATTATATTTATGCAAACATGCTTTGCATGTTTAATAATATGATGCGTATTTTATATATATATTTGCATGTGCGCTAAACAAGATGAGACTAATAATAACAAACCCCTCAATGAAATTATATTAAGTTGTAACGTTCAAAGATATTTGGAATATCGAACGTCGCCTTCTAGCATGATAAAAATAATAAAGCATTGAATATTTAATATGAGTTTGTTGTGCATACACAAGGCGAGTATTAAATATTTGAGATGTTGTTTTTATTACATTTGATGTTTATAAAGGAATTGAACATTACCGTTTTCTTGTGCACACATAAGGGCTATAGTTTTCTCTTCACTTATATGGAAATGATGGGTATGACTTAACTTAAATCATTCTAGTTCGGATGTGCACACACTTGACCATTATGATTTAAGAGGTAAAATATAAGGAGTTACATGATGATGTAATTGACAAGAGTTGTCTACCTATTTATTTATATATAGTTTATTGTGCACACACAAGGCTATATACATTTGAAATAGGATCCTTATTCTCACTAGCAAATCTTTAATTAGATATTGCCGAACTATATTCATGAGGGTAATATAGTTTGAAGAAAATAGTGGGAGATACCAATATAAAATAAGACCTAATTTATTTTGGTAATTAAATAAATGAATGTTTGCTAAAATATTGTCTTTTTACATGTAGAATTTTGAAAATGTCACATTCACTAATTTCACTGAGTAGCATACTTGATGCTAACAAACTGACCGAACCAAATTACACGGACTGATTAAGGAATCTGAGAATTGTTCTCACTGCTGAAAAGATTTCTTATGTCTTAAATTCGCCTGTACCTGCAAAAGTTGCAAAAACAGCCTCTGAGGAAGAGATTGCCACTTTTAAACAGTCGCAAGATGATGCATCAATGGCTCAATGAATCATGCTCGCATCCATGAGTAACGAGCTTCAGTGTCAACATGAAAACATGGATGCTCCTACTATGCTACTGCACCTTCAAGAGTTGTATGGTGAGCAAAGTAGGACTGCTAGATATGAAATATCTAAAGAGTTCTTCTGATCTCGGATGACCGAGGGCACTACCGTTGAGACTCATATCTTAAAGATGATCAATCTGATCGAACGTCTTGGACAACTTGGGTTCGTCATGGATGGGGAGTTGAGTCAAGATTTAGTCTTGCAGTCACTCCCAGACACCTTCTCACAATTTGTTGTGAATTTTCACATGAATAAGTTAGATGTCAGCTTGTCTGAATTACGTAACATGTTGAAAACTGTTGAAGTTCACTTCCCATCCAATAAGAACCATGTCTTACTGGTGGATGATTCTTCCAAGAAAAGGAAGAGGCCCAAGGTATCTTCTGAAAAGAAGAAATCCAAGAAGGCTAAGGGAAAGGCGAAAGTGAAAGATCAAAAGAAACCTGATCCAGCTAGTAAAGGAATTTGCTTCCATTGCAACAAGTCGGGTAACTAGAAGAGGAACTGCAAGGATTATCTTACGGAACAAAAGCAGAAGAAGCTTGGAGAAGCTTCGAATCCTAATAAAGGTTTGTTTATGATTGAAATTAATTTTTCTGAAAGTCAATCTTCTACTTGGGTATTGGATACCGGCTGTGGTTCTCACATATGTAATAATATGCAGGGACTGGTCAGAAGTAAAAAGCTGAGCAAGGATGAGGTCGTACTACGAGTGAGAAATGGAGCAAAGGTTGCTGCATTAGCTGTAGGGACTTATTATTTAGCACTGCCTACGGGCAAATCCATTAGTTTAAATAGTTGTTGTTTTTTTCCGTCACTTATTAGAAACATTATTTCAATATCTGTATTGGATATGAATGGTTTTGACGTTATAATAAAGAACAATAGTTGTTCTATTTATAATAATAATATTTTATATGGTGTTGGTAATTTACGAAATAGACTTTACATTCTTGACTTGCATGAAAATATACTTCAAATTGAACAAACTAAGAAAAGGAAAAGAGATGATGTTAATTATACCTATATGTGGCACTGTAGACTTGGTCATATTAATGAAACAAGATTATCCAAGTTGTATAAAGATGGGCTCCTAGAGCTATCGGATTATGAATCATATCCAACTTGTGAATCTTGTCTCATGGAAAAAATGACTAAATCTCCTTTTAGTGGAAAAGGAGAAAGAGTCACAGAGTTGTTAGCGTTGGTACACACGGATGTATATGGACCTATGACAACGAATGCACGGGGAGGGTATTCTTATTTTATTACATTCACTGATGATCACTCAAGATTTGGATATGTGTATTTAATAAAATACAAATCTGAATCATTTGAAAAGTTCAAAGAGTTCAGAAGTGAAGTAGAGAAACAAACGGACAAAAGTATTAGATCAAGGTGGTGAATACTTAAGCAGTGAGTTTCTCAATTGTCTCAAAGAAAATGGTATTATCTCACAATGGGCTCCACCAGGGATGCCACAGCTGAATGGTGTGTCTGAAAGGAGAAATCGAACACTGTTGGACATGGTTCGTTCCATGATGAGTTTTACCGATCTTCCGGTGTCGTTCTGGGGATATGCCCTAGAAGTGACTACATATGTAAGACCCCGAATTTTATGAAATAAAAGTATTCAATTTTTCTTATAATTACTATTCAGTAAATGGTTAAATTGATAAAAGTTTAAAGTTATGACTGAAATATGATTTTTTTTTTCAAAATACACAAGTGGTTATAAAATAATCATTGTTGTCGGGGAATATTCGTTTGGTCGTGGAATATTCTTTCTGTCGGAGAATATTCGTACGATAACGCAGACATTTGTGGGCCCCATAACAGAATAACTGTCGGGTGAAGAAAACGACAAAATTAAGTTTTTACAAATAACGGCGTAGTTGTTACCGTTAATACTGTTGAAATATCCGGTGGTTAAAATACAGTAATACGCGTTATTGCATAGTAGCACACGGTATTGCACAGTATTTTTGAAATTATTGATTCTTACGTAAGAAGGCACTACTCAATAATTGTTACAGTAATTACTGTTCAATATTTTACTTTATTGATTCAATAATTGCTGCGTTGATATTTTATATTATTTTTGTTTCAATAATTGTTGCTGCACAGTATTTTCTATTATCAGATCAATAATTCATATTATTTGAATAATATTATTAGATAGCATTATTGGCAATGTCTAGAAAGTTCTGTCTAAGGAGAGGTTTGGTCATCTAATTGCGCGCCAGTAAGGAGAAATCCTTATTGGAAAGCCCCCTCTTTCCTGGGAACGGCCTGGTTGTCATAAATGTGATTCTGTAATATTATTTGTGAATAATTAATTATTGATTCATATGATAAGAAAATATTTATTTTATGTGGATATAAATGAGGGATATATTTTTGTGGTTAAAAAATGAAGGAGTTAATGTTGAGATTTTTATCCGTATTTTTGTCGGAATGGAGGTATTAAAAATCAGGGTTTTTGAGATATTTTGCGGGGGTTATAATTTTTAATCCGACCGTTGGATCGTGGTAATTTTTGGATATGTTATACATATATAAGTTGAGTATATGCCCACAAATTTTGAACCGTTAAAAATGAACGTATGATTTGTTATGAATTTTACGAGATGACTGGTTCAGAAATTATTAAATTTTCGGAGTTTATCATTTTGGTGGAAAATTCTAGAATTGGTGGGCCCCACTTGTGGTTGGTGAAGAAATGTGCTGAATTATATTTCAAATGTGGTGGGTGGGAATAGTAGCAGGTAAAGCCATCAGGTTGCAGGTCAAACCTACCAAAATTTTCCTATAAATAGAGGGCTAAGTTAGAATTGAAAATCACACCAGAAACATAAGCTTTCTCTCTTTCTCTCTCTATATTATGAAGTATATTTTGTGAGTTTTTAGATACTTGGTGAGTTGCTATTCATTAGAGCAAGTTTCCTTCAGCATCATATCCGATATCCAGTCAGAAGTACTGCTCTTTTGAGGTAAGGGATAGTAATGAATTTTAAGGGTTGTTATGATTTTCAGTTTCGTAATTTTTCTGATCTTCAAAAATTCTGGAAAAATTCAAAATGATATTTTGATGAGTTTTCTTGATTGTGTCCAAAAATGGTGATTTTTGGAGATATAGATTGAGAGTTATGAATTTTATGAGAAAAGATTATTTTAAAAGTAACCGCTTATAATTCCTTGTGGTTAACTCCAAAATTGATGAAATTTTTATTGGGAGTACATATGTATGATAGAAGTATACTCTGTAAATTTTAGAATTTTTGGACAAAAGTATAATTTTTGATAAATGTCTAAATATTCGGTGGTTTTGGCCATATGAAAAATAGTAAATGAGTTTTAAAAATTATGAGAAAAATATATGTTCAATATTGGACTATATTATGCTAAATCCCAGAAAAGAAATATTTTTGGAACTGATTTGATATTTTTCATGAAAATGGACTAGATATGAGTAAATGAATTAAATATGTTATGTGAAGTAAGAAAATTGAAAAATAGGATTTTATGGCTTGAGAATCCTATATGAGGTATATGCAGATTTTTGATGAGGGTTTTGGTTATTGATGATGAAATTGTAAGAGTTTGCATTTTATGATGATTAAATGCATTAATTAGTAAAGTGTAAACAATTAAAATAAATTGTTTATAAATTTAAGTAATGTTATTCTTTCAATATCATTATACCGAAATATTGGTATGGATTTTATTGTGGAATTTCTATCTTTTGTGTCGGGGTTACTATTCATGAGTTACTATTCACGATTTACTATTCATGAGTTACGAATATTACTCTTGAGATTAAAACTATATGTTGATCATATTATTTTTATCATCATATATAACATTTTTATAACCCTGATGTTGAAATTCTCTTTCACTGGAGTGTAAAGATGGGTAGATTATTGGTATGATCATGACTAGGGTTCTCTTTGGCCTGTAGTGCAAAGTTGAATTGTGACTGGTATGATCATGACCATTGAATTTATAATTGAATATCTTAAGCTTAAGTGCAAAGGTGAATTGATCAACATGGTTATAATTATTGTTTATATAAATTCTGAAATGATTATATATTTCTTTGAGATATGAATATATTTGGCCTGTAGTGCAAATATGAATTGTTGGTGAATATCTTTGGCATGTAGTGCAAAGATGGCCTGTTGATGAATATCTTTGGCCTGTAGTGCAAAGATGAACTGTTGTTGAATATCTTTGGCCCGTAGTGCAAAGATGGTTTGTTGATGAATATCTTTGGCCCGTAGTGCAAAGATGGATTTGTTAGTATGATTATAAACAGGAACTGTGATTTGGTATAACCATGATCTTTGATGTTTCAGGTAAAGACAGGTGATGAAAATATTCTTCGTCCTGGGTGCGAAGAAAAATTTAGAATCACAATTATGATTATGAGTTATTCATATGATTGTGGAAAGGAACTGTTGATTGATGTTATAGGGATAAAACATTGTTGATGGATTTTTAACATGGAGAAGATGTAAGACCCCGAATTTTATGAAATAAAAGTATTCAATTTTTCTTATAATTACTATTCAGTAAATGGTTAAATTGATAAAAGTTTAAAGTTATGAGTGAAATATAATTTTTTTTCAAAATAAGCAAGTGGTTATAAAATAATCATTGTTGTCGGGAATATTCGTTTGGTCGTGGAATATTCTTTCTGTCGGGGAATATTCGTACGACGGCGCAGCTATTTGTGGGCCCCATAACGAATAACTGTCGGGTGAAGAAAACGACAAATTTGAGTTTTTACAAATAACGGCGTAGTTGTTACCGTTAATACTGTTGAAATACCCGGTGGTTAAAATACAGTAATACGCGTTATTGCACAGTAGCACACGGTATTGCACAGTATTTTTTGAAATTATTGATTCTTACGTAAGAAGGCAATACTCAATAATTGTTATAGTAATTACTGTTCAATATTTTATTTTATTGATTCAATAATTGCTACGTTGAAATTTTGTATTATTGTTGTTCAATAATTGTTGCTGCACAGTATTTCCCATTATCAGATCAATAATTCATATTATTTGAATAGTATTATTAGATAGCATTATTGGCAATGTCTAGAAAGTTCTGTCTAAGGAGAGGTTTGGTCATCTAATTGCGCGCCAGTAAGGAGAAATTCTTATTGGAAAGCCCCCTCTTTCCTGGGAACGGCCTGATTGTCATAAATGTGATTCTGTAATATTATTTGTGAATAATTAATTATTGATTCGTATGATAAGGAAATATTTATTTTATGTGGATATAAACGAGGGATATATTTTTGTGGTTAAAAATGAAGGAGTTAATGTTGAGGTTTTTATCCGTATTTTTGTCGGAATGGAGGTATTAAAAATTAGGGTTTTTGAGATCTTTTGTGGGGGTTATAATTTTTAATCCGACCGTTGGATCGTGGTAATTTTTGGATATGTTATACATATATAAGTTGAGTATATGCCCACAAATTTTGAACCGTTAAAAATGAACGTATGATTTATTATGAATTTTACGAGATGACTGGTTCAGAAATTGTTGAATTTTCGGAGTTTATCATTTTGGTGGAAAATTCTAGAATTGGTGGGCCCCACTTGTGGTTGGTGAAAAAATGTGCTGAATTATATTTCAAATGTGGTGGGTGGGAATAGTAGCAGGTAAAGCCATCAGGTTGCAGGTCAAACCTACCAAAATTTTCCTATAAATAGAGGGCTAAGTTAGAATTAAAAATCACACCAGAAACATAAGCTTTCTCTCTTTCTCTCTCTATATTATGAAGAATATTTTGAGAGTATTTAGATAATTTGAGAGTTGCTATTCAGTGCAAGTTTCCTTCGGCTTTGCATTCCAGTCAGAAATACTGCACTTTTGAGGTAAGGGATATTATTTTCTTCTTAAATGATATTATTTTCTTCAATATCATTATGCTGAAATATTGATATGAGTTTTTATCAAATTTGGAACTTTTTGTGTCGGGATTACTATTCACGTATACGGCACTATTCACGTATACGGCACTATTCACGAATACGGCACTATTCACCGAAAAATAAAATTTTCCCTTTTTGTCCAAGATGTCTATTATGGTTACTATCTTTGATTGTATCCATGTTTTGATCTTTATTTTTGAATTCTGCTTCACAATTGATTATTATGAAGTATTATTGATCTTGGATAAACTGTTATACGAATCCCTACTATTTGTCCTTCTGTCTCATTGGATTCGTTCTCTTTAAGATATTTTTCATCATCCTCAGTCCTAAATGATGATATTACTGAATATCTTTGGCCTGTAGTGCAAAGATGTATGATTACTTGATGAATATCTTTGGCCTGTAGTGCAAAGATGAACAGGTGTTGAGGTGAACATGACCGACGTGTGATACAAATGAATATCTTTGGCCTGTAGTGCAAAGATGAATATTTGGATAAAGATGATTATTAATTGATGTTACAGGGATAAAATATTGATGATGGACTTTTAAATCTTAGAAGATAGTAGAATTCTTTCTCTACTTGACTCTTCTAATGGTTTGCTGTTTCCGCTGCAGTTGTTGATCTAAAACTTGTTGTCGATTATATTTTATCAGATTTTTCCCTGTTGAAGACTAACGATAATTTGTTGTATATTATCTTAGTCATAATATTCTTTACTGGGCTAGTTGAGCTCACCCTTTTCCTTTTTGTTCCATTTTTCTTCTCAGGAGGTGAGAACATAGCAGGAACTAGTCGGGGTACGGAGTGATGGTTCTAGAAAGATGTTTTAGCAGTCCTCACTATTTCTGTAAAATAGTGTTTGAATAATTATAACGAGGACTTATTTGAGTGTGGATATTGTCTAGAAGACAATATTTGTATTTAAACTCACAGTATGTGTTGTCGTATTTTGCACGACAATTGTAATAATAAAGTTGTAGTTATTTTCTGTACCACGTATTTGGCGACTCAGAATGGGTTGGATGGATTGGACCTATTTTGGGGGCGTCACAGTTGGTATCAAAGCTTAGGGATATGATCTCTGGCGGAGATCGGGGAATAAAACTAGGAGGGGAGAGATGAGTAAATCCTTCGCTAGTGTGTCCTACCTAAGCTTATTTGTTGGTCAGTCATAATATCGAGATATTATGTGATATGTTAATTTGTTCAATTAACCTTTGTTTTTGAAGCTGTATGCTAGAATGATATCAGAAATACAGGAGATGAGCAATGAAGAAATTATGATGACAGGGAAGATGGAATCTGAAATGAAAGGAAGGTATTCTCAACTCTTTGAAATATCAGGTACGTAAATTTCGGGGACGAAATTTCATAAGGAGGGGAGATTGTAAGACCCCGAATTTTATGAAATAAAAGTATTCAATTTTTCTTATAATTACTATTCAGTAAATGGTTAAATTGATAAAAGTTTAAAGTTATGAGTGAAATATAATTTTTTTTCAAAATAAGCAAGTGGTTATAAAATAATCATTGTTGTCGGGGAATATTCGTTTGGTCGTGGAATATTCTTTCTGTCGGGGAATATTCGTACGACGGCGCAGCTATTTGTGGGCCCCATAACGAATAACTGTCGGGTGAAGAAAACGACAAATTTGAGTTTTTACAAATAACGGCGTAGTTGTTACCGTTAATACTGTTGAAATACCCGGTGGTTAAAATACAGTAATACGCGTTATTGCACAGTAGCACACGGTATTGCACAGTATTTTTTGAAATTATTGATTCTTACGTAAGAAGGCAATACTCAATAATTGTTATAGTAATTACTGTTCAATATTTTATTTTATTGATTCAATAATTGCTACGTTGAAATTTTGTATTATTGTTGTTCAATAATTGTTGCTGCACAGTATTTCCCATTATCAGATCAATAATTCATATTATTTGAATAGTATTATTAGATAGCATTATTGGCAATGTCTAGAAAGTTCTGTCTAAGGAGAGGTTTGGTCATCTAATTGCGCGCCAGTAAGGAGAAATTCTTATTGGAAAGCCCCCTCTTTCCTGGGAACGGCCTGATTGTCATAAATGTGATTCTGTAATATTATTTGTGAATAATTAATTATTGATTCGTATGATAAGGAAATATTTATTTTATGTGGATATAAACGAGGGATATATTTTTGTGGTTAAAAATGAAGGAGTTAATGTTGAGGTTTTTATCCGTATTTTTGTCGGAATGGAGGTATTAAAAATTAGGGTTTTTGAGATCTTTTGTGGGGGTTATAATTTTTAATCCGACCGTTGGATCGTGGTAATTTTTGGATATGTTATACATATATAAGTTGAGTATATGCCCACAAATTTTGAACCGTTAAAAATGAACGTATGATTTATTATGAATTTTACGAGATGACTGGTTCAGAAATTGTTGAATTTTCGGAGTTTATCATTTTGGTGGAAAATTCTAGAATTGGTGGGCCCCACTTGTGGTTGGTGAAAAAATGTGCTGAATTATATTTCAAATGTGGTGGGTGGGAATAGTAGCAGGTAAAGCCATCAGGTTGCAGGTCAAACCTACCAAAATTTTCCTATAAATAGAGGGCTAAGTTAGAATTAAAAATCACACCAGAAACATAAGCTTTCTCTCTTTCTCTCTCTATATTATGAAGAATATTTTGAGAGTATTTAGATAATTTGAGAGTTGCTATTCAGTGCAAGTTTCCTTCGGCTTTGCATTCCAGTCAGAAATACTGCACTTTTGAGGTAAGGGATATTATTTTCTTCTTAAATGATATTATTTTTTTCAATATCATTATGCTGAAATATTGATATGAGTTTTTATCAAATTTGGAACTTTTTGTGTCGGGGTTACTATTCACGTATACGGCACTATTCACGTATACGGCACTATTCACGAATACGGCACTATTCACCGAAAAATAAAATTTTCCCTTTTTGTCCAAGATGTCTATTATGGTTACTATCTTTGATTGTATCCATGTTTTGATCTTTATTTTTGAATTCTGCTTCACAATTGATTATTATGAAGTATTATTGATCTTGGATAAACTGTTATACGAATCCCTACTATTTGTCCTTCTGTCTCATTGGATTCGTTCTCTTTAAGATATTTTTCATCATCCTCAGTCCTAAATGATGATATTACTGAATATCTTTGGCCTGTAGTGCAAAGATGTATGATTACTTGATGAATATCTTTGGCCTGTAGTGCAAAGATGAACAGGTGTTGAGGTGAACATGACCGACGTGTGATACAAATGAATATCTTTGGCCTGTAGTGCAAAGATGAATATTTGGATAAAGATGATTATTAATTGATGTTACAGGGATAAAATATTGATGATGGACTTTTAAATCTTAGAAGATAGTAGAATTCTTTCTCTACTTGACTCTTCTAATGGTTTGCTGTTTCCGCTGCAGTTGTTGATCTAAAACTTGTTGTCGATTATATTTTATCAGATTTTTCCCTGTTGAAGACTAACGATAATTTGTTGTATATTATCTTAGTCATAATATTCTTTACTGGGCTAGTTGAGCTCACCCTTTTCCTTTTTGTTCCATTTTTCTTCTCAGGAGGTGAGAACATAGCAGGAACTAGTCGGGGTACGGAGTGATGGTTCTAGAAAGATGTTTTAGCAGTCCTCACTATTTCTGTAAAATAGTGTTTGAATAATTATAACGAGGACTTATTTGAGTGTGGATATTGTCTAGAAGACAATATTTGTATTTAAACTCACAGTATGTGTTGTCGTATTTTGCACGACAATTGTAATAATAAAGTTGTAGTTATTTTCTGTACCATGTATTTGGCGACTCAGAATGGGTTGGATGGATTGGACCTATTTTGGGGGCGTCACAGAAGATAATAGACTTTATAGTCTAGTTGACTCTTCTAATGGATTGCTCGTTCCGCTGTAACTATGGTTAAAATTTTTATCATTTACCATATGTTCTAAATCTCTGGTTTATTGTTGATGAAGGCTATTGATAATTGAATTATCTTTAGTCATGATATTCTTTACTGAGCTAGTTGTGCTCACCCTTTTGCTTCACAATTCCTTTCAGGTAATAAGAGTGTAGCTGGGTCGAGCGGGGGTAACAAGGGAATAGAACGGTGGTCATCATTTAGTAGTTATATTTGGTGAAGAAAATAGGGTGAGGCGAACCCAACGTTGGAAGGGTGTTTTGTCACTATCATACAAGATGTCTAATGACATACAACCTCGTGTCATCATAAGACAGGGTTGTGCTCATCCACTTGCTGAGTATATCTATGGGCACTACCTATATAATCTTGGTGTTTGTTTGAAGTATAATTCTCAATTAGAGACAGTGGAGATAATGATAAGTCAAGAGAAGACTCACCATTGGGAAGAATATGATAGTAATCTTCTCGTTTTTCTTTGGGGTCTATTGGGTCAACCAAGGATAATTCTGTGGCCATATGATATCTATCATAACCTAGACGTGTGGCCTCCCATGTACGAAGGTTTCCTTGAGCACTTCCCAAAGATTCTAATTTCTAAAACAGTTTTTGACTATACCTTTATGTAAGGTGTTATTGTGAGGTGATATCCACGGTTGGAACATGAGTCACATTTGGTATATATTTGTATCCAAACTCACAGCATATGTGTTGTTGTATTTTGCACGATAATTATTGTAATAAAGTTGTAGTTGTTTTCTGTACCATGTATTTGACGACTCAGAATGGGTTGGGTGGAATGGACCTGTTTTGGGGTGGTCACAACATATCTACTAAATAAGGTTCCCTCGAAATCCGTCCCTAAGACTCCATATGTGATGTGGACAGGGAGGAAGCCTAGTCTTAAGATGGTTAAGATTTGGGGATGTCCAGCTTATGTGAAAAGGTTTCAAAATGATAAGCTTGGGACAAGATCTGATAAGTGTACTTTTGTGGGATATCCTAAAGAAAGTTTAGGATATTATTTCTACAATCCTACTGAACAAAAGGTGTTTGTTGCCAAACACGTTGCCTTCTTGGAAAAGGAGTTTATCCTTGAAGAAGTCAGTGGGAGGAAAATAGATCTTGAAGAAATTCAAGAACCACAAACCACTACAGATCAAATGGATGAACCTGTCCAAGTAGAGATTCCTTCTGTACCACACCCTATTCGTAAATCTGGAAGAGTACCAAAGATACCTGATAGGTATGGACTTGTCATAGAAGATGACGATGAGGTACGCATCATTGATGATGATGATTGTAACGAATGATTTGTTTGAATTGTGATTCTGAGGACAGAATCCTTGTAAGGAGGGAATGATGTAACATTCTATAATTTTAAAGTGTTATAATAAATATTTATTGATTTGTATAAATATTTAATGGATAGGTTTATTGATTGAATAATTAATTGTTCAATTTGAGTGATGTGGTGTATTTAATTATTTGTTGAATAAATAATCAGATAAATAATTAAATAGTAAATATTAAATATTTATTGGCAATATTAAATATTTATTTAATTATATGGCAATTTGAATTGATGTGATTTAATTAATTATTTGTTGTGTAATTAATTAAGGAGCTAAATAAATTAGTTGTTATGAGATTTTATAATAATTATTAATATAATAAGCTAGAGATCTTATAATGATTTTAAATAAATAATAATATTTTAAATGAGAAATTGTAGTTTAAAATATTAGTTGATTAAATGAAGTTATAATTGTTAAAGAAATTATAATTATTTATGTGATTAAAGTAATTTAATGGATTAATGTTTTATTTATTTAATTAAATAAAGTGTGACTAATAACCTTGCTATAAAGGAGTTATTAAAATAAATTAAAGGACTTTAATTTAGTTTTGGCCAAACAAGTTTTAATGCATATTAAGTCTTTAATTTAATGGTGTTTTACCAATCAAGGTATAAGGATTAATTGATTTATTTTAATTAGGTTTACCAAACAAGGTGTAAGAGTTAATGAGTTATTTTTATTATGTTAGCCAAACAAGCCTTAGGGCTTTTGATTTTTAAAAAAGTTAGATAACTGATATCAGTTATACATATATTAATATTATATACTTAATACCTATATTATTATTACTATGCGTTATATCTTTTTGTTAGTACGTAAGTTAGAATAGAGTTAGGAGAAAGACTCAGAAGAAGAAGAATACAGAGAAAAATTGAGATAATCCTAGAGAAATTGTGACAAGAATTGAGGGAAAAGAAGTCTTGTTATCATCTTCTTAAACAAAGTTATCATCTTCTAGGATACAAGGTATCATCTAAACCCTTTTATTTTTCAAAAGTTTTAGTTGTCTTCTCTTCCAAAAAATTCTCTGAAAAATTTTTGTGAAGGATAAATTGTGTGTGGTATATAGTTTTGTATGTTAAATTATTTGTTATAAAAATTATTTTTCATAAGTTATATATAGGAATAGTCAATTAATTCATGTATGTATGTAATTTGTGAAAAAACCCATATTACAGTGAGTTTATATGAATATATATGAACATGGCTTAGTTTACAATAGAAATTAAGGTTTAAGTAGTTGTTCAATTAATAAATTGATTATGAAAATTGATAAAGTATGTATAATCATAACTATGATGTTTTGAAATTTCTGTTTTTATTGAAAAACAAAATCACAGTGTTGATTTTCATTAAAAATTGTCAACAATGGAGTTTTGCCAAAAACATTGAAATCGGGTGTTGTAAATTTGATGTTTATGTTGTTTAGATGACTAGAAACGCGTTAAAAAGTATTAGATTATGTTTATGTAAACCTATTTACTCATTGGGTAGTTTGGTATAGTTGTTAGAAAGGAGTTTGGAGGCCTAATTTGGCTTTTCGTAGTGTTCTAGAGCTAAAATCGCATAATCGCAGCAGTGACCCCCGCCCCGGCGGGCCCCCTAGTGTAAAAACCCCCGCCCCGACGGGGGGGTGTTCTGTCAAGCCAAAATTTTGAAAAAAAAAACTGACCGGATGTAGTTTACTAAAATGAGTATAACTTTTTTCATACGAACTCTGATTGATGCGATTCAAGATGATTCCGAACGAGGACGAATAGGCCTATAACTTTTATTCTTTAAGTGTTTCAATTTGAAATCGTTATGAAGGGTCAAAACGGCTATCTTTAGGACTGTTGTGTATTTGGAGGCCATCGGAAGGCGTCGGAATGCGCAGATGCAAGTGCAATCCTTTGTGTATTAGTATAACCTAATGATAACATGTTAGACATGTAATAGGATGCTGTATCAAGTTGTTAATGTGTATATAGTGCAATGACATGATCACTTAAGTAGTTGTAATAAAGCTAAATAGTGATGTTCATGAAAAGATGCGATTTTGTTAGTAAGCTATATGAATCTAATGTTAGTATAACTAATGTGTATTGTCAATACATATGATATGTGTAGGACCTTTGGTGAACGTGAGTAGTGATTGTTTAACCTACACGATGAATGTATTAGTTATATGTTAATGACTAACTATGTCACGATGACATATGTATATAGGATATTGTGATTCAAATTGATTCGGTTTAGCCTACGAACAAGGCAAGTTCTCTAACTCAAAACTTCATTGTGCGAGTTTAAATTCATTTGGTACATTATTGTTTTCAAATTCAATTACAATTGTTGCAAGTTGCTACCTCTACATTTTCGTAGAGCGAGATTGTCTATTATTGAGTAGGTCATTGTATTTAGTTACTCATGACGATGCAAGATTTCTAATCCTTTATCTTATTGAACTAATTATTGTTTTCAATTCGATTACCTTATAATGATGCAAGCTGTCTAAACTTTGGTTTGATGTTGAACAAATTATTCTTGTATTACACTTGTTGTTTAGCATGCATAAATAAATTGCTATGCATGTTTAGTATTCAATTCTAATTAACCTTGGCTTAGTATTGTTCAAGCAAGGTATGCTATAGTTATTCAAATTGTATGCTATTAGATTATTCCTAATGCATGACTTTAGTTTACTATGATTGATTCAATCACTATTATTCTATAGTATAGTGTTATTGGTCTTATTCAACTACTCCTTAGTTGATGTTCGTTAAATTCCAAATTTTCTTGAAAGCTTATCCAAACCAAACTTACTTTGGTGCGGACTTATATTCTAAATACTGAGATGAACAACTCTTTTAATAGAGGTTTACGCTTAGCGTTGAAATGGTTGTGCACAATACATTGTACGAAGGGTTGATCCCCCTAAGTACATGAAGTCCTTACAGTCTTATGACTGTTAAAGTTTAGGTTGAAAGATTACTTATAACTGTGGACATGATTCGTGGTCATTAGACCCTCAGTAATTGATTAAAGTTTTCAGAAAGTAATAGAATTTATTGTTCAGTTCTATTAAACCTAATATTGGCAAATGATGTAAAGTTAAATGATTTATCTATTATTATTTCAAGTGGGCTTTGTTTGCTTTGCTCACTCTTGCCTGTAAACTTTCTTACGGCTAAGGTTGAAACTGGTGATGTACCTAGCACCAGTAAAGGGAAAGGAAAGATGAAACAATGCTGAAGACCTGTAATAGATTGAATAGTTTATTTTCAGACTTGTTTAAAGATTGTAATGAATGTTATTTTAATTATTCCGCATGAATGAATGAATGTTTGTAAAGGTTAGATAACCTGGGAGATTTATTTAAATTTAATCCTGTATGGGCAGGTTTTATTTATTCAATTTTATTATAATTGGGTAGTTAGAAATGAATGTTTTGATTACGTGAACACCAAATCTTGAGGAATTGGAGTACCAGGATTTGGGGGTGTCACAGGTTGGTATCAAAGCTTTAGGTTATGAACCTTAGGTGGAGGAAAAGCCTTAGGAAGTAACCTTTTGAAAAGATAGTGGAGTTAACTCTTATCGAGTTTTAAGAAATAAGTAATAAAACACTTATGTGCTTATGTGTTTATGTTTATGTACTCGTGAGTGTCGAGTAGTAATGATTATTAATTAAAACTTTAAAACTTTGTTGTCAGGATGACTAATGTTGGAGAGTCCAGTCAGGCTAGGGAGGAGGGACCTCAAATGCCTATAGAGGAGGAACCTCGCGATGTTCAGGTAGTTTGGGAACAACTATTGCCACGGGAGTCAGCCCCGTTGGTCACAGTAGTTGAGGATGAGGATGATGATGTGGAGACAGACGAGGAGGATCCCATTGAGTTACCGCAGGAGGATGAGGATGACGAGGATGAGGAGGAAAGGATTCCGCTTAACTCGATAGCTGGCCGTGTATATGATGAAGTGCACGACCTTAACGTGGAACTACAAGATACAGTGGAGGAGTTGCAGGAGATAGTAGCTGAACAACAGACTACAATTACACAAAAAGACGGTGAGATCCAGGATCGTGATGAACGACTGACAAATGCCGAGGAGAAACTAACACAGACTGAAGGAGAGAAGGAACAATTGATCGAGATGGTTGCTGAACTGAAGAGCAGGCTGAGAGAAGAAGCGGCTAAGAGGGCAAGAGCTGAAGATGCATACAAGGAAGCTTATCAACGAACTGAAAGAGCAGTAAGGAGCTCACAGGAAAAAAGGATGAAGATGGAAGAAATGGTCAAAGTATTCGACACCGCAATTAATCGAGCTCAAGATCGAGTTATGGGATATCCGATTCAGTTCGAGACGCTGCCATCATTTGTGTTAGATCAAAGAACGATGTTTCGAGTCATGGAGGAAAAACGTGATAGGGCTAAGAAGTATCTTAATAGATCATCGTAGAAAGTGTGCCTGTAATGCACGTAATATGTATTAAATAATGTGGAAATCCCTAGTGTTAAGTAACCATGGGATATGATAATAATGGTGTTGTCCTGAAACTTTTGTAGTTCAGGAAAGGATGTAGATAGCAGAGATGCTATTGTGTTATGTTTTCAAAAAGTTTATGAATAAATAAAAGTTATTATTTTATTCAAAGTGTTATGTGCTATGTGGTTATTTCTTTTGTAGAGGCAAGTTAATTAGAAATACTTAAAGAAGTTGAGTAATGGTCTAATAGATGTTTTATTTTAAACAGAAAATGCCTCCCAGACGTCAACCAACACGACAGAGAACCACCGAAGAAGCTAACGACAATGTTGATGTGAATCCCGTTCAACAACTAGTGACACTATTGACAGGAGCGTTGCAGAATCAACCTCAAAACCATGGTACAACGTTTAAGGAGTTTAAGGCGGTTGGACCACCTGAATTCCATGGGTCCATGAATCCAGTTGAAGCTCAAACCTGGATTATGGAGATAGAGAAGGTGTTCGATGTCGCTAGGGTAGGGGATGACCAGAAGACGGCTTTCGCAACTTTCATGTTGAAAGCAGAAGCTAGTTATTGGTGGCAGACCAATAAAACTCGTGAAGGGCCAGGAGTGATGATCTGGGATAGGTTTAAGGAGTTGTTCTTCGAGACCTATTTCCCGGAGAGTTCAAAGAGTCAGCTGGAAGTACAGTTTCTGGAGCTGAAGCAAGGGACGATGTCGGTATCCGAGTATGCCACAAAATTCAACGAATTGGCGAGGTTTGCGCCATATCAGGTCAGCACAGACAAACGCAAGGCGAAGAGGTTTGAACAGAAACTGAAGCCCTGGCTGTACAGTAGGGTTTCCCTGTTCCAGTTGAAGACATTTGCAGCAGTAATGGAGAAAGCAGTACTCGCCGAAGGTGGAGGCGAGGCGGTAACAAAATTCAACCAGGAACAAAAGAAGAAGAAGAATGAAAATGAGATGAAGAGTGGAGGTGGTAGCGGTGGAAACAACAACAACAACAACAACAACAACAACTTGAAGAGAAAGTGGAATGGAAGTATGGGTACTGGAAACCAGCAGGGTAACCAGCAGAATAAGAAGTTTGAAGCATATGCGACATGTGGGAAGTTTCACAAGGGAGCGTGTTTGATGGGGAAACGAGTTTGCTACAAATGTGGCCAGGAGGGTCACATCGCCCCAAATTGCACTCAATCAAAGAAGAATGTGTGCTTCACGTGCGGATCTAAGGATCACTTTTCTCGTGAATGTCCTATGAAGAAGGAGGGAGTGACAACCAGAAACAATGGAGGAGGTAACAATGGAGGTACGTGGGCTATTACAGGACCTGTAGTATCAAACAAACCCACAGCCAGAACCTTCAACATGACTGTGCAAGATGCTGTGCAATCAAAGGATGTGGTGTCAGGTATTATCCCAATCAATGATATTGATGCATATGTATTATTTGATTCGGGTGCTACTTGCTCGTTTATATCTGATGAATTTGCTAAGAGGTTAGAATTGCCTAGAGAAGAACTGAATTTTCCTTTGAACATAGAAATTGCGAATAAGGAAATAATCCCTGTTAGGTTCGTTTACAAGAACTGTAGGGTGAACATTAAGGGGAATATCTTGTTAGTAGATTTGATTCCGATTAGACTCGGGGAATTTGATGTAATTTTGGGAATGGATTGGTTGTTCAATTATGGAGCAGTAATTGACTGCCAAAAGAAGTGTGTAAACCTTATGACTCCGTCAAAGGTAGTATTTTATGGTAGCAAGTCGCCAAGTCAAATGAAATGTCTGACGACTATACAGGCCAAGAAGTTGTTGAGTCAAGGTTGTGTGGGCTATTTAGCTTACATAGTCGATACTCAGAAGAAAGGTGTGAAATTAGAAGAAATACCGATAGTGAGAGAATTCAAAGACGTGTTTCCAGAAGATTTGGCAGGACTTCTGCCGGACAGAGAAATTGAATTCGTGATCGACTTAGTGCCGGGAACAGCACCGATATCAAAGGCTCCGTACAGAATGGCTCCGGTAGAAATGAAGGAACTGATGGTACAGTTGCAAGAACTGCTAGACAAGAAATATATTCAACCAAGTGTATCGCCGTGGGGAGCGCCAGTTTTATTCGTAAAGAAGAAGGACGGGTCAATGCGTCTTTGCATTGATTACAGGGAGTTAAACAAAGTCACTATTAAAAACAAATACCCGTTGCCAAGAATAGATGACTTGTTTGACCAGTTGAAGGGTGCAAAATACTTTTCGAAAATTGATTTGAGAAGTGGGTATCACCAGTTGAAAGTGAGGAAGGAGGATATACCACAAACGGCATTCAGAACTCGGTATGGACATTACGAGTTTCTGGTGATGTCTTTTGGTTTAACCAATGCACCTGCTGCGTTCATGGATTTGATGAACAGGGTGTTTAAACCATTCTTAGACAAGTTTGTAGTGGTATTCATCGACGACATTCTAGTGTATTCCAAAACTCAAGAAGAACACGTGGAACACTTACGTTTGACATTGGAGACACTAAGAAAGGAAAAGTTGTACGCGAAATTCTCTAAATGCGAATTTTGGCTCGATCGTGTACAATTTTTGGGTCATGTTATTGACAAGGAAGGGATTTCAGTGGATCCATCGAAAGTGGAAGCTGTAATCAATTGGGAACAACCAAAAACACCGTCAGAAGTGAGGAGTTTCTTAGGATTGGCTGGTTATTATTGAAGATTTATTCAAGATTTTTCTAAGATAGCCACTCCGTTAACAAATTTGACAAGGAAAGCTGTAAAATTCGTGTGGACGGAGAAATGTGAAGAAAGTTTTCAAGATTTGAAGAAGAAGCTAAGTGTAGCACCTGTGTTGACGTTACCAGACAATACAAGAAATTTTGTGGTGTATAGTGATGCCTCACACAAAGGGTTGGGTTGTGTTCTTATGCAGAATGGCAAAGTTATTGTGTATGCATCAAGACAATTGAAAGATTATGAGAAAGGGTATCCGACTTATGATTTGAAATTGGCTGCAGTTGTGTTTGCTCTGAAGATATGGAGACACTATCTTTATGGAGAGAAATGTGAGATCTACACAGACCACAAAAGTCTGAAGTATATTTTCACTCAGAAAGATTTGAACCTGCGTCAGAGAAGGTGGATGGAACTGATAAAAGATTACGATTGTGAGATCTTTTATCATCCGGACAAAGCGAATGTGGTAGCTGATGCTTTAAGCAGGAAAGGTAGGGAGAAGTTGATGCTGATTACAACTCAGGAGGAGCTCATTTCAGCAATGACAAAACTGGAGTTGGAGATCAAATTTCCAAAGGAATCTGACGAACAATTATTTCAGATAGAAGCTGGTCCAACTTTAATGGACAAAGTGAAGAGTGCCCAACTACAAGAAGAAGAGTGTGCGAAAATCAAAGAGAATTTGATTGAAGGCGGTGATGTAAAATACAAGATCGACACCGAAGGGTTACTACGGTTTGAGGGAAGGATCTGGGTTCCAGCAGCACCAGAACTGAAAGAAGAAATTTTGATCGAAGCTCATAGCTCAAAATATTCAATTCATCCAGGGAGCACGAAAATGTATCAAGATTTGCGCCGACATTTTTGGTGGCCAAATATGAAAAGGGACGTCGCAGAATGTGTAGCGAAGTGCTTAACATGTCAGAGAGTAAAGGCCCAACATCAAAGACCCAGCGGGTTACTTCAACCGTTGGAAATACCAGAATGGAAGTGGGAACACATCACGATGGATTTTGTGGTGGGTCTTCCAACTACTCAGAGAGGATGCGATACGATTTGGGTGATAGTGGACAGGCTGACGAAGTCAGCGCACTTTTTACCAATAAAGATTAGGTTCAGTCTTGATCAGTTGGCAAGATTGTACATTAAGGAAATTATTTCGAGACATGGGGTGCCAGTATCAATAGTGTCTGATAGAGATCTGCGGTTTACATCAAATTTCTGGAAGAGACTACAAGAATGCATGGGGACTCAATTGCGAATGAGTACGGCTTATCATCCACAAACAGATGGCCAAAGCGAAAGAACAATTCAGACATTGGAGGATATGCTGAGAGCATGCGTCATAGATTTTAAAGGAAGCTGGGAAGATCGACTACCATTGGTGGAATTTGCTTACAACAACAGTTATCACGCGAGCATCGGCATGCCACCTTACGAAGCATTGTACGGCAGAAAGTGCAGAACTCCACTGTGCTGGGATGAAGTCGGTGAACGCCAACTGTTAGGACCAGAACTGGTACAACAAACTGCTGAAGTTATCAAACTCATCAGAACAAGGTTGGTAGCAGCTCAAGACAGATAAAAAAAGTATTCTGATCAACACAGACAAGATCGTGCATTTGACGTAGGAACTTTTGTATTCCTAAAAGTTTCTCCCTGGAAGGGAAAAATTCGTTTCGGTAAGAAGGGAAAACTAAGCCCGAGGTTTATTGGACCATTTGAAGTGCTGCGAAGAGTGGGAGAAGTGGCTTACGAGGTAGCTCTACCTCCAGAGTTGGAAAACATTCATAATATTTTTCACATTTCGGTGTTACGACCATATAAACCCGACTACAAGCATGTGATCGAGTATGAACCGTTGCAGTTCGAGAAAGATTTATCTTATGAAGAGGTTCCTATCCAGATAGTAGACAGGAAAGAACAAGTGCTCAGAAATAAAGTGATACCTTCTGTGAATGTGATATGGAGGAACCACAACGCTGAAGAAGCTACGTGAGAACTCGAAGAGAAAATGATGAAAGATTACCCTGAGTTATTTGTTTAATCCGTGTCTTCGATTCTGGGGACAGAATCTTTTTAAGTAGGGAAAAACGTAACGAATGATTTGTTTGAATTGTGATTCTGATGACAGAATCCTTGTAAGGAGGGAATGATGTAACATTCTATAATTTTAAAGTGTTATAATAAATATTTATTGATTTGTATAAATATTTAATGGATAGGTTTATTGATTGAATAATTAATTGTTCAATTTGAGTGATGTGGTGTATTTAATTATTTGTTGAATAAATAATCAGATAAATAATTAAATAGTAAATATTAAATATTTATTGGCAATATTAAATATTTATTTAATTATATGGCAATTTGAATTGATGTGATTTAATTAATTATTTGTTGTGTAATTAATTAAGGAGCTAAATAAATTAGTTGTAATGAGATTTTATAATAATTATTAATTTAATAAGCTAGAGAGCTTATAATGATTTTAAATAAATAATAATATTTTAAATGAGAAATTGTAGTTTAAAATATTAGTTGATTAAATGAAGTTATAATTGTTAAAGAAATTATAATTATTTATGTGATTAAAGTAATTTAATGGATTAATGTTTTATTTATTTAATTAAATAAAGTGTGACTAATAACCTTGCTATAAAGGAGTTATTAAAATAAATTAAAGGACTTTAATTTAGTTTTGGCCAAACAAGTTTTAATGCATATTAAGTCTTTAATTTAATGGTGTTTTACCAATCAAGGTATAAGGATTAATTGATTTATTTTAATTAGGTTTACCAAACAAGGTGTAAGAGTTAATGAGTTATTTTTATTATGTTAGCCAAACAAGCCTTAGGGCTTTTGATTTTTAAAAAAGTTAGATAACTGATGTCAGTTATACATATATTAATATTATATACTTAATACCTATATTATTATTAGTATGCGTTATATCTTTTTGTTAGTACGTAAGTTAGAATAGAGTTAGGAGAAAGACTCAGAAGAAGAAGAGAGGAGAAGAAGAAGAATACAGAGAAAAATTGAGATAATCTGTAACGCCCCCAAAATAGGTCCATTCCATCCAACCCATTTTGAGTCGCCAAATACATGGTACAGAAAATAACTACAACTTTATTACAACAATTGTCGTGCAAAATACAACAACACATATGCTGTAAGTTTGGATACAAATATATACCAAATGTGACTCATATCCCAACCGTGGACAGCACCTCAAAATAACACCTTACATAAAGGTATAGTCAAAAACTGTTTTAGAAACTAGAATATTTGGGAAGTGCTCAAGGAAACCTTCGTACATGGGAGGCCACGCGTCTAGGTTATGATAGATATCATATGGCCACAGAATTATCCTTGGTTGACCCAATAGACCCCAAAGAAAAATGAGAAGATTACTATCATATTCTTCCCAATGGTGAGTCTTCTCTTGACTTATCATTATCTCCACTGTCTCTAATTGAGAATTATACTTCAAACAAACACCAAGATTATATAGGTAGTGCCCATAGATATACTCATCAAGTGGATGAGCACAACCCTGTCTTATGATGACACGAGGTTGTATGTCATTAGACATCTTGTATGATAGTGACAAAACACCCTTTCAACGTTGGGTTCGCCTCACCCTATTTTCTTCACCAAATATAACTACTAAATGATGACCACCGTTCTATTCCCTTGTTACCCCCGCTCGACCCAGCTACACTCTTATTACCTGAAAGGAATTGTGAAGCAAAAGGGTGAGCACAACTAGCTCAGTAAAGAATATCATGACTAAAGATAATTCAATTATCAATAGCCTTCATCAATAATAAATCAGAGATTTAGAACATATGGTAAATGATAAAAATTTCAACCATAGTTGCAGCGGAACGAGCAATCCATTAGAAGAGTCAAATAGACCATAAAGTCTATTATCTCCTCCATGTGAAAGATCCACCAACAATGTTTTATCCCTGTAACATCAATCAACCATTCTGGTCCACAATCATATGAATAACTCATAATCATAACTGTAGTTCTAAATTCCTCTTTTCATCCAGGACGAAGATAATTTTCATCACCTATCTTTACCTGAAACATCAAAGATCATGGTTACACCAAATCACATTTCCTGTTCATAATCATACTAATAACTTCATCTTTGCACTACGGCCAAAGATATTCATTTGTATCACCAGTTGGTCATATTTCTCTCAACATCTGTTCATCTTTGCACTACTGGCCAAAGATATTCAACAACATATCATCTTTGCACTACAGGCCAAAGATATTCATCAACAGTTCATATTTGCACTACAGGCCAAATATATTCATCAACAGTTCATATTTGCACTACATGCCAAGTATATTAATATCTCAAAGAATTATAATCATTTTAGAATTTATATAAACAATAATTATAACCATGTTGATCAATTCACCTTTGCACTTAAGCTTAAGATATTCAATTATAAATTCAATGGTCATGATCATACCAGTCACAATTCAACTTTGCACTACAGGCCAAAGAGAACCCTAGTCATGATCATACCAATAATCTACCCATCTTTACACTCCAGTGAAAGAGAATTTCAACATCAAGGTTATAAAAATGTTATATATGATAATAAAAACAATATGATCAACATATAGATTTAATCTCAAGAGTAATATTCATAACTCAACTATAATTTGGTCAGAAAAAGAAACCAATTTTATCATGAATAGTAACTCGTGAATAGTAGCACATGAATAGTAACTCGTGAATAGTAACTCGTGAATAGTAACTCATGAATAGTAACTCGTGAATAGTAACCCCAACACAAAAGATAGAAATTCCACAATAAAATCCATACCAATATTTTGGTATAATGATATTGAAAGAATAACATTTCTTAAATTTATAAACAATTTATTTTAATTGTTTACACTTTACTAAATAAATCATTTAATCATTCTAAAATGCCAAACTCATAAGATTTCATCACCAATAACCAAAAATTTTCATCAAAAATCTGCATATACCTCATATAGGATTCTCAAGCCATAAAATCCTATTTTCCAATTTTCTTTCTTCACAAAACATATTTAATTCATTTACTCATAACTAGACTATTTTTATGAAAAATACTAAATCAGTTCCAAAAATATTTCTTTTCTGGAATTTAGCATAATATAATCCCATAGTGAACATATATTTTTCTCAGAATTTTTAAAAGTCATTTACTATTTTTCATATGGCCAAAACAGCCGAATATTTAGACATTTATCAAAAATTATACTTTTATCTAAAAATTCTAAAATTCACATAGTATACTCCTATCATATACATGTACTCCCAATAAAAATTTCATCAATTTTGGAGTTAACCACAAGGAATTATAAGCGGTTACTTTTAAAATAATCTTTTCTCATAAAATTCATAACTCTCAATCTATACATCCAAAAATCACCATTTTTGGACACAATCAATAAAACTCATCAAAATATCATTTCAAATTTTTCCAGAATTTTTAAAGGTCAGAAAAATTAAGAAACTGAAAAATATAACAACCCTTAAAATCCCTTACTATCCCTTACAATCCCTTACAATCCCTTACCTCAAAAGAGCAGTACTTCTGACTGGATATCGGATATGATGCTGAAGGAAACTTGCACTGATGAATAGAAACTCACCAAGTATCTAAAAACTCACAAAATATGCTTCATAATATAGAGAGAGAAAGAGAGAAAGCTTATGTTTCTGGTGTGATTTTCAATTCTAACTTAGCCCTCTATTTATAGGAAAAGTTTGGTAGGTTTGACCTGCAACCTGATGGCTTTACCTGCTACTATTCCCACCCACCACATTTGAAATATAATTCAGCACATTTCTTCACCAACCACAAGTGGGGCCCACCAATTCTAGAATTTTCCACCAAAATGATAAACTCCGAAAATTCAACAATTTCTGAACCAGTCATCTCGTAAAATTCATAACAAATCATACGTTCATTTTTAACGGTTCAAAATTTGTGGGCCTATACTCAACTTATATATGTATAACATATCCAAAAATTACCACGATCCAACGGTCGGATTAAAAATTATAACCCCCGCAAAATATCTCAAAAACCCTAATTTTTAATACCTCCATTCCGACAAAAATACGGATAAAAATCTCAACATTAACTCCTTCATTTTTAACCACAAAAATATATCCCTCATTTATATCCACATAAAATAAATATTTTCTTATCATATGAATCAATAATTAATTATTCACAAATAATATTACAGAATCACATTTATGACAACCAGGCTGTTCCCAGGAAAGAGGGGGCTTTCCAATAAGAATTTCTCCTTACTGGCGCGCAATTAGATGACCAAACCTCTCCTTAGACAGAACTTTCTAGACATTGCCAATAATGCTATCTAATAATATTATTCAAATAATATGAATTATTGATCTGATAATAGAAAATACTGTGCAGCAACAATTATTGAAACAAAAATAATATAAAATATCAACGCAGCAATTATTAAATCAATAAAGTAAAATATTGAACAGTAATTACTGTAACAATTATTGAGTAGTGCCTTCTTACGTAAGAATCAATAATTTTAAAAATACTGTGCAATACCGTGTGCTACTGTGCAATAACGCGTATTACTGTATTTTAACCAACGGGTATTCCAACAGTGTTAACGGTAACAACTACGCCGTTATTTGTAAAAACTCAAATTTGTCGTTTTCTTCACCCGACAGTTATTCGTTATGGGGCCCACAAATAGCTGCGCCGTCGTATGAATATTCCCCGACAGAAAGAATATTCCACGACCAAACGAATATTCCCCGACAACAATGATTATTTTATAACCACTTGCTTATTTTGAAAAAAAAAATTCATATTTCACCCATAACTTTAAACTTTTATCAATTTAACCATTTACTGAATAGTAATTATAAGAAAAATTGAATACTTTTATTTCATAAAATTCGGGGTCTTACATAATCCTAGAGAAATTGTGACAAGAATTGAGGGAAAAGAAGTCTTGTTATCATCTTCTTAAACAAAGTTATCATCTTCTAGGATACAAGGTATCATCTAAACCCTTTTATTTTTTAAAAGTTTTAGTTGTCTTCTCTTCCAAAGAATTCTCTGAAAAATTTTTGTGAAGGATAAATTGTGTGTGGTATATAGTTTTGTATGTTAAATTATTTGTTATAAAAATTATTTTTCATAAGTTATATATAGGAATAGTCAATTAATTTATGTATGTATGTAATTTGTGAAGAAACCCATATTATAGTGAGTTTATATGAATATATATGAACATGGCTTAGTTTACAATAGAAATTAAGGTTTAAGTAGTTGTTCAATTAATAAATTGATTATGAAAATTGATAAAGTATGTATAATCATAACTATGATGTTTTGAAATTTCTGTTTTTATTGAAAAACAAAATCACAGTGTTGATTTTCATTAAAAATTGTCAACAATGGCGTTTTGCCAAAAACATTGAAATCTGGTGTTGTAAATTTGATGTTTATGTTGTTTAGATGACTAGAAACGCGTTAAAAAGTATTAGATTATGTTTATGTAAACCTATTTACTCATTGGGTAGTTTGGTATGGTTGTTAGAAAGGAGTTTGGAGGCCTAATTTGGCTTTTCGTAGTGTTCTAGAGCTAAAATCGCATAATCGCAGCAGTGACCCCCGCCCCGGCGGGCCCCTAGTGCAAAAACCCCCGCCCCGACGGGGGGGTGTTCTGTCAAGCCAAAATTTTGAAAAAAAAACTGACCGGATGTAGTTTACTAAAATGAGTATAACTTTTTCATACGAACTCTGATTGATGCGATTCAAGATGATTCCGAACGAGGACGAATAGGCCTATAACTTTTATTCTTTAAGTGTTTCAATTTGAAATCGTTATGAAGGGTCAAAACGGCTATCTTTAGGACTGTTGTGTATTTGGAGGCCATCGGAAGGCGTCGGAATGCGCAGATGCAAGTGCAATCCTTTGTGTATTAGTATAACCTAATGATAACATGTTAGACATGTAATAGGATGCTGTATCAAGTTGTTAATGTGTATATAGTGCAATGACATGATCACTTAAGTAGTTGTAATAAAGCTAAATAGTGATGTTCATGAAAAGATGCGATTTTGTTAGTAAGCTATATGAATCTAATGTTAGTATAACTAATGTGTATTGTCAATACATATGATATGTGTAGGACCTTTGGGGAACGTGAGTAGTGATTGTTTAACCTACACGATGAATGTATTAGTTATATGTTAATGACTAACTATGTCACGATGACATATGTATATAGGATATTGTGATTCAAATTGATTCGGTTTAGCCTACGAACAAGGCAAGTTCTCTAACTCAAAACTTCATTGTGCGAGTTTAAATTCATTTGGTACATTATTGTTTTCAAATTCAATTACAATTGTTGCAAGTTGCTACCTCTACATTTTCGTAGAGCGAGATTGTCTATTATTGAGTAGGTCATTGTATTTAGTTACTCATGACGATGCAAGATTTCTAATCCTTTATCTTATTGTCTAATTATTATTTTCAATTCGATTACTTTATAATGATGCAAGCTGTCTAAACTTTGGTTTGATGTTGAACAAATTATTCTTGTATTACACTTGTTGTTTAGCATGCATAAATAAATTGATATGCATGTTTAGTATTCAATTCTAATTAACCTTGGCTTAGTATTGTTCAAGCAAGGTATGCTATAGTTATTCAAATTGTATGCTATTAGATTATTCCTAATGCATGACTTTAGTTTACTATGATTGATTCAATCACTATTATTCTATAGTATAGTGTTATTGGTCTTATTCAACTACTCCTTAGTTGATGTTCGTTAAATTCCAAATTTTCTTGAAAGCTTATCCAAACCAAACTTACTTTGGTGCGGACTTGTATTCTAAATACTGAGATGAACAACTTTTTTAATAAAGGTTTACGCTTAGCATTGAAATGGTTGTGCACAATACATTGTACGAAGGGTTGATCCCCCTAAGTACATGAAGTCCTTACAGTCTTATGACTGTTAAAGTTTAGGTTGAAAGATTACTTATAACTGTGGACATGATTCGCGGTCATTAGACCCTCAGTAATTGATTAAAGTTTTTAGAAAGTAGTAGAATTTATTGTTCAGTTCTATTAAACCTAATATTGGCAAATGATGTAAAGTTAAATGATTTATCTATTATTATTTCAAGTGGGCTTTGTTTGCTCACTTTTGCCTGTAAACTTTCTTACAGCTAAGGTTGAAACTGGTGATGTACCTAGCACCAGTAAAGGGAAAGGAAAGATGAAACAATGCTGAAGACCTGTAATAGATTGAATAGTTTATTTTCAGACTTGTTTAAAGATTGTAATGAATGTTATTTTAATTATTCCGCATGAATGAATGAATGTTTGTAAAGGTTAGATAACCTGGGAGATTTATTTAAATTTAATCCTGTATGAACAGGTTTTATTTATTCAATTTTATTATAATTGGGTAGTTAGAAATGAATGTTTTGATTACGTGAACACCAAATCTTGAGGAAATGGAGTACCAGGATTTGGGGGTGTCACAATGATCCATTGAATTACGAACAGACTATGAGTAGTAAAGACTCAGAGAAGTGGCAAGAAGTCATGAAATCCGAGATGGACTCCATGTATGAGAACCAAGTATGGACTTTGGTTTCACCACCTGAAGGCATTAAGCATATTGTGTAAGACCCCGAATTTTAAGAAATAAAAGTATTCAATTTTTCTTATAATTACTATTCAGTAAATGGTTAAATTGATAAATGTTAAAGTTAAGGGTGATATATGATTTTTTTCAAAATACACAAGTGGTTATAAAATAATCATTGTTGTCGGGGAATATTCGTTTGGTCGTGGAATATTTTTTCTGTCGGGGAATATTCGTACGACGGCGCAGCTATTTGTAGGCCCCATAACGAATAACTATCGGGTGAAGAAAATGACAAATTTGAGTTTTTACAAATAACGGCGTAGTTGTTACCGTTAACACTGTTGGAATACCCGGTGGTTAAAATACAGTAATACGCGTTATTACACAGTAGCACACGGTATTGCACAGTATTTTTAAAATTATTGATTCTTACGTAAGAAGGCACTACTCAATAATTGTTACAGTAATTACTGTTCAATATTTTATTTTATTGATTCAATAATTGCTGCGTTGATATTTTATATTATTGTTGTTTCAATAATTGTTGCTGCACAGTATTTTCCTTTATCAGATCAATAATTCATATTATTTGAATAATATTATTAGATAACATTATTGTCAATGTCTAGAAAGTTCTGTCTAAGGAGAGGTTTGGTCATCTAATTGCGCGCCAGTAAGGAGAAATTCTTATTGGAAAGCCCCCTCTTTCCTGGGAACGGCCTGGTTGTCATAAATGTGATTCTGTAATATTATCTGTGAATAATTAATTATTGATTCATATGATAAGGAAATATTTATTTTATGTGGATATAAACGAGGGATATATTTTTGTGGTTAAAAATGAAGGAGTTAATCTTGAGGTTTTTGTCAGTATTTTTGTCGGAATGGAGGTATTAAAAATTAGGGTTTTTGAGATAGTTTGCGGGGGTTATAATTTTTAATCCGACCGTTGGATCGTGGTAATTTTTGGATATGTTATATATATATAAGTTGAGTATATGTCCACAAATTTTGAACTGTTAAAAATGAACGTATGATTTATTACGAATTTTACAAGATGACTGGTTCAGAAATTGTTGAATTTTCGGAGTTTATCATTTTGATGGAAAATTCTAGAATTGGTGAGCCCCACTTGTGGTTGGTGAAGAAATGTGCTGAATTATATTTCAAATGTGGTGGGTGGGAATAGTAGCAGGTAAAGCCATCAGGTTGCAGGTCAAACCTACCAAAATTTTCCTATAAATAAAGGGCTAAGTTAGAATTGAAAATCACACCAGAAACATAAGCTTTCTCTCTTTCTCTCTCTATATTATGAAGCATATTTTGTGAGTATTTAGATACTTTGAGAGTTGCTATTCAGTGCAAGTTTTCTTCAGCCTTATACCGATCAGAAGTACTGCTCTTTTGAGGTAAGGGATTGTAAGGGATATTAAGAGATTTTAAGGGTTGTTATGATTTTCAGTTTCGTAATTTTTCTGATCTTCAAAAATTCTGGAAAAATTTAAAATGATATTTTGATGAGTTTTCTTGATTGTGTCCAAAAATGGTGATTTTTGGATGTATAGATTGAGAGTTATGAATTTTATGAGAAAAGATTATTTTAAAAGTAACCGCTTATAATTCCTTGTGGTTAACTCCAAAATTGATGAAATTTTTATTGGGAGTACATGTATATGATAGGAGTATACTCTGTGAATTTTAGAATTTTTAGATAAAAGTACAATTTTTGATAAATGTCTAAATATTCGGCTGTTTTGGCCATATGAAAAATAGTAAATGACTTTTAAAAATTCTGAGAAAAATATATGTTCACTATGGGACTATATTATGCTAAATTCCAGAAAAGAAATATTTTTGGAACTGATTTGGTATTTTTCATAAAAATAGTCTAGTTATAAGTAAATGAATTAAATATGTTTTGTGAAGAAAAAAAATTGGAAAATAGGATTTTATGGCTTGAGAATCCTATATGAGGTATATACAGATTTTTGATGAGGATTTTTGGTTATTGGTGATGAAATCTTATGAGTTTGGCATTTTAGAATGATTAAATGATTTATTTAGTAAAGTGTAAACAATTAAAATAAATTGTTTATAAATTTAAGAAATGTTATTCTTTCAATATCATTATACCAAAATATTGGTATGGATTTTATTGTGGAATTTCTATCTTTTGTGTTGGGGTTACTATTCACGAGTTACTATTCATGAGTTACTATTCACGAGTTACTATTCACGAGTTACTATTCATGTGTTACTATTCACGAGTTACTATTCATGATAAAATTGGTTTCTTTTTCTGACCAAATTATAGTTGAGTTATGAATATTACTCTTGAGATTAAATCTATATGTTGATCATATTGTTTTTATTATCATATATAACATTTTATAACCTTGATGTTGAAATTCTCTTTCACTGGAGTGTAAAGATGGGTAGATTATTGGTATGATCATGACTAGGGTTCTCTTTGGCCTGTAGTGCAAAGTTGAATTGTGACTGGTATGATCATGACCATTGAATTTATAATTGAATATCTTAAGCTTAAGTGCAAAGGTGAATTGATCAACATGGTTATAATTATTGTTTATATAAATTCTAAAATGATTATAATTCTTTGAGATATTAATATACTTGGCATGTAGTGCAAATATGAACTGTTGATGAATATATTTGGCCTGTAGTGCAAATATGAACTGTTGATGAATATCTTTGGCCTGTAGTGCAAAGATGATATGTTGTTGAATATCTTTGGCCTGTAGTACAAAGATGAACTGTTGTTGAATATCTTTGGCCAGTAGTGCAAAGATAAACTGTTGACGAATATCTTTGGCCCGTAGTGCAAAGATGGATTTGTTAGTATGATTATAAACAGGAATTGTGATTTGGTATAACCATGATCTTTGATGTTTCAGGTAAAGACAGGTGATAAAAATTATCTTCGTCCTGGGTGCGAAGAAAAATTTATAGTCACAATTATGATTATGAGTTATTCATATGATTGTGAAAAGGAACTGTTGAGTGATGTTACATGGATAAAATATTGTTGGTGGATTTTTAACATGGAGAAGATAATAGACTTTATAGTCTATTTGACTCTTCTAATGGATTGCTCGTTCCGCTGCAACTATGGTTGAAATTTTTATCATTTACCATATGTTCTAAATCTCTGATTTATTATTGATGAAGGCTATTGATAATTTAATTATCTTTAGTCATGATATTCTTTACTGAGCTAGTTGTGCTCACCCTTTTGCTTCACAATTCCTTTCAGGTAATAAGAGTGTAGCTGGGTCGAGCGGGGGTAACAAGGGAATAGAACGGTGGTCATCATTTAGTAGTTATATTTGGTGAAGAAAATAGGGTGAGGCGAACCCAACGTTGGAAGGGTGTTTTGTCACTATCATACAAGATGTCTAATGACATACAACCTCGTGTCATCATAGGACAGGGTTGTGCTCATCCACTTGCTGAGTATATCTATGGGCACTACCTATATAATCTTGGTGTTTGTTTGAAGTATAATTCTCAATTAGAGACAGTGGAGATAATGATAAGTCAAGAGAAGACTCACCATTGGGAAGAATATGATAGTAATCTTCTCGTTTTTCTTTGGGGTCTATTGGGTCAACCAAGGATAATTCTGTGGCCATATGATATCTATCATAACCTAGACGCGTGGCCTCCCATGTACGAAGGTTTCCTTGAGCACTTCCCAAATATTCTAATTTCTAGAACAGTTTTTGACTATACCTTTATGTAAGGTACCTTTGTGAAGTGCTGATACATGATGGTGTCCAATGTCACATTTGGTATATATTTGTATCCAAACTCACAGCATATGTGTTGTTGTATTTTGCACGACAATTGTTGTAATAAAGTTGTAGTTGTTTTCTGTACCATGTATTTGACGACTCAGAATGGGTTGGATGGAATGGACCTATTTTGGGGTCGTTACATATTGGGTGTAAATGGGTCTTTAAAAGAAAGACTGGAGCAAACGGCAAGGTAGAGACCTATAAGGCCCGACTGGTTGCAAAAGGTTTCAAACAAAGACAAGGAGTTGACTATGACGAAACCTTCTCACCAGTAGCAATACTCAAGTCCATTCAGATTTTGCTTGCGATTGCAGCTTACCATGACTACGAAATTTGGCAGATGGACGTGAAAACGGCCTTCCTCAATGGGAAACTTGAGGAAAATGTGTATATGACACAGCCAGAGGGATTTGTTTCAAAGGTTGGAACAAATCAAGTCTGCAAGCTACAACGATCCATTTATGGATTTATGCAAGCTTCTCGTAGGTGGAACATCCGTTTTAATGAGACAATCAAAGAGTTTAATTTTATCAAAAATGAGGATGAACCATGTGTGTACAAGAAGGTTAGTGGGAGCGCTGTTTCATTCCTCGTATTATATGTTGATGATATATTACTAATAGGGAATGATATTCCTACGCTACAATCAATTAAAATCTAGTTATCTAAACACTTTTCCATGAAGGACTTGGGAGAAGCATCCTATATTTTGGGGATAAAGATCTATAGAGATAGATCTAAAAGGATGCTTGGCTTATCCCAAGAAACGTACATTGATTCGATGCTAAAGAAGTTTAGCATGGAAGATTCCAAAAGAGGTCTCATGCCGATGAGCCATGAAATACATCTCTCCTAGAAACAGGCCCCAAAGACACCTGAGGAGAGAGACCGTATGAGTAAGATTTTTTATGCTTCAGCAATAGGATCTATCATGTACGGTATGATATGTACTAGACCGGATGTCGCTCATGCACTTAGTGTAACAAGCATATAGTAGTCGAATCCAGGAGAAGAGCACTGGAAGGCAGTGAAAAATATCCTAAAGTACTTAAGAAGAACTAAGGATGTATTTCTTATCTATTATGGGTCTGAATTGAAACTAAAAGGCTTCACAGACTCAAGTTTTCAAACGAACCAAGATGACAGTAAATCCATTTCGGGGTATATGTTTACCTTGAATGGTGGCGCAGTGAGTTGGAAGAGTTTCAAACAGCAAACAGTTGCTGATTTAGTGACAGAGGCAGAGTACATAGCTGCAAGTGAAGCTGTAAAGGAAGCTGTTTAGATGAAGAAGTTCATTACCGAACTTGGTGTGGTTCCTAGCATTACAGGACCAGTACCTTTATTCTGTGACAACACCGGAGCTATTGCGAAGGTTAAGGAACCCAGGTCTCATCAGAAATCCAAACACGTGTTGCGGCGATTTCATTTGATCAAAGAGATCATTAAAAGAGGAGACGTCACCCTTGAGCGTGTGGACTCTCAAGACAATATTGCAGATTCATTTACTAAAGTGTTAACACAATAGCAGTTCAATTGTCACTTAGAGAAGATGGGTATGAGATACCAAGGCGATTGGCTCTAGTGCAAGTGGGAGATTAAAAGTAGTATGCATACAAGTCAATCATGTATGATGATAAAGCATATACCTTGTAATCAATCTTATTTATTTATTAATAAAAGAATTATTTATTAAAGGCATTTATTATCTACATGGTGCTGTTTTAATAGTATGTGATAAGCCCATAGTTTTAAGCAATGCTTTTAGAGTCATAATGAGATCATGCTAATGAGATCTAAATTCTTAGATAGCTTAAAACTAAAATATTTCCAATCAATGGATTACTAAAAAGGGGATTAGTGAATCCGGATAGATTCATACGTACGTTGCTTACTCATTGGGTGAGGATAATTGATCTCATGATCATTTGTATGGAGATACTAAAGCAAGTATGTAGGTGTTTATTAGAGAATAAGTTCACTGAACGTGACTCGCTAAGGAATACCTAATGAAGTTTTACTTGTCTATCAATAGGAATTCCTGTAGTGATAGTAGTACAAATGATCCTTAGACTTGAGATCATCATAGTATCTTATATATAATGAATTATACTTTGACTTATTCCTTAAGACTCTTAGAGTATATCAAAGGGTATGTTTGGGTGTAATAAGTTATATATGAAGATAATGAATGATCAATAAAGAATCTACCACTTCAAGTAAAAGAAGAGAAATGTCCTATGTGATTCGATAAATGACAACCCAGGAATCTTTGGCCAAGGTGGAATGAAATTAGAAAGTAGTTTCTAATTTGCATTCATTAGGAGTTGTGCATTTAGGAATCGAAATACATATAATTAAATAAAATAAGACTTGACAGTAATTTCATGTTTTATATTTAATTGGGATATTGTATGGTGGAAGGATTGAATTGTACGTTAACTATTAACTCAAATGTTCTTTTATGATTAATGTTAAAATCTATATTATCTGGAAAGTCGTTGATCGTTAGGGAGGCTTATCCCTATTGTAGAATAAATATTATTTATTTAAATAAATTAATCGTTTAATTTATTTATTTAAATAAGATTAGAATTGTTCTAATTGATTTATTCACAACTGGTTTAATATAGAGAACCTAAAGGGTCACACCATAAAAGGAAGAATAATTATTTAAGAAGTTAATGGCATAATCGTAATAATATGTTAAGTATATTTAATTTAATCTATGGTGATAGAATAAATTAAATAGCTTAATATTTATTATTTAATATTTTAGAAATATTAAATATAAATTAATAAAAGGAGTCTTATTAATATTATTACAATTATTATTATTTTAATTTCTAAAGGAGTTTAGGAATTAATTTAATATAAGTACTCTCATTTATTCCTAATAAGATTAGGAGGGAAAATTAGTTAAAGGAGTTTAATTAATTATTCCTAATAAGATTAGGGAGCCCATTTAATTAAAAGAGTTTAATTAAATAAATAATACCTTATTTTAATTAAATAGGGTTACCTGATATCTTTATAAGAGGAGTCTTATATCAGATATCTTAGATAGGTAATTCCAAATTGTTGGAGAGTATGCCCTTTTTTCTATAGAGATAGGAAAAATTAAGTTTTGAGTCAATACACCCTTCTTCTTGAAAATTGTTCTTCCTTGGTGGATCACCTCTAGAGGCTATACACTTGGGTGGCTAACATTGATCAAAGGAAGGAATTTACCCAGAGATTCAAGGAGATCACGGAGAAGTAGGAGGTGAACTCGTACATGTGGAAGCTCGTATCTACAAGGGTATGATTCCATAACTTTTTGTTCTTCGTTTTAATTAATAATATGCATAAAGGATGATCCGGGTAATTGGTTTGTGAAAAATTTTAAAATATGATTTTACTTTGCTTCCGCTAATTTTGTAATTTGATTGCTACTTTAATTTTCACAAAATCTTATATAAAGACAACAAAGAACTGATCCAAATATTCTTTGAACACACGGTTCATCATATCCATGAAAGCAGCAGGAGCATTAGTCAATCCAAAAGACATGACTAAGAATTCATAATGCCCGTACCAAGTTCTGAAGGCTGTCTTCGAAATATCCTCAGTTTTAATCTTCAGCTGATGATATCCAGAATGAAGATCGATCTTTGAAAAGAATTGTGCTCCTTGTAACTGGTCAAACAAGTCATCAATGTGAGGTAATGGATACCTATTCTTGATGGTGACATGGTTCAATTCCCAATAGTCAATACAAAGTGTCATACTCCCGTCTTTCTTCTTCACGAATAAAGCAGGAGCACCCCAAGGAGATGTACTAGGATGAATAAAACCAATATCCAACAACTCCTGTAGTTGGACCTTTAACTCCTGAAGTTCAATAGGAGCCATTCGATATGGGATTTAACTTCACGTTCTGGGGGTAGACCGGAAAGTTCTTCAGGAAATATGTCAAGAAATTCACTAACAATAGAAATATAATTCAAATCTGACGTGTTTTTGTTCAAGTCCGTGACATGGGCTAAGAAAGCTTGACATCTATTTTTCAATAAACGAATAGCTTTATGGCTTGATATGACAGTGATTGACTTTAGTGGTTTGGTAGCTTGAATTCGCATAACAGGTTGGTTAGAAATATGAAAACTAACAACCTTACGAAAATAATCAATTTTGGCATGATGAATAGTTAACCAATCAATCCCTAAAATCACATCAAATATAAGTATTTTCAAATAAATAAGATCGATAGGTAATGTGATGGTACCAACTTGGATCAAGCAAGATTTAGAAACAATAGATATAATGAAAGTTTCTCCTAACGGAGTCTCCACAGATAAGTCAAAGTCCAATTTCTCTGTAGTCAAGTTCAAACGTTGAGCACAAGCAGGAGAGATAAAAGAATGAGTAGAATCGGTATCTGACAAAGTATAAACTTCACAAGAGTTTATGATTAGCTTACCCGTGATCACCTCGTTCGGGTTTCTCGCGTTTTAACCAGTCATGACAAATGTTCTTCCAGGAACCGCTAATTTTGACTTGTTTGGAACAGCTTTTGGAGTCACTATTTCCGCTGGACTTGGTTTTGCTACAGAACAATCTCTAGCTATATGACCTTCTTTTCCACAGTTATAACATACCTTGAACTGTTGTGGGCAGTTTGGGCTGATATGTCCCTCTTTCCCACATTTGTAATATACGACCGGTGGTAATTCTCCTCCCCTAGAAACAATTGATGTTGGTGTTGACGTCTTCACGTTGTCATTGTTGTACCTTCTCTTCTTGAAATCTCCTCCCGACTCGCTTCGTCTATTATCATGGCAACGATTACCACCCGAGTGGTTATCGCTTTTGTCTATATTCTTTCCTCCCCGCTGGTTGTCATTGCTCCGATGACTACTGCCACCGGTATGACCCTGGTTGTGGTCCCTTGGTTGAACATACTAATTATCTCGCTCTAATAATTGAGCCATGTTTACAACATCTGAATATAAAAAAAATTATGAGAGATAAGATATTGCCGAATCTCGAGTTTTAGACCTCTCAGAAACATCCGTGTCATTCGTTCCTCATTCTCTACCAAATGAGGTGAAAACCTAGATAACTCTGCAAACTTCGCCTCGTACTGAGATACAATCATGTTATTTTGTTCTAGTTTGATAAACTCTACCTCTTTTATATGACGAATACTTTCAGGAAAGTACTTATCATTGAACAGTTTTTGAAACATTTTCCAAGACATGTTGAGTGCGGCAGGCTGGGTACGCTTCACAGATTCTCACCAGTAATCTGCCTCACCACGAAACATAAATGTGGCGAATAGAACCTTCTGTTCCTCCGTACATCCCAAGACATCAAATATCTTGGTAATTTGTTTAACCCACGTCTCCACCTTGATTGGATCAGGCTTTCTCGCAAATTCTGGTGGTCCTAACTTTTTGAACTGCTTGGCTGTGACAAGCCGTGCGTTGCTATCATTTTCACCCGTATTTTGTACACGAGTCTCCCTCGTCTGATTTTGCATGAACTGCAAAAAACTTCTAAACATTCCATCATTCATCATTTGTTCGGTAGTGTTATTTACAAGAGCAATATTGCCTTCCTGTTGCACGTTCTCCTGGTTTGTGATTAAAGGTGTTTTCATGGTCTCATACACTCCATTGTTAACGTTCTCAGCTGCCATTCTTAAATACTGCCATAAAACAAGGGTTCATTAAACAAATTAATATATCACATAATATCCCTATATTATGACCGACCAACAAATAAGCTTAGGTAGGACACACTAGCGAAGGATTTACTCGTCTCTCCCCTCGTAGTTATATTCCCTGATTTTCGCCAGGGATCATATCCCTAAGCTCTGATACCAACTGTGACGCCCCCAAAATAGGTATGCATCACCCATTCTGAGTCGCCAGATACATGGTACAGAAACAAATACAACTTCATTAATACAATGGTCGTGCAAAATACGACAACACATATACTGTGAGTTTAAATACAAATATTGTCTAATAGACAGTATTAAAACTCAAAAGGAATCCTCATTATAATTATTGATACACTATTTTACAAAAATAGTGAGGACTGCTAAAATAGCTTTCTAGAACCATCACTCCATACCCCGGCTAGTTCCTGCTATATTCTCACCTCCTGAAAAGAAAAATGGAACAAAAAGAAAAAGAGTGAGCTCAACTAGCCCAGTAAAAAATATTTTGACTAAGATAATATATAACAAATTATCATTAGTCTTCAACAGGGAAAAAAATCTGATAGAATATAATAGACAATAAGTTTTAGATCAACAACTGCAGCGGACACAACAATCCATTAAAAGAGTCAAGTACAGAATGAATTCTACTATCTTCTAAGATTTAAAAGTCCATTATCAATATTTTATCCCTATAACATCAATCAATATACATCTTGAATCAAATATTCATCTTTGCACAACAGGCCAAAGATATTCATTTGTATCACCAGTTGGTCATGTTCATCTCAACAGCTGTTCATCTTTACACTATGGGCCAAATATATTCATCAGTTAATCAATCATCTTTGCACTACAGACCAAAGATATTCAGTAATATTATCATTTAGGACTGAAGATGATGAAAAATATCTTAAAGAAAACGAATCTAGTGAGACAAAAGGACAAATATTAGGGATTCGTACTACAGTTTATCCAAGTTTAAAAATACTCCATAATAATCAATTGTGGAGCAGAATTCAAAAATAAAGATCAAAACTTGGATACAATCAAGGTAGTAACCATACTAGACATCTTGGACAAAGAAGAAAAAATTTTATTTTTACTGTGAATAGTGTCGTATTCGTGAATAGTGTCGTATACGTAAATAGTGTCGTATACGTGAATAGTAATCCCGACACAAAAAGGTAAAAATTCCACAATAAAATTCATATTAATATTTCTACATAACGATATTGAAGAAAATAATATCATTTACGAAGAAAATAACATCCTTTACCTCAAAATAACAGTATTTCTGATCGGAATATCGGATGTAAAGCCGAAGGAAACGTGCACTGAATAGCAACTCTCAAAGTATCTAAATACTCACAAAATACACTTGATAATATAGAGAGAGAGAGAAAAAACTTATTTCTGGTGTGATTTTTAATTCTAACTAAGCACCCTAGGGGTGAGCATGGTGCAGTTTGGTACGGTTTAAAGTCCAAACCGCACCCGAAACCGCTTGTGATTGGTGCAGTGCAGTTTTAAACTGTGCGGTGCGGTTTCAATTGGTGCGGTTTCGATTTCGGTTTAAAACCAATTAAAATAATAAAAAGTTCTAAGCCTTCAATAGAATTTAACACAGAGCTCACATCGAGCAATTAACTTAGTGATAGAGTCGGCAATGGGAATTATATCAAGCATAGAAAAATAATCAATGCATTAAGTGCAGGAAGGACTTATAGAATATAATCCTAATTGTACCTAATTTGAAAAATAATCTATTAGACTATTACTACTATAGCATAGACCTTAACCAATGCATTAAGTGCTCGAACCAACGAATTTGGCCCATCAGCTATAAGTCCCTCCAGTAACATATCAAACAAATTCGAAATTTCAAAACTCAAATGCTTAACTTTTTTACTCTATAACCTCTAACCATCTTCTTTCAATTGGTGAAAAAACGACAATGCAAGACTGAGGTTTTCTTTATGCGTGTTCAAGTGAAAAGTAAATTTAGATTTTACTAGAGATAATACATATATACACACACACATGGTGCGGTTTCGGTCTTATGCGTGCGGTTTTGGCTAGTAACCAAACCGGAACCGTAATTTTGGTTATTCAACCCACCTAAAACCGCCACATACGCCGGAACCGTTGGTGCGATTTTAATTGGTGCAGTTCGTGCGGTTTTTGGTGCGATTTTTGGTGCAGTTTCGATTCCAATTTAGTTACTTGCTCAGCCCTAAAGCACCCTATTTATAGAAAAATACTTAGAACGCCAAAGCAGACTAAATAATTAAATAATATTATTATTTTTTCTTCATTCTACGCCCACACTTGCTGAACAAACTGGAGCATGCCATCATTAAAAAGTTTTCAGCAGCCCACATGTTTTAAAAAAATAAAAGTGGGTCCCACCCATAATTTTAATAAAAATATTTAATTTCTGAAACTTCAATAATTCATAATAAATAGCCCTTATATCAGAAAAATTTAAATCTCATGTGCTTTCCACAGGAAATTTAATTCTCTACAACTTTGTAACTTTAAGTTTTTCTAAATTTCAAACAAAAAATGCCCGAAATTCACATACGAACGATTTTTAATACCTTCATTCCGACAAAATACTGATAAAACAGCTCAGCATTAATTCTTTCATTTATATCCACAAAAATAAATATATCCATCATTTATATCCACATAAAATAAATATTTTCTTATCAATAAATTAATAATTAATTATTCACAAATAATATTACAGAATCACAATAACGACAACCAGGTCGTTCCCAAAAATAGGGGGCTTTTCGATAAGGATTTTTCCTTACTAGCGCGCAATTAGGTGACCAAACCTCTCCTTAGACAGAACTTCCTTAGACATTGCCAATAATGTTATCTAATAATATTATTCAAATAATATGAATTAGTGATCTGATAATGGAGATACTGTGCAGTGACAATTATTGAAACAACAATAATATAAAATATCAACGTAGCAATTATTGAATCAATAAAATCAAATATTGAACAATAATTACTGTAACAATTATTAAGTAGTGCCTTCTTACGTAAGGATCAATAATTCAACAATACTGTGCAATACCGTGTGCTACTGTGCAACCACGCGTATTACTGTATTTTAACCACCGGATATTTCAACAATGTTAACGGTAACTACTACGCCGTTATTTGAAAAAACTCAAACTTGTCGTTTTCTTCATCCGACCATTTTTCGTTATGGGGCCCACAAATAACTGCACCATCGTATGAATATTTCCCGACAACAAGAATATTTCACAACCAAACGAATATTCCCCGACAACAATGAATATTTTATAACCACTTGCTTATTTTGTAAAATTTAAACATTTCATCTATAACCAAAGCATTATATCAAATTAACACCTTATTAATTCAAAATAATGAATAGAGAAAATTCAATTTTATTTATAAAAGGTTGGGGTCTTACAGTATCTAAATACTCGCAAAATACGCTCGATAATATAGAGAGAGAGAAAAAAAAAACTTGTTTCTGGTGTGATTTTCAATTCTAACTAAGCACTCTATTTATAAGAAAATGCTAGAACGCCAAAAAAAACTAAATTAATAAAATAATAATATTATTTTTTTTCCTTCTACGCATGCCAGCCATCCAAGACCAGCCATCACATTTGAAAAAATTTACAGCACATGCTTTAAAGAAAAAAAATAAAAGTGGATCCCACCCATAATTTTAATAAAAATATATAATTTTCGAAATTTCAATAATTTATAATAAATAGCCCTTTTATCAGAAAAATATGAATTTTATGTCCATTCCATAGGAAATTAAATTCTCTACAACTTTGTAGCTTTAAGTTTTTCCAAATTCCAAATAAAAAATGCTCGAAATCCATATACAGACGATTTTTAATACCTCCATTCTGGCAAAATACTGATAAAATTCCTCAACATTAATTTCTTCATTTATATCCACATAAAATAAATATATCCATCATTTATATCCACATAAAATAATTATTTCCTTATCATATAAATCAATAATTAATTATTCACAAATAATATTACAGAATCATAATTATGACAACCAGGTCGTTCCCAGGAAAGAGGGGGCGCTTTAATAAGGATTTCTCCTTACTAGCGCGCAATTAGGTGACCAAACCTCTCCTTAGACAGAACTTCCTTAGACATTGCCAATAATGTTATCTAATAATATTATTCAAATAATATGAATTATTGATCTGATAATGGAGATACTGTGCAGTGACAATTATTAAAGCAATAATAATATAAAATATTAACGTAGCAATTATTGAGTCAATAAAATAAAATATTGAACAGTAATTACTGTAACAATTATTGAGTAGTGCCTTCTTACGTAAGGATCAATAATTCAATAATACTGTGCAATACCATGTGCTACTATGCAACCACGCGTATTACTGTATTTTAATCACCGGGTATTCCAACAGTGTTAACGGGTATTCCGGAGTCACGACAAATGCTCTTCCAGGAATCGCTGATTTTGACTTGTTTGGAACAGCTTTTGGAGTCACTATTCCCGCTGGACTTGGTTTTGCTACAGAACAATCTCGAGCTATATGACCTTCTTTTTCACAGTTATAACATACCTTGAACTGTTGTGGGCAGTTTAGGTTGATATGCCCCTCTTTCCCGCATTTGTAACATACGACCGGTGGTCGTTCTCCTCCCCTAAAAACAGTTGATGTTGGTGTTGACGTCTTTACGTTGTCATTGTTGTACCTTCTCTTCTTGAAATCTCCTCCCAACTCGCTTCGTCTATTATCATGGCCACGATTACCACCAGAGTGGTTACCGCTTTTGTCTATATTCTTTCCTCCCCGCTGGTTATCATTGTTTCGATGGCTGCTGCCACCGGTGTGACCTTGGTTGTGGTCCCTTAGTTGAACATACTCATTATCTCGCTCTAATAATTGAGTCATGTTGACAACATCTGAATATAGAGAAAATTTGTAAGAAATAAGATATTGTCGAATCTCGGGTTTTAGACATCTTAGAAACATCTGTGTCATTCGTTCCTCATTCAATACCAAATGAGGTGCAAACCTGGATAACTCTATGAACTTCGCGTCGTTCTGGGACACCGTCATGTTGTTTTGTTCTAGCCTAATAAACTCTGCCTCCTTCATATGACGAATACTTTCTGGAAAGTACTTGTCATTAAACAGTTTTTGAAACGTTTCCCAAGACATAATGAGTGCGGCTAGCTGAGTACGCTTCACAGATTCCCTCCAGTAATCTACCTCACCACGAAACATAAAGGTGGTGAATGGAACCTTCTGTTCCTCCGTACAGCCTAAGACATCAAATATCTTGGTAATTTGCTTGACCTACGTTTCCACCTTGATCGGATCCGACTTTTCCCAGAATTCTGGTGGTCCCAACACTTTGAACTACTTGGCTATGACAAGCCGCGCGTTGCTATCATTTTCACCCGTATTTTGTACACGAGTCTCCCTCGTCTGATTTTACATGAACTGCAAAAAGCTTCTAAACATCCCATCATTCATCGTTTGTTCAGTAGTGTTATTTACAGGAGGAATATTGTCTTTCGGTTGCACGTTCTCCTGGTTGGTGATTGAAGGTTGTTCCACGGTCTCATACACTCCATTGTTAACGTTCTCAGCTGTCATTCTTAAAAACTCCCATAAAACAAAGGTTAATTAAACAAATTAACATGTCACATAATATCCCTATATTATGATCGACCAACAAATAAGCTTAGGTAGGACACATTAGCGAATGATTTACTCGTCTCTTCCCTCCTAGTTCTATTCACCGATCTCCGCCAAATACCATATCCTTAAACTCTAATACCAACTGTGACGCCCCCAAAATAGGTATACATCACCCATTCTGAGTCGCCAAATACATGGAACAGAAACAAATACAACTTCATTAATACAATTGTCGTGCAAAATACGACAACACATAAACTATGAGTTTAAATATAAATATTATCTTCTAGACAATATCCACACTCAAATAAGTCATCATTACAATTATTGAACATTATTTTATAAAATAGTGAGGACTGCTAAAACAACTGACTGGAAACATCACTCCACACCCCGATTAGTTCCCGCTATATTCTCGCCTCCTGAGAAAAAAGGTACGAAAAGGGAAAGGGTGAGTTCAACTAGCCCAGTAAAGAATAATATGACTAAGATAATATACAACAAATTATCATTAGTCTTCAACAGGGAAAAAATCTGATAAAATATAATAGACAACAAATTTTAGATCAACAACTACAGCGGAAACATCAATCATTTAGAAGAGTCGAGTAGAGAATGAATTCTACTATCTTCTAAGATTTAAAAGTTCATCACCAATATTTAATCCCCGTAACATCAATCAATATTCATCTTGAATCAAATATTTATCTTTGCACTACAGGGCAAAGATATTCATTTGTATCACCAGTTGGTCATGTTCATCTAAACACCTGTTCATCTTTGCACTACGGGCCAAAGATATTCATTAGTTAATCATTCATCTTTGCACTACAAGCCAAAGATATTCAGTAATATCATCATTTAGGACTGAGGATGATGAAAAATATCTTAAAAAAAACGAATCCAGTGAGACAAAAGGATAAATATTAGGGATTCGTACTACAATTTATCCAAGTTCAAAAACGCTCCATAATAAATCATAGTGGAGTAAAATTCAAGAATGAAGATCAAAACATGGATACAATCAAAGATAGCAACCATAATAGACATATTGGATAAAGAAGAGAAAATTTCATTTTTCGGTGAATAGTGCCGTATTCGTGAATAGTGTCGTATACGTGAATAGTGTCGCATACGTGAATAGTAAACCAGACACAAAAAGGTAGAAATTCTATAATAAAATTTATATCAATATTTTGGCATAATGATATTGAAGGAAATAATATCATTTACGAAGAAAATAACATCCTTTATCTCAAAATAACAGTATTTCTGATCGGAATACCGGATGTAAAGCCAAAGGAAACTTGCACTGAATAGCAACTCTCAAAGTATCTAAATACTCACAAAATATGTTCAATAATATTGAGAGAGAAAAAACTTGTTTCTGGTGTGATTTTCAATTCTAACTAAGCACCCTATTTATAGGAAAATACTAGAACACCAAAGGAGACTAAATTAATAAAATAATAATATTATTTTTCTTCCTTCTACGCATGCTAGCCATCCAAGACCAGCCATCACATTTGAAAAAATTTCCAGCACATGCTTTAAATAAAAAAAATAAAAGTGGGTCCCACCCATAATTTTAATAAAAATATTTAATTTCTGAAACTTCAATAATTCATAATAAATAGCCATTTTATCAGAAAAATATGAATTTTATGTTCATTCCATAGGAAATTAAATTCTCTACAACTTCGTAGCTTTAAATTTTTTCAAATTCTAAATAAAAAATGCTCAAAATCCATATACGGACGATTTTTAATACCTCAATTGCGACAAAATACTGATAAAACACCTCAATATTAATTCCTTCATTTATATCCACATAAAATAAATATATCCATTATTTATATCCACATAAAATAATTATTTTCTTATCATATAAATCAATAATTAATTATTTACAAATAATATTATTGAATCACAATTATGACAACCAGGTCGTTCCCAGGAAAGAGTGGACTTTTCAATAAAGATTTCTCCTTACTAGTGCGCAATTAAGTGACCAAACCTCTGCTTAGATAAAACTTTCTTAGATATTGCCAATAATGCTATTTAATAATATTATTCAAATAATATGAATTATTAATCTGATAATGGGAAATACTGTGCAGTGACAATTATTGAAACAAAAATAATATAACATATCAACGTAGCAATTATTGAGTCAATAAAATAAAATATTGAACAGCAGCTACTGTAACAATTATTGAGTAGTGCCTTCTTACGTAAGTATCAATAATTCAATAATACTGTGGAATACCGTGTGCTACTGTGCAACCACGCGTATTACTGTATTTTAACCACCGGATATTCCAACAGTGTTAATAGTAACTTGTAAGACCCCGAATTTTTTTTTTAATAAAATGGAATTTCTTTTATTTATTATTTTGAAATAGTAAGGGTTTATTTGATTAATGTGGTTAGTTATGGGTAAAATGCGCAAATATTTTTAAATAAGCAAGTGGTTATAAAATATTCATTGTTGTCGAGGAATATTCGTTTGGTCGTGGAATATTCTTGCTGTCGGGGAATATTCGTACGACGGCGCAGCCTTTTGTGGGCTCCATAACGGAAAGCGATTGGATGAAGAAAACGACAAGTGTAAGTTGTTTATAAATAACGACGTAGTTGTTACCGTTAATACTGTTGGAATACCCGGTGGTTAAAACACAGTAGCACACGGTATTGCACCAATTATTGATTCTTACATAAGAAGGCACTACTCAATAATTGTTACAGTAATTACTGTTCAATATTTTATTTTATTGATTCAATAATTGTTGTATTGATATTTTATATTACTGTTATTAAATAATTGTCACTGCATAGTATTTTCCATTATCGGAGCAATAATTCATATTATCTGAATAATATTATTAGATAAAATTATTGGTAATGTCTAGAAAATTCTGTCTAAGGAGAGGTTTAGTCATCTAATTGGGCGCCAGTAAGGAGAGATCCTTATTGGAAAGCCCCCTCTTTCCTGGGAACTACCTAGTTGTCAGTATTGTGATTCTATAATATTATTTATGAATAATTAATTATTGATTTATATGATGAGGAAAATATTAATTTTATGTGGATATAGATGGATAAATTTTTAATGTGACAATTGTTGAAAATTAATATTTTATCTTTTTTTGATAAAAATTCATTTAAATATATTATTATATTATAATAATATAATAATGATGATATTTTTATAATAAATATGGGATATATGAGTACATGAGGAGGAAAAGTATTTTTGTTGCATTAAATGACTAAAACATGTTTTTCATGTTTGTGGACCCCATTTCTTGACTGAAATTTGATTATAGCTTGTAAAATCGTCCGTATGTGGATTTCGGTCAATTTCTGTTTGGAATTTGGAAAAATTTTCTTCTGCAAAGTTGTAGAGAATGAAATTTCCTATGACAAAGACATAAGGTTTGAATTTTTTTGATAAAAGGGCTATTTATTATGAATTATTAAAGTTCTGAGGTTCCGAAATAATTGATTTTTGGAAGTTTTAATTATTTATATCAACAAAAACGTTTTTAACAAGTTGGTGGGCTCGTTTTGTTGTTAAACATGTGGGATTTCAGCATTCAAAGGTTGGCGTAGGAATTTATATATAATATATTAATATTATATTAAATTTTCTGCTTTGGTGTTCTAAGCATTTTCTATAAATAGGGTGCTTAGGTTAGAATTGAAAATCATACCAGAAACTGAAAGCTTTCTCTCTCTATATTATCGAGCGTATTCTTGTGAGTATTTTAAGACTTTGAGTGTTGCTATATGGTGCAAGTTCCCTTCAGCTCTATATCCAGTAATCTAGTCAGAAGTACTGTCTTTTCGAGATAAGGGATGTTATTTTTTTATCAATGATATTATTTCTTTCAATATCATTATACCGGAATATTGGTAAGATTTTTCTTGTGAAATTCTTATCTTTTCATGTCGGGATTACTATTCATGAGTTACTATTCACGAGTTACTATTCATGAGTTACTATTCACGAGTTATTATTCACGAAGCATGATGATTTTTTTCTTGTGGAATTTCTACCTTTTAGTGTCGAGGTTACTATTCACGTATACGACACTATTCACAAATACGGCACTATTCACAGAAAAATTAAATTTTTTTTTTGTGTCCAAGATATCTATTATGAATACTAGCTTTGATTGTATCCATGTTTTGATCATTCTTGAATTTTACTTCGCTATGATTATTTATGAAGTATTTTTGAACTCGGATTGTTTAAAATACAAATCCTAAAAATTTATTTTTTTGTTTCACTGGATTCGTTTTCTTTAAAAGATTTTTCATCATCCTCAGTCCTAAATAATGATATAACTGAACATCTTTGGCCTGTAGTGCAAAGATTAATGATTTTATGATGAATATCTTTAGCCCGTAGTGCAAAGATGAACAGGTGTTGAGATGAACATGACCAACTGATGAATATCTTTGGCCTGTAGTGCAAAGATGAATATTTGATTCAAGATGTTTATTGATTGATGTTACAGAGATAAAATATTGATGATGGACTTTTAAATTCATAGATGATAGTAGATTTCATCATCTACTTAACTCTTCTAATGAATTATTATTTCCGCTGCGAATATTGATTTAAAATTTGTTGTCTATTGTATTCTATTAAATGTTTCCCTGTTGAAGACTAACGATAATTTGTTCCATATTATCTTAGTCATAATATTCTTTACTGGGCTAGTTGAGCTCACCCTTTTCCTTTTTGTTCTATTTTTCTTCTCAGGAGGCGAGAATGTAGCGGGTACTAGTCGGGGTATGGAATGATGGTTCAAGATAGTTATCTTAATAGTCCTCACTATTTTGTAAAATAGTATATCAATAATTGTAATGAGGACTTATTTGAGTGTGAATATTGTCTAGAAGACAATATTTGTATTTAAACTCACAGTATATGTGTTGTCGTATTTTGCACGATAAATATAATTACAAAGTTGTAGTTGTTTTCTGTACCATGTTATTGACAACTCAAAATGGGTGATGTATACCTATTTTCGGGGCGTCACAGTTGGTATCAGAGCTTAGGGATATGGTCTCTGGCGGAGATCGGGGAATAGAACTAGGAGGGGAGAGATGAGTAAATCCTTTGCTAGTAAGTCCTACCTAAGCTTATTTGTTGGTTGGTCAGAATATAGGGATATTATGTGATATTTTGATTTCTTTAATTAACCCTTGTTTTATTGCAGTAATTGAGAATGACAACTGAGAATGTTAATAGTGGAGTAAATGAGACCGTGGAGACACCTTTGCTCACCAATGAGGAGAACGTGCAACAGGCCGATAATGTTTCACTTGTGAACAACACCACTGATCAGACGATGAACGATGGGATATTTAAATGCTTTTTGCAGTTCATGCAAAATCAGACGAGGGAGACTCGTGTACAAAATACCGGTGGAAATGATAGCAACGCACGGTTTGTCACAGCCAAACAGTTCAAAGAGTTGGGACCACCAGAATTCTAGGAAAAGCCGGATCCGATTAAGGCGGAGACGTGGGTCAAGCAAATTACCAAGATATTCGATGTCTTGGGATGCACAGAGGAACAGAAGGTTCCATTCGCCACTTTTATGTTTCGTAACGAGGCAGATTACTAGTGGGAATCTGTGAAGCGTACCCAGCCAGCCGCACTCAACTTGTCTTGGGAAAAGTTTGAAAAAGTGTTCAATGACAAGTACTTTTCTGAAAGTATTCGTCATATGAAGGAGGTAGAGTTTATTAGACTAGAACAGAACAACATGACGGTGTCCTAGTACGAGGTGAAGTTTGCGGAGTTATCCAGGTTTACACCTCATTTGGTGGAAAATGAGGAACGTATGACGCGGATATTTTTGAGAGGTTTGAAACCCGACATACGTCAATATCTCATTTCTTATAAATTTTCTCTATATTCAGATGTTGTGAATAGGGCTCAGTTATTAGAGCGCGATAATGAGTCAGCTCAATCGAAGAATAACGACCTACAACTCGATGCTAATCGTACCGATGGCAACGGTCATCAGAACAAGGATAACCATCGTGGAGGAAATTATCGTGCCAGAAATGGTAACCACTTCGGTGGTAATCATGGCCAAGATAATAGAAGAAATAACTCAAGTGGAAATTTCAAGAAGAGAAGATTTAACGATGATGGGAGGATGTCGGCAGCAGTACCAGCACCAGCAACAAATTCTAGGGGAGGAGAACGACCACCAGTTAGATGCTACAAATGCGAAGAGGAGGGACATATAAGTCCAAACTGTTCACAGCCTTCCAAGTTATGTTTTAGTTGTGGAAAAGATGGTCACATAGCTCGATTTTGTCCTATAGCGAAATCAAGTCCAGATGGGACGGTGGCACCAAAGGTAGATACAAACAAAACAAAGTCGGTGGTTTCAGGAAAAGCGTTTGTCGTGACTAGTCAGAATGTGAAGAACCCGAATGAAGTTAGCACGGGCTAGTTAATTATAAATTCTTACGAAGTTTATACCTTATTAGATACCGGTTCTACCCATTCATTTATTTTTCCTACTTATACTCAACGTTTAAACTTGACTCCGGAGAAAATTAGACTTTGACTTATCTGTTGAAACTCTGTTAGGAGAAACTTTCGTTACATTCACTGTTTATAAATCTTGTTTGATCCAAGTTGTCACCATCACATTATCTATTGATCTAATTTCTTTAAAGATACTTGCTTTTGATGTGATTTTAGGGATTGATTGGTTAACTACTCATAATGCCAAAATTGATTGCTTTCGTAAGATTGTTAGTTTTCATATTCCTAAGCAACCTGTTATTCGAATTCAAGCAACCAAACCATTGAAGTCAAACACTTTCATATCAAGCCATAAAGTCATTCGTTTATTGAAAAACGGATGTCAAGTTTTCTTAGCCCATGTTATGGACTTGAACAAAAATACGTCAGATTTAAATGATATTTCTATTGTTAGTAAATTTCCTGATGTATTTCCTGAAGAATTTCTTGGCTTACTCCCAAAGTGTGATATTGAATTTTATATCGACTTTGAACCCGGTACAAAACCCATTTATAAAATCTCATATCGAATGGCTCCTATTGAACTTCAGAAGTTAAAAATTCAACTATAGAATTTGGTACCCGAGCCTCTATCTGGTGACTTCCTTTGTGGAATGCACCGAAGCCAGACTCTTCGTAGGGGACGCCATATTTGTGTGATAGGTACCATTGTGACGTGCTATCCAATGTTGGGATATGAGTCATAGTTGAGAGCAACCTAAGTCAGTAATCGAAATACGTAGCTTTCTAGGCTTAGTTGGTTATTATCGGAGATTCGTGGAAATATTTTCTCGAATAGCTACTCCATTAACTCAGCTGACTCGTAGAGATACAAGATTCGAATGGAGCAAGAAATGTGGGAAGAGCTTCGAAGAACTCAAGAGGAGACTCATTTTGGCACCTGTTCTGACCATACCATCTTGGAAAAACGAACGTGGTAGCTGACGTGTTGAGTAGAAAATCGTATGTGGTTACGAGTGCGATGTTTTTAACAAAAAGACCCATTTCGTATGACTTACAAATGATAGAGATAGAGTTAAAGACTCTATAGATCACGTGATGATATACGAGTAAAATCGACTTTAATCGATAAAGTTAAAATTGCTCTAGCTACACACTAAAGCTGATGAATATGAAGAAGGAGGTGCAAGAAGTTGTTATTCCAAAAGTGAGAATCGGCGATGTGAGGAAAGCTCAAACTTTCAATTTATTAGTCCATTTGAAATCGTCGATCGAATAGGAACTGTGGCCTATAGACTCGTTTTACATCCAAGTATGTCGCGGGTTCATAACGTTTTTCACGTATCGAAGTTACGAAATTATGTGGACGACCCGAACCACGTTATTGAGTTAGAATCAGACGAAATAGTCGAAGATTTAACGTACGAGGAGGTACCTGTCAAGATCTTGGATAGGAAGGAGCATGTCCTACGCACAAAGGTCATACCGCAAGTTAAGGTTTTTTGGAGGAACCATGCTATTGAAGAAATGACCTGGGAGTTGGAAACATAAAGGAAAGCGAAGTATCCTCACATTTTCAAAATACCAGGTACGTACGTCAATTTCGAGGACGAAATTTCACAAGGAGGGGAGTTTGTAAGACCCCGATTTTTTTTTTAATAAAATGAAATTTCCTTTATTTATTATTTTGAAATAGTAAGGGTTTATTTGATTAATATGGTTAGTTATGGGTAAAATACGCAAATATTTTTAAATAAGCAAGTGGTTATAAAATATTCATTGTTGTCGGGAAATATTCGTTTGGTTGTGAAATATTCTTGCTGTCGGGGAATATTCGTACGACGGCGTAGCCTTTTATGGGTCCCATAACGGAAAGCGATTGGATGAAAAAAACGACAAGTGTAAGTTGTTTATAAATAACGGCGTAGTTGTTACCGTTAATACTGTTGGAATACCCGGTGGTTAAAACACAGTAGCACACGATATTGCACCAATTATTGATTCTTACGTAAGAAGGCACTACTCAATAATTGTTACAGTAATTACTGTTCAATATTTTATTTTATTGATTCAATAATTATTGCATTGATATTTTATATTACTGTTATTAAATAATTGTCACTACACAGTATTTTCCATTATCGGAGTAATAATTCATATTATTTGAATAATATTATTAGATAACATTATTGACAATGTCTAGAAAGTTCTATCTAAGGAGAGGTTTGATCATCTAATTGGGCGCCAGTAAGGAGAGATCCTTATTGGAAAGCCACCTCTTTCCTGGGAACTGCCTGGTTGTCAGTATTGTGATTCTATAATATTATTTATGAATAATTAATTATTGATTTATATGTTGAGGAAAATATTGATTTTATGTGGATATAGATGGAAAAATTTTTAATGTGACAATTGTTGAAAATTAATATTTTATCTTTTTCTGATAAAAATTTATTTAAATATATTATTATATTATAATAATATAATAATGATGATATTTTTACAATGAATGTGAGATATATGAGTATATGAGGAGGAAGAGTATTTTTGTTGCATTAAATGATTAAAACATGTTTTTCATGTTTGTGGACCTCATTTCTTGACTGAAATTTGATTATAGCTTGTAAAATCGTCCGTATGTGGATTTCGGTCAATTTTTGTTTAGAATTTGGAAAAACTTTCTTCTGCAAAGTTGTAGAGAATGAAATTTCCTATGAAAAAAATATAAGGTTTCAATTTTTCTGATAAAAGGGCTATTTATTATGAATTATTGAAGTTCTGAGGTTCCGAAATAATTGATTTTTGGAAGTTTTAATTATTTATATCAACAAAAACGTTTTTAACAAGTTGGTGGGCTCATTTTGTTGTTAAGCATGTGGGATTCCAGCATTCAAAGGTTTGCGTAAGAATTTATATATAATATATTAATATTATATTAAATTTTATGCTTTGGTGTTCTAAGCATTTTCTTATAAATAGGGTGCTTAGGTTAGAATTAAAAATCACACCAGAAACTGAAATCTTTCTCTCTCTATATTATCGAGCGTATTCTTGTGAGTATTTTATGACTTTGAGTGTTGTTATACGGTGCAAGTTCCCTTCAGCTCTATATCCAGTAATCTAGTCAGAAGTACTGTCTTTTCGAGATAAGGGATGTTATTTTTTTATCAGTGATATTATTTCTTTCAATATCATTATACCGAAATATTGGTAAGATTTTTCTTGTAAAATTTTTATCTTTTCATGTCGAGGTTACTATTCATGAGTTACTATTCACGAGTTACTATTCACGAGTACTATTCACGAAGCATGATGATTTTTTTTTCTTATGGAATTTCTACCTTTTAGTGTCGAGGTTACTATTCACGTATATGACACTATTCACAGAAAAATTAAATTTTCTTTTCTGTGTCCAAGATATCTATTATAGATACTAGCTTTGATTGTATCCATATTTGGATCATTCTTGAATTTTACTTCGCTATAATTATTTATGAAGTATTTTTGAACTCGGATTGTTTGAAATACGAATCCTTAAAATTTATTCTTTTATTTCACTGGATTCGTTTTCTTTAAAAGATTTTTCATCATCCTCAGTCCTAAATGATAATATAACTGAATATCTTTGGCATGTAGTGCAAAGATTAATGATTTTATGATGAATATCTTTGGCCCGTAGTGCAAAGATGAACAGGTGTTGAGATGAACATGACCAACTGATGAATATCTTTGGCCTGTAGTGCAAAGATGAATATTTGATTCAAGATGTTTATTGATTGATGTTACAGGGATAGAATATTGATGATGGACTTTTAAATTCATAGATGATAGTAGATTTCATCATCTACTTAACTCTTCTAATGAATTATTATTTTCGCTGCGAATATTGATTTAAAATTTGTTGTCTATTGTATTCTATTAAATTTTTTCCTGTTGAAGACTAACGATAATTTGTTCTATATTATCTTAGTCATAATATTCTTTACTGGGCTAGTTGAGCTCACCCTTTTCCTTTTTGTTCCATTTTTCTTCTCAGGAGGCGAGAATGTAGCGGGTACTAGTCGGGGTATGGAATGATGGTTCAAGATAGTTGTCTTAGTAGTCCTCACTATTTTGTAAAATAGTGTATCAATAATTGTAATAAGGACTTATTTGAGTGTGGATATTGTCTAGAAGACAATATTTGTATTTAAACTCACAGTATATGTGTTGTCGTATTTTGTAAAATAGTGTATCAATAAGTTGTAGTTGTTTTCTGTACCATGTTATTGACAACTCAAAATGGGTGATGTATACCTATTTTGGGGGCGTTACATAACTACTACGCCGTTATTTGTAAAAATTCAAACTTGTCGTTTTCTTCATCCAACCGTTTTTCGTTATGGGGCCCACAAATGGCTGCGCCATCGTACGAATATTCCCCGACAGCAAGAATATTTCATGACCAAATGAATATTCTCCGACAATAATGAATATTTTATAACCACTTGCTTATTTTAAAAAATTTACACATTTCATCCATAACCAAAACATTATATCAAATTAACACCTTATTATTCAAAATAATAATTAGAGAAAATTCAATTTTATTTATAAAAAAATTGGGGTCTTACAGGTTACGTAATCTACCGCTTAAATTCTTTATATTTTAATTTCATTTAATTTTTTCGTTCAACCTTTACTAAAGGTTTAAATCACTTGATTAAGTGTTACATTAGTTGAACATTGTGTTCTTTATCTTTCCTTACGTTCCCCCCAAGAGCTGAGCAGTTAAAAGCTCTTTTCTTGCTTTTTCTCTACACCGACGCTGCGGCGCTACTCTCCCTTCTATCTCTCGCGCCACGGCGCGAGTCTCCAGTACCTGGTTCCCCGGTCTGGCGTTGCAACACCACCTTACAAGGCATGGTTGGCGTCGCGGCGCCAAGCCCTACTTCTTGAAAATTTTTCTATGTCTTTGATCATTCTGAGACGCTTAGTTTCCGCTTCCATAACTTATTCGTTATAACTCGGAACAAGGTCGTTCCAAAGCCATTCTCTTCCTTATCTTACGTACTTCAATCCCCCTCGAACAGAACTTCGTTCTAAATCCATTAACATACCATTCGATTGGCTTAATCTTCACCCTTCGTTCATTTTACGTTTTTAACGCTCTTCATTTGTTCGTTCGTAATTCGGTCATTCGAACTCGTTCGTTCTTGAGTTCATGACTCACGTTTTCTACGTTCTCTTACTTTCTTATCAAACCCTACACCTTCGGGTTCATTTACACACTTTCTAATTCTCGTTCGTCTTTTACGAAATTTTCGTCATAACATCGTTATAGCTAAGTTTAATCCGTTCTTCATGAACGTTTCTACCGTTCCTAACCAAGCAATAAGCATCTAACTTATACGCGATGATTTTAAACTTGTCCATCAACAACAATTATCCTACGATGGTTTTAAATTTGTCCATCAACAACGTTCTTCGTGTTCTTCGTTCGTTCTTCATTTTTAATCGATATTTTGGATTACGATTTCACTTTTTCTTGGAATTTGATGTTATAGAACACCATTCCTTACTTATTTCACCTACTCATTCATATAATCAACTCGGATCGTTCTAATTCATTACAAATCTTACACTTGTAAGACCCCAAATTATTAATAAATGAAATTTAATTTCCTCTATTTATTATTCTGAAATAGTAAGGGTTGATTTGATTAATGTGGTTAGTTATGGGTAAAATGCGCAAATATTTTAAATAAGTAAGTGGTTATAAAATATTCATTATTGTCGGGGAATATTCGCTTGGTCGTGGAATATTCTTACTGTCGGAGAATATTCGTACGACGGCGCAGTCTTTTGTGGGCCCCATAACGGAAAGCGATTGGATGAAGAAAACGACAAAAATAAGTGGTTTATAAATAACGGCATAGTTGTTACAGTTAATACTGTTGGAATACCCGGTGGTTAAAACACAGTAATACGCGTTGTTACACACTAGCACACGGTATTGCACCAATTATTGATTCTTACGTAAAAAGACACTACTCAATAATTGTTACAGTAATTATTGTTCAATATTGTATTTTATTGATTCAATAATTGCTGCGTTGATATTTTATATTACTGTTGTTTTAATAATTGTCACTACACAGTATTTTCTATTATCGGAACAATAATTCATATTATCTGAATAATATTATTAGATAACATTATTGGCAATGCCTAGAAAGTTCTGTCTAAGGAGAGATTTGGTCATCTAATTGCGCGCCAGTAAGGAAATATCCTTATTGGAAAGCCCCCTCTTTCCTAGGAACGGCCTGGTTGCCAGTACTGTGATTCTGTAATATTATTTGTGTATAATTAATTATTGATTTATATGATGAGGAAAATATTAATGTGGATATAGATGGAGAAAATTTTTAATGTGACAATTGTTGAAAATTAATATTTTATCTTTTTCTGATAAAATAATTCATTTAAATATATTATTTTAATAATATATTGATGGTGGTATTTTTACAATGAATGTGGGATATATGAGTATATGAGGAGGAAGAGTATTTTTGTGGCATTAAATGATTAACACATATTTTGTGTGTTGGTGGACATAATTCTTGACCGAAAATTTATTATTGACGGTAAAATCGTCCGTTTGTGAATTTCAGTCAATTTCTGTTTGGAATTTGGAAAAACTTTCTTCTGCAAAGTTGTAGAGAATTGAATTTCCTATAAAAATTTGCGAGATTCGAATTTTCTGATAAAAGGGCTATTTATTATGAATTATTAAAGTTCTGAAGTTCCGAAATAATTGATTTTTGGGAGTTTTAGTTAATTATTTTGAGAAAAACGCTTTTTGTATTTTTTTTGGACATCATTAACATGTGTGGCTGGTGTTTTTGACCAAAAGGTGGGCTAAAGAAAATTTGTATAATTATATTAATATTTTATTAAATTTTCTGCTTTGGTGTTCTAAGCATTTTCCTATAAATAGGGTGCTTAGGTTAGAATTGAAAATCACACCAGAAATACAAGTTTCTCTCTATTTCTCTCTCTATATTAGTGAGTGTATTCTTGTGAGTATTCTAATACTTTGAGTATTGCTATACGGTGTAAGTTCAAGTCATAGCCTATATCCGGTGTTTCAACTAGAAGTACTGTTTTTGCTGAGGTAAGGGATGTTATTTCTTCTTAAATAATATTATTTTCTTCAATATCATTATGCCGAAGTATTGATCTGAATTTTTATCAAATTTGGAACTTTTCATGTCGGGGTTACTATTCACGAGTTACTATTCACGAGTTACTATTCACCGAAAAATAAAATTTTCTTCTTTTGTCCAAAATATCTATTCTGGATACTAGCTTTGATTGTATCCATGTTTTGATCATTTTTGAATTTTACTCCACTATGATTATTTATGAGGTATTTTTGGACATGGAATAGCTGAAATACGAATCCTTAATATTTATTATTTTGTTTCACTGGATTCGTTTCCTTTAAAATATTTTTCATCATCTTCAGTCCTAAATGATGATATAATTGAATATCTTTAGCCTGTAGTGCAAAGATTGATAATTTCTGATGAATATCTTTGTCCGTAGTGCAAAGATGAACAGGTGTTGAGATGAACATGATCGACTGGTGATACAAATGAATATCTTTGGCCTGTAGTGCAAAGATGAATATTTGATTAAAGATGGTTATTGATTGTTGTTACAGGAACAAAATATTGATGATGGACTTTTAAATCTTAGAAGATAGTAGAACTCATTCTCTACTTGACTCTTCTAATGGTTTGCTGTTTCCGCTGCAGTTATTGATTTAAAACTTGTTGTCTATTGTATTCTATTAGATTTTTTCCTATTGAAGACTAACGATAATTTGTTGTATATTATCTTAGTCATAATATTCTTTACTGGGCTAGTTGAGCTTACCATTTTCCTTGTTGTTCCATTTTCTTCTCAGGAGGCGAGAATGTAGCGAGTACTAGTCGGGGTATGGAATGATGGTTCAAGACAGTTATTTTAGTAGTCCTCACTATTTTGTAAAATAGTGTATCAATAAGTATAATGAGGACTTAATTGAGTATGAATACTGTCTAGATGACAATATTTGTATTAAAACTCACAGTATATGTGTTGTCGTATTTTGCACGACAATTGTAATAATAAAGTTGTAGTTATTTTCTGTACCATGTATTTGGCGACTCAGAATGGGTTGGATGGATTGGACCTATTTTGGGGGCGTCACAGTTGGTATCAGAGCTTAGGGATATGATCTCTGGCGGAGATCGGGGAATAGAACTAGGAGGGGAGAGACGAGTAAATCCTTCGCTAGTGTGTCCTACCTAAGCTTATTTGTTGGTCGGTCATAATATAGGGATATTATGTGATATGTTAATTTGTTAAATTAACCTTTGTTTTATGGCAGTATTTGAGAATGTCGACTGATAATGTTAACAATGGAGTGAATGAGATCGTGAAGACACTTCTAATCACCAACCAGGATAATGTGATGTCAGATGAAGAAGGAATTAGAGATATTCATGTGGTGAGTGAAGAATTAATAGTTGCACCCGAGATAGTCGCAGAGGTAGCAGCTGAGAGTGAGGAAGAAGAGGAACCTGAGGAGAATTTATTAGAAGAATTTTATGATCGAAATTTAGAATTACAAAATCGTATTCATGAGTTAGAAGAGCAGGCTGAAGAACGGCAGGCGGTCGTGGAACAAAGAGATGTAACAATTCAAAATTGTGTTACCCGTTGTGCGATGCTCGAACAAAAGCACTCTTTGGCAGAGTATAAGATATTAGAGTTGGAATCTGAGAATGCTATGATCAAAGTTCTGATGAAAGAAGAAGCAACCGAACGAATGAGAATGGAGGATGCATGGGTAAAAGCCGCACGACGCGTTGATATTGTAGAAAAAGACGTCCGATCCAATAAGGCCAAAATAGATGAAATAGATTTCTCTTTTTGGACAGCAATTGGGAGAATCCAACATCGAGTTCGAAATTACCCTATGAAGAGCGGTCAACCCCAATTCGATATGGATCGGAGAGTAATGATCCAAATCATGGATCAGGAATGCGACGAACTAATGAATGGTGGAATGTACTCTATTGCAAAGTTAAGTCCAGTTGGGACGGTGACACCAGAGGCGGATACGGACAAGTCAAAGTCAGCGGTTCTTGGAAGAGCGTTTGTCGTGACTGCTCAAAACGCGATGAACCCGAACGAAGGTATCACGTGTTAGTTAATTATAAATTCTTGCGAAGTCTATACTTTATTAGATACCGGTTCTACCCATTCATTTATTTCTCCTGCTTGTGCTCAACGTTTAAACTTGACTCCGGAGAAATTAGACTTTGACCTATCTGTGGAGACTCCATTAGGAGAAACTTTCATTTCATCCACTGTTTATAAATCTTATTTGATCCAAGTTGGCACCATCACATTACCTGTTGATCTTATCTCTTTAAAGATACTTGCTTTTGATGTGATTTTAGGATTTGATTGGTTAACTACTCATCATGCCAAAATTGATTGCTTTTGTAAGGTTGTTAGTTTTCATATTCCTAAGCAACCTGTTATTCAAATTCAAGCAACCAAACCATTGAAGTCAAACTCTTTCATATCAAGCCGTAAAGTCATTCGTTTATTGAAAAACGGATGTCAAGCTTTCTTAGCTATGTTATGGACTTGAACAAAAATACGTCAGATTTGAATGATATTTCTATTGTTAGTAAATCCCTGACGTATTTCCTGAAGAATTTCTTGGCCTACACGTGATATTGAATTTTGTATCATCTTTGAATCTGGTACAAAACTCACTTCTAAAATCTCATATCGAATGACTCCTATTGAACTTCAGGAGTTAAAAACCTAACTGTAGAAGTTTGTACCCGAGCCTCTATCTGGTGACTTCCTTTATGGAATACATTGAAGCCAGACTCTCCGTAGGGGATGCCATATTCGTATGGTAGTAAACTGATAGGTGTCATTGTGACGTGCTATCCAAGATTGGGATATGAGTCACAGTTGAGAGCAACCTAAGTCAGTAATCGAAATACGTAGCTTTCTGGTTATTATCGAAGATTCGTAGAAGGGTTTTCTCGAATCGCTACCCCGTTAACTCAGCTGACTCGGAAGGATATCAAATTTGTATGGAGCGAAGAATGCGAGAAGAGTTTCCAAGAGCTTAAGAGGAGACTCATTTCGGCACCTGTTCTGACAATACCATCTGGTTCGGATGGATTTGTTATCTACAGCAATGCTTCAGGCAAAGGGTTAGGATGTGTTCTCATGCAACGTGGGAAAGTCATAGCCTATGCCTCGCGACAACTTAAAGAATATGAGAGGAATTATCCTACTCATGATCTAGAGTTGGCAGCAGTCGTTTTCGCGCTAAAGATCTGGAGGCACTATCTATATGGGGAGAAAGTGGAGATATATTCAGACCATAAAAGTCTCAAATATTTCTTCACTCAAAAAGAACTCAATATGCGGCAACGACGTTGGCTCGAGCTGTTGAAAGATTACGACCACACTATTCAATACCATCCTGGAAAAGCAAACGTGGTAGCTGACGCATTGAGTAGAAGATCATATGCAGGAACGAGTGCGATGATGTCAAGTATACGCGTAGAATCAACTTTAATCGATAAAGTTAAAGTTGCTTAAGCCACAGACCGGGAGCTGATGCGTTTGAAGAAGAAAGTACAAGAAGGTGCTATTCCGGAAGCAAGAATCGATGAAGAAGGAATACTTCGAGTCCACTCCAGACTTTGTGTTTCTAACGATTCTGATTTGAAGTACAAGATCATGATGGAGGCACACAATACACCATTTGCAATCCATTCTGGAAGTACTAAAATGTATCGTGATCTTCGACATACATTTTGGTGGAATAATATGAAGAGAGAGATTGCAAAGTTTATCTCGAGGTGTTTAACTTGTCAACGTGTAAAGGCGGAGCATCAAGTACCAAAGGGTCCATTGCAACTACTTGAGATTCCGAAATGGAAGTGGGAACACATTACCATGGATTTCGTTACGGGTCTTCCCACGGTTTCTCAAGGCATAAATGCTATTTGGGTTATTGTTGATAGATTAACCAAGTCTACTCATTTCTTGCCTATACGAGAGACTTATTCCCTTGAACGTCTTTCTAGTATGTACGTGAATGAGATTGTGAGGTTGCATGGCATGCCAGTATCCATAGTTTCGGATCGTGACCCAAGATTCACTTCAAGATTTTGGGTTAGCTTGCAAAAAGCTATGGGCACGGATTTACGATTTAGTTCAGCTTACCATCCTCAAACGGACAGACAATCAGAGAGGACTATTCAAACTCTTGAAGATCTATTAAGACTTTGTGTCCTAGATCTCAAAGGGAGTTGGGATAAGTACCTACCATTGGTGGAATTCTCCTACAATAACAGTTATCAGGCGAGCATAGGCGTGGCTCCATTCGAGGTGTTGTATGGAAGAAAATGTCGTTCTCCAATATGCTGGGACGAGGTGGGTGAAGCAATATTGTTCGGACCAGAGTTGGTACGCATTACTACAGAGAAGATCCAAACGATTCGATAACGTATACAAACAGCACAGGATCGACAAAAGAGTTATGTGAATCTTCATCGGAAGGACGTGGAATTTAATATTGGGGATCATGTATTATTACGTGTAGCTCCATGGAAAGGAGTTACAATATTTGAGAAGAGAGGAAAGCTCAATCCACGATTTATTGGTCCATTTCAGATTCTTGACCGAGTAGGAAATGTGGCCTATAGACTCGCGTTACCTCCAAGTATGTCTCGTGTTCATAATGTTTTTCATATATCTGTGCTTCGTAAATATGTGAAAGACCCGAACCACGTTATTGAGTTAGAACCGGACGAGATAGCCGAAAACTTAACGTACGAGGAGGTACCTGTCAAGATCTTGGATAGGAAGGAGCATGTCCTACGCACGGAGGTCATACCACAAGTTAAAGTTTTGTGGAGAAACCATGCTATTGAGGAAATGACCTGGGAGTTGGAAACGGAAATGAAAGTGAGGTATCCTCATCTTTTCGAAACTCCAGGTACGTATGTCAATTTCGAGGACGAAATTTCATAAGGAGGGGAGGTTGTAAGACCCCAAATTATTAATAAATGAAATTTAATTTCCTCTATTTATTATTCTGAAATAGTAAGGGTTGATTTGATTAATGTGGTTAGTTATGGGTAAAATGCGCAAATATTTTAAATAAGCAAGTGGTTATAAAATATTCATTATTGTCGGGGAATATTCGCTTGGTCGTGGAATATTCTTACTGTCGGAGAATATTCGTACGACGGCGCAGTCTTTTGTGGACCCCATAACGGAAAGCGATTGGATGAAGAAAATGACAAAAATAAGTGGTTTATAAATAACGGCATAGTTGTTACCGTTAATACTGTTGGAATACCCGATGGTTAAAACATAGTAATACGCGTTGTTGCACACTAGCACACGGTATTGCACTAATTATTGATTCTTACGTAAGAAGGCACTACTCAATAATTGTTACAGTAATTATTGTTCAATATTGTATTTTATTGATTCAATAATTGCTACGTTGATATTTTATATTACTGTTGTTTTAATAATTGTCACTACACAATATTTTCTATTATCGGAACAATAATTCATATTATCTAAATAATATTATTAGATAACATTATTGGCAATGTCTAGAAAGTTCTGTCTAAGGAGAGGTTTGGTCATCTAATTGCGCGCCAGTAAGGAGATATCCTTATTGGAAAGCCCCCTCTTTCCTAGGAACGGCCTGGTTGCCAGTACTGTGATTCTGTAATATTATTTGTGTATAATTAATTATTGATTTATATGATGAGAAAAATATTAATGTGGATATAGATGGAGAAAATTTTTAATGTGACAATTGTTGAAAATTAATATTTTATCTTTTTCTGATAAAATAATTCATTTAAATATATTATTTTAATAATATATTGATGGTGGTATTTTTACAATGAATGTGGGATATATGAGTATATGAGGAGGAAGAGTATTTTTGTGGCATTAAATGATTAACACATGTTTTGTGTGTTGGTGGAAATAATTCTTGACCGAAAATTTATTATTGACGGTAAAATCGTCCGTTTGTGAATTTCGGTCAATTTCTGTTTGGAATTTGAAAAAACTTTTTTCTGCAAAGTTGTAGAGAATTGAATTTCCTATAAAAACTTGTGAGATTCAAATTTTCTGATAAAAGAGCTATTTATTATGAATTATTAAAGTTCCGAAATTCTGAAATAATTGATTTTTGGGAGTTTTAGTTAATTATTTTGAGAAAAACGTTTTTTGTATTTCTTTCGGACATCATTAACATGTGTGGCTGGTGTTTTTGACCAAAAGGTGGGCTAAAGAAAATTTGTATAATTATATTAATATTTTATTAAATTTTCTGCTTTGGTGTTCTAAGCATTTTCCTATAAATAGGGTGCTTAAGTTAGAATTGAAAATCACACCAGAAACACAAGTTTCTCTCTATTTCTCTCTCTATATTAGTGAGTGTATTCTTGTGAGTATTCTAATACTTTGAGTATTGCTATACGGTGTAAGTTCAAGTCATAGCCTATATCCGGTGTTTCAACTAGAAGTACTGTTTTTGCTGAGGTAAGGGATGTTATTTCTTCTTAAATAATATTATTTTCTTCAATATCATTATGCCGAAATATTGATATGAATTTTTATCAAATTTAAAACTTTTCATGTCGGGGTTACTATTCATGAGTTACTATTCACGAGTTACTATTCACGAGTTACTATTCACGAGTTACTATTCACCGAAAAATAAAATTTTCTTCTTTTTGTCCAAAATATCTATTCTGGATACTAGCTTTGATTGTATCCATGTTTTGATCATTTTTGAATTTTACTCCACTATGATTATTTATGAGGTATTTTTGGACATGGAATAGCTGAAATACGAATCCTTAATATTTATTATTTTGTTTCACTGGATTCGTTTCCTTTAAAATATTTTTCATCATCCTCAGTCTTAAATGATGATATAATTGAATATCTTTGGCCTGTAGTGCAAAGATTGATAATTTCTGATGAATATCTTTGTCCGTAGTGCAAAGATGAACAGGTGTTGAGATGAACATGATCGACTGGTGATACAAATGAATATCTTTGGCCTGTAGTGCAAAGATGAATATTTGATTAAAGATGGTTATTGATTGTTGTTACATGAATAAAATATTGATGATGGACTTTTAAATCTTAGAAGATAGTAGAACTCATTCTCTACTTGACTCTTCTAATGGTTTGCTGTTTCCGCTGCAGTTATTGATTTAAAACTTGTTGTCTATTGTATTCTATTAGATTTTTCCCTATTGAAGACTAACGATAATTTGTTGTATATTATCTTAGTCATAATATTCTTTACTGGGCTAGTTGAGCTCACCCTTTTCCTTGTTGTTCCATTTTCTTCTCAGGAGGCGAGAATGTAGCGAGTACTAGTCGGGGTATGGAATGATGGTTCAAGACAGTTATTTTAGTAGTCCTCACTATTTTGTAAAATAGTGTATCAATAAGTATAATGAGGACTTAATTGAATATGAATACTGTCTAGATGACAATATTTATATTAAAACTCACAGTATATGTGTTGTCGTATTTTGCACGACAATTGTAATAATAAAGCTGTAGTAATTTTCTGTACCATGTATTTGGCGACTCAGAATGGGTTGGATGGATTGGACCTATTTTGGGGGCGTCACAACACTTCTTTAAGAAATTTACAAACTAAACTTCTAATTTCTTATTTTTTCTTTTCTCATGATTTCAACCATATGAAATTATTCTTAACATCTTTTACTCCTTATTCTCATTAAGCTATATTTTAAACATATAAAACTTAAAGAAAATTTATAAGAGACTAGGTTTCGGATTATCTTTCTCTTTTAATCTCTTTCCGTCGGACAAAGTTTGCTCACGAATTGTGACGCCCCCAAAATTAGGTATACATCACCCATCTTGGGTCGTCAGATACATAGTACAGAATACAAATACAACTGATTAATACATCTGTCGTGTACAATACGACAAAACATAAACTGTGAGTTTGAATACAAATATTATCTTCTAGAGAGTATTCATACTCAAAAGGAGTCCTCATTACATTTATTAACACACAATTACATAGAATAGTGAGGACTACTAACTAATACTATCATTCGGACCATCACTCCGTACCCCGACTTGTCCCAGCTACGTTCTCATTTCCTGAAGAGAACAGTGAAAGAAAGGGTGAGCTCAACTAGCCCAGTAAGAAATATTATGACTAAGATAATGCAGAATAAATTATCATTAGCCTTCAACAATGTTAAACTGATAAAATATAATAGACATCAAGTTTAACTGTAGCGGAACAAGCAATCCATTAAAAGAGTCAAGTAGAAAATAAACTCTACTATCTTTTATGATTTAAAAAGTTTTTCAACACTGTAATCGCTGAGACTCAGCTTAATAAAATAATCCACATCATCGAATCACCCCTGCACTACGGCCAAGGATATTCGTGTATTCATTAATGGTCATGATCATGCCAACAACTGTCCATCAATGCACTACGGGCCAATGAGGACTTTTACCACATCATTTGTAACATTACGGTCATGATTACACCGAATAATCCCTGGTCATAATCATACCAAGTCCATCTATGCACTACAGGCCACAGATGACTTTCAACAGAATATAAACATGAGGATGATGACAATGATATAAGAATTCAATAAAACAAGTTCAAGAATTAATTTATCCAGGAATTAACAACGTCCAAATTGTCAACATGATACTGCATTGTGGAGTAAAATTCAAGAATGCTTAGAAGAATATTTTCTTGAAAAGATACTGGATGAAACGCAACTATCAAGGATATTCCACAAATTTCATGGAGTATAGAAGTCAAAACTTAACCAACTGAGTACAATAAAGAATGGAATAACAAAAGAAATCACCATGCATGCGATAGACCGCACAGACAGGTTATTCCAATAGAATAATAAATAATGGAACCAGGTCCGGCGTAAACGCACAGACAGGATATTCCGACAGAATAATAAATAATGGAACCAGGTCCGGTGTAAAACACACAGACAGGATATTCCAACAGAATAATAAACGGAACCAGGTCCGGTGTAAAACACACAGACAGGATGTTCCAACAGAATAATAGAAGAATGTCACCAAGTATAGGGTAGACCGCGTATACTGGTTATTCCAACAGAATAATAACAAATGGAATAACAGAAGTTCTCTTCATGAATATAAAAGAAATAATATTCCCTACCTTAAAAGAACTGGATATTGGAAAAGTGATGTAGCAGAATACTTTTATTCTCTCTCTCTTATTCTCTCTATACTTTCTCTCTCTATAGCTTGAATGAATTCGTAAAAAATAATGAAGCCCTAGGCCTCTATTTATAGAAAAACTGAGGGTGGCTCTTGGTCTTAACGAAGGGTCAAATGACTCTTGGTCTTAACGAAGGGTCAAATGACTCTTGGTAATATTGAAGGGACAACTACTATTGACGAAAGTAATTACTATTGACCAAGGTAAATACTATTGACGAAGGTAATTACTATTGACCAAGGTAATTACTATTGACGAATGTAATTACTATTGACCAAGGTAAATACTATTGACGACGGTAATTACTATTAACGACAGTAATTACTATTGACGAAGAGACTCTTAGATGATGACATATGGCCCCCCATAAAATAACCAAACTTACCACAACGTCTCAATTATTGATTTAATAATATAACATATTATACAGATGATACTATGACAATAATTTAAGAGATATGATGCAGCAATTACTGTAGCAATAATTGAGTATAGCTGAGTGACTTCTCACGTAAGCATCAATAATCAATACCGTGTGCTACTATGCAACCACGCGTATTACTGTACTTTTACTACCGAGTAGTTCAACAGTTTTAACGGTTTTAACGGTAACACCTCAGCCGTTATTTTTATAGAAAGATAATTCTGTCGTTTTCTCAATCCGACAATAATTCCGTTGTGGGGTCCACCAATGATTGTGCCGTCGTACGAATATTCCCCGACAAAAAGAATATTCTCCGACCAAACGAATATTTTATAACAACTTGCTTACTTTGCAAAATTTATAAATATTACCCACAACTATAACATTATATCAAATTAACTCCATAATATTCAAAAATGATATTTATAGAAAATTCATCTTTATTTATAAAAGTTGGGGTCTTACAACCTCCCCTTCTTATGAAATTTCGCCCTCGAAATTAGGGTACGTACCTGGTATGTCGAAGAGGTAAGGATACCTTGATTTCATTTCTGATTCTAACTCCCAAGTCATTTCCTCAACATCGTGGTTTCTCCACAAAACTTTGACTTGAGGTATAACCTTGGAGCGTAGAATATGTTCCTTCTTATCCAAGATTTGAACAGGAACTTCTTCATACGTCAAATCCTCCGCTATTTCGTCCGGTTCTAACTCAATAATGTGGTTCGGGTCTTCCACATATTTGCGTAACATGGATATGTGGAAAACGTTATGAACACGAGACATACTTGGCGGTAAAGCGAGTCTATAAGCCACAGTTCCTACTCGATCGAGGATTAAAAATGGACCGATGAATCGAGGATTTAGCTTTCCTCTCTTTCCAAATCTCGTAACTCCTTTCCATGGAGCAACACGTAAGAACACATGATCTCCTACATCAAATTCCACGTCCTTTCGATGAAGATCAGCATAACTCTTTTGTCGATCTTGTGAGGTTTTTATACGTTGTCGGATCGTTTGAATCTTTTCTGTAGTCATACGTACCAACTCCGGTCCCAACAACGTTGCTTCGCCCACCTCATCCCAGCATACTGGAGAACGACATTTTCTTCCATACAATGCTTCGAATGGAGCCATGCCAATACTTGCTTGATAACTGTTGTTGTAGGAAAACTCCACCAATGGTAAGAACTTGTCCCAACTTCCCTTGAAGTCAAAGACACAGAGTCTTAATAGATCTTCAAGAGTTTGAATAGTCCTCTCTGATTGTCCGTCCGTCTGAGGATGATATGCTGAACTAAATCGTAACTCCGTGCCCATAGCTTTTTGTAAACTAACCCAAAATCGTGAAGTGAATCTTGGGTCTCGATCAGAAACTATGGATACTGGCATACCATGCAGTCTTACAATCTCGTTTATGTACATACGAGCAAGACGTTCAAGTGTATAAGTTTCTCGTATCGGTAAGAAATGAGCAGACTTGGTCAATCTATCAACAATGACCCAAATCGCATCAATACCTTGAGAAACCCTAGGAAGACCGGTAACGAAATCCATGGTAATGTGCTCCCACTTCCATTCTGGAATTTCAAGTGGTTGCAATGGACCTTTTGGTACTTGATGCTCCGCTTTGACTCGTTGACAAGTTAGACACCTTGAGATAAACAACGCTATCTCTCTCTTCATATTGCTCCACCAAAATGTATGACGAAGATCATGATACATTTTGGTACTTCCAGGATGGATTGCAAACGGTGTGTTGTGCGCCTCCATCATGATTTCATACTTTAAATCAGGGTTGTTAGGAACACAAAGTCTGGAGTTGACTCGAAGTATTCCTTCTTCATCGATTCTTGCTTCCGGCATAGAACCTTCTTGCACTTTCTTCCTCATACGCATCAGCTCCAGGTCTGTAGCTTGAGCAGCTTTAACTTTATCGATTAAAGTCGGTTCTACTCGTATATTCGCCATCATCACATGGGTCCCTGGAGTCTTCAACTCTATCTCCATCCTTTGCAAGTCACACAAAATGGGCCTTTGCGTTGTTAATATTGCACTTGTACCCGCATATGATCTTCTACTCAATGCGTCAGCTACCACGTTCGCTTTTCCAGGATGGTATTGAATGGTATGATCATAATCTTTCAACAGTTCAAGCCAACGTCGTTGTCGCATGTTGAGTTCCTTTTGAGTGAAGAAATATTTGAGGCTTTTATGATCCGTAAAGATCTCCACTTTCTCCCCATACAAGTAATGCCTCCAAATTTTAAGTGCAAAGACAACAGCTGCCAACTCTAGATCATGAGTAGGATAATTCCTCTCATATTCCTTGAGTTGTCTTGATGCATAGGCTATGACTTTTTCATGTTGCATGAGAACACATCCCAACCCTTTGCTCGAAGCATCACTGTAGATGACAAATCCCTCCGAGCCAGATGGTATTGTTAGAACAGGTGCTGAAATGAGTCTCCTCTTGAGTTCTTGAAAACTCTGCTCACATTCTTCGCTCCAACCAAACTTTGTATCTTTCCGAGTCAGCTGAGTTAATGGAGTAGCGATTCGAGAAAATCCTTCCACGAATCTCCGATAATAACCAGCTAAACCAAGAAAGCTACGTACCTCGGTCACTGATTTAGGTTGCTCCCAGCTTTGAATAGCTTCAATCTTTGCCGGGTCAACCGATATTCCACGACTTGATACTACGTGCCCAAGGAATGCTACCTCTTCCAGCCAGAACTCGCATTTCTTCAACTTGGCATAAAGCTTGTATTCACGAAGCTTTTGGAGTACCAGCCTCAAGTGTTGCTCATGATCTTCACGGCTTTTGGAATAAATAAGGATGTCATCAATAAAGACGACCACAAAGTGATCCAAATATTCCTTGAATACCCGGTTCATCATATCCATGAAGGCAGCAGGAGCATTAGTCAATCCAAAGGACATGACTAGGAATTCATAATGCCCGTACCGAGTTCTAAAAGCCGTCTTTGGAATATCCTCAGTTCTAACCTTCAGCTGATGATATCCAGAACGAAGATCGATCTTTGAAAAGAATTGTGCTCCTTGCAACTGGTCAAACAGGTCATCAATACGTGGCAATGGGTACCTGTTTTTGATGGTGACATGATTCAACTCCCGATAATCAATACAAAGTCGCATACTTCCATCTTTCTTCTTCACGAATAGAACAGGAGCACCCCAAGGAGAAGTACTAGGACGAATAAAGCCAATGTCTAACAATTCCTGCAGTTGGATCTTTAACTCCTGAAGTTCAATAGGAGCCATTCGATATGGGGCTTTGGAAATGGGTTTTGTACCGGGTTCAAGGTCGATACAAAATTCAATTTCACGCTCTGGGGGTAGGCCAGGAAGTTCTTCAGGGAATACGTCAGGGAATTTATTAACAATAGAAATATCATTCAAAACTGACGTATTTTTGTTTAGATCTGTGACATGAGCTAAGAAAGCTTGACATCCGTTTTTCAATAAACGAATAGTTTTATGGCTTGAGATGACAGCGATTGATTTTAATGGTTTGGTTGCTTGAATTCGCATAATAGGTCGATTAGGAATATGAAAACTAACAACCTTACGAAAACAATCAATTTTTGCATAATGAGTAGTTAACCAATCAATCCCTAGAATCACGTCAAATGCAAGTATTTTTAATGAAATCAGATCGATAGGTAATGTGTGGGTACCAACTTGAACCAAACAAGACTTATAAACAGTGGAGGTAATGAAGGTTTCTCCCAACGGAGTTTCCACAGATAAGTCAAAGTCTAATTTCTCCGGAATCAAATTTAATCGATGAGCGCAAGTAGGAGAAATAAAAGAATGGGTTGAACCGGTATCAAATAAAGTATAAACTTCTTTAGAGTTTATAATAAGCTTACCCGTGATGACCTCATTCGGGTTCCTTGCTCTCTGGGAGTTCACAACAAACGCTCTCCCTTGCACAACCGGTTTTGACTTTTCTGGGACGGCTTTTGGTGCCTCCATCCTAGCTGAATTTGTCTTCGGTAAACGACAAAATCGGGCTAAATGACCTTCTCTTCCACAATTATAACATGCTTTGGACGGCATCGCGCAGTTTGGACTGATGTGCCCCTCCCCTCCGCATTTGAAACATATGATAGGTGGTCGTTCTCCTTCCTTAACGACAGGTGCTGGTGCTGACGTCTTTCCATCATTGTTGAATCTCCTCTTCTTGAAATGTCCATTCTTATTGTTTTGGCCCTGATTACCACCGAAGTGGTTACCATTTCTGGCCTGTTGATTCCCTCCACGCTTGTTGTCACCGCTTCGATGACTGCTCTCACTGGTATTATCATTTTGCCGGCTGCTCTCTTTTGGTTGCGTTATCTCGTTATCGCGCTCCACCAACTGAGCCCTATTTACAACATCTGAATACAAACACAGTTTATGAGAAACAAGATGTTGACGTATCTCCGGCTTCAAACCTCTTAAAAACATCCGCGTCATTCTTTCTTCATTATCCACCAGGTGGGACGCAAACCGGGATAACTCCGCAAATTTTGCCTCGTACTGCGACACGGTCATATTATTCTGCTCCAATTTGATGAACTCCACCTCCTTCATGTGACGAATACTCTCGGGAAAGTATTTGTCGTTAAACAGATCTTGGAACTTCTCCCAAGACATCTTCAGTGCGGCAGGTTGAGTACGCTTTATCGATTCCCACCAGTAATCTGCCTCTCCTCGCAACATAAAGGCGGCAAAGGGAACCTTTTGCTCCTCGGAGCAACCCAAGACATCAAATATCTTGGTGATCTGCTTTATCCATGTTTCAGCTACAAGTGGTTTGGGTTCTCCCTTAAACTTCGGTGGTCCCAGCTCCTTAAACTGTTTAGCGGTGACCGCCTGAGAGTTTCCAGTATTTCCACCTACGTTGTGGACAGGAGCCGCTTTCACCTGTTGTTGCATGAATTGCATAAAGCCTCTGAACATTTGATCATTCATCATTTGGTCAGTGTTGTTGTTTGCATGAGGATTGACACCTTCCTGATGCACATTATCCTGATTATTGATATGTGGTGAATCAACAGTCGTCTGTGCTCCATTGCTATTCTCAACATTCTCGGATGCCATTTTCAGATACTGCCACAAAATAAAAATTAATTGATATGTCATATATTATCCTTATATTATGACCGACCAATTAAATACCATGCAAATAAACTTAGGTATGTCATACTAGCGAAGGAATTTCCCGTCTCTCCCCTCCTAGTTCTATTCTCACATCTTAGCCAGGGATCATATCCCTAAGCTCTGATACCAACTGTGACGCCCCCAAAATTAGGTATACATCACCCATCTTGGGTCGTCAGATACATAGTACAGAATACAAATACAACTGATTAATACATCTGTCGTGTACAATACGACAAAACATAAACTGTGAGTTTGAATACAAATATTATCTTCTAGAGAGTATTCATACTCAAAAGGAGTCCTCATTACATTTATTAACACACCATTACATAGAATAGTGAGGACTACTAACTAATACTATCATTCGGACCATCACTCCGTACCCCGACTTGTCCCAGCTACGTTCTCATTTCCTGAAGAGAACAGTGAAAGAAAGGGTGAGCTCAACTAGCCCAGTAAGAAATATTATGACTAAGATAATGCAGAATAAATTATCATTAGCCTTCAACAATGTTAAACTGATAAAATATAATAGACATCAAGTTTAACTGTAGCGGAACAAGCAATCCATTAAAAGAGTCAAGTAGAAAATAAACTCTACTATCTTTTATGATTTAAAAAGTTTTTCAACACTGTAATCGCTGAGACTCAGCTTAATAAAATAATCCACATCATCGAATCACCCCTGCACTACGGCCAAGGATATTCGTGTATTCATTAATGGTCATGATCATGCCAACAACTGTCCATCAATGCACTACGGGCCAATGAGGACTTTTACCACATCATTTGTAACATTACGGTCATGATTATACCGAATAATCCCTGGTCATAATCATACCAAGTCCATCTATGCACTACAGGCCACAGATGACTTTCAACATTTTATAAACATGAGGATGATGACAATGATATAAGAATTCAATAAAACAAGTTCAAGAATTAATTTATCCAGGAATTAACAACGTCCAAATTGTCAACATGATACTGCATTGTGGAGTAAAATTCAAGAATGCTTAGAAGAATATTTTCTTGAAAAGATACTGGATGAAACGCAACTATCAAGGATATTCCACAAATTTCATGGAGTATAGAAGTCAAAACTTAACCAACTGAGTACAATAAAGAATGGAATAACAAAAGAAATCACCATGCATGCGATAGACCGCACAGACAGGTTATTCCAATAGAATAATAAATAATGGAACCAGGTCCGGCGTAAACGCACAGACAGGATATTCCGACAGAATAATAAATAATGGAACCAGGTCCGGTGTAAAACACACAGACAGGATATTCCAACAGAATAATAAACGGAACCAGGTCCGGTGTAAAACACACAGACAGGATGTTCCAACAGAATAATAGAAGAATGTCACCAAGTATAGGGTAGACCGCGTATACTGGTTATTCCAACAGAATAATAACAAATGGAATAACAGAAGTTCTCTTCATGAATATAAAAGAAATAATATTCCCTACCTTAAAAGAACTGGATATTGGAAAAGTGATGTAGCAGAATACTTTTATTCTCTCTCTCTTATTCTCTCTATACTTTCTCTCTCTATAGCTTGAATGAATTCGTGAAAAATAATGAAGCCCTAGGCCTCTATTTATAGAAAAACTGAGGGTGGCTCTTGGTCTTAACGAAGGGTCAAATGACTCTTGGTCTTAACGAAGGGTCAAATGACTCTTGGTAATATTGAAGGGACAACTACTATTGACGAAAGTAATTACTATTGACCAAGGTAAATACTATTGACGAAGGTAATTACTATTGACCAAGGTAAATACTATTGACGAAGGTAATTACTATTGACCAAGGTAAATACTATTGACGACGGTAATTACTATTGACGACAGTAATTACTATTGACGAAGAGACTCTTAGATGATGACATATGGCCCCCCATAAAATAACCAAACTTACCACAACGTCTCAATTATTGATTTAATAATATAACATATTATACAGATGATACTATGACAATAATTTAAGAGATATGATGCAGCAATTACTGTAGCAATAATTGAGTATAGCTGAGTGACTTCTCACGTAAGCATCAATAATCAATACCGTGTGCTACTATGCAACCACGCGTATTACTGTACTTTTACTACCGAGTAGTTCAACAGTTTTAACGGTTTTAACGGTAACACCTCAGCCGTTATTTTTATAGAAAGATAATTCTGTCGTTTTCTCAATCCGACAATAATTCCGTTGTGGGGTCCACCAATGATTGTGCCGTCGTACGAATATTCCCCGACAAAAAGAATATTCTCCGACCAAACGAATATTTTATAACAACTTGCTTACTTTGCAAAATTTATAAATATTACCCACAACTATAACATTATATCAAATTAACTCCATAATATTCAAAAATGATATTTATAGAAAATTCATCTTTATTTATAAAAGTTGGGGTCTTACAACCTCCCCTTCTTATGAAATTTCGCCCTCGAAATTAGGGTACGTACCTGGTATGTCGAAGAGGTAAGGATACCTTGATTTCATTTCTGATTCTAACTCCCAAGTCATTTCCTCAACATCGTGGTTTCTCCACAAAACTTTGACTTGAGGTATAACCTTGGAGCGTAGAATATGTTCCTTCTTATCCAAGATTTGAACAGGAACTTCTTCATACGTCAAATCCTCCGCTATTTCGTCCGGTTCTAACTCAATAATGTGGTTCGGGTCTTCCACATATTTGCGTAACATGGATATGTGGAAAACGTTATGAACACGAGACATACTTGGCGGTAAAGCGAGTCTATAAGCCACAGTTCCTACTCGATCGAGGATTAAAAATGGACCGATGAATCGAGGATTTAGCTTTCCTCTCTTTCCAAATCTCGTAACTCCTTTCCATGGAGCAACACGTAAGAACACATGATCTCCTACATCAAATTCCACGTCCTTTCGATGAAGATCAGCATAACTCTTTTGTCGATCTTGTGAGGTTTTTATACGTTGTCGGATCGTTTGAATCTTTTCTGTAGTCATACGTACCAACTCCGGTCCCAACAACGTTGCTTCGCCCACCTCATCCCAGCATACTAGAGAACGACATTTTCTTCCATACAATTGAGCATACATTTTCTTCCATACAATTGAGCATACATTTTCTTATGAGATTATTAAGAATACATTTTTTTTAATATATGTGTAAATTATACTCATTCCGTCCCAAGATAAAAGTTCTGGTGGATTTTTCACGCATATTAAGAAGATGAATGAAATGACAAAATTATCCATAATAATATGTCATTAATTATTTTCAATATAGGTGAGAGAGTGACTTTCTAGTTTTTCAATTCAAAATATTATCTCTCCATACTTATTAAATATAGAGAGAGAATTAGAATAAGAAAAGTATGAGATATTTAATGCTATGAATATAATATAAAAAAATATATAAAAATTTGGTTATTAAAAAAAGTAAATATTTAATATGAAATTATCTAAAATAGTAATAAAGACTTTTATTATTGACTGAGGGAGTATTTGTTCCTCCCTTTTGGGACGAGGGAATATTATTTTGGACATTTGAGAGCGTACATATTTGTAGATACACTCCTCACCCATACGTACACGAGCACGCACGGTATTTGTTTTCCAACTACAATTCCCGTCTGTCAAGTCTAAGCTCATCATCACTATCAAAATAGTCAACCCTGCTCTCATTTCCTTCCCTCCAACGTCTCGCTTCCGTTATTCCAATTATGGTATTCCTATATTTACTGAACCTCAAAAACTCTCCGCCGACAACCACCACTTTATGACATCATCTACCACTACTACTATACGCCCTCCACACAAAAGATCCTCATCCTTTCGTTATACTCCTAGCCCTTTTTGAGTACTCATAGAGCCTTCACTTGTGTGCTATTTTGATCTACCTATCTCATATAGATAAATAAGCTTGTTCCGATTTGGGTATGGTAATGGCTGAAAATGAGGTTAATAATCTGAAGGAATTGAGTGGATCCCCCAAGTCGCCGTGGAACGCGGCAGCTGCCGCTGATGTATCTCCGTTAATGGGTTCCGATTCGGATTCTTGGCCTGCTCTTTCTGCCACAGCTGCCGTGAAGCCTCCGACTCCTCCTCCTCCTCCTCCGGTTACTGATACAGCCGCCCCTCTGCCGCCTATTTCGGTCAGTAGATTAATACACTGTCATTTCTCTCTTTTTCATTTTTCTTGTGGTGTATTATGAATGATGGGTGTATTGACTAGGGTTAAATACAAATATCTCTCCCTTCCCCATTTCTCTCCTTTTATTTCTTCCCATTCCCTCTTCCTTTTTTAATTGTTTAAGACCTTAGGATCCTGGCAAAATGGTACCAAAGCTTCCAATCACCGGGAAAACTCTTCTTCCTCACTATTTCGTCACTGTTCAGCACCAGACTTTTACATCATCATAAAATACTAAATTCAGCCACAAAACCCATTAAAACATCTCAGAAACCATCACCTATACAAAACATATAGAGTAGATGTAATTTTTTTTTAATTTTACATAACAAATTACCCAAAAAACAATCTTTTTAATGCTTACAAAATTTATTTTAAGTATTGTAGAGCTTCAAGTAGAGGTCAGATTTTTCGTAGGCGGGGCTTAAGCATCCAGTCAAATTGAGGCTGTAACCTAGCACATAGGTGGGGATTAATCGGACCTAGGCGGAGATTTTTAGAATACTGACCCAAACTAGCCCAGAAAGCATCCAAGCAAGGATCTGAGCCCAGTAGCAACAGAAGTCCAGAAACGATGGTCTGTTGCCGCTGGGACCTACAATTGAGCATATTGGTAATTCTCCATGGTTAGTTTAGGTAAATTCTCTTCTCAATCCGCTTATTTCAGTTAATATTAGCTTTTCCCCAGTCATCCATTTAAGTTTCTATAACATATAAATCATAGATTAATTCTTTAGAGTCATTACAGTTCATACCTACCGAGAAAAATTCCAAAAAAGATTTCAATTCAGCTCTTAGATCTGGATACCTGTGATTGATTGGTGTTAGGCTAATTCTATAGCATCATTTTGCACCACAAATTAGCGTCAACTCCTTAGTTACTTCACATATCTTACATATTATTCTTCAATTCCATTAGAAAAACACATTCTGCTATATACGCAATGAGATACATGTGTTAGTTCATTAAAAACTTCATGTACACACTTTTTTTTTCATCATTTGAAGTCTTAAGTGTTTGTTGTGTGCTCAATTACTCACAAATGTCTCTAAGCTATAAGCTAGGCAGATTTAAGCCTTGATTGGACTTGGTTCCTTAACTTGTTCATAAGAGATCCATTTCTAAGTATTACCCAAACTCACTTACTCTCATTTAGATTGACTTGTGTTGGTCTAATTATTGTTCTTCTTATGGGCTTAGTTGTTTAAGACAACTTTCATTCTCTTAATACCATTTGCATTTGTGAGACTCCGAATGGCTGGTGCTTCAAGCCTTATCTCTCAACCATTGCTATAACATAATTTCATCACATTTAGAGAGCTTACAAATAAAAAGTTTCATATCCTTGATGAGCAAACTGATAAATACATGAGTAGTATCACTAGCATGTTAAGAGAGGAATCTTTTGGCAATGACTGTAATTTTACATATCCTTTTGGCCAAGGAGATGATGAAAAAAAGAAGAACACAAGAAGAAGAGGGCATTGTTTTGATTATGAAGAGAAGGGAAGAAATGAGAAACATGGTGCTGAACTTAAGTATGTTAAGTTAGTATTTCCAACCTTTTTGAAGAGGATGGTAACAAGCCTTTGAAATTTGAGTTATTCACTTGCACTGAAAATTCAGTTTATGAGGCACTGTTGTATGAGGAACCGCTATCAATTATGAAGAACCTGAGTATCAAGAAGGGTTCCCCGCATATGATGGAGAGCCACAAACAGCCTACAAGACAAGAAGAGTCGATGGAGAATGGAGCCCGTGTTTGATAAAAGTCCTGAAGTGAAGCAAGGATTCATAAAGAAGATAGGAGTATTGGCACTTCCTGATCATAAACAGAGAATGTCCTTTGTAAAGGAACTGTCAAAGCAGCCTCACATGCTACAATTCAGGTCAGAAAATGATGACAGTCACAAAAGTTTCAGCTCCACAAGGTCCCAAGCTATATGCAGAACAGTTTGAGAAAATGAGAGGCTTTGAGAGTGTTGTTTACCATCCAGTGCAGTCCAAAAAGGAATGGTTTACAACTCCAAACTCTTGGAGAGTCAAAACTATTCAAGTATGCGAGATCTTACCGCTTGAAGGTTATGTTAAAGCATACTTCCATTCCACTCTGTACTCTAAAATAGATACTTTTAAGAGGCATTTTTCCTTCTATGGACCAGAGGGACTACAAGAGCCTTAGAAAATTGTTGTGAGAATTGAAGAAAAGGATGCAGTCTATACTTCATCAGAGTTTGTTCCATTCTTGTAATCAGAATTGAAGGATGGCATGGCAAGCTTTCGGGATAATGGAATTGTGAAAAAAAACCCAAAGTCTCTTGCATAAGGTTTTTGTAAAAGATTTGGTATCCAGGATTGTTATGTCACAGTTTAGGGAACCTATCATTTCCATATCAATCTTATGTTTTGACCCTGGTGGACTTCTTTTGGTTGCTGTCTATATTCATGGAGACAATATAAATATTTTTTGAAGTATGCTCTTCTGCTTGCAAAATGGATCAAGAACTCATAACAATGATTGTGATTTTTGTTATGTGCACCTTTACAAGCTTCACCATGGCATTACTTCAGTTGTGATTCAAGACAATTGCTTAAGTCCTTATAGCCAGGGGATAGCTATGATTTCCTCTAGAGGAACTGATCATGTTCTTGCTCTTTTCCCTTTTGGCAGTAAGACTGGATTTGAAATGCAAAATTCTCATCTCAGTGAGCGCACACTCTTTCTTGTTCTTTCTTTAACAAGGTGGTTTAATTCATCTTCCATGATAAGGAATTTTGAATGAAATAATACAACAAGAAATGTTGCATACTTGGCACAAATAATGGTGTCAGTCCCATCTGATCTAGCTGCTGCTGTTCTTATCATTTCTTCTGTACACCACAATTTACAATATACTCTTCTTAATGTAAATACCTTGGAGCACCTAATGAGGCATACACCTTATGGGAATGTCGTAATGACCTTCAATGTGTATTGTTGCCCTCAGTAAGTGGAGAAAGGGGTGAATCTTTCTTAAGAAATGAGACAAGTTCATTGGTTCAAGGACAAGAGGAGGAGTTTGGGATGAATGGGGACTTTGCTCGATGGAGGGACATCTTCCAAGCAGCATATTGGCCTGGAAAAGAGAATTTCATATGTGAGATTACTCTTATCTGACATGGTGATGCAGAAACTTGTGAATTCATGCTTCTTCTCTTTGAATAAGATATTAAAATGATTAGAGGGGAGCAATATGCAAATAATGTTCTAGAAGAAAATGTGATATCCAAAGTACATTGTGGACCAACCAGGTTCTTAACGAGATGGATTAGTAATCCTCTGAATAATGATGTAAAGTTGTTGGAAGCTCAAAAGAAATCTGGGCTAAGAATGGTGCACTTGAGAGCAAACAACCAAATGTTCGACTTAATTTTGAGAAAAACATCACTTAAAAGGGGATCAAGCTCAGTTGGGGAAGACTTTGAACTGAAGGAATACTAGAATTTATCGCATAACCAAGCTACCATCAAAGAGGGTCTTCACCAGATTTCTTCAATTTTTCTCAAGGAGGTAGATGACCATGAAAAGGGTACTGGAAAATAGAGCTTTGTACATTTTTGGTCATGATTTTTGACCCTGGAGGATTGGCCCAAGAGAAGACGAACTCAACATGCACAAATATACCAGGATTGGAGTAAGACAAGTCGACAAATTGCAAATCCATGAGGACATGGATGTTCTAAAGAGGGAGGGAATTGTCAAGACTGGGTAGTTTTATTAGTTAACCAAGGCTATTTTAGGAGGGGTAGTTTTTAGTAGCATCTAGAAGAAGTGTACCCTGGCCATGTGAAGTCTGTTAGGGAGTAGGATAACCATGTGATGTAGGTTAGCAAGAGAGCAGAAAATATCTCTATTTATTGTAACTGAGATCACCTTTATTATTATACTGATGAATATATGAAATTGAGAGAGCTATGAGCTTATCTCCATTCCCTATTTCTCTCCTTTTTCTGCCCATTCTCTCTTCCTCCAATTCTATTTCATTCTGGCTTAGGCACAATTTGTCCTTTTTAGTTGTTCAAGACCTTGGGGTCTTGACATAAACTACCTAAAAAGTAATAGTTATTGTAAGATTTATTGTTTATTAATTTTTAATGAGTCGATCAATTTTGAGTTTGAAAATGTCTCAAATTGACTTTCAAAAGTCAATGATCTTGTAATTTGGAACGGAGGGAGTACTTTTTTTACTCTTCCTTAAAAGAATATACTACCTTGACATTCTAAAATAATATCTTATCTCAAGTATTGGACAAGTTTATGAGTGTCAAACATGTTTTGGATATATAGTGGACATAATAAATTCCTTATATGTTTTATATTTGAATATAAAACATAAATGAAAGTTTCATACACGTGCCCAAGAGTGTTTGTGAAGTGTCATGGTTTGACATGGGCATGTTGACCTTATAAAAGGTGTTTGTGCTTGATAATATGCATCCAGTGAGAACTTATATGATTTCATTTTTCATGATATGTATAGATATGTAGCAAGTATATGTACTTTTACACATTTGTTTTACGTATGACATGTAGACTCAATTTAACAACATATATAGTGGATGGTTCCTATTGATATACAAGCTGCTGCATGCTTGATGCACAAGACTTTAATTATGAAGTTTCTTAGTTTTTTGTTGGTTTAATGATAAATTTTTAGTTATGCCTTTATGGTTTTCAGGTGTCGGTTGAGCAGCAAAAACTGCACGGGCGTGGCAACACTAATAGCTTGCATAAGCATTCACCAATGCGCCACCAAAAAGCAAGCATCAAGCGCAATCCAAATAGCGTGCGCCCTTTTCATGTACCATTAACCTATCATCAACAAGGGATTCCACCATTGTTCCATACTGTGTTACCTCCACCACACATACCCATGGCTGGATATGCTTACCAGCCTTCACCAGGATCCTTTCCAAGTGTAGAGACGCATTTAATAAAGTCTGGTAATGAGGTCCCTATACAAGCTTTTGTTCCTCCTGTATATGGTAGCATGCCTCCAGCACTCGGCGAAACCAATACATATGTTACCAATTTTTCTACTAGAAGACCTAATGTGCAAAGACCTTGTGGCCATTTCAATCCTGCATGGCATAATCTGCAAGCATTCGGTTCTAATAAGAATATCAATGTGCAACAAAGTGTTGGACCCAAGGCCTTTGTAAGGCCCCAATTCTTCAGTCCAGCTCTCGGTTTAGTCACTGGACCTACCTTCCCTGGTATGCTTGATATCAAGGTGCCTTTAGTGAAAACATGTTACATTAATTTCATAGTATTTTTATCTATCGTGATTTTGTATCAGTTGCTTCAATTTTTTGTTTATACATTATTTTCTTTGTCTTAGCATTAGACATGCAATTCTGATAACACCTTTGGTGTTTTATTTTTGGAATTGTATTCCAATGCTTTTTTTTTTTGCAATTCTGATAACCCCGACTGCTGGTATTTTTCTTATTTTTTTTATTCCAATGCATTTTTTACATCAAAATAGTCTGAAGTGGTCTTCTATGATCAGGTCCACCTGGATCCATGTACTATCTTCCTGCTCCATCACCAGTTTCTGTTAGAGTGCCTCATCCACCATTCTTTGTTCCTCATCCTGCGTCTGGGGCTTCTACAATTTCTTCAGAGACATCAGCCTTGCGAGCTAACATTGCGAGGCAAATTGAATATTATTTTAGGTGAGTCATCATAGGAAGATCTGATTTCTTGCTAGTTTGGTTTGGTCCTTTCAGGTAAGGGACTCCCCCTAACCCTCCCTCCGCGTGCGCGCGGGGTTTGGTTAGGATTATGCGTTCAAGGTTTTTCATCAGTTTTCTGCATTATCATTGATATTCATGCAGAAATGCAGTGGCCAGGTGGGTTTATTTATTTGGACTTTGGTATCTTTCCATTAACCTTATCCAAAATTATTTCTCCATTAGAACGTCAATCCTATTGATTACTTAATTCTGTATAACAATTTCACGAAAGTATACGAGATCGATTATGAAATATAGGGCAAGAAGAGTATAGTTCCCACCGTATAACTTCCAATTACTAATTACTAACTATGCATCAGTTTAATTCTATTTAGACAAATGAATTCAATAGCTACTGAATAACCACTAAAATAATAAATATAAATTCTATGAATAAAAACATTAAGGAATTCAATTTCCCCTGATGAATCAAGAAAATAGCCTTATTACTATTGCATTGAATTGACTAACTGGAATTGCCAACGGAAAATTACTAATAATTAATATAACTATTTTTCAAACAATTATATCGCATACCTATTATTATTAATTTCACTATATTCCTATGAGAAATAATAATAATAAATTCATTAAGATTCATTTTTCAATAGTTGCTTGCAGTATTCAAGTATATGTCGATCTCGTTCACAAATTAGCATTCACTCCTAGGAAGAATTACTAATCACAAGTTACTACATCCTGATTTTAATTTAAATTTTATTGTCAAATTTCATCTAAATCCATCAAATAATTGTTGATCAGACAATTATAACAAACATAACAAGATATAATAAACAATCCTATTATATAACCAATTCAATGAATAATAGAAATAAATATTAAATTAAATAACAAGTCTCCAATCTCATGCAAAATAGCGTAAACCAATCAGGTGTCAGCCTTTTGGGAGTTTGAAACCTCCCGACTTCAAATACCATGTATCACTTGTAAATAGGACTCCCATCATTTAATTAAACTCCAATTTAGCCGAGCAAGTGGGCTCCATGTGCGCGCCAAAAAGGGGCAGGAGCCGCGGCTTCCAGCCTTGCAGGCCGCAACCTCCAGCTTGGTTATTTCAGGAGCCGCGGCTTCTAGCCTTGCAGGCCGCGATTTCCATCATTCTGTCCATTTCGTGCATTTTCCTTGACCAATTTTTGCTTGTTTGTTCCTTCTGGAGTCAGCTACTCTAATTTCTTCTCGCCAAACTATCCTTTATCACTTGTAGCTATATTAAGTCTAAACTAACAACATTTTGCATAATTTACACTAACATTAGCTGAAATCCATTATCAATACAAAACTACTAAAAATACAATAAAATACTAATAAAATACCTGAGATTAGACAAAGTAATTAAGTAAAGAATACGAAATTCATAGATATAAAATCTACTCATCAAATAACCCCAAATTTAAATCTTTGCTTGCCCTCAAGCAAAATTACGAAACATAAAACTTAAAAACTACTAATGCAATCATACTATGAAAAGATCATCAATCTTATTTATAGGCTCCAAGATCATACAAAAACAATATCTAGTAAACAACAAATCATATACAAGCTTAACAACTCAGTTAGTTCTCTACTCACAATAATTATGATCCCATCGTATGTGTATTACCTCCACTTTAAGTAATTATACCTTAAACAAGATTATAAAATGAACATCTAGGAATTCAAAATTATCAATCACCAAGAAAATATTATAGTAATAATCTCAGACAGGGTAATATCATTCAGTTTACAAGGGAACACAGTTTATCTTTTGCCCAATTATTCTTCCTAGCTGTATTTATTCTTGACTGTGCAATATTAGTCTTTATTAAGCTTTTCAACATGTAACGAACTTTCGACCAACAACTCCCAAACCAGTTGGCTTTAGGGCGCTGAGTGTAAAGACAACTCCTAAGGGCTTATTTATTCAAATAATAAAGACCACAAAGATAACTAGTCAAGTGAATTGTCCATGATGATAGCTATACACCTCCCCTTTTATTATATATATATATATATACATATATATATATATATATATATATATATATATATATTCCAATTATTAATTAAGGGGAGTATTCTTTTAAGCTCATTACTTAACATGCAATATACTACTAGGAAGATAACATTTTATTATTTCAGCCTTTCAAGACCATAGTTTCCCCCCAAACTTGGACAATTGACTACCCTTGCTTCAATCAAAACTGATATGCAGTTCTAATGTTTGACCCATCTGACACTACTAAGACTTCAACCTATAATCTCCCTAAGGTACACTATTCGCAGTCGGGTTTAAGTGCACAAAATATAGGAATCATAACTACACAAGATCGATTTCTAACCCAATATCAAAGCTACACATGATTCAACCGTTCACTAATTTTCTAACCACATAATCATTTCTTATCATCGGCTATTCAACAATTCAGTATTTTCTTTCATTTATTCTCTTTTTTTTACGCATGCAAAATTACTGAACTACCTAGTTAAACATGCAAATACTACTGACTCTTAAAATATGCAAAGACTACTTATCATGCAATACAGTGCAATAGAACAAATTTTACTAGACATACAATTAAAACCTAATTACCATGCGATTAAGCAACCTAATTAAATAACTAAAATCATCCAAATAAGAATAAGTATCAAACAATCACAACTTAAACAAAATTAAATCCAAACCAACAAAGCAAATTAAACAAAAGTATTTCCCCCCCAAACTTAAATATTACATTGCCTTCAATGTAATACTTATACTTTCCTGGGTCATTTTTCAATCGTCTTCCTCGGCCGCGAGGTCATCACTGTAAGTCTCCTCCGTCTCAAAGGTTGTATCTGGGAAATCAGGTGGTGGCGGGAAATGTATGGGATCTATGCCAGCCACGTTGAAGCGTGTAGCAAAACTGATGATGATTGCATAGTGTAGTCCACATACGCGTCCACTCGACCCGCAATATTCTCCACTCGTCGCGTCTGCTGTCGAGTCAACCACAACAATTGATCCTTGCCTCGTCCCATGTTGTAGGTCACACCACGCAGCGCTCTGACCTCCGTAATAATTAAATCCAATGAAGCACCTGCAAGAGAAGCTGATCATGATCCTCGACCTGCTCGCCTTCCTGCACGCCTTCCTGCACGAGGTTCTGCACCTCCTGTCTGACTAGCAATCCTCATAATCTCCTCTTAAGCAGCAGCAGCAGCGACATCTATTCAGTATATATCCGGCGCCCCTCAGGTGTGCAGCAACGCCATCCCATTCTTTGAAGTGATCAACTGTGGTGCTGTCCAACATTGACTTTTCAAAAATTTCATTCGGGCTTCATATCACCCCAGCGTTTCTACACAACCCATAAATGAGTGAGGGATGTGGAAGTCCACTGGTGTCACCGCCTCTCAATTCTCAATGCTGCAAAGGATGGAGCGGTAGATGGTACTGCCCACGTCTATGGTTTTCCCTTTGACAATAGCATATAGTAGCACCGCCCTAGCTTTGTTGACCTCTGAAACATGTGAAGAAGGCATTAACTTGGCACATAAGAAATAAAACCATGCCTTGCCAAATCTGCTCAGGTTGCCTCTTGGAAAAGAGACTGCTTCATCGGTCCTTATCGTCCATTGAGCCCCTGGTTTGCATAATGTTCCAAGGACGTCATCCCAGTTCAGCTGTTCTTTGTTGTACTGTGTGAACTCATCATTCTCCATGGGAGCAAGGTTGTAGTAGGCGTTGATGGCGACACTATCAAATGATACTGACTTCCCTCGAACAATTGTCACCTTATCTCTAGCCTCCACCGCGTTAGCGTAGAATTCCTTTACTACAGCAACTACAACGGCTTCAGGTTGTGCAGTTAATGTCTCCCATCCACGCTCTGCAATCATATTCTTTATACCTCGACCATTGTATTTAAATAGCACCAATCCACGTTCCGGAATCAAATTCTTGCTTATAAGATAGGCATGAAACTGTTCGGATGCGGCTTCACTAACAAACTTTGTGTGATCGTAGGTCCTTGCGGCCCTTGAGATTGATCCTTCACCTCTGTGTTTTTTGGGAACCATTGGACTGTCAACTTAGGCTTGAAAACAAGGGTTTTGGTGGGAATTTTGGTTGAGACAATTTATCGAGCACCTCGAGTGCGCCTTAATTTGATCCCAAAATCAAAGCCTTTCAATGGATGAATTCCTCCCAATTGAAGCAATAATCACCAACAATGTATCCAACGTTGTATACACAATCCCAAAGATGAAGAAAGTTTGGATATGTTGATTACCTCTTGAATTTGAAGTTGGATTTTATGACTTTTGAACTTTAAATTCCTTCTCCAATTGTAGGTTGAAGTGGTTTGGAATTTTATAATGTGGTGTTTGGGAGTGATTAGGAGTATTGGTTTGTAATGGTTAGGAGTTGTGGGTGTTTGGGGGAGTATTTGGGAGAGTTTTGGGGTTAATGGGAGTGTATGGCCGAAGTTGTATGTTGTGGTCGAGTTTTGGGGCATTTGCTGCACTTTACTAGCTTGGACGCGCTTGAGTGCCGCTGCCAACCCTTGAGCGCCGCGGCTCGGGTTTAGCGTGGTCTGAAACATTCTTTTCCGAGGCGCGCGTTTCCTTCGTAGCTGATCCATTTTTTCCCCTTCTCATTTTGCCCTTCACTTGCATTATTAATTATTCTCTTCCCCAAGATTCCTTCTTCTGTCCTACAATTTCACTTTCTTACCCATATTGTTCCTTGAATTCCTGCAATTGTTCTTCCTTGCTAACATATTTTTATCACCTAAAAATTAAGAAATTCAATTAAATTGCTTTCATGAAATAATTTAATTCCTGAAAATAAATGATTTGATAAAATTATTTACTAAAAACAATTAAAATGAAATAAAATTCTAATTGAAACCATGGGTTGCCTCCCAGTAGCATTTGTTTTTAAGTCATTAGCCTGACTTTCTTGTTTCCTTTCAAGTTTGATCATTTGATGGAATGCCGCCAACCACGCATCCCTTTTCCTTCATTGCTTGACCTGTTTCTTCATTGTTGGTCAACTCGACGTTCTATTCAACATTTCCTGTACCTTCTTGGGCTAAGTAGCATTCCTCCACCTCATTTGGAAACCTGATAGTGTCGAAGATATTGGACTTGATCTCATGATCATTGACTCTCATGGTGAGTTTTCCGTTTCAAACATCTATTAGAGTTCTTCCAGTTGCTAAAAATGATCGTCCCAAAATGAGTGGAACCTGATCCTCTTCACAATCAAGAATAACGAAATCTACTAGGAATACAAACTTATCTACTTTAACTAGAACGTCTTCTATAACTCCTCTTGGATGAGTGATTGATTTATTCGCTAATTGCAGAGTAATTGCTGTTGGCTTGATTCCTTGTAATCCGAGTTTTTCATAGATTGATAATGGCATGCGATTGATGCTTACACCAAGGTCACACAGGGCTTTCCCAATGTACTGTTGCCCTATAGTACATGGTATTGTGAAACTACCCGGATCTTGCTCTTTCGTTGGTAGCTTCCTTTGAATTATTGCACTACATTCCTCAGTCAACGCCACCATCTCATTCTCGTTTATCTTTCTTTTCTTTGACAAAATTTCCTTCATAAACTTTACGTAGCTCGACATCTGTTCCAGTGATTCTGCAAAAGGTATATTGATTTGCAATTTCTTGAAAACTTCAAAAAATTTAGAAAATTGATGATTCAGCTTGTGATTCTTCAACTGTTGGGGGTATGGTACGGGCACTTTAACTGTATCCTTTTCTTCTTTCTTGTTCTCTATTATCACCTCGTGCTCTTTTTCAAAATTCGTGTTCAGTTCTACTTTGACTTCTTCCTTGTCATCGTTTGCCTTCTCTGCAGGTATGTTATCCTTGCTTTCTAAACTCTTACCACTCCTTAATGAAATTGCCTTGCATTGCTCATGAGTCTCTTTCCATGGATTCACCTCGGTATCACTTGAAAGTGTTCCTTGTGGACGATTGTTCACTGCATTTGCTAATTGGCCCATCTGGTTTTCCAAGTTCCGAATTGATCCTTCCAAACTGTTGATTTTTGTATCAGTGTTAAAAATATACTTTGTCAAAATCTCTTCCGCTTGGTTTTCTTTCTTGTTTCCTTGTGGTTATTGAGCTTGATTTTGAAAACCCGGTGGTGGGAATTGCCTTGGAGCTGCGTTTTGATTCGTGAAAAATTCAGATGATTTCTCCAACTTGGATTCCGGATTGTATATATTGGAGTACATCCCCTGCTTTTTTCAATGAAGTTCACCGATTCTCTATTGATTGCGCATTGATTGGTCTGATGATTTCCTGCACATAGCTCACATACTGCAGCTAACTGTTGTGTTAGCGTAGTACCCCATGAGTCAAATTTCTTAGTTAATGACGCCACTTGAGCAGCTAATGCAGTTAATGCTTCTACCTCCAGTTTTCCTCCAGTTTTCGGCTGGTTCAGTCTAGCTGTAGGCCACTGATAGTTGTTTGTAGCCATAGTTTCTAGCAAATCATAAACTTCATCCACATTTTTACTCATCAAGGCCCCTCTTGCTGCAACATCAATACTTGTACGTGTCACATTGAATAACTCATTATAGAAAGTTTCCACTTGCTGCCATTTTGGAAGCCCGTGATGTGGACATCTCCTAATCATATCTTTGAACCGGTCCCATGCTTCATACAAAGACTTTGAATCTTGCTGACTAAACGATGAAATGTCATTTCATTTTGCCGTTTTTGCATGCGGAAAGAACTTAGCCAAAAACTTATGTGCTAGATCATCCCATGTTGTGATTGAACCTGTCGGTAACGAATGCAACCAACTCTTCGCCTTATCACGAAGTGTGAAAGGGAAGAGTCTCAATCTCACCGCATCATCTGAAACTCCATTGTATTTGAAAGTATAACAAATCTTCAGAAAACGGACAAGATGGTCATTTGAGTCATCATTTGGCAGGTGTCCGAATTGCACTGAATTTTGGATCATTTGTATAGTCCCTGGCTTGATCTTAAAATTATTTGCATTTATTGCTGGCCTTCGAATACTTGAATGAATTTCCGTCACTTGTGGCATCGCATAATCCTTAACAGATTTCTGCGGTTTCTCTTCGGCCATTTTGTCTACCTTTTCAAGTTCCTCTTTTGTTTCCTTAATCCATTTACACAAACGACAAAATCATTTGTCAATATCATCCTCGTACAGTAGCAAATCATGTTGTTGAGATTGTGTTTGCATACACAAAACAAGAGTACCTGAAACAAGAAACAAAATCCGTAAAATTGAAATAAAAATCTAAATTAGGACTAACTGATCGAAATTAATATTAAAAATTAAAGCTATAAATTGCTCTCCGGCAATGGCGCTAAAAACTTGATTGCCTAATTCTAAATAATAATTTCACGCAAGTATACGCGATCAATTATGAAATATAGGGCAAAAAGAGTATCGTTTCCACGAAGATTGAATATAACTTCCAATTACTAATTACTAACTATGCAGCAGTTTAATTCTTTTTAGACAAATGAATTCAATAGCTACTAAATAACTACTAAAATAATAAATATAAATTCTATGAATAAAAACATTAAGGAGTTTAATTTTCCCCGATGAATCAAGAAAATAGCCTTGTTACTATTGCATTGAATTGGCTAACTGGTATTGCCAACGGAAAATCACTAATAATTAATATAACAATTTTCCAAACAATTATATCTAGGGGTGTGCAACCGATTTTTACTGGCCCAAACCGGACCGGTACCGAACCGAACCGGTACCGAAATTAACCAAATTTCGGTACCGATACCGGTTGGACCGATATACCGAACCGGTTTATCGATTAGGTACCGGTTTTATCGAAAATTAATATAATTATTATTTTTATTAATATTATTATTATTTTTATTATTATAATCATTATTATTATTATTAATTATTTATTAATAATAATAAAAAAATTAGAAAACCGGTATATACCGGTCCGGTTCGGTAAAACTGAACCATAAATAGGCCGTACCGAAAAATCAGTATATACCGGTTTTTTTGTACCGAAACCGGACTGGTTCTTTTAATACCGAACCGGCCGGTTCGGTCCAGTCCGAAAAATCGAAAAAATCGGATTGTCTGCACACCCCTAATTATATCGCATACCTATTATTATTAATTTCATTATATTCTTGTGAGAAATAATAAGGGATAAATCAACTTTTGGTACCTGTACTGGGACACGACTTACAATTTGGTACCTTAAGTGAAAAAAGTTACAAACTAGTGATTATACTTGAAAAATATTGTCATCTGGTGCTTGTACTTTTTAATTTTTAAATAATCGTTAAAATTGATCCAACGGGAGAGACAAACATACAGAGAGAGAAGCGAAGTCGACGCGAAGAAGATCTTCAATGTTTTGTTCCATCTTTCTTTGCCTCCCACATTCGCACCATTGCTCCACAATGGCACCGACTCTGGTGTAATCCATTCATTTTTGTTGCATGAACTACAATCTTCTTCCCCGATTTCATTTATGATTCCACTCCAAGACGAGCTCATCTTTTCAATTAAACACTGAAAACTCTTTAATAAATATATAGGAACTAGTAATCAATGGAGAATCGAGACAAGAAGAATGAGAAAAGAAGAAGGATAGAAAAAGAGAACCCTAATTTTTAAACAGAATAAAGATGAAACCTACTGTTTAACGGAGTATAACATTTTTTGAGTACAATCACCAGTTTGTAACTTTTTTCACTTCGGGTACCAAATTGTAAGTCATGTCCCTACTGTTTAACGGAGTGTAACATTTTTCGATTACAATCACCAATTTTTAATTTTTTCACTTTGGATACCAAATTGTAAGTCGTGTCCTAGTACATGTATCAAAAGTTGATTTATCCCGAAATAATAATAAATTCATTAAGATTCATTTTTCAATAGTTGCTTGCGGTATCCAGGTATATGTCTATTCCATCCACAAATTAGCAGTCACTCCAATCACAAGTTACTACATGCAGATCTTAATTTAGACTTCATTGTCAAATTTCATCTAAATCCATCCAATAATTGTTGATCAGGCAATTATAACAAACATAACAAGATATAATAAACAATCCCATTATATAACCAATTCAATGAACAATTATAACAAATATTAAATTAAATCATCATTGGGTTTTATTGATTCCCTAATAAATAAATTAGTTCAATAACTAAAGCTAAAAAAAATAACAAATTATTCAAAGCCATTCCAAAATACAAAATATAAGAGTTGAAGAAGAAAAAATGAAACTCTGTTGAAGCCTTTGTCTTCTTTCCCAACTCTTTCTCCTGCCTGCCTCTGGAAAAATACTCTGAACCCTTAAAACTACTACTACTATGAAAATGATACGAATACTGATAATCTCCTTTTCTATTAATGAAAGAGGGTAAATATATATCTTAACCCTTATTTTAATTATTAGTCTTTTATTAACTACTGATAACAAGTCTCCAATCCCATGCAAAATAGCGTAAACCAATCAGGTGTCGGTCTTTTGGGAGTTTGAAACCTCCTGACTTCAAATACCATGTATCAGCTTGTAAATAGGATTCAAAGCATTTAGTTAAACTCCAATTCAGCCGAGCAAGTGGGCTCCACGCGTGTGCCTAAAAAAGGGGTAGGAGCCGCAGCTTCTAGCGTTGCAGGTCGCGGCCTCCATCTTGGTTCTTTCAGGAGCTGCGGCTTCCAGCCTTGCAGGCCACGTCTTCCAACATTCTGTCCATTTCCTGCGTTTTCCTTAGCCAATTTCTTGCCTGTTCCTCCTAAAGTCGGCTACTCTAATTTCTTCTCGCCAAACGATCCTTTATCACCTGTAGCCTAAACTAACAACATTTTGCATAATTTACACTAACATAAGCTGAAATCCATTATCAGTACAAAACTACTAAAAATGCAATAAAATACTAATAAAATACATGAGATTAGACAAAGTAATTAAGTAAAGAATACCAAATTCATAGATATAAAATCTACTCATCACCAATCCCCAAGTCATTTTGTGTAGACTAATTGTTATGTTGTTTCAAGTAAGTTCAACATATTCTATCATATATAAGCTATAATATAATTAACTGTTGCATTGTCTTTTGGCAGTGATGAGAATCTTCGGACTGATAAGTACTTGCTTTCCTTGATGGATGTCCAGGGTTGGGTTCTAATATCTATAATTGCCGACTTCAAAAGGGTATGTTTTGATAGAATATCAATCTATTGACTATTTAACTAGTGATACAAGTTATTCATGACCTTACTTAATCAAATCATATGCAAGTGCCTAAAATTTTCTGCTTACATTCATGATGTAGACTCGTAATAAAAAGTACCATAATTAAGCATTGTTATTAAAAATGTACTTCATTTTTCAGGTTAAAAGAATGAGTACAGATATACCATTTATTCTTGATACATTGCAGAGTTCAAGTGCTGTAGAAGTGCAGGTTAATTACTCTCTTTCAAAACTCCCATCCCCCAATCCCATTGGCTTGTTTTTAAATAAGAGGTAGAAAGTTTTTTTAAATTATATTTTTTTATTCTCTTCAGTTGCTTATATAATGCTCCACCTCTTTGATGTAGAAGTGAGTGGGTGTTATCATAGCATCATTTCAAGATACATTTGGCAAATTGATTTCCCACTTTTCTTGAATTACTTAAAATTTTGATGAGTAATAAGAAATTTACAGGAAATTATAACTCTCTGATGAATAAAAAATATATGATCACGTGCACATCCATTTTAATGATCCGACTGGGGGGTGGATAGGATCTTAACAGAGATGGGTTTGGTAATTTGTTAGAAGAGAGCGTTTGAGGCAAAGAGTAGTTGGTGTAGATGAGGAAATTGAGGATTCTAGTGAATTCTCTCATTTGAGTCATGGCCTTTTTTCCACTCCAAAGACAATTATGCATATTTAAGCCTCTGGGTTTGGGAAATGATGACCATGATTTTATTAGCTAAGATGGGCTTGAAGTCCGTGAGTCCTTGACTCCTTGTGGAGAGGAAGTAACGTTTAAGATCCACCATATGGTGCAGCCGTGTAAGTTAGGAAAAAGAGAGCTCCAGATACTAGTTTAGTCTTTAGTTATGATCGACATTATGAAGTGGGGGTCGGAGGGAGCATAAAATAAACAACGAGGAAGTTTTGAGTTTTTTTTTTTTTTTTTTTTTTTTTTTGTGTTTTGTGTTTTGTGTTTTGTTTTTTGCTTTATTCTCTTTCCCAGATGACTTCTCCTCTTGTTGTTTTATTCTATTTATTTTTCAATTTTTTTTCTTAAAGAAATGACACGATAAAGTAAAAACAGGTGTACTAATGTGATCATTCTATATAATAAGCAAGAATTATATTTTGAGTAACTTCTTTTTTCTTCATCATTTTTATTTACCGTCTTTTTCCCGTTCTCATTGTAACACCCCCTTTCTCAAAGGGAAAGGGATGTCATGCATGAACATAACAAATACAATCCTTTATTAAATCTCAAATTAATTCTAAATAGATTGAATACTAACTGTCATAAACGCCAATCTAAATAGAATGAACTCAATATTAACATAATCTCTACTTTTAAGAATGAATGTCAAAATAGGGCCAAAGCATCCATTTACAAAATATTAGAAAACTCATGTATAATAGTAGTCTCAAAACTAATCTACTTATTTGGATCAAAGGTAGCTCTCTTTCCACAAATCTTGATCACCCCCGAATTTTTGCCGGAAAAAGAACACAACATGAGCTAATTGTTCAATACGGATATAAAGATGTACAAAAGAAGCACAACTGAAATACATAATCAGCTAAACAAAGTACTAAGTAAGGTCTCAAGCGTAAATACCTACGAAAATATAATCTCCAAAGTCTGAATAGAATATAACTGAATCAACAAAATTAGTGAAACAAACAGAAGGCTTAATCAAAGTGGTTAAGTGATTATTTCATATCGAGCTCAGAACAAAACACAAATATACCTTGCCACACAGGCAGGTCAAAATAATGCCACACAGGCAAATCACACATTGGACCGCGAATCCAAATCCATGAAAATCGGAAGGTGTGTCTAGCACAAACATCACCAATCCCCAAGACATAACAGAAACTAGGGCCGACCCATACGCATCTTGAACAAACATATCAAATGGCCAAAGCTCACACCTAGAGCAACATATAAAAGGATACTTCGTGAACTGATCTCATCGCCACAGAAAGTGTCATGCCTCGGTGCTAAGAAGACATGCCCGTGGTACCCCCACTGGTGGTTATAGTTCAGGTATACCCTATCTCTTATTTTACAAAGATATAATGTCACAACACATGCAACATAATACTAACTAAAGGGTTCTAAAACGTATATGTTGAACTAAACCAAATCAAATCATAAACACAATGTCTCCAAAAGAAGTTAACATGTACCGCTCTACAAAGATCAACAAAATTCTATGTATGAAGAATAAATTCAAAAGATTACAAAATATGAAGTTCGAAACATCTAGACCAAACCAAAGCAAAATAAGGATTTGATTAGAAACGAAACAATTAAGCGAGTACTAAATTCTGATCAATTAGCAAAACAAACAAATCAACATGATGAGAGTATCACTGAAAAACTATGGAATTTGCACAAATTGTAATAGAAAGAAAGGAGTTCAAATTACTGAATAAAGTCGAGGTATCAAAAATCAAACTTTTTTTCAAGAGTGCCAAAAGAAATATAAGAAAAATGTAACGAATGACGAGATAAAAAGAATACAACAATAATCAAAGGAGTGGAGTACGGAATCCGTACCTGATATTCAAAATTACTTCTAGCACACTTCACAAAATTTCTCTCAAATGCCAACGATAACAAATACGGAATGTTATTCACCTCCTATACATATTCACCTAGAATTAAATATAATCCAAACTAATAATTCCATAATAATTCGTAATCTTAGATCACTATTAATACTCCTAAACTTAAAAGTCAATAACAAAACTTAAGAAATCTTAAAAACCCAATATAAAAAATTATTCTTAAGACGTCAGTGCAGTATTCTGGTCTTATCACCATTAACTAAAATTATTTGTCAAATTAATTAGTTTTAACAGAAATTAGACTTCAAATACTCCAATTTAGCCTCAAGAATCACCCAAATCTGATTTAAAATCATTAAGTTATACATTTTTAAATATTAAAACTCATTTCTGAAAATCTGATTGAAAAATATCCCAGACCAGCCACTTTTTAAAATTTATAAAAAATCATACGTTAATCTTTAATGGTTCAAAATTGGTGAACATATTCCCAGCTTATATATGTATAACATATCCAAAAATTATAACGATCCAGCGATCGGATTAAGAGATATAACCAACGCAATAGACCTTAAAATATAAAAGGTGATTTTCAGATTTTTAACATTTACATTCAATCAAATTATATTCCTTTATATAAATTTATCTCCTCTTTCTAAATATCATGACTTATAATTCCATGCTATATTTTATGTAAAAACAATCTCTAATTCAAAAACCCTCATAACTAAACTTAAAATCAAAATACAAAATAATATTTACTTTTCTTGTTTGTTTTTCTTCAATATGCAGCAGCAAATAATCTAACTTTTGGGTCTTCTAGAGTCTTCAAAATCTTTTCATGCCTTCACTCTTCACGAAAATTGTAGCTCTTGAAAAGATACATGAAATAGGCTCAAGAATTACTTGATTTGTAGTTAATATGGCAGAGTTACGAATTTTCAAATTTAGGGTTGAAAATAGTGACGAGAATTAGGAAAGGTTGCGGTTTTCAGCAATTTAATGCATGAATCCAATAACTTCTCTTCCTCTTCATAATTGTGGAGACCGAAGAAGTGAAGAAATAAACTTTGGATTCACTCAATTCCGTCATCGGATGAATTAATTATGATTTTTCTAATGGGCTGTAGTGCATATGAGAATTCTACTCGGGAATTCAACTAACTAAATTAGAATAGAATTAGGGTTACATATCCACTCTTTAAATATAAATAGAAAACAATATGGGAGTTACCAAACCCTAATGGACTCTTTAATTTTAATGTAATCAATTATTAAATTATTTACTAAAAGAATTTAACTTTCCAAGCGAAAAAAATAAATAGTAACTTACCTTTTCCAATTCAATTATGCTTTTAAGAAAAATAAAATTAGTATATAATTATTAACAAAAATCCGGGTTATTACACTCATGTTGGCTGCCTCTTTTTTTAATCCATGGTTTAGCTTTTAACTCAACATTGTCCAGGCTCATTATAAACATTTTCATTTCAGTACTTAATTCAAAATTCTTTAGAAAGAAAAGAAAATTTTCATTTATTGCTTCAAGATTGGACAGGTCTCGAAGGCGTTATAGTGATTTCTAGTCTATTGGTCTATTGTTCGGCTAAGCTCATGTTTTCTTGACAAGGGCTAAACGAAAAAAGAGTATTGGAGAAAGTAAAAAATGGCAAAACATTCAGATACTCATTAACGACATGTTTAATGTCAGAATGTCTAAATAAAGTTTGAAATCACACCATATGCCCCTTCAAAGAGTAATATAGGTGAACCATAGTTGTCAAAGTCAGTCCACTCGGATGAGTAGACTCACAAGTTGTGTCGAGTTGATAGATGATCAAGGTGAATTGTAGCGACAGAAACTCGTCCGAGACACTAAACGATTGCGTTTGAATGAGTCTGAATTGTCCATTTTTGTAACCTACTATAATCTGAGACGTTCATACCTACTTTGAACTTGTCAGAAACAAATGAAAAGACAAAGATTTCCTTTATGGATTGATTATTAGGAAGAATTATCCTGAACAACTAATGTATCCATGATGGACAACAACAATTTTTTCAATTATTTTATCTTTTGGTTGTTGGGCAGTTTCTAAATGGCTTCCATTTAATCCAAAATCCAAACAGAACCATAGTCCGAAATGTAATAAAATAGGTAGTTATTAACTACAGTTCAGAATTATTTTCTTTAAATTATAATCTCATATTATGAATTATACTTTTATTCAGGTTTTGATAAGATTATTATTAGTACATTTGGTCAAGTTTTCTTTTTATTGCAATTAATTAATTATATTATTCAGGCCATAATAAGATTATTATGATTAACTAAATTATTTTTGTTTAATTATCTACTTGATGAAGTGACAACATACTTGATATTTATTAGTTGATGAATACCTTTTTTTATAAGTTGACATTATTTAGGAGCTTATATAATAAATTTAGATATATTTATATACTCATATACGTATTTTTGTATTTTTTGAGTATGTGTGCCTCACTTCGATAAGGCGCACATCTCGCCTTACGTCTCGTGCCTAGGCCCAGGGAGACCTTTACGCCTTGGTGAGCCTCATGCCTTTAATAACACTGATATATATATATATATATATATATATATATATATACACACACACACACACACACACACACAAAAACTCGTTCAAAATAGTTCAGAGGGTTAAAATGGGAAAGTACATTCATTCAAATGATTCAGACGGATAATTATCCAACATGTTTATTCATTAAGTGTTTAATAATCAATCAGAGTTTCTATTTCATTCAGCCATTCAGGTGTGCTTAACTATTTAGACAATTTCATTCAGTTTTATCAAACCACCCCTAAGACTCCTCGAGGTAATGAGGTCCCTATGCAAGCTATGGTAAGACTAAGCTTCAGCTTTGAGGGTTTGAACCTTCTGAGAGCTTATTGAAAGAGTGAGCATAGTATTGGTTATTATTGAAAATTTGAAATACAGTATAGCACACCTAGAAGGGGATGTTGAATAGGTGTAAATGTATATAGATGCCAAATTAAAATTTCTAAATTAAAATTTCTGATTTTCTTGAATTCATTCGACTAAGTATGTAAAATAATTGACTGTTTTACAATTCAGTATGGACATTTAAATTGAAACTTTGTTCTTAGGTTTAAGAGTTAATGTCTTTCTTAATTTACAGAAATAAATCCAAACTAAAACAGAAAAAATATGCAAAGTAAATAATTCATTCACACAAACACCAATATTTATATTTGGTTTGACCCCTTAAACCTCTAAGTACTGGGCCTACATCCAAGACCAATTATCAATTGATACCAAGTAGTTTTTCCTTTAATAAATCAATTCCGTACAATAATACTCCTTGTACAATATAGTTTTGAAAACCTTTGAGCATTACTGTTTCCTTTAGCACTATTGCTACTAGTGTTCTAAAAATCCCCGCCTAGGTCTGCCTAAGCTCCGCCTAGGCGTTAGGCCCCCTGGCGCCGCATCTAGGCCCAAGGCGGCAAAAAAATCCCTTCAGGAAATTAAGTGGGGTCTAGGCAGAGAGTTTTTTTTTTAAAATTTAATAACTACCCCAACCAGATCTTGATATATTCATTTTTCTAATGATTTACCATATTCATCATACAGGTTGTAGCATATCAAATCACAATAAGAAGTGAACAATATCAAGTCAAAATGGATAATTTTATTATAGTTGTAATTTTTTGAACTTGTACTAACTTCAAATTATATAAATGATGATACATTGGTAATATTTAGTTTAATTCAATATAATTCTTAAATTTATGTTTAGTTTCTTAAGTTTTAATATTGAATTAAATTCTTGAAATTTTAAATTTTATTATTTAATAACAATCTTGTTTATGAATAAAACTAATACGTTAAAAACATGTTTGAACTTTGAACAATTGTATGTTTGTGTTTGAATTTTGACATTAGTAATATGGATATGTATTTGAATTTTAAGCAAAGACCTTTATTATCTTTATTATAGATTGTTTTGCTTTATATTATTGTTTTGTTTGGATAAATGTAAGATAAAATATTAAAATTAACTTAAAATAAAAAAATTCCGCCTAGGCCCCCTAGGCACTAGGTCCCCGCGGCCGCCCGGCTCTTGCCTAGCGCCTTTTAGAACATTATTTGCTATCTCGAAATTTCCTTGTACAACCCTTACACTACTGGAACAATTGCAAGGCTTCACACTCAAAGCACTTAACACTATGAGTGAAATAATAGTAGTTGAATACAACTGAAACTATGATCTCAGCAAGACAGATGAATCAATGCTTTAAAGTTGCTAAGTTGTGTAGAATATGAACGATTTGAATTGCTTTGTCTCGGTTAAGTTTCAATGATTTTTCCGAAGTATATATAGAACTAATTTCCAACAGCCATATTTGAATAGATAATAAATGCAGATTTTCGGTTGAAAGAGGATAAAAAGCTGTTGAAGAGATTTTATCAGGGTTAAATACAGTTTTGGTCACTAAACTGAGGTCCAATTTATATTTTGATCACTGAACTTGATTTTTTTACATCAACTCATTGAACTACCATTTTCTTACAAAACACACAAAATCCGTTAAATCAAGTCAACTTTAAACAGATTTGCCACATCAGATTCCACCTAAGAGAGAGAAAGATGACCTGGAATTCATGTTTGATGTGGAAATAATTTTTTTAAAAACAATAAGAAATTAGGCAAATACGTAACCAAAGCCTAATTAAACAACTTGGTATTCCTTTTGACAAATTAAAATGGGCTATCCTTCAATTTCTCTGTAACTGTTCTCCTCTTAAAACCCCAAGACATCCATAAACTGATAAAATCATAGCTCGTCGGAAAATTTTCCTTATCTTCCTCCTCTTCTGTCTCTCTAATCATTCAAACCCTAGGTATGATCGAGCTAATTTGGGATTCAATCATATGACCCAAACCAAAAAAACCCAGCCCCTTGCGATTCTACAAACCCAAACCCAAATCCAGGGTTGTGTTTCCATCGTAACCCTTAACAAATTCCCTAAGCCGTCGCCACCATCTCCATTGTCTCGATTGCAAATAAATAGGAACTAGAAAAGGGAACAGAAAAAGGAAATCTTAGTCGCACACCGTCGTTGAATTACTTTTCATCGTCGCAAGCTTAGTGATTGTTAATAATTTAGATCTGAGCATAGGTGTGATTTTCCTTGTAGGCCCTACCATGGCTATCCTTTGATTGTTTAGATCGGCGAGTATGAAGTTTTTCTGGCTCAATTCAAACTAAAAATTAATTTAATTTAAATAATGTAATTAATTCGATGCGGGATGGAGGTTTGATGTAGATTAAAGGTTTTGCTGCCCCACTGATGTGTTAAGGTAGGTGGTGAGGCCATGGTGTTAAATATATAAAACGCCATGGCCATGGTTTGATCTGTGATTCATTTCTCAGGATCTCAACATTTAAAAAAGGCTTTGCCTTCTAGTACTTAATACTTTTAACCTTCTCATTCCATTTTGATACTTTCTCTTGTTTTAATTCCCAGTTTTATAAATCCCATTTACTTTTTTGGTGGTAGAAAAGCTTGATCTGTGATTTTGTCTACAAAAGATGTGTGGGCGATGGAGGTCATGGTGATTGATTTTTTTTTAGGTTAGTTTTTTTAGTATACTTATTTTACCTTCTTTTAATTATATACATGTTTAATTGTTTAGTTGTTCATTTTGTTTTAATTTTGTAGTGATATACTAATACTTTATTTATTTTATTTTAACATATATTTAGTTTTTATTTTGTTTTAATTAGTTTAACTTTCATTTTGTTTTTTTAAAGTAAATTGTTTGGTTTTTAATAATTTAATTAATTTTAATTATTTAATATGTTAAGCATGTCATACATTTTTTTTTAAATTTCTAATACACGTCATTCACTGCCACATCGTGTTTTAATTAGTTGAATAATCTGTGTAAGCTTCAACATAGTGCCACATGGATATGCATTTAAGTTTTAACATTCTTGGACAAAATTTTCAAATTTTGTAAAAAATAAAATGTAGTTAAGTTAGTTGACTGTAAAAAAATTTGACTTGAATGATGGAAATGTAAATTCGAGTTCAGTTCAGTGGGGAAAAAGTGATTTAATCAAAACAATTTTTATCCATAACAATATTTTACTAGCAAACGGTTTGTTAGGGATAAGTTTGACTTAGTTCAAATCTTCTGCTTAAGATTTGGACAAAGGTAGGGATATAGATTTGATCCATAACAAACCTCTTTTAATTATAACATCTATTAAATTATTGTTATAAAATTCCAGATTTTTTAGAAAAGAGTTTGAGGCCGTCTAGACTAATTCAGTCTACTGTTTTGAAGCCATTCAGCTTATAAACAAAATGGGTAAATGATGATAAGAACCAACCAACTATTACATTTTTCCTTTTTTTTTTTACCAACCAACTAATTTTTTTCTATTTTAAATTCTAAATTCATGTGAAGGATTTCATTTTTTTTGTAAACGTTAACAACTTTGAGTTGACCATGGTTGATTGTTTTATGTGGCATTTTTATTTGTTTCTAATATCTTTCATGGCTTCTTTTAATTTATTTCTATTGGCCCAAAATTCATGACCCACAATTATGTTCATAGACCCAGATCCATATGTTCATCATCTTCTAGGCTAAAGAAACCCTAAATTGCAAGAACTCTAATATGGATTGGCCATTGGAGACCAGAAATCTAGGCGGACATAGAGACTTTGATCGGAAAAGGGATTCAACCAAGCATCATAGAGACCACAAGCACTGAACCATCTGAGACAAATCCAAAGCTGCCACCGACGAGCATCATCTTTGCCAAGTTGATGACGAAAAAAGATCAGGAATTGAGAGAGAAGGAATCATAGACAAAGGAAACTAGGGTCAATTTCTGGGTTCTTATCAATTCAATTTCCAAAACAGATTGAATGGGTGAAAATTTTGGGTTCTTGTTGATTCAATTTTTATAACTCTGCAAATTTGGGGATATTTTTGGTGTTTATTTTATGAGTTTGTTGCATTTCTTGGTTTGGTAACTTTGCAATGTTAGTTGGCGGCGATAGTGGAAGATTGATGGTGGTAATTTGACTGTTTGGGGCTGTAGTGATGGTGGTGATGGGTATGCAATGATTATATGAAGGTGAAGGTGTGATGTGTGATGTGTGATGGTGAGCAACGATGAAGGTTATGCTAGGGATTATGATGGTAATAGTTATGATGTAGATCTGTGAACAATGAGTTCATGTTTTAGACAAGTTCTTGGAGATGCACAAGAAGTCGGTTTTTTTTAGGTTTAAGGATGAAAGAGTTAGCTCAACAAGTTAACTCACCCAGTTGTCACATAAGATTTTCTATTTCATAATTTTGTATGAATAAAAATTAAATAAAAATGCTAAATATGGAAATTCTCAACAAACGGTTGTTAACTTTTTTAGGAAAAACAAATTCTCTCTGTTTTAGAGTTTAAAATGGAAAAAAAATACTCTCTCCGTCCCATGATAAAAAGTCCTGGATGACTTTTTGCGCATATTAAGAATGAAGATAAAATGACAAAATTGTTCATATTTAAATTCTCATTTAGTTGCATAGTTTTGTACACAATTCATAGAGAATCAAAATATGACAATTAATACTAAGGGTATTATAGGCAAATTATTGTAAAAAATAGATTATTTAAGGTAAGTAGACATTTAGCCTGGGACTACTTAAAATTGTAATCATGACTTTTATTTTGAAACGGAGGGAGTAGTTGATTGTTAAAAACAGAAAAAATGGAAGAGTTAATTAGTTTTTACATCATTTACCCAAATAGAATCCAACCGACACTGAGTAGAAATTTTCAGTTCAGTATTAATAGTTTAAACATAAGCCTTGACTGTATTGAAATTGTTAAGTAACCAACTCATCTAAAAGTTTAAGTTATTATATGGAGGGCTCAATAATATATATCATGCTAACACTCCCCCTCAAATGCAAATTTTTATAGAGAAAGGAGAAATTAAAATGTATTTGCACTATTAAATTAATATAAAGACAATTGTGCAATAGAGAAGGGAGAAACTAAAATGTATTTGCACTATTAAATTAATATAAAGACAATTGTGTAATCGGAAAAATTTGAACACAAGACTTTGCACACCCAAAACTCTGATACCATGTTAAGTAACCAACTCATCTAAAAGCTTAAGCTATTAGATGGAGGGCTCAACAATGTATATCATACTAATAGAAATGTTAATTCCTTGCATAATATCCTAGATTCTTGAACATGTCTTGATATCTGAATCTTGAAGTCTTTTAAGTCTAGCTTAGTCCTTGGCTTTCTCTAGGAAATTCAATCAATTCACTTGTGCTGCTAACAAAAACTGCACATTTCTTTGTCATCATCAAAATCAACAACTTGCGAGGGATTAACAATTACTTCCCAGTTTTGAATTAACATCCATGAGGGCATGGATAACGTTGAAGGAGAAATGTCTATAGTAATTAGTAGTAGTAATAGTTATCTAGAAGGTAGCATCCATGTGACTATGTGATGGAATCATTGAAGTTAGTTAGGACAAGGAGGGTAAGATAGCATTTGCTCAAGTAATCTATCTGTACATAAAGTGATGTAATAGTGTCGAGAAGGCCCCGAATGCTTTGATCTTGGATTATTAAAGATCCTAACGAAAACCTTAAGTTTTATTTATGGGTGAAGCTAGAAAGCTTTATTTTTGGTGTACCAATCAGATAAAAAACACTTCAGCAGTTGATTTTCATTATACTTATTTAGTTATTTTTGTTAGCCTACGATTAGTTGCTTACAGATGTAAGTAGGCCTGCCAATTTCGCTTGAACCCGACGGGACCCGCCCAATTCCGACCCTAATGGGATCCCATTTTTAAAACCATATAGGGTTAGGTTCGGGTATGAGATATATCCTCTCACCCCCATACCCGACCCGATTATATGTATATATATTTAATTTTTTAAAAATTAGCATTTTGTATATATGTAATTATGTACTTATTTAGGTTATTTCATTATAAATTCATAACATTTGTAATACAATATATTGCTAGTAATAGAAATGTTCCATGTTTGATTTGAATTAAAAATAGTTGTACAAAGTAATATAAAAAAAAAATAGAGAAATATAATTTGAGAAAAAGAAGAGTAATCGGGTAAACGGGGCGGGTATGAGGTGTTGTTTTCGTGGGATAGCTCCATATTGGCGAGGGCGGCTATGGGGAGGGGACCCCCGGAATCCTGGACCATACCCTCCCCGTTGCCAGGCCTCGATGTAAGTAAATGATATCGAATATGCCCACTTCTGATAAAATCTTCTCGTTTTATTTTTAAAGAAAAATGAATGATGCTCACTTGTGAGGGAATGGAGGGCTGCCCTTTGTTGAAAACCTTCGTATTTTCCATTTTTAATTTGTGTTAAGTACATCTTGTCATCTTCTTAAGAAGATTCTTCTAAATACATAGCAAAAACTTTTAGCTACTTAGTTGTAGTTGAATCTGTAATAAATTTTCTACCAATCCATTTCCTGATGCCTATAATCATCTCTGATATACTTGTATTCCATTATGTTGCAAATTTTATTTTTTATTTTTTATTTTTTATTTTTAAGTGATCTGCATAGCATAATATGTTTACATTAGACCATTGGTATTATAAAGTTTTCAGATAGATGTGTAAAAGAGGGACTATCAATAAGATATTCAAGTGAGGAAAAATTATCTGAAATCAGAAAGGAAATCAGCAGAGAAAACTATAATATTGTAGCAATTTTTATTTTTGTAGACAGTTTTAGCAGATAAAAGAGAAAGTACATAAAGGGAGGACAAGGTGTCCTCCATAGAAATCTAAGTGGGAAATAACACGTTGACAGTTCCTCCTTTCTTTTTAGAAGTCTTTTTCCATTTCCTTGGTAAATGTGTATGTCATAATCTGTCTCTTTTCTTTTAAGTTTTACTTAAAAGATGAAACTGACGTTTTTTTTTCTTCTTCCCCCCTTTCGGTTATTAGATAAAATTCACTTTCATTAACTGGTAAGAATCACAATGGGATATTATTCAGTGACAAAATATTAAATGTAATTACTGTTTCATGATTGGCTACAGAATATATTTGTAAACAGTGAAACATTATCGAAATTTAGTGGCAATCAACCTTAAATTTATATAGGATATTTTTAATACATATAAAGTAAAGGGTTTTTTAATTTGGCGGCACGCTCCCCCTCTAAGTTCATCCTTGGTTTTACTACTGCTTTAGGATGAAAAGGTAAGAAGACGTGGTGAGTGGTCAAAGTGGGTTCCAGCTTCTGTAGACAAAAAATCGTCTTTAGTAGAAGTTAAAACATTGGGACAACCTGCAAATAAGGTTATCAGTGATTTGAAGAGTAATGATGTCAGTGAAGATAAAGCAATGGAAACCTCTGGAGAGTCTGATGATTTATTTTGGAGACAAGATAGCTTGGTGGCACTCTCAACATCGGACAGAGATGCTAAAAAACTAGTTGAAAGTGATGCAGAGCACAATGGTGGAAAGGTATTGTTTGATGCTCAAACTCAACCAATGGGTGAAGGAAATCCTGAATCAAATATGGGGTCTAATTCCGAGTTGCATATCAAGATTCCATACCATGGAATTATTGATGGTTCAGATGGAGTCTATTCAAAATGTAAAACTGCAAAATTTGTTGATCATGAAATCCATGACAGTGAAAGAATGACGGTGCCTGCAGATTTTTCTGCAGAGATTCAAGATAGCCCATGTAATGATTTTTCAAGTACATTCATGTTTGATGAAGAGATGGAACATGAGTTGAAAGCAACAAAGGAAAATAATTTTTCTTTTCTAAAAAGGTACATGCTCTTCCACATGCTTGCTGTATTTTCAAAATTTTGAGTATTGGCTTTACATTTCCAAGTCTATATGTTCAGACCTGTTCTTTCTCAGTTAATTCTTTATAGATGACGGGGTGGGGGTCCTATATTGGCATTTGGCGACTTCCAACTCTTATATTCACTCTTTTGATTAATTTAGTGTAGATATTCTGCCACAATTTTTCCATGTATTTTGAAATACTTTGTTGTTTTAATTCCTTTTCTGTATATGGAATCACTTCTGAAGTTTATTGTGATGTATATCATTATCATATTATCAATAGTCTGCTGCGGCATAATCAATATATATATATATATATATATATATATGTATATACTTCTTCTGGGTGGTAATATTTTATGGAGAGAGCATAGTTCAAAGTCGCGGTAGCGGCTTGTGTTTCTTAAGGTCATTTTTTGACTCGGTTTCGGGGGTAATATGCACCGTTGTGTTGGTTAGGAGCTTAATTTTTTTTTTTATATAATTATAAAAAAATTCTAAATATTTAGAACAACAAGATGGATTAATTAAGTTCACAAAAAACACTAATAATCATAGCACTTTCCAAATGATAAAATAGACATCTCGCAAATGTGTGTAGTACTACATTGTATAAAATTTGGATAATAATTCTTAAGATATTTTCAAGTTATACCTAGGTACTATATATGTACAATTTTTTTTTAATTGATGTGTAAAATATATATATTTTTTTATCCAAGTAAAATGGTTACAATTTTTTTACACTAGTTAACATAGCTACTATATAGTATATATAATTATTTTTTTGGTAAGTAGATTTTATAAGTTGTAGTTAACTTGAATACTCAGTTTTATTTTATTTATTTTTTAATACCAATTTAGGTTATAGTTAAAAAATTTATTAATTACAGTTTTTTTAGTGTGTGGTGTTTCTCCCCTTTTTCGACTCGTGTCAAGGTTACGGTTTGGCAAGGGCCGAAACGCTCCAATTCGCTCAAATATCGTCCGAAATGCCGGAACTTTGAACAGTGAGAGAGAGCAAAAAAGGAAGTAGGATTTTTCCTAAATAAAATTATATAACGAAATCTAACTTACAAAGGTGGGGTAATTAAACCCAACAAGATCTATCTGTTAAATAGTCAAAATTTCATTTAAACATTAGTTTTGATAGAATTGAACACAATACTCTTGCATTTTCTGAATTATAGACGCACCTCTTTAAAACTTTGTTAACAGAAATTGTGAATACCCAATTGATTTTTACTTTTATTGAGTTTGTAAAATCGTTTTAGGATTAGTGTTGTATAAATTCTTACATACCCTTCAATCTTCATTCAACCAAACAATAAGATTTGGGAAAACTGGTTTCTCTCTCCTATAAATCTTTGTGCTATTTTCCATTGTTTGCCCCCCTTAGCTTTTTGGTAAATTTTCAAACGAACAATTTCAATGAAATCTTTCAATTTTTTATTTTACTATGTTTATTCCTCTATCCGTAGAGTACATTGAATGTACATAAAATGACTTTAACAAAGTTTCTCTTATTTGTATTAACAACTACTCTAGGAGGCGGCCCTTTGTCCGGCCATTGTAAGATGTGTGTCGCCCAAGGCATAAGGGGCATGATGACTTGACGTCATCCTCACCTTCCTCCAACACATGTTTGGAAAAGCTCTATTGCTATATGAGCAATATAAATCCTTCAAGTTCTCTCCCCTGCCTCCTTTTTTAATGGAACAATTCATGTTTACATTGATGATAAACTTTATGATGAAAGTATAGACCGGTGGAAATATAGCTTGGTTGGTATTGTAGATTTTTAGGTATTTCATCCTCGGCGGAATTCATTAGAGACATAATCGCCGATGGAACCTAAAGAAGATTGACTAAGGAAAAAATTTCATTATGAGCTCCATTGTATGATAAATTTTATGATGGAAGTATAGACTGGTGGAAATATAGCTTGGTTGGTATTGTAGATTTTTAGGTATTTCATCCTCAGCGATTCATTGGAGACAGAATCGACGATGGAACCTAAAGAAGATTGACTGAAGAAAAACAATTTCATTATGAACTCCGTTGTAGAAATCAGACATAGATTAGAAATACATAATAAATATAAATAAAGGAAAGTTTTTATGAATAGACCCTTCTAATGATGAAGATGTTATACGCATTCGCTCATAGAAAACGGTGTCAACCCTGCCATTGCATATTGGTACTTATCAAGTATAGAATAGATCCGCTTCTCTTGTTCCTATGAACGGAATTGTTCCATTATCGAGTATAGAATAGATTCAGTTTTCTTTGTTCCTATGAACGGAATCCTTCCATTATTACCCTCTCTGATAGTTAGATTCTGATAGGACTGTGCTACAACATGGGAAAATGCAACTGTTGTTGATACTGCTGAGAAGCATGTGCAAATTGATGCCATTGTTTAATGGCCTTTTTGTTACTTGATCTTTATTTGAGCTTTTTAGTTCGACGGAAGATTGTCCTCGCTACTAGTTGTCCATGTTGATTGACCTCTGCTTGTGGTTTAACTTTCAAAACCCAAATAGATTTATAAAATTATAGTTCCCAGATTGTAAAGCAGACAAAATTAATGTCATATGTATAAAAAAACAATTTTAATCAAGTAAGAATAGCGAGTGCCTAGAGGGAGGACAAGTAGTTATTCAAAAATATACATTAGTGTGGAAATAAGAAAAAACTATTGGAGCACAGCTTGCCTATTTCTATACACATCTTAAATAGCAAGATCTCTAAAGAGAAATGAAATCCTATCCCAAATTAGAGGTAGAGAGAGATGGATAATTTTCAAGATTAGCATTCTTTTCAGTTTGAATGCCCCATAAAATATCAATAGAGCACAACGCACTAAAAAAAGAAGATAAAATATAAAAATAAATTTAGAAGATAGTTTAAAAGATAAAAAAATTTAATAAGCAAAAGATAAAATCAATAGTATCAGGGACAATAAGACTAATAAAACTCAGGAGATCAGGTGAACATGGCATATGGGGAAATTATGTTTTCAGATCCTCCTACTATTTCGGTGTGATTATAGTCTTCTATTGAAATATATTTGATTTATATTCTGTTTCAAAATCAAGTATAATTAACCTGTGTTTTAGATTTATCCAGTTATACGTATGCTTGAGATGCTTTTTAAATTTTTTGCTTATTATCTTTCTTTTGTCATTATTATGTTTACTTATGATTTTTTTGGTACTTTTTAAGCAGAGAACTATTTTGTCATTAAATTATTAATTGGCAAACACTTGCAAAGTGGAGTGATGTTCGGATTTCTTCGTTGTTTCCCATGATTTTGTGATAGGGGTAGTTATTTCATTTTTTGAGACAACAAGTACTGATTTAATGTTCTTCAGCTATTTTACTTTTTTCATAATTAGATGTATGATCAGGATTGCAGGTTCTGTTCATATATGCACTTTAGTTTTTGTATCTTGCGTATGTATTAAAGAACTATAATAGTGACTGCCTACTCTTTGTATCTGTTGTATTAGTTCCCAAATGATTGATGATGATGAGGAGATGACTGTCAATGATCATGCTGTTGAGAGACTTGTAATTGTCACTCAGGTACAGTTGTGGAGCAGCAGATCAAATCTGTGTAATTACAACTGTTCTTAAAATCCAGTGATAGTGCATTTAATTTCGTTCTACTTGCTTGTACTGGTTAATGATATATATTTGTTTTATTATTAAGTTGATGCAGTTCACGAGCAAGACAAGATATCGTTGTAGTAAGCGTACTCTAGAATCCACTAGGAGAAGAAAAAAAGAATGTAAATCCTTGGTGTAACTTTTATTTGAAATCATAGACTGCCTTGCAATTGTAGCAAACTTCCTTTAATATAGGGTGAGCAAGGTGAAAGAAATAACAATAGAAAAGGGAAGTTCTGACCAATTACATCAGTTAACGGAGTGCCTAAAAATAAGAAAAGGGAAGTAGATAAAAATCTGAAGTCATATCTTTTCCCATATCAAAAGCCTGTCCTCAAATATGGTCCAAATATGAATCCGGATCATATTTGGAAAGGTGTTCGTTTCGACTTTGGACGGTCAAAACAATCCAAAAATTATGCAGAAAACTCCTCTACTTCATCTACAATTCCTGCCTTGAAGTCCTCTTCATCAAAAAGTTAAATGTTATCTGCGTAGTTTCAGTTGTTCAAAGTAAGAATGTCCAAAAATTTGTACTTAATCCTTCATTCCATTCTATATGTTCTAATTAGTAGCGTTCTTAGTTTTCTTTTTAGTCTTATGATGATGATTGCCAAAAGTGTTTGAACTTTACGATGGTTGTAAGAGCATTCTGATTCCTGAGAGTTTGATAATAGCGATGGATGGTGAAGAGAAGACGGGTGATGGTGAAGAGAAGATGGGTTTTCAGTTTGAATGGTTACAGGAGAGTGTGTTCTTAAACAATAATTCAAGCGACTAACCTGACTTGAATTTTTTTTTAAGTGTAAGATATATCATATCAACCATGAGACTGGATGGCATGTTGGGGAATTTATGTGATGCTGCCTATTTAAAGGTGAATGATGACATTTTTTTGGATTTTGGTAGTGTTTTTTGTAATGTTACCTTTATCTTCTTTTACTTGCTAAAAAGAATAAAAATGTGAATCATATTTATTGTAGGTCATCCCCAATGAAGGGGTAATAATAATAATAATCTAGAAGGGGGTTGTATAGATTATTACAGTTCAAAATTTTTACCTTGGCCTTTTTAATTTGTAATTAATTTAATTACCAAGTGATATGCAAATAAATGAAAGATAGATAAGTCAAATCACAAAGATTTATCTCAAATTCTTCTTCAGGACTTGTGATCTTATTTTTATAAAAAATAAAAGGTAGAGAAACCTTTATAACATAATTTTTTATACAGAACTTCCAAACTATCCTACAACTAATTGTTTTGCACAATTGATCCCCGATACTTCCTCAAACTTAGTTGTACATTCTATTTTTCGATTTTGCATTGAAACAAACAGTCTCTCCTCCTCACAAGTGCACTAGAGACTCAACTCACTATTAACCTCTCTAACACTCTAGTCTTGGACAAAGGATTGCTATCTTTCTCATATATACATAAAAATAAACTTACTCCCAAGTCCATTTTCAAGAAGGTGTGGGAAACATATGCTTTTTTACATAAGTAGATTTATATGAATCATCACACTTTTATATATCAAATAGACACTTCTCCAATAAGCATATATAAAAATTCAAATCCGGAGAATAATAATATCACAAGTATGATGAATCAAATATATACATATATATATATATATATATATATATATATATATATATATAGGGTAATGTTCCATAACATGTATTTGCTATGGATCCTTATAGGCATATATTATTTATACCATTAAACCAAGAAGGAACGACCATAATTAGAAACTGAAAATTGACGTCTGCTACTATTAGTAGCGGACGGTAAAAAAAACACTTAGTGTCAGCTACTAATAGTAGCAGACGTTAAAGGGTTTGACTTGACCAATAAATGTTTAGGGTTTATTAACTAGAGTTTAGGATTTACTAACCAGGGTTTAGTGTTTATAACAAGATTTAAGGTTTATTAACTAGGGTTTATTAACAAAGGTTAGGTTTATAAACCCTAAACCCTGGTTAATAAACCTCAAAATCTAGTTAATAAACCCTAAATATTTATTGGACGCTAAATGTTTTTTTATTGTGTAGTACTAATAGTAGTGGACGTCGATTTTTATATTCTAATCCTGACCGTTCCTTCTTGTTTTCAATGGTATAGATGGTGTAATCTTATAAGGATCCATAATAAATACATGTTATGAATTATTCGCCATATATATATATATATATATATATATATATATATATATATATGCGCACATATACTTGTGATATGTTATGTCAAAGTATATAGAATAAATCATACTTGATATATGCAGTTATATAATCACAGAATAAGTATAACAGTTAGTATATAAACAAAAGAGATTTATTGAAAATTTTAGAAAATGTTGGCAAGGAGATTTAAGTTTATCAAGCTGAGAGTATTTGTGAATTGGTGATTGGAATGAATGGGAGGCCTCCAAGGGTAGTTTTGTCCAAAATAATTTACCTAAGTAAATTAAGGGGTTGATTAGATTTTGTTATGCCTTTTATTTGGGAGTTTCCTGTTGTATGGATATACGAATCAACTATTTAAGTTTTAAATGACGTACGACTTGATTATCAAATAAGAATATTGCCACAAGGCTTTTGGAGGTCAGATCCCTTCGAAGTGATCATCTACTCTCTTCTAAGTTTTTTTTTTCCAGAATTATTATCAATTGATAGGACTGATCCTATCAAGATTTATTGTTTCCCAGAGGCATAATAGAGATCTAGAGGGGGATCTTTAAAAATTTTGCTTGTTTAAAGATTAGTTACCAGATGATTAATTAGTTCTATTAATCTTAGCACATCGGATTATTAGTTTGCAAAACTCCCCTTAAAAGATTTAAAGAAATCTCAGTTCTAAATTTAGTTCTATGGTTGTTAACCACTTAGCAGATATAACATGTATAACATATATGACTGAAAGTGAATAACACAAGATCTTTTTAAGTGGTTCGGAATACAAACAACTTCTAGTCTACTCTTTTACTTCAACAAGTAGGATATCCACTAAGGATAGGTCACAAAGACAGATCACTAAGATCTATTACAACTGAACTACTAAGGTTTCTTCGAGTCACTTAGTCTCGGCAGTTCGGTCACACAGACCAGAACACTTAGTCCTCTAAATCACTTAGATTCCTTCGAGTCACTTAGTCTCGGTATAATGGTCACTGAGACCAAGTTGAATCACAACTGAATGTTGATTGGTTGAGGTGCTGCTAAACTTTGCAATGAGGCTTGATTCTTTTAGGTACTTATCAGCTTTGAACAAGTTGTTCTTAATCGTAGAGTATAGCTTTGAATATTTTGATAGAGGTTCAACTTTTTATTGTGTGATTCGTACTTAGATTTGAATTCTCGTACTCCTTTTATAGACCTCTGAAAATTGTCCCGTTAGAGAGTTCCTGTTGGTGCATTTAATGCTCTGATCCAGATGTTCTCTGATGTTGATTTATAGACTGGCTACTGGGCTTGCTTTGGGTTTTGGACATCAGACTGCAGTCTCACCTACCATATGCTTAGTGGTGTCACATCTTTTATCTAGCAGTTTAGACTAACCACCTTTGGATCTTTTAATCTGAATTTGAAGATGGTGAGTAACATTTTGGAATCTTTGCTTGGGAACCCTCATAAATTGTCAGTCTTCATTAAATGCTTTCTAAGTCACTGTACTATATGCCAACTTACAACTGGGTCACTGAACTTTTTTTTTCTTACAGTCAACTCACTAAACTCAATTTTTCTAACAAAAAGTTAAAAAAACCGTTACACTAGTTTGACTATTAACGGAAAACGGCTGAGTTGTCAAAAAAAGCTTATGTGGCAGTTAGTATGCGACCTGGCAGTGATGATGTGGATTTGTAGGAAAAAATTTATGAAAAAATGGGGAAAAAAATATTTTAAATTATAATATAAATTTAAAAAATTAGCCAAAAAATTAAAATAAAAAAACGCAGTTTTTTTTAAGAAAATGAAAACGCGTTTTTTTATTTAAAAAAATGCAGTTTATTTTTCTTTAAAAAAATAAAAAAGCAGTTTTTAAGAAGAAAAAAAACTGTGCTTTTTTATATTTTTTAATAAAAACTGCTTTTTTAAAAAAAAACAAAAATAATTGCTTTATTTTTCTTTAAAAAACTGTTTTTTTGAACAAAAATAAAAGCATTTTTTTAAAAAACCAAAAATAATTGCTTTATTTTTCTTTAAAAAAAACAATTTTTTTTAACAAAAATAAAAGCATTTTTTTAAAAAAGCAAAAATAATTGCTTTATTTTTCTTTATCTGCTTTTTTATTTTTAATAAAATTTGTTTTTTTTATTTTTTTAAGAAAAAAAAATTGCGCTTTATTATTTTTTTTAAGAAAAATAAACTGTTTTTTTTATTATTAAAAAAAAAATGCGTTTTTTTATTAAAAAAAATGTGTTTTCATTTTCTTAAAAAAAACTGCGTTTTTTTATTTTTATTAAAAAACTGCGTTATTTTTTTTATAAAAAAAATTGCTTTTTTTAATTAAAAAAATTGCGCTTTTTTTTTATTAAAAAAACAGTTTTTATTATTAAAAAATGCAGTTTTTTTAAAGAAAAATAAAGCAATTATTTTTGGTTTTTTTAAAAAATGCTTTAATTTTTGTTAAAAAAAATAAAAAAGCAGTTTTTTTAAAAGAAAAAGAAAGCAATTATTTTTTTTTTAAAAAAAAACGCAGTTTGTTTTTCTTAAAAAAATAAAAAAGCAGTTTTTATTAAAAAATAAAAAAACGCCGTTTTTTTCTTCTTAAAAAAATGCATTTTTTTATTTTAATTTTTTGGCTAATTTTTTAAATTTATATTATACTTTAAAATATTTTTTCCCCATTTTTTCATAAATTTTTTCCTACAAATCCACATCATCACTGCCACGTCGCATACTAACTGCCACATAACCTTTTTTTGACAACTCAGCCGTTTTCCGTTAACAGTCAAACTAGTGTAACGGTTTTTTTAACTTTTTGTTAGAAAAATTGAGTTTAGTGAGTTGACTGTAAGAAAAAAAAGTTCAGTGACCCAGTTGTAAGTTAGCATATAGTACAGTGACTTAGAAATCATTTAACTCGTCTGAAGACAATTTTGACATACTCTACGAAATTGGTTGATGGTAGAGTGATGGGGAACGTTGAGTTGAACTCTACGTCCTGCTCTACAATGCTCTGCTTTCTGCACTTCACGATGCTTTGGCAGACTTGAAGACTTCTCTACACACTTCAACAACTCTATGATGCTGAAGACAACTCTACGAATTTGTTGTCTCTTTGTAGCTTTACGTCTTCTTAGCTGATTCTCTACGAAATTTAAGTTACTCTGCGAACACAATTAACTATAGAAAATGGCTTAGTAGCTCTACGATCGTTTAACAAGACTATACGATCGATTTGATCCTATTACAAGTTCATTGAATCAACTCAAAGGATCAACCTAACAAGTTTGATCATTCTATTTCTAAGTCCTTGTATATATATTTATCAGATAAGGACTTTACAAAAACTATTGAACAATTATAGATTATAATCAAATTATCAAATTTAAATATGCAGGACAACCATTCCTAACAATTTCCGATGATGACAAAAACCAGTAATTTAAGAACAAACATCAATTCTACGATGCATAGAACATAAATAGTAAAAATGCTTTATCATACATTAGAAAGTTGTATCTCTACATCGAAAGAATGGATTTTATTAATGCATTGAACTTTTGAATAAGAGTATAATTGTTTACAGAAAAGAAAGTAAAAATTATAAAAATTTATTACTTCTTCCTCTTGCTTCCCCCTTTTTCTTTTGAGAGACACCTCTTCTCAGATGCAACTTTACTCTCATAGGCTTCTCTTCCTTCAGCTTCTCTCCTCTAAATTTCCTCAATAGAAGGTCGAGGGCCAAGGTTAGGCATATTGAATCTTTGCTCTCCTTGAATGCGAATCCCCTAAAGATTTCTATTTTCGAACATGGGATCGTTGGACGGGTGTCGTGAGCCCGCTGTTACTGCACTCGACGATCCAATCTGTCGGGAGTGGCCACGATCATCTATTGGGAGAGCTTGAATAGGGGAATATTGATGTTTTAGCTTTTTCGAACATTGGTGGTGTCACATCTTTTATCTAGCGGTTTAGACTAACTACCCTTGGATCTTCTAATCTGAATTTGAAGATGGTGAGTAACATCTTGGATTCTTCGTTTGGGAACCCTCTGAAATTGTTTGTTTGAAGTCAGTTCTGACATACTCTACAAAATTGGTTGATGGTAGAGTGATGGGGAACATAGATTCAAGCTCTATGTCTTGTTCTACAATCTGCTCTACGATGCTTTCTGGTCTACGAATAAGTATTTCACGATACTTGGGCGGACTTACAGACTTCTCTGCATACTTCAACAGCTCTACGATGCCGAAGACAACTCTACAAACTTGTTGTCTCTTTGTAGCTTTACTTCTTAGCTGCTTTTCTACGAAATCTAAGTCACTCTGCGAACACCATTTACTATACATAATTGTTGAGTAGCTTTACGATCATTTAACAAGACTATACGATCGATTTGATTTTGTTACATGTTCATTGAATCAACTCAAAGGATCAACCTAACCGGTTTAATATTTCTATTTTCAAGTCCTTGTACATATATTTCTCATATAAGGACTTTACAAAAACTACTGAACAGTTATACATTATAATCACGTCATCAAATTTAAATATGCAGGACCATTCCTAACAAGATTCTTTGATCATATGCATTTAGAATTGCCTGATATAGTGTTGGCTAAAAAAATCCTAAACTTGGTCAAACGCAGACTTCGTAGTTCCCTTCTCTTCCACAAGGCCTCCCAACATGCAGATCTTTCTTCTTGGTTCATTTAAGAAGTGTATGTTCATGTCTGCATAGTCTGATTGGTGTTATAGCCGCCACATTACTCGGTTTGGCCATTTGATATTTTTGGTATTTGTTTTGGGGAATGCCCCAAGCCACTGTAATTGTCGTTCGTTTTATTTTGCCAAAGAAAAGAAAAAGAAAAAAAGGGGCCTCCTTTTTTACTTGATGGATTGTTGTGTGGGAGAAAGAACTTAATCATGGGTCTCCATTCTAAATACCCTGAATGGTTACGTATAGAAATGTTTAATATTAAAATAAAGTTTCTCAGATTCTTAGATTTAAAGAATTAAGATGCAGAATGAGTCTGCGAGACATGGTTGGACCAATACTAAGAAGCGCGGATATTGGTGCGGGGACACGGGGATATGAAGATTCACCCGATCTCAAAATATGGGAATTCGACATATATTTACTATTAAATATTTAAATACTTGTGTTCATATATATATATATATAAATATATATAAATGTATGATTAACATTCAACAAAATAGATACTACAAGAGAAAATAAAAAAAATCCAACAAACAATACATTTTTAATGTTTGAAAGTCATAAAAATAACCAAAAAAATCATAGATAATTGAAAACACATAAGTTACAAAGGAGGTGCGAATCCCTATGTCCCCGAGAATTGGAGTATCCGGTGTGGGGATACAGAAGTTTGTCGGGAAAATGAAAAATTCCTGTTTTCTAGGACCAATATAAGAGGCTTTGGAAACCCATGTTAATAATAGAAGATTCAAAAAATTTTATTTTGGTAATTTGTAATTATCTCATTAGAGTTCAAATTAGGTTAGGAAAGGTTTTTAGGAGTACTATAAATAGAGATGTACTTTGTTATTTACATAATTAATCATAAGAACTGATTGAGATTTGTGAGAATTATTCTGTAAGATTTATTCTCGTCCCAAAACCCCCGTCTCTATCAATTAATTTCAGATTTGCTGTGAATCTTGTTCCTCAACATCCAAAGGATGTAAAATACTGGAGGTAAATTTAGCAAAATAAAATAAAATATTGGAGGTAAACTTCTTTTACCTCATCCACTGTATAGGTTAAAAAAGGTCGATTTTGACTATTTGCATTGGTGGAAAAACAAATATTGAACTAAGAAGTCTTAGATTCAGAACTTGAGGCTGCTTTTATCTGAGACCAAAATTTTGAGACCCCTAGCATTACCCATGAATTTATGAACTTTGTCATAAAATTATAAATTGAACTACAGTCTTAGATTCTGAAATTGAGGCTGCTATTGTTCTATATTTTTGTTCTAAAGAAATAAACATATAAGGTATGAAATTTAAAATTCTACTTAATTTCTAGTAAAATTCGTTCTATGCATGCAAAGCTGTTCAAGAAGTGATAAGAGTTTTGGCCCTCGTATCCAGAAAACCTCCAAAGGAAAATGGGCTCGGTGAAGTAAACTGTTAATTTTTGAAATAATTTGACACAGCTATTTCTCGAACATCAGGAAGTGACTGAAAGTTCGTTAAAAGAGACCGCCCAGTTATGACCAGGAAAAGTTTTATTTTATTTAGATAATTAATTTTTGGCCCCAATTACGGGGGGATTATGACCAGGAGAAAGCATTTTTTGCATAAATTTATGTATTATAGTTCAAAGCATAAGGTGAGAGATCATGTTTTACCGTCTCTTAAGTAGAGTTGTGTTATTGACCAGTCTAAAGGAGTGATGTTTCTGATCAATTTAGTGGGAAATTCTCGTCATTTTGTTAAATCCATGCACTCTTGTGGTTAAAACTGTGAATTGTTGTTTCTTCAATGAAAACCAATACATGGTTGTTTAAATAAAGTATTCGATCACATATTGAGCTGCGGCACACTGAATAACTGCAAATGTCTCTGTGCAAGCATTTTGCATTAAAAAAAACCTCACTTGTTAAAGGTTTCCATTAAGCTCAAGCTAAGCCATTGACCCTACATATAGTACTGAATTCTTCTAGAATGTTGAAAGTATATAATATCAGTAAAATTATACATTTATATATATGTATATATGTATGTTTGTGTAGGCAAGTATTTATATATACACACACATAGTATATTTATATTTACATAGACACTTGTAAGGAACTTAGAGTTTGATTGATGCTCTAGTTATTTGCTGTCATTCTGGCACATACACTGAATTGGGCACTTGGACTGTGATATGATTTTTTAAGGTGATAACTAAATCTCTTTTGAAAATATTATTAGGGATTCAGAGTCTTTACGTAAAACTATTATATCAACACACTAAATTATAAGCAAAATCTATTGATAGGCTAAACTTCCACTTTAAAATTATGGGCAAAAATCATTTAAGTTTTCTTTCTTGGATGCTTGTCTTTCTTCATTGTTGTATATCAGTACTTAATTGATGAATCCCAGTTACGCTACTAAATCACATCATTCTCTTCAGTTTCTGAAGTTTGGTTGAGGCAAAGGTTCCACTAATTTGTTTATTGGTGTTGCTCTTTCTCTCTCTTTGCTGTTATCAAAACTGAGCTACTGATTAATGTTGTTAAAAGCAAATTTTCTGACATATGATGACTAATGGTTTATTGTACACCTTCTGCAGAATAGCCGGATAGGTGAAGAACCTAGAACTAGTGTAAATGAATCAGAATCTATATCAATTGAGCTTGCGTCTGCTATAAATGATGGCCTCTACTTTTATGAGCAGGTTGATCATGTTATTCATACTGTTACTTGTCAGCCTTATTCGTGTTTAAAACTACCTTACCATATCTTCTCTGTTTGTCACTATCAGGAATTAAAGGCCCAGCGATCGAATTGTAGACGGAATACCTTAAGTAATGAAACTAGACATGGGAAATCGAGATCTTATGTTAGTTCTGCAGCAGGGTCAATAGCTGTTGAAAATTCTGCTGGAGGCAGTGGGTGTGAAGTGCCAGGAAATGCTAATTCTCGAAAGAAGCTAAATAAAGGCTTTTCCAAGCAACAACCAATTCATAAACAACGCCTCTTCTCAAGCACGTTCAGAAATCATGGAAGCGGTCGTACTCATGGAATTATATCAGAAAGTCCACCTAGTAATTCAGTTGGATTTTTCTTCGGGTCTACTCCACCTGATAATCATGTGTGAGTTCAGCCTACGGTGTACTATTTCTATTATAGATCTATTTCTTCAGCTAAGGCATTGATTCTAGCATTCTGAACGTATGTTTCTTCTGAAAGTGAAAGTATACTTTTAGTTCAAAGATAGTGTTAGAACATTTATAAAGCTTTACAAACATTGATTTATTTATTATTATTTTATTTTATAATTAGTAACCCACTTTGTTAGTATGAAGCTAATCACATCTTCGAAGTTGGGTGGTGTGTCTCATGCCAACCTTTCCGAAAGTAGTCCACCTGTGGGATCCATGCCAAAGTCATTTCCACCTTTTCAGCATCCAAGTCATCAGCTTCTAGAAGAAAATGGGTTCAAGCAGCAGAAGTAAGGGTGCAATTGTACATGCATGCTTGTACAGGTATGTGTGATCCATATAATATAATCTTTTAATTGGCTAACTTGGTTTCTCTTATATTAGGTATCTGAAGTATCAGAAGCGGTGCTTAAGTGACAGAAAGAAGTCAGGAATTGGTTGCAGTGAGGTGCAAATTTCTTTAAATTCTGATCAGATGTCCTTGTTTTTCTAGAGATAATGTTATGTTTGACTTTGGTAGCTCAATACTTCTATTAGTCATGTGGCACTAGGAATTTTAGTTTTGATGAGTAAATATTCAGTTTTGCCATTTTTATCACTAGTATACTTAATTCTTTAGTTAGCTGTGAACTACTCAGCAACATCACATTTTCCTTCTTGTTTGTGTTTCTCTCTAGTTGCACTTAATAAGCTTGGAACTTCTTTGTCGTTCTCCAAGCCATTCTTTCGCTAGTTAATTTCTTTGTGGTATCATTTAAACAAGCAACGTAATTCTGTTAAGTAGAATGCAAGTGTGACGCCCCCAAATCCGGGTATCTTCCAACCCGATAGATGGTGCTACACGGTGCTACTGTTCACACATACATTCAATTGAAATATATCAATAGAGTGAATGTATTTTATATATTACATAATAATATTTCCCTTCCCAGGTTCTTAGTAACCATTACATAGTTCTTCGTCATAGTATCAAATTAATACAAAAGTAATAATATTCTATTACAAAGATAACTACTTGTCCGCTTTAGCCTTCCCTTTGTCCTTATTGGATCCTTTGATCCGTTCATTCTTAGCTGCATTCATATGGTTCAAGCAAGGGTGAGCATAACTAGCTCAGCAAGTAAAACAGTTATTATCGAGTAACATACATGAATCATATGAATATATATATCTTCTATAACTGAATCAATAGTTATGAAGTACTATAAATAAATCAAAATAACACTTCTCTTTTCTTAAAAATGTTTAACCATGAAAATCATCGGTTAAACCTTTAGTTTGGTCAAAGACCTTGAGCATTTCATTCTTTCTTTAAAAAGGACAACCCGACATCAAGTTCGAAGTTTGACATTTCTTACGAGCATGTCTAGGTGATCAGCCTATAATACTCTATGTTGTACAACACTACTACATTAAACGTATAGGTTTTTTTTGGCAACCTCTCGTGCCAGTCGCTTTACGACAAAACATTTGTTTATGCATACTCGGTCTTTATTTGAACCCATACCAAAACAATTGGCACAAGATAACAATATCAATAATATTTTGGTAGATTGTAATAATATCCACAAAATACTATAAGTCTGGTCTAGCCGAAGGAAATGGCTTCGACTTCTTCGTTTACATCAATTCATGCGTATGATACATGAATTATAAAGCTTGTCCTTTCAGCGTCTTCTAGTGTTAATTCGCTTTACTCGTGAGTCTTTAAAGTGTCTACATACATAATCATATAGCATACCATGTTAGGTCATACACAATCACTAAGCATTGTTATGAACCTATCTTCTCCTTCTCATTCTAACTATCCGGTTGATTAACTTACTAACATTCGTTAGGTTAGTTAAAGGTCCTTACGGCTTTATAACATTGTATTGTTAGAAGTGATCTTACTTTTTCAATGTTTAAGTAATTACATTTTAAGCAATCTCAAACATTCATATAACTTGCGTACGGTTTACCGTATTTACTGAACTTTGTGTCTACGTTTTCGTAACCTTTCGTTACTTTTAATTGTTAAACTTAAGGTTTTAGTCATTATGATGTTACTTTAAGTTTAATTAAGGTTATAATTCTCCTTCAATCAATTTATCTTTCTTTTGTATTCATTGTCATTCTCTGCCTTTGGTGTAGGACCGGCGCTGCAGCGCCGTGTCCTTAGTCAAAACCTACGCTGCGGCACATCTCTCCAGTGTCTGAGCTTCCGTTACGGCGCTGCGGCACCACTTTTATAGGCTTGGGCGGCGCTGCGGCGCCGGCCCTAAGCTTTTGAATTTTTTTTAAGTTTTTCAATTCAAATACTTTTCGGGCTCGTAACTTGTTATAAGTTGGAATTGGCTCGTTCAAAAGCCGTTATCTCACATATCTTGCATACTTCGATATCATTAGGACAACTTAAGTTTCCGAATCCGTTAACACTAAATTCACAGTTTAAATTCTCTATTACGCGTTCGGTAAACGTTCGTGAACGTTCAGAGCTCGTTTCTTCGTTTTAAGTCGGAATTCGATCATTCTTTAGTCCACAACTCTTAAATGCAAAGTTCTTCGATACGCTATCGAAAACTAAGGTTTCCGAGTTAAACGACGACTTTTGACTATCATTTCGGGAATCTTACGATTTCGACATTTATCGTCTAATCTCGTAAATTTCGCCATAACTTCGTTACTTGAGATTTTTATTCCATTCAAAATAGATTCATTTTATTATTCATACATCTATCATCCTAACCAAGCATATATCATCTAATCCTATATATGATGGTTTCAAACTTGTCTATCAACATGTGATAAATTTTCACGTGTTCATTATTTCTTACTTTTTTGATTATAATTCCACTTGTAACATGGTTATTAATGTTTAAGTCTACTAATAGCCATCCTTATAACTCCTTAGGATACATGCACCACCAATAATCACTTCTCTATCAAGATTCTAATTGAAGAGATGAAGATTAAATATTTAAGCTTCCTTACCTTTTGATGTTCTAGCTTTCTTTCTTCTTCTTGGATTAATTGAAATAGCTCTCACTTCACTCTCAATATAATGCTCTAAGATGTTGGTTAATTTAAACAACCACAAATGACCAACTAAGCTATCTATTTATAGGCTTTGCAAAGTGAGGGCAAAAGGGTCAATATACCACCCCACCTCCTTACTATTCCACCTCCTTACTATTCCAAACTTGCAAACAAAGCTATCCTTTTTACTTGGCCACCAAGTGGCCGGCCATGACTCACCATGGGGGCCCCATATGGGTTGCCCCATGGGTTTTTTTCTCATCCGGTGACCCATCAGTTCGACCCACGGGTTCGGTTATTGGTTCGGGCTTAAGTTTTATTCAATTTGGGCTTAACCTTGGGTTTGAATTAAATTATCTTTGGGCCTTAACATATTTCACTTGGGCTTGCCAAAGTTAACATTCAAGTTTCACCAACCCAATAATAATGGTTTGTGATCTTACCGTATAATTCTCGTATTCTTCTCGTATGCTAGTTCGTATAACATTCATCTATACGTTATATTATCTTTAGTATATACTTGTACAATATTTTGTATTATACTCGTATTCATTCCCTCGTATAATAACTTTCTTATTATACGACCATTATTATTCAAATATTCACTTTCCCTAACATTCTCGAACTTAGTACGCAGGCAAAAAACTGCGTTTGTCATAACTGAATTATTATTAGATTATCAATCTTTCCTCAAAATTCTATCATTACGTAATTCTTGGAAGTTCAAAAATAATTCTCGAACAAAAAAAGGATGAATAGTATTTTTCGGAGAATTTCTCGAAAAGCTTTTATTTTAGTCTTGAAAATTCAAACACCTTATTTCTAGCACTTAGCCAGAATACTACGATTATATCTCTCTTTTAGGTTATAGAATAACCTACATTTCGCTTACTCGTTATAAATAACATTTAATATTATATTATTCAAATAAAATTAATTTACATTATAATCCGATTTTCTCGGTTGTTACAGTAAGCACTGGAACTGGATATTACTATTGTTGTAAATTCAATGAAAATGTTTATCCATGACCTTATACTCTGGGCCCTCTTTTTCTCCTTCACGCCAAAGATTTTTCAGCCTGTTCACAAACCCAAAGTACTCAAATGTGTTGTTTAGTTACTCACTTGTGTCGACTAATATATAGAACCTTTAGGGACAAATATAATTATGTAGGAGAGACGATCCTTGGGAAGAAGAAGAAGAGATTGGAGAGAGAACAGTAAGCGAGAAACAAAAGAGACTTGCGGAGCAAGAGATAATTCCAATATCTAATCATCAAAATAATGTTCGACAACATAAAGAGGCCTTTATATATTTATATAAACAATTTGAATTTTTAACCTTGTGTGTGCAAGCTAGCCAGACTAGCTCTTATATGTTTCTCCCTAGGAAACGAGGATACAAGTATGGGAATTCGGGTGCGTGATATTGGACACAGGTGTGGGGATTTGGGTGTGGCGGGGATCCGACACATTAAATAAATAGTATATATGATATAGTATTAGATTATTAATATACTAGTTGTTGAAAGTGCTGTATTATTTAATACTAGTATACTTTTAAATTTGCACATAACTAAAGTGTAGGGACTAATGTGGAAAGATATAGATATAGGGGACTATGAACTAGAATATATAAAACAACAAGGTTTTGATGCAAATTTGTACGATAAATAAAGTTGAGAAGGCCACAAGTCTGTATCAGATGAGATAACAAAGAGAGAAAGGCAATGTTCTAAATGGCGGGAGGCGGGCTGCCGGGGGGGGCTAGCGCCTAGGAGGCCTAGGCGGGGCTTGGGCGGAATTTTTTATTGTAAGCCAATTTTAATATTTTATCTTACATTTATCCAAACAAAACAATAATATAAAGCAAAATAATCTATAATAAAGATAATAAAGACCTTTGTTTAAAGTTTAAACACATATCCATATTGCTAATGTCAAAGTTTAAACACAAACATGCAATTGTTCAAAGTTCAAACATATTTTTAACGTATTAGTTTTATTCATAAACAAGATTGCTATTAAATAATAAAATTTAAAATTTCAAGAGTTTAATTCAATATTGAAACTTAAGAAACTAAACATAAATTTAAGAATTATAATGAATTAAACTAAATAATACAAATGTATCATCATTTATATAATTTAAAGTTGGTACAAGTTCAAAAAATTACAGCTATAGTAAAATTATCTATTTTGACTTGATATTATTAATTTCTTGTTGTGATTTGATATGCTACAACTTGTATTATGAATATGATAAATCATTAAAAAAATAAATATATCAAGATCTAGTTTGGGTAATTATTAAAATAAATAAAAACTTTCTGCCTAAACCCCGTCTAATTTTCTGGAGGAATTTTTTGCCGCCTTGGGTCTAGACGAGGCGCCAAAGGGGGACCTAGCGCCTAGGCAGGGCGCCAATGGAGGGCCTAGCACCTAGGTGAGAATTTTTAGAATACTGGAGAAAGGGGTGGACCGCTGATTTTTCTTCTCCGACTTTTGTCTTCGATCTTCAATTGCCACGTGCATATCCTGGCGCACTGGCGGGGCAGCACACCCGACACACCCCGTGAGAAGTGCGGTGCCCAACAGCCGCACCCCTGGTTTTTAGGTTTCTCCATTTCCCATGGCATGGAAGCTATGTTGCTGTCATTTAGATGATGCGATTGAGAGTTGTTTCTTACCAGGTTTCATGGATTTTGGTAGGAAGAGAGATGGTAGCGTGCTCTAGTAGTGCGTTTGTTGTGTGGGGCATTTGAATGGGAGGAATGCTTCAATTTTTAATGTCATGTATATGTCCTTTCATCTCGTTTGGGACATGATACTTTTTCTATCTTCTTTGTGCTCTTTAATGATGAACGCTTTTGGTGGCATTTCTTCAAATTTAAAGAGGTCTGTATGGTCACCCTTTTCTAGAGCTTTGTTTTTTATTCTTCATTTCCAATATTTTTAGTTTATTCTTCATCCCCTGGTTATTATTTTGTACAAATATGGAAAAAGAAACTTGGGGAGCTTGGCTGCACATGTACAAATACACACCAACATACACACATATCTGAATCTATATGTGTGTATATGTCAGGCTCTGTTTATAGCCTAACCAGAAAATAAGAGAGAAACAAAGATAGAACAGAGAATCAGAGAGAATAGAGAGATATTGGGAGGAAGAACTCACCAAGTTCGTGAGAGAGAGAGAAAAAGGGGAAAGCAGCGGAAAGCTTTCCTCCTGCATTCCTTTCATTGAAATTTATATCATTATACTTGGGCAATATTCTTCCCTTTACATCTATTTAAAGAAAAACAATGCTGAAAATAAATCTCCTATCCTTCACTACATTTCTTATCATTCACTCAAATATAACTAACTATGCATGTGCTCACATGTATTCTATTACTACTAGAATCTACTAATATATTCTTTGTTGCCCAAACTGCCCTCTGCCTGACATTCCCTCCCCCTTAATAGCATACATGTCCTGTGTTAGAAAGAGAGAAACTGATTTTGGGTTTCTTCATTAGTACTTCTCACATTGAATATTTACATTGCCTCTCTCATTGAATACCATGTAAGAAATGCACCCTTTTTGCTATTTTTTCAGATTGTAAGTTACAGAATTTATACACAAAGGTTAGCCTAATTCTAGGAGTAAAATAAGGAAACATGTAGCCTAATTCTAGGAAACATAACAAGAATTTTTTTTTCCTAACACATCATATCTTCTAACACTCCTCCTCAAGTTGGTGTATAGATGTCTCGCATACCCAACTTGAAACACAATGGATGAAACATCTTACTACTAAGACCCTTAGTCAAAATATTAGCAAGTTCGTGCTCTGTTTTGACAAAAAGTAAGCAAATAAGACCACTAGTTAACTTTTCTTTAATGAAGAGTGTCAATTTCAATGTGCTTTGTTCTATCGTGCTGGGTTGTTTGCAATACTAATGACTGCCTTGTTATCACAAAATAATTGCATAGGTCTTTTAGATGTAATACCCAAATCTTCTAGCAAGGTTCGAAGCCACATTAGTTCACATATACCCAAGACTATAGCTTGATATTCGGCTTCAGCACTAGATCTTGCCACCACGAATTGTTTCTTACTGCGCTAAGTAACGAGATTGCCTCCAACAAAAGAACAGTAACCCAAAGTAGAATGACGATCCTCTATAGAGTCAGTCCAATCTGAGTCAGAAAATGCTTTAACTCTCATATGACTATGTGGTGCGAACAATAAGCCTTTCCCGGGAGTAGACTTGAGATACCTCAATTATGTAGACAGTTTCCATATGACAATGTTGTCCCACCAAACGTTGATATCTTTCTTTATCAACCGTAGGTCCTGTGCCACCTACTAGATGATGATTAACTTCAATAGGAGAATAATCAGACTTGCATCCCAACATGCCAGTTTCTGTTAAAAGATCAAGTACCTACTTGATACTTCCTTTGAGATAGAAAAATTCCACTAGAAGATTTTGCTTCAATACCAAGGAAATATTTCAAAGGACCAAGATCTTTAATCTCAAACTCTTTGGCCAGACTTGCTTTAAGATTAACTATCTCTTCTCTATCATCACATCACCACAATGTCATCAACATAAGCAATAATATTGATAGTCTTACAAATAAAGTATGATCTGCTCGACTCTGCTTGTACCCAAATCTTATCATTGCTTTGTGGAATTAACCAAATCAGGCTATGGGCAATCTTTACCCTTGGTGGCAGATGAAACAAAATCAGGGGGGTATTTTCATGTATACTTCCTCCTTCAAGTCACCATGAAGGAACGTATTTTTAACATCTAATTGCTAAAGATCCCAGCCGAAGTTTGTTGCACATGAGATTATAGTACGAACAAAGTTCATATTCGCCACAGGAGCAAATGTCTCCTGGTAATCAATCTCATGAGTCTGAGTATACCCTTTTGCAACTAACTTGATTTTGAGTCTCAACTGTCCCATTTAGCTTCTGTTTGGCTGTATATACCCATTTGCAGTCAACTGGGTTTTTTTTCGGAAGAGTAACTAGTTCCCATGTATCATTCTTTTTCAGGGTACTTATCTCTTCTATTATAGCCTGTTTCCAATTCACATCATTAATTGCTTCTCTCCATCCTTGAGGAACAGATATTGAGTACTAAGGAGTGGTAGGATGCATATAATTTACCATAGACTAAGAAATTAGAGATATGATGTTGAGCACAAGATCTAACCTCTTTTCTAAAAGCAATAGGAAGGTCAGTATCATCATCAGAAGTAGGATTAGGATTCTCACCATTAGCATTATTAAGACTAGGTTCTGAGCAGAGTTGGTATAGTGGTGTAGAAACGGTGACCTTATTCTTCTCTCTTCGAACATAGGTCCTTAACTCAGGTTCATTCTGCCTAGCATTTGTCTCCTGTAACTGTGACTTCTCCTGTGTAGATGTATCAGAAACAACAACAAGAGCAGAAGAATTTATAGGATAAGATGATATAGTAAAACTTGTAATACCAGCCTCAAGGGAAACTTCTACTCATCAGTAACATCCTCCCCTGAGGAGAAGATGAGGAAGAATAAAAAGGTTCCGACTCCCAAAACCTGACATCACGATTGACAAAAACTTTGTGTGAAGGAGAGTGATAACGTTTGTAACCTTTTTGGGTGGAAGACACACCATAGAGCCTTGAAATCTAGTTTTCTCTAAGTGGGAGATTTGTCCCATGCTATTGTTATGAACCCTATTGCTGGCCTCACTTTGTTCCACCATATTAAAGGTAGGTACAATATATATCCGAGGAGAATAAACTTTTCAACGGATATCAAATAATTACACTACACTTAGAAACGAAATTTATGGAGCAATAGGAGTCACTCAATTTCTCCGAGAGGAATAAGAATAGCAGCGAAAGATAACGAAAAGTAAGAGGTTAGTGAACAGTGTTATCCTACAGTACCAATAAACAACACCTGTGAACAGTGCCGATGAATAGTGCCGATGAACAGTACTCAGCTACGGTGAACAATGCTCTACTACCAAAGAATAAGGAACGAGCTTTGATACCATCTTTGAAAAAGAGAAACTGATTTTGGGTTTCTTCATTAGTACTTCTCAGATTGAATATTTACATTGCTTCTCTCGTGAATACATGTAAGAAATGAACTCTATTTGTTATTTTTTCAGATTGTAAGTTACTGAATTTATACACAAAGGTTAGCCTAATTCTGGGAGTAAAATAAGGAAACATGTAGCCTAATTTTAGGAATCATAACAAGAAAACATGTTTTCCCTAATACAAGGAAACATGTTTTCCAACACATATCATATCTTCTAACATCCTCCTTCAAGAGCGCCCTGGAGCTCTCCTTCCAGCACCCCAGTGCTTGTCATATAGATTCTGCCCATTTCGCGCCCCAACGCTTCTATGTGGCGTCCCGGCGAAATTTATTCACTTTCCTTCCCAACTCCAACTTTTAAGCCCCTTCTTCCCTTAGCATGCACAACAAAATTAAAACACATAAAAGTAACATAAGTATGAAGACTTGTAATTTATCAAGCTAAAGTAACTCAATTTGTAGGTAATAAACTCACTCATCAAATACTCCCAAACTTTGACTCTTTGCTTGTCCTCAAGCAAAACAGTAATAATTGGAACTATAAAATTTATACTCTACTAATCACACCAACTTGAGCAATGAGTTAACATAAATTTCAAAATGTCCTCAAAGATGTTCACATGATAACTCTATAAAACTTTCAAAACAGTGCAATGCTTAGGATTTAAACTTGCTTGCCAGCCATACCTCGCTCTTGATCCTCGCTCTTGATCCTTTTAGTGAAAGTGCTTACCCATTTGTACCAAACTAATGATAACTCGGATGAGCTTATGTAACCAAATGCTTTATGAAAGATTTCTAGAGATGAATGAATTTAAAACCCAAAACTCCATAGGCTTGCTTTTCACATTACTCTCCACTAATGTAGACAAGTCATATGCTCGAGGAAACAAACGGAACTAAATCACTTTTTTTTTCTTCTTGCTAGCTAAATATTTTTTTTAATGTGAGTGTATTTTATGCTCTATCTCACTTTAAAATTATGTTGATAAGTGAGCTTTTTACGCTCCATCTCATTGTAAGCATGTGTTTATGAGAGTGCGTTTTATGCTCCATCTCAACCCACCACATGGTTTTCTATTTAAGCTTGGGTGGCTAAGTCGGGCTCAAAAAGGAGACTAGAGTAACTCAGTTCCCCAATTTATATGTTGCCTAGGATTTCGCCTCAAGTAATGTTTAAACAAGTTCTAGAGTTTACGACTATCTTTCCCAAGCATTTTGTCAAATAAATAGGCTTTCTCTAAGTATAAAACTAGCTCATTACAAATGGATATGTGCTCATAAGTGCAAGGGATCACAAGCAATGCAATAACCAACAAAAAGTCAAGCACAAAAACTAAACAATATTCATCCAGTTTTCATGAGGCTAATCAATCAGGTTCTTATCATTGGCTGTAGTTCTCACAGCCCCAAATCCGAGTCTTCTTCAACCCCTGATCCAGTGCTGACGATACAACTTCATTTATTAAATTTACTAATAATTCTAATGGTTTTAACTAGTTTATTACAAACATTACATCAATTCTTTTCCTCCATCCCTGGATCACAACATCTCTCCTTAATATTCACTAATATTATACTTGGTAAAAATTAGTTTAATTAAAAACTTAACATCATACTTTTTATTCCAGAATCGTAAACTTTACAATTTTTGGTTACATCTCAAAGTCATAAAAATTACAACTTATTCTAATGCGTTAAATATGCAAATCCTCCACTTCCTCGAGTATTCCATAACTTCAATCCAACACTAAACCCATCTTCTCAACTCCATCACCATTTATCTATCATAGACTTTCAATATTAGCAACCAGTCAATTTTCAAGAAAAAGGGGGCTTTTCAATAATGATTTCTCCTTATTGGCGCGCAATTAGATAACTTAACCCATTTTCTCGACAGGACATTGCCAATAATGTTAATCTAGCATAGTTAAATGACTCCTACATCTACTAGCTTAAATGTGTAGTACACAAACAATACATTCTTATAATAATTCTCAACTCTTTTAATCACATCTCCAAAGTTATTACAACTTTAAGTTCTATTACATGAAAAGAAGACAACAATAATAATCTCTTTTGATCTAATTATTCTTCTTTCACTTTCTCTTTACTGCCAGATTCTACTGGTAATTATTTCTTAACTACAAATAAGATTTTATTCACAAGAATGAGCACAAATTCTCAACAAGTCTAGCAGATAACACATTTCACACTTCTCAAGTTTATAAAGATAATAGAGTTCACACTCCTCAAGTTATAGGGTTCACATACCCAAGTTATAAGGTTCACACTGTGCAAGTTATAGAGTTCGCAATACTCAAGTTATACAAGTAATTCACATATCACAACTAACTTAACACAACAACTGAAATTCAAAATAGTTTTATAGCATATCGTTGTACATAAAAATAGTTAGAAACTTGCATATAGTCCGAAAAATTTGTCTGTTTCCGCTTTTATAGTTTATACTAATTTCTGCGTCTTTCGATCAACCTCTTGAAGTTGCAAGCTTTACGTTTATTGAATAAGCAAGACTTGATCTTCCTCTCAATTATAAGTGTACTTACTATTCTCTCTTAGAATTGCTTTGGGATTTAATAAAGGTTATTTAGCATGACATGATGGTCTTATTTATAGGCATCCCAAATTTAGGGTATAATGGTCATCACACCACAACTAACCAAAGTGGCCAACAAGACCACCAATGCCTAACAACTCCACCACTTACAATTGGCTACAACGCCAAGTCCTATCACTTGAGTCTTGCAACAATGACTTGCCATACAAGAGGCCACATCTCACCTCTTAAAGCTAGACAACACACCTCAAGCAATACATTGAGCCACATCTCACCTCCCATTGCTTGACAACACTACAAAGCAAGCAAAAATCAATTTGATGACTATCTCTACAAAGTAAATATCAATATTTACAAGCTTGGAAGTATTACATACTTTTATATTGGCCAAAAAGCCCTCCCTTTCTCTACACCATAACTGGATCCCACTTAGTTTAGTTATTCCAAACTTAGTTTACTTTCTAGTTAGCTTCTAGTTATTCATTAGTTAGCTTTCCTAACTAATTCGGTTAGCCAAACATTGTTGACTTTCCCAAAGTTGACTTTACGTTTTATGAATGGTGATTTAGCGTTTTTATGAATAGTGATTTCCTAGTTAAGTTTTACAAAAATGTTCTATACTTGTACTTATACTTATTCTTATAATGAAACCATACACATTCAATTACATGACACATAATTTCAATCACAAAAACATCCTTTATTAATCATATAATAAGGTTACATTACAAGTCTTATAAGGATTCGGAATATTACTGTAGTTTGATTCAAATTAAATCAATGCTCAAGAAACACATCTTAAAAATAATAAACTGACTCCAAAACGCATATCAAAATGACACAAAACACATCAAAACTAAACAAAGAACACCCCCAAACGTAAAACTGATTTTGTCCTCAATGTAAACAATAATAGACTTGGGGCAAAGGTCTTCCCTGGTAATTGGTCAGTTGTCTGCTTCCTCGTCCTCATTGTCTGCTGCTTCTCGGGGGTACGTTGGAAACACCGGTGGATTTGGAAATTGGACTTGGTTGGGGGCTAGAGTTGAAGCCACAGTTGCTGAACATCTGGAGAAGAGCAGAGTTGAAGTCCGTCGAGTACGCTATGAACGTATCCAATCGTTGAGTAATTTGATCAATCCGTCTATTCTAGCATTGTGATTCTCTTCTTAACCCATGGACTTCTTCAACTAATGACTTGGTACGCGTAGGTTGAAGCTGGCCGTCGAGGCTCAGATGAGCCCACATCAACATGAGAGGTTGCAGCAATTATAAATCCTGCACCCCTGGGATGGGATTGACCTCCTTCCCACACTTTGTATCGATTAATTGTGCGATGATCAATCAAAGCCATGGGTGGCTGAAGGATTTCGTCCTCACTCCATGCAACTTTAGCCCTTTTGCATAATCCACAAATCAATGACGGATGTGGCAGCCTGCCATACGTACTTCCCCGTATAGCGTGAGTAATGTAGTCTTGTATCACCTGCTCCACATCAATGATTTTACCCGTATCAATTGCATAAAGCAACACTGCTCTATCCTTGATAACAATGCTCTGTTTGTCAAATGAAACCAATTTACCTCGAACCCATACCCTGTAATCTTGAGCCTCTTTGGCATTAACATAAAATTCTTTAACAATTGAAATCACCACTGCCTCTGGCTGTTTGGTAAACTCATGCCAACCCCTTTTGACTAGCATGGCTGTCATTTTTCCACTAAGGTTCGCATGAGGTTTAAAGCCTCTTTCTGGTACTAATGTTTTGTTAACAATCACATTATGAAACCTCTCTGTAGCTTCTTCACTAACAAAGCGTTTCTTATCATATGCCTTTGAGAGTTTGCAGCTTTCTCCTCTTTGCCTTTTGGAGGACATGATGAACCAACACTAAATATCCCAGACCAAGCAAAAATCACAAAGACATGCAAAGAATACTACTTCAACAATTGTCACAAACAAATCCCAACATATAAAACATGTACCACACCAAATCCAAACTATGAACGAGCTCACCAAATTGAATTTCCCAATTTTTGAATATACACAATGAATAACTTACTTGAAAAGGGAAATCAAATTTGTGTAGATGAAGATGTTGAGTGTGTTTTCTACCTTGATACTGCTAGGTTTGTAATATTCATAAACGCAATCAAATTGCACAAAATAAGCGGAAACGTGATAAAATAGAGTTTTAAAATTTTACAAACCATATACCTGGATCACCCTTTATGGGCAATTATTAATTAAACGAAAAGATAAAGAACAAGAATCATACCCTTGAAGATTCGAGCTTCCTCATGTATAAGTTCACCTCCATTCTTTTTCGCGTTCAACTTGAATCCAAAGGGTTTGGTTCCTTCCTTTGATCAACGTTAGCCACCCAAGTGTTTGACCTCTAGAGGTGATCCACCAAGGAAGAAAAAATATTCAAGAAGAAGGGTGTTTGACAAAATTTTAGTTTTTTCTATCTCTCATAGAAAAGGGTGTACTCTCCCAATTATTGGAATTACGTATTCTCTGAAAACGTTAACCACACCACCCATAATAAGACGACTCTTATTTATAGATGTGGGCAACTCTCCTTAACAATTAAGAAATTGAGTTTTATTTTAATTAATTAAATTTCTTTAATTAATTATGCTCCCAATCTTATTAGGAATAATTAATTAAAATCTTTTAATTAATTAGCCTCCTAATCTTATTAGGAATATATGAGAGTACTTTTATTAATTAATTCCCAAACTCCTTTAAGAATTAAATAATAATAATAATAGTAATAATAATAATAAGACTCCTCTTATTAATTTATATTTAATATTTTTAAAATATTAAATAATAAATATTAAGCTATTTAATTTATTCTATCACCATAAATTAAATTAAATATACTTAACTTATTATTACGATTATGCTATTAACTTCTTAAATAATTATTCTTCCTTTTATGGTGTGACCCTTTAGGTTTTTCATATTAAATCGGTTGTGAATAAATCAATTAGAACAATTCTAATCTTATTTAAATAAATAAATTAAAATATTAATTTATTTAAGTAAATAATATTTATTCTACAATAGGGATAAGCCTCCCTAGCGATCAACGATTTTCCAGATAATATAGATTTCAACATTAATCATAAAAGAACCTTTGAGTAAATAATTACCGTACAATTCAATCCTTCCATCATACAATGTCCCAATTAAATATAAGACATGGAATTACTGTCAAGTCTTATTTTATTTAATTATATGTTTTTCGATTCTTAAATGCACAACTCCAAAGAATACAAATTAGAAACTCCTTTCTAATTTCATTCTGCCTTGGCCAAGGACTACTGAGTTGTCATTTATCGAATCACATAGGACATTTCTCTTTTTTTACTAGAAGTGGTAGATTCTTTATTGATCATACATTATCTCCATGTATAACTTATTATACCCAAGCATACCCTTTGATATACCCTTAGGGTCTTAAGGAATAAGTCAAAGTATAACTCATCATACACAAGATACTATAATGATCTCAAGTCTAAGGATCACTTGTACTACTATCACTACAGGATAGATTGATCATGAGATCAATCTATCCGTTCACTAATCTCCAATTTAGTAATCCAACGATTGGGAACTATTTTAGTTTTAAGCTTTCTAAGAATTTAGATGTCATTATAATGATCATCATCATTATTCTAAAAGTATTGCTTAAAACTATGGATTTATTACATATTATAAAACAGCATCATGTAAATAATTAAAAGCCGTTAATAAATTAATACTTTTTATTAATAAATGAATAAGATTGTTACAAAGTATCTGCTTTATTATCAAACATGATTGGCTTGTGTGCATACTACTTTCAATCTCCCACTTGCACTAAAGCCAATTGTCAAGGTATCTCATACCCTTCTCTAAGTGAAGATTATCCTGCTGTTGAATAAGCTTTAGTTAATGGATATGTAATGTTCCTGAGAGTCCACTATCTCTATAGTGATTTTTCATATTTCAATGATTCCTTTTATCAAATAAAAGTGCCACAACACATGTTTAGATCCAAGATGAGACTTAGGAACTATTCCTAGTTCTGTAATGAACTTTTTATCCAAACAATCAACTTGCAGCTTCATTTACAGCTATATACTTTGTCTTTATCACTAAACCAACAACTTTTTTTGTTGTTTGAAACCTTTTCAATTCACTGCACCACCGTTCAAGGTAACACTTTACCTTAAAGTGGATTTTCTGTCTTCTTGGTCTGTCTGAAAAACTTGAGTCTGTTAAGCCCTCTAGTTTTAATTTAGACCCACCATGAATATGATCACATCCTTAGTATCCGTTAAGTATTTTAAGATTTTTTTTTTACCGACTCACAGTGAACTTCTCCAGAATATGACTGATTAACATCAGGTCTCGTATATTTCATTGCATACATGATAGTTACTCATGCGATCTCTCTTTTAGGAGTCTATGGGGACTATTAAGAGAGATACACTCCAGGGCTCATCAACATGAGACATCCCATGGAGTTTGCCATGCTAAACGACTTTAGCATCAAATGAGTATGCGTTCCTTGGGTTATGTCGAGCATCCTCTAGAATCTATCTATATAGATTTTATCCCCAATTAAGATACTCTTCCCAAATCATTCATGGAGGAATGATTAGACAACTTTATCTTTACTGATTGTAGCATTAGTATGTCATTCCTTATCCATAGTATATCAACATATAATATTAGGAATGTCGCGACACTCCCACTGATCCTTTTGTACACACTAGGTTCATTCTTATTTGTGATAAAATCAAACTTTTTTGATTTGTTTCATCAAAACGAATGTTCCATTTTGAGAAGCTTGCTTCAATCTATTTCTCTGAGTGTCTACAACTCTTACCTCATCGTATGTAACTGGTTCATCATCTTCTATGATGTGTACCTTATCATCATCTATTATGAATCCATACCTCCCAGGTATCTTCGGTACAATTCCAGATTTACGATTCGGTTGTGGTACAATAGTTCTATCTACAGGTTCCTCTTATTTGACTTATAGTATTTTGTGGTTCTTGAACTCTTCAAGATTCTATTATCCTCCCACTAGTTCCTTCAATGATAAACACCTTTATCTTAGAAGGTAGCGTGTTTCACAACAAACACCTTTTGTTAAGTAGGATTATAGAACATATAATCTAAACTTACTTTAGGATGTTCTACAAATTTGTACTTGTCAAATTTTGTCCCAAGCTTAACCTTTGAAACCTTTTCACATAAGTTGGACAACCCCTTATCTTAACATACTTAAGATTAGGAATCCTTCCTGTCCATAACTTTTATGGAGTCTTGGGGCCGGATTTTGAGGTTACCTTTTTCGTAGATATGCAGCCATTTCTAGGGCATGACCTCAGAAGGATACTGGAATGTCAGTAAAATCATTATGGACCGCACCATGTCCAACACGGTACGATTTTTCCTTTCAGATACATCAATCAATTATTGCGTATCAGGAGGCGTCCTTTATGAGAAAACTATTTGAGATGATCTAGAAACTCATTGAAGAAGTATTCCTTCCTTGATTCGATCAAAGAATCCTAATACTTTGTCAATTTGTTTCATTTCTGAGTTCTTTGAACCTTTTAGATAATTCACAATTGTATTTCAGCAAATACACGCGTTCAACCTTTTGAACGGTCATCTCCTTTTTTTATACTAGTTTGTTCAATTTGTAAAATTATTTTCACGTAAGTTAAGTATACAAAATTCATTAAGTAATATTCCAGTTCTATACAAAACATTGTTATTATAAATAGAACAACAATTGTTCTTAAATATAATACTAAAGATTTCATTGTCCAACAACAAAATGGAAATAATGTTTCTAACAAGAACTGGAATACAATAACTTATTGACTCAATAGACTTGCCCGTAGGCAATGCTAAACTATAAGTTCCTATGGCTAATGTAGCAACCTTTGCTTCATTTCTCACACATAGGATAACTTATTTTTGTTTAGCTTTCTACTTCTGCTTGGTCCCTTCATAAATCTATATTTATGATAATCAAAGTCGGTATCCAATACCCAAGTAGAACCTTGACTTAAAGAAAAATTTATTTTAAATCATGAACAAAATTGTATTTGTAACCGAAACTTCACTAAGCTTCTTCTGGTTAGCCTCTGCAAGATGTTTCTTGCAGTTTCTTTCCAGTGTCCAGGCTTATTGCAGTGGAAGTAAACTCCTTTGCTATCCGTATCAGTTTTATTCTTATTATCCTTTGTTTTTGCCTTTCTATTTACCTTCTTTGAATCGTTCTTCTATTCAAAAGATCCTTTGGCCCCTACCAGTAAGACACGATCTTTCTTGGTTGGAAAGTGACTCAACATTTTTCAACATGCTAAGCAAATCAGCGAGGCTGATATCTAGCTTGTTCATATGAAAAATTCACAACAATTGTGAAACGAGTTTGGGAGTGAGTGCAAGATCAAATCTTGGCTCAACTCTCCATCCATGACAAAACTTGTTGTCCTAATTGATCAATCAAATTGATAATGTTAAGGACTTTTATCTGTACTGTAGTGCCATCTGTCATTCTAGATCGGAAGAGCTCTTTAGATATCTGATATCTATCAGTTCTACTTTTCTCACCATCAACTATTTGATGTGTAGGAATATAGTGGGAGCATCCATAGTTTCATGCTAACGCTGAAGCACGTTACTCATGGATGCGAGCATGATGCATTGAGCCAATTGTGCATCATCTAGCCACTTTCTAAAAGTAGCAATCTTTTCTCAGAGGCATTGTCTGCAACCATTGCAGGGATAGGCGTATTAAGGATAAAAGATAGCTTTTCAGCCATGAGAACTATTCTCAAATTCCTTAATCAATCCGAATAATTCGGTCCGATTAATTTAGCATCTAATATGCTTCGCAGTGATAGTAATTTAGAAATTGTAAAATTCTGTAAATGAATTTGTAATTAACAACATTTTAGCATACATTCTTTTATTAATTACCAAAATAAATTAGGTCTTGTTTTAAATTGGTATCTCTCACTGTTTTCATCAAACTATATTACCCTCACTTATATAGTTCGGCAAAATCTAATTAAAGATATGCTAGTGAGAATAAGGATTCAATTTTAATGTATATAGTCTTGTGGTGACACAACAAACTATATATAAATAAATAGGTAGACAACTCTTGTCAATTACATCAACTATGTAACTCCTTGTATTTTGCCTCTTAAATCATAATGGTCAAGTGTGTGCACATCCGAACTAAAATGATTCAAGTTAAGTCTAATCTAGCACTCCATATATTCAAAAAAAAATATTGTCCTTGTGGTGACACAACAAAATAATATTGTTCAATTTTCTTTAGAAGCATCAAATGTGATAAAATTAACATCTCAAAGAATAAGATAAGCCTTGTGGTGACACAACAAACTTATAATAATTAATTGATACTCTATTATTTTTATCATGCTAGAAGGCGACGTTCGATATTCCAAATATCTTTGAACGTTTAGGACTTGATATAAAAAAATTGAGGGGTTTGTTATTAATTTGTCTCATCTTGTTTAGCGTGCATGCACATATATATATAAAATACGCGTCATATTAATTAACATACGAAGCATGTTTGCATAATATATAATATATATAGTATAAGCATGCACATATAGAATACTATATTCTACCTGAATTGATTATGAACTTTTATTCTAGTTTGGTTCACTAGAGCCACCAAGTGAACCAAAAGGTCAAACCCTAGGGGTGCAAGAATTAAATTTAAATATAACTATTACATTTAAACCCGAGCTCCATTACAAACGGGTCTTCAAGCGCTCCTTGCTTCTTGATCTCTAATTCTTCAAAATAATTCTAACTATTCCTATTACAAAACTATTTAAAATAAATAGAAACATTGATTAGCAGTCAAGGGGAAGTACATAGGAGGGAGATAGAATTTACATTAAGAAAAAATTAGAGAAGACGAGGTACGCAGACCTCATTTAATAAAACTCATACATTCATGCATCCAACTAAAATAAAATCCAATCACATTGATCAATAGTCCATAATCAATCTCATTTATTATCATACACATCATCAGATGCATCAATAAATAACATTCATCTCATGAATAATAAACATTCAATATATATATATTGATATCATTTAATGGGCAAATTTAGTTAGCATAAAATCTAATTTTGAATCAAAATAAACTCCTTTATTTTAATCCAAATTTAAATTAAAATAAACCTCTTTTATTTTAATTTATCCAATTTTGAATAAAATAAATTATTTTATTTTAATCAAAATCTTTAATCAAAATAAACTATTTATTTTAATTAATTATGGAATCCAATTCCAAGTAAAAAAAAACTTTTATAAAAGGAAACACGAATTCTCTTTCCTATTCACAAATAAACTCTTTTATTTTGAATAATATGAAATCTTATTTCATATCTAAATAAACTCTTTTATTTAAGGAAATATGGATTCTTTTTACTATTCACAAATAAACTCTTTTATTTTGAATAACATGAACTCTTATTTCATATCTAAATAAACTCTTTTATTTAAGGAAACATGGAATCCAATTTCAACTCCAATTAGTTATCATGGAATTCAATTTCAACTCTAATTAGTTAGCATGAAATCTAATTTTAAAATTAAAATAAATTCTTTATTTTAATTATAAAATAAACTTTTTATTTTAAGATTAAAATAAATTTTTTTTATTTTAATTATAAAAATAGTTAAGAATAATATATATATATATATATATATATATATATATATATATATATATATAATATATTTAAATATATATATAATAATGAAATAATGAAATCATGATTCCTGATTCATGCAGGATCCTATATATAGTAATCAAGATACAGGCCAATACCGAAGCAACAAGATTAGCAGCATCACGTATTTCGCGATAATTGATTTCGGTCCTTTTTTTTTAAAATAAATTTTATACAATAAAATTATGCCCAATTAAATTGTTCTAAACACATCAATATACATATCAAAATAAAATAATTAATAATTCGCATAAAGGTTTGGCTCTGATACCACTGTTAGGTTTGCAATATTCATAAACGCAATCAAATTGCACAAAATAAGCGGAAACGTGATAAAATAGAGTTTTAAATTTTACAAACCATATACCCGGATCACCCTTTATGCACAATTATTAATTAAACAAAAAGATAAAGAACAAGAATCATACCCTTGAAGATTTGAGCTTCTTCAGGTACAAGTTCACCTTCAATCTTTTTTGCGTTCAACTTGAATCCACCGGGTTTGGTTCATTCCTTTGATCAACGTTAGCCACCCAAGTGTTTGGCCTCTAGAAGTGATCCACCATGGAAGAAGAAATATTCAAGAAGGGTGTTTGGTAAATCTCTAGTTTTTTCTAGCTCTCATAGAAAAGGGTGTACTCTCCCAACTATTAAAATTACGTATTCTCTGAAAACGTTAACCACACCACCCATAGTAAGACGACTCTTATTTATAGATGTGGGTAACTCTCCTTAACAATTAAGGAATTAAGTTTTATTTTAATTAATTAAATTCCTTTAATTAATAATGCTCCCAATCTTATTAGGAACAATTAATTAAAATCTTTTAATTAATTAGCCTCCTAATCTTATTGGGAATATATGAGAGTACTTTTATTAATTAATTCCCAAACTCCTTTAAGAATTAAATAATAATAATAATAGTAATAATAATAATAAGACTCTTATTAATTTATATTTAATATTTCTAAAATATTAAATAATAAATATTAAGCTATTTAATTTATTCTATCACCATAAATTAAATTAAATATACTTAATTTATTATTACGATTATGCCATTAACTTCTTAAATAATTATTCTTCCTTTTATGGTGTGACCCTTTAGGTTCTCCATATTAAATCGGTTGTGAATAAATCAATTAGAACAATTCTAATCTTATTTAAATAAATAAATTAAAATATTAATTTATTTAAATAAATAATATTTATTCTACAATAGGGATAAGCCTCCCTAGTGATCAACAACTTTTCAGATAATATAGATTTTAATATTAATCATAGAAGAACCTTTGAGTAAATAGTTACCGTACAATTCAATCCTTTCACCATACAATGTCCCAATTAAATATAAGACATGAAATTACTGTCAAGTCTTATTTTATTTAATTATATGTTTTTCGATTCTTAAATGCACAACTCTAAATAATGCAAATTAGAAATTCATTTCTAATTTCATTCTGTCTTGGCCAAGGACTACTGAGTTGTCATTTATCGAATCACATAGGGCGGGCATTTCTCTTCTTTTACTAGAAGTGGTAGATTCTTTATTGATCATACATTATCTCCATGTATAACTTATTATACCCAAGCATACCCTTTGATATACCCTAAGGGTCTTAAGGAATAAGTCAAAGTATAACTCATCATACACAAGATACTATGATGATCTCAAGTTTAAGGATCACTTGTACTACTATCACTACAGGAATTCCTATTGACAGGCAAGTATAACTCTATTAGGTATTCCTTAGCGAGTCACGTTCAGTGAACTTATTCTCTAATAAGCACCTATACTTGCTTTAGTGTCTCCACACAAATGATCATGAGATCAATCATCCTCATCCAATGAGCAAGCAACGTATATACCAATCTATCCGGATTCACTAATCCCCAATTTAGTAATCCAACGATTGGGAACTATTTTAGTTTTTAGCTTTCTAAGAATTTAGATCTCATTAGAATGATCATCATCATTATTCTAAAAGCATTGCTTAAAACTATGAGTTTATTACATATTATAGAACAGCATCATGTAGATAATTAAAAGTCTTTAATAAATTAATACTTTTTATTAATAAATGAATAAGATTGTTACAAAGTATCTTCTTTATCATCAAACATGATTGACTTGTGTGCATACTACTTTCAGATACCACTTAACAAAGCCCACCACATAATGTCAGCTTTTTGCTTCAATAGCTCATTCATTCTCGCTATGAAGTCTATTTTTTCATCAATAAGCTGCAACTTCTCATTGCTACAATCTCTACAACTCAAAAAATCTTGTTGACACATTTGGTCGAATACTTAGTGTGCAGGTCTAACCATGTTTCTTAGAGTTTTAGAATGAAATGAATCACAAAATTATTGTGATTATGAGTATGAAAAATGATTAAGTAGCAGCAATACTACCTGATTATGAGAATTTAAATTATGTAGCTTTTTAAATGGGAAATGGACTTCCTCAGTGAAGCAAACTGAGTATCCAATAAGAACAAAATTTAAACTCAACTAGCTATTGCTTGGTTGAATTTTTGAAGAGTAATTGAGCACACAAACAAGCTGCGAAACAAATGAAAGTTATGATATTTGTTTCTTTTGAAAAAAGATTAAAAAAACCCAACTTAATTAATAATAGGACTGAAATTTAAAAATGAGTCCCCAGCAGGCACATATTGTATAGCATCAATGCCACTCGTATATAATACCAAATATTTTTTTAAGGGTAAAGCTGGAACTGGAAAATTGTCTATAAAAGCCGGCGTTTTTGAAATGTATCTCTAATTTTGGAATAGAGGGAGTATTTGAATCAGTAAAAATCCCTATATTCCAGAAATGAAATGCAAATTTATCAATTTGCTATATGCAAGTATATGTTGACCATAGGCACATATTATCTAATGTGGGCATCAAGCCCAATTTGATCTCCTTCAAATTGATCCGTTGGACGAATGTAAAGTGTGCGCGTTGTTGACGTCGGGATTTTTCTGCAAGTGATTTTTTATTTATTATTCAGGAAAAGTTTTGCGTTTTTGGGAGGGTTAGGTGATGTTTGGGAAAAAAATGACTTTTATTCGACTTGGTTTTAAAGGTTGATTTTAAGTGGGCCAATAGTGCCTAGTCGCCAGTTGGTATAGACTTTAATAGACGTACCAACTCATCTGGGTTTTGAATTTTAGCGAATGAGATGGCCCAATAATGTGACTCTATAAGATTGACTTGAAACCAAGTTTCTAAGAGTTCGGGGACATGCTTAAGCGGAGGGAAGGTTAGGCACCCCCGACTTTCGTGAATCACGGATCATGGTCCTATTGTTTTCCCTAGAATTTAAATAGGTTGTCCTAGCAAGTCATTCCATGAATAAGAGTGTGTGCTTAGTATCTTGTGTCTAAGCAAGTTTGTGTCATTCCAAAAAGTCAAGTGTTTAGTATCTTATGCCTAAAAAACTTGAGTCATTCCAAAGGAGGTGGTTGTTTTAGTGCCTAAACAACCTAAATCATTCCAAAAAAGGTGGGGGTTTAGTGTCTTGTGCCTAAACATCCTAAGTCATTCCAAAAGAGGTGGGTCGTGGGTGTTTAGTGTTTTATGCCTAATCAATCTAAGTCATTCCAAAAAAAGGTAGGTGTTTAGTGTCTTGTGCTTAAACAACTTAAGTCATCCAAAAAAGGTGGCATTTGAATTTCAAGTCTTTTGAAAATGAGGGTTTTGCATGTGTTTCTTAGGGTTTTTAACGATTTTCTTTTGAAAGTTTATTCGAAAAGATTTCTTTTAGATTTTTGTGAAAATCATCTTTTAGAATTTATTTCCCAAAAGTTCTTATATGTTTATAGATTTATAAAGAAATTAATGCTTGAAATTGAATTTTAGAAAAATACCATTTTATAGGAAAATCCTTGATATATGTAATAAAATAATGGTGAAAATTAGTGTTAATAAAATAAGTTTTTACAAATTTCCTTTTCCAAAGGGAATCCAGGGCTCAAAATACTTCCAATTTTAGTCTAAAATTGATTTAAATACCTTAATTTGATTAAATTTTAAAAAAATCATTAGTGTTTATTTGGAAAGCCATTTTTCCTCTATCATCAAAATAAACCATGCATCCAATAGGGTTTAGGTTTGCTCATGGACTTGTTAACTATCTTAAGAAACCCTAAGCACCTCCAAATCACCAAATCCACTACTAAGGGACCATAAACCCAATTCTTAGGACATGGAAGCCATCTTAATTGGGCCACTACTTTATTTCCTGCAGTCTTATTAAGAAGTCATGTGACTTTTAGTGAAGTCATATGAGCTGTTAGGGTTTTATGTCACAGGAGTATTTATAGAAATTAATATACTGTAGCTGCCAATGATTGATTAATTAATAATATTCTCTTTATAAATCTGCAGAGCAGCCTTTTATTCTCTCCTTTTCCAGGATTGAGACTACGGTTTATAGCTATTCAAATTTGCTTTGCTCATCGGAGTTCCTCTATTATATTTTTCTCATGTTTGGATTGCATTAAGTAGTTTAGTACTCGAGGCATAAATTTGGTTGTGATTGCAGTTGAGGATCCTAAGGGTAGTCGAGTGCCAAGTTCCGCCCTAGTTTTAGCTTTCTATTAATTTTCAATCATATCCAGAATTATTCATCTCCTTAATTTGTCCCACATTAATATCACGCACACACGAACGAAAAGTTAAACCAAACTTTATTTCTTTCACAGGTTCAGAAATCATAGTGCAATAGTGCATAGAATAATTTATAATTGGTGTCCTTGTCTCCTTATATGCAGGAAATGAATACACTATACAGGTTTTGGTCATATTTCCTCAGAGACATGTTTGTCCCTTCTATGTATAATGAATTCCGCAAATTGGCATTAGAAGATGCGGCAGCTAAATATTATTATGGAGTAGAATGCCTATTCCGGTTCTATAGGTATGTTTACTCTCTTGAGAATGTTATATTCAACTTATTCGTGAGTATTTTGTGTCATAATACTCCATCTGTTCTAACAGAGTATAATTTCCTTTGAAAATTACAAACTTAATGGTACTCTCTTAGGATAGTGAAAGTTCTAATATTTTTTACTCTTCGGTTCTTTTCAGTGGAATTGAAAATTAGAGTTGCTTATTTGACATCATATATAGCTCATTTATGCGTCATTTTTTTACTTTTCCAGTTATGGGTTGGAGAAGGAATTCAGGGAGGATCTCTATGAGGACTTCGAACAACTAACTCTTGACTTCTACAATAAGGGCAACCTTTATGGCCTTGAAAAATACTGGTAAGTTGTTTAATTGTGTGTGTACCTTAGTCTCTCACCAGGATACCAATTTAAATTGAGTTCTTCAAAACATAGCACCTGGTTTATAAGACATAGCGCAACCTGGTTTAAGAAATATACTGAATTATTCCATCATCTACATTGAAGAAATATTGATTACTACACTGTCCCCAAAAGGATGAGCAAACTCTACAAGATTATATAAAGTGGAGTACTTTTAGTTTTTTATACTAATGAACCATACTAAATGACATATTTATCCTTCACTTTATAAATTTTATCTCATCCTTTTGAGGGAAAAAAATTTGTACCTTTAGTCATCCTTTTGGGGACGGAGGAAGTATAATTTGGATTTTTATAAAAAGAAAAAATATATTTAAACATAAGGATACAAAATTGTTTTTTAGTAATATTTTGGATATAGTGTGGAATTTCTTTTTTGTAAAACAAAAGTTAACTAAACAATTAAACGAGTTAGCTAGAATAATGTATTAATGTGTATTTTTTATGCCTGCCTGTATAGGGATAAAAGTTTGTATTCATTTTAAACTTTTAAGTTGATCGAAGTTTGAGAAAATGAACAATTTTACAAACTTTGTGGAAACAACTTTTATACCCAACCTATTTGGAGCTTAACTTTATATGAATGCTTATATATAGTTAGGAATTCTATTAGAATCTAAATGTATTAAATTTAAGTTTTATAGAAGATATTTAGTTAGATCAACAAATTGATTGTTTTATAAATATTTTAGTAGAAATGTTATGTTCGAGCATCAAAAACTAAGTTTGAATATTTTAATTTGTGCAACTATAGGTAAAACAAACCAAAAAATTTGGTACACTAGTCATGTTTGGATACAAAAGTACCAATACGTAGTTCGCTTGTCAATAAGATTATGTTTGGTAATTCTACACTAAACTCACAACTCGGATATTTTTAGGGTTGTCATGAGAGTAAAAGGTCCTTAATCCCGGAGGTCTTACCTGTAGTAGAGCATAGTCAGGAGTCTATGCTCTTAGATTAACCAAGGCTGGGTTGGATGAACCGTATAAACCATTTAGAGGAAGAATGGCAAGTCCCCCTCATGGTGAACAAACTGAATTTGATACAAGTAAAAGGATATCATATGGATTCTGAGTTAGGCAGAGAAGAATAAGCAGAATAGGAGAGAAACTTGGGGAAGAAGCGAGCTCTCACTTCTATTTCATAATATTCTCTTTGCTATTTATAAAATGATTTCATTATATATAAAATATACTCTCTACTCTCTTGCTATCCTATACCATACGATTATCCTACATCCTCCTCATCCTGACAAACTCACAAGCATCGAGTTTATTCCAGATACTCTTTACAACCACCCTTCCTGAAATAGCCTCTGCTGTTAGGCAAAATTACTGAGGCTTGTTTATTCCCCCTTCCTTAAGAGCCTCCATGTCCTCATGGATTAAGTGAGAAATTGAAACATTTTGCTTCAAAAGCCCTTCATCTTCCCATGTGGCTTCCTCTGTGCTGCCTCCATGTCCTTTACACCAGTCCTGGCTTCCTTCATCTTCACTTTACCTACCACTTGCCTAGCCCTGTAGCCAAATTTTTTCCTAGCCCTGATGTATTGTACTTCCCTCATTGTCAAACCTTTGTCCTCTTCTTCTAGGTACATTTTGTCGTCTTCTTTCATTTCAGTTATGACTCTTGCAACATGGTAGGGATCTCTATAGACCCCTCCTTGTTTTTCTTGGTTAAAAGGGTCGGTAAACTCTGGTTCAGTGCTAGTTTCATTAGGCCACTGGTGAGATCTGTGAATTTTTCCATCCTTTCATCTATCATACAGAACCTCTCAGTCATAAATTCCCTAAAACTAAGGAAGTCTTGTTGCAACATGCTCTGGGAGTTTGAGGAACTAGCCATGGCACAGTGCACAAGGTCTGGTAGGTGTTTGTGAAATTGAAACTTGGAACAATAAGTTTCTGAGTTGAGACAAGAGTTGGATCAATGACAACACTGATCTAACAAAGACTAATTGAGCTTGAGTAGCTATATATTGTGAAAAATGGAGTTCTCTACTCTGAATTCGACAAGTGATCAAGTCTACTTAGCTGCAAGGCTGAAGGGAACTTGATAGAAATTGAGCACCACAATAAACACTTGGTCACCAAAACACAACTAGTTGGGGGATTAAAGGTGTCGAGTAATATATTTTATCAGATTTTCTATAAAAAAACAAAAGCAATTTAATATCGTATGCAACTTATAGTTTGTTTAAACCTTTTTTGCGAATAAGCTATAATGTCGTTAAGCTCCAAGACATTTTGCAACTTTTTGAAATTTTTATCGAGAATGGCTGCAACTTGAACTTGGGATGAGATTAACTTGATTAGTTTGTAAGTGCGCAAAACCCAAATTTTAAAAATGTTTGTTAAACAGGCCACGCAGGTTCAGGGGGTATTTGTTTAAAGCTGAATGACTGAATCGGTTAGCCATTTAGTGCGTTTGTTTAGAATAAAAATCGTCTGAATGGCTGAATCGGTCAGATTTTTAGTCTAAATGGCCAAGTGTAATTTTTTGGCTGAATGGGCTGAATGACTGTTGAATGAAGTATTTTATATTTAATTTTTTTTATATAATATTAACTATTATATCAAGTAATATTAAATAAATTTACAATAATTTTGAATTTTTTTAGATGGGTAAAATAATAAAAATCTGTTATTCAAATGTTTCAGACATGTCAATTATTAAACAACTTTTTTCATTCAGTATTCAAAATTCTGTTTTATTCAGATTACTTAAACATTCAAAACTATTTCATTCAATTTTATCAAAACACCCCCTAAGTAGGGCTAGCTCCGACTATTAGGCTAAAAGCATTAGTCTCCAATAACACAGTTCTGCACCACTCACCCTCCCTTTCTAACAGGAGTGAATGCAGAAGAAAGAAAATAAAAAACTATTTTCCTTGTAAATTTTTTTAAATTTTTTTTCCTCTCATTTTCTTCTCCTAGTTTATTAGTTCTTGTATTTGTGGCAGGGCATTCCATCACTATCGTCGGGCACATGACCAAAGAGCATCAAGGAAACATCCGGAATTGGATAGGTTGCTTGTAGAAGAATACTGTAGCTTGCAGGACTTTAATCGTGCCAAAGGGAAGATAAATGTGGTAAAAAACGATGGTCACTAGCCAGCAGGTGCCAAATTTTTGCGACTTCGCTTAGCTGTTGATGTCCCCTTTTTTGAAAAGTGAAGGTCTATCAACTCCTAGAGGGACCATGAATTGGTAGTCTAATTTCTGTGTATACTTTGAGCATGGTGTTTGTTTATTGATTGGGTCAATTACATCCCTTTACGAGTGCACAGGCCAGAAACTTCCTTTAGTAGTTTTTTTTTTTGGCTCTGATAATTATTTTGTTTCCTATATATCTGGGAGTTTCTGTCGGCTTTAACAGTCATCTCCTACTTTCTGGATTGTAATTTGTAAATATAGAGAACTTTTGAGGAAAGAAAGAGGAAAAGAAAAAAGAAAGAGGAAAAGGAAAAGGAAAAAAAAGAAGAAAACATATAAACTTTGTAACTAGAATTTGTGGAAGATGAACAATAAGATGTTCTATTTTTCTTCTTTTCAGAAACGGTAGATACAGCTGGACCGTGAATAACAGTTAAAATTAGATATGCACTGTTTGTGAAATTTAATAAGGAGAAAAAGGAAAGAAGAATGAGATAAATTTGGAGAAGCTAAAAATCTTTTGTTTGAGTTCTTTGAGGATAGAAAATACAGGAGGGAAATTTGAATTAAATTTTCTTCCAATTCTGGAGGAAATTGATCAAAGATTTGTATAAAACTTTATATTACTAAAAATATCCATGTCATAAGGATAAAATAACAATACATTATTTTTAGTTCAATTTTCCTTTAAACTTACAATTACGACGAAAGGAAATTACTTTTTTTTCCCTCACAAGTATTAAATCCTCTTTATTTTTCTTTTCTTTTTTTAATTTTCATTGTCAAACGTTTATTAGTCATCGTCTCATATTCTTTCCTCTAGTTCACCGTCCTTTCAGTTCTTTTTACTATTCCAGACAATAACTCGAGGAAAAGCGAGCTTAGAGGTTGGAAAATTTCTCCACCAAAAAATATATTTTGTATTCGGAACCTTTCTATCATAAAATACTTCATAATTAGAGTCCACTTGGGGTTACATACATGGAAAATGTAAGTGGTCTTAATTTTTTTTTTGGTGCAATTGTATTTCAAATGATGTGGCATTGAATAATATAAATTTTTTTTTTAACATAACCAATTACAAGAGGTTTATTCTATCAATATAATAATATCATATTATTTTGAACAATTTTAAAGACAAAATTTGAGATTATCTTGTATTCATTCGTGATCCTATTATGGATAACCCCATTATTCAAACCAAAGAGCATATAACTTCTAGTAACAATGCGTTATCTTCTTCGCCCAAAATCCTAATCCGTTCACTCCAAAGAACCCACAATCATACAACATCATATGCGTCATCATGCATTTTGTTTATCGCGTACCATCAAATGTTTGATCATGAATTTGGAAAATCAAGATTAATGACAAATACTACGACTTCCTTGATTCTCTACGTAAAATTACTCCTCATAAGAAGGTAATATTTTCTTATAGGGTGCATATGATTCCTGCAATTTTCTTACAATGCACAGAGATTTAACACCCCGTCGGGGCGGGGTTCCCAAGCCTAAATAGCCTGCCGGGGCGGGGGTACGCGGACAAGAAAGATGAGTTTTGATGCAATTCTACTACTGTCGTGGCGTAGACTGATGAACTTTGGATGCATTTGGGACTTAGCAGATGACGTATTTAGTAGCAATTACAGAGACTTAAGCTAGGAGATTATGTCATTAATCAATCAATCAAGAGCAATTTTCAAGCCCTAATTTGTGAAGATTTTGGAGGAGTAGAGCAAAGGAGCAAGGAGCACGAAGATTGCAGAATTGAGCGAAGAGAGGGTGGTTCTATTACTATTCTTGTTCTTTAATTTCAGTTTTGTAATTGAAATGATGTTTTCTTTAATCTATTCAGTGTTTAATTCATTAGTTATGAACTAATTCAACTTATTAAGCTTACAATGGATCTTTAAGTGTAACGATGATTATCATGATTTGATTTTAATTCAATGATGCTATTTTTCAGTTCATCTATTATGATTTATGTGTAATCTATGAATTACTTGATCACTAATTCTATGTGGACTTATATGAGTTTGAGAGATGAAATATGAGTTTAGACTTGGTCATAATAACATGTGTTTGTGATTTCTGCGTTTTGATGGAATTCATGATTTATGTTAGGGATAGAGATATACCTATGCATTGCATGTAATCGTGTTGGGATTTAAACCTTTATTAATTGTAATTCACATAGAGATATAGTGAATTAGTTAATTAGGGTGTTTGGCTTAATTCTATCATATGTGGATTTAAGTTGATATGGGTTTAATGCATCGAGAGATGACTAATTCTACTTTTGTGTTCTTGATTAATGAACTAGAATAGTTAATTGGATTGAAAAGAAGTATGATAATCTGAGTGAAGCTTAAAGTGAAGTTGTAGGCTTAATTTTCCATTATCTGCGTAAAATTTGTGGTAGTTAGTTGATTTGATTTTTGTTTATTAGTTTTTAATTATTTTCATCATTAAATTGGTTAGTTTAATAAGAAATAATACAAAATTGGTAATTGTTAGATTAAATTTGAATTCTGTCTCTGTGGAAACGATACTCAACTTATTATTATATTACCTGTTGATCACGTATACTTGCGTGCCGTGCTTAATTAGATTACCCCCAACAAGTTTTTGGCGCCGCTGCCGGTGATATAAATTGATTTTATTACTTTCAATATTAGTTTAATTAGGTCAGTTTTAGTTAAACATTTTTCATTTTTATTTTTTTTGTTATTTCTTGTTTCAGGTTCTCGTGACTAGTGTATGCAAACTCGATCAAAGAAACCAGATTTACTTCCTTACGAGGACGACATCGAAAGAAAGTTTCAGAGGTTGAGTAAGTGGATTAAGGAAAGTAGGGAGAATTTTGATAAGCAAGAAAGTATGGCTGCAGAGGATCAGAAAGCACTTAGGGATTATGCCACACCTAGGGTTACTGAAATTCAGTCAAGCATTACCAGGCCTGTGATAACTGCTAACCATTTTGAGATAAAGCCTGGCATAATTCAGATGATACAAAATTCGGCATAGTTTGGGGGATTGGCTAATGATGATCCAAATGAGAACCTTGTGAGCTTTCTGGATATCTGTGATACCTTCAAGTGCAATGGGGGTATTTGATGATGCAGTGAGACTACGCTTGTTTCTGTTCACACTACGAGACAAGGCGAAGAGCTGGTTACATTCACTACTGCCAGGGTCAATCACTACTTGGGATGACCTAGCTCAGAAATTTTTAGCCAAATTTTTTCCACCTACAAAGACTGCGAAGATGAGGAATGAAATTACAATGTTTGAACAGCAGCATGGGGAGTCTCTGTATTAAGCTTGGGAAAGATATAAGGAGTTGATGAGGAAATGTCCGTATCATGAATTACCTAAGTGGCTGCAGATGAACACCTTTTACAACGGGCTGAATAGTAATCTTCGGACCAGTATAAATGTAGCTTCAGGATGAGTGTTTATGGCTACAAGATTTGAGGAGGCATATGACTTGATTGAGAAAATGACAGCTAACAACTACCAGTGGCCCACAACAAGAATGACACAACCTAAGGTAGTTGGAGTGTTAGAGGTAGATGAAGTGACAGTTTTAGCGACTCAGATTTTAGCGCTGTCAAATAAAATGGATGCCCTCACGGGAGTTTAGGTTCAGCAGGTGGCGTATATGTGTGAATTGTGTGCTGGGGAACATCCAACAGAGCAGTGTGCATCAATTCGGTAGCAGTTCAGTTTGTAGGTAGCTTTAACGGAATACCTCCGAATCCATATTAGAATACCTACAATCCGGGGGCAAGGAACCATCCGAACTTCTCGTGGAGTAACAACTAAAATTAGCAAGCTCCATGACCATCTTATCCCCCCGATTTCCAAAATCAGCATCAATAGTCAGCTCCACATCAAGAGAAAAAGTCAGCTTTGGAAGAGCTATTGTTGAAATACATATCCGATAATGAGGCAGCTATGAAAACGCAAGCTGCGGCGATTAAGAACTTGGAAAATTAGATGGGACAACTTGCTATGGCATTAAATAACAGAACTTAAGGGACTTTACCGAGTGATACTGAGAAGAATCCAAGGGGAAATCAAGAGTAGTGTCAAGCTATCACATTAAGATGTGGAAAACTTCTCGAGGGACAAAGTGAAGAAACTTTGCCAATGAAAGATGTGAAAGAAAGTGAAGAAAAGTTGGTTGAAGAGAAACAGGGTGAAGACATGCAAGTGGATAAGAATCAGGCAGATGTTGAACCAGTTGTCTATCCTCCACCACCGTTTCAGCAAAGAATTCAAAAGCAGAAATTAGATAAATAGTTCTCAAAGTTTTTAGAAATCTTCAAGAAGTTACAGATTAATATTTCGTTCGCAGAAGCCCTAGAACAGATGCCGAGCTATGCAAAGTTTATGAAGGGTATTTTGTTGAGGAAGAAGAAGTTAGAAGATTATGAGACTGTTGCATTGATGGAGGAATGTAGTGCTATATTGTAGAGGAAGTTGCCTTCGAAGTTGAAGGATCTAGGCAGTTTCACCATTCCTTGCATAATTAGGAACATGGCCTTCAACAAATGTTTGTGCGATTTGGGTGCGAGTGTGAACCTCATGCCATTATCTGTGTACACTCAGTTGGGTTTGCCAACACCGAAACCTACAAACATCTCATTACAGTTGGCGGATAGATCAGTTACTTATCTGAGAGGGATTGTTGAGGATATACTAGTAAAGGTGGATAAGTTTATATTCCCAGTAGATTTCATCATCTTGTATTACGAAGAAGATAAGAACATTCCTATTATCTTAGGGAGACCATTCTTGGCAACTGGGAGGACTCATATTGATGTTCAAAAAGGGGAGTTAACGATGAGAGTGCAAGACCAAGAGGTGAAGTTTAATGTTTTCACAGCAATGAGATTCCCTACAGATGAGGAAGAGTGTTTCCGAATGGATGTGATTGAAAATATGGTTAATGAACACTTGATTCAAGGTTTGGACAGGGATCTGTTGGAAAACACGTTGCTGGGAGATTCCAACTTGGATGATCTAGAATTTGTGGATTATTTGCATATGTTGGATGCATTGCCTAGAGTGAGTAGATTCAAAGTGCCATTTGAGCCATTATATACGGAAGAGAAGGCATCGACACTGATGAAATCCTCACTTGTGGAACCACCCACTCTTTAGCTAAAGCCTCTTCCTAAACATCTCAGGTATGCATTTTTGGGTAATTCTGATACTTTACTTGTTATTATTGCATCTGTGCTTAATGATTTATAGGAAAGTAAGTTTCTGAGGGTTCTTCGAAAGTACAAGTCTGCGATAGGATGGACAATTGCTGACATCAAGGGAATAAGCCCTTCATTCGGCATGCACAAGATACACTTGGAAGAGGAGGCAAAACCGATAATGGAACAACAAAGAAGGCTCAATCCAATCATGATAGAAGTTGTGAAGAAAGAGATTTTGAAATGGCTGGATGCTGGGATAATCTACCCTATCTCAGACAGTTCATGGGTGAGCCTAGTGCAATGTGTCCCAAAGAAAAGTGGGATGGCGGTTGTGACTAATGATGATAATGAATTGATACCGACGAGGACATTGACCGACTGGAGGGTATGTATGAATTATAGGAAGCTCAACAAGGCAACCGGGAAGAATCACTTTCCCTTACCTTTCATCTATCAGATGTTAGATCGTTTGGCCGGACATGAGTTCTATTTCTTGTTAGAAGGGTATTCGGGGTATAATCAGATCGTCATTGCCCCAGAAGATCAAGAGAAAACAACATTCACATGCCCATATGACACCTTTTCTTTTAGGAGGATGTCATTGGGATTGTGTAATGCACAGATGACCTTTCAGAGATGTATGATGGCTATATTTTCAGATATGGTGGAACGCAATGTTGAAGTTTTTATGGAAGATTTTTTAGTATATGGGAATACCTTTGACAGTTGTCTTGAGAATCTGGTTATGGTATTGAAACGTTGTGTGGAAACCAATCTTGTGCTGAATTGGGAAAAATGCCATTTCACGGTCGAGGAAGGAATCATCTTTGGGCACAAAGTCTCTACGAAAGGGTTGGAAGTTGACCGAAAAAGTTGGAAACAATTGAGAATCTACCCCCACCGACCTCAGTTAAAGGAATTTGTAGTTTTCTCAGGCATGCTGGATTCTATTGCCGGTTTATCAAAGATTACAAAACCACTATGTAGTCTTTTAGAGAAAGAAGCAATTTTCAGATTTGATGAAGAATGTTTAACAGCTTTTGAACAGTTGAAGAAGAAGCTGACAACAACTCCCATAATCATAACACTAGATTAGACGATGCCGTTTGAGTTAATGTGTGATGCTAGCGATTACACGGTAGGGGCTGTTTTGGGACAACGTTGAGACATAATATTTCATGCTATATATTATGCAAGTAAAACCCTCACGGATGCACAATTGAACTACACAACTACTAAGGAGTTACTTGCGGTCGTGTATGCCTTTGACAAGTTTCGCTCATACCTGATAGGAACAAAGGTTGTTGTATACACGAACCACTAGGCGATTCGGTATCAAGTATCAAAGAAAGATGCAAAGCCTAGGCTTATTCAATGGATTCTACTCTTTCAAGAGTTTGATTTGAAAATCAAAGATAGGAAGGGGTCAGAAAATCAAGTAGCTGATCATCTTTCAAGGTTGGAATATTCGGACAAAGACAAGGCAGATTAATGTTTGATCAACGAGTCATTTCCAGATGACCATTTGTTTGGGGTAAATTCAAAATTTCCATGGTATGCGGATTTTGCTAATTACTTGGTGAGCAAGATCTTTCCTTTAGACTTGACACGTTAGCAGAAAAAGAAATTCCTACATGATGTCAAGTGGTACATGTGGGATGAGCCTTATCTTTTCAGACAGTGTGCAGACAAGATGATTCGTAGACGTGTGCCCCATAGTGAAGTTAATAACATCTTACACGCATGCCACACATCTGTATATGGAGGGCACTATGGAAGTGAGCGAACAACGGCAAAGGTTCTTCAGGCAGGATTCTACTGGCCAACTATGTTCAAAGATGCCCACCAGTTTGTAAAAAGTTGTGATAGATGTCAAAGGGTGGACAATATTTCAAAAAGGAATGAGATGTCGCTCAACACAATCTTAGAAGTTGAATTTTTTGATGTATGAGGGTTTGACTGTATGGGACATTTTCCACCTTCATACAACAATCTATACATCCTGCTAGTTGTGGACTATGTATCAAAGTGGGTTGAAACTGTGGCACTGCCAATGAATGATGCCAAAGTTGTTTTGAAATTCCTTCAGAAGAACATCTACAGGAGATTTGGCACGCCGAAAGTAATTATAAGTGACGAAGGAAGTCACTTATGCAATAAGTTCTTTGCAGCTCTCTTGGCAAAATAAGGAGTTAATCACAGGATTGAAACGACATATCATCCCTAAAACGAGTGGCCAAGCTGAAGTTTCAAATAGAGAGGTGAAACGAATTTTAGAGAAAGTGGTGAATCTGAACAGAAAAGACTGGTCTCTGAAATTGGATGACGCTCTATGGGCTTATCGCATGGCATACAAGACACCAATTGGTATGTCTCCGTATCAACTTGTTTATAGGAAAGCGTGTCATCTCCCGGTTAAACTTCAACGTAAAGCATACTGGGCCATTCAGAAGTTGAATTTTGATCAAAGAGCAGCGAGCGAGAAAAGACTGTTGCAATTTAACGAGCTAGATGAGTTCCGTCTACAAGATTATGAAAACTCTAAGTTGTACAAAGAAAAGGTCAAGAAGTGGAACGACCAGAAGATTTTGAATAGGAAGTTTGAACCGGGCCAAGCTGTGTTATTGTACAACTCACGACTGAGATTATTTCCCAGGAAACTCAAATCACGATGGCCAGGGCCATTCACTATTAAAACAGTCTTCCCACATGGCGACGTTGAACTTTATAGCAGGAATCTGCTGGAAACGTTCAAAGTTAACGGGAAACGTCTAAAGCACTATTGGGTTGGTGACGTCGATAATCAAGCCACCGTGATCACTCTTTTGCCGATGTACCTTGACACAGGGAGTAGTCAGGCCGAAAGACTTAAAAACAAATGCTCATTGGGAGGCAACCGAATTTTCTTATTTATTACAGTATATAGTTTCATATTTCATAATTCAGTAGTTTAGTTAATAATGTTAGTATTGCATAATTTTAGTAGTTAATTATCTTGTTAGTGTGTGGGTACTTAATTCATTCTTGCTCAATGTGTCTGCGTTTAACTTAAATCATGGGTTTTAATGGTTTTCATGAACAAAGGAGAAAGTTTTACGTACGTGCGGGTCAAATTAGCATTAAATCAAAGTTGGTACAAGACTGACATGCCCGCCCTAGCGGGCCCAAACAAGGCCTGACATGCCCACCCCAACTAGGGGGCTATCTAGACTTGTTCGTCCCGGTGGGGTTAATATAGGCCTGACATGCCTGCCCCGGGTGGGGGGGGGGGTCTCTGCATGTGCCCGCCCTGACCGGCCTTTAAAGGAAAAACTACCCCACCCCGGCGGGGGTACGAGAATTATGTTTTAAAACTTCTCTTGCAGATCGTGCCCATACCACTCCCATCTCTCAAAACCGAATCCAAGCCATACAAACACCCACGAACTTCCCCCACAACCCCCCAATCTCCACCAAATTTGTCATCTACTTCTATCCTATATAAACCTAACTCCATTTCATACATTCGTCACCACATACACATCAATTTTTCTAATTTTCATACACAAAACCTAGGGTTTCTTCAATTTTTGGATTTCAAGCAAGAAAAGAGGGGAAAGCTTTGCAATTGGTCGCCCACCACATCAATCTCTTTACAGAGTATAACGATCAGTGCGAGTAAGTAGTTAAATCAGTTTTTTATCATATTTGGCAAATGTTTTTCAATTTGGGACATTTTGGGACATTATGCACGCCAAGTGTTTGAAGAATTGCACAAGTGAAAAGTTTGGGGGATTTGTTAACTGAATTATGATATAATAGCACCAAAAATGCCAGTAAAACGTTACTGGGGGGAAGGGTCATCGCCGCCAACCCGCAACTTTAACAAACAAAAATTTGTCAGTGCCTTCGCGGTTGACAAATATGAATACCTTACACCGAAGGCTTTGACACCGAAAAGAGGGTTGAGACTGGATTCTTTCGATGGGCAAATGCGACGACAAATAAATGAACAGGGATGGGACACATTAACAGATCAACCGGACCCGGTCGTAGTAATAGTGGTGAAGGAGTTTTGTGCTAATGGAGATGATAAAGCACCTTTTGTGGCATTTGTTCATGGCAAGCAAGTACCATTCGGTCCGAAGGCTATCAATGAATAGTATAATTTGGTCTCCCAACTGTCTGCCAGTATGCTCAGCTTTGAGACAGTAACCCCAATTATGATTAGATACTTGCTGAGATATCAAAGCCGGGCACCACTTGAGTGAAAGGAAAGAAAGGACCCTCTTAATGAGTAAGGATTTAAGTCTGTATGGCAAGATTTGTTATGCCTTTCTTTGCATAAAACTATTTCCATCCACACATATAAGTGAGGTGTTTAAAGAAAAGGTGCTACTCTTGTATGCCATTGTGAAGGACTTTAATATTGACGTTGGTGCCATTATCAGTTTCTCGATCAGACGCTACTTGTGCAGAACATTCTCTTGGGGGTTGCCACACCCTTCCCTTTTATGTGGACTATGTTGACAGTCAGGAGTTTGATGATCAGCAGATGAGCCCGTACAATAGCCACTCTAGATGTTAGACTCCTGTTTTATTAATCGATACTCAGTCGGGCCTGGAGGAGAGTCACATCCTAGAGGGCTAGGATTTATATTTCCTGATGCTCCTGAGGAGGAGGATGCCGAAGATAGCTCTGAGGATGTTGAATTTAAAGCTGACGAGATGTCTGAGGGAGCTGATGAGGCTGAAAGGGGTCATCGATCTACCAAATATATGTTCAACACTCAGTTTAGAAGCATGCAGAGACATATTGATGAGAGGGACAGTAGGAGGATAGGAAGTTGAAGGGGATTGCAGCAAGACAAGATCATGCCTTTTCCACGCAGAATGCTTTCAATACTTCTTTGGCTGAAGTGTTTGCCAGAATGAATCCAGCTGCTGCTAACCAGTTCAGTTCTTAATTCCACAACTATTTCCAGGTTATCCACCATAAGATTTTGACGTTGAGGAGATGCCACCACCTCTGGCTTATCATGATACAAGGAAGTCCTCTAATGCCTTAACGATGTATTTTAACAATGAGGGCATTGTTTATGTTAAGTTTGGAGGAGTTTTAGTTTTTGTTTAGTTGTTTAGTTCTGTTTATGTTAAATCTGTCATATGTTAGTTTGTAGTTTGCATGTGTTAGCTAGTTTTGGATTGGTTAGTGCATGCTAGTTCATGTTTGCATTCATGTTAGTTACATCATTAGTTTAGTTTAATTATGTTTTTGTAGTTTAGTTGTGTAAATATTAATTTCTATTTTTGTTGAGTTATAAAAAAAATGAAAAATTGAAAATATCAAAAATATTAGTTAGTTTGTTGTTTTGGTGTTGCATTTAACTCATATTTGCATTATTCCAGCTTTTAGATGGTTATAGTTTGTTTGAGGATTGCATAGACAAGATTAGTATAGACTGTCAAGGTTTTGGTGTAATTTCTTATCATGATCTAAATCTTTGTCTGTTTAAAACTGATATAATCAGGTTAGCACCATAATAATGAATGTGTTTGACTGATTGGATATAAATTTACACACAATTGAACTCTTAAGGATAATGTTAGTTTGAATGAAAGAAAGTCATGAATAAGTGGTGATGACTAAGATTAGACAGAAACCTAAGTTTGGGGGAAGATTTGGGACGATATATATATATATATATATATATATATATATATATAAAAGTATGAATAAACATCATGGCTAGTCTAGTTCTGTGGCCTTTGTTACTTGAGTAAGTATGCTCGAGGGGATGTTTCTACACCCAGCGCCCTAAAGCCTTATGGTTTGGGAGTCGCTGGTCGAAAGCTCACTAATGGGTAGCACTGAAAAACCTAAGAGGACTAGACATTGCATAGTCATGAGTAGAATAAAAAGTGAAAACAGGAAAAAGAGCGAAAAGCCCCCGTATTTGAAAAATATAGCAAAAGTATCCCATTTTGACTTCTAAATTTGGTAACTGTTTGGTTTTAGTCGGATCTTGCTTGTTTTTGGATTTCTTGACTTTAAGCTGTTTGAATCCTTTAAAGAGGCGTATTATGTGTTTTATTTAAGTTTTTATCAATTAGTATGGTTGTTGAGCATACACGCACTATATCAGTCATAACAAGGAAAGATTTGGTGACTGATGTGAGGTTTTTAATTTATCTTGGTAGGATGTACTATCATGTCTGTTGTAGTTTCTCTGAGGCCATGTGAATAGACTTTGTTCTGTCTGATAGTTGGATTCATAGGCATGTAGTTAGGTGCATTGCATTGCATGTTGTTGTGCTCGAGGACAAGCAAGATTTAAGTTTGGGGGAATTTGATGAGTGAGTTTCATACCTACGAATCGGGTACCTATTCAGACTTAGATAGTGCTTAATCCGTTTATTTTAGTATCGTTTTATGTGTTTGTGCTTGTTTTGTTTGCATGTTTTAGTATGTGTTAGCTAAGGCATGATGGTGGCAATGTGGCAGGAATCAACATGAAAAGAAAGGAAATCAGTAAAGTGCAGGATAGTACCCCGCCGGCGTAGGCCATTTTACAAAGCAAACACCCACCGGGGCGGGGGTGTACAATGTACAGAGATTTAACACCCCGTCGGGGAGGGGGTTCCCAAGCCTAAATAGCCCGTCGGGGCGGGGGTAAACGGACAAGAAAGAGGAGTTTTGATGCAATTCTACTACTGTCGTGGCGTGGACTAATGAACTTTGGATGCATTTGGGACTTAGTAGATGACGTATTTAGCTACAATTACAGAGAATTAAGCTAGGAGATTCTGTCATTAATCAATCAATCAATCAAGAACAATTTTCAAGCCCTAATCTGTGAAGATTTTGGAGGAGCAGAGCAAAGGAGCAAGGAACACGAAGATTGCAGAATTGAGCGAAGAGAAGGGTGGTTCTATTACTACTCTTGTTCTTTAATTTCTATTTTGTAATTGAGATCATGTTTTCTTTAATCTATTCAGTGTTTATTTCATTAGTTATGAACTAATTCGACTTATTAAGCTTACAATGGATCTTTAAGTGTAACGATGATTATCATGCTTTGATTTTAATTCAATGATGCTATTTTTTAGTTCATCTATTATGATTTGTGTGTAATCTAAGAATTGCTTGATCACCAATTTTATGTGGACTTATATGAATTCGAGAGATTAAATATGAGTTTAGACATAGTCATAATAGCATGTGTTTGTGATTTCTGCGTTTTGATGGAATTCATGGTTTATGTTAGGGATAGAGATATACTTATGCATTACATGTAATCGTGTAAGAACTTGGGATTTAAACCTTCTTTAATTGTAATTCACATAGAGATATAGTGAATTAGTTAATTAGGGTGTTTGGCTTAATTCTATCATATGTGGATTTAAGTTGATATGAGTTTAGTGCATCGAGAGATGACTAATTCTACTTTTGTGTTTTTGATTAATGAACTAGAATAGTTAATTGGATTGAAAAGAAGTTTGATAATCTGAGTGAAGCTTAAAGTGAAGTTGTAGGCTTAATTCTCCATTATTTGCGTAAAATTTGTGGTAGTTGGTTGAGTTGATTTGATTTGATTTTTGTTTATTAGTTTTTAATTATTTTCACCATGAAATTGGTTAGTTTAATAAAATTAAAATAATACAAAATTGGTAATTGTTAGATTAAATTGAATTCTCTCTCTGTGAAAACGATACTCAACTTATCATTATATTACTTATTGATCACGTATACTTGCGTGTCGTGCTTAATTAGATTACACCCAACAAGCAGTAATGTATTATAACATGTATGATGGGAGTTTCTACCTTGACTTATAGTAAAATCACAATGATGACAACCAATGAGAGCAGATAAACAATAAAATTTTTGTTCTGCCCAAATATGTCGAGGTGATAGACCAGACCGTACAGGTAAAGGAAAAATCGAAGAGAAATCAGTATCTCAATCAACTGAGAACACAACCCTGAATGTCAAAGGTGGGCTTGCCCATCATTCCACCAAGACTGCCAGCTCTTGTCCTGTTGAATTCCTATACCACCCTGCTGCTTGATCCACTTGTTCTAGTATTTCCAGTCATCCACTACCTTCCCCAGTCGAATCCAGAAGGATTGAACAAAAATGGAGCAAACAACCAAGTCATTGATAAGAACCAAACAACATACGTTATCAACACATATGCCATGCTGCTTTGGTAGGATCTACGAAACAAATCATAAACAATAACAGGAGCAGTAGTTCGAATACTTTCATAAAGTTACTCCTTGAATATAGTCTATAATTCTCAGTGAACCTGATATGAAACACCCCAAACTTTTAACTTGTAGGTCTGTACATAGCACCCCCATGAAGAACTATTTAACCATAATAGTGAGATTTTGTGCTAAGGTTAAAAGTGAAAAAAACAACAGCCAGTTGCAAAAAATCCTTGAGAGCAGTAAGAAATCCTCTTTTAAGTCCAATCTCCATTACCATTGTTAATCCCGTTAAGAGTCCAAGCTGGATAAATGATTGAGAGGCTAAAGTAGTTTCCAAGCACTGTATCATCTGGATTTTAGCCTAAAGAAGAATTACTTTTTCCAAACCACTGAGAACCAGGTATAGCTGTCTGCAAAGGAAAACATATATTCCAATTACTGATATCTGTAAAATTTCCAATATTAAAGGTATTCAAATTTAACATTATCACATACATGAGAAATAAAAGAATTAACATATATTAGCCCAGTTTAAAAAGAGAGCAGTACGAAGATAAGGTACTAACTATATAATGATTATATGGTGATAATCTAATGTAGACACTCGAAATTTCGCTTTTCCTAGACTAACCCTGTTGGAGGGCAAAAGCATCATTTCACTTTGAAGACAACTCTGAGGTAGGGAAAAAACATCATTTCACCCCGGCGACAACCCCGAGGAGAGATCAAGGTGCAACGATGCAAAGACACGACGCAAACCGAACAAGGATCACAAAGCTAAGCATATGCCCATAAGACGTCATCACAACAACCAATGAACTGCGAGCGATCAAAGACGAGTCGACTGATGACCCTCGGGAGCCGAAAGATACCTTTTAACTAATTGCATCATCTTTCAGGACTCCAATTCAGTTAGACTCGACCGCGTTTCGTAGCCTTTGACAAAGACTTTTCGAGATTTTTGGGTACGGAGCTCAACTTTCATCGGACCGAAATCTAAGGCATAAACTTTAAGATAGCGGGACCCATGGGGCCTAGCCTCAGGTGTACCTGCTTCAGCCGCAGGTACCTGTGGCTAAGTTTGGATGCCATAAGGCAACATCAGCAGCCTTAAAAAAAAAAAAATACGCAAGAAGGAAAAGCTAGAGAAAGAAGCTAAAGAGAGAAAGGGCTCGGGTCTTGCATCATTTTACCATCTTTGAGTTGTTTGATCTTATATATCATACATGTTATAATTTTAGAGTGATATAAGTTGATCTCAAGCCAAAAGAAACTTGTTCACGCGTCCCCCAAGGTGAAAAACACTCATTTTTACCCACTTTCTTTGTAAATATTGTTATAAATACTATATCTATGTAGATATAGCAATTTCTACAGGTTAATTTTTTGTTTCAAGTATATATTGCGTATTAGTGGGTACACATTGAATTTCTACTGGTTAATTTGTGCATTTTTAGTTATAAATCAAGTTATTTGACTAAATCTACCTAGATCTAGCCAAATCTAGCACTTTGAACGGTTATGAAGCATGATGATGTAACCTATATGTTAGATTGGCTTAGATCCATGGTAAATCTAGATGTTTTACTGCTTTTGGTCAGTCCCGATCACTTCGTAGAGCCCTAGATCTATATCTAAAGGTGAGGAGGTCCTAATGGCTCAATATGGGGATTTCAACCAATGAAATCATCTAACATCAAGTCTAAGATGTTGTATATACATATTTAAGCATATCAATGTAAGCCTAGGAATCCTGAGATTGAGATCTACTGTATGGATCTTAACTAGATTCCTATAATGGACTTTTTGTTTAAATTTAATGTTTAAATACTGCAGATCGCTGTACATGTAATATTAGATCTTAAAACGAGTTCAAGGGGTTTGTCCCGAGAATTCGGATTTAAGATCCCGTGATAGTGAAAATTATGTTTGAGTGTTTGGATTCATCGAGATGACTTTCATGCCCGATCATGATCCGACCTCTTTTTAGCGCTTTCTTTGCATGTATATTCACCCAAAACGATTTTCCAATAAAATCACAAAGAGCTTTTATGCAGAATAAAACGATTTGGGTAGTTCATCTAAGAAATATAAAGATAAAAGAAAGTATCAAAGGTCCTCGATTACTATTCCGGCGAAGGATTTGAAAATTATGTTTTTCCAAAATATCATTCGAAATGTATATTTTGTCTAAAACAAACTTTTCACTAAATCAAATCCTTCGTACATAGGTGCAAAGAGGAACAAGACTACTTCCAAATAACTCAAATAAATCCTTGAAAAGACTTTAAAAAATAAAAGCATTCAGCACAATAAAACACACACACACACACACACACACTCTTTATGCATAGGAAATTAATAAGATGTAGTAACCGTGCTTTCACGGAAGTCGGGGGGTGCCTAACACCTTTCCCTCGCTTAAGCAAGCCCTCGAATTCTAAGAATATCGGTTTCAGACCAATGCTACGGAGTCACATATTAGGCCATATTGTAAAAACTTTCAAATTCGGATGAGTTGATACATCCATTGCCAACCATACCAACTGGAGACTCTGTCTCATTCTGCCTAATCATAAAAAATCAATTTTGGTAAATAAAGTCGAATAAATGTCGATCTTTTCCTAAAACCTCACCCTTTAATCAAATTAATCGACATATCGAATAGAAAGGGTATTAACAAATCAAAAAGTGGAAAAAAAGGAAAAAACGAAACCACATAATAAGAAATTTTTCCCAGTGTCGACAAGTGGTGACTCTGCTGGGGACTACAGAGGGCTTAAGCCACGTTCAATCTTTTTGGTTTCCATTCTGCATGTGCATTTTTGTGTTAATGATCTTTGTGTGTGATAAATATCTTTAATCTCTAAGTACTTTATATTAGTGCCCTATACAATGTATTAGTGCCTCACAAAATGTCATCATATTGCATCCGGTGAGGACAATAAATGAATGTATGTTGTGTGGTACCTCCATTAGGAGGCGAACCCTTCGGTTGTTTATTATTGGACTCCAAAAAAATGTTCTCTTGTGAGGCTCAGGAAAGACACCGCTCAGATATGGTCCAATTGAAAGATGGATGTCTTCATCAAGTAAATTGCAAAAATCTGGGAACCAATTTCAAAAACCCCGTGAGAGTAACATAAGATAGGTCAACCTCTAATAAACCAAACAAACAGGATGTCTCTTCATGCCCTGTTAATTCCCGAATATACAAATGTCATCCATCTTAAAATTGTCATTTGTATATCTTTCTTATCCTGTCATCAAGACAACTAACCCCTTGTTTCGTAGGAAAAGATTAAAAAACCCTAAGCTGATGCATAACTTATCATGCATCCATACCATTTACTATTATCAAGACTAAAATAGATATCGGTTTTGTGTAGATTGGTCCTAGAACTCGATTTCGAGCCAAGAAGGCATGATCACTACTAGTCAAAATGGCTGAAGGAAGTTCATCAAAATCTATTCCGGTATCTCGAGAAGAGTTTGAAGAGTTTAAGAAACAAATTGCTAAGATGACCGTCCTACTAAGAGAACAGTGCAAAGTAACTCAGGAAACCACATTGAAAGCTCAGACCGAATCCTCTGCTCAGGGAGATATGCGAGTGATAGGAAAGGATAATGATTCCCAAATGTCAACTCCAATATCCCCACTTGACGTCAGATCAGCTAAAGAGGCCCCAGATAAAAATCTGATCAGGGAAGTGATAAAACTTTGAGAAAATAGAGAAACTGGAGACATCAGGAAGCAGGTCAGACTGATGGAGGAAGTTATCCGATCTATCAAGGGGCAGGATCCCATGAAAGTTTTAACTACTTCGACCTTTGTATTTTCCCAAGGGCTAGATATCCAGATAAATTTTAAGTCCTAGAATTTGAAAAATACAATGGTTTAGGTGACCCTTACACCCATCTGAGGGTATACATAGGCGAGTCAGGATCCTATGCAGAGGATGAATACCTCCGGATGCAGTTATTCCAAAAGAGCCTTACTGGTGAAGCCCGAACTTGGTATGCCCAGATTTATAATTCTAAGATCCATAGTTGGGAAGATTTAGCAAACGCCTTCCTCAACCAGTATAGCTTCCAATCCCAAATAGCCATGATCGCTACCAAGTGACCAAAGTTAAGAAACTGAGCAATGAATCGTTCAGGGAGTATGCACAAAGGTGGAGATGCATGGAAGGTCAAGTGAGCCCGCCAATGGATGAAGTTGAGATGGTGATGAAATTCATTGACATTCAAGAAGCACCCTATTACGAAAAAGTCCAAGCGGGAATAGGTAAGCCATTCTCAGCAGTTAGTGGATTATGGGAGTACACCTAAAAGAAGTCAACAGGAGAGCGAAGAAGAGTTATCCCTTATTTTACAGGGCCAAGCTAAGAGCCCCAACCATAGTCCCCCCATTGGGATGAAGGGAGGCGACCCATCATTGCAACAATAGGCCGCATTCAACCAAAGCCATGACATACAAAGAAAATTTAAAAGAACAAAAAATCGGGTATTCACTCCACTAATCGATTCCCTCGAGAACATATTGGCGTTATTAATGGACCACAAGAAAATTACTGAATTGGCTCTACCTCTGGATCCAAAAAACAAAAGATACTATCCAAGCGAAAGATGTGCTTACCACTCGGGGTCTCCAGGGCATGATACACAAGAGTGTTGGTCTTTAAAGCATAAAATCTAAAATTTGATTGAAAGTGGAGATATTGTGATCAAACAACCTAACCAGCCAAATGTCAATACCAATCTTCTGTTGCAGCACAATATAGAGGAAGTGAGCATGAGCGGGTCAAAAAGCACCAGAATAGATCCAAATTGAAAGTACATATGAAGGATCAGAAAATCCTCAAGCGAGATAGAAGCAAGAACTCAACACGAAGGCCTAGACCCTATAACCATAACCAACTCTACACCCATAAACAAGGCTGTGGTATCCCAAGATGAGTTCGATGAGTTGAAGGGACAAATGATCAGATTTTTAGATCTGGTAAAGGAACATTATAACTTAATTCGAGGAATCATGTTGACAAATCAAGGCGTACTCACTGCAAGTTCAAGCGAAATAACTTCATTAAGTTATCGATTAACTTTGAACAACAATCCCATAGATAAGTCACTTGGTGATAAAATCAGATGTCTCGACATGACCTTAACTCAAATTAATGAAAATCTGGTAGTAATTGGAAATGAAGATTCAAATATGGATAGATTTCTAGGAAACTAATATCTACAGAGGTCTAAAATTCCAAACTTTATGAGATATACCTGTATCGGCGATCCTTATATTCATATGAAGATATACCTGGGACAACTAGGAGTGTGAGTTGAGGATGAAATCTATTGTGTGCAAATGTTTTGGAGAAGTCTCACTGACAATACAATAACCTGGTTTGCTACATTGGATAAATCAAAGAACAACACATGGGAAGAGCTCGTACAAGCCTTTTTATCACAATATATACAAATGGGGCACCACATCTGTGACACCCCCAAATTCGGGTACTTCATTTCCACAAGATTTGGTGCTCACTATCCAAAATAATTACAATCTAATTACCCATAGTCAATGATAACGAAATAACTTAAATAATTTAAATAATAATCTTCCTCATTAAAGGGTTACATCAACTTTAAACAATCACAAGTAATCTAACCTTAAACTATTACATAAGTATGCAGAATACATCACAAAATAACATAGGTCTTATAACATAAATTCAATTAAGTAAATTCAAATAAGTCTTCATCACTTGGACATCTTGCCCTTTCTTTTGCTAGAAGACAACTCATCAAAATTTTTAACTTTAGCTGCAATGTTAATTACATGAGTGAGCAAATAATTGCTCACTAATATTGTGGCACCCCCAAATCCGGGTTCCTTCGAACCTCAGATCTAGTCCGCCACGATACTACTATTGTCAAACTATTTATATCTTTTATTCATACCTTAATGAATATAACTTTGCTTATTACAAATTAGAATATAAATTCTTTCCATTTCCAGGATCTGTATAATGATCCCAAACTTTTATAAGTTTCAAATCTTGGTCATTTACCATTCCTGTCTTACATCAAATTCGAGGTTATAAAAATAAGCGGAATAATTTAAACTTTTTCAATCTCCTTTGAAAAATCTTTTATTGATTTCTTAACTTAAATCAATTACATATCCTTGAATCAAATCATGTTATGATTCATTCTATTCGAATTACTGTATAAATTTTACATCTCGATTCGAATTCTTCTATGCATCACATAGTACAACTTTACAACTTAATATATATTACACATCGTAAAATACTATCATGTACATCTCCTAGAACCTAAACATGGTTCAAGAGACTATATTTAAATAAATAAATCAATCTCCTTCGATATTATTCAACTCTATCAATCAAGTAACACATAATCTTTACCGTGAGTCCTTAACATGCAAAAGTGGTTATTTGCAAGGGTGAGCTTGACAACCCAATAATTCTAACAGTTTTTATGCAGCACATAACATATAATAACATACTCAGTTCATGCATTCATAATCAATTAATAATTTACTACGCATGTTACTTCTCACATAATAGACATATAGGCTTACTTCACAAGCATATCATCAAAGATCAACTTCCAAATTTCATACATATCTCATATGCATTTCATATATTCTCATAGCATAATATAGCTTAACTAACAGTTATCGAATTCGTATATCAAATAGGAACTGAAAGACTTGTCTGATTCGTAGTTTATCAACTACGACTTAACTGCTTAAAGCTTATCTACACTGCGTGTGTTCCTACGCAGTTATATAATCATGGATTCAAACCCATCAGTCATACATTTCATATGCTCTTAATATAAGAACAAATATTATTTCTTAACTTGGTTTCATTTTTACTTGAACTTAGGATAACCATGAAACTAGCTCATTCTACTATCATATTTATCTAAACAATCTTGTTTCATATCTTATAGTCCTTAAGGACAACATATAACCATAACTTTAGACCATACAGTCAACAAACTACTCTTGGTCACTCTGTAGGACGGCGCTACCGCGCTGCATTTAAGCTTGGGAGTGGCGCGGCCGCGCTACTCCCTACCAAAACCAGACTTGAGCTTTTCATTGCTCAGTCTAGTCCTAATATACTATGCATTCTGATACATACTATAAAAATACATCAAGTAGGTTCTGATATTTCTTCAAGTTCTCAGTTCAAATCATTTAGTTTTGAATTACATAGCTCTATGTTGAATTATTTACATCAACAAGGCTTAACAACTTATTTTATCAAAGGTTCAATATTTATAAGTTTTTAAACCTTATATTGGTACTAACAAGCCTTTAATACGCATGTTCACATGTATCTATCTCATTTACATAGACATAACATAGTTTATTTACATGAAAACTTTTTTTAAACCATATTTCAAAGGTCCAATTCATGCTTAGCTAGATGATGAACATATTCGTCATATCTAGAGGCATAAGGTGTTCAATTTACTTTTAAAAGTCATTCTAGGCCAAGTTAAAGTAACTAGGTGCAACTTTAAATCTCATTTCATAGATAACTAAGCCATGTATGTATGTTATCACGTTTAGAACTTGAAGTACACAAGTTACTTTAAGTTCGTTCTCAAAGTTTCAAGTTTTCTTTAGAAATCATTTTCATGTAAGCTATTGTAAGTTTATAATAAGTAAAGCAACTTTAAATCACTTCTCATGCATAGGTATACTCATAGCTCAACAATATGTATGTGTTAAAATATCATAACTTCAAAGACTCAAGGTTCGTCAATATTCATTTTTAAAACTCCAAGTTTCTTTTCAAAACACATACTAAATCATGCTAAAGCATTCCATTATGAGTAAGGTAATCTTATATGTCATGTCTATTATCATGCATATCTATGTTTTATCCCTTAGAATAACATATTCCATCGTTGGAAGCACTACACTTGCATACGTGCAAGCCCGGCGCCCTTCGATTGCCTCTTAATACACACCAGTCCTAAAGATAACTATTTTGACGCATTCTGATGACCTCAAATTGAAAACCTTAAAGAACAAACGTTGTAGGTCTATTCGTCCTCGTTCCGGATCATCTTGAATCGCTTCAATCGGAGTCCGCATGAAAAAGTTATGGCCATTTTAGCAAAATAGGTCAAAATAGTCACACATGTCACACTTTTGGGAGCGCCCGCACCCAATTCCTTCAAACTCCAGCGCGCCCGCTGTAATGCCTCCAAATTTAGGTACTTAAAATCCAAACTTGGTGCTTTACGATACCATTTCTATGAGCGAAAATAATACTAATAATAATAACAATAATATAAATACCAAACTTAATTTACATATATCAGAGTCTAATCCCAAAGTACGTAACCTTTAATACATTTGTTACAACACATGATAATAATAAGTATCATCCTTTTCTTAATAAAACCAAACTATTACATAATATTTAGCATAACACTCATTCAGCAACTTCCCTTTTTCCTTTGTTCTTAGCCGAGCCTTCTGGTTGTTCACACTTAGCTGAAAACATTTTAAATTAAGCAAGGATGAGCATTTGGGTGCCCAGCAAGTAATAGCAATTATAAATATTAGTTAAAAGGATTAAATATTTTCTTTGTACGACACTTCTACAACGAATCAATAGTTGTGAAGTAAGCTGAACCAATAATAATAATATATTAATTCTATATCAAAATTTTAAAACTACGTACTGACTATAACTGGAGATTAGTCGACAGACTATGAATATTATTTTTAATTTTTGCTAAGGTTTAACAGAACTTCATCTGCAAACCGTCATAACTTACGGGCGCGAGGGTGATCATCCCAATGTGCCCTGTATTGATCAATACTACATGCAAGAACGATATTATCGTTCATCTAATCCGTCTTTGGCGCACAAAAGTTTTCCCATATATGGAATGTTCATACTTAGTCGGGAATTCGAACCAAAGCAATTTGATTGGATATAATAAAGGTTTTGTCATGTTCAACGATATTTCTAAATTTGTGTCTAGCTGGATCAAATAGCTTAGACAGCTTTTAAGTCAACATATACATAATGGAAATTAATAAGTATGTATTAATATGTGATTAAATACAATGATTATTCAAGTGAGGACACTTGTATAACCATATTTAGAAATTAACGAACAGAATAAATATCTGAATTATACAATAATACTGTACTGACAAATAATGATTGGATACATAATCGATAATAATAGAGTTAATATTCTGGCACAATGATAATATAATTCTGAAACTTTCTTACTTATGTCCATTGCATAAAGTAAATGCAAAGGTAGGATACTTGCCTGGTCTGCTGCTTATAATTACGTAACTTAGTTTTATCATTTATACCGAGACCTATCATTAATATGCTCATTCTATCGATTAGAAATACATATCACAACACATAGTACTGCTAAATGCAGTCAGCACATAACCTAATCACACTGTCACATATATTTAATAGTCAGTAGATCACAAACAAACACGTATCTAGTCCAATTATATAAGTCCAAATCAATTTTTGAAACATTTCGATGTACCGACGGCTTTATCGAGTAATTATCGAGTTTAAAACTCTATAGTGTAGTGCAATATTATTCTGGATATTTCAAATATTAGTTATACTATTTTTCAGTGGCTTATAATAATTTTTAAATAATTATTATGGTTTTACAAACACTGAAATCAATATTAAATAATTTAAATACTACATAATTCTATTATCATTAATATTAAATAATTAATGAAGCTATTGCCAAAATATTAAAGTTATTTATAATAACTCAAAATATTTTTAAAACACTTTTATTACCCTTAAATGATTTTTAAAATAATTAAAATCATTTTTAAATAATTACCATTAATATTTAATTATTAATGTATTATTTATCAAAATATTAAAAGTCATTAATTATAACTTAAAACATTTTTAAACCATTTATATCCTTTTGAAATGATTTTTAAATCAATAAAACCATTTTTAAACTATTTATTTAATATTATTATTAAATAACTCTAATATAATTTAATATTAAATTATTAATGAAATTTACCTTTAAATATTGAAAGTTATATTTTATAATTTAAAATATTTTTAAACACTTTATTTTCATTTAAAATAATTTTTATAATATTAAAATTATATTTAAACTAATTTAGTTAATATAAATATTAAATTAATACAATATCATTAATATTAAAATATTAATATTTTTCATGACAAAATATCAAAAGTTATTTTTTATAACTTAAAATATTTTTATAATACTTAAATAATTTTTATAAGATTTTTAAATCATTAATTCTATTTTTTCACATTTATTTAATACATTTATTAAATGAATTAATTATCATTAATATTAATTAATTAATAAAATTCATCACAAAATATTCAAAGTTACATTTTATAACTCAAAAATATTTTCTAACACTTTATTCCCATTTAAAAATAATTTTTATCATATAAAAATCATTTTTCTCTAATTTTTTAATATCCAATTAAATAAATTAAATACCCTTAATACTTAAATAATTATAATTATTAATGAAAATATCTTAAATTATCAAAAGTTATTTTTCATAATTTAAAATAATTTTTAAAACTATTTTTATAATTTTTAGCATTTATTTTCTATTTTAAATCATTTTTCAGAAAATCAGAAAATAAGAATAATTAAAACCATCGCTGTAGCCTTTATCGTCGATTTCTATCGCTGTAGGAGTTCTTGAGGCTCAAGAACACTGACAGTCTATTGCCAAGGGACCGGGTTTGACGGATCGTGACCCAGTGATCAAGATGTTTCTGGGCAGGGTCTTATAATGATCGTGTAATATTAATGTAATACTACATGAATTATCAACTAACAGGGTCTAACTACAACATACAAGCAAGATTTGGAGGTCCAAAGTGGCTGTCAGGCCCTTCCTGGGTTTTCTGGGTTACCCAGAAACCCAGGCAGTGCTTGATAGCTGCTTTGTGCCTTGATTAAATCGAGTTCTGTGTGATGATATGGTGTTCCAATGGTTCCAATGTGTAGCCAACATACAAGTGAACAGATCTAACACATAAAATTGATCTAAACACATCACAATATCTAAATCCATGTCGGTCAAAGTCTGTGAGAGACAGTGTTCTTGATTTTCTGGAAATTCCAGAAAATGATTATCGTGATCATCCCAGCTACTTTGACCATCCACTAAATCCATCTTATTTATTGTTTAAGTGATCTAAAGGCATGAATTTGTAATCCATATAATATACTATAACCTAGATACAACAACAAGATCAAATCAATAAACATACGAGAGATCTGGACGCATAAACAAGCTGTCAGACGGTTCTGGGCATGAACTGGATTACCCAGAATATCGAAAGTCATGGTCGGTCAACGAGGTTTGACCGCCCATAACTTTCATTATGTACATGATCTGGGCTAGATTTAAGTTTCAGAGTGAAGCCCACATGACAAACTATAACTACAAACTTTTAAAACTCCAAAACCATAAATAGAAAGAGATTTAGGAGGTTTGACATTCGGTTGTCAGACCACAAAAAAATATTTTCGGATTTTGAAAAACACCAAATTCGAGCCTATAGATGTTATGGATCTAACATCTAGCAACCCAGATCATCAACACACACTACATACAACATGTTTAACACAAAAAAACTAACATCTAACATAGTTTTCATGATCAGATTTCTAGATTAGGTTTACACCTTTCTATGAACAATGCTTGATTCTAGCTTTCTGATTTGTTATGAGTGATAGTGAGGCTTGCTTTTGGGACTGATATACTAAAGAAGTTCGTGGGTTAGAGAGAGAGAAGAGTTGGTTGAGTGCATGAGAGCAAATGAGCTAGCTTTTTGGATTTTCTCTCACTTTAATCTATCTACCACTTGGATGCAATTAACTTGGATGTTAGAAATGGCTGATTACTGGTATGTTAAGTCAAATGGAAAGTCTAGGGTTGGTCACCAACTCTAGTACTTGGCAAGATCTTACAAGCAACATATTAAAGAATTGAAAAAGGGCTTTTTGGTCAATTGTCATCTAATTTTTAATGGCTTAAATGTAATCTTGTCCAAACCCTTAGGGTTTGACCCTTAGGTTTTGACCCTTAGGGTTTGACCCTAAGGCCTCACAAATTATGATTTTTTGTAGGATCTCATTTAGGGTTTAATATAAAAATTTTAGTTTCTAAAATTACAAATTAGGTTTTTCTAAAATATATAGTTTAGGTTTCTAATAATATAAAACATGAAAATTAGGTTTAAGGTTCAGTAATGAGCATTAAGATTGCTAAGTTAGCACTTAGGTTTACAATTAGCAAATTAGGGTTTATAATTTAAATATTAGGGTTTTTAAAAATTAGGATTTCTAAATATTAATTAGGGTTTCTCTAATTAATATTAAATTCTATAATACTTAACCTTAATCATAATAACACAGTTACATAACAGTCTCAAACTCATAATTGAGTTTCAAATTAGGTATTCCACTTTAACAATTAGGTAATTACTATTTAAGGTTTCTAATTTAAAAAATTAGGGTTTCTAAATTTTAGAAATTAGGTTTCCTAATTTAGTAATTAGGGTTCTCAATTAATTAGGGTTCCCAATTAATTAAGGTTTTCCATAATTAGGGTTAAAATTAATAACACATGACATTTATAACCTAACGTAATTACTTGAAAATCTTACAGTCTTATTTGACTATCGAATTAGGGTTTTTTAAAATAATACTAGGGTTTTGTAATACTGTATCATAATTGACCAACCATTAACAATTTACACATATACAGCACCGAAATAAAAATAATATTATATTAATATTCTCTTTCCTTATTCCAAATCCAGAATTTAGGGTTTGAATTCCATATCTGATATATTTTTCATATACATACCATTATTAATTAAGTTATAATAATTAACTTAATTAATCTGAAATAAATTCATATAACAAAATATTTACTATAATAATTCTATAATCATTTCATATATTATTTAAATAATATAAACTCATATTTTCTTGAAAAATAATTAATAAAAATATTTCTACTATAAAATTAATTATTATAAGAATATAATTTATAATGATCAATAATTCTAAAATAAAATTATTTGTAATCATTCATGTAATAAATATATTTTATATTCATCACATAAATACATACACATTACCTTGCACGTATTCTCCCCTTTAAAATAAAAAAAAAATTTATACACAAATTTCTGATTTAATTATATAGAAAATATCGGGCTATTACATTCACCCTCCCTTATAAAGATTTCATCCCCAGAATCACCGCTTTAAAACCTATACATGCAAGGGTACATAGCATACACAGTCATTGCAAGTACATCTCGATCATAATTGATCGAACCGATATTTAGCTATTCAACATAAAGCTTATCTATCTGATTAAACGGAAATTTGATTTCTAATAGAACTCAAATTCCTCCTTCAAAATTTATTTATAAAATAATTTATTATATATAAGAAAATCATATATAATAAAATAAAAGTTATACGAATAATACCTGGAGTTGTATCCCCAGCTACTACCGAATCTTGAACAGTCATGTTGAAGACTCTTGCGGTTGGTTAAGTTGGCTTGTTTGTTGAAGTTGGTTCCGTTGTCGCCAGCGTCCCACTACTTTTCCCTGTACTTACGCTTCCTGCCTCCATTCTCCTTCACCTTATATCCGTTGATCCACACTTGAAACACCCACTGTTCACCCTAGGATATGGGCAGTTGATTTTCTAAATCCTAGCAGTACAACTGCCTTGAAGTTTTTAAAGTTCAAAAATCGATTATCTGGCTGATTTCCCGCTGCTGGTATTCCATTCTGCATATCTTGAGCAACCAAATTCGCAAAATTCGGTATCGGGTTTGGTTGTCCTCCAGCTTTGTTGACAGGTTCTTCTGTCCTTTGGTTTCGTTTTTATCTTGGCGGCATTATCATAAATTATTCTTTATTAACTTACATTCTAAACCTTATAGTATACGTTTAACATATAACGTGAATTTTTTTACTCAAATAATCATGTATTCATAATATTAGATTTTTAAAACTTGATTTACTATATTAACCAGGGTTTATATAAATAATTACTATCTTTATATCAACTTATTTCATTAATCCAATCATAGATTCATATTCATAGCACTTGACATACCATAACATATACTGCTTTAAACATCCGTTATCCCTTTGTGACACAAAAGTCGGGAATCGCTGCTACAACTTATACAAAATATTATATTACACAGACATGCTTATCATATACGCATCATAGAATCATACATATTCAAGTAATACTAATACTACTTATTTCTTACACCTTCACTAAGGATCAATTGCTTAGTATTCTATATATTCCCATTATCCTCAATAATCCATTCACACCTAACTATACTAAGTTCGTCAAACTTACCACACATTATGAGTTTAAGAACCCACCACAAATATATGAGTTTTAAGAACTCGAGCTTGGCCTTATATTCTTTAACTATACTCTACCTATCAGTTATACTATTGTTCTTGGTCCGGTACTACATTTTTCCAGTATCATCACCTCATTAAGGTTGCTTTCAAAGTGAGCCTTTATTTCAGCTATTGACTTTGATATTGGCTCGATTATGGAGGTTGACTCTTTCTTTATGATCTGAGGGTATCCTAATCATTCTCTATCGGAGATCTACACATAGATTATCCTGATTAGCATATAATATATACACACAACAAATAATAGTTTTATATAAGTTATCTTTTATTTTGTTTTACGATGAATTTATTCAATTCATCTCCTTATAAAATCTATACGAGTTATGTAAGACCCCGAATTTTATGAAATAAAAGTATTCAATTTTTCTTATAGTTACTATTCAGTAAATGGTCAAATTGATAAAAGTTAAAGTTAAGGGTGATATATAAAATTTTTTCAAACTACGCAAGTGGTTATAAAATATTCATTGTTGTCGGGGAATATTCGTTTGGTCGTGGAATATTCTTGCTGTCGGAGAATATTCTTACGACGGCGCAGCCTTGTGTGGGCCCATAACGAAAAGCGATTGGATGAAAAAAACGACAAGTATAAGTTGTTTATAAATAACGGCGTAGTTGTTACCGTTAACACTGTTAGAATACCTGGTGGTTAAAATGCAGTAATACGCGTAGTTGCACAGTAGCACACGGTATTGCACAGTATTTTTTGAATTATTGATTCTTATTTGAGAAGGCACTACTCAATAATTGTTACAGTAATTTCTGTTCAATATTTTATTTTATTGAATCAATAATTGCTGCGTTGATATTTTATATTATTGTTGTTTCAATAATTATCACTGCACAGTATTTTTCATTATCAGATCAACAATTAATATTATTTGAATAATATTATTAGATAATATTATTGGCAATATCTAGAAAGTTCTGTCTAAGGAGAGGTTTGGTCACCTAATTGCGCGCCAGTAAGGAGAAATTCTTATTGGAAAGCCCCCTCTTTCCTGGGAACGGCCTGGTTGTCATAAATGTGATTCTGTAATATTATTTGTGAATAATTAATTATTGATTCATATGATAAGGAAATATTTATTTTATGTAGATATAAATGAGAGATATATTTTTATGGTTAAAAATGAAGGAGTTAATGTTGAGGTGTTTTATCTGTATTTTTGTCGGAACGGAGGTATTGAAAATCAAATTAGGGTTTTTGAGATATTTTGCGAGGGTTATAATTTTTAATCCGACCGTTGGATCGTGGTAATATTTGGATATGTTATACATATATAAGTTGAGTATATGTCCACAAATTTTGAACAGTTAAAAATGAACGTATGATTTGTTATGAATTTTACAAGATGACTGGTTCAGAAATTGTTGAATTTTCGGAGTTAATCATTTTGGTGGAAAATTCTAGAATTGGTGGGCCCCACTCTTGGTTAGTGAAGAAATGTGCTGAGATTTTTATTCAAATGTGGTGGGTGGGAATAGTAGCAGGTAAAGCCATCAGGTTGCAGGTTAAGTCTGCTTCGACGTGCTAACATTTTCCTATAAATAGAGGGCTAAGTTAGAATTGAAAATCACACCAGAAACATAAGCTTTCTCTCTTTCTCTCTCTATATTATGAAGCATATTTTATGAGTATTTAGATACTTTGAGAGTTGCTATTCAGTGCAAGTTTCCTTCGGCTTTGCATTCCAGTCAGAAATACTGCACTTTTGAGGTAAGGGATAGTAAGGAATTTTAAGGGTTATTATATTTTTCAGTTCGTAATTCTTCTAACCTTCAAAAAATTCTGGAAAAATTTGAAATGATATTTTGATGAGTTTTATTGATTGTGTCCAAAAATGGTGATTTTTGGATGTATAGATTAAGAGTTGTGAATTTTATGAGAAAAGACTATTTTAAAAGTAACCGCTTATAACTCCTTGTGGTTAACTCCAAAATTGGTGAAATTTTTATTAGGAGTACATGAATATGATAGAAGTATACTCTGTAAATTTCAAAATTTTTGGATAAAAGTACAATTTATGATAAATATCTAAATATTTGGCTATTTTGGCCATATGAAAAATAGTAAATGAGTTTTAAAAATTTCGGAAAAAATATATGTTCAATATGGGACTATATTATGTTAAATCCCAGAAAAGAAAAATTGTTTACATTGATTTGGTATTTTTCATGAAAAGGAACTAGTTATGAGTAAATGAATTAAATATGTTATGTGAAGTAAGAAAATTGGAAAAATAGGATTTTATGGCTTGAGAATCCTATATGAGGTATATGTAGATTTTTGATGAGGGTTTTGGTTATTGGTGATAAAATCTTATGAGTTTGACATTTTAGAATGATTAAATGCATTATTTTAGTAAAGTGTAAACAATTAAAATAAATTTCTTATAAATTTAAGAAATATTATTCTTTCAATATCATTATACCAAAATATTAGTATGAATTTTATTGTGAAATTTCTACCTTTTTGTGCCGGGGTTACTATTCATGAGTTACTATTCACGAGTTACTATTCATGAGTTACTATTCACGAGTTACAATTCACGATAAAATTGGTTTTTTTTAACCAAATTATAGTTGATTTATGAACATTACTATTGAGATTAAATCTATATGTTGATCATATTATTTTTATTATCATATATAATATTTTTATAACCCTGATGTTGAAATTCACTTTCACTTGAGTGTAAAGATGGGTAGATTATTGGTATGATCATGACTTTGGGTTCTCTTTGGCCAGTAGTGCAAAGTTGAATTATTGACTAGTATAATCATGACCTTTGAATTTATAATTAAATATCTTCAGCTTTAGTGCAAAGGTGAAATGATCAACATGGTTATAATTATTGTTTATATAAATGATTATATATTTCTTTGAGATAATAATATATTTGGCCTGTAGTGCAAATATGAACTATTGATTAATATATTTGGCCTGTAGTGCAAATATGAACTGTTGATGAATATATTTTGTCTGTAGTGCAAATATGAACTGTTGAGGAATATCTTTGGCCTGTAGTGCAAAGATGAATTGTTGATGAATATCTTTGGCCCGTAGTGCAAAAATGACCTGTTGTTGAATATCTTTGGCCAGTAGTGCAAAGATGAACAGGTGTTGAGATGAACATGACCAACTGGTGATACAAATGAATATCTTTGGCCGTAGTGCAAAGATGAAGTTATTAGTATGATTATGAACAGAAAATGTGATTTGGTGTAACCATGATCTTTGATGTTTCAGGTAAAGATAGGTGATGAAAATTATCTTCGTCCTGGATGATAAAAGGAATTTAGAACTAAAATTATGATTATGAGTTATTCTTATGATTGTGGACCAGAATTATTGATTGATGTTACAGGAATAAAACATTGTTGGTGGATTTTTAACATGGAGAAGATAATAGACTTTATAGTCTATTTGACTCTTCTAATGGATTGCTCGTTCCGCTGCAACTATGGTTAAAATTTTTATCATCTACCATATGTTCTAAATCTCTGATTTATTATTGATGATGGCTATTGATAATTTAATTATCTTTAGTCATGATATTCTTTACTGAGCTAGTTGTGCTCACCCTTTTGCTTCACAATTCCTTTTCAGGTAATAAGAGCGTAGCTGGGTCGAGCGGGGGTAACAAGGGAATAGAACGGTGGTCTCTAGCTGTGGAGTTCTCCCTAAGCAGTATAGAAAAGTTTATTTAGTAGTTATATTTGGTGAATCCAATAGGGTAAGGTGTACCCAACGTTGAAAGGGTGTTTTGCCACTATAATACAGGATGTCTAACGACATACAACCTCGTGTCATCATAAGACAGGATTGTGCTCATCCACTTGCTGAGTATATTTACGAGCACTACCTATTAAATTTGGTGTTTGTTTGAAGTATAATTCTCAATTAGAGACAGTGGAGATAATGATAAGTCAAGAGAAGACTCACCATTGGGAAGAATATGATAGTAATCTTCTCGTTTTTCTTTGGGGTATATTGGGTAAACCAAGGATAATTCTGTGGCCATATGATATCTATCACAACCTAGAAGCATGGCCTCCTATGTACAAAGGTTTTCTTGAGCACTTCCCAAAGAATCTAATTTCTAAAACAGTTTTTGACTATATGTAAGATGTCATTGTGAGGTGCTGTCCACGGTTGGGACATGAGTCACATTTGGTATATATTTGTATCCAAACTCACAACATATGTGTTGTTGTATTTTTCACGATAATTGTTGTAATAAAGTTGTAGTTATTTTCTGTACCATGTATTTGGCGACTCAGAATAGGTTGGATGGAATAGACCTATTTTGGGTTTGTCACAGTTGGTATCAGAGCTTAGGGATATGATCTCTGGCAGAGATCGGGAAATAGAACTAGGAGGGGAGAGATGAGTAAATTCTTCGCTAGTGTGTCCTACCTAAGCTTATTTGTTGGTCAGTCATAATATCGGGATATTATGTGATATGTTAATTTGTTAAATTAACCCTTGTTTTGAAGCTGTATTCTAGAATGATATCTGAAATACAGGAGATGAGCAATGGATAAATTATGATGACATGGAAGATGGAATCTGAAATGAAAGCAAGGTATTCTCAACCCTTTGAAATACCAGGTACGTAAATTTCAAGGACGAAATTTCATAAGGAGGGAAGATTGTAAGACCCTGAATTTTATGAAATAAAAGTATTCAATTTTTCTTATAGTTACTATTCAGTAAATGGTCAAATTGATAAAAGTTAAATTTAAGGGTGATATATAAAATTTTTTCAAACTACGCAAGTGGTTATAAAATATTCATTGTTATCGGGGAATATTCGTTTGGTCGTGGAATATTCTTGCTGTCGGGGAATATTCGTACGATGGCGCAGCCTTGTGTGGGCCCCATAACGAAAAGCGATTGGATGAAGAAAATGACAAGTATAAGTTGTTTATAAATAACGGCGTAGTTGTTACCGTTAACATTGTTAGAATACCTGGCGGTTAAAATACAGTAATACGCGTAGTTGCACAGTAGCACACGGTATTGCACAGTATTTTTTGAATTATTGATTCTTACGTGAGAATGCACTACTCAATAATTGTTACAGTTATTTCTGTTCAATATTTTATTTTATTGAATCAATAATTGCTGCGTTGATATTTTATATTATTGTTGTTTCAATAATTGTCACTGCACAGTATTTTCCGTTATCAGATCAACAATTAATATTATTTGAATAATATTATTAGATAATATTATTGGCAATATCTAGAAAGTTCTGTCTAAGGAGAGGTTTGGTCACCTAATTGCGCGCCAGTAAGGAGAAATTCTTATTGGAAAGCCCCCTCTTTCCTGGGAAGGGCCTGGTTGTCATAAATGTGATTCTGTAATATTATTTGTGAATAATTAATTATTGATTCATATGATAAGGAAATATTTATTTTATGTAGATATAAATGAGGGATATATTTTGTTAGTTCTTAATAAGCACAAGTTATCTAGAAGGGGGGGGGGTTGAATAGATATTTAAAAATATTTTCTGTTTTAGACTTGTTCTTAGATAGTGATTAAAACTTAGTGGAATAATATTTGTTTTAATCTTCTTAACCAACCAGTAAAGTAATAGACGAGTAAAGCAGTTATAACAGATATAGCAGTTATGGCAGTAAGGTAAATGACACAGCTATTTTTAAGTTGTTCAGAGCACACAAGGCTCCTAGTCCACTCTTCTACTCAACGAGTAGGATATTCACTAAGGATGTTTCTTACAAACTTTTGAATCCCACTGGATTCCTTCTAGACCAGCAGTCTAGGAACTTCTCTAGTTCACTTTTGAACTCTTCAAGTCCAGCAGACTTGGCTATCTTATAGTTCACTCTTGAACTCTTCAAGTCCAACAGACTTGGTACTCTTCTTCAGTTGAATGATGATTGTTGTTTCGTTCTGAAGGTTGCTACTCAGTTGCTATGTAAGCACAGGTTCGTTAAGAACTGAGTAGCTGAGCAAGCTTTGGAATTTCTCAGATCATAGAGTTGAGCCTTGGAGAATTGTTCACGTTGAATGTTTTATTGCTTGCTTGTCTCTTTTTTTCCTTCATCTGTCTGATCTGTATATATGTGATACAGAAAACTATCCGTTTGAATCCATCCATTGTGGCATTAAATGCGTCTGAGCTTTCTGTACCGTGATGGTGACATTTCTGCACATCTTCTGAATTCTGCATTCTGGACCACTGACACTGCAGGCTGCTTTCCCACCTACCACCTGAAAAGGTGTTTTGTCCCTCTTTTCCATAGTACTATCCTTGGCTTCTTCAATACGCTTCTTTGTTGCGTCCTAAGGATATTTTATACAATCTGGGACTGATGGGCACTGCAGCTTCTCAGATTCATTCCTCGTATCTTGAATTAACAACTCATGAGGCTTGACGTTTTCTGACTGACAGATGAGCTCTACGATTTGGGTCGTGATGCTCTACGATTCTGATCGTAGTGTCATTTCTTGAACACTACGATGCTAACAGTTGATAGCACTACACTCTTTACTTCATCGTGTCTTGAACTCTACGTTCCCGAGAGCACTCTACGATTCTTGACTTGCTCGTGTAGTTTACTCTACGTTCTCGAGAGCACTCTACGATTCTTGACTTGCTCGTGTAGTAGCACTCTACGATTCTTGATTTGCTCGTGTATTCACTCAACGTTCTCGAGAGCACTCTACGATCGTTGACTTGTAAACTTCATGTTTCCTCCAGCATACTACGATCGTGGAGTTGGCTCGGCGAACGATGGGACCACTCTACGATTTCCGAAGAGTTCCCTTCAAGGCAGGCACACTACGATCTTCAGGCTCTACGATTTCTACCTTGATTTCTGCAATGTTGATCAGGTTGATGCACTACGATCTCTTCATGACTAATCTATTACATCTCAAGATCAACCTAACAGATTTGATATTTCTATCTATACATTCTATAACAGAATGATACACGTTGAAAGCTTAGATCAACCTAACAATTTTTGATCTATCACTAAGTCCTTATACATATATCTATTAAGGACCTTACAAATAATCATGAACACATGCATTAAAAACATCAAATCTTAATATGCATTCTACCAACAATCTCCCCTATTTGATGTTGACATAACCAAGGAGATTTATTGTCATGATTATTAGTGACTAGATGCATTTGCAGGAATTTAAACATGACTTAGCATTTCAGTGAGCAGCTGAAATTTCTAGAGAATAAGCATGAATTTATTGATGATCAATAGATATTACAATGTAGCATTACATCAATAAAACATTAAACTTTATACTTATCTCTGTTTTCTTGGTCTCTTGTGAGGAGGAGGATTTGCATATTCTTCAGCCCTTCTCTTCCTTTGAGCTTCTTCATTCCTCGCTAACTCCTCTAGCTCGCTTCTACTTATAACAGGATTCTCCTCATGTCTGCGCATGAATGCAGGATCTCCAGTCGGCATTCTTATGTTTACCCTGGTCACTTCTTGTGAGCTAGGAGTTGCCTGCTGATGGCTCAAAGGAATAGCTGTAACAATTGCCTGCTGACCAGATCGTGGAGTCTGTCTTGCAGGAGGGCTTCGTGTTCTTCCCCTTTCTTGAGTTGTCTGACCTCCTCTGCTTCTGCCTTGATCTCCTCTGCTCCCTTTATCTTTCTCCCCCTTTATGTCAGCATCAAGGGTTCGAATGTCAGCTGATAGCTTGTTGACCCCTTGGACAAGCTCGTTTAGTTGGCTTTGAGTCTGAGCAATGTCCTCCTTATTCTCCTTGATTTGTTGATCAGCTCTTGCTTCTTTCTTCTGGAGGATGGTCAGAATTGTATCATTATACTTTTCCTGATTTGCATATGATTTCTGGAAGTCGTACATAGAAGCTTTTAAGTTGAGAATATTGTCCAGCATAATCTGATGTTGACGATCTTGATTTTTCTGTATTTCAAGCATAGCCTCTTTTTGTTTGGCAGCAACCTGGAAATGGATCTCATCTCTATCTGATATGCTCTTTAGAATCTCTTTGATAATTTCCCTTAGCTTTGTAGTGAGTTCAGTATTCATTGTACTAGGGAATTTGTTAGCAGCTTGTATCATTTGATTCAGGCGGATGTTGAGGAGATCAGAGTGAGATTCCAGGCTTGCTTCAATGGTTTTGATCATTTGCTCAGAGGTTTCTTTCAGATCATCCTTGGTGGGCATGCTTGGAAGGGTATTTTCTGGTTGAGGATTGTCCATTTGAGGGGTTCTTGGTGGAGATTGAGCTTGCAAGTTGTACAAAGCAAGATCAAGACTGAAATAGTTGTGCGATGAGGAGGATGGTATATCAGTTGGAGGAGCTTGGGTTTGGACATTTGGGAGTGGTGACTCTACGATGTGGCTGGAGTCTGGAATCGTAGAGTTGGTTATTTGAGGGAGCTGGGTAAGGTTGATTTCTTTTGGTTCTTCAGTTACAGAATTGTGGGATTCTGTAACTGGAAACTAATTTAAAGGGTTGAGAATCACTTCCAGCCATTTAGGAAATTCATAGAAATGGCTAAATGAGGGTGATGGCAGATGATTAACTATAAAGCTTGTAGGGATAGTCAATACCTCAAGTTTGGCTTTTGATGAGGCATTGTTTGTAATCAGCTTTTTGGCGAAGTTGACTTCCCTGGGAAATCCATGAGCTAGAACAGAAATTGCTGGATATTCCTTGAAGCTCCAGAACATATGATCCCATGATTTCTGGATCAGAGCTTGGTGATAGGCCATCATGGGTAGGTAAGAGAACATCTACCTGTATAGATAGCTTCTGTACCCATCCTTTCCTTCACCTGTGATCATAAGTTCATCATCACTGTCAGCTTCTTCTTGGATTTCTTCAGGAGATTCCATTACCTCGATGGCCTCTGGAATGTTTGATAGTAATTCAACCTTGTCTTGGATAGGAACCTCTTCTTCTGCCATTGGTACATCTTGAGGCTCCCCCTCAATATGATTATTTTCTTGGAGGTTTGAAAACTCCCCCTCAGCTTGTACATCTTCTTCTAAATTCAGGAAGTTCCCTTCAGCTTGAGCATCCTTTTGAGCTGTGGACTTCTCCCCCTCAGCTGGTGTATATTCAATCATGAGTATTTCAGGGTTCTCCCCCTCAGCTAGGGCCTTTTCATCTTCTGTTGTCTGGGTCAGATCTACTGTTTCAGCCATGCTCTTAGCTTCTTTCTTCAGTATCTTCTTATTTTCAAGGATGTACTTCTTGACCAGCTTTTTCTTTGGCTTGCTGGCTTTATCCATCACTTGATCAACCACTGCCCTTGTAGCAGCTTCCTCCATTTCTGCCACACTTGGCCTAGACTCAGAGAACAGCAAGGTCTCTACGATTGAAGACACTGTTGGTCTTTTGAGCTTGTGACCAGTCTTGTTCTTCTTCAAGATTTGTGAAATGGTGGCCTGATCTTCTTCTGCTTCTTCTTGTAGTTGTATCTTCCTTGGCCTCCTTAGAGTCTCTATGTCAGAGGGCTCTACAGGAGTGTTGGTTGCAGAGCCTTGAGCCTCTTCAGCTTGTCTTGCCATCATCTTCCTTTTACCCTTACTTTTTCTTGCAAGAGCAGAGGATTCTTCTTTATTTGCTTCTTCTTCTTCTTCAACTTCCCTGACAACAGACATATCTCCTGTAACACCTGCTTTCCTTAGTTCCTCAGTTCTCCCACTTGATTCTGTCGTCATTCGAACGAAATCAGCAGGGTTTCTCTCCCAGTTCTTGAACAATTGTTGTGTCATTTTACGATTGGGATTTATGGCTTCTCCTTCATTATCCCCAATCTTATCACCTACAGCAGACTGCAGAATGATGCTTATGAACCTCCCATATAGCATCTTTGGGATGCTCTTTGACTTCTTAGAGCTAGTTATCCATTTACTGATCCACTCAATCAGCACTGCCCCATAGTTGAGTTGGGTGCCATGGACTAAGGCAGTCATGATTTTAAGCTGAGCCTCATTAACAGAGTCATGCCCTGAGCTCTTGCAGCATATGCATTTTCCAACAATGTCAGCTAAAAACTCGTACCTTTGTGGGAACTCTTTCTTTTTGTAACCCTTGACAGAGGGGTTCTTCTTATGATGCATTTTCTTCAGTCCCTCTTGATACCTTATGTCGTCCAGAATTGGGTGTCCCATATTTTGGAATCCTAGGGCCAGATTGATGTCTTCTGCCCTTAGCTTTATTTCAGGTCCTCGAACTCCCGTGGTGACTGTGTTGTTCTCGTACACCGCATTCTTGTAGAATTCCTTCACCAGCTTGGGATAGATAAGAGTGTCAGTGCTGAGCGCCTCTTCGAGACCAGCCTTCTTTAGTAAGGCTAAAATCTTGTGGAACTTTGGAGGTGCAGTCTTGAACTCGTCAAAACAGAGTCTGTGGCCTGAAATTACGTTGGAAGCAGCCATTGATTCTTTTGTTGAGAAGATAGATACGGTTGAACTTTTGTCTGAGTTAGGGTTTTTCTTTGAGAGAGAGAATGAGAGATGAACTTTTGAACTTCAGTATTTCAAAATCAGGTGTCCAATCTGTACTTATAACTTCCCTCCTCTCTTTTTGTCTTCGTGGGACAGGTGTCTTATTTTGTTTGGCTCTACGATCTCGTATGTGTAGGAATGTACTGAATTTCCCTTTGAGTATTAAGAGCTGAGGTGTCCTCAGTATGATCTAGATCGTAGAGTCTGACTTCTGGTCGTAGAGTCTGATCAGCACTGGTAGTTTATCCTACGATCGTAGAGTCTGTCCTACGGTCGTAGAGTATGTCCGGCAGTCGTAGAGTCTGACCCGCATTCGTAGAGTCTGTCTGTTGAGACTGTTCTACGATCGTTGAGTCTGTTCTGGGTCCTAGTGATGAGATTTTGACTAAGCCTTCTTTTTAAGGTAACTCAGGAAGGGCCAACCTCTTGGTGTAATTCAAGGGTTAGGTTTGTCCCTGAGGCACCTCTTGGAGGGATTGCTTTGTTATGGAGCTCAACATCACAGGATCTACTTTTCTTGTTTGATCATCGTCGAGTCTGCACTTATGGAAGTTAAGTTCTTGCTACGATCGTTGAGGTAGTTGACAGTTCAGCTCTACGATCGTGAGCTTTCCTTGATCATGTCTATGATTTTGAGTTCAGCCTTTATCTGTCATTATTAGCACAGTCTAGAGCATATTTTCATGAAGATAGATTTAGCATGCCTAGCTCACTTATTAACTTATTAAATCTGAATTCATCTAAAGGTTTTGTAAACACATCAGCAAGTTGATCTTCAGTAGGGATATATTGCAAAGAGATAGTACCATTTTGCACATGATCCCTAATGAAGTGATACGTTATTTCTATATGCTTGGTTCTAGAATGCATGACAGGATTATGAGTTATAGCTATGACACTTGTATTATCACAGTGTATAGGTATAGACTTAAAATCAAACCCGTAGTCAGCTAGCTGATTTCTCATCCAAAGAATCTGAGCACAGCAGCTGCCAGCAGCAATGTATTCAGCCTCTGCAGTTGAAGTGGATACTGAATTTTGCTTTTTGCTGAACCAAGACACAAGTCTGTTTCCAAGTAGTTGACAGGTGCCACTTGTACTTTTTCTGTCTATTTTGCATCCTGCATAATCAGCATCTGTGTATCCTATTAGATCAAAAGAGGATTCCTTGGGATACCACAGCCCCAAGTGGGGTGTACCCTTAAGATACCTGAATATCCTTTTTACAGCAGATAAATGTGATTCTTTAGGGTTAGCCTGAAATCTAGCACATATGCATGTTGCAAACATTATATCTGGTCTACTGGCAGTTAGGTATAAAAGAGAACCTATCATACCTCTGTATTGAGTTATATCAATACTCTTACCATTCTCATCCTTGTCAAGCTTGGTTGCAGGAGCAATTGGTGTTTTCATGGGAGAGGCTGATTCCATGCCATACTTCTTTAATAAGTCTTTGATGTACTTGGCTTGGTTTATGAAAATTCCTTCTTCAGTCTGCTTTACTTGCAGTCCAAGGAAGAAACTCAGCTCACCCATCATGCTCATTTCAAACTTGCTCTGCATTAGCTTAGAGAATCTCTTACATAACTTTTCGTCAGTAGAACCAAAAATGATATCATCAACATATATTTGAACTAGTAAGACTTTGTCCTTATGCTTTCTGAGAAATAGTGTGGTATCTACTCTACCTCTAGTGAACCCATTTTCTATTAGAAAGTTAGTCAGTGTTTCATACCATGCTCTAGGTGCTTGCTTAAGACCATATAAAGCTTTATCTAATCTATAGACATAATTGGAAAGAGATGGATTGATGAAACCTGGAGGTTTTTCTACATAGACTTCTTCTTGAAGTTCTCCATTTAGGAATGCACTTTTGACATCCATCTGAAAGACTTTGAACTTCATGTGGGCAGCAAAGGCAAGGAAGATTCTGATAGCTTCAAGTCTGGCAACAGGTGCAAATGTCTCATCATAGTCAATACCTTCTTCTTGAGAATAGCCCTTTGCCACTAATCTTGCCTTGTTTCTGGTAATGATCCCATCCTCATCCATTTTATTCCTGAAGACCCATTTGGTTCCTATGACAGGATGACTCTTTGGTCTTGGTACCAATCTCCAAACTTTGCTTCGTTCAAACTGGTTGAGTTCTTCCTGCATGGCCTCTATCCAACTGGAGTCTTCCATAGCATCCTCTATCTTCTTTGGCTCTATTTGTGATAGGAAGCTTAGATAGAAGCATTCATTCTGAGTAGCAGCCCTTGTCTTGACTCTTGCACTTGGATCTCCAATGATTAGATCCTGAGTGTGATCTCTTGCCCATCTGTTCCCAGTTGGAACATCTGTCCTGATGCCTTCCTGTCTTAGATCTTCAAGGTCTATCTCTTCTTTTTGAAGTGGAGGCTCACTGTCTTGGATGGACCTCTCTACGATATCTTTATCACGCTCTACGATTTCACTATCTGGCACTACGATAGTAGTGTTGAGCTCTACGATTTCATTCGTGGTGTCTGTATTACCGGTCGTAGTGTCTTCAGGCACTGATTTGTCTAAGTCAGTTTCATCAAAGATGATGTGTATCGAGACTTCGACACTCAGTGTCTTCTTGTTGAACACCCTGTAGGCTTTGCTGTCTGTGGCATATCCAAGAAATATTCCTTCATCTGACTTGGGCTGGAATTTTGTCAAATACTGTTTTCCATTATTGAGAATGTAGCATGCACAGCCAAAGACATGGAAATAGCTGACACTTGGCTTTCTTCCTTTCCATAGTTCGTAGGGTGTCTTCTTGATCGTAGAGTGGATTAATGATCTGTTTTGAGTGTAACATGCAGTGTTGACAGCTTCTGTCCAGAAGTATTCAGGCAGATGAGCTGCTGCTAGTAGAGTCCTTCCAGCCTCTATCAGGGTTCTGTTCTTTCGTTCAGCAACTCCATTTTGTTGAGGAGTTCGTGGAGCTGAGAAGTTGTGACTGATGCCATTGTCTGTGCAGAACTGATCCATTTCTGAGAAGTCGAATTCTCTGCCATGATCACTCCTTATGTAACGACCCCAAAATCTATACAATTTAAATCCCGACTTCGGTCGTTAACCATACATTCAACCTCTAATTAATACATCATTATTCGATGTTAAACTTAATAAAATTGCGGAATATTTAAAACTTTTATACATTTCCTTCTTTCTTGCCCTGAATCGCAACCATTACATTACATCTCTTTGATTCAATCTTATGTCATGAATCGTTACAACAAAATAACTATACAAAGTTTTACATCATAACTAAATATCCATATACATTAGATAGCTCAACTTACATTTAACAACATCTTACGTTCAAAATAGGAAATACATTTCGCATAAAACATAAGTAATCTTCGTGATTATAGATCTCTATAACTCACATAGCACGTATCTTTACCTTAAAATCTTGACCTGCAAAAGTGGTTATTTGCAAGAGTGAGCTCGACAGCCCAACAAAGTCTAACAGTTTTCATGCATCATATATCACATAATAACATGCTCGACATACATCTCATTAAAGTAACATGGCATACATGCTTTTAATTTACATAACAAATATAAAGATTGAGTTCCTTACTCAATCATCATTACTTAGCCAAAATAATGCAGTCATATATTGACTTTAACATTTCATGATTTCAACATGCATAACATATCATGCAATTTAAAACAGTTCATCAAGTCCACGTTGAAAATAGGAACCGAAAGACTTGCCTTGATCGTTGTTTACCAATAATAGCTTAACAGCTTACAGTTATCTGCACTTCACGTGCCCTTTTTGTTGCTTTTAGAAAACCTTTCACTGAGAATAACTTTTGACGAACACAGAACCTTCTCTCTCAGTCACAAATTCTTAGACACTTTTCTTCTCCTTTATTTCTCTGTAGTTTTCCTTAGGCTTAGGTTTAGACAATACAGACAACAAGCTAACAAATCAACGTACGCTTTCCAAAACGTTTTTAAAACCGTCGTATACTAATTACCCCTATTCAATTATCAGTTACCAAATATATATATTATATTTATATTTTATTAAAATTCAAAATTTTAAAAAAATAAAAGCCATAGGGCTTTGTTTGGCAAAATAATTTAAAACTTAGAGACTTAATAAACTTAAGCCTTGTTTGGCAAAATAATTTAAAACTACTTTAATTTATTTTAATAACCACTTATATTATAACTATTTGTCACACTTCTAATTAATTAAGTTTTCATACTTAATTTAATTAATTATAATAACAATTCATTGCATAATATAATAATTTATTTAATCATTATAAATTCTCTAACTTAATTATTAAATTAAATTAGATTAATATTTTAAAATAATTACTTTCCTTAACTCATTAATTATTTATTAAACAAATAATTAAATCACATCAACTCAAATTGCCATATAATTCAATAAATATTTAATATTGCCAATAAATATTTAATATTTAATATTTAATTATTTATTCAACAAATAATTAAATAGACCACATCACTCAAATTGAATAATTATTTATTCAACAATAACATATCCATTAAATACTTAAAAAATCAATAAATATTTAATATCACGCTTTAAAATTATGGAATGTTACATCATTCCCTCCTTACAAAGATTCTGTCCTCAGAATCACAATTCAAATAAATCATTCGTTACATTCTTCCCTACTTACAAAGATTCTGTCCCCAGAATCACCGAAACCCTACCTTACTCAAGTTTTCCTCAAATCTATTCATTGAATAACTTCAACACATTATCTTTATATAGGTTTTATATTTTCTACTCTCACCATTCTTGATAATAAATTCTTATAAGTTTTATTTCATAACATTTACTTAGACTCAATTATATTTGAGTATTATATATCTTTTAACCCATTCATTTCCTTTTCTAAGGATCGTTATCATCAACACTCGGGAATCGCTATCATAAACACTCGGGATATTACATTCACCCTTTCTTCTAAGAATTTCGTCCTCGAAATTTTTATTAATTAATCTTTATTCATTCAATCTATCAGAATAGATTTTACGTTAATACCTTATTCATTCATTGGATTCTATAACCACTTCTTTTCCACAAAGATCATTCTACAATTATTAAACTTTTCTATTAAAAAAATTCACATTATTCTTTGATAACTCACATCCTTCTCACTTCAAAATCTCTTTTCTCACTTATTCAACATATTCATCATTCAGAGTCGTATTCTATGACTCACTTCTTTCTAAAGAATATCATCCTTACCACATTCACCTCTTAGAATACCAAGAATCTTCCACAATTGCTCAATAATTGGGAAGCGATATGAATAACAGGAATTTAATAGATTCCAAATCATGCTGAGGGTCATAAGGCCACGAACTATGTCCACAGTTGCAAGTAATCTTTCAACTTCAACTTTAACAGTCATAAGACTATAAGGACCCCCGTACTTAGGGTGTTAAGCCCTTCGTACGATGTATTGTGCACAAACATTTAAACGCTATGCATATGTCCATAGTTATAAGTAATCTTTCAACTTAAACTTTAACAGTCATAAGACTATAGGGACTCCTCGTACTTAGGGTGATCAGCCCTTCGTACAATGTATTGTGCACAAACATCTCAACGCCTCCGCGTAATCCCCTATAAAAGGGTTGTTCATCTCAGCTTTTCAACATCTGAATCCGCACCAAAACAATTTGGGTTGGCATAACTTCTCAAGAAACTCTTGAATTTCATGAACATCTTTTAATATTTGTCTAGCTGAATCAAATAGCATAGACCTCTACAATAACTCGGACATTAACCGAAATATACATATACACACATACATATGTATTCTCATATATTAAAGAAATCTCAAAAATCTTTTTATGACGTTATGATACCGCACTGTATTTACAGTCCGTTGAGGATTCCGTCATTTGGTGACTTTATCATACTGCATCATACCATAGTAGGCTGACGATCCTTAGATCACATCCAACACTAGGTAATACTGCATTGATGACTCCATCGTTTTTATCATTTTTGCACCAGGTTACATGATGCATTAATGATATAAAATACATTTTGATATATTGCAAATCATTTTTGTCTAGCCGAAGTAATTAGCATAGACATACGAATAATAGTATTTGTTGTTAAAACTCATTGGTTCCATCATTTGATCCAATATTTTTCAAGAAAATAAAAGTGTAAACATCAGCACGAAGTCAATAAATTTCGAAAGTCTAGCATAGCTAGTAGATTTAGAATACCTATGCTTCCACCATCAACTCCACTTTCTATAATGATCCATTGCTTAATAGGTCTATCTATTCCTATCATCCTCAATACTCCATTCACACTTAATTATACCCTAGTTCATCAAACTTACCACACGTTATGAGTTCAGGAACTTGCCACAATCATATGAGTTTAAGAACTTATCCTAGTCAGACCATAGGCGTCCATTCGCTGAGGGGTTCAAAAACATACCATATAACTATGAGTCACGAACCTACCATAAGTATGAGTTTTAAGAACTCGCTCTTACCTTATAATATTCTCTAACTATACTCTACCTATCTGTTATACACATGAGAAAAGAATCACCTTCTCAACATGCATATAGCAAATAGCGCGACACAAACATTCCAATGATTATCATTGTGATAAACTGAGTGCAAGCACAAAACCCTCGCCCATACAAAGGTTTGTACAACTCAGCCATCACATGGGTTCTCAATTGAAATCCCACCTAACTCTATCTTTCTTTTAACTTGCTCTTTGCTCGATACGAATTCCTCGTATCACATCATCTATAACTCCTCATGAGTTATCTCGTACTATTTCATAGTACATTATCTTCATAGCATCAAGCTATAATCATTCAAACATTACAGACCATCTTTCTTTTATAACTTAAACAGATCACGTCGTGACCTTATTCTATAATCATCTTTCTTAAAATTCTTTTGTTAACTCGTGATCGTTTTGTTTTACGATCCTTATTCTTTCTCTTTTTCATCATTTACGACATTATTCGTTATCTTGGCTATTGGAGTTAGGAAACTCCCATTTCTTATATTTATATCTCTTTAAGATTCTTCTTTGAATCTTCTTGTTTATATAACAATTCTTCCTTTAAGAATTTCTAACTTCATTTACTTCGCTCAAAATTTCATTCAAGTTCTAAGCTCTCATCATACGTGTCCATTTCTACACTTGGTACACATCTAGTCTCTAACAGTTTCAATACGGTACGCTGAGTGGTTTCCCACAAACAACCAACAAACTAGGTTCCGAGTTGCTAGTTCGTATATACCTCCGCTCTATGAAGGAATCGTTTAGCCCAGATACCATACATCAACTACTAAAGAGTACAATTGCACCATACTTAAATATAACTCTCTATTCATAACTTCTTTATCATTCTCTTTTTATAGACATTGTCTATTTATTATCACCTTACATCCTTATTATTGGAGTTGGGTAACCCCACATTTATATTCCTTATAACTCTGCGAGATTCTTCTTTGAATCCTTTCACACAAGTTTTAATCCCTTATTTTTCAAACTCTATTTGAGCTTATTCGTTCATTATCTTCACCTCTCTTTTCTAAGGTTATAGCCTACGGTACTCCTACCTAAGATTTATAACCTACAGCTTTGATACCAACTGTAACGACCCCAAAATCTATACAATTTAAATCCCGACTTCGGTCGTTAACCATACATTCAACCTCTAATTAATACATCATTATTCGATGTTAAACTTAATAAAATTGCGGAATATTTAAAACTTTTATACATTTCCTTCTTTCTTGCCCTGAATCGCAACCATTACATTACATCTCTTTGATTCAATCTTATGTCATGAATCGTTACAACAAAATAACTATACAAAGTTTTACATCATAACTAAATATCCATATACATTAGATAGCTCAACTTACATTTAACAACATCTTACGTTCAAAATAGGAAATACATTTCGCATAAAACATAAGTAATCTTCGTGATTATAGATCTCTATAACTCACATAGCATGTATCTTTACCTTAAAATCTTGACCTGCAAAAGTGGTTATTTGCAAGAGTGAGCTCGACAGCCCAGCAAAGTCTAACAGTTTTCATGCATCATATATCACATAATAACATGCTCGACATACATCTCATTAAAGTAACATGGCATACATGCTTTTAATTCACATAACAAATATAAAGATTGAGTTCCTTACTCAATCATCATTACTTAGCCAAAATAATGCAGTCATATATTGACTTTAACATTTCATGATTTCAACATGCATAACATATCATGCAATTTAAAACAGTTCATCAAGTCCACGTAGAAAATAGGAACCGAAAGACTTGCCTTGATCGTTGTTTACCAATAATAGCTTAACAGCTTACAGTTATCTGCACTTCACGTGCCCTTTTTGTTGCTTTTAGAAAACCTTTCACTGAGAATAACTTTTGACGAACACAGAACCTTCTCTCTCAGTCACAAATTCTCAGACACTTTTCTTCTCCTTTCTTTCTCTGTAGTTTTCCTTAGGCTTAGGTTTAGACAATACAGACAACAAGCTAACAAATCAACGTACGCTTTCCAAAACGTTTTTAAAACCGTTGTATACTAATTACCCCTATTCAAATATCAGTTACCAAATATATATATTATATTTATATTTTATTAAAATTCAAAATTTTAAAAAAACAAAAGCCATATGGCTTTGTTTGACAAAATAATTTAAAACTTAGAGACTTAATAAACTTAAGCCTTGTTTGGCAAAATAATTTAAAACTACTTTAATTTATTTTAATAACCACTTATATTATAACTATTTGTCACACTTCTAATTAATTAAGTTTTCATACTTAATTTAATTAATTCTAATAACAATTCATTGCATAATATAATAATTTATTTAATCATTATAAATTCTCTAACTTAATTATTAAATTAAATTAGATTAATATTTCAAAATAATTACTTTCCTTAACTCATTAATTATTTATTAAATAAATAATTAAATCACATCAACTCAAATTGCCATATAATTCAATAAATATTTAATATTTAATATTTTAATTATTTATTCAACAAATAATTAAATAAACCACATCACTCAAATTGAACAATTATTTATTCAACAATAACATATCCATTAAATACTTAAAAAATCAATAAATATTTAATATCACGCTTTAAAATTATGGAATGTTATATCATTCCCTCCTTACAAGGATTCTGTCCTCAGAATCACAATTCAAATAAATCATTCGTTACACCTTATGGCCTTGATTTTTTCTCCTTTTTCATTCATCACCAGTATGAACATCTTGATTAGCTCGGAGCTTGTTTCATCCTTAGAAGTTAGAAAAAATACCCATGTGAATCTAGTGTAGTCATCAACTACAACTAGTGAGTATCTTTTTCCTCCAAGACTGGTAGTAGGGATTGACCCGAAGAGATCCATGTGAAGCAACTGCAGGGGTTTGTCAATGGAGTTGGCAGTCTTGCTTTTAAATGAGCTTCTGGTTTACTTTCCAAGCTGGCAGACGTTGCATGGCCTTTCTTTCACGAAGTTGAACTTAGGCAGACCAGCTACAAGATCTTTTGATGCCAGTTTTGACATGTTCTTGAAGTTTAAGTGGGACAGCCTTCTATGCCATAGCCAGCTTAATTCCTCGGATGCTTTTGCCAGAAAGCATATTGTTTCTTCAGAGCTAAGTTGACCAAGGTCTATAGTGTAAACATTTCCTTCTCTTGTTTCGGTCAGCTTTATAGCAGATGTCTTCAGGTCTCTAACTTGACATTGATTGTTGAGAAATGTTACTTGATGGCCCTTGTCGCAGAGTTGACTGATGCTTAGAAGGTTGTGTTGAAGTCCTTCCACATAGGCTACTTTGCTGAAAGATATTGCCCCATTGCCAGCAGAGCCATAGCCTTTTGTCTTGCCCGAGCCGTTATCTCCAAAAATGACTGAGGGACCCTCCTTTTCTACATAGTTGGATAGTAGAGCTTTGTTCCCGGTCATATGCCTTGAGCATCCACTGTCTAGATACCATGTCGAGGTCGTGGAGCTCTGTTCCTGTCAAAACATTTGAACCTTCATTTTGGTACCCATATTCGCATGGGTCCTTCTTTGTTAGTTCCTTTGGGGACCTAAACTTGTCTAGTCTTGGGTCTCATATGCATGGAGTTATAATAACATTTTGTAGCTCTATGACCATGTTTATCACGTATGAAACATCTATTATGATGCATGCCTGTGTGTGTGTGATGATTTATCTTCCACTTGGACTTGTGTGGTTCCTTGGTTGGTCTTCTATTAAACTGATTCTCTTTCTTTCGCGCGTTCTTTGGTTTCATAAATAGTGATGAGTGTACTTTACTTCTACTGTACCTTCCCAGTTGATTCGTAGAGTTAGTTTTTCTTGACTCTAAGATTCTTCGAGGTTGATAAGTAGAGGTTGGGTTACTCTTCTCCTTTATGAAGCCTAGACCAGCGTGTGATCCCTTACTTCTTTGAGTATAACTGGAATCAGTGGAACATGGTTGAACTTGTTCTTCCAACTTTGAGGATTTAACAAATGCAATGCCTCTACTAAAACCTGAGACATTACTTGAGCTAGTTTCCATTGTCTTTTCCACACTTGGCTCAGGGATTGATTCCCCAAATCCTAAGCTTGTCTTGTCGAATGTGCTTTTTTGATTAGATAGCAGGCAGTCCATGGATGATGAGGATTTGTTCCATGCAGAGATAGTCTTTTCTAGTTCCTCAATTTTAGAGGTTAGCTTAGACTCTCTTTGTGTGTAATGTGTGTTTTTCTGCTTTAAGGTTTCATTCTCAGCTTCAAGCTTGGAGAGAAGATTAGAACTTAGAAGGGATGTTTCAAGCTCTTCTTGAACTTTCTTCTTCTCCTCTTGAAGAAGTGAATGGTCCTTAGATAACACTCTGAACCACTTCATATACTGATGTAGATCATTAGTTATGCCACGCAGTGCAGTTCTTAAGTCATTCATATCTACATCAGGTGAGTTGAAATCAAATACCTCATCAAGATCTACATTGTGAATGTTGAGGCTTTGTTTGTCCTTTGCATGTTTGGCCATCAAGCACAGATTGGCCATTTGTGGTTCTTCCTCATCTCCAGACTCAGCATTTGAGTCATTATCTGAATCACTCCATGATCCTCCAGCTACTAGGCCTTTGTCTTTTCTCTGAGGCCTCTTGCTTCCTTTGTATTCTTTCTTTCCATGCTGCTTCTTCTTTAGTTCTTCTCTTAAAGGTTTGTTGCAGTCGGCAATGAAGTGGCCAGGCTTTTTGCAGTTGTAGCATAGGTCATGTATTTGCTCCTGGCTTGAGTAGTTGCTGACCTTCTTTTGTTTGCCAGCTTTGCCTTGACGCATAAATCTTCTTAGTTTTCTTACCATCATGGCAAGATCGTCATTATCATCTTCATCATCGTCAGATTCATTATCAGTGATGACTTTAGAGATGTTTTCAGTTGCTTTGAGAGCAACACCCTTTTCCTTTCTTCTTCCTTCTGAAAGGGTTTCAGCACGTTGAGTCAGCTCCAGCTCGTATGTCAGGAGATTGCCATAAAGTTGTTGAACTGTCATTTCGTTGAGATTATTTGATTCTCTTATTGCAGTGGTCTTGGCATCCCACTTGCTAGGTAGGGCTCTCATGAACTTTATGGTCAGATCTTTATTAGGATAGACCTTTCCATATGCTCGTAGAGAGTTGAGCAGAATGTTGAATCTTTCATAAGTGGCAGTTACGTTCTCTCCTTGTATATGAGCAAACATCTCGTACTGCTGTGTTAGAAGAGACTGTTTGTTTTCTCTAACTTCTTCAGTTCCTTCATGCATGATCAGCAGTGCTTCCCAAACTTCCTTGGCTGTTTTGCAATTTACAACATTGTCAAACAGATTGTCCTCCAAGGATTGGAACAAGCTGTTCTTAGCCTTCTTGTCAAGTTGGACAGCTTTCTTTTCTGAGTCTGTCCATTCTTCCTTAACCTTGATTTGCACTTTGTTTGGCTCGTCAATGGTTGGTGCAAGCTTTGTTGGTATGTAGGGCCCATTGAGTACAGTCTCAAATAGATCTTCATCTATTGAGTCCATGTAAGCTTGCATTCTAACCTTCCAGTTAGCAAATTTGTCTTTGTTGCACATCGGTGGCTTGCTGCCTCCACCGGTCCTGGATTCGCTTGGTACTAGTGCCATTGTGGATCTACTAAAGCTTGTGAGCTGTAAAATAGAACCTGCTCTGATACCAATTGTTAGTTCTTAATAAGCACAAGTTATCTAGAAGGGGGGAGGGGTTGAATAGATATTTAAAAATCTTTTCTGTTTTAGACTTGTTCTTAGATAGTGATTAAAACTTAGTGGAATAATATTTGTTTTAATCTTCTTAACCAAGCAGTAAAGTAATAGACGAGTAAAGCAGTTATAGCAGATATAGCAGTTATGGCAGTAAGGTAAATGACACAGCTATTTTTAAGTTGTTCAGAGCACACAAGGCTCCTAGTCCACTCTTCTACTCAACGAGTAGGATATTCACTAAGGATGTTTCTTACAAACTTCTGAATCCCACTAGATTCCTTCTAGACCAGCAGTCTAGGAACTTCTCTAGTTCACTTTTGAACTCTTCAAGTCCAGCAGACTTGGCTATATTATAGTTCACTCTTGAACTCTTCAAGTCCAGCAGACTTGGTACTCTTCTTCAGTTGAATGATGATTGTTGTTTCGTTCTGAAGGTTGCTACTCAGTTGCTATGTAAGCACAGGTTTGTTAAGAACTGAGTAGCTGAGCAAGCTTTGGAATTTCTCAGATCGTAGAGTTGAGCCTTGGAGAATTGTTCACGTTGAATTTTTTATTGCTTGCTTGTCTCTTTTTTTCCTTCATCTGTCTGATCTGTATATATGTGATACAGAAAACTATCCGTTTGAATCCATCCGTTGTGGCATTAAATGCGTCTGAGCTTTCTGTACCGTGATGGTGACATTTCTGCACATCTTCTGAATTTTGCATTCTGGACCACTGACACTGCAGGCTGCTTTCCCACCTACCACCTGAAAAGGTGTTTTGTCCCTCTTTTCTATAGTACTATCCTTGGCTTCTTCAATACGCTTCTTTGTTGCGTCCTAAGGATATTTTATACAATTTGGGACTGATGGGCACTGCAGCTTCTCAGATTCATTCCTCGTATCTTGAATTAACAACTCATGAGGCTTGACGTTTTCTGACTGACAGATGAGCTCTACGATTTGGGTCGTGATGCTCTACGATTCTGATCGTAGTGTCATTTCTTGAACACTACGATGCTAACAGTTGATAGCACTACACTCTTTACTTCATCGTGTCTTGAACTCTGCGTTCCCGAGAGCACTCTACGATTCTTGACTTGCTCGTGTAGTTCACTCTACGTTCTCGAGAGCACTCTACGATTCTTGACTTGCTCGTGTAGTAGCACTCTACGATTCTTGACTTACTCGTGTATTCACTCAACGTTCCCGAGAGCACTCTACGATCGTTGACTTGTAAACTTCATGTTTCCTCCAGCATACTACGATCGTGGAGTTGGCTCGGCGAACGATGGGACCACTCTACGATTTTCGAAGAGTTCCCTTCAAGGCAGGCACACTACGATCTTCAGGCTCTACGATTTCTGCCTTGATTTCTGCAATGTTGATCAGGTTGATGCACTACGATCTCTTCATGACTAATCTATTACATCTCAAGATCAACCTAACAGATTTGATCTTTCTATCTATACATTCTATAACAGAATGATACACGTTGAAAGCTTAGATCAACCTAATAATTTTTGATCTATCACTAAGTCCTTATACATATATCTATTAAGGACCTTACAAATAATCATGAACACATGCATTAAAAACATCAAATCTTAATATGCATTCTACCAACATATTTTTGTGGTTAAAAATGAAGGAGTTAATGTTGAGGTGTTTTATCTGTATTTTTGTCGGAACGGAGGTATTGAAAATCAAATTAGGGTTTTTGAGATATTTTGCGAGGGTTATAATTTTTAATCCGACCGTTGGATCGTGGTAATACTTGGATATGTTATACATATATAAGTTGAGTATATGTCCACAAATTTTGAACCGTTAAAAATGAACGTATGATTTGTTATGAATTTTACGAGATGACTGGTTCAGAAATTGTTGAATTTTAGGAGTTAATCATTTTGGTGGAAAATTCTAGAATTGGTGGGCCCCACTCTTGGTTGCTGAAGAAATGTGCTGAGATTTTTATTCAAATGTGGTGGGTGGGAATAGTAGCAGGTAAAGCCATCAAGTTGCAGGTTAAGTCTGCTTCGGCGTGCTAACATTTTCCTATAAATAGAGGGCTAAGTTAGAATTGAAAATCACACCAGAAACATAAGCTTTCTCTCTTTCTCTCTCTATATTATGAAGCATATTTTGTGAGTATTTAGATACTTTGAGAGTTGCTATTCAGTGCAAGTTTCCTTCGGCTTTGCATTCCAGTCAGAAATACTGCACTTTTGAGGTAAGGGATAGTAATGGATTTTAAGGGTTATTATGTTTTTCAGTTCGTAATTCTTCTAACCTTCAGAAAATTCTGAAAAAATTTGAAATGATATTTTGATGAGTTTTATTGATTGTGTCCAAAAATGGTGATTTTTGGATGTATAGATTAAGAGTTGTGAATTTTATGAGAAAAGACTATTTTGAAAATAACCGCTTATAACTCCTTGCGGTTAACTCCAAAATTGGTAAAATTTTTATTAGGAGTACATGAATATGATAGAAGTATACTCTGTAAATTTCAGAATTTTTGGATAAAAGTACAATTTATGATAAATATCTAAATATTCGGCTATTTTGGCCATATGAAAAATAGTAAATGGGTTTTAAAAATTTCGGGAAAAATATATGTTCAATATGTAACTATATTATGTTAAATCCCAGAAAAGAAAAATTGTTTACATTGATTTGGTATTTTTCATGAAAAGGGACTAATTATGAGTAAATGAATTAAATATGTTATGTGAAGTAAGAAAATTAGAAAAATAGAATTTTATGGCTTGAGAATCCTATATGAGGTATATGTAGATTTTTGATGAGGGTTTTGGTTATTGGTGATAAAATCTTATGAGTTTGACATTTTAGAATGATTAAATGCATTATTTTAGTAAAGTGTAAACAATTAAAATAAATTTCTTATAAATTTAAGAAATGTTATTCTTTCAATATCATTATACCAAAATATTGGTATAAATTTTATTGTAAAATTTCTACCTTTTTATGTCGGGGTTACTATTCATGAGTTACTATTCACGAGTTACTATTCATGAGTTACTATTCATGAGTTACTATTTACGAGTTACTATTCACGATAAAATTGATTTTTTTAACCAAATTATAGTTGATTTATGAATATTAATATTGAGATTAAATCTATATGTTGATCATATTATTTTTATTATCATATATAATATTTTTATAGCCCTGATGTTGAAATTCACTTTCACTTGAGTGTAAAGATGGGTAGATTATTAGTATGATCATGACTTTGGGTTCTCTTTGGCCAGTAGTGCAAAGATGAAGTTATTAGTATGATTATGAATAGGAAATGTGATTTGGTGTAACCATAATCTTTGATGTTTCAGGTAAAGATAGGTGATGAAAATTATCTTCGTCCTAGATGATAAGAGGAATTTAGAACTAAAATTATGATTATGAGTTATTCTTATGATTGTGGACCAGAATTATTGATTGATGTTACAGGGATAAAACATTGTTGGTGGATTTTTAACATGGAGAAGATAATAGACTTTATAGTCTATTTGACTCTTCTAATGGATTGCTCGTTCCGCTGCAACTATGGTTAAAATTTTTATCATCTACCATATGTTCTAAATCTCTGATTTATTATTGATGAAGGCTATTGATAATTTAATTATCTTTAGTCATGATATTCTTTACTGAGCTAGTTGTGCTCACCCTTTTGCTTCACAATTCCTTTTCAGGTAATAAGAGCGTAGCTGGGTCGAGCGGGGATAACAAGAGAATAGAACGGTGGTCTCTAGCTGTGGAGTTCTCCCTAAGCAGTATAGAAAAGTTTATTTAGTAGTTATATTTGATGAATTCAATAGGGTAAGGTGTACCGAACGTTGGAAGGGTGTTTTGCCACTATAATACAAGATGTCTAACGACATACAACCTCGTGTCATCATAAGACAGGATTGTGCTCATCCACTTGCTGAGTATATTTACGAGCACTACCTATTTAATTTGGTGTTTGTTTGAAGTATAATTCTCAATTAGAGACAGTGGAGATAATGATAAGTCAAGAGAAGACTCACCATTGGGAAGAATATGATAGTAATCTTCTCATTTTTCTTTGGGGTATATTGGGTAAACCAAGGATAATTCTGTGGCCATATGATATCTATCACAACCTAGAAGCATGGCCTCCCATGTACAAAGGTTTTCTTGAGCACTTTCCAAAGATTCTAATTTCTAAAACAGTTTTTGACTATATGTAAGGTGTCATTGTGAGGTGCTGTCCACGGTTGGGACATGAGTCACATTTGGTATATATTTGTATCCAAACTCACAGCATATGTGTTGTTGTATTTTTCACGACAATTGTTGTAATAAAGTTGTAGTTGTTTTCTGTACCATGTATTTGGCGACTCAGAATAGGTTGGATAGAATGGACCTATTTTGGGGTTGTCACAAGTTATTTGTATTTTTAACGTTTCTCTCTGTTCTAAGGTTATAGCCTAAGGTCTATCCCACCTAAGGTTTCTAACCCTAAAGCTCTGATACCAACTTGTAACGCCCCCAAATTCAGGTACTTAAAACCCGAACTTGGTGCTTTACGATACCATTTCTATAAGAGAAAATAATACTAATAATAATAACAATAATATAAATACCAAACTTAATTTACATATATTAGAGTCTAATCCCAAGTACGTAACCTTTAATACATTCGTTACAACACATGATAGTAATAAGTATCATCCTAATCTTAATAAAACCAAACTATTACATAATATATAGCATAACACTCATTCAGCAACTTCCCTTTTTTCCCTTGTTCTTAGCCGAGCCTTCTGGTTGTTCACACTTAGCTGAAAACATTTTAAATTAAGCAAGGATGAGCATTTAGGTGCCCAACAAGTTATATCAATTATAAATATTAGCTGAAAGGATTAAATGTTTTCTTGGACGACACTTCTACAACGAATCAACAGTTGTGAAGTAAGCTAAACTAATAATACCAATATATTAATTATATATCAAATTTTTGAAACTAGGTGCTGACTATAATTGGAGATTAGTCGACAGACTATGAACATTATTTTTAATTTTCGCTAAGATTTAGCAGAACTTCATCTGCAAACCGTCATAAATTACGGGCGCGAGGGTGATCATCCCAATGTGCCTTGTATTGATCAATACTACATGCAAGAACGATATTATCGTTCATCTAATCCGGCTTTGGCGAACAAAAGTTTTTCCATATATGGGATGTTCATACATAGTCGGGAAGCCGAACCAAAGCAATTTGATTGATACAGTAAAGTTTTATCATGTTCAACGATATTTCTAAATTTGTGTCTAGCCGGATAAAATAGCTTTGACAGCTTTTAAGTCAACATATACATAATGGAAATTAATAAGTATGTATTAACATGTGATTAAATACAATGATTATCCAAGTGAGGACACTTGTATAACCATATTTAGAAATTAACGATCGGATACCATATTATTGTATACACTTGTATACAATAATACTGTACTGATAAATAATGATCAGATACATAATCGATAACAATAGAGTTAAAATTCTGGCACAATAATAATATAATTCTGAAACTTTCTAACTTATGTCCATTACATAAAGTAAATGCAAAGATAGGATACTTGCCTGGTCTGCTGCTTACAATTACGTAACTTAGTTTTATCGTTTATACCGAGACCTATCATCAATAAGATCATTATATCGATTAGAAATGCATATCATAACACATAGTACTACTAAATGCAGTCAGCACACAACCTAATCACATTGTCACTTATGTTTAATAGTCATTGGATCACAAATAAATACGTATCTAGTCCAATTATATAAGTCCAAATCAATTTCTGAAATATTTTGGTGTACCGACGGCTTTATCGGGTAATTATCGAGTTTAAAACTCTAGTGTAGTGCAATATTATTCTAGATATTTCAAATATCAGTTATACTATTTTTCAGTGGCTTATAATAATTTTTAAATAATTATTATGATTTTTCAAATACTGAAATCATTATTAAATAATTTAAATACTACATAATTCTATTATCATTAATATTTAATTAATATTCAATAATTAATGAAACCATTGCCAAAATATTAAAGTTATTTATAATAATTCAAATTTTTTTTAAAACACTTTTATTACCCTTAAATGATTTTTAAAACAATTAAAATCATTTTTAAATAATTATCATTAATATTTAATTATTAATGTATTATTTATCAAAATATTAAAAGTCATTAATTATAACTTAAAACAATTTAAAGCCATTTATATCCTTTTTAAATGATTTTTAAATCAATAAAACTATTTATTTAATATTATTATTAAATACCTTTAATATCATTTAATATTAAATTATTAATGAAATTTACCTTTAAATATTAAAAGTTATATTTTATAACTTAAAATATTTTTAAAAACTTTATTTTCATTTAAAATAATTTTTATAATATTAAAATCATTTTAAACTAATTTATTTAATATAAATATTAAATTAATCTAATATTATTAATATTAAAATATTAATATTTTTCATGACAAAATATCAAAAGTTATATTTTATAACTTAAAATATTTTTATAATACTTAAATAATTTTTATATGATTTTTAAATCATTAAATCTATTTTTCCATAATTTATTTAATAAATTTATTAAATGAATTAATTATCATTATTATTAATTAATTAATGTAATTCATCACAAAATATTCAAAGTTACATTTTATAACTCAAAAATATTTTCTAACACATTATTCCCATTTAAAATATTTTTTTTTATCATCTAAAAATCAATTTTCTCTAATTTTTTAATATCCAATTAAATAAATTAAATACCCTTAATACTTAAATAATTATAATTATTAATGAAAAATATCTCAAATTATCCAAAGTTATTTTATATAATTTAAAATAATTTTTAAAACCATTTTTATAATTTTTAGCATTTATTTTCTATTTTTAATCATTTTTCAGAAAATCAGAAAATAAAAATAATTAAAACCGTCGCTGTAGCCTTTACCAACGCTTTCTGTCGCTATAGGTGTTCTTGAGGCTTAAGAACACTAACAGTCAGTTGCTAAGGGACCAGGTTTGACCGATCGTAACCTAGTGATCAAGATGTTTCTGGCCAGGGTCTTGTAATGATCGTGTAGTATTAATGTAATACTACATGAATCATCAACTAACAGGGTCTAACTACAACATACAAGCAAGATTTGGAGGTCCAAAGTGGCTGTCAGGCCCTTCCTGGGTTTTCTGGGTTACCCAGAAACCCAGGCAGTGCTTGATAGCTACTTTGTGCCTTAATTAAATCGGGTTCTTTGTGATGATATGGTGTTCCAATGGTTCTAGTGTGTAGCCAACATACAAGTGAACAGATCTAACGCATAAAATTGATCTAAACACATCACAATATCTAAATCCATGTCGGTCAAAGTCTGTCAGAGACAGTGTTCTTGATTTTCTGGAAATTCTAGAAAATGATTATCGTGATCATCCCAGCTACTTTGACCACCCACTAAATCCACCTTATTTATTGTTTAAGTGATCTAAAGGCATGAATTCGTAGTCCATATAACATACTATAACCTAGCTACAACAACAAGATCAAATCAATAAACATATGAGAGATCTGGACGCATGAACAAGCTGTCAGTCGGTTTTGGGCATGAACTGGATTACCCAGAAAATCGAAAGTCATGGTCGGTCAACGAGGTTTGACCGCCCATAACTTTCATTCTGTACATGATCTGGGCTAGATTTAAGTTTCAGAGTGAAGCCCACATGACAAACTATAACTACAAACTTTTAAAACACCAAAACTATAAATAGAAAGAGATTTAGGAGGTTTGACATTCGGTTCTCATACCACAAAAAAATATTTCCAGATTTTGAAAAACACCAAATTCGAGCCTATAGATGTTATGGATCTAACATCTAGCAACCCAGATCATCAACACACACTACATACAACATGTTTAACACAAAAAAACTAACATCTAACATAGCTTTCATGATCAGATTTCTAGATTAGGTTTATACCTTTCTATGAACAATTCTTGATTCCAGCTTTCTGATTTGTTATGAGTGATAGTGGGGCTTGCTTTTGGGACTGATATACTAAAGAAGTTCGTGGGTTAGAGAGAGAGAAGAGTTGGTTGAGTGCATGAGAGCAAATGAGCTAGCTTTTTGGATTTTCTCTCACTTTAATCCATCTACCACTTGGATGCAATGAACTTGGATGTTAGGAATGGCTGATTGCTGGTATACTAAGTCAAATGGATAGTCTAGGGTTGGTCACCAACTCTAGTACTTGACAAGATCTTACAAGCAACATATTAAAGAATTGAAAAAGGGCTTTTTGGTCAATTGTCATCTAATTTTTAATGGCTTAAATGTAATCTTGCCCAAACCCTTAGGGTTTGACCCTAAGGCCTCACAAATTTTGATTTTTTTGTAGGATCTCATTTAGGGTTTAATATAAAAATTTTAGTTTCTAAAATTACAAATTAGGTTTTTCTAAAATATATAGTTTAGATTTCTAATAATATAAAACATGAAAATTAGGTTTAAGGTTCAGTAATTGGCATTAAGATTGCTAAGTTAGCACTTAGGTTTACAATTAGCAAATTAGGGTTTATAATTTAAATATTAGGGTTTTTAAAAATTAGGATTTCTAAATATTAATTAGGGTTTCTCTAATTAATATTAAATTCTATAATACTTAACCTTAATCATAATAACACAGTTACATAACAGTCTCAAACTCATAATTGAGTTTCAAATTAGGTATTCCGCTTTAACAATTAGGTAATTACTATTTAAGGTTTCTAATTTAAGAAATTAAGATTTCTAAATTTTAGAAATTAGGTTTCCTAATTTAGTAATTAGGGTTCTCAATTAATTAAGGTTCCCTATTAATTAAGGTTTTCCATAATTAGGGTTAAAATCAATAACACATGACATTTATAACCTAACGTAATTACTTGAAAATCTTACAATCTTATTTGACTATCGAATTAGGGTTTTTTAAAATAATACTAGGGTTTTGTAATATTGTATCATACTTGACCAACCATTAACAGTTTACACATATAAAGTACATATCCATAGCACCGAAATAAAAATAATATTATATTAATATTCACTTTCCTTATTCCAAATCCAGAATTTAGGGTTTGAATTCCATATCAGATATATTTTTCATATACATACCATTATTAATTAAGTTATAATAATTAACTTAATTTAGCTGAAATAAATTCATATAACAAAATATTTACTATAATAATTATATAATCATTTCATATATTATTTAAATAATATAAAATCATATTTTCTTGAAAAATAATTAATAAAAACATTTCTACTATAAAATTAATTATTATAAGAATATAATTTATAATGATCAATAATTCTAAAATAAAATTATTTGTAATCATTCATGTAATAAATATATTTTATATTCATCACATAAATACACACACATTACCTTGCACGTATTCTTCCCTTTAAAATAATAATAAAAAATTTATACACAAATTTCTGATTTAATTATATAGAAAATATCGGGTTATTACATTCACCCTCCCTTATAAAGATTTTGTCCTCGGAATCACCGCTTTAAAATCTGTACATACAAGGGTACATAGCATACACAGTCATTGCAAGTAGATCTCGATCATAATTGATCGAACCGATCTTTAGCTATTCAACATAAAGCTTATCTATCTGATTAAACGAAAATTAGATTTCTAATAGAACTCAAATTCCTCCCTCAAAATTTATTTATAAAATAATTTATTATATATAAGAAAATCTTATATAAGAAAATAAAAGTTATACGAATAATACCTGGAGTTGTATCCCCGACTACTACCGAATCTTGAACAGTCATGTTGAAGACTCTTGCTGTTGGTTATGTTGGTTTGTTTGTTGAAGTTGGTCCCGTTGTCGCCAGCGTCCCGTTACTTTTCCCCGTACTTACGCTTCCTGCCTCCATTCTCCTTTTCGGACAGTCCTTCACTTTATATCCGTTGATCCACACTTGAAACACCAACTGTTCACCCTAGGATAGGGGCAGTTGATCTTCTAAATCTTAGCAGTACAACTGCCTTGAAGTTTTTAAAGTTCGTAAATCTATTATCTGGCTGATTTCCCACGGCTGGTATTCCATTCTGCATATCTTGAGCAACCAAATTCGCAAAATTCGGTATCGGGTTTGGTTGTCCTCCAGCTTTGTTGACAAGTTCTTCTGTCCTTTGGTTTCATTTTTGTCTTGGCGGCATTATCATAAATTATTCTTTATTAACTTACATTCTAAACCTTATAGTATACGTTTAACATATAAAGTGAAATTTTCTACTCAAATAATCATGTATTCATAATATTAGATTTTTAAAACTTGATTTACTATATTAACCAGGGTTCAAATAAATAATTACTATCTTTATATCAATTTATTTCATTAATCCAATAATAGATTCATATTCATAGCACTTGACATACCATAACACATACAACTTTAAACATCCGCTATCCCTTTGTGACACAAAAGTTGGGAATCGCTGCTACAACTTATACAAAATATTATATTACACAGACATGCTTATCGTATACGCATCATAGAATCATACATATTCAAGTAATACTAATACTACTTATTTCTTACACCTTCACTAAGGATCAATTGCTTAGTATTCTATATATTCCCATTATCCTCAATAATCCATTCACACCTAACTATACTAAGTTCGTCAAACTTACCACACATTATGAGTTTAAGAACCCACCACAAACATATGAGTTTTAAGAACTTGAGCTTGGCCTTATATTCTTTAACTATATTCTACCTATCAGTTATACTATTGTTCTTGGTCCGGTACTACATTTTTCCAGTATAATCACCTCATTAAGGTTACTTTCAAAGTGAGCCTTTATTTCAGCTATTGACTTTGATATTGGCTCGATTATGGAGGTTGACTCTTTCTATCGGATATCTACACATAGATTATCCTGATTAGCATATAATATATACACACAACAAATAATAGTTTTATATAAGTTATCTTTTATTTTGTTTTACGATGAATTTATTCAATTCATCTCCTTATAAAATCTATATGAGTTATTTATGTTTTCAACGTTTTCCACTGTTCTAAGGTTATAGTCTAAGGTCTATCCCACCTAAGGTTTGTAACCCTAAAGCTCTGATACCAACTTGTAACGCTCCCAAATTCAGGTACTTGAAACCTGAACTTGGTGCTTTACGATACCATTTCTATAAGCGAAAATAATACTAATAATAATAACAATAATATAAATACCAAACTTAATTTACATATATTAGAGTCTAATCCCAAGTACGTAAACTTTAATACATTCGTTACAACACATGATAATTATAAGTATCATCCTAATCTTAATAAAACTAAACTATTACTTAATATATAGCACAACACTCATTCAGCAACTTCCCTTTTTCCCTTGTTCTTAGCCGAGCCTTCTGGTTGTTCACACTTAGCTGAAAACATTTTAAATTAAGCAAGGATGAGCATTTGGGTGCCCAACAAGTTATAGCAATTATAAATATTAGTTAAAAGGATTAAATATTTTCTTTGTACGACACTTCTACAATGAATCAACAGTTGTGAAGTAAGCTAAACCAATAACAACAATATATTAATTCTACATCAAATTTTTAAAACTACATGCTGACTATAATTGGAGATTAGTCGACAGACTATGAACATTATTTTTAATTTTCGCTAAGATTTAGCAGAACTTCATCCACAAACCGTCATAAATTACGGGCGCGAGGGTGATCATCCCAATGTGCCTTGTATTGATCAATACTACATGCAAGAACGATATTATCGTTCATCTAATCCGGCTTTGGCGAACAAAAGTTTTTCCATATATGGGATGTTCATACATAGTCGGGAATCCGAACCAAAGCAATTTGATTGATATAATAAAGTTTTATCATGTTCAATGATATTTCTAAATTTGTGTCTAGCCAGATAAAATAGCTTTGACAGCTTTTAAGTCAACATATACATAATGGAAATTAATAAGTATGTATTAACATGTGATTAAATACAATGATTATCCAAGTGAGGACACTTGTATAACCATATTTAGAAATTAACGATCAGATACCATATTATTGTATACACTTGTAAACAATAATACTGTACTGATAAATAATGATCGGATACATAATCGATAACAATAGAGTTAATATTCTAGCACAATGATAATATAATTCTGAAACTTTCTTACTTATGTCCATTGCATAAAGTAAATGCAAAGGTAGGATACTTGCCTGGTCTGCTGCTTATAATTACGCAACTTAGTTTTATCGTTTATACCGAGACATTTCATTAATAAGATCATTCTATCGATTAGAAATACATATCATAACACATAGTACTGCTAAATGCAGTCAGCACACAACCTAATCACATTGTCACTTATGTTTAACAGTCATTGGATCACAAATAAACACGTATCTAGTCCAATTATATAAGTCCAAATCAATTTTTGAAACATTTTGGTGTACCGACGGCTTTATCGGGTAATTATCAAGTTTAAAACTCTATAGTGTAGTGCAATATTATTTTGGATATTTCAAATATCAGTTATACTAATTTTCAGTGGCTTATAATAATTTTTAAATAATTATTATGATTTTTCAAACACTGAAATCATTATTAAATGATTTAAATACTACATAATTCTATTATCATTAATATTTAATTAATATTAAATAATTAATGAAACCATTGCCAAAATACTAAAGTTATTTATAATAACTCAAAATATTTTTAAAACACTTTTATTACCCTTAAATGATTTTTAAAACAATTAAAATCATTTTTAAATAATTGCCATTAATATTTAATTATTAATGTATTATTTATCAAAATATTAAAAGTCACTAATTATAAATTAAAACATTTTAAAACCATATATATCCTTTTTAAATGATTTTTAAATTAATAAAACCATTTTAAAACTATTTATTTAAAATTATTATTAAATACCTCTAATATCATTTAATATTAAATTATTAATGAAATTTACCTTTAAATATTAAAAGTTATATTTTATAACTTAAAATATTTTTAAACACTTTATTTTCATTTAAAATAATTTTTATAATATTAAAATCATTTTAAACTAATTTATTTAATATAAATATTAAATTAATCTAATATCATTAATATTAAAATATTAATATTTTTCATGACAAAATATCAAAAGTTATATTTTATAACTTAAAATATTTTTATAATACTTAAATAATTTTTATATGATTTTTAAATCATTAATTCTATTTTTTCACAATATATTTAATACATTTATTAAATGAATTAATTATCATTATTATTAATTAATTAATGTAATTCATCACAAAATATTCAAAGTTACATTTTATAACTCAAAAATAGTTTCTAACACATTATTCCCATTTAAAAATAATTTTTATCATCTAAAAATCCTTTTTCTCTAATTTTTTAATATCCAATTAAATAAATTAAATACCCTTAATACTTAAATAATTATAATTATTAATGAAAAATATGTCAAATTATCCAAAGTTATTTTTCATAATTTAAAATAATTTTTAAACTATTTTTATAATTTTTAGCATTTATTTTCTATTTTTAATTATTTTTCGAAAAATCAGAAAATAAAAATAATTAAAACCGTCGTTGTAGCCTTTACCGACGCTTTCTGTCACTGTAGGTGTTCTTGAGGCTCAAGAACACTGACAGTCAGTTGCTAAGGGACCAGGTTTGACCGATCGTGACCTAGTGATCAAGATGTTTCTGGGTAGGGTCTTGTAATGATCGTGTAGTATTAATGTAATACTACATGAATCATCAACTAACAGGGTCTAACTACAACATACAAGCAAGATTTAGAGGTCCAAAGTGGCTGTCAGGCCCTTCTTGGGTTTTCTGGGTTACCCAGAAACCCAAACAGTGCTTGATAGCTACTTTATGCCTTAATTAAATCGAGTTCTGTGTGATGATATGGTGTTCCAATGGTTCCTGTGTGTAGCCAACATACAAGTGAACAGATGTAACACATAAAATTGATCTAAACACATCACAATATCTAAATCCATGTCGGTCAAAGTTTGTCAGAGATAGTGTTCTCGATTTTCTGGAAATTTCAGAAAACGATTATCGTGATCATCCTAGCTACTTTGACCATCCACTAAATCCATCTTATTTATTGTTTAAGTAATCTAAAGGCATGAATTTGTAGTCCATATAACATACTATAACCTAGATTCAACAACAAGATCAAATCAATAAACATACGAGAGATCTGGACGCATAAACAAGCTATCAGACGGTTCTGGGCATGAACTGGGTTACCCAGAAAATTGAAAGTCATGGTCGGTCAACGAGGTTTGACCGCCAATAACTTTCATTCTGTACACGATTTGGGCTAGATTCAAGTTTCAGAGTGAAGCCCACATGACAAACTATAACTACAAACTTTTAAAACTCCAAAACCATAAACAGAAAGAGATTTTAGAGGTTTGACATTCAATTGTCAGACCACAAATTTTTTTTTCCAAATTTTGAAATACACCAAATCTGAGCCTATAGATGTTATGGATCTAACATCTAGCAATCCAGATCATCAACACACACTACATGCAACATGTTTAATACAAAAAAAACTAACATCTAACATAGCTTTCATGATCAGATTTCTATATTAGGTTTATACCTTTCTATGAACAATTCTGGATTCTAGCTTTCTGATTTGTTATGAGTGAGAGTGGGGCTTTCTTTTGGGACTGATATACTGAAGAAGTTCGTGGGTTAGAGAGAGAGAAGAGTTGGTTGAGTGCATGAGAGCAAATGAGCTAGCTTTTTGGATTTTCTCTTACTTCAATCTATCTACCACTTGGATGCAATGAACTTGAATGTTAGGAATGGCTGATTGCTGGTATTCTAAGTCAAATGGATAGTCTAGGGTTGGTCACCAACTCTAGTACTTGACAAGATCTTACAAGCAACATATTAAAGAATTGAAAAAGGGCTTTTTGGTCAATTGTCATCTAATTTTTAATGGCTTAAATGTAATCTTGCCCAAACCCTTAGGGTTTGACCCTTAGGTTTTGACTCTTAGGGTTTAACCCTAAGGCCTCATAAATTTTGATTTTTTTGTAGGATCTCATTTAGGGTTTAATATAAAAATTTTATTTTCTAAAATTATAAATTAGGTTTTTCTAAAATAGTTTAGGTTTCTAATAATATAAAACATGAAAATTAGGTTTAAGGTTCACTAATTAGCATTAAGATTGCTAAGTTAGCGATTAGGTTCACAATTAGCAAATTAGGGTTTATAATTTAAATATTAGAGTTTCTAAAAATTAGGATTTCTAAATATTAATTAGGGTTTCTCTAATTAATATTAAATTCTATAATACTTAACCTTAATCATAATAACACAGTTACATAACAATCTCGAACTCATAATTGAGTTTCAAATCAGGGTTTCCACTTTAGCAATTAGGTAATTACTATTTAAGGTTTCTAATTTAAGAAATTATGGTATCTAAATTTTATAAATCAGGTTTCCTAATTTAGTAATTAGGGTTCTCAATTAATTAGGGTTCCCAATTAATTAAGGTTTTCCATAATTAGGGTTAAAATCAATAACACATGACATTCATAACCTAACGTTATTACTTCAATATCTTACAGTCTTATTTGACTATCGAATTAGGGTTTATTAAAATAATATTGGGGGTTTTGTAATACTGTATCATAATTGACCAACCATTAACAGTTTACACATATACAATACATATTCATAGCACCAAAATAAAAATAATATTATATTAATATTCTTTTTTCTTATTCCAAATCCAGAATTTAGGGTTTGAATTCTATATCTAATATATCTTTCATATACATACCATTATTAATTAAGTTATAATAATTAACTTAATTAATCTTAAATAAATTCATATAACAAAATATTTACTATAATAATTCTATAATCATTTCATATATTATTTCAATAATATAGAATCATATTTTCATGGAAAATAATTAATTAAAATATTTCTACTATAAAATTAATTATTATAAGAATATAATTTATAATGATCAATAATTCTAAAATAAAATTATTTGTAATCATTCATGTAATAAATATATTTTATATTCATCACATAAATACATACACATTACCTTGCACGTATTCTTCCCTTTAAAATAATAAAAAAAATTTATATGCAAAATTTCTGATTTAATTATATAGAAAATATCGGGTTATTACATTCACCATCCCTTATAAAGATTCCGTTCCCGGAATCACCGCTTTAAAACCTATACATACAAGGGTACATAGCATACACTGTTATTGCAAGTAGATCTCAATCATAATTGATCGAACCGATCTTTAGCTAATCAACATAAAGCTTATCTATCTAATTAAACGAAAATTTGATTTCTAATAGAACTCAAATTCCTCCTTCAAAATTTCTTTATAAAATAATTTATTGTATACAAGAAAATCATATATAAGAAAATAAAAGTTATACGAATAATACCTAGAGTTGCATCCCTGGCTACTACCGAATCTTGAACAGTCATTTTGAAGACTCTTGCGGTTGGTTTTATTGATTTGTTTGTTGAAGTTGGTCCCGTTGTCGCCAGCGTCCCGCTACTTTTCCCCGTACTTACGCTTCCTGCCTCCATTCCCCTTTTCAGACAGTCCTTCACCTTATACTCCATTGATCCACACTTGAAACACCCGTTGTTCACCCTAGGATAGGGGCAGTTGATCTTCTAAATCCTGGCAGTACAACTGCCTTAAAGTCTTTGAAGTTCGCAAATCGATTATCTGTTTGATTTTTCGTGGTTGGTATTCCATTCTGCATATCTTGAGTAACCAAATTTGCAAAATTCTGTATTGGGTCTGGTTGTTCTCCAGCTTTGTTGACAGGTTCTTTTGTCTTTTGGTTTCGTTTTTGTCTTGGCGGCATTATCATAAATTATTCTTTATTAACTTACATTCTAAACCTTATCGTATACGTTTAACATATAATGCAAAATTTTCTACTTAAATAATCATGTATTCACAATATTAGATTTTTAAAACTTGATTTACTATATTAACCAGGGTTCAGATAAATAATTACTATCTTTATATCAACTTATTTCATTAATCCAATCATAAATTTATATTCATAGCACTTGACATACCATATCACATATTGCTTTAAACATCCGCTATCCCTTTGTGACACAAAAGTCCGGAATCGCTGCTACAACTTATACAAAATATTACATTACACAGACATACTTATCGTCTACGCATCATAGAATCATACATATTCAAGTAATATTAATACTAATTTCTTACACCTTCACTAAGGATCAATTGCTTAGTATTCTATATATTCCTATTATCCTCAATAATCCATTCACACCTAACTATACCAAGTTCGTCAAACTTACCACACATTATGAGTTTAAGAACCCACCACAAACATATGAGTTTTAAGAACTCGAGCTTGACCATATATTCTTTAACTATACTCTACCTATCAGTTATACTATTGTTCTTGGTCCGGTACTACATTTTTCCAGTATAAATACCTCATTAAGGTTGGTTTCAAAGTGAGCCTTTATTTCAGCTATAGACTTTGATATTGGCTCGATTATGGAGGTTGACTCTTTTTTTTACAATCTGAGGGTATCCTAATCCTTCTCTATCGGAGATCTACACATAGATTATCCTGATTAGCATATAATATATACGCACAACAAATAATAGTTTTATATAAGTTATCTTTTATTTTGTTTTACGATGAATTTATTCAATTCATCTCCTTATAAAGTCTATATGAGTTATTTGTATTTTTAACGTTTCCATCTGTTCCAAGGTTATAGCCTAAGGTCTATCCCACCTAAGGTTTCTAACCTTAAAGCTCTGATACCAACTCGTAACACCCCCAAATTCAGGTACTTGAAACCCGAATTTGGTGCTTTACGATATCATTTCTATGAGCGAAAATAATACTAATAATAATAACAATAATATAAATACTAAACTTAATTTACATATATCAGAGTCTAATCGCAAGTACGTAACCTTTAATACATTCGTTACAACACATGATAATAATAAGTGTCATCCTTATCTTAATAAAACCAAACTATTATATAATATATAACATAACACTCATTCAGTAACTTCCCTTTTTCCCTTGTTCTTAGCCGAGCCTTCTGGTTGTTCACACTTAGCTGAAAATATTTTAAATTAAGCAAGGATGAGCATTTGGGTGCCCAGCAAGTAATAACAATTATAAATATTAGCTGAAAGGATTAAATATTTTCTTTGTACGACACTTCTACTATGAATCAACATTTATGAAGTAAGCTGAACCAATAATAACAATATATTAATTCTATATCAAATTTTTGAAACTACGTACTGACTATAACTGGAGATTAGTCGACAGACTATGAACATTATTTTTAATTTTCACTAAGGTTTAGTAGAATTTCATCCGCAAACCGTCATAACTTACGGGTGCGAGGGTGATCATCCCAATATGCCCTGTATTGATCAATACTACATGCAAGAACGATATTATCGTTCATCTAATCCGCCTTTGGCGCACAAAAGTTTTCCCATATAAGGGATGTTCATACTTAGTCGGAAATCTGAATCAAAGCAATTTGATTGGATATAATAAAGTTTTATCATGTTCAACGATATTTCTAATTTTGTGTCTAGCCGGATCAAATAGCTTAGACAGCTTTTAAGTGAACATATACATAATGGAAATTAATAAGTATGTATTAACATGTGATTAAATATAGTGATTATCCAAGTGAGGACACTTGTATAACCATATTTTGAAATTAACAAACAGAATAAATATCTGAATTATACAATAATACTGTACTGATAAATAATGATCAGATACATAATCGATAACAATAGAGTTAATATTCTGGCACAATGATAATATAATTCTGAAATTTTCTTACTTATGTCCATTGCATAAAGTAAATGCAAAGGTAGGATACTTTCCTAGTCTGCTGCTTACAATTACGCAACTTAGTTTTATCGTTTATACCGAGACCTATCATTAATAAGATTATTTTATCGATTAGAAATACATATCATAACACATAGTACTGCTAAATGCAGTCAGCACAGAACCTAATTACATTGTCATATATTTTTAATAGTTCTTGGATCGCAAACAAACACGTATCTAGTCCAATTATATAAGTCCAAATTAATTTCTAAAATATTTCGGTGTGCCGATGGCTTTATCGGGTAATTATTGAGTTTAAAACTCTATAGTGTAGTGCAATATTATTCTGGATATTTTAAATATCAGTTATACTATTTTTCAGTGGCTTATAATAATTTTTAAATAATTATTATGATTTTTCAAACACTGAAATCATTATTAAATGATTTAAATACTACATAATTCTATTATCATTAATATTTAATTAATATTAAATAATTAATGAATCCATTGCCAAAATATTAAAGTTATTTATAATAACTCAAAATATTTTTAAAACACTTTTATTACCCTTAAATAATTTTTAAAACAATTAAAATCATTTTTAAATAATTACCATTAATATTTAATTATTAATGTATTATTTATCAAAATATTAAAAGTCATTAATTATAACTTAAAACATTTTAAAACCATTTATATCCTTTTTAAATGATTTTTAAATAAATAAAACTATTTTAAAACTATTTATTTAATATTATTATTAAATAACTCTAATATCATTTAATATTAAATTATTAACGAAATTTACCTTTAAATATTAAAAGTTATATTTTATAACTTAAAATATTTTTAAACACTTTATTTTTATTTAAAATAATTTTTATAATATTAAAATCATTTTTAAACTAATTTATTTAATATAATATTAAATTTATCTAATATCATTAATATTAAAATATTAATATTTTTCATGACAAAATATCAAAAGTTATATTTTATAACTTAAAGTATTTTTATAACACTTAAATAATTTGTATATAATTTTTAAATCATTAATTCTATTTTTCCACAATTTATTTAATACATTTATTAAATGAATTAATTATCATTAATATTAATTAATTAATGACATTCATCACAAAATATTCAAAGTTACATTTTATAACTCAAAAATATTTTCTAACACTTTATTCCCATTTAAAAATAATTTTTATCATATAAAAATCATTTTTCTCTAATATTTTAATATCCAATTAAATAAATTAAATACCTTTAATACTTATATAGTTAAAATTATTAATGAAAAATATCTCAAATTATCCAAAGTTATTTTTCATAATTTAAAATAATTTTTAAAATCATTTTTATAATTTTTAGCATTTTTTTCTATTTTTAATCATTTTCCGAAAAATAAAAAAATAAAAATAATTAAAACCGTCGCTGTAGCCTTTACCGATGCTTTCTGTCGCTGTAGGTGTTCTGGAGGCTCAAGAACACTGGCAGTCAGTTGCTAAGGGACCAGGTTTGACCGATCGTGACCTAGTGGTCAAGATGTTTTTGGGCAGGGTCTTGTAATGATCGTGTAGTATTAATGTAATACTACATGAATCATCAACTAATAGGGTCTAACTACAACATACAAGCAAGATCTGGAGGTCCAAAGTGGCTGTCAGGCCCTTCCTGGGTTTTCTGGGTTACCCAGAAACCCAGGCAGTGCTTGATAGATACTTTATGCCTTAATTAAATCGAGTTCTGTGTGATGATATGGTGTTCCAATGGTTCCTGTGTGTAGCCAACATACAAGTGAACAGATCTAACACATAAAATTGATCTAAACACATCACAATATCTAAATCCATGTCGGTCAAAGTCTGTCAGAGATAGTGTTCTTGATTTTCTGGAAATTCCAGAAAACGATTATCGTGATCATCCTAGCTACTTTGACCATCCACTAAATCCATCTTATTTATTGTTTAAGTGATCTAAAGGCATGAATTTGAAGTCCATATAACATACTATAACCTAGATACAATACCAAGTTCAAATCAATAAGCATACGAGAGATCTGGATGCATAAACAAGTTGTTGGACGGTTCTGGGCATGAATTGGGTTACCCAGAAATCCGAAAGTCATGATCGGTCAATGAGGTTTGACCACCCATAACTTTCATTCTGTACACGATCTAGGCTAGATTCAAGTTTCAGAGTGAAGCCCACATGACAAACTATAACTACAAACTTTTAAAACACCAAAACCATAAACAGAAAGAGATTTAGTAGGTCTGACATTCGGTTGTCAGACCACAAAAAAAATATTTCCAGATTTTGAAAAACACCAAATCTGAGTCTATAGATGTTATGGATCTAACATCTGTGATGACTCAAAAATTCGGGTTGTCCAGAATTTAAGTTTAAAGAATTAGTTATTAATAAAAGGAATTTTTATTAATAATATTATGTGTTATGTGTTTATTAATCATTCTAGAACCTAGGATGATTATAAGTTGGGAGGATTCTGGTTAAGAGCTAGATTGAACGAGTGAGAATTCTCAAGACGAAAATAAAATTTTTCCGAGAACACAAATATTTTCGGGGAAAAAAACGAAATAGGGACTATTCATCCGTTTCGATTCGGAGATTGAGTTTTAATTTCTGAGAAACGTGTAATGATAAAATTTTAAGACATAATGAAATACTCAATAATATTTAAGTTATGGCAAAAACGAAGTTTTCGCCTGCGGACTTAAAACCTAAAGGTTAGGAAAGTGAGTTCCGAGAATTTAATGATTACGTATAATAAATTAGGGTTATTATGCATAAGAAATACGAGTGTAATACTAGTTATTATATGAGTATAATACAAAGATTATTATGACATATAATACGAATATCGTACGAACTATATACGAAGATAATACAAGAATGAGATGCGTAGAATACGATTAGTCTTAATAGCTAAGTAAAATGCTTAAACTTAAAGGCTAAGTAAACTTAAAGGCTAAGTAAACTTAGTGCTTAAGTAATGAATAGTAAGGAGGTTGGGGGGGGGGGCGAAATGACTATTTTGCCCTAGCTTTGGATTTTCTATAAATAGGAAGCTAACTTTCATTTAAATGGGATTTTTGAAAATCCTATAACATGAGAGAGAGAGAGACATAGAGAGCTTGAGAGCTTGGAGAAGATGGAGAAGGAAGAGAATGAGTATGAATGATCGGATCGAAGGTGATCGTGAAAAGAAGAAAATACTTCTTTGTCTAGCGGAAGAAAAATAAAGAAGAGAGGTAACCTAAAACCTAGTCGAATTTAATTTCTCTTTAAGTTCTATATGTTTAAAGTATAACTTAATGAGAATAAGAAGTAGATGAGGTTATGAATGATTTCATATGGTTGAAATCATTGAGAAAAGAAGAAAATACGAGCTTGAAGTTATTTTATAAATTTTTTAAGGAAGTATAAGATTCGTAATGAATTAGAACGATCCGAGTGGATTATATGAATAAGTAGGTGAAATAAGTAAGGAATGATGTTCTATAACATCAAATTCCAATAAAAAGTGAAATCGTAATCCAAAATATCGATTAAAAATGAAGAACGAACGAAGAACACGAAGAACACGCGTAGAACAAGAACTTTGTTGATGAAAAAATTTAAAACCATCGTAGGATAATTTTTATTGATGGACAAGCTTATAACCATCGCGTATAAGTTAGATGCTTATTTCTTGGTTAGGAACGGTAGAAACGTTCATGAAGAACGGATTAAAACTTAGCTATAACGAAGTTATGGCGAAAATTTCGTAAAAGACGAACGAGAATTAGAAAATATGTAAATGAACCCGAACGTGTAGGGTTTCATAAGAAAGTAAGAGAACATAGAAAACATGAGTCATGGACTTAAGAACGAATGAGTTTCGAGTTGGAATGACCGAATTACGGATGAACGAACGAAGTGCGTTAAAAACGTAAAAATGAACAAAGGGTGAAGATCAAGCCAATCGAATGGCACGTTAACAGATTCAGAACGAAGTTCTGTACAAGGGGTATTGAAGTATGCAAGATAAGGAAGGGAATGGCTTTGGAACGACCTCGTTCCGAGTTATAACGAAGAAGATACGAGATCGTAAAGTACGCGTCTCAACTTGATTTAAGACTTAGAAAATTTTCTAAGTTTTGTGTGCTCGGCGCCACAGCGCCAGCTGAGCCTTGGGAGACAGCGCTACAGTGCGAGTTTGGCCATCAGCTACTGACGAGTGGCGCCACAGCGTTAGAGGTAACGAAGAGTTTGGCGCCACAGCGCTATGCAAAGGAAGAGGGTGACGTAGGCTTGCGCCGCTGCGCGAGAGAGAAAGAAGAGAGCGGCGCCGCAGCGCTGGTGTAGGGAAAAAGCCAGAGATGAGCTTTTAACTGCTCAACTTTTGGGGGAAACGTAAGGGAAGATAAAGAACATAATGTCCAACTAATGTAACACTTGAACAAGTAAATTAAACCTTAAATGAATGTTTAACAGAAAAATTAAACGAGGTTAAAAGACAAAGAATATAAATGCGGGTTACGTAACCGATGTCCGGGGACCGTAGTCGCAATAAATAAATGTGAGGGATTGCTATGGTTGTGATTCCTTAGATGTTGAGCAACGAGGGTAATGAATAACATTTCGATGTAATGTCATGATAATGAGAGATAACTTTAAAGCGTATAAACGCTGTGAACGTAACGCTGTTGCGATGAACGATTGGTCTTAGCATACAACGATCGATATGGCTTCAACACTAAGAACGAGTGATGAACATGGGGTTCATGTAATGGATAATGAAAGTATTAATAAGATATGAATTATCAAGAGAGCCGTAATGAATTAACGATAATAAGATTAATGAAAGCCGAATGTGAGTCGATAATGAATGAATCTTGAGGTATGACATTTAGTTGCCAGAAAGTCGTAAGGAATCTGAAATTTATTTAACGAACATTAAGTTTAATAGTTTAGATAAGTTACGATAAGTTTAGATTTTGGTGCAATCATAACCTTTGACGGTTAACATATGGGAGTTAGGCTAAACAATTCCTTCAGAGAGCGAAGGTATATTCGAAACTAGCAACCTATCTAACTCACTGTGATGGCAATGTAGATGAGGCGGGAACTTGTTTGTTGGTTATTTGTGGGAAACCTCTCAGAGTACCATATGAACTACTAGCAGAGAAGCGATGTGTGCTGAGTCTTAGAGAAGTTATAAGAAGAAGATAAGAATGCAAATCATCAAAGATGATAAACGTTTTGAGTAAGACATCTCCGTATGTCATGAAGTCGTAAACTGGTAAAGGAGGTTAGTAGCTTAAACTTATATTGCAAGAACGCGAACCCTAAGAAGTAAAGTTAAGTAAACCAATGCGTATGTTCAATATATGACTAATTGGTGTTTATGTTTTCTCCTTATGTGTTATATAGGAATTGGAATGAGCAGTTCAGCGTAAGCTATAGCTGTGCGTAAGGTAAGTTTTCTAATTTCATTCATATTCTAAATGAATGCTAGTTTCTTAAACTTCTCAGATGTTGAACTTGAGAAGTTCTGTCTATGTGCGAATGTGCGATATTTGTACAAGGTGGTAGAACGTATGAGGCCTTGAGCTATAATGTGAATACTTCAGTGTTTCTATGATATGAACTGTTCTGTAATTGAACTGTTCAATAAAAGTATGTTCTGTTTATACATGATCCGTTATTGTTAAGTCTATGCTAATGATTCTAGCCAGATAGAATGTGTATGAAAAAGGTAGAAGAATGAAAGTATTTCAAAGTGAAAGTGAATATTATTTTAAAATGATAGGAATCGAGATTATTCCTATTATTCAAGCTGCTTCATAACCTTTGTTCGGTTATCGAAGTTCTAAAGGAACATTAAACTCTTGAAGTTATGTGCTCAACTGTTATGACTTGCTGGGCAATTGAATGCTCACTTTGAAATACTTTCATTCTTCTACCTTTTTAAAATATAACTTAAGTCCTATATGTTTAAACCTAGTCGAATTTAATTTCTCTTTAAGTCCTATATGTTTAAAATATAACTTAATGAGAATAAGAAGTAGATGAGGTAATGAATGATTTCATATGGTTGAAATCATTGAGAAAAGAAGAAAATACGAGTTTGAAGTTATTTTATAAATTTCTTAAGGAGTATAAGATTCGTAATGAATTAGAATGATCCGAGTGGATTATATGAATAAGTAGGTGAAATAAGTAAGGAATGATGTTCTATAACATCAAATTCCAATAAAAAGCGAAATCGTAATCCAAAATATCGATTAAAAATGAAGAATGAACGAAGAACACGAAGAACACACGAAGAACATAAAGAACGTTGTTGATGGACAAATTTAAAACTATTGTAGGATAATTGTTGTTAATGGACAAGCTTAAAACCATCGCATATAAGTTAAATGCTTATTGCTTGGTTAGGAACGGTAGAAACGTTCATGAAGAACGAATTAAAACTTAGCTCTAACGAAGTTATGGCAAAAATTTCGTAAAAGACGAACGAGAATTAGAAAATGTGTAAAAGAACTCGAACATGTAGGGTTTCATAAGAAAGTAAGAGAACATAGAAAATGTGAGTCATGGACTCAAGAATGAACGAGTTCTGAGTTCGGATGATCGAATTGCGGACGAACGAACGAAGAGCGTTAAAAACGTAAAAATTAACAAAGGGTGAAGATCAAACCAATCGAATGGAACGTTAACGGATTCAGAATGAAGTTTTGTCTAAAGGGTATTGAAGTACACAAGATAAGGAATGGAATAGCTTTGGAATGACATCGTTCCGAGTTATAACAAAGAAGATACGAGATCGTAAAGTATGCGTCTCAACTTGATTTAAGACTTAGAAAATTTTCTAGATTTTGTGTGCTTGGCGCCGCAGCGCCAGCTGTGCCTTGGGAGACGGTGCCACTGCGTGAGTTCGGCCATCATCTACTGACGAGTGGCACCACAGTGCGAGAGGTAACGAAGAGTTTGGCGCCGCAGCGCCATGCAAAGGAAATGGGTGATGTAGGCTTACGCCGCAACGCGAGAGAGAAAGAAGAGAGTGGCGCCGCAGCGACGGTGTAGGGAAAAAGCCATAGATGAGCTTTTAACTGCTCAACTTTTGGGGGAAACGTAAGGGAAGATAAAGAACATAATGTCCAACTAATGAAACACTTGAACAAGTAAATTAAACCTTAAATGAATGTTTAACGGAAAAATTAAACGAGATTAAAAGACAAAGAATATAAACGCGGGTTACGTAACCGATGTTCGAGGACCGTAGTCATAATGAACGAACGTGAGGGATTGCTATGGTTGTGATTCCTTAAATGTTGAGCGACGAGGGTAATGAATAACATTTCGATGTTATGTCATGATAGTGAGAGATAAGTTTAAAGCGTATAGACGCTAAGAACGTAACGCTGTTGCGATGAACGATCGGTCTTAGCATAGAATGATCGGTATGGCTTCGACACTATGAACGAGTAATGAACATGGGGTTCATGTAATGGATAACGAAAGTATTAATAAGATATGAATTATCAAGAAAGCCGTAATTAACGGTAATAAGATTAATGAAAGCCGAATGTGAGTCGATAAGGAATGAATCCTGAGGTATGACATTTAGTTGCCAGAAAGTCGTAAGGAATAAGAAATTGATTTAACGAACATTAAGTTTAATGGTTCGGATAAGTTACGATAAGTTTAGGTTGTGGTACAATCGTAACCTTTGATGGTTGAACATATGGGAGCCGGGCTAAACAATTTCTTCAGAGAGCGAAGGTGTATACGAAACTGTCAACCGATCTAACTCACTGTGATGGCAGTGTAGATGAGACATGAACTTGTTTGTTGGTTGTTTGTGGGAAACCACTCAGAGTACTATATGGACTACTAATAGAGAAGCGATGTGTGAAACCCTAGATTTTATGAATAAAGATTTAATTTTTTTGAAATATTTTTTTAAATATTATGGTGTGAATTTGAGATAATGTTATAGTTGTGGGTAGTATTTATAAATTTTGCAAAGTATGTAAGTTGTTGTATTATATTCGATTGGTCGGGGAATATTTTTTTTGTCGGGGAATATTCGTACGATGGCATAATTATTGGTGGACCCCACAACGGAATTATTATCAGATTGAGAAAACAATAAAAATATTTTATAAAAATAACGGCAGAAGTTTTACCGTTAATACTGTTGAACTACTCGGTAGTAAAAGTATAGTAATACGTGTGGTTGCATAGTAGCACACAATATTGATTATTAATGCTTATGTGAGAAGTCACTCAGTTTGATTCAATTATTGTCAATTAATAATATGAATTATTTAGCGATAATGAAGTTTTTTTTTATTCGTATTATTAACGTAATAAAACAGAAACATCTTTTTATATAAAACAGAATACTTTATTAAAGTTATTCTATAAATAGAATATATTATATTTTATTTAAAAGATTTTTCTTTAAATATGGACCGTCAGATTAAAGTAAATCAATCTGGACCGTTCATGGATTAGTTACTATGCATTCCATTTTCCTATAAATAGAAGCTCATTCCTTCATTATTTTCTTACGAATTTACTGAAACTCTAGAGAGAGAAACTATAGAGAGAGTTCTTCTTCTACAATCTTGAGCGTATTTATTTAGAGTTTAAGAAAGCTTTGAGCGTAGTGCAAGTTTTCTTCGAGTATATCCTCGCCCTACCAGTCGGAATACTCTTCTTTCAAAGGTAAGGGATATTATTTGTTGTACCCATAAGGGGTATTATTTCTTTTGTATTCGTGAAGAGAACTTCTGTTATTCCATTCTTTATTATTCTGTTGGAATAACCTGTATACGCGGACTATCCTATACTTGGTGAAATTCTTCTGTTATTCCATTCTTTATTATTATGTTGGAATAACCTGTTTATGCGAAGTACTGCATACATGTTGAAATTCTTCTATTATTTCGTTATTTATTATTCTGTCGGAATATCCTGTCTGTGCGTTTACGCCTGACCTGGTTCCATTATTTATTATTCTATCGAAATATCCTGTCTGCGCGTTTTATGTCGGACCTGGTTTCGTCTTTATTATTCTGTTGGAATATCCTGTCGGTGTGAATTTCACCTGACCTGGTTCCGTTATTGTTATTATGTTAGAATATCTTGCCTGTGCGAAGTACTGCATGCATGGTGATTTCTTTTGTTATTCCATTCTTTATTATACTCAGTTGGTTAAAACTTTGACTTCTATACTCCATGAAATTAGTGGAATATCCTTGATATTTGCTCTTCATCTAGTATCTTTTCATGGAAATATTCTTCTGAGCATTCTTAAATTTTACTCTACAAAGAAGTATCATGTTGACAATTTGGACGTTGTTGGTCCCTGGATAAATTAATTCTTGAACTTGTTTTATTGAATTCTTATATCATTGTCATCATCCTCATGTTTATATTATGTTGAAAGTCATCTGTGGCCTGTAGTGCATAGATGGACTTGGTATGATTATGACCAGAGATTATTTTGTGTAATCATGACCGTAATATTACAAATGATGTGAAAAAAGTCCTCATTGGCCCGTAGTGCATTGATGGACAGTTTTTGGTATGATTATGGCTATGGATTCTCTTTAGCCGTAGTGCAAAGATGAATTATTTTATAGCACGATTAGGACCGTTGATGAAAACACGATTATCTTTGGCCCGTAGTGCATGGATAATTCGTGGTCGTGATACTAAAGAATATCCTTGGCCGTAGTGCATGGGTGATTCGATGATGTGAATTATTTTTTTAGCTGAGTCTCAGCGATAAAAGTCATGAAAAACCTTTTAAATCATAAAAGATAGTAGATTTTATTCTCTACTTGACTCTTTTAATGGATTGCTTGATCCGCTGCATTGAAACTTGATGTCTATTGTATTTTATCAGTTTAACATTGTTGAAGACTAATGATAATTTATTCTGCATTATCTTAGTCATAATATTTCTTACTGGGCTTGTTGAGCTCACCCTTTCTTTCACCGTTCTCTTCAGGAAATGAGAACGTAGCTGGGACTAGTCGGGGAATAGAGTGATGGTCCTAGATGATAGCATTAGTAGTCCTCACTATCCTATATAATAGTGTGATAATAATTGTAATGAGGACTCCTTTTGAGTATGGGTACTCTCTAGAAGACAATATTTGTATTCAAACTCACAGTTTATGTTCTATCATATTGTACACGACAGTTGTATTATTAAGTTGTATTTGAATTCTGTACCATGTATCTAGCGACTAAAGATGGGTGATGTATACCTAATTTTGGGGGCGTCACAGTTGGTATCAGAGCTTAGGGATATGATCCCTGGCTAAGATGTGAGACTAGAACTAGGAGGGGAGAGACGGGGAATTCCTTCGCTAGTATGACCTACCTAAGTTTATTTGGTATTTAATTGGTCGGTCAGAGTATAGGGATAATATGTGATATGTTAATTAACCCTTGTTTTGTTACAGTATTTGAAAATGACATCTGAAAATGTTGAGATAAGCAATGGAGCATAGGAGACCGTTGAGTCTCCACAGATCAATAATCAGGACAATGTGCAACAGGATGGCGATAATCCTCCTATAAACAACAGCACTGATCAATTGACGAACGACGGTAAGTTTAGGAGTTTTTTAGAATTTATGCAACATCAGGCGAAGGCGGCTCTTGTTCATAATGTAGGTAAAAATAATGGCAACCCACGGTTGGTCACCGCTAAGCAGTTCAAGAAGCTGAGACCATCGGAGTTTTTGGGAAAGCTAAAACCACTTAAGGCAGAGACGTGGTTAAAGCAGATCACCTAGATATTTGATATCTTGGGGTGCTCCAAGGAGCAAAAGGTTTCCTTTGCCACCTTTATGTTGCGTGAAGAGGCAGATCACTGGTGAGAATCTGTAAAACGTACCTAGCCTGACGCACTCAAGATGTCTTGGGAGAAATTCCAGGAGCTGTTCAACGACACGTACTTTCCCGAAAGCATTCGTCACATGAAGGAGGTGGAATTTATCAAGTTGGAGCAAAACAACATGACCATGTCGCAGTACGAAGCCAAGTTTGTCGAGTTATCCCGATTTGCGTCCCACTTGGTTGATAATGAAGAAAGAATGACGCGAATATTTTTAAGAGGTTTGAAGCCGGAGATACGTCAATATCTTATTTTTCATAAACTGTGTTTGTATTCAAATGTTGTAAATAGGGCTCAGTTAGTAGAGCGCGATAACGAGTCAACGCAACCAAAAGAGAGCAGCTGACAAAATGATAATACCGGTGATAATAGTCATCAAAGCGGTGACAATAAGCATGGAGGGAATCAACATGCCAGAAATGGTAACTACTTCGGTGGTAATTATGGCCAAAACAATAAGAATAGACATTTCAAGAAGAGAAGGTTCAACAATGACGTGAAGACGTCGGCACCAGCACCAGTTTCAAAGGTCGTATGTTTCAAATGCGGACAAGAGGGACTCATCCGTCCAAACTGTACGCAGTAATCTAAAGCGTGTTTTAATTGCGAAAGAGAAGGTCACCTAGCTCAATTTTGTTGTATGGTGAAGTCAAGTACAGCTGGGATAGTGATGCCAAAGGATGTCCCAGACAAGCCAAAGCCGGTAGTTTAAGAGAGAGTGTTTTTTTTTCGTGACGAGGAACCTGAATAAAATTATCACGGGTATGTTAGTCATAAACTCTTGCGAAGTCTATACCGTGTTAGATACCGGTTCTACCCATTCTTTTATTTCTCCTACTTGCGCTCAACGATTAAATTTGACTCCGGAGAAATTAGACTTTGCCTTATCTGTGGAAACTCCATTGGGAGAAACTTTCATTACATCCACTGTTTATAAGTCTTATTTGGTTCAAATCGGTACCCTCATATTACCTTTCGATCTTATTTTATTGAAAATACTTGCATTTGACGTGATTCTAGGGATTGATTGGTTAACTACTCATCACGCAAAAATTAATTATTTTCGTAAGGTTGTTAGCTTTCATATTCCTAACCAATCTGTTATGTGAATTCAAGCTACCAAACTATTAAAATCAATCACTGTCATCTCAAGCCATAAAGCTATTCGTTTATTGAAAAACGGATGTCAAGCTTTCTTAGCTCATGTCACAGATCTAAACAAAAATACGTCAGTTTTGAATAATATTTCTATTGTTAATAAATTTCCTGACGTATTCTTGAAGACTTCTTAGCCTACCCCAGAGCATGAAATCGAATTTTGTATTGATCCCAGTACAAAACCCATTTCTTAAACCCTCAAATATTTTTTTTTCAACTAAAACGAACGTATTATGCGCCAAAAGACGTTGGCTCGAGCTGTTAAAGATTACGATCGTACCATGCAATATCATCGTGGAAGTGCGAACGTGGTAGCTGACGCGTTGAGTAGAAGATCGTATGCGAGTGAGATATTGTTAACACAAAGACCCATTTCGTATAACTTACAAATGATGAAGATAGAGTTAAAAACTCTAGGGACCCACGTGAAGATAACGAATATACGATTAGAATCGACTTTAATCGATAAAGTTAAAGCCGTGCAAGCTACAGACCCGGAGCTGATGAATACTAAGAAGAAAGTTCAAGAGGGCGTTATTCTAGAAGCAAGAATCGATGAAGAGAGGAAATCACAACCCTCGATTTAATTGGCCCATTTGAAATCCTCGATCAAGTAGGAACTGTGACTTATAGACTCGTTTTACCGCCAAGTATGTCGCGTATTCATAACGTTTTTAACATATCGATGTTACGTAAATATGTGGACGACCTGAACCACATTATTGAATTAAAACTAGACGAGATTGCAGAAGATTTAACGTATGAGAAGATACGTGTTAACATCTTGGATAAGAAGGATCATATTCGACGCTCAAAGGTTATACATCAAGAGTTAGAATTTGAAGTGATGTCAAGGTATCCTCATCTGTTCGGCATACCAGGTACGTACATAAATTTCGAGGGAGAAATTTCATAAGGAGGGGAGATTGTGAAACCCCAGATTTTATGAATAAAGATTTAATTTTTTCGAAATATTTTTTTAAATATTATAGTGTGAATTTGAGATAATGTTATAGTTGTGGGTAGTATTTATAAATTTTACAAAGTATGCAAGTTGTTGTATTATATTCGATTGGTCGGGGAATATTATTTTTGTCGGAGAATATTCGTACGACGACATAATTATTGGTGGACCCCACAACGGAATTATTGTCGGATTGAGAAAACGACAAAAATATTTTATGAAAATAACGGCGGAAGTTTTACCGTTGATACTGTTGAACTACTCGGTAGAAAAAGTACAGTAATACGTGTGGTTGCATAGTAGCACACGGTATTGATTATTAATGCTTATGTGAGAAGTCACTCAGTTTGATTCAATTATTGTCAATTAATAATATGAATTATTTAGCGATAATGAAGTTTTGTTTTATTCGTATTATTAACGTAATAAAACAGAAACATCTTTTTATATAAAACAGAATACTTTATTAAAGTTATTCTATAAATAGAATATATTATATTTTATTTAAAAGATTTTTCTTTAAATATGGACCGTCAGATTAAAGTAAATCAGTCTGGACCGTTCATGGATTAGTTACTATGCATTCTATTTTCCTATAAATAGAAGCTCATTCCTTCATTATTTTCTTACGAATTTACTGAAACTTTAGAGAGAGAAACTATAGAGAGAGTTCTTCTTCTATAATCTTGAGCGTATTTATTTAGAGTTTAAGAAAGCTTTGAGCGTAGTGCAAGTTTTTTTCGTGTATATCCTCGCCCTACCAGTCGGAATACTCTTCTTTCAAAGGTAAGGGATATTATTTGTTGTACCCGTAAGGGGTATTGTAAGACCCCGAATTTTATGAAATAAAATTATTCAATTTTTCTATTTAGTAAATGGTTAAATTGATAAAAATTTAAAGTTATGGGTGAAATATGAATTTTTTTTCAAAATAAGCAAGTGGTTATAAAATAATCATTGTTGTCGGGGAATATTCGTTTGGTCGTGGAATATTCTTTCTGTCGGGGAATATTCGTACGACGGCGCAGCTATTTGTGGGCCCTATAACGGAAAACGGTCGGATGAAGATAACGACAAAATTTGAGTTTTACAAATAACGGCGTAGTTGTTACCGTTAACACTGTTGGAATACCCGGTGGTTAAAATACAGTAATACGCGTTATTGCACAGTAGCACACGGTATTGCATAGTATTTTTGAAATTATTGATTCTTACGTAAGAAGGCACTACTCAATAATTGTTACAGTAGTTACTGTTCAATATTTTATTTTATTGATTCAATAATTGTTGCATTGATATTTTATATTATTGTTGTTTCAATAATTGTTGCTGCACAGTATTTTCTATTATCAGATCAATAATTTATATTATTTGAATAATATTATTAGATAACATTATTGGCAATGACTAGAAAGTTCTGTCTAAGGAGAGGTTTGGTCACCTAATTGCGCGCCAGTAAGGAGAAATTCTTATTGGAAAGCCCCCTCTTTCCTGGGAACGGCCTGGTTGTCATAAATGTGATTCTGTAATATTATTTGTGAATAATTAATTATTGATTCATATGATAAGAAAATATTTATTTTATGTGGATATAAACGAGGGATATATTTTTGTGGTTAAAAATGAAGGAGTTAATGTTGAGATTTTTATCCGTATTTTTGTCGGAATGGAGGTATTAAAAATCAGGGTTTTTGAGATATTTTGCGGGGGTTATAATTTTTAATCCGACCGTTGGATCGTGATAATTTTTGGATATGTTATACATATATAAGTTGAGTATATGCCCACAAATTTTGAACCGTTAAAAATGAACGTATGATTTATTATGAATTTTACGAGATGACTGGTTCAGAAATTATTGAATTTTCGGAGTTTATCATTTTGGTGGAAAATTCTAGAATTGGTGGGCCCCACTTGTGGTTGGTGAAGAAATGTGCTGAATTATATTTCAAATGTGGTGGGTGGGAATAGTAGCAGGTAAAGCCATCAGGTTGCAGGTCAAACCTACCAAAATTTTCCTATAAATAGAGGGCTAAGTTAGAATTGAAAATCACACCAGAAACATAAGCTTTCTCTCTTTCTCTCTCTAGATTATTGAGTGTATTTTGTGAGTATTTAGATACTTGGTGAGTTGCTATTCATCAGTGCAAGTTTCCTTCAGCCTTATACCGATCAGAAGTACTGCTCTTTTGAGGTAAGGGATAGTAAGGGATAGTAAGGGATAGTAAGAGATTGTAAGGGATAGTAATGAATTTTAAGGGTTGTTATGATTTTCAGTTTCGTAATTTTTCTGATCTTCAAAAATTCTGGAAAAATTTGAAATGATATTTTGATGAGTTTTCTTGATTGTGTCCAAAAATGGTGATTTTTGGATGTATAGATTGAGAGTTATGAATTTTATGAGAAAAGACTATTTTAAAAGTAACAGCTTATAATTCCTTGTGGTTAACTCTAAAATTGATGAAATTTTTATTGGGAGTACATGTATATGATAGAAGTATACTTTGTAAATTTCAGAATTTTGGACAAAAGTACAATTTTTGATAAATGTCTAAATATTCGGTGGTTTTGGCTATATGAAAAATAGTAAATGAGTTTTAAAAATTCTGAGAAAAATATATGTTCACTATGGGACTATATTAAGCTAAATCTCAGAAAAGAAATATTTTTGGAACTGATTTGGTATTTTTCATAAAAATGGTCTAGTTATGAGTAAATGGATTAAATATGTTTTGTGAAGAAAGAAAATTGGAAAATAAGATTTTATGGCTTGAGAATCCTATATATGAGGTATATGCAGATTTTTGATGAGGGTTTTGGTTATTGATGATGAAATTGTAAGAGTTGGCATTTTATGATGATTAAATGCATTAATTAGTAAAGTGTAAACAATTAAAATAAATTGTTTATAAATTTAAGTAATGTTATTCTTTCAATATCATTATACCGAAATATTGGTATGGATTTTATTGTGGAATTTCTATCTTTTGTGTCGGGGTTACTATTCATGAGTTACTATTCACGATTTACTATTCATGAATTACGAATATTACTCTTGAGATTAAAACTATATGTTGATCATATTATTTTTATCATCATATATAACATTTTTATAACCCTGATGTTGAAATTCTCTTTCACTGGAGTGTAAAGATGGGTAGATTATTGGTATGATCATGACTAGAGTTCTCTTTGGCCTGTAGTGCAAAGTTGAATTGTGACTGGTATGATCATGACCATTGAATTTATAATTGAATATCTTAAGCTTAAGTGCAAAGGTGAATTGATCAACATGGTTATAATTATTGTTTATATAAATTCTGAAATGATTATATATTTCTTTGAGATATGAATATATTTGGCCTGTAGTGCAAATATGAATTGTTGATGAATATCTTTGGCCTGTAGTGCAAAGATGAATTGTAGATGAATATCTTTGGCCTGTAGTGCAAAGATGGTCTGTTGATGAATATCTTTGGCCCGTAGTGCAAAGATAAACTGTTGTTGAATATCTTTGGCCGTAGTGCAAAGATGGATTTGTTAGTATGATTATAAACAGGAACTGTGATTTGGTATAACCATGATCTTTGATGTTTCAGGTAAAGACAGGTGATGAAAATATTCTTCGTCCTGGGTGCGAAGAAAAATTTATAGTCACAATTATGATTATGAGTTATTCATATGATTGTGGAAAGGAACTGTTGAGTGATGTTTCAGGGATAAAACATTATTGGTGAATTTTTAACATGGAGAAGATAATAGACTTTATAGTCTATTTGACTCTTCTAATGGATTGCTCGTTCCGCTGCAACTATGGTTGAAATTTTTATCATTTACCATATGTTCTAAATCTCTGATTTATTGTTGATGAAGGCTATTGATAATTGAATTATCTTTAGTCATGATATTCTTTACTGAGCTAGTTGTGCTCACCCTTTTGCTTCACAATTCCTTTCAGGTAATAAGAGTGTAGCTGGGTCGAGCGAGGGTAACGGGGAAATAGAATGATGGTCTCTAGCTGTGGATGTTCTCCCGAAGCAGTATAGAAAAGTTCATTTAGTAGTTTTATTTGGTGAATCCAATAGGGTAAGGTGTATCCAACGTTGGAAGGGTGTTTCGTCACTATCATACAAGATGTCTAATGACATACAACCTCGTGTCATCATAAGACAGGGATGTGCTCATCCACTTGCTGAGTATATATACGAGCACTACCTATATAATCTTGGTGTTTTTTTAAAGTATAATTCTCAGTTAGATACAGTGGAGATAATGATAAGTCAAGAGAAGACTCACCATTGGGAAGAATATGATAGTAATCTTCTCGTTTTTCTTTGGGGTCTATTGGGTCAACCAAGGATAATTCTGTGGCCATATGATATCTATCATAACCTAGATGCGTGGCCTCCCATGTACGAAGGTTTCCTTGAGCACTTCCCAAAGATTCTAGTTTCTAAAACAGTTTTTGACTGTACCTTTATGTAAGGTACCTTTGTGAGGTGCTGATACATGATGGTGTCCAATGTCACATTTGGTATATATTTGTATCCAAACTCACAGCATATGTGTTGTTGTATTTTGCACGACAATTGTTGTAATAAAGTTGTAGTTGTTTTCTGTACCATGTATTTGGCGACTCAGAATGGGTTAGATGGAATGGACCTATTTTGGGGTCGTTACAGGTATTATTTCTTTTGTATTCATGAAGAGAACTTCTGTTATTCCATTATTTATTATTCTGTTGGAATAACCTGTATACGCGGACTACCCTATACTTGGTGAAATTCTTCTGTTATTCCATTCTTTATTATTATGTTGGAATAACCTGTTTATGCGAAGTACCGCATATATGGTGAAATTCTTCTATTATTCCGTTATTTATTATTCTGTCGAAATATCCTGTCAGTGCGTTTACGCTGGACCTGGTTCCATTATTTATTATTCTGTCGAAATATCCTGTCTGTGCGTTTTACGCCGGACCTGGTTCCATCTTTATTATTCTGTTGGAACATCTTGTCGGTGTGAATTTCACCTGACCTGATTTCGTTATTATTATTCTATTGGAATAACCTGCCTGTGCGAAGTACTGCATGCATGGTGATTTCTTTTGTTATTCCATTCTTTATTATACTCAGTTGGTTAAAACTTTGACTTCTATACTCCATGAAATTAGTGGAATATCCTTGATATTTGTGCTTCATCCAGTATCTTTTCATGAAAATATTCTTATGAGCATTCTTGAATTTTACTCTACAAAGCAGTATCATGTTGACAATTTGGACGTTGTTGGTCCTTGGATAAATTAAATTCTTGAACTTGTTTTATTGAATTCTTATATCATTGTCATCATCCTCATGTTTATATTATGTTGAAAGTCATCTGTGGCCTATAGTGCATAGATGGACTTGGTATGATTATGACCAGGGATTATTTGGTGTAATCATGGCCGTAATGTTACAAATGATGTGGAAAAAGTCCTCATTGGCCCGTAGTGCATTGATGGACAGTTTTTGGTATGATTATGGCTATGGATTCTCTTTAGCCGTAGTGCAAAGTTGAATTATTTTATAGCTTGATCAGGACCGTTGATGAAAACACGATTATCTTTGGCCCGTAGTGCATGGATAATTCGTGGTCGTGATACTAAAGAATATCCTTGGCCGTAGTGCATGGGTGATTCGATGATGTGGATTATTTTTTTTGTTGAGTCTCAGCGATAAAAGTCATGAAAAACCTTTTAAATCATAAAAGATAGTAGATTTTATTCTCTACTTGACTCTTTTAATGGATTGCTTGATCCGCTGCAGTTAAACTTGATGTCTATTGTATTTTATCAGTTTAGCATTGTTGAAGACTAATGATAATTTATTCTGCATTATCTTAGTCATAATATTTCTTACTGGGCTTGTTGAGCTCACCCTTTCTTTCACTGTTCTCTTCAGGAAATGAGAACGTAGCTGAGACTAGTTGGGGAACAGAGTGATGGTCCTAGATGATAGCATTAGTAGTCCTCAGTATTCTATGTAATAGTGTGATAATAATTGTAATGAGGACTCCTTTTGAGTATGGATACTCTCTAGAAAATAATATTTGTATTCAAACTCACAGTTTATGTTCTATCATATTGTACACGACAATTGTATTATTAAGTTGTATTTGAATTCTGTACCATGTATCTAGCGACTCAAGATGGGTGATGTATACCTAATTTTTGGGGCGTCACACGATGTGTGCTGAGTCTTAGAGAATTTATAAGAAGAAGATAAGAATGCAAATCATCAAAGATGATGAACATTTTGAGTAAGACATCTCCGTATGTCATGAAGCCGTAAACTGGTAAAGGAAGTTAGTAGCGTAAACTTATATTGCAAGAGCGTGAACCCTAAGAAGTAAAGTTAAGTAAACCAATGCATAAGTTCAATATATGACTAATTGGTGTTTATGTTTTCTCCTTATGTGTTATATAGGAATTAGAATGAGCAGTTCAACGTAAGCTATAGCTATGCGTAAGGTAGGTTTCCTAACTTCATTCATATTCTAAATGAATGCTAGTTTCTTAAACTTCTCAGATGTTGAACTTGAGAAGTTCTGTCTATGTGCGAATGTGTGATATTTGTACAAGGTGGTAGAACGTATGAGGCCTTGAGCTACAATGTGAACACTTCAGTATTTCTATGATATGAATTGTTCTGTTATTGAGTTGTTCAATAAAAGTATGTTCTGTTTATACATGATCCGTTTTTGTTAAGTTTGTGCTAATGATTCTAGCCAGACAGAATGTGTATGAAAAAGGTAGAAGAATGAAAGCATTTCAAAGTGAAAGTGAATATTATTTTAAAATGATAGGAATCGAGATTATTCCTATTATTCAAGCTACTTCATAACCTTTGTTCGGTTATCGAAGTTCTAAAGGAAGGTTAAACTCTTGAAGTTATGTGTTCAACTGTTATGACTTGCTGGGCAATTGAATGCTCACACTTTTTTAGATGAAAAACATTTTCAGCGAACGAGATTAGAAGAACTTAAGGATCCCGTAAAGATCAAGCTGACGGTATCCAGATGGAATTCCATTCAGAATGTGAATGAGCGAGAAGATCAAGTGAAAACTTGTAATATAGAAAGATGAAATTGAACTATAGACTAGTTTAAGGAACTGTTATGTATCTTTGGTGGCGGATAAAAGTCACTCTTTTAAGATGAAATGAATAATGTATTTATCATTATTTGTAATGAAAAAGGTTATAAGGTTTTTAGAACCTGGGATTTAAGAGTGTATGTTGTTATATTTCAGTATATAATGATGTATGTTGGATGAATAATGTACTCATGATGTGCGGAATCTGGGTGTGAAGATAGACCGAATTTTGGGGTGTTACAACATCTAGCAACCCAGATCATCAACACACACTACATACAACATGTTTAACATAAAAAAACTAACATCTAACATAACTTTCATGATCAGATTTCTAGATTCGGTTTATACCTTTCTATGAACAATTCTTGATTCTAGCTTTCTGATTTGTTATGAGTGATAATGGGGCTTGCTTTTGGGACTGATATACTAAAGAAGTTCATGGGTTAGAGAGAGAGAGAAGAGTTGGTTGAGTGCATGAGAGCAAATGAGCTAGCTTTTTTGATTTTCTCTCACTTTAATCTATCTACCACTTGGATGCAATGAACTTGGGTGTTAGGAATGGCTGATTGCTGGTATTTTAAGTCAAATGGAAAGTCTAGGGTTGGTCACCAACTCTAGTACTTGGCAAGATCTTACAAGCAACATATTAAAGAATTGAAAAAGGGCTTTTTGGTCAATTGTCATCTAATTTTTAATGGCTTAAATGTAATCCTGCCCAAACCCTTAGGGTTTGACCCTTAAGTTTTGACCCTTAGGGTTTAACCCTAAGACCTCACAAATTTTAGTTTCTAAAATTACAAATTAGGTTTTTCTAAAATAGTTTAGGTTTCTAATAATATAAAACATGAAAATGAGGTTTAACGTTCACTAATTAGCATTAAGATTACTAAGTTAGCGATTAAGTTCACAATTAGCAAATTATGGTTTATAATTTAAATATTAGGGTTTCTAAAAATTAGGATTTCTAAATATTAATTATGGTTTCTCTAATTAATATTAAATTCTATAATACTTAACCTTAATCATAATTACACAGTTACATAACAGTCTCGAACTCATAATTTAGTTTCAAATTAGGGTTTCCACTTTAGCAATTATGTAATTACTATTTAAGGTTTCTAATTTAAGAAATTAGGGTTTTAAATTTTAAAAATTAGGTTTCCTAATTTAGTAATTAGGGTTCCCAATTAATTAAGGTTTTCCATAATTAGGGTTAAAATCAATAACACATGACATTTATAACCTAACGTAATTAGTTAAAAATCTTACAGTCTTATTTGAATATCGAATTAGGGTTTATTAAAATAATACTAGGGTTTTGTAATACTGTATCATAATTGTCCAACCATTAACAGTCTACACATATACAGTACATATCCATAGCACCGAAGTAAAAATAATATTATATTAATATTCTCTTTCCTTATTCCAAATCTAGAATTTAGGGTTTGGATTCCATATTTGATATATCTTTCATATACATACCATTATTAATTAAGTTATAATAATTAACTTAATTAATCTGAAATAAATTCATATAACAAAATATTTACTATAATAATTCTATAATCATTTCATATATTTAAATAATATAAAATCATATTTTCATGAAAAATAATTAATAAAAATATTTCTACTATAAAATTAATTATTATAAGAATATAATTTATAATGATCAATAATTCTAAAATAAAATTATTTGTAATCATTCATGTAATAAATATATTTTATATTCATCACATAAATACATACACATTACCTTGCACGCATTCTCACCTTTAAAATAAAAAAAATAAATTTATATGCAAAGTTTCCGATTTAATTATATAGAAAATATTGGGTTATTACACCCGCGCCACTTGGCAGCGCCCAGCTGCGCACCCGTGCTCGGCCTCGCCCAGTTTATAGTTTTTACCATAACTTCCTCATTTTAAATCCGAATTAGTTGGTTTTGGATTCGTTGAACTCGTTAAACTCTTAGCTACTCATCTACAGAATAATTATAACACTTCAAAAACATTAACTAACCCAAATATTAATCCAAAACTCATGTTCATACTAAATTTTCATGTTTTGACAAATTTAGCGAATTCATTCACTATGAATTCGTTTCCAAACAAAACTGGTCCGTTTAACTCTCGTTGTTTTTGTTTCTAACTGTATTAACAACATCCAGTAACAATTCAAGGATTACAACAACCCTTAGCCATCAATTTATGACTCAAAAGTGAGTATTTCTTGACATTTCTAAGAAATTATAAAACTTAGGAATCAAGAACATATATGTTAGAATTATTACCTCTTGATTGCTCCAATTTGCTAAGCACAGCTCTCCAATCCTCCAATTGATCTCAATTCTACTATCCTTCCATAACCAAATTCTCAGACATCTCAACAAACGGGAACAAGAAAAGGAGGAGCTCTATTTATAGAGAATTCTCTACAGAGTCCATAGCTTTGCCTCAAAGATTAAACTAATGGAAGAAGGAAGAAGATGCTGGACAAGGAGTTGGTGAACCACTCTTTCTTCCTCCATTCCCGTAGCCATCATCAGCTCTAAATTTCATCAATATAGTAGACTAGGCCAATGGCCTATATATACACGCGAGGAAGGAAAATGACTGAGAAATTGGGACATAGCTTTTTAGCTTAATGTTTTAGTAACAAGGTCACTTAATGAACCAAGGTTATTTCCTTTTGGGGGTCCTTAAGTCAATTATAATGAGTTAGTATTACTACATTAAATTAAGTTATGGGCACATATACACATATATATGTACCTACCCACATATAGGAAGTACACTTATATTTTAAATATACATCAATATAATCTTATATCCCATGTACATTGGGCTAGTCCAAATAATATTTTAATTGGGCTAAATATAATTCAGTTGGGTACTTTCAACCCATTATTTCCTGTCATACTTTAATATCCCAATGATTATTATCAATCATATATTATCTTTCCATTAATTCTCCTTTAATAATTCTGGTTAAACCTTTAGTCTGATTTAACTTTAATACTCATGCCCCTTTATTTAAGATAACTATTTTCCTTAAAATAATTAATATGTACAATACCAATTATTATACTATAATTCTTCAATTCCTTTTCTTCTACAAATTGTCCCAACACATTTTAGTTCGCCATAATTTAATTATTACTTAAAGCACAAATCTCCAACCAATATCTATTTATAATTATATTGGTTTTCTTCTATTACCCTTCACTTATTTTCTATTATCATCTTTCAAATATTAAATCCTTTCATATATTATCATATTATGAAAATAACAAAATTAATTAACATAATCATTTTATTTTCTTCATGTAAAGCACATATATTAATTCACCATTTTACTTAAGTGAATTACTCCTTTCATTCAATTTACTATCACGCCACTGCCACACAAGGCTTTAATACTCAAATTATATTATTCCATAATATAATTTTCAACTTACTTTAAGTTAACCAATTTTTATTCTTGTTTAGTTAATTTCCATAACTAACTCTCATTCAATTCATGCTTTGCTATCTCAATCCAATCATGGACACTATAAATATCAAACATGACCCATATGATAACATATTAGCCACTAATATAAAATTCCTATAGTTCAGATTACACAACTCATTAGATTACACAAACTCATCATGAACTGTGTACAGACCGACGCGGCCGTGCTTGTCTTAGGCTTGAGAGTGGCGCGGTCGCGCCACCTTAAGTTAGGACGCAAACATGTTAATGCTTCAACAGAATCAAAACTTAACTCACAAATTCTTTAATATGCTCCCTATATGCTATCTCATTATATTACCCAAAGACTGAAAACACCCTCTACTCGTACACTAGGTGGCCAGCCTATTATACCACAACGTTGGGCCGCAACGTAGTATTTTGTAATGACTATATATGTTACGCTCGAAACTGTGAGAGTCCCAAATCTGAGTCCCAAATCATTCTATAACTATTGCGGAAGATATAAACATAAATTATTTATACATTACATTACACACTATTTCCCCAAGGTCGAGTAACCTTAACTTATACACAAATCATAACTTATTTGACTTTCAACCAGATTAATATACAATACTTATACAAACTTAACTGCACACATAAACTTAAAGCTGGAGTTGTCTTTAACCTTTTCTTATATTCGACGTATAATTCGTCTTAATCTGTAATGTTTATCATGATATAGCAAGGGTGAGCATAAGTTTGCCCAGCAAGTATAAGTTTATTTAAGGATATATCATGATTGAAAGAATTTGAACAATAAGCTGGCTAAAATTCTACAATATAGTTGTGAACTAGCATGAATAAATTTTACATGACTGAACGAGCATTGAACATGAACATATATATATATATATATATATATATATATATATATATATATATATATATATATATAGACCGAATGGTAATGAAGGTGATCAGCCTTTCATAACTGATGAATACATGCAGTATGCACAGAGTGCGATTTAATAATTGTAAGACATGGCAATCAAAAATGATTAACCACAAGTATAATTGAATAATACAACTCGAGGTCGTGTTAAAAAAAACTTGCCTGTTCCGATGTTTACACTTACACATTCTTTTTAGCTTTGTCTGAAAACCTAATATAAATAATATTGATCTACACATTAGAATAATATCATCACAGTATTTAAAATAACCTAAACACATTAACACATAACCCTATCAGTTCACAAATTATCTAAGACTCGGTATCAAGTCAAACTATTTCAGTCTGAATTGAAACCAACATAATTCTGACATCCCAACAGTCTAGGCGGAGAATTATCAAGTTTAAGTTTGATTAAACTCTGCCTAAATACTTAACAATTATCTTAGATAATTATATTATCAGCCAAAATATTTTTCATAGGTTCGTAATAATTTTCAAGTAATTATTACCATTTATCATGATTTTTCAATCATTAATATCACATTAACATGAAATAAATACTACTTAATTCCATTATCATTAATATTTATTTAATATTAAATATTAATAAAAATCACGATATAATATTATAATATATTTATAATATCTCAAAGTATTTTTAATACTTTAAAATCATATTTATATAATTTTTAAACAGTTAAATCCATTATTCGATAATTGCTTTTAATATTAAAATATTAATATTTTCATGAAAAACTATCAAAAGTTATATTTTATAACTTAAAATATTTTTATAACACTTAAAATAATTTTATATGATTTTTAAATCATTAATTCTATTTTTTCATAGTTTATTTAATATATTTATTAAATAAACTAATTATCATTAATAGTAATTTATTAATAAAATTCATCACAAAATATTAAAAGTCATTAAAAATAACTTAAAATATTTTTTTATACATTAATATAATTTTTCATGAATTAAAATAATTTTTAAATAATTTATATAATATTTTAATTAAATAAATTAAATTTCATTAGTATTCCAAAAATATTAAATATTAATGAAATATTTTTAAAATAATTAAAAACTAATTTTTAGACTTTAAAATAATTTTTAGAAATTTATTATGAATTTTTAATAATTAAAAACCATTTAATACTAATTATTTAATAAAAATAATTAATTTCCAAAATTAAATGTCGCTAAAGGGCCCTATAGCGACAGAACTATCGCTATAGGTGTTCTTGAGCTGTTCTTGGCCAAGCCTAGATCTTCATGTCAGTGGGCAGGGTGGGTGGTTTGACCAGTCCTAAATCATTGATCTTGATGTATTTGGGTTCGATTCTGGGTTACTGTTATAGTATTGATGTAATACTACAACCTTAAACAAACATCAATGTCATTCCATACCAAATCAGAGAGATATAAGCAATCAAAAAGTCTAACAAAGTTGTTCTTCATTTCTGGGTTTTCCAGAAAATGAAGAACATCACATGGTGCTATATCAAGATCCTTAGACCGTGAGCTCTAAGTCTGTTTTGTGTGATCTATGAGTTCAAACTTGTAGTCCAGATGTTAGGGTACGTACATAACTCACTAGATCAACTTAACAACATCACCCATGCATGATCAGAGCCGGTCATAGGCTGTCAGAAAAACTGTTCTTGAAGATTATGGGCTACCTAGAATCTTCATCCAGCGTGATGGTCAACGCTTGTTTGACTGGCTACAACTTTGTGCCCATGCAAGATCTGGTTAATCTAAGGGCTTAGATGTGTAGTATTAATGTCAGACTACAAGATCTATGCACAAACATGTCCATTAACCTTAACAGTTGCAAGATCAAAGGCCGAAAAAAACTTGTCAAAGCTACCTAGGGATTTCTGGGCTGCCCAGAAGGCAGTTTTCCATGATCGGTCAACACACTTTGACCATTAATAACTTACAATCTATTCATGATATGGGATTGATTCAAGTTTCAGATCAAAGCCCTTGCAACATACAACAACTTTATAACTTAAAACAAAACAAATTATTAACAGAGAAGGATCTAAAGCGTTTGACATTCAGCTGTCAGATAATAAATTTCCAGATTTCTAAAAACTTAAATTTCGAGCACTTTGATGTTATGAATCTGGGATCTAACAACCCAGATCACTAAATAACATCTTATTACACAACATTAAACAACAAAAAACAAAATCTAACATCAAATCATAAGATTTTCAAATTCTAGGGTTTATACCTTTAAAACTTTGATCTTTGATTTTTGATCCATGAATCTGTTCTTGTTAAGCTAAGAGATGATATTGTCTTAACTTCTCACTCCTTTTCATTCTCATTCCGGAAATCTTTGAGAGAGAATGGCTTGGATGGGTTTGAAAAATAAAGTGAGTATTCTCTCTCTCTAAAATCTATATATTTTGATATAATCAAGTCATATGGCTGATGAAGTGGCTAAGTTGCTGAGATTTTTAAGTCATAAAGTCAATTGAGTTGGTCACCAACTCTTGATTTGGCAAGATTTGCAAGCTAACTTATAAAAATATTAAAAGGTCATAATTGTCATTTATATTTTAATTTTAATGGTATACTTGACATTTGTCCTAACCCTTAGGGTTTAGGGTTTAACCATTAGGATTTAGGGTTTAACCCTTAAGGATTTAAAAATAAAATTCTAGGATTTCCAAAATAGAAAATTAATATTATAATTAGTATTCTCTAATTATAATCAAATTTACTAATCATAAATCAAGCTTGCTAATTAGGATTAATATTTCCTAATTAAAATTAAAATTACCTAATTACCAATTTAGGTTTTTAATTTATAATTTAGCGTTTCTAATAATTAGGGTTTCTAATTATTAGAATTTCTAATTAATCATTAGGGTTATCCCTAATTAGATTTGTGATTAATACACAAAACATTATACATAGCATTTAAATCCCTAAATTAGGGTTTTCAACTTTCGAAATAGGGTTTCAAATTCCCGAAACTGAAATTAGGGTTTCCAGAACCGGTTTTAGGGTTTCTTTTCAATCACTTGGGTTTTCTGACTGAACGTTGACGTTCTTAATATATATATAGGGTTTGACACTGATATAGGTTATTTGGTCAATCCTTGACCCTTAACTACATTCTGTACACATACATGACCATACACACAGAACATATACACTTAAACCCTGAATCCTGAATAATTCACCACAAAAATTTTAAATTCACAAAATTCCTTCTCGGAAATCTCAAATCCATTCACTTATTTTCTGTCTAGGTTTATTATTTAACCTTAATTCAATATTTTAAGATTTTATAAATATTCAAATTCTCGGGTTGTCACATTCACCCCTTCTTTTAAAAATTTCGTCCCCGAAATTTATCTTACACCTTATACCATGCACTATACACCATTCATACACAGCATCACATGCTACCAAATAAATTCCTCACAAGAGTAAAAATTATCAAATAGTGCTGAGGAGTTATATAGACTATTGTTTGTCATTTACGCAAAGGTTATTCATCCGCAAACCGTCATAACTTACGGACATAGTGGGTAATTAGCCCGTTATGCCCTGTACTTATTAAGTACTGCTTCACGAATCTGTTTCTCATCACTGCCATAGGCACAAAAATTTTACCTCAGTCTTATTGGATTCCGCACTAAAATAATTTGGTTCGGGAAAATTTTCAAAGAACGCTTAGAATTTTCTTAAACGTTGGTCTAACCGAATGAAATAGCTTAGACTCATATCAATAATCAACTTCAATCGAATTACGAATGTGTGTAGCCAAAACCCCGTTAGCAAATTAAAATTTTGAAAATTGTTTAAAAATGACGTCATGATGCCGTACTGTATTAACAGCCCATTTGAGGATGCCGTCATCTAGTGACTTTGTCATAACACATAATACAATAGTGGAATAACGATGTTAGATCAAATTCAACACTAAGTATTCCTGCATTTACAACTCCATCAACTTTTTATCATCTCTGCACCAAGTTACATGGTACATAAGCGATAAATAAAATATATTTTGATATTTCAAATCATTATCGTCTAGGTGAAATAAGTAGCATAGACTATTCTTTAAACTAATCAAAAATTCATTTCAAATCTGTTTTATCATCTCAACAGGTAACGATGTGTCGGTTGCCTGAAGTCCATGCATACATAATAGTTACCTAGTGTTGAGAATAAAAATTCATTTTTCAAAAGCACATAGTGCATATTTAGCTTGATGTCCAAAAATTTTTGAAGTCTAGCATAGCTAGGAGTTTTGGAAAACTTAACTAATGATCAATTGCTTAAACATTCTATCTATTCCTATTATCCTCAATACACAAAACTATTCCTAGTTCGTCAAACCACACTCATTTATTCAGGAACTTTCCACAATCATATGAGTTTAAGAACTTGTCCTAGTCAGACCTTTGGCGTCCATTCGCTGAGGGGTTCATAAACATTTCATATAATCATGAGTCATGAACGTATCATAAGTATGAGTTTTAAGAATTCGTACTTAACCTTATATTCTCTACCTACATCCTATCTATATGGTATACACATGAGAAAAGAATCACCTTCTCAACATGTATATAACAAATAGCGCGACACAGACATTTCAATGATTATCAGTGCCAGAAACTAAGTGGTTTTTACACAAAGTACAATTCAGCTCCCAAACGAAGAATCATACAACTTAGCTGCTGACATGAGTCCTCAATTGAAATCCCCACTTAATTATAACTCCCTTCTCAATACTAATTTCATTTAATCCGTATTCATAATCCTTTCCTGAATCTGTACCAATTCATAGTACAACTTTCACACAACATTCTAGCCGTAAACTTTTCAATCATTCTCTTGATCCTTCTCTATACTATAACCTTATCAGATCACGGGGTGATCTCATCATATATATTACGATTCATTTCTATGCCTTGATTGTTTTGTTTTTCGATCTCCTGTCCCTATACTTTTAGTCTTTTAGACTCTATCTATTCACCACTACTGTTCGACTTTATTATCAGAGTTAGGGAACTCTGTATCTTTATAACTCGCCGAGATTCGTTGTAAGAACCCGAATTTTCTGAAAGTATTAAAATAAGAATTTAGTAAATAAAATTCTTAAAGCATGAGATGGGTTCGAATGAGTATATATATTGTGTTACATAGGGTATTATGAACTATGTAATAAGTGATGTTGTATTTAATAAATATATATCATTATTATATATTTGTTATAAATTGTAGAGATAAATTAGTAAGAAGATGGATAGAAATTTATCTGTCGATGTTAAATAATTTATGTGAAATTATTTTATAATAGTAGTTGGTGACATTAAATATCTTTGATAATCACCAATTCCTGAGTATTTGTACGAGTACGTATCAAGTTTAATGCAGTGCGATCGTACCTTTTAATGGTGGATGTATAGGAGCTGGGCTAAACGATTCCTTCAGAGAGCGGAGGTATATACGGATTAGTAACCGATCTAACTCACTGTGAAAACAGTGTAGACGAGACGAAAACTAATTTGTTGGTTGTTTGTGGGAAACCACTAAGTGTACTATATTGAATACTATTAAAGGCTCGACGCGTGCTAGGTTTAGACTGATATATATGTACGTTGTTGACGAGAGTAGATAATCGATATACCTTTAAGGTGGTTAGAGAATTATTACGTAATTCAATACACGACAAGAAGCAAATATGAAAGGAATGTATGTATGTGTTATATTCGAGTTTTGTGATTTTGATGGTATGAAACCGTAAAGGAGATGTATAGTTGGTTAAACTAATAAGGGAAATAGAGTTTTAAAATTCGAAGTGCGATCCTTAAGTTGTTAAGAAAAATAGTAACCGATGGTGTGAACCCAAAGAGAGGATTTATGATTAGACAAGTTAACGCTTAAGGAGAGTGTGTAAAGTATTTAGAAGCATTGGTTTCATTTCTGCTGGTGCAGAACTTGTCTGCCTCTGATTTTGGTATGGCGCAGCTGCGCCATTACCAAGCCTATGACCAGCGAAGTTGCGCCAGTCTGTAAAATCAGTTTTTGGAATTTAAAGTTTAAGAAATGGGTATTAAGGACTCATAAGGATAATAAAAATCTTAAATGGTGGTTAAGTTGTCCATGAATAGATTTGAATAAATATTTAATTAATTAACCCGGATTAAATATTGGTTAATTAAGCGATATTATAGAATATTATATTCTATTAATTAGAGGAAGACATAATAATTATCGAAAACAAATGATTAATATTAATTAATTATTGCGTGGGTTGAAAGTACCCAACTATATGATATTTAGCCCAATTAAAATATTAATGTGGGTATATTCATTAAATAATATTACTATGGGTAATATAGAAAATGTGAGCAGTAGTAATATAGAATGCATACGGCATAAGAATACGTGAAGTGTGACGTTTAATGGGGACTAATGATATAAGGTGCCAAGTAGTACAATGAAACAATATGTTGCATTTTAATACAAAAATAATTAAATATCTGTGTATTCTAGAAACTGGGAAGGAAAATTAAATGTTTAAATAAATATTAATATTAAATAATGTTATAATGTGGTTATGTGAGTAGTAAAAATAATTATGGGGAATATCCGGACAATAATGCCTAACTGCGTTGTTTTATTGCGTATATTTACTGTACATGGATTATATGATGTGAGTATATATTTAATTCCTAAATTTCTAATATGGTAACAATTGTACATTAAGATTACATTATAGGAATTAAATAAACCAAACCAAGCCTAGATAACAAGGTTGCTGAGATTTTTCACTTGTCCCAAATTGAGAGTCCCATTTGCTCCCTAATATCTCAATCACGTGTAAGAACAAAAGGCTAAGGCCTATGTTCTTCATTTTTCTCCAAGCTTTGCTAGACTATGATCATGGAGGGAGTGGGTATAATGATGCAATTCAACTAACCTCCAACAACTTCTCCTTACCCTTCATGCAATCCTTTCATCCATGAGTTTGATTTGGGGGAGAATGTCATTGTCTGGGTTTTGGTGTTCTATAAATGAGAGCTCTCCCTTCATTTTTACATTGCTGAGAATTCCATTGAAGGTGAGGTTGAGAGCATACAAGTAGTCTAAGAGCTTTAGAGTTCATTAGGAGTAAGTTCATTGCACATTTCAAAGGTATAATTCATTTTCCTAGCTTTCCATTTTCAGTTTCTGTAAACAAAGTTCGTTAGTGAAATTCGAATGTCTAATTTTGTGGAATTGGATGCTAGTAAGGTTGAGTAATGTCCATATAGTTGTTATATGGACACATAAGCATGTTTAAACTTTTACAAGAGTGTTTGAGAATGATTTCATGAGTGAATTCTGTGGTTGGGCTAGCAATCTGCCGAAGCAGACTACCACTTGTCTGAACCAGACACGGCGCAGCTGCGCCGGATTAACACTGAGGCGGCCTCTGAGTTTAGTTTTTGTTTTCTGTTTTAAGGACTGATCAGTGTTGGTAAAGTACTATGACTTAAACTAGCATGCAAGCAGGTGTAACATGTATACATAAGTATAATAACTTAATGTGAGCATGTCTTACTAAGATTTGCATGAATTGGTATAAGATCTTTAACAAGGGCTATGAACTTTTGAAAATGAACTTTGTTGAAACTTATGATTCTGTAGGGTTTGAGCTTAGTGGTCTATACACATGACTAATTTTACACATAAATGAGCTTGCTGTAGTGTACATAGTTCCTTTGTTTATGATCAAACTCGTTAGACCTTGTGCAAAAGAAGTTTTCAAGAAAACTTGGTATGATAAAACTAAGGTGCATGAAGGCTATTTGATATACATTATAACCTTGCAAGCATGTTAACATGATTTGACTACATATGAATAGAGCCTTAAAGTTGTCTTGTATGTGTTGAGTGGCATTGTCCAAGTTTAAAGTGGTTTCAAAAGCAAACTTAAACATATTTTCAAAATCTAGTTGCATCACATGGATATCTAGATTCTAAAGGATTTATAAGTCATGTTATGTCTATAATATCCCTAGATATGATTTATATGTGTTATATTGCATCATTCACGAAAAATGATTTCAAGGGCAACCTCGAGCATATTCTTAAACTTAGGTTGCATTATATGAGTATTTAGATTTTAAAGGCTCGAGATGCCATGTTATGTTTCATTATGTCACTAAACATAAGTCTTATATGTTAAACATAATGGAAGTAAACCAAGCATGATGGTAAAGCATGTTTTAAAGTGTTAAATAATGCTAGCTATGAGTAAAAGATATGAATATGTACAAGCATGTGTAGTAAAGATTATGTGACCTCTTTATGAGAACATAAGGCTAATTAGTTCATCTAGTGATTTCATAACCCTATTTGGTTTTGATTTCGTGAAAATCCTAAACTAAAGTCCCTAACATATAAGGTCGAACTTGAAGTAGTCATACAAGTATGCAAAGACCTCTAGCGTGTATGCATGTTAAGTATAAGTGTGTAGGTGTGTTAAAGTTTAGACTGAAACCAGGATTGCAAAAGCCCAACCTTGGACTGGCCAGGGGACAGCGCAGCTGCGCCGTCCCTAAGCCTGGACAGGGCGCATCTGCGCCATACTGCAGTCAGTTGTGTGATCTGTTTTTGATGTGATGTTTGAAGCATACTTATATGATTACTTTAACTTGTAATATATGACTAATATGCTATGTAAGTTGTTAAGAAGCATGCTATGTGTTAGAGATGAATGTTAATTATGATTTTTAAAAGTTAAGTCCAAAGGAATACTTTCAAGATATTAAGCAATGATACATTATTTGGATTTGTAATGTCTTACAAACTGAATTGTGTTATGAATATATAGTATAGGTGATGTTGTATGAAGTTACGACTAAGTTAGACGTTTATGTGTACGTTTGAACTTACCTATAGGAGTTTTAAATATGTCGATCACGTAGCGAGTCAAGTGTGCGATAGAGATATACGTATGTTGATGTCATGCCCGAATGGTTAAGGTATACCTATACGGACCTAGCTACTCCGAGAATGTGATAAGAAAGTGAAGTGTAGGTTTTACGAACCTATTTTGGAAACACTGTAACATTGTTATTACATTGAGAATACATGAAATATGTTACTGATGGATATGAAACCATGATTATATAACTGTGTAGGAATACACGAAGTGCAGATAAGCGTTAAGCAGTTAAGTCGTAGTTCATAAACTACGAATTAGACAAGTCTTTCAGTTCCTATTTGATATATGAATTCTATAACTGTAAGTGAGTTATACTATGCTATGAGAGCGTTGATGTATATATATGAAATGCATATGAGATATGTATGAATGTTGAAAGCTGATCTTTGATGATATGCTTATGGAGTAAATCTTTATGCCTGTTATATGTGAAGTAACATGCGTAGTAAATATTAATTGATTATGAATGCATGAACTGAATATGCTATTATATGCTATGTGCTGCATGAAAACTGTTAGAATTGCTGGGCTGTCGAGCTCACCCTTGCAAATAACCACTTTTGCAGGTTAAGGATACATGGTAAATGTTACGTGCTACTTGATTGATAAAGTTCAATCACATCAAAGGAGATTGATTTGTTTAATCAAATATAGGCTATCGAACCATGTTTAGGTTATAGGAGATGTACATGATAGTAGTTTACAATTTGTAATACATGTTAAGTTGTACTATGTGATACGTAGAGAAATTCGAATTGAGATGTAAATATTTATATAGTAATTCGAATAGACTGAATCATAACATAATTTGATTCAAGGATATGTAATTGATTCGAGTTAAGATATCAATAAAAGATTTATTTTCAAAGGAGATTGAAAAAGTTTAAATTATTCCGCATATTTATATAATATCGAATGTGATGTAAAATAGGAATAGTAAATGACCAAGTTGTGAAACTTATAAAAGTTTGGGGTCATTGTGTAGATCCTGGTAATGGAAAGAATTTATATTCTAAATTAAAATAAGCAAAGTTATATTCATTAAGTTATGAATAAAATATATAAATAGTTTGACGATAGAAGTATTGTGGCGGACCAGATTCGTGGTTCGAAGGGACCCGGATTTGGGGGCGTCACATTCGTCTTTGAATCTTACTGACCAACTAACTCTATGTGAGTTACATCTTATTCTAATCACTACGGTTATTGGTCTCAGGTATTCCTACCTAAGCTTCATAACCAACAGCTTTGATACCAACTGTGAGAGTCTCAAATCCGGGTCCTAAATCATTCTATAACTATTGCTGAAGATATAAACATAAATTGCTTATACATTACATTACACACTATTTACCCAAGGTCGAGTAACCTTAACTTATACATAAATCATAACTTATTTTACTTTCAACCACATTAATGTACAATACTTATACAAACTTAACTGCACACATAAACTTAAAGCTGGAACTGTCTTTAACATTTCCTTGTATCCGACGTATTCATCTTAATCTGCAATGTTTATCATGATATAGCAAGGGTAAGCATAAGTTTGCCCAACAAGTATAAGTTTATTTAAGGATATATCATGATTGAATGAATTTGAATAATAAGCTGGCTAAAGTTCTATAATATAATTGTAAACTAGCATAAACAAATTTTACATGACTGAACGAGCATTGAACATGAACATATATATATATATATATATATATATATATATATATATATATATATATATATATATATCTAGACCGAATGGTAATGAAGGTGATCAGCCTTTCATACTTGATGGATACATGCAATATGCACAGAGTGCGATTTAATGATTAAGCACAAGTATAATTGAATAATACAACTCGAGGTTGAGTTAAGAAAGATTTGCTTGTTCCGATGTTTACCGTTACACATTCTATTTAGCTTTGTCTGAAAACCTAATGTAAATAATGTGACGCCCCCAAAATAGGCATACATCACCCATTCTGAGTCGCCAAATACATGGTACAGAAACAAATACAACTTCATTACTATAATTGCCGTGCAAAATACGACAACACATAAACTGTGAGTTTAAATACAAATAGTTTAATAAACAGTATTAAAACTCAAAAGGAGTCCTCATTACAATTATTGATACACTATTTTACAAAAATAGTGAGGATTGCTAAAATAACTTTCTAGAACCATCACTCCATACCCCGGCTAGTTCCTGCTATATTCTCACCTCCTGAGAAGAAACAAGGAACAAAAAGAAAAAGGGTGAGCTCAACTAGCCCAGTAAAAAATATTATGACTAAGATAATATACAACAATTTATCATTAGTCTTCAACAGGAAAAAATTTGATAAAATATAATAGACAACAAGTTTTAGATCAACAACTGCAGTAGAAATAGCAATTCATTAGAAGAGTTAAGTAGAGAATAAAATCTACTATCATCTATGAATTTAAAAGTCCATCATCAATATTTTATCCCTGTAACATCAATCAATATACATCTTGAATCAAATATTTATCTTTGCACTACGGGCCAAAGATATTCATTTGTATCACCAGTTGGTCATGTTCATCTCAACACCTGTTCATCTTTGCACTACGGGCCAAAGATATTCATCAGGTAATTATTCATCTTTGCACTACAGGCCAAAGGTATTCATCAAGTATCATCATTAAGGACTGAGGATGATGGAAAACATATTAGAGAACGAATCCAGTAAGATAAAAGGACAAAGTTTAGAGATTCGTACTTTAGATAATTCAAGTTTAAAAATACTCCATAATAAATCATAATGGAGTAAAATTCAAGAATGACGATCAAAACATGGATACAATCAAAGATAGTAACCATACTAAACATCTGGGACGAAAAAGAAAAAATTTTATTTTTCTGTAAATAGTGTTGTAATTGTGAATAGTGTCGTATACGTGAATAGTGCCGTATACGTGAATAGTAACCCTGACATAAAAAGGTAGAAATTCCACAATAAAACTTATATCAATAATTCGGCATAATGATATTGAAGAAAATAATATCATATAAGAAGAAAATAACATCTCTTACCTCAAAGAAACAGTACTTCGGAATGAAATGTCAGATATGATGCTGAATGAAACTTGTACTGAATAGCAACTCTCAAAGTATCTAAATACTCATAAAATACGCTCGATAATATAGAGAGAGAAAGAGAGAAAGCTTATGTTTCTGGTGTGATTTTCAATTCTAACTCAGCACCCTATTTATAGGAAAATGCTAGCACACCGAAGCAGACCTGACCTGTAACATGATGACTTTACCAGCTACTATTACCACCCACCGCATTTGAAATAAAATTTGAACACATTTCTCACCAACCAAAAGTGGGGCCCACCAATTCTAGAATTTTCCACCAAAATGATAAATTTAGAAACTTCAACAATTTCTGAATCAGTCACCTCTTAAAATTCATAACAAATCATGCGTTAATTTTTAACGGTTCAAAATTTATGGACATATACTCAACTTATATATGTATAACATATCCAAAATTCACAACGATCCAACGGTCGGATTAAAATTATAACTCACGCAATAGAACTTTAAGAACACTATTTTAATTTTTAAAACCTCCATTCCGACAAAATACTGATAAAACCCCTCAACACTAATTCCTTCATTTATAACTACATAAATAAATCCATCATTTATATCGATATCAAATAAATATTTCCTTATCACATAAATTAATAATTAATTATTCACAAATAATATTACAGAATCATAATTATGACAACCAGGTCGTTCCCAGGAAAGAAGGGGCTTTTCAATAAGGATTTCTCCTTACTGGCGCGCATTTAGGTGACCAAACCTCTCCTTAGACAGAACTTTCTAGACATTGCAAATAATGCTATCTAATAATATTATTCAAATAATATGAATTATTGAACTGATAATGGAAAATACTGTGTAGTGACAATTATTGGAATATCAATAATATAAAATATCAACGCAGCAATTATTGAATCAATAAAATAAAATATTGAGCAGTAATTACTGTAACAATGATTGAGTAGTGCCTTCTTACGTAAGAATCAATAATTCAAAAATACTGTGCAATACCGTGTATTACTGTATTTTAACCACCAGGTATTCCAACAGTGTTAACGATAACGATTACGCCATTATTTATACAAACTCAAATTTGTCATTTTCTTCATCCGACAGTTATTCTGTTATGGGGCCCACAAATGACTGCGCCGTCGTATGGATATTCCCGACAAAAAGAATATTCCACGACCAAACGAATATTTCCCGACAATAATGATTATTTTATAGCCACTTGCTTATTTTCCAAAATTTACACATTTCACCCATAACCAAAGAATTATATCAAATTATCACCTTATTATTTCAAGAAAATAAATAGAGAAATTCAATTTTATTTATAATAAGTTGGGGTCTTACAACCTCCACTCCTTATGAAATTTCGCCCTCGAAATTGACGTACGTACCTGGTGTTTCGAAAAGGTGAGGGTACCTCGCTTTCATTTCTGATTCCAACTCCCAGGTTATTTCTTCAATAGCATGGTTCCTCCACAAAATCTTAACTTATGGTATAACCTTTGTTCGTAGGATATGCTCTTTTCTATCCAATATCTTGACAGGTACCTCCTCGTACGTTAAATCTTCGGCTATCTCGTCTGGTTCTAATGCAATAATGTGGTTTGGGTCTTTCACATATTTACGAAGCATAGATATATGAAAAATATTATGAACACGAGACATGCTTGGAGGTAATGCGAGTCTATAGGCCACATTTTCTATTCGGTCAAGAATCTTAAATGGACCAACAAATCGTGGATTGAGCTTTTCTCTCTTTCCAAATCTTGTAACTCCCTTCCATGGAGCAATACATAACAGTACATGATCTCTAATATTAAATTCCACGTCCTTTCAATGAAGGTCACCATAACTCTTTTGTCGATCTTGTGCCGTTTGTTTACGTTGTCAAATCGTTTGGATCATTTTCGTAGTCATACGTACCAACTCTGGTCCCAATAATGTTGCTTCACCCACCTCATCCCAACATACTGGAGAGCGATACTTTCGTCCATATAAGGCTTCGAATGGAGCCATACCTATACTTGCCTGATAACTATTTTTGTAGGAGAATTCCACCAGTGGCAAGTACTTATCCCAACTTCCTTTGAAATCTAGGACACAAAGTCTTAATAGATCTTCAAGAGTTTGAATAGTTCTTTTCGATTGCCCATCCGTTTGAGGATGGTATGCCGAACTGAGCCGTAAATCCATGCCCATAGCTTTCTGCAAGCTAACCCAAAATCGTGAAGTAAATCATGGGTCACGATCTAAAACTATGGATACTGGCATGCCATGCAATCGCACAATCTCATTTACATACATATGAGCAAGACGTTCAAGAAAATAAGTCTCACGTATAGGCAAGAAATGAGCAGACTTGGTTAATCTATCAACAATAACCCAAATCGCATCTATGCTGTGAGAAACTTTGGGAAGACCCGTAACGAAATCCATGGTAATGTGTTCCCACTTCCATTTCGGAATCTCAAGTAGTTGCAATGGACCCTTTGGCACTTGATGCTCCCCCTTTACTCGTTGACAAGTTAAACACCTCGAGATGTATATATATATATATATATATATATATATATATATATATATATATATATATATATATATATATATATATATATATATATATCCACGACCAAACGAATATTCCCCGACAATAATGATTATTTTATAGCCACTTGCTTATTTTGCAAAATTTGCACATTTCACCCATAACCAAAGTATTATATCAAATTATCACCTTATTATTTCAAGATAATAAATAGAGAAATTCAATTTTATTTATAATAAGTTGGGGTCTTACAAATAATATCGATCTACACATTAGAATAATATTATCACAGTATTTAAAATAACCTAAACACATTAACACATAACCCTATCAGTCCATAAATTATTTAAGACTCGATATCAAGTCAAACTATTTCAGTCTGAATTGAAACCAACACAATTCTGACATTCCGATAGTCTAGTCAGAGATTTATCGAGTTTAAGTTCCATTAAACTCTGCCTAAATACTTAACAATTATCTTAGACAATTATATTATCAGTCAAAATATTTTTCATAGGTTCGTAATAATTTTTAAGTAATTATTACCATTTATCATGAATTTTCAATCATTAATATCATATTAATATGAAATAAATACTACTTCATTCTATTATCATTAATGTTTATTTAATATTAAATATTAATAAAAATAACGATATAATATTATAATATATTTATAATATCTCAAAGTATTTTTAATACTTTAAAATCATATTTATATGATTTTTAAACAGTTAAATCCATTATCCGATAATTACTTTTAATATTAAAATATTAATATTTTTATGACAAACTATCAAAAGTTATATTTTATAACACTTAAATCATTTTTATATTATTTTTAAATTATTAATTCTATTTTTTCATAATTTATTTAATATAATTATTAAATAAACTAATTATCATTAATAGTAATTTATTAATGAAATTCTTCACAAAATATTAAAAGTCATTAAAAATAACTTAAAATATTTTCTTATACATTAATATACTTTTTTATGAATTAAAATCATTTTTAAATAATTTATTTAATATTATAATTAAATAAATTAAATATCATTAATATTCTAAAAATATTAAATATTAATGAAATATTTTTAAAATAATTAAAAACTAATTTTCAGACTTTAAAATAATTTTTAGGAATTTATTATGAATTTTCAATAATTAAAAACCATTTAATAGTAATTATTTAATAAAAATAATTAATTTATGAAATTAAATGTCGCTAAAGGGTCCTATAGCGACAGAACCGTCGCTATAGGTGTTCTTGAGCTGTTCTTGGCCAAGCCCAGATCTTCATGTCAGTGTGTAGGGTGGGTGGTTTGACCAGTCCTAAATAATTGATCTTGATGTATTTGGGTTCGATTCTGGGTTACTGTTATAGTATTGATGTAATACTACAACCTTAAACAAACATCAAGGCCATTCCATACCAAATCAGAGAGATGTAAGCAATCAAAAAGTCTGACAAGGCTATTCTTCATTTCTGGGTTTTCCAGAAAATGAAGAATAGCACATGGTGCTATATCTAGATCCTTAGATCGTGAGTTCTAAGTCTGTTTTGTGTGTTCTATGAGTTCAAACTTGTAGTCCAGATGTTAGGGTACGTATATAACTCACTAGATCAACTTAACAACATCACCCACGCATGATCAGAGCTGGTCAAAGGATGTCAGAAAAACGGTTCTTGAAGATTCTGGGCTGCCCAGAATCTTCATCTAGCGTGATGGTCAACGCTTGTTTGACTGGTTACAACTTTGTGCCCATGCAAGATCTGGTTAATCTAAAGGCTTGGATGTGTAGTATTAATGTCAGACTACAAGATCTATGCACAAACATGGCCATTAACCTTAACAGTTGCAAGATCAAAGGCCGAAAAAAACTTGTCAGAGCTACTTCGGGATTTCTGGGCTGCCCAGAAGGCAGTTTTCCATGATCGGTCAACGCACTTTGTGAAACAACCCGGGTCAAATCCCGAGTTCGGAACAAATCTCGGGTCAAATCCCAAGTCTAAATCGAATCAAATCCATCAAAATAAGACCTCAAACCACTGGCCCAATAGTATCTTCTTGGGTCATCTTAGCCCACCACAGGCTCCCAAAAGGTCATGACTTGAAGGTACTATTGGTAGTAACTTATTTTCTTATATGCAGACAAATTTTTTCTCTATCTTTCGATATGGGACTGGGGTGTTACAAACTTCCCCACTTTAAATTTCTGACGTCCCCGTCAGAACCGATCACACACACGGCCCAAAGATCTTTGCCTCTCTAGCCATTGTAGGATAATACCGGCTGGCTTCGTGTCCCCACCTCCGGACCTCCATCTCTCCATTGTGGGATAATACCACCAACCTTCATGTCCCCACCTCCGACAACCCGATCGGATGACCCGACCCGAGCTTTCGAGAACCTGGCTCTGATACCATATGAAACAACCCGGGTCAAATCCCGAGTCCGGAACAAATCTCGGGTCAAATCCCAAGTCTGAATCGAATCAAATCCATCAAAATAAGGCCTCAAACCACTGGCCCAATAGTATCTTCTTGGGTCATCTTAGCCCACCACAGGCTCCCAAAAGGTCATGACTTGAAGGTACTATTGGTAGTAACTTATTTCCTTATATACAGACAAATTTTTCCTCTATCTTTCGATATGGGACTGGGGTGTTACACTTTGACCCTTAATAACTTACAATCTAAACATGATCTGGGCTTGATTCAAGTTTCAGATCAAAGCCCTTGCAACATACAACAACTTTATAACTTAAAACAAAACAAATTATTAACAGAGAAGGATCTAAGGCGTCTGATATTCGGCTGTCAGATAAAAAATTTTCAATTTTCTAGATTTTTAAAAACTTAAATTTCGAGCACTTTTATGTTATAGATCTGGGATCTAACAACCCAGATCACTAAATAACATCTTATTACACAACATTAAACAACAAACAACAAAATCTAACATCAGATCATAAGATTTTCAAATTCTAAGGTTTATACCTTTAAAACTTTGATCTTTGATTTCTGATCCATGAATCTGTTCTTGTTAAGCTAAGAGATGATATTGTTTTAACTTCTCACTCCTTTTCATTCTCATTCCCGAAATCTTAGAGAGAGAATGGCTTGGATGGGTTTGAAAAATAAAGTGAGTATTGCCTCTCTCTAAAATCTATATATTTTGATATAATCAAGTCATATGGCAGATAAAATGGCTAAGTTGTTGAGATTTTTAAGTCATAAAGTCAATTGAGTTGGTCACCAACTCTTGATTTGGCAAGATTTGCAAGCTAACTTATAAAAATACAAAAAGGGCATAATTGTCATTTGTATTTTAATTTTAATGGCATACTTGACATTTGTCCTAACCTTTAGGGTTTAGGATTTAGGATTTAACTATTAGGGTTTAGGGTTTAACCCTTAAGGTTTTAAAAATAAAATTCTAGGATTTCCAAAATAAAAAATTAATATTATAATTAGAATTCTCTAAATATATTAAAATTTACTAATCATAAATCAAGCTTGCTAATTAGGATTAATATTTTTTAATTAAAATTAAAATTACCTAATTACCAATTAGGGCTTTTAATTTGTAATTTAGGGTTTCTAATTTATAATTTAGGGTTTCTAATAATTAGGGTTTCAAATTAGTATAATTTGTAATTAATCATTAGGGTTATCCCTAATTAGATTTCTGATTAATACACAAAACCTTATACATAGCATTTAAATCCCTAAATTAGGGTTTTTAACTTCCGAATTAGGGTTTCAAATTCCCAGAACTGAAATTAGGATTTTCAGAACTGGTTTTAGGGTTTCTTATCAATCACTAGGGTTTTCTAACTGAACGTTGATATTCTTAATATATATATATGTATATAGTGTTTGATACTGATATAGGTTATCTGGTCAACCCTTAACCCTTAACTACATTCTGTATACATACATGACCATACACACATAACATATACACTTAAACCTTGAATCCTGAATAATTCACCACAAAAATTTTAAATTCACAAAATTTCTTCACGAAAATCTCAAATCCATTCACTTGTTTTCTGTTTAGGTTTATTATTTAACCTTAATTCAATATTTTAAGATTTTATAAATATTCATATTCTCGGGTTGTCACAGGAACCATTATCCCCGAAAACATGTCCCTTTATAGGGTTGTTCACCACAGCTTTTCAACATCTGAATCCGTACCAGAGCAATCTGGTTTGACATAAATACTCAAGAATGCTTGAATTCCATAAATATTTTTCAACAGCCGTTTAGCCGAATGAAATAGCTTAGACTTTTATCAACAACTCGCACATCAATCGAAATAATTTATCCAACTTAATTGACCTTGTTCATAATTTATAAGAAACCCAAAAATTCTTTTATGACGTCATAATACCGTACCGAATTAGTAATACGTTGAGGATTCTGCTATTAGGTGGCTTTGTCCTATTACATCATACCATAGTGGGCTGACGATCTTTCGATCATAACCTACACTAGGTTCGACTGCATTGATGACTCCATCGTTTACCATTTTTTACACCATATCAAATGATGCACATGGTTAGAAATACATTTTGAAAATTTTTAAATCATTTTTGTCTTAGTCGAAACAATTAGCATAGACATAAGAATAACGGTATTATTTTTAAACATGACTGGTTCAATCACATGATCCAATGTTTTTCAAGAAAAAAGAAAGGCAAACATCAGCACGAAGTCAATAAATTTTGAAAATCTAGCAGAGCTAGAAGATTTAGAAGATCCATGTTTCTCCATCAACTTCAATCTTTCATCCATTGCTTCATTCTATTAATCTCTAACACCATCAATGCTTACTATACCAAATTTTTTTAATTCTTACCTCAGAAGTTTTCTATACCCAGTATAGTTCATCAAACTTACCACACTTTGGAAGTTCAGGAACTTGCCACGAATATGAGTTTAAGAACTTATCCTAGTCAGACTATAGGCGACCATTCGCTGAGGAGTTCAAAACATACAATATAATTATGAGTCACGAACTTACTATATGCATGAGTTTTAAGAACTCGCGCCTAATCTTAATATTCTCTATCTTAATCTTAATAGTCTCTATTTATCAAATATGATATGAGAAGAGAAAAGAATCACCTTCTCACCATTAGCATATCGATAGCGCGACACTGACAGTCCATTGATTATAATTGTGAGGAAATAAGCGCAAGCATAAAGCCACCGCCCATACAAAGGTTTATACAACTCAGCTCTCACATGAGTCCTCAATTGAAATCCCACTTAACTCTATCTCACTCTTAACTTGCTCTTTGCTTGATACGAATTTTTCGTATCTCATCATTTATAACTCCTCATGAGTTTATGTCGTACCATTTCATAGTAACTTCTCTTATAGCATCAAGCTATACCCACTTAGTCCTTACAGACTATTTATCATTTTATAGCTCAATTTGATCACATTGTGATCATCAATTTACCTTAGGATTCTTTCCCATTACCAACTAAACTCCATTCGAGTTCATTCTTATTATCTTTATTGTAAGACCCAGAATTTTTTTTAATAAAATAGAATTTTCTTTATTTATTATTTTGAAATAGTAAGGGTTTATTTGATTAATGTGGTTAGTTATGGGTAAAATGCGCAAATATTTTTAAATAAGCAAGTGGTTATAAAATATTCATTGTTGTTGGGGAATATTCGTTTGGTCGTGCAATATTCTTGCTGTCGGGAAATATTCGTTCGACGACGCAGCCTTTTGTGGGCCCCATAATGGAAAGCGATTGGATGAAGAAAATGATAAGTGTAAGTTGTTTATAAATAACATCGTAGTTATTACCGTTAATACTGTTAGAATACCCGATGGTTAAAACACAAAAGTACGGTATTGCACCAATTATTGATTCTTACGTAAGAATGCACTACTCAATAATTGTTACAGTAATTACTGTTCAATATTTTGTTTTATTGATTCAATAATTGTTGCATTGATATTTTATTTTACTGTTATTCAATAATTGTCACTACACAGTATTTTCTATTATCGGAGCAATTATTCATATTATCTGAATAATATTATTAGATAACATTATTGGCAATGTCTAGAAAGTTCTATCTAAGGAGATGTTTGGTCATCTAATTGCGCGCCAGTAAGGAGAGATCCTTATTGGAAAGCCCCATCTTTCTTGGAAACTGCCTGGCTGTCAGTATTGTGATTGTATAATATTATTTGTGAATAATTAATTATTGATTTATATGATGAGAAAAATATTAATTTTAAGTGGATATAGATGGAGAAATTTTTAATGTGACAATTGTTGAAAATTAATATTTTATCTTTTTCTGATAAAAATTCATTTAAATATATTATTATATTATAATAATATAATAATGATGATATTTTTACAATGAATGTGGGATATATGAGTATATGAGGAGGAAGAGTATTTTTGTTGCATTAAATGATTAAAACATGTTTTTCATGTTTGTGGACCCTATTTCTTGACTGAAATTTGATTATAGCATTTAAAATCGTCCGTATGTCGATTTCGGTGAATTTTTGTTTGGAGTTTAAAAAACTTTCTTCTGCAAAGTTGTAGAGAATGAAATTTCCTATAGAAAAAACATAAGGTTTGAATTTTTCTGATAAAAATGCTATTTATTATGAATTATTGAAGTTCCGAGGTTCCGAAATAATTGATTTTTGGAAGTTTTAATTATTTATATCAACAAAAACGTTTTTAACAAGTTGGTGGGCTCATTTTGTTGTTAAACATGTGGTATTCTAGCATTCAAAGGTTGGCGTAGGAATTTATATATAATATATTAATATTATATTAAATTTTCTACTTTGGTGTTCTAAGCATTTTCCTATAAATAGGGTGCTTAGGTTAGAATTGAAAATCACACCAGAAACTGAAATCTTTCTCTCTCTATATTATCGAGCGTATTCTTGTGAGTATTTTAAGACTTTGAGTGTTGTTATACGGTGCAAGTTCCCTTCAGCTCTATATCTAGTATTTCAGTCAGAAGTACTGTCTTTTCGAGGTAAAAGATGTTATTTTTTTATCAATGATATTATTTCTTTCAATATCATTATACCGGAATATTAGTAAGATTTTTCTTGTAAAATTCTTATCTTTTCATGTCGGGGTTACTATTCATGAGTTACTATTCACGAGTTACTATTCACGAGTTACTATTCACGAGTTACTATTCACGAGTACTATTCACGAAGCATGATGATTTTTTTTCTTGTGGAATTTTTACCTTTTAGTGTCGAGGTTACTAGTCACGTATTCGGCACTTTTTACGTATACGACACTATTCACAAATACGACACTATTCACAGAAAAATTAAATTTTCTTTTATGTGTCCAAGATATCTATTATGGATACTAGCTTTGATTGTATCCATATTTTGATCATTCTTGAATTTTACTTCGCTATGATTATTTATGAAGTATTTTTGAACTCGGATTGTTTGAAATACGAATCTGTAAAATTTATTCTTTTGTTTCACTGGATTCATTTTCTTTAAAAGATTTTTCATCATTCTCAGTCCTAAATGATGATATAGCAGAATATCTTTGGCCTGTAGTGCAAAGATTAATGATTTTATGATGAATATCTTTGGCCCGTAGTGCAAAGATGAACAGGTGTTGAGATGAACACGACCAACTGATGAATATCTTTGGCATGTAGTGCAAAGATGAATATTTGATTCAAGATATTTATTGATTGATGTTACAGGGATAAAATATTGATGATGGACTTTTAAATTTATAGATAATAGTAGATTTCATCCTCTACTTATCTCTTCTAATGAATTATTATTTCCGTTGAGAATATTGATTTAAAATTTGTTGTCTATTGTATTCTATTAAATTTTTTCCTGTTGAAGACTAACGATAATTTGTTCTATATTATCTTAGTCATAATATTCTTTACTGGGCTAGTTGAGCTCACCCTTTTCCTTTTTGTTCCATTTTTCTTCTCAGGAGGCGAGAATGTAGCGGGTACTAGTCGGGGTATGGAATGATGGTTCAAGATAGTTGTCTTAGTAGTTCTCACTATTTTGTAAAATAGTGTATCAATAATTGTAATGAGGACTTATTTGAGTGTGGATATTGTCTTAAAGACAATATATGTATTTAAACTCACAGTATATGTGTTGTCGTATTTTGCACGACAATTGTAATAATAAAGTTGTAGTTATTTTCTGTACCATGTTATTGACAACTTAAAATGGGTGATGTATACCTATTTTGTGGGCGTCACAGTTGGTATCAGAGCTTAGGGATATGGTCTCTGGCGGAGATCGGGAAATAGAACTAGGAGGGGAGAGACGAGTAAATCCTTCGCTAGTATGTCCTACCTAAGCTTATTTGTTGGTTGGTCAGAATATAGGGATATTATGTGATATGTTGATTTCTTTAATTAACCCTTGTTTTATGGCAGTAATTGAGAATGGCAACTGAGAATGTTAACAGTGGAGTAAATGAGACCGTGGAGACACCTTTGCTCACCAATGAGGAGAATGTGCAACAGGCCGATAATGTTCCACTTGTGAACAACACCACTGATCAGACAATGAACGATGGGATATTTAGAAGCTTTTTACAGTTCATGCAAAATCAGACGAGGGAGACTCGTGTACAAAATACCGGTGGAAATGATAGCAACGCACGGTTTGTCACAGCTAAACAGTTCAAAGAGTTGGGACCACCAGAATTATGGGGAAAGCCAGATCCGATTAAGGCGGAGACGTGGGTTAAGCAAATTATCAAGATATTCGATGTCTTGGAATGCATGGAGGAATAGAAGGTTCCATTCGCCACTTTTATGTTTCGTAACGAGGCAGATTACTGGTGGGAATCTGTGAAGCGTACCCAGCCAGCCGCACTCAACATGTCTTGGGAAAAGTTTCAGAAACTATTCAATGACAAGTACTTTCCTGAAAGTATTCGTCATATGAAGGAGGTAGAGTTTATTAGACTAGAACAGAATAACATGACGGTGTCCCAGTATGAGGCGAAGTTTGCGGAGTTATCCAGGTTTGCACCTCAATTGCTGGAGAATGAGGAACGTATGACGCGGATGTTTTTGAGAGGTTTGAAACAAAACATACGTCAATATCTCATTTCTCATAAATTTTCTCTATATTTAGATGTTGTGAATGGGGCTCAGTTATTGGAGCGCGATAATGAGTCAGCTCAATCAAAGAATAACGACCTATAACTCGATGATAATCGTACCGATGGCAACGGTCATCAGAACAAGGATAACCATCGTGGAGGAAATTATCGTGCTAAAAATGGTAACCACTTCGGTGGTAATTATGGCCAAGATAATAGAAGAAATAACTCAAGTAGAAATTTCAAGAAGAGAAGATTTAACGATGACGAGAGGATGTCGGCAGCAGCACCAGCACCAGCAACAAATTCTAGGAGAGGAGAACGACCGCCAGTTAGATGCTACAAATGCGGAGAGGAGGGACATATAAGTCCAAATTGTTCACTGCCTTCCAAGGTATGTTTTAGTTGTGGAAAAGACAGTCACATAGCTCGATTTTGTCCTATAGCGAAATCAAGTCCAGATGGGACGGTGGCACCAAAGGCGGATACAGACAAAACAAAGTCGGTGGTTTCAGGAAAAGCGTTTGTCGTGACTGGTTAGAATGCGAGGAACCCGAACGAAGTTAGCATGGGTTAGTTAATTATAAATTCTTACGAAGTTTATACCTTATTATATATCGGTTCTAACCATTCATTTATCTTTACTACTTATACTCAACGTTTAAACTTAACTCCGTAGAAAATTAGAGTTTGACTTATCTGTTGAAACTCCGTTAGGAGAAACTTTCGTTACATCCACTGTTTATAAATCTTGTTTGATCCAAGTTGGCACCATCACATTACCTGTTGATCTTATTTCTTTAAAGATACTTGCTTTTGATGTGATTTTAGGGATTGATTGGTTAACTACTCATTATGCCAAAATTGATTGCTTTCGTAAGGTTGTTAGTTTTCATATTCCTAAGCAACCTGTTATTCGAATTCAAGCAAACAAACCATTGAAGTCAAACACTTTCATATCAAGCCATAAAGTCATTCGTTTATTGAAAAGCGGATGTCAAGTTTTCTTAGCCCATGTTATGGACTTGAACAAAAATACGTCAGATTTGAATGATATTTCTATTGTTAATAAATTTCCTGATGTATTTTCTGAACAATTTCTTGGCTTACTCCCAAAGTTTGATATTGAATTTTGTATCGACTTTGAACCTGGTACAAAACCCATTTCTAAAATCTCATATCGAATGGCTCCTATTGAACTTCAGGAGTTAAAAATTCAACTATAGAATTTGGTACCCGAGTCTCTATCTGGTGACTTCCTTTGTGGAATGCACCGAAGCCAGACTCTCCGTAGGGGACGCCATATTTGTGTGATAGGTACCATTGTGACGTGCTATCCAAGATTGGGATATGAGTCATAGTTGAGAGCAACCTAAGTCAGTAATCGAAATACGTAGCTTTCTAGGCTTAGTTGGTTATTATCGGAGATTCATGGAAATATTTTCTCGAATAGCTACTCCATTAACTCAGCTGACTCGTAGAGATACAAAATTCGAATGGAGCAAGGAATGTGGGAAGAGCTTCGAAGAACTCAAGAGGAGACTCATTTTGGCACCTGTTCTGACCATACCATCTTGGAAAAACGAACGTGGTAGCTGACATGTTGAGTAAAAAATCGTATGTGGTTACGAGTGTGATGTTTTTAACAAAAAGACCCATTTCGTATGACTTACAAATGATAGAGATAGAGTTAAAGACTCTATTCACGTGATGATATACAAGTAAAATTGACTTTAATCGATAAAGTTAAAACCGCTCAAGCTACACACCAGAGCTAATGAATATGAAGAAGGAGGTGCAAGAAGTTGTTATTCCAAAAGAGAGAATTGGTGATGTGAGGAAAGATCAAACCTTTGATTTATCAGTCCATTTGAAATCCTCGATCGAATAGTAACTGTGGCCTATAGACTTGTTTTACCGCCAAGTATGTCGCGGGTTCATAACGTTTTTCACGTATCGAAGTTACGAAATTATGTGGACAACCCGAACCATGTTATTGAGTTAGAACCAGATGAAATAGCTGAAGATTTAACGTACGAGGAGGTACCTGTCAAGATCTTGGATAGGAAGGAGCATGTCCTACACACAAAGGTCATACCGCAAGTTAAGGTTTTGTGGAGGAACCATGCTATTGAAGAAATAACCTGGAAGTTGAAAACCGAAAGGAAGGCGAGGTCTCCTCACCTTTTCGAAACACCAGGTACGTACGTCAATTTCGAGGACGAAGTTTCACAAGGAGGGGAGGTTGTAAGACCCCTAATTTTTTTTTAATAAAATAGAATTTCTTTTATTTATTATTTTGAAATAGTAATGGTTTATTTGATTAATGTAGCTAGTTATGTGTAAAATGCGCAAATATTTTTAAATAAACAAGTTGTTATAAAATATTCATTGTTGTCGGAGAATATTCGTTTGGTCGTGGAATATTCTTGCTATCGGGAAATATTCGTACGACGGCGCAGCCTTTTGTGGGCCCCATAACGGAAAGCGATTGGATAAAGAAAAAACGACAAGTGTAAGTTGTTTATAAATAACAGCGTAGTTGTTACCGTTAATACTATTGGAATACCCGGTGGTTAAAATACAGTAACACGGTATTGCACCAATTATTGATTCTTACGTAAGAAGACACTACTCAATAATTGTTACAGTAATTACTGTTCAATATTTTATTTTATTGATTCAATAATTGTTGCATTAATATTTTATATTACTGTTATTCAATAATTATCACTACACAGTATTTTCCATTATCGGAGCAATTATTCATATTATATGAATAATATTATTAGATAACATTATTGACAATGTCTAGAAAGTTTTGTCTAAGGAGAGGTTTGGTCATCTAATTGCGCGCCAGTAAGGAGAGATCCTTATTGGAAAGCCCCCTCTTTCTTGGGAACTGCCTGGTTGTCAGTATTGTGATTCTATAATATTATTTGTGAATAATTAATTATTAATTTATATGATGAGGAAAATATTGATTTTATGTGGATATAGATGGAGAAGTTTTTAATGTGACAATTGTTAAAAATTAATATTTTATCTTTTTCTGATAAAAATTCATTTAAATATATTATTATATTATAATAATATAATAATGATGATATTTTTACAATGAATGTGGGATATATGAGTATATGAGGAGGAAGAGTATTTTTGTTGCATTAAATGATTAAAACATGTTTTTCATATTTGTGGACCCCATTTCTTGACTGAAATTTGATTATAGCTTGTAAAATCGTCCGTATGTGGATTTCGGTCAATTTTTGTTTGGAATTTGAAAAAACTTTCTTCTGCAAAGTTGTAGAGAATGAAATTTCTTATGGAAAAGACATAAGGTTTGAATTTTTTTTTATAAAAGGGCTATTTATTATGAATTATTGAAGTTTCTAGGTTCCGAAATAATTGATTTTTGGAAGTTTTAATTATTTATATCAACAAAAACGTTTTTAACAAGTTGGTGGGCTCATTTTGTTGTTAAACATGTGGGATTCCAGCATTCAAAGGTTGGCGTAGGAATTTATATATAATATATTAATATTATATTAATTTTTCTGCTTTGGTGTTCTAAGCATTTTCCTATAAATAGGGTGCTTAGGTTAGAATTGAAAATCACACCAGAAACTAAAATCTTTCTCTCTCTATATTATCGAGCGTATTCTTGTGAGTATTTTAAGACTTTGAGAGTTGTTATACGTTGCAAGTTTCCTTCAGCTCTATATCCAGTATTCTAGTTAGAAGTACTGTCTTTTCGAGGTAAAAGATGTTATTGTTTTATCAATGATATTATTTCTTTCAATATCATTATACCAGAATATTGGTAAGATTTTTCTTATAAAATTCTTATCTTTTCATGTCGGGGTTACTATTCATGAATTACTATTCACGAGTTACTATTCGTGTGTACTATTCACAAAGCATGATGATTTTTTTCTTGTGGAATTTCCACCTTTTAGTGTCGAGGTTACTATTCACGTATACTGCACTATTCACAAATACGACACTATTCACAGAAAAATTAAATTTTTTTATGTGTCCAAGATATCTATTATGGATACTAGCTTTGATTGTATCCATGTTTTGATCATTCTTGAATTTTACTTCGCTATGATTATTTATGAAATATTTTTGAACTCGGATTGTTTGAAATACGAATCCGTAAAATTTATTCTTTTGTTTCGCTGGATTCGTTTTCTTTAAAAGATTTTTCATCATTCTCAGTCCTAAATGATGATATAGCTGAATATCTTTGGCCTGTAGTGCAAAGATTAATGATTTTATGATGAATATCTTTGGCCCGTAGTACAAAGATGAACAGATGTTGAGATGAACATGACCAACTGATGAATATCTTTGGCCTGCAGTGCAAAGATGAATATTTGATTCAAGATGTTTATTGATTGATGTTACAGGGATAAAATATTGATGATGAACTTTTAAATTCATAGATGAAAGTAGATTTCATCATCTACTTAACTCTTCTAATGAATTACTATTTCCGCTGCGAATATTGATTTAAAATTTGTTTTCTATTGTATTCTATTAAATTTTTCCCTGTTGAAGACTAACGATAATTTGTTCTATATTATCTTTGTCATAATATTCTTTACTGGGCTAGTTGAGCTCACCCTTTTCCTTTTTGTTCCATTTTTCTTCTCAGGAGGCAAGAATGTAGCGGGTACTAGTCGGGGTATGGAATGATGGTTCAAGATAGTTGTCTTAGTAGTCCTCACTATTTTGTAAAATAGTGTGTCAATAATTGTAATGAGGACTTATTTGAGTGTCGATATTGTCTAGAAGACAATATTTGTATTTAAACTCACAGTATATGTGTTGTCGTATTTTGCACGACAATTGTAATAATAAAGTTGTAGTTATTTTCTGTACCATGTTATTGACAACTCAAAATGGGTGATGTATACCTATTTTGGGGGCGTCACATTTGTCATCTTCTTCTTATATACATCATCTTAACATTTTTGTTACCGGAGTTATGAAACTCATGAATTCTCATTCTCTTAGATACTTCAAGATTCTTCTTTGAATCTTCGCTTATATATATTTTAATCTTTATCTTTCTCTCTCTCAGGTTATTGCCTAAGGTATTCTTACCTAAAGTCTATAACCTACAGCTTTGATACCAACCTGTGACGCCCCCAAATCTGGGTTCCTTTGAACCTCAGATCCAGTCCGCCACGATACTACTATCGTTAAACTATTTATATCTTTTATTCATAACTTAATGAATATAACTTTGCTTATTACAAATTAGAATATAAATTCTTTCCATTTCCAGGATCTGTATAATTACCCCAAACTTTTATAAGTTTTAAATATTGGTCATTTACCATTCTTGTCTTACATCATATTCGATGTTATAAAAATATGCGGAATAATTTAAACTTTTTCAATCTCCTTTAAAAAATCTTTTATTGATTTCGTAACTTAAATCAATTACATATCCTTAAATCAAATCATGTTATGATTCATTCTATTCGAATTACTGTATAAATTTTACATCTCGATTCGAATTCTTCTATGCATCACATAGTACAACTTCACATGTATTACACATCGTAAAATACTATCATGTACATCTCCTAGAACCTAAACATGGTTCAAGAGCCTATATCTAAATAAATAAATTAATCTCCTTCGATATTATTGAACTCTATCAATCAAGTAACACATAATCTTTACCGTGAGTCCTTAACCTGCAAAAGTGTTTATTTGCAAGGGTGAGCTCGACAACCCAGCAATTCTAACAGTTTTCATGCAGCACATAGCATATAATAACATACTCAGTTCATGCATTCATAATCACTTAATAATTTACTACGTATGTTACTTCTCATATAACAGGCATATAGGCTTACTTCACAAGCATATCATCAAAGATCAACTTCCAAATTTCATACACATCTCATCTGTATTTCATATATTCTCATAGCATAATATAGCTCAACTAACAGTTATCAAATTCATATATCAAATAGGAACTGAAAGACTTGCTTGATTCGTAGTTTATCAAGTACGACTTAACTGCTTAAAGCTTATCTGCACTGCGTGTGTTCCTACACAGTTATATAATCATGGATTCATACCCATCAGTCATACATTTCATACGCTTTTAATATAAGAATAAATATTATTTCCTAACTTGATTTCATTTTTACTTGAACTTAGGATAACCATGAAACTAGCTCATTATACTATAATATTTATCTAAATAATCTTGTTTAATATCTTATAGTCCATAAGGACAACATATAACCATAATTTAAGACCATGTAGTTAACAAACTACCCTTGGTCACTCTGCAGGATGGCGCGGCCGCGCTACATTTAAGCTTTATAGTGGCGCAACCGCGTTACTCCCTACCAAAACCAGACTTGAGCTTTTCATTGCTCAGTCTAGTCCTACCATACTATGTAAAAACCCAAAACCCTAATAAGATTCGGTTATGTAAAATCAAATTATATCAATAAAAATTCTCCGTTCTGAATGTGTTATGTGTTAATATATATTCTGGTTAACAAATTTGATGAAATAAAATTTTGTCCGAAAAACGTCATGCTTGACACCTCGTGCTTAAAATTTTCTTTCGAAAATTGACTTTTCGGTATATTTGTTGGGACAAGTTGCTTTGTCGTGCATACACTCACAAAACATTTTGCCGTGCTTGTTAGGATTAGTAAGAAATCTAGGTTAGTAACCCTAGATTAACAAACCCTAACCCTAATCAGTAAAACCCTAACCCTAATTTGGAAACCTAACCCTAATTAGCTAATTTAACCCTAATTAGATTATCTTAACACCTAATCATGGTTAGTAAACTTCAATTAGGTACTAATAAACATCATTTAACAATCCTAATCATTAAAAACAAAACCCTAATCAAGATTAGTGAAGATTAGGGAAAAATTAAGCTACTAAACTAACCTAACTAGCTCACAAGTAGGTTAGGAGTCACCAAACCAAGTCCAAAGGCTGCAACTGAGCTGATAAAAAACCCTAAGTAGCACAAGTAACTTAGCATCAAATATTTAGAGAGGCAAGTAGGTGAAAAAAACCAAAAAACCTAAGTTGCTTAAGTCTATAAATAGCAACACATCCTCTGGCCAAACCTACGAATTCTCTAAGCCTTTACACTCTTATAAACATACCAAATCGAGCCTGGGTGATAGCAGCATCAAATTCAGTAGCTAGAATCGAAAATCAATCAAGGAAAGGTGCAAACTCTAATTCATAATTAGCTCTTTGATCCTTTTTTAATTGTGTTGTTTAGATGTTTAGAAATATGTATTAGTATGTTAGAAAGTATGTTGGATCGGTAGAACACGTTTTCATAACATCTAGATGCCTTAATTAAGTGTTTTTAGAAATCTGGAAATTTTGAAAAATCTAGTCTGACAGCCGAATGTCAGGGCTTGGAGATTCATATGTGTTTATGTTTAGGTTTGTTAATTGTATGTTACTTGTAGCCTGTTAGTAGGTCTTTAATCTGGAAAAGAAAACATGTTCATTAGAACCATAGAATGCAAGTTATAAGTGATCAAAGTGCATTGACCGTTCACGGATTGTAGTTTTCTAGGTTACCTAGAAAACTCAAAAACAGTAGAACCGACTACTTTGACCAACCTTTTTGATCGCTTTCTGTTTGTTGTTTTTGTAATGTTTTGTTTTAGATTAACACCCTGATATATGTACTACAAATCTATGATTTTAAATTGCATAAACAACTCATAGGATTACTGGAATTAATGGTCAAAATCCGTTGACCGAACTTGACCAAGTTTTCTGGGTTACCCAGAAAACTGAAGAACACGAAGAATAGCGTTTGGTTGTACTTTGACAAACATAATTAGAGACCTTAGAGTTATGATTTGTTCATGTTAATGTTATATATATGTAGCCTGACGTATATACTACATGATACAACAAACACAACACACATCCAATATACAGAATCAAAGATATTAAAGCCACAAAACCATTGACCGACCATTACCACTGTTCTGGGTTGCCCAGAAACTCAAGAACAGCTCTGACAGTGACTTTGAACCTCTATAACTTCTTGTTATATGTAGGTTAAAGCATGAAGTTTGCTTGATGTTGTACTACTGTAAGAGTACGATAACATCAATGCCTGAACAAACCCAAAATCATAATCAGTAGCTAAATAAACCATGGTCAAACTGGTCACTCGACCATGACCAAACTGTTGCCCAGAAACTCAAGAACACCTACAACGACACTTTCTGTCACTGAAGGGCTTTAGCGACGGACATAAATTGATTTTTCTAAAAATTAAATTATAAAAATTAGAAATAATTAATAAATAATTATAAATAAATACAAAAACAGTTTTAAAAATTATATTAAATAATTATAATTAATTTATGATATTTTTATATAAAGTCAATAAATATTTTATTTTATTTAGATATTATTAATAATTAACTTAATAATAGAGTAATTAGAATAATTATTTATAAATACTAAATAATTATTCAAAAATAATATTAATGATATAAAAATCATAATAAATGGTTATAAATTATTTAAAAATAATAAACAATGTTTTTGTAAAATTTGAAGTAAATATTAATTACCTAAAAATAGAAATAAATGATTTAAAAATCATTTAAAGGATAAATAAATGTTTTAAAAATATTTTAAGACTTCTAAAAATTATTATAATGGATATATAAATTATCTAAAAATATAATAAATTTTATAAATAAAATTTAGTCCATATATCAACTTATTTAATATTCAGTAAAGACTTTGAACACCGAAACCTTATCGAATCTAACCCGATTTTTATATAAATGTTAAATTTGAGTATTGTTATCAATACTAACGTGTTAGATTTATATATATGAACATCTTAGGTATTTATTAAACGAATTGAGTAGCATAACTTGACTGATCTATGCTCAGGTAAGTTTTATTCGTTGAACAAGATTTTATCTTGATATGTTGTTCATATAATATATTACACCTATATTTAAATTACCATTTATTGTAAGGTTATTGCTACAGCTTCAGCATAACTAAGAAATGAACTGTTTATTCATATTGATTGTTAAGCTTAAATTGTTGTGTCAAACCAAATTGTTGGGTAAGACATCCTATTCTGAAGTTGGGTATCCCATATGGGATCATTCGGTCGATAATATATTGACACTAATTTGGGTGCATTTGAGCACTGGTAGGATGAGATGCATACTCCTAAGATATTGAATAGGCTGATCCCCTATCTCATATCTAAACAAAATTTTTAAGTCTGTGTGACTGACAGAAATAAAAATCCATATTGAAATGGTAACAACTATCAGTCGAAATTTAAATTGTTGTATTTCTTCAAATCATATATTGTTATAAATACAAAACTTGCTGAGCATGTCATAGCTCACACTTGCAAATTATTCCCTTTGCAGTTTTAGATGGTAATCCTGGAACATCTGGAGTAGATAAAGAGAAGCGTCCCTACTTATATTATGTTATATTCATGTCTAGTTGAATACTCTGTAATAAGAAACTCGTTATGAGAATCATGTAATCGAATCTCAATAATATGATATATATATATATATATATACATCTTTTATTTTTGCAACCATGTTTTCTTACATATATGGATGTAAATTTAGAATTCTTTGAAATCTAGTTGAGATTCTTGGGAACTATTCATCTGAGTGAGGATATTAGTAATATGGAATGTTCATGTTATTACTGATATTTTGGATTTCAGATAAATAGTTACTATCGATACGATAGTATAAATTCTCATGGCATAGACTATACATCTGGGTGAGGATATTAGTAATATGGACTGTTCATGTTATTACTGATATTCTAGATTTCGGATAGATAGATTCTATTCACATATATAGTTTATATATCCAAGTGAGGGTATCCAAACATAGTAATAGTTCTCTTGAGAATTGTCATCTGTTATGGGATACTGTGAATCTTGAATCTATGGAAATTATATCTGATAGTTCCTTAATTTAATATAAGCTTATAATCAGATACCATGGGTGTATAGATTTAAATGCATTATATTGATTTGTTGTAAGCTCCATATCAGATACCATTGGAGTACAGATATGGGGGCGTTACAAGTTTGGTATCAAAGCCCAAGCCTATAGATATAATGAAGAGAAATCTTAGTATATAGTCTTCGAGTCCGTAAAAATTTTAAAGTACACCTAAAATATAACATTAAAATTATTATGTTGTGTAAATTTCTATACCAGTATTAAGGGAGTTTTCTTTTATAGATGTCCAACTCCAATGCTGAAGAAATGATGATAGCAAACAATCCACCACAAATTGAGTCATTTGTAGCTAGTGATGCAGAGGATGAAGAATTGCTTCATGATCAGCAACTGCTAGATGCCGAGGAAGAGGAAGATCCAGTAGTAGGACAATTAATGAGAATTGATGAACATGATTAAGCAATGACATCTCTAATGAAGACAACATAATATAAGAATAATAAAATGAAGTTTAGGGCTGATATAGCTGAGGGAATGCTACAACATAAGAGGAAACATAGTCACCGACTAAATGTACAACTGCACCATGCACAAAGGGGCAGGAAGGAAATTCTGTCAAGACTTCTTAAAATATCTCTGGGTGTTAGAGATACTTTTAATGATTTGCAGCGCCAAATAGTTCGATATCCGGTAGAGGAGAAGAAAACTGCTTATCTCATCGATCGATCTGTGGTTTGTCACATGATTCAGGATTCCTTTGATGACATCAATGAATTCTAGAGAGTAGTATAGGTGGTTGAATGCTTTATATTAGTATGAATAAAGAAGCATTCAAAGTTTGTATTGTAACCAGTGTTCTGTAAGATAGTAGTATGTTTAACTATTAAGTTGTTTTGTACGACTTTTGTGATATAAATAAACGATATGTTTGTATTATCCAAATTCTTATGTGAATTTTGTTGTTATTTTGTATAGAATCATGCCACCAACCAGAAGACCCCAAAAAGAAATGAATAATGATGATAATTCTACTCAGCAGTTAGTAGACCTTATGCTAGGAGCTATGAATAGACCTATGAACCAAAACACATCTTTTAAAGATTTTAAATTAGTTGGACCACCTGAATTTAGAGGTAAATCAGAACCTGTAGATGCACAAATTTGGATTTCTGAGATAGAGAAATTTTTCCTAGTAACCAATGTCAATAATAATCAAAAGACAACTTTTGCAACCTTTTTCTTGAAAGGTGAGTCTAATTATTGGTGGGAATCAACCAAAGGTCGGGTAGAAACTGAAATTGTTCCTTGGGATAGATTCAAAGAGTTGTTATTTGAAAATTATTTTTCCCAATCCATGAAAGATCGCATGGAAATAAAATTTTTAGATTTGAAACAAGGAGACCTGACTGTAACCCAGTATACAACCAAGTTCAATGAACTGTCCAGGTTTGCTCCGCATCAGGTAACCACTGAACTTAGAAAGACTCGTAGGTTTCAGAAAGGTTTAAAACCTCAGATTCGGAGTAAGTTAGCAGTACTCCAAATAAAGACTTTCTTTAAAATACTGGAGAAAGCTACTATAGCCGAAAGCGAAAATGAAAGTCTCGCTAAATTTCACTAGGACAAGAAGACTCAAAATGAGAAAGGGAAACTTAGGACAAAACCCAATTCAGGTGGGTTTAATAACAAGCGAAAATGGGATAATACTTTTTCTAACAACCAGGGGAAAAAGATAGGTAATACTAATAATAACTTTAGTAATAATATCATTAAACCTTGTCCTACTTGTGGAAAGAAACATAAAGGACTATGCTTTCATAGAAAATGTTATAATTGTGGACAATCAGGACATCTTTCTCCACAGTGTCCTCTCCCTAATAAAAATAAATATTTTAATTGTGGTTCGTTGGACCATTTTTCAAAGATTTGTCCCAAACCTAAGAACCATGGAGGAAAGGGGAATAGAGTACCAGAGAATAATCAGTCACCAATAGCTGCAGTTAGGTTTCAGAATTGACCTACCGCGAGAACATTTAATATATCGATGAGGGATGCTGTTGCTTCACAGGACGTGGTGACAGGTATCATCCCTATCAACACTTTAAATGCATATGTGTTATTTGACTCTGGAGCTACTTGTTCATTTGTGTCTGAAAGTTTTTCTAAAAACTTGAATATACTTTGTGAAAAGTTAAACAAACCATTTTGTGTAGAAATTGCTAATAAAGATAGGATTCTAGTTAAAACCATATTTAGGAACTGTAGTGTGGTGATAAAAGGATATAATTTTATGGTAGATCTTTCACCAATCCAGTTGGGAGAATTTGATGTAATTTTAGGAATGGATTGGTTAGTTAACTATAACGCGATGATTGATTGTTATCAAAAATGTATAAACCTTTTGACTGCATAGAAGTCAAAGGTAGTGTTCAATGATAGTTGTTCACCTAAGCAATCTCGATGTTTGACTATAGTTCAGGCAGAAAGATTACTTAGAAAGGGTTGTTTAGGGTATTTGGCCTATATTGTTGATAGTTGATAGGAAGGAGCAAGATTAGATCAAACACCTATAGTTAAAGATTTTCCTGATGTATTTCTGGATGACTTACCAGGTTTACCTCCAGATAGGGAAATTGAGTTTGTCATTGATCTTGCACTGGGAACGACACCAGTTTCTAAGGCACCATACAGAATGGCACCTATAGAACTGAAAGAGTTACTTATATAGTTACAGGAACTCTTAGATAAAAAGTACATACAACCTAGTGTTTCACCCTGGGGAGCACCAGTATTGTTTGTAAAGAAAAAAGATGGAACTATAAGGTTATGTATAGACTATAGAGAGCTAAATAAATTAACTATTAAGAATAAATATCCTTTACCAATGATTGATGATTTGTTTTACCAATTAAAGGGGGCCGAACATTTTTCAAAAATTGACCTTAGAACAGGTTATCATAAATTAAAGGTAAGAAAGGAGGATGCGCCGAAAGCAGTGTTTAGGACACGCTATGGACATTATGAGTTTCTTGTAATGTCTTTTAGATTAACAAATGCACCGGCATCATTTATGGATTTAATGAATCGAGTGTTTAAACCATGCTTGGAAAAATTTGTTGTAGTGTTTATCGACGATATCTGGTATACTCGAAAACACGGGAAGATCATACTGAACACTTGGGAGTCGTTTTGGAGATATTATGAAAGGAACAACTTTATGCAAAGTTTTCTAAGTGTGAATTCTGGTTAAAAAGAGTTCAATTTTTAGGTCATGTAATTGACAAGAATGGAATATCTGTAGATCCAACTAAGATCGAAACAGTTATGAATTGGGAACAACCAACAACTCCAACAGAAGTATGAAGTTTTCTCGGTTTAGCAGGTTATTATCGACGGTTTATAAAAGGATTTTCAAAAATAGCAACCCCATTAACCAATTTAACTCGAAAGACGGTAAAATACATCTGGACAGATAAATGTGAAGAGAGCTTCCAAGAGTTAAAGAAGCGACTGAGCATGGCTCCAATGTTGTCCTTACCAGATGAGACAAGAGGCCTTATAATATTTAGTGATGCATCACATAGAGGTTTAGGGTTTGTGTTGATGCAATATGGGAAAGTGATTGCTTATGCATCACGATAACTCAAAGATTATGAGAAGAGCTATCCTACTCATGACCTATAGTTAGCCGCGATAGTTTTTGCTCTAAAAATTTGGAGACATTACTTGTACGGGGAGAAGTGCGAAATATATACAGATCATAAAAGTCTGAAATATATTTTAACACAAAAGGAACTAAATTTAAGGCAGAGAAGATGGTTAGAACTGATAAATGATTTTGAATGTGAATTCTTATATTATCCCGGTAAAGCTAATGTCATAGCTGATGCGTTGAGTGGAAAGAATCAGGACAAATTGAACACAGTAACCACTAATGATAGGTTAATAAAAGATTTTAATGTCCAACTACCTCTACCCAAAAATTATACATTTTAGAAGGAGTTTCATCTCTACTTGATAAAATTAAAGAGATGCAGGAAAAGGATGAAGAATGTCTGAAGTATAAGTATAATCTAACTCAGGACAAGTATAACAAATTCAGAATAGATAAGGATGGAATATTAAGATATGAAAACAAAATTTGGGTTCCGTTAAACCAAGCTTTAAAAGACGAAATCTTAAACGAAGCTCATAATTCTAAATTTGCCATACATCCTGGCAGTATTAAAATGTACAAGGATTTAAGTCGACACTTTTGGTGGTTAAATATGAAAAGAGAAATAGCTGAATGGGTAAGCAAATGTCTCACGTGTCAAAGGGTTAAGGCTGAGCATCAAAAGCCAAGTGGTTTACTTCAACCCTTATCAATTCCTGAGTGAAAGTGGGAACATATAACCATGGACTTTGTTGTAGGCCTTCCAGCTACACAAAAGGGCCATAATGCCATTTGGGTAATTGTTAACCGTTTAACTAAATCAGCTCACTTTTTACCTATTAAAATAACTTAGATCACCTTGCCAAGCTGTACATTAATGAAATTATCTTTAGACATGGTGTGCCTGTTTCCATAGTATCAGATCGAGATCCACTTTTTACTTTAAATTTTTGGAAAAGTCTTCAGAAACACTTAGGAACACAATTAAGATTGAGTACAGCTTATCATCCTCAGACTGATGGACAGAGTGAGAGAACCATACAAACATTAGAAGATATGTTGAGAACATGCATCATAGACTTCAAAGGAAATTGGGAAGATCAGTTAGCTTTAGTAGAGTTTTCCTATAACAATAATTATCATGCTAGCATAGGTATGCCACCCTATGAAGCCTTATATGGTAGAAAGTGTAGAACACCTTTGTGTTGGAATGAAGTCGGGGAAAGAAAAATGTTAGGACCTGAAGTAATTCAACAAACAACTGAAACCATCAGAATTATACTTGAACGATTACAAGCATCTCAAGATCGACAAAGGAAATACGCAGATCCACATCGTCAACAACAAAACTTTAACGTAGGAAGCCACGAATTCTTAAAGGTATCTCCTTGGAAGGGCAAATACGTTTTGGCAAGAAAGGAAAACTAAGTCCGAGATTAATTGGACGTTTTGAAAATTTGAGAAGGATTGGTGAAGTTGCTTATGAAATAGCATTACCTCCTGAGTTGAATCATGTCCATAATGTGTTTCATGTGTCCGTATTACGACCATACAAACCTGATTATAAACTCGTTATAAATTATGAGCCAATCCAAATAGAAGAAGATCTTTCTTATGTAGAAGAACCTGTGCAGATCGTCAACCGTAAAGAGCAAGTCTGGAGAAATAAAGTGATACCATCGGTTAAAGTGATCTGGAGAAATCAGAACGTTAAGGAGGCTACATGGGAGCTCGAGGATAAAATGGGAGAGAATGATCCTCAATTACTTACTTAACTTTTACTTTAATTTCGAGGACGAAATTCTTATTAGTGGGGGTGAATGTAAAAATCCAAAACCCTAATAAGATTCGATTATGTAAAATCCAATTATATCAATAAAATTTCTCTGTTCTGAATGTGTTATGTGTTAATATATATTCTGTTTAACAAATTTGATAAAATAAAATTCTGTTCGAAAAACGTCGTGCTTGACACCTCGTGCCTAAAATTTTCTTTCAAAAACGGACTTTTCGATATATTTGTTGGGACAAGTTGTTTTACCATGCTTACACTGACAAAATGCTTTGTCGTGCTTGTTAGGATTAGTGAGAAATCTAGGTTAGTAACCCTAGATTAACAAACCCTAACCCTAATCAGTAAAACCCTAACCCTAATTTGGAAACCTAACCCTAATTAGCTAATTTAACCCTAATTAGATTATCTTAACACCTAATCGTGGTTAGTAAACTTTAATTAGGTACTAATAAACATCATTTAACAATCCTAATCATTAAAAATGAAACCCTAATCAGGATAAGTGAAGATTAGGGAAAAATTAAGCTACTAAACTAACCTAACTAGCTCACAAGTAGGTTAGGAGTCACCAAACCAAGTCCCAAGGTTGCACATGAGCTGATAACAAACCCTAAGCAGCACAAGTAGCTTAGCATTATTTATTTAGAGAGGCAAGTAGGTGAAAAAGACCAAAAAATCTAAGTTGCTTAAGTCTATAAATAGCAACATATCCTCTGGCCAAACCTGCGAATTCTCTAAGCCTGTACACTCTTATAAACATACCAAATCAAGCCTGTGTGATAGCAGCATCAAATTCAGTAGCTAGAATCGAAAATCAATCAAGGAAAGGTGCAAACTCTAATTCATAATTAGCTCTTTGATCCTTTGTTAATCTTGTTGTTTAGATGTTTAGAAATATGTATTAGCATGTTAGAAAGTATGTTGGATCGGTAGAACACGTTTTCATAACATCTAGATGCCTTAATTAAGTGTTTTTAGAAATCTAGAAATTTTGAAAAATCTAGTCTGACAGCCGAATGTCAGGGCTTGTAGATTTATATGTGTTTATGTTTAGGACTGTTAATTGTATGTTACTTGTAGCCTGTTAGTTGGTCTTTAATCTGGAAAAGAAAACAGGTTCATTAGAACCATAGATTGCAATTTATAAGTGGTCAAAGTGCGTTGACTGTTCACGGATTGTAGTTTTCTGGGTTACCCAGAAAACTCAAGAACAGTCGAACCCGCTACTTCGACCGACCTTTTTGATCGCTTTCTATTTCTTGTTTTTGTAATGTTTTGTTTTAAATTAACACCCTGATATATGTACTACATATCTATGTTTTTAAATTGCATAAATAACTCATAGGATTACTAAAATTAATGGTCAAAATTCGTTGACCGAACTTGACCAAGTTTTCTAGGTTACCCAAAAAACTGAAGAACACGATGAACAACGTTTGGCTGTACTTTGACCAACATAATTATAGACCTTAGAGTTATGATTTGTTCATGTTAATGTTATATATATGTACCCTTACGTATATACTACATGATACAACAAACACAACACACATCCAATACACAGAATCAAAGACATTAAAGCCACAAAACCGTTGACCAGCCATGACCATTGTTCTGGATTGCCCAGAAACTCAAGAATAACTCTTACAGTGACTTTGAGCCTCTATAACTTCTTGTTATATGTAGGTTAAAGCATGAAATTTACTTGATGTTGTACTACTGCAAGAGTACTATAACATCAGTACCTGAACAAACCCAAAATCATAATCAGTAGCTAAATAAACCATGGTCAAACTGGTCACTCGACCATGACCAAACTGTTACCCAGAAACTCAAGAACTACAGCGACACTTTCTGTCACTAAAGGGCTTTAGCGACGGATAGAAATTAATTTTTTTTAAAATTAAATTATAAAAATTAGAAATAATTATAAATAAATGCAAAAATAGTTTTAAAAATTATATTAAATAATTATAATTAATTTATGATATTTTTAAATAAATTTAATAACTATTTTATTTTATTTACATATTATTAATAATTAACTTAATAATAAAGTAATTAGAATAATTATTTATAAATACTAAATAATTATTGAAAAATAATATTAATGATATAAAAATCATAATAAATGGTTATAAATTATTTAAAAATAATAAACAATGTTTTTGTAAAATTTTTAGTAAATATTAATTACCTAATAATAAACAGTGTATTAATCACAAATTTAATTAGGGATAACCCTAATGATGAATTAGAATTCTAATAATTAGAAACCCTAATTATTAGAAACCTTAAGTTGTAAATTAGAAACCCTAATCTAATTAGGAAACCTAATTTCTAAATTAGAAAGATTATTTTTCTATTTAAAACCCTAAATCTTAGGTTATAAACCCTAATGCACAATGATGAAACCTAATTGCTAAATTAGCAATTTTAATTAGGAAATGTTAATCCTAATTAGCAAGCTTGATTTATGATTAGTAAATTTTAATATAATTATAGAATTCTAATTATAATTTAGAAATATTAATTTTCTATTCTTGGAAACCTAATTTGGAAATCCTAGAATTATATTTTTAAAAGTTAAAGGGTTAAACCCTAAATCCTAAGGGTTAAACCCTAAACCCTAAGGGTTTGGACCAATTACATGAATGACATTAAATTTAAAAGTTTAATGACCATTTTGCCCTTTGTTGTATTTTTATAAGTTAGCTTATAAAATCTTGCCATATCTTTAGGTTGGTGACTAACCCTAGCCCTATCCTAGCATGAGACTTATTTGTCCAAAATTAGCCACCAATTGCCAACTGGATACATTGAATCAAACATATCAAAGATTTAAAGTGAAGAAAATCTTACTTTACTTCTCATTATTACCAAGCCACACTCTCTCATCCATTTCAAAAATCTAGAGTGAGAGAGAGAGAGAAAAGTTAAGCTATGTTAGCCTCTTATCAAGCCAAGAATAGCAATCAAAAGTCAGAAATCAAAGATCAAGATTGAAAGGTATAAAAACCCTAAACCTAGAAATCTTTTGATTTGATATTAAATGTTATTGTTTATTGGTTAAAGTTATGTTAGAGGGTGTCATTTGATGATCTGGGTTGCTAAAACATAGATCCATATCATTTAGATGCTCGAAATTAAAGTTTTTAGAAACTGTTTTTGAACCTTTATGAGTCGTCTGACAAGCAAAAGTCAGGGCCTGTAAATTCTTCTGCATTAGATGTTTGTGGTGTTTGAAGTTATAGATATGTTCTTTGCTATAAGGAAAGTAGACTGGAAGTGGAATCACATCCATACCATGTCTATATCTCAAGATATAGGTGGTCAAACATGGTTGACCGACCATGGGAGACTGTTTCTGGAAAACCCAGAATTTCCAGGTTTTGTCTGACAAGTTTTTTAAGGCCATGAATCTTGCTGTTATTTGCTTGTTTGGCCATGTTTTTGTTTTCGTGTTGTTGTCTGATATGTAGACTACATAGTAAAGTCATTATATCGCTTAGATCATAACCGGAATGAAAAATAATCACAGTCAAACTAGCGTTGACCAACTTACTGGGTTCCATTTCTAGAAAACCTAGATTCTTCATGAGCGAGTTTTCTGGCAAGGTTTGACTAGTAATGATCTCTTAAGATCTGTTGATATTTGACTGAAAAAATGTTTTATAATTGTTCTTTGACATTTATACTACAAGTAGGAACCATTAGAACATACTGAGTATAGTTAGAATTCAAGATATAAGGACATAAAGTAGCTAACTCGAACTAATCTTCATTTCTGGAAAACCCAGAAATGAAGAACAATTTCTGACAATGATTTCTGGAGCCCCGATCTTGCTGATATGTTGTAGAATGGTCATGAACTTGGTATTCTATGATAGTATTACATAAGTACTACAACTTGAAAACAAAATGCAGCCCAGAAAGCAACAAGAACACTGATCTATTTGTGGTCAAACTATGTACCTTAGTGACTGACAGGATTTCTGGGTTCTTGCTCAAGAATATCTATAGTGACGGTTCTGTCACTATAGGGCCATTTATTAATTATTAAATTCTGAAAATTAATTATTTTAATTAATAATTTGATAAAAAAAAATTTAATTATTAAAAATACAAAACAAATTCCTAAAAATTATTTTAAAGTCCGAAAATTAGTTTTTAATGATTTTGAGCATATTTAATAAATATTGAATATTTTTAGAATATAAATGGTATTTAATTTATTTAATTATAATATTAAATAAGTTATTTAAAAATAATTTTAATACATGAAAAATGATGAAAAATTATATTATGGTATGAGAAAATATTTTAAGTTATTTTTAATAACTTTTAATATTTTGTGATGAGTTTCACTAATTAATTAATATTAATGGTAATTAATTTATTTAATAAATATATTAAACAAATTTTGGAAAAATAGAATTTATGATTTAAAAATCATATAAAAATGATTTAAGTGTTATAAAAATATTTTAAGTTTTAAAATATAACTTTTGATATTTTGTCATGAAAATATTAATATTTTAATATTAATAGCATTTATCGAATAAAGGATTTAATTGTTTAAAAATCATATAAATATGATTTTAAAGTATTAAAAAAATACTTTGAGATATTATAAATATATTATAATATTATGTTATGATTTTTATTAATATTTAATATTAAATAAATATTAATGATAAAGGAATTATGTGGTATTTAATTATTTTAAATACGCTATTAACAATTGAAAATTTATGATAAATGGTAATAAATATCTGAAAATTATTACGAGCTTATGAAAATTATTTTGACTGAGAATATAATTATCTGAGATAATTGTTAAGTGTTAGGCAGAGTTTAATTGAACTTAAACTCGGTATTTGTCCGATTAAGCCGTCGGGATGTCAGAATTATACCGAACTCGACTCATACTGTAATAGTTTGACTTGAAGTTAAGTTTTCTGCGTTTTATAGACTGATAGGGTTATGTGATAATGTGATTAAGATATTTTAAATACTATGATGATATTATTCTAACTGGTATATCGATATTATTTATATATTAGGTTCAGACAAAGCTTATTAAATTGGATAGTGGTAATCCACGGTTCAAAAAAGTTTTTCTTAACTCGATCTCGAGTTATTTATTCAAGTATAACTGGTGGTTAATCATTGCTGATTGCCATGTCTATGATTTGTTAAACTGTACTATATGTACATTGCATGTATCCATCAGGTATGAAAGGCTGATCACCTTCATTACCATTCGGTCCATATATTGTTATTCATGTTCAATGTTCGTTCAGTTATGAAAATTTGTTCATGCTACCCAGCTTTTGTTCAATTCTTTCAATCATGATATATCTTTAATTCATTGAACTTAAACTTGCTGGGCAAACTTATGCTCACCCTTGCTATATCATGATAAACATTGCAGATAAGGCGAATACGTTCGGATACATGAAAGGATTAAGCCAAGTTCAGCTTGGGATTTTTTTTATGTGCAGCTAATAGTATAGTATAATAAAAAGGTTAAATGTTAGTCAAGTTATGAATTTTGTATATGTGAAGGTTACTCGACCTTGGGATTAGTGTGTAAATGTATTGTATAAGCAATTTATTTTTATATCTTCCGCAATAGTTATAGAATTAGCATACCAAGATCCGTGGTGATTTTCGACCCGGGTTCGGGGATGCTACAACATTCTAATACATACTATAAAAATACATCAAGTAGGTTCTGGTATTTCTTCAAGTTCTCATTTCAAATCATTTAGTTTTGAATTACATAGCTCTATGTTGAATTATTTACATCAACAAGGATTAACAGCTTCTTTTATCAAAGGTTCAATGTTTATAAGTTTTTAAACCTTATATTGGTACTAACAAGCCTTTAATACGCATGTTCACATGTATCTATCTCATTTACATAGACATAGCATAGTTTATTTACTTGAAAACTTATTTTAAACTATGCATGAAAGGTCCAATTCATGCTTAGCTAGATGATGAACATATTCGTCATATCTAGAGGCATAAGGCGTTTAGTTTACTTTTAAAAGTCATTTTAGGCCAAGTTAAAGCAACTAGGTGCAACTTTAAATCTCATTTCATAGCTAACTAAGCAATGTATGTATGTTATCACATTTAGAACTTGAAGTACACAAGTTACTTTAAGTTCATTCTCAAAGTTTTAAGTTTTCTTTAGAAATCATTTTCAACTAAGCTATTGTAAGTTGATAATAAGTAAAGGAACATTAAATCACTTCTCTTGCTTAGGTATACTCATAACTCAACAATATTTATGTGTTAAAATATCATAACTTCAAAGAATCAAGGTTCATCAATATTTATTTTTAAAACTCCAAGTTTCTTTTCAAAACACATACTAAATCATGCTAAAGCATTCCATTATGAGTAAGGTAATCTTATATGTCATGTTTATTATCATGCATATCCATGTTTTATCACTTAGAATAACACATTCCATCGTTGGGAGCACTACACTTGCATACGTGCATGCCCGACGCCTTTCGATTGCCTCCTAATACACACCAGTCCTAAAGATAACTATTTTAACGCATTCTAACGACTTCAAATTGAAAACCTTAGAGAACAAAAGTTGTAGGTCTATTCGTCCTCGTTCTGGATCATTCTGAATCGCTTCAATCGGAGTCCGCATTAAAATGTTATGGCCATTTTAGCAAAATAGGTCAAAATAGTCGCACATGTCACACTTTTGGGCGAGACCGCGCCTAATTCCTTCACACTCCAGTGCGCTCACACCTCTTGATAGTGCCCAGTTGCGCGCCCGCGCTCCTGGGCCCACGCTTGGCCTCGCCCAGTTTACAGTTTTTGCCATAACTTTCTCATTTTAAGTCCGAATTAGTTGGTTTTGGATTCGTTGAACTCGTTAAACTCTTAGCTACTCATCTACAAAATAATTATAACACTTCAAAAACATTAACTAACCCAAATATTAATCCAAAACTCATGTTCATACTAAATTTTCATGTTTTAACAAATTTAGTGAATTCATTCACTACGAATTCGTTTCCAAACAAAATTAGTCCGTTTAACTCTCGTTGTTTTTGTTTCTAACTGTATTAACAAGATCTAGCAACAATTCAAGGATTACAACAACCCTTAGCCATTAATTTGTGACTAAAAAGTGAGTATTTCTTGACATTTTTAAGAAATTGTAAAACTTAGGAATCAAGAACATATATGTTAGATTTATTACCTCTTGATTGCTCCAATTTGTTAACCACAGCTCTTCAATCCTCCAATTGCTCTCAATTCTACTATCCTTCCTTTACCAAATTCTCAGACATCTTAACAAACGGGAACAAGAAAAGGAGGAGCTCTATTTATAGAGAATTCTTTACAGACTCCATAGCTTTGCCTCAAAGATTAAACTAATGGAAGAAGGAAGAAGATGTTGGACAAGAAGGAGTTAGTGAACCACTCTTTCTTCCTCCATTCCCGTAGCCATCATCAGCTCTAAATTTCATCAATAAAGTAGACTAGGCCAATGGCCAATATATACACGCGAGTAAGGAAAATGACTAAGAAATTGGGACATAGCTTTTTAGCTTAATGTTTTAGTAACAAGGTCACTTAATGAACCAAGGTTATTTCCTTTTGGGGCTCCTTAAGTCAATTATAATGACTTAGTATTACTACATTAAATTAAGTTATGGGCACATATATACACATATATATGTACCTACCCACATATAGGAAATATACTTATATTTTAAGTATACATCAATATAATCTTATATCCCTTGTACATTGGGCTAGTCCAAATAATATTTTAATTGGGCTAAATATAATTCAGTTGGGTACTTTCAACCCATTATTTCCTGTCATACTTTAATATCACAATGATTATTATCAATCATATATTATCTTTCCATTAATTCTCTTTTAATAATTCCAGTTAAACCTTTAGTCTGCTTTAACTTTAATACTCATGCCCCTTTATTTAAGATAACTATTTTCCTTAAAATAATTAATATGTATAATACCAATTATTATACTATAATTCTTTAATTCCTTTTTTTCTACAAATTATCCCAACACATTTTAGTTCGCCATAATTTAATTATTACTTAAAGCACAAATCTCCAACCAATAACTATTTATAATTATATTGGTTTTCTTCTATTATCCTTCACTTATTTTCTATTATCATCTTTCAAATATTAAATCCTTTCATATATTATCATATTATGAAAATACCAAAATTAATTAACATAATCATTTTATTTTCTTCATGTAAAGCACATATATTAATTCACCATTTTACTTAAGTGAATTCACCATTCACCAAGCCACTCTCTCTCATCCATTTTGAAAATCTAGAGTGAGAGAGAGATAAAATTTAAGCTATGTTAGCCTCTTATCAAGCCAAGAACAACAATCAAAAGTCAAAAATCAAATATCAAGATTGAAAGGTATAAAAACTCTAAACCTAGAATTTTTTTTATTTGATGTTAAATGTTATTGTTTATTGGTTAAAGTTATGTTAGAGGGTGTCGTTTGATGATCTGGGTTGCTAAAACTTAGATCCATATCATTTAGATACTCGAAATTAAAGTTTTTAGAAATTGTTTTTGAACCTTCATGAGTCGTCTGACAAGCAAATGTCAGGGCCTATAAATTCTTCTGTGTTAGACGTTTGTGGTGTTTGAAGTTATAGATATGTTCTTTGATATGAGGAGAGTAGACTGGAAGTGGAATCATATCCATACCATGTCTAGATCTCAAGATATAGGTGGTCAAACATGGTAGACCGACCATGGGAAACTATTTCTGGAAAACCCAAAATTTCTAGGTTTTGTCTGAAAAGTTTTTTAAGGCCATGAATCTTGCTGTTATTTGCTTGTTTGGCCATGTTTTTGTTTTCATGTTGTAGTCTGATATGTAGACTATATAGTAAAGTCATTATATCGCTTAGATCATAACCGGAATGAAAAATAATCACAGTCAAACTAGCGTTGACCAACTGTAACGACCCCAAAATCTATAAAATTTAAATCTCGACTTCGGTCGTTAACCATACATTCAACCTCTAATTTACATCATTATTTGATATTAAAAATCACTAAAATTGCGAAATATTTAAAACTTTTGTACATTTCCTTCTTTATTGCCCTAAATCGCAACCTTTACATTACATCTCTTCGATTCAAATATATATCATGAATCGTTACAATAAACTGACTATACAAAGTCTTACATCATAAATAGATATTCATATACACTGGATAGCTCAATTTACAATTCAACAATATTTACATTCAAAATCTTACATACATTTCTCATAAAACATAAGTAATTTTCGTGAATATAGATCTCTATAACTCACTTAACACATATCCTTACCTTAATTCCTTGATCTGCAAAAGTGGTTATTTGTAAGAGTGAGCTTGACAGCCCAACAAAATCTAACAGTTTTCATGCATCACATAGTACATAATAATATGCTCAACATACATATCATAATAATTAAAGTAGCATGGCATACATGCTTTTAATTCACATAGCAAACATAAAAATTGAGTTCCTTACTCAATCATCATTATTTAACCAAAACACTGTAGTCATAGATTGACTTTAACATTTCATGATACAACATGTATAATATATTATGCTTGCTTATAACACATATCACATGTCATGCAATTTAAAACAGTTCATCAAGTCCACATAGAAAATAGGAACCGAAAGACTTGCCTTGATCGTTGTTTACCAATAACAGTTTAACATCTTACAGCTATCTGCACTTCACGTGCCCTACACAATTATATAATCATACACATCAGATATTAGTCACATAACAACACATAGTAATTGTAATGTAAACTCTACTCTACGTCTCATAACTCTTCCTATCATAAATACACAATGTTCAACTTAATTATGTTAACTTTCAACTTTTATCTCACTGTATTTCATATTCTCAGTTCATTCAAGTGCTTAAGTCTTGCTCGGACTACTTATTGGGTTTATATTAAATCCACTCCATATCTTATAATATTCATTTCAATTGAATTGAAACACTTTTTAAGTTCATTAACACTTGGCACGACGTTTCGACGTTCATTTGTCACACGCCTGATTTGGCTCTCTTGTGTATGCTTACTATGCTTCTATAACTTATCTAATATATTATTTATTAATGTTAAGCATCATTATATTTACTAATATTCGTGTTTTGTAACATAGGACATCATCTTTTATGGTCAGGAGCACTACACATGCATATGTGCATGCCCGACACCCTCCGATTGCCTCCGAAAACACAATAGTCCTAAAGATTACCGTTTTGACCCATTGTAATTACCTCAAATTGAAAAACTTAAAGAACAAAAGTTGTAGGTCTACTCGTTCTCGTTCCGGATCATCTTGAATCACCTCAATCGGAGTTCGTATGAGGACGTTATGACCATTTTACTACAGGAGATCAAAACTGTCCAACTCAGACTTTTGTCCCCACGCCGCGGCGCGAGAACTAGGCTAACTAGTGGCGCCACAGCGCGAGATTGGTGCTGGGGCGTGAATTTCAGTGCTGGGGCATGAATTTCTGGCGCTGGGGCGCGAATTTTGGCGATAAGGCTCCATTTTTTGGCGCTAGGGCGCCAAAAACTAACAGAACCGAGCACGAAGACCATTTTTGGTCTGTTTAAGAAATTCTAGCAACTAATTACATACATATAATTGATGTAATTTACACATAAATATTAACAATCATCTATATAACCATTACCCACCACTAATCAACAATATCATAAACTAATTCTTTGGAAACACTATTTTTAAAACAAAAACTCCATTGTTGATATATTAAATTACAGTGAACGTAATTCCATGCTTATAACCAATTTAATACCTTTGAAATACCAGTATACCTACATATAAACCAGTTAACATGTATAGTTCAATTCTTTAGTTAGCATACAAAATTTTGATATTTCTACAAAACATATATTCGTATATCTATTTTTCACTGTAAAACCAAGTTCTCTTTCTAAATCGTAATTTAGCATACAACACACACACACACACACACACACACACACACACACACACACACACATATATATATATATATATATATATATATATATATATATATATATGCTAACTATAACAATTACAGCTACTCATATTATTATAACCAATTATAAAACACAGTTTACCAAAATTTTTGTAAAACTTTATATATACAGTGAAATAGAAGAATACACAGACTTTAGGCATCACGAACTATAACACACACACACACACACACACACACACACACACACACACACACACACACACACACATATATATATATATATATATATATATATATATATATATATATATATATATATATATATTGGGAGCTGTCGTTGATACTCCTAAATTAACCTCACTTTCACTTCACAATTTATAATAATTAGCACAGTAGCAAGTAAGGATCGATCCCACAGAGAGTAAAGTTATTTTAGAATTATTCTACTATTTAAACAGAAAATAAAGATGAGGGTTTTTGAAAATTATTTTTAAACTAAGAGAACAAGAATTAACGATGAAATTAACCAAATATGTAAAAACTTCAGTTCTGCAGTTCAGTTTCACCAAGTACAATAATCAATTAATCAAGTTATTATTATTTTTCCTTCAATGAAACTATTAGCCCTAGATAACAATAAGTTCTGCTATCCGAAATTCTCCTTAGATTATCACTGTATGAAATAAGCTCTCCACCAGATTCTAACTAGCATACAACCTAGAATAAGCTCTCTAGATTTAATATGATAGAAGCATTAAGAAATAGAGAATTAGGCTAATCCAAGCAACAAACACATAAGCTCGATTTGTTTAACTTGTTTTCTGATAATCTTTGTAATAAACAAAAGCTTGTCCACAATTATTATTACTAAGTTGCTACTTATGATAAAGACAGATATCAATTACACGTAATACCAATCTTAATCTAGCATATGATAATGATCAAACTAATTCAATTGGCCATATTAAATTAATTAAATCAATTAACATGCAATCAATGAAAACAGATTATAAGAAGAAATTTCACACAAGAAGAAATAAATAATAATACTCAATTAATCAATTACTTGTAACAAGGATTCACCTCCCTTTAGAACTGAATAAAAAGAACTAGCCTGACATGCTCTTGAGTCTGCACTCCAATAGATGATAGTTGATTATTGAATGAATAAAATCATGACTAGCATCCTCTATTTATAGTGCTAGACAAAGTCCTAAATCCTATAGGAAGTAGAAATCCAAACCCTAAAAGGAATTACAAATTACCCTAATTTCCATAAAGAAATAGAATTCAATTTGGAAATAAATCTTAGTATAAAAGAAATCCTAATTACAATAGAATTGTAAAAACTATTCTTCTAGAATCTAAAATTTAGATTTAAAATTGGAATTAAATCCCACAATTGTCATGTGCTTAAACTCATTGCCGCGTGAATCCAAATTCATTTATGATACTAATTGTTGAATCCTTGATTTGTTAGGAATCCCGTAAACCTCCTCCAATTTATTTCCAAAATCATGAAACCCCTTCAATTGTACCTAAAATAAAAATATAAGAATAATGAGTTTATTTAGGCACAAAATAAATACAAAAGATTAAGTATTAAGGAATAAAAATATAACATATTTCATACTCATCAAATTCCCCCACACTTATCTTTTTACACGTCCACGTGTAAACCAAAAATTTGATTTCCAGAAAAATTCTATTCAACCATAGTGTTAAAAGAATTCAAGATACAAATCATGACTAGCAACACTAAATTTGCAGAAATCTAATCAACGCTTTATCAATCAACTTACAATTACCAACCATACCATTTCACCAATGAATTTCATTAAATCAAACTGTAGCCACATAAGTAACTCTCCCAAAATCATCGTACTTACTCAACTTAGTTACCATGGAGCAAAAACCATGCACACTAACTCTTAACGAAGAACAAATTTTTCTTGCCTTTTAATTTTTTTCATAGAACCTTTTTTTTAGCACAGATGAATGTATTTTCATGCTTTTCTCGTATACTTTTTTTCGTATACTTTTTTTTTTGACATGTGCAATGTCTCCTTTTCTTAGGCTTTTCAGAGTTACCCATTAGCGAACTTTCCACCAATGACTCCCAAACCAGATGATCTTAGGGCGCTAGGTGTAGAGACACCCCTAAGGGCTTACTTATTCAAGTAACAAAGGCCACAAAAGTCGACTAGTCAAACTGCTTTTATCCATCGCACTTTTCAGCGTGAATACCGATGCTTCCCGAGGCTTAGATACCCAGTTATTTCGCACAATGGACATTGAAGTAGATTTTTAATTTTCATTTTTTTTTCATTCATCATTTTTTTACATGGTTCTGCACAACATAAGCAAGTTAAACAGTTCTAAGTCATGAAATCAGTGCACATAGACAACTCCACAAATAACTTAGCCAAATAAACATGATTCTCATATTCAAGTACTTATGTATCACAAATTCAATTGAAATCAATTACTATGGATCATGGCTTAGTTGTCATCATTCATTAACAAATTAAGCATCAAACAGATTCTGAATTTTGGCATTAATTTTCAATCTTTGACTTTAACCTTCGAACACATAGGCAAATAGAACCATGGAACCCAAATTTTTTTTTTTTATTATTATTATTTTTTTCCATCACAATTGGATTATTTTTCCTACATAAAATAAAACCTAAATCTCCCCCCCCCCACACTCAAACCTTACATTGTCCCCAATGTAAGAAAATTATGCAAAGAAGAAAATACTACTAGCGAACATGCAATAATAATAGTAATAATAAAAAACTAAAAAGTAAAGGGATAGAAAAATCAAATCTGAGATCTTGGGTTGCCTCCCAAGCAGCTGCCCATGTTTAACGTCTTTGGCTCGACGTTATGCCTCTCTTCTCAGCTTTCATAGATTGGATCGTCTAGCTCCATCATCTCAATATTTTCCACCTGATGCCCCTCATAGAAAGGCTTTAATCTATGTCCATTCACCTTAAGGATCTTGTTCGTACTAGGACTTTGAATCTCAACTGCACCATGAGGAAACACATTAGTGATAACAAAAGGACCAACCCATCTAGATCTCAATTTACCTGGAAATAACTTAAGCCGAGAATGATATAGCAAAACTTTTTGTCCCACAATAAAGGTTTTCCGCACAATCTGCTTATCATGAAAAGCTTTGGTCTTTTCCTTGTAAATCTTCGAACTTTCATAGGCTTCATTCCTCAATTCTTCCAACTCTTGTAACTGCAATTTCCTGTGTACGCCAGCTACCTCCAAACTCATGTTGCACTGCTTGATTGCCCAAAAAGCCCTATGCTCCAACTCAACAGGTAAGTGGCATGGTTTTTCAAACACAATTCTGTATGGTGACATACCAATAGGTGTTTTGTACGCAGTTCTATAGGCCCAAAGTGCATCATCTAATCTCAGACTCCAATCCTTTCTGCTAGGGTTAACTACCTTCTCCAAAATGGATTTGATCTCTCGGTTAGAAACCTCAGCTTGACCATTACTCTGTGGATGGTAGGATGTAGAAACCTTGTGTAGAACATTGTATTTCTTGAACAAAGTCGCTAACACCATATTACAAAAGTGGGTTCCGCGATCACTAATGATGGCTCGTGGTGTTCCAAACCTGACAAATATGTTAGTCCTAACAAAATCTGCAACAACTTTAGAATCGTCAGTCCTAGTGGCTTTAGCTTCCACCCATTTTGAGACATAATCAACAGCCAAAAGAATATATAAATTCCCAAAGGATGAAGGAAAAGGTCCCATAAAATCTATACCCCAAACATCAAAAATTTTAATAACTAAAATAGGAGTTTGGGGCATTTGATTTCGTTGAGAAATATTCCCTGTCCTTTGGCAATTAACACATATTTTACAAAACAGATAGGAATATTTAAAAAGCAATGACCAATAAAAACCACTTTCCAAAACTTTATTAGCAATTCTTTTTGGACCAAAATGTCCTCCACAAGCATAAGAATGACAAAAGGAAAGAATAGATTGAAATTCACTGTTAGGCACACATCGTCTAACTATCTGGTCCGCATAAAATTTCTATAAGTATGGATCATCCCAAACATAGTGTCTAGCATCACTTTTTAATTTTTCCTTTTGGGATTTGGAAAATTCTTTAGGAAAATATGCACTTACCAAATAATTCACCGTATCTGCATACCAGGGACTCTCAGTATGGATGGAAAGTAACAGCTCATCCGGGAAAGAATCATGTAATGGTAGCTTCTCCTCGTCTCGTAGTAGCCTACTCAAGTGATCCGCTACTAAGTTGTCCGCACCTTTCTTATTCTTGATCTCTAAGTCGAATTCTTGTAGGAGCAGAATCCATCGAATAATCCTTGGTTTAGAATCCTTTTTGGTGAGCAAATACCTGAGAGCAGCATGGTCAGAATAAACTATAATTTTAGTACCAAGCAAATATGATTGAAATTTATCTAAAGCAAAAACCACAGATAAAAGTTCTTTTTCAGTTGTGGAATAGTTTATCTGAGCCTCATTCAAAGTCCTCGAAGCATAGTATATGGCATGAACTGCTTTGTCAATCCTTTGTCCCAAAACAGCCCCCACTGCATAGTTGCTTGCGTCACACATGATCTCAAATGGCAACTTCCAATTTGGCGGTTGAATGACAGGAGCAGAAGTTAATAATTTCTTTAAAGTGTCAAAAGCCTCCTTGCATTCATCATCAAACTGAAAGTCCACATCTTTTTTGCCGCAACTTACATAAGGGTAATGCAATCTTCGAGAAGTCTTTGATAAATCTTCGATAAAATCCTGCATGACCAAGAAAAGAGCGAATCTCCCGCATGCTGACGGGGTAAGGCAAAGCAGATATAACATCTATCTTAGCTTTATCAACTTCATGACCTTTAGATGACACAACATGACCAAGTACTATTCCATGTTCTACCATGAAATGATATTTTTCCCAATTTAAAACAAGATTAGTTTCCATGCATCTATCTAGAACACGATTTAAATTTTCTAAGCATGCATCCAAAGAATCACCATGAATTGTGAAATTATCCATAAAAACCTCGATGCATTCTTCTAAAAGATCTGAAAAAATGCTTACCATGTATCGTTGAAAAGTACCTGGGGCATTACACAGTCCAAAAGACATCCGTCGATAGGCAAAAGTACCAAAGGGACATGTGAATGTGGTCTTCTCTTGGTCCTTGGGTGCAATCACAATCTGGTTATATCCTGAAAAACCATCTAAAAAACAATAATAAGTGTGCCCAGCTAATCTTTCCAACATTTGATCAATAAAAGGGAGAGAAAAGTGATCTTTTCTTGTTACAGCATTCAATTTTCTATAATCTATACACACTCTCCACCCTGTTTGCATTCGTGTGGGCACCAACTCATTGTCATCGTTCTTGACAACGGTGATTCCGGATTTCTTTGGGACTACCTGCACTGGACTCACCCATTGACTATCGGAGATGGGATAGATGATACCGGCATCAAGCAGTTTGAGCACTTCTTTTTTCACCGCCTCCATCATTGGTGGATTCAATCTCCTTTGCGCATCTCTTGTAGGTTTAGCTCCATCCTCTAACAATATCCGATGCATGCACATGGTAGGACTAATACCCTTTATATCCGCTATTGTCCATCCAAAAACTGTAACATGGTCCCTTAGGACTCTCAACAATTTTTCTTCCTGCACCTTGGTTAGATTACTAGCAATAATTACAGGCAAAGTGTCATTAGTCCCCAAATATGCATATTTCAAATGAGCAGGTAATTGTTTCAATTCTAGAGTTGGGGCTTGTACAACAGAAGGTAATAACTTTTGATGAGAAACAGGAAATTGAATAGAATGTACTGCTAACTTATTTGAGAATTTTGGCAATGAATGTAATGCAGCTACATTCTCCTTCAATTCCTGGGTTTGCGCAATCTCTCCTTCCCTGTCCATGTCCAAACTGTTGGTGATTGCAATCTCTAAACTGTCCTTATGTAGTTGTTCAAAAGCTCTATGCACCAAGGAGTCTCTCACATCGATAGCAAATACCTGTTCTATATCACTAGGGTACCTCATGGCATCATAGATGTTAAACTGGATTTTCTCGCCATCAAACTCCATAGTCAAGGTCCCATTATGCACATCAATCATGGTTCTTGCTGTTTTCAGGAAGGGTCTTCCTAACAAGATGTGGGAAGGATTTGGTGATGTATCATCTTCCATATCCACAATGTAAAAATCTGTAGGAAAGATTAGTTCGTTCACCTGCACTAGGACATCTTCAATTGCCCCTCGGGGGTAAGTGTTAGTACGATCAGCCAATTGAATAATCACACCAGTATTTTTCAAAGGGCCTAGATTTAAGGAAGCATAAACAGATAAAGGCATAACATTAATTGAAGCTCCTAAATCTAACATGGCTTTTTCAAATCTGGTGTTTCCTATTTTGCATGAGATTGTGAACATTCCTGGATCTTTACATTTAGGAGGCATTTTTCTTTGAAGAACAGCAGATACATTTTCTCCGACTGTGACTCTTTCATCGTTTTGCAATTTTTTTTTATTAGTGCATAATTCTTTTAAAAATTTAGCATACCGTGGCACTTGTTTAATTGCATCAAGGAGAAGGATGTTTACTTCTACTTTTCTAAAAGTTTCCAAAATTTCTTTTTCTTTTTCATCTCTCTTTGAGGTTTTAGAATTTCTGGGAGGAAAGGGAAGATGTATGTTTTTAAGCTGATTAGGAGGGTTAGGTTGTACCTTAGATTTTTCTGTTTCCTCCTTAGCTACTTCCTCTTCAAACTCTACGGGGGTCGATGGTGTATCCAACTGTGTTCCATTCCGCAAAGTTATGGCACTTACATTCTCCCTTGGGTTGACTATTGTTTGAGATGGTAATTTTTTCGAGCCTCTGGATTCCAATATCCCCACAGTTGTAGCCAGTTGTCCTACTTGGTTCCTCAAATCTTGAACTGAAGTTTTTGTTTCTTGCTGGAACTGCTGTGTCTGATTCATGAACTGTTGTGTTTGTCCCATGAATTGTTGTGTCTGTCCCATGAATGCTTTGAACATATCCTCCAATGATGTTCCAGTAGGTGCAGGGACTGCTTGCTTCGGTTGATATTGAGGTTGGGCTGGTTGGAAGCCTTGTTGCCTAGGTAGAAATGCAGGTGGTGCCGCTTGCTTACTCCCATAACTCAGATTTGGATGATCCCTCCATCCTGGGTTATACGTGTTTGAGTACGGATCATACTTTTTCTGAGGTGGTGGCTGATAATTTCCCATTGCATTAGCTTGTTGCACAGCCTCATCATCTTGTAATGTTGGGCATTCATCTGTATTGTGATTTGGTTGTAGACATATTCCACAAACCTTTACAATTGGCAGTTGACCTGTAGCTAATTGTCTAACCATAGCAGTTAATTCAGAAATTTGTTGACCATAATCACAAGTGCTTACCTCGCTTACCCTTACTGGTGCATGATTTGTTCTAGTGCCATATTGTTGCGAGTTTGCTGCCATGTTTGCAATTAAAGTCCTTGCAGCCTCTAGGGTCTTGCCAACTTGTGCTCCTCCGCTAGATGCATCGATCATGCTTCTATCCATCGGTACCAACCCTCTGTAGAAATACTAGATCAGGTGTTGTTCATCTATTTGATGCGGTGGACAGCTGGAACAAAGCTTTTTGAATCTTTCCCAATACTCGTATAGTGTCTCCCCACTGAATTGTCTAATCCCACAGATCTCCTTCCTTATGTTGGCTACTCTTGAGGCTGGAAAGTATCTCTCCAAGAACAACTGCTTCATGTCATTCCAAGACTGGATTGAACCTGAGGGTAGGTAGTACAGCCAATCCTTTGCCAAATCTGCTAGGGAGAATGGGAATGCTCTCAGCATGATTTGTTCTTCGGTGATTCCGTGTGGTTTCATGGTGGAGCACACCACATGAAATTCCTTCAGATGTTTGTAGCCTCACCTGTAAGACCACGAAAAGTAGGCAATAAATGGATTAGTCCGGATTTAAGTTCAAATGCAGCATCTAAATTAGGATATTCAATGAACAAAGGTTGTTGATTTAAATTAGAAGTTGCCAACTCCCTGAGAGTTCTATTGTTGTTTGGAATCGCCATCTCTTCTTCTTTGTCGGATTCGTTGGATAATAATTCCAAAGCTAAGTTGAGGCCTGGTGATGATGCAGAAGCCTCGTCTATATCTGTAGAAGACTGTTGAACTTTAAATTTTTCCTTCTTTAGTCTCCTTGCAGTTTTCTCAATCTCTGGATCAAAATCTAATATAGTAGCCTGAGAAGATCGAGTCATAAAACAGGAACAAAACAAATAATAGAATAAAAACAAAATGCCAAATTACTCCCCGGCAACGGCGCCAAAATTTGGGAGCTGTCGTTAATACTCCTAAATTAACCTCACTTTCACTTCACAATTTATAATAATTAGTACAGTAGCAAGTAAGGATCGATCCCACAGAGAGTAAAGTTGTTTTAGAATTATTCTACTATTTAAACAGAAAATAAAGATGGGGGTTTTTGAAAATTATTTTTAAACTAAGAGAACAAGAATTAACGATGAAATTAACCAAATATGTAAAAACTTCAGTTCTGCAGTTCAGTTTCACCAAGTACAATAATCAATTAATCAAGTTATTATTATTTTTCCTTCAATGAAACTATTAGCCCTAGATAACAATAAGTTCTGCTATCCGAAATTCTCCTTAGATTATCACTGTATGAAACAAGCTCTCCACCAGATTCTAACTAGCATACAACCTAGAATAAGCTCTCTAGATTTAATATGATAGAAGCATTAAGAAATAGAGAATTAGGCTAATCCAAGCAACAAACACATAAGCTCGATTTGTTTAACTTGTTTTCTGATAATCTTTGTAATAAACAAAAGCTTGTCCACAATTATTATTACTAAGTTGCTACTTATGATAAAGACAGATATCAATTACACGTAATACCAATCTTAATCTAGCATATGATAATGATCAAACTAATTCAATTGGCCATATTAAATTAATTAAATCAATTAACATGCAATCAATGAAAACAGATTATCAGAAGAAATTTCACACAAGAAGAAATAAATAATAATACTCAATTAATCAATTACTTGTAACAAGGATTCACCTCCCTTTAGAACTGAATAAAAAGAACTAGCCTGACATGCTCTTGAGTCTGCACTCTAATAGATGATAGTTGATTATTAAATGAATAAAATCATGACTAGCATCCTCTATTTATAGTGCTAGACAAAGTCCTAAATCCTATAAGAAGTAGAAATCCAAACCCTAAAAGGAATTACAAATTACCCTAATTTTCATAAAGAAATAGAATTCAATTTGGAAATAAATCTTAGTTTAAAAGAAATCCTAATTACAATAGAATTGTAAAAACTTTAGTTCTGCAGTTCAGTTTCACCAAGTACAATAATCAATTAATCAAGTTATTATTATTTTTCCTTCAATGAAACTATTAGCCCTAGATAACAATAAGTTCTGCTATCCGAAATTCTCCTTAGATTATCACTGTATGAAACAAGCTCTCCACCAGATTCTAACTAGCATACAACCTAAAATAAGCTCTCTAGATTTAATATGATAGAAGCATTAAGAAATAGAGAATTAGGCTAATCCAAGCAACAAACACATAAGCTCGATTTGTTTAACTTGTTTTCTGATAATCTTAGTAATAAACAAAAGCTTGTCCACAATTATTATTACTAAGTTGCTACTTATGATAAAGACAGATATCAATTACACGTAATACCAATCTTAATCTAGCATATGATAATGATCAAACTAATTCAATTGGCCATATTAAATTAATTAAATCAATTAACATGCAATCAATGAAAACAGATTATCAGAAGAAATTTCACACAAGAAGAAATAAATAATAATACTCAATTAATCAATTACTTGTAACAAGGATTCACCTCCCTTTAAAACTGAATAAAAAGAACTAGCCTGACATGCTCTTGAGTCTGCACTCCAATAGATGATAGTTGATTATTGAATGAATAAAATCATGACTAGCATCCTCTATTTATAGTGCTAGACAAAGTCCTAAATCCTATAGGAAGTAGAAATTCAAACCCTAATAGGAATTACAAATTACCCTAATTTCCATACAGAAATAGAATTCAATTTGGAAATAAATCTTAGTCTAAAAGAAATCCTAATTACAATAGAATTGTAAAAACTATTCTTCTACAATCTAAAATTCAGATTTGAAATTGGAATTAAATCCCACAATTGTCATGTGCTTAAACTCATTGCCGCGTGAATCCAAATCCATTTATGATACTAATTGTTGAATCCTTGATTTGTTAGGAATCTCGTAAACCTCCTCCAATTTATTTCCAAAATCATGAAACCCCTTCAATTGTACTTAAAATAAAAATATAAGAATAATGAGTTTATTTAGGCACAAAATAAATACAAAAGATTAAGTATTAAAGAATAAAAATATAACATATTTCATACTCATCATATATATATATATATATATATATATATATATATATATATATATATATATATATACGTACATCTTTTTAAGTTTAGAGGAAAATACCTCTTGTTTGATTAGACAATCTTTGTTAATCACTGATAACTTTCTTTTGCTACTTCTCTCTCTCAGGTTTTCACTCAAATTCTCTAAAACCTTCTCTTTGAAAACCCTTTTTCTCTAAACTTTTTCTTAGGCTTAGGCGTAGGCCATATACAAAATACGTAAAAGTAAAAACTAAACTGATAACAAAGAGTACATAAAAGAAACGCATATAATCATAATAGACCTAATAAGTATTATTAGTTATCAGCATATAACGTATACTTATGAATATATAAATTATTTATTTAGTTAATAATTTAAATTTAAAAGAAATCCAAAAGCCATAAGGCTTTGTTTGGCAAACCATTAAAATTAACATGATTAATATACTTAAACCTTGTTTGGCAAAAACTAATTTAAAATTTCTTTAATTTATTTTAATAACTCTTTATAACATAGTTATTTGTCATACTTTATTTAATAACAATTTATTAAATAATTCACTTAATCACATAACTCAATCCACATATAAATTATTTAACAACTAAATAATTAACTAAATCAAGTCAATCTACTTGAACAATTATTTATCCAATAATAAACACATCCAATAAATATTTATTTAAATCAATAAATATTTAAATATTTGGATAAAAATTTGGATTGTTACATCATTCCCACCTTACAAGGATTCTGTCCTCAGAATCACAATTCAAACAAGTCATTCGTTACAATCTTCCCTACTTACAAAGATTCTGTCCCCAGAATCAGAGACACAAATTAAACAAATAACTCAGAGTAATCTTTCATCATTTTATCTAAATATAGATTTTATATTTCCTACTACATTCATTACTTAAACAAATTCTAGGTTTTATTTCATAACTTTCACTTGAACTCAATTATATTCTTAGTATTATATTTCTTTTAACCCATTCATTTCCTTTTCTAAGGATCATTATCATCAATACTCGGGATATTACATTCACCCTTTCTTTTAAGAATTTTGTCCTCAAAATTTTATCAATTAATCTTTATTCATTCAATCTATCAAAGTAGATTTTACGTCACTACTTCATTCATTAATTAGTTTTTATAACCACTTCTTTCCACAAAGATCATTCTACAATTATTAACTTTTCTATTAAAAGTTTCACATTATTCTTTGATAACTCACATCCTTCTCACTTCAAAATCTCTTTTCTCACTTATTCAACATATTAATCATTCAGTGTCGCATTCTACGACTTACTTCTTTCTAAGGAATACTTTCCTTTTTCACTTCCATCTTGCATAATAAAAAGAATCTTCCACAATTATTGAATAATTGGGAAGTAGTATGAATAACTCATGAATTTAAAAGATTCCAAATCATGCTGAGGGTCACAAGACCGTGAACTCTATTCTCTAGGTTTAATAGTGCTTCACCCCCGGTTCTTCACACTTTAAACCCTCTTTGGTAGAATGTTTATTAATCACAAAAACTGAAAACACCCTCCACTCGTAAACTAGGTGGTCAACCTATTGTACATGTATTGTGCACAAACATTTCAGCGCAAAGTATAAACTAAGCGTAACCTCTAATAAAAGAGTTGTTCATCTCAGAATTTAGAGTGCAAACATTCAACTGAGGACTCCAAGGTACTTAGGGGATCAATCCTTTGTACATGTATTGTGCACAAACATTTCAGCACAAAGTATAAAACTAGGTGCAACCCCTAAATAATAGGGTTGTTCATCTCAGCTTTTCAACATCTGAATTCGCACCAAAATAATTTGGGTTGGCATAAATTTTCAATGAACATTTGAATTTCATGAACATCTTTCAATATTTGTCTAGCTGAATCAAATAGCATAGACCTTTACAATAATTTGGACATCAACCGAAATATACATATACATACATACATATATATTCTCATATGTTTAAGAAATCTCAAAAATCTTTTTATGACGTCATGATACCATACTATATTTACAGTCCGTTGATGATTTCGTCATTTGGAGATTTTATCATACTACATCATACCATAGTGGGCTGACGATCTTTGGATCACATCCAACACTAGGTAATACTGCATTGATGACTCCATCATTTTTATCATCTTTGCACCAGGTTACATGATGCATTAATGATATAAAATACATTTTAATATATTGGAAATTATTTTTGTCTAGCCGAAGCAATTAGCATAAACATACGAATAACCGTATTGTTGTTGAAACTCATTGGTTCCATCATTTGATCCAATGTTTTTCAAGAAAATAGAAGTGTAAACATCAGCACGAAGTAAATAAATTTCAAAAGTCTAGCATAGCTAGTAGATTTAGAATACCTATGCTTCCACCATCAACTCCACTTTCTATAATGATCCATTGCTTAATAGGTCTATCTATTCCTATCAACCTCAATGCTCTATTTACATTTATCTATACTCAGTTCGTCAAACTTACTACACGTTATGAGTTCAAGAACTTGTCACAATCATATGAGTTTAAGAACTTATCCTAGTCAGACCATAGGCGTCCATTCGCTGAGGGGTTCAAAAATATACCATATAATTATGAGTCACGAACCTACCATAAGTATGAGTTTTAAGAACTCACACTTAACCTTATAATATTCTCTAACTATACTCTACTTATCTGTTATACACATGAGAAAAGAATCACCTTCTCAACAAGCATATAGCAAATAGCACGACACAAACATTCCAATGATTATCAATAGGATAAACTGAGTGCAAGCACAAAACCCTCGCCCATACAAAGGTTTGTACAACTCAATCATCACATGAGTCCTCAATTAAAAACCCACCTAACTCTATCTTGCTTATAACTTACTCTTTTATTGATACAAATTTCTCATATCACATTATCTATAACTCCTCATGAGTTCATCTTGTACTATTCATAGTACAATATCTTCATAGCATCAAACTATAATCATTCAAACATTACAGACCATCTTTATTCTATTACTTAAATAGATCACGTCGTGATCTTATTCTATAATCATCTCCCTTAAAATTCTTTTCTTAACTCGTGATCGTTTTGTTTTGCAATCCTCTTTCTTTCCCTTTTTTTTCATCATTTACGACATTATTCTTTATCTTGGCTATTGGAGTTAGGAAACTCCCATTTCTTATCTTTATATCTCTTCAAGATTCTTCTTTGAATCTTCTTGTTCATATAATAATTCTTCCTTTAAGAATTATAACTTCATTTACATCGCTCCACATTTCATTCGAGTTACAAACTTGGTACACATCGAGTCTCTAACAGTTTTAATATGGTACGCTGAGTGGTTTTCCACAAACAACCAACAAACTAGGTTCCGAGTTACTAGTTCGTATATACCTTCGCTCTATAAAGGAATCGTTTAGCCCAGATACCATACATCAACTACTAAAGAGTACAATTACACCATACTTAAATATAACTTTCTATTCTTAACTTCTTTATCACTCTCTTTTTAAAGACATTGTCTATTTATTAACACCTTACATCCTTATTATTGGAGTTAGGTAACCCCACATTCATATTCCTTATAAATCTGCAAGATTCTTCTTTGAATCCTTTCACGGAAGTTTAAAAAATTTCTTAAATTACTTCTTATTATTCAAACTCTATTTGAGCTTATTCGTTCACTATCTTCACCTCTCTTCTCTAAGGTTATAGCCTAAGGTACTCTTACCTAAGGTTTCTAACCTGTCGGCTTTGATACCAATTGTAACGACCCCAAAATCTATACAATTTAAATCTCGACTTCGGTCGTTAACCATACATTCAACCTCTAATTTACATCATTATTCGATATTAAAAATCACTAAAATTGCGGAATATTTAAAACTTTTGTACATTTCCTTCTTTTTTGCCCTAAATCGCAACCTTTACATTACATCTCTTCGATTCAAATATATATCATGAATCGTTACAATAAACTGACTATACAAAGTCTTACATCATAAATAGATATCCATATACACTGAAGAGCTCAATTTACAATTCAACAACATTTACATTCAAAATCTTACATACATTTCTCATAAAACATAAGTAATTTTCGTGAATATAGATCTCTATAACTCACTTAGCACATATCCTTACCTTAATTCCTTAACCTGCAAAAGTGGTTATTTGCAAGAGTGAGCTCGAAAGCCCAGCAAAATCTAACAGTTTTCATGCATCACATAGTACATAATAATATGCTCAACATACATATCATAATAATTAAAGTAACATGGCATACATGCTTTTAATTCACATAGCAAACATAAAAATTGAGTTCCTTACTCAATCATCATTATTTAACCAAAACACTGTAGTCATAGATTGACTTTAACATTTCATGATAAAACATGTATAATATATTATGCTTGCTTATAACACATATCACATGTCATGTAATTTAAAACAGTTCATCAAGTCCACGTAGAAAATAGGAACCGAAAGACTTGCCTTGATCGTTGTTTACCAATAACAGTTTAACAGCTTACAGCAATCTGCACTTTACGTGCCCTACACAATTATATAATCATACACATCAGATATTAGTCACATAACAACACATAGTAATTGTAATGTAAACTCTACTCTACGTCTCATAACTCTTCCTATCATAAATACACAATGTTCAACTTAATTGTGTTAATATTCAACTTATATCTCACTGTATTTCATATTCGCAGTTCATTCAAGTGCTTAAGTCATGCTAGGACTACTTATTGGCTTTATATTAAATCCACTCTATATCTTATAATATTCATTTCAATTGAATTGAAACACTTTTTAAGTTCATTAACACTTGGCACGACGTTTCGACGTTCATTCGTCACACACCCGATTTGGCTCTCTTGTGTATGATTACTATGCTTCTATAACTTATCCAATACATTATTTATTAATGTTAAGTATCGTTATATTTACTAATATTCATGTTTTGTAACTTAGGACATAATCTTTTATGGTCAGGAGCAATACACATGCATATGTGCATGCCCGACACCCTCCGATTGCCTCTGAAAACATAACAGTCCTAAAGATGACAATTTTGACCCATCCATATTACCTCAAATTGAAAAACTTAAAGACCAAAAGTTGTAGGCCTACTCGTTCTCGTTCTGGATCATCTTGAATCACCTCAATCGGAGTTCGTATGAAGAAGTTCTGGCCATTTTACTACAGGAGGTCAAAACTGACCAACTCAGACTTTTGTCCCCTCGCCGCGGCGCGAGAACTAGGCTAACCAGTGGCGCCGCAATGCGATATTGGCGCTGGGGCGCGAATTTCAGCGATGGGGCATGAATTTCTTGCGTTGGGGAGCGAATTTTGGCGCTGGGGCTCCATTTTTGGCGCTGGGGCGCCAAAAACTAACAAAACCGAACACGAAGACCATTTTTGGTATGTTGAAGAAATTCTAGCAACTAATTACATACATATAATTGATGTAATTTACACATAAATGTTAACAATCATCTATATACCCATTACCCACCACTAATCAACAATATCATAAACTAATTCTTTGAAAACAATATTTTTAAAACAAAAACTCCATTGTTGATATATTAAATTACAGTGAACGTAATTCCATGCTTATAACCAATTTAATACCTTTGAAATACCAGTATACCAACATATAAACAAGTTAACATGTATAGTTCAATTCCTTAGTTAGCATACAAAATTTTGATATTTCTACAAAACATATATTTGTATATCTATTTTTCACTGTAAAACCAAGTTCTCTTTCTAAATCGTAATTTAGCATACAACACACACACACACACACACACACACACACACACACACACACACACACACACATATATATATATATATATATATATATATATATATATATATATATATATATATATGTTATATTCGTGATGCCTAAAGTCTGTGTATTCTTCTATTTCACTTTATATATAAAGTTTTACAAAATTTTGGCATCACGAACTATAACATATATATATATATATATATATATATATATATATACGTACATCTTTTTAAGTTTAGAGGAACATACCTCTTGCTTGATTAGACAATCTTTGTTAATCACTGATAACTTTCTTTTGCTACTTCTCTCTCTCAGGTTTTCACTCAAATTCTCTGAAACCTTCTCTTTGAAAACCCTTTTTCTCTAAACTTCTTCTTAGGCTTTGGCTTAGGCCATGTACAATATACATAAAAGTAAAAACTAAACTGATAACAAAGCGTACATAAAAGAAACGCATATAGTCATAATAGACCTAATAAGTATTATCAGTTATCAGCATATAACGTATACTTATAAATATATAAATTATTTATTTAGTTAATAATTTAAATTCAAAAGAAATTCAAAAGCCATAAGGCTTTGTTTGGCAAACCATTAAAATTTATATGATTAATATACTTAAACCTTGTTTGGCAAAAATAAATTTAAAATTTCTTTAATTTATTTTAATAACTCTTTATAACATAGTTATTTGTCATACTTTATTTAATAATAATTTATTAAATAATTCACTTAATCACATAACTCAATCCACATATTAATTATTTAACAACTAAATAATTAACTAAATCAAATCAATCTACTTGAACAATTATTTATCCAATAATAAACACATCCAATAAATATTTATTTAAATCAATAAATATTTAAATATTTTGATAAAAATTTGAATTGTTACATCATTCCCTCCTTAAAAGGATTCTGTCCTCAGAATCACAATTCAAACAACTCATTCGTTACAATCTTTCCTACTTACAAAGATTCTGTCCCTAGAATCAGAGACACAAATTAAATAAATAACTCAGAGTAATCTTTCATCATTTTATCTAAATATAGATTTTATATTTCCTACTACATTCACTACTTAAACAAATTCTAGGTTTTATTTCATAACTTTCACTTGAACTCAATTATATTCTTAGTATTATATTTCTTTTAACCCATTCATTTCCTTTTCTAAGGATCATTATCATCAATACTCGGGATATTACATTCACCCTTTCTTCTAAGAATTTCTTCCTCGAAATTTTATCAATTAATCTTTATTCATTCAATCTATCAAAGTAGATTTTACGTCACTACTTCATTCATTCATTGGTTTCTATAACCACTTCTTTCCACAAAGATCATTCTACAATTATTAACTTTTCTATTAAAAGTTTCACATTATTTTTTGATAACTCACATCCTTCTCACTTCAAAATCTCTTTTCTCACTTATTCAACATATTAATCATTCAGTGTCGCATTCTACGACTTACTTCTTTCTAAGGAATACTTTCCTTTTTCACTTCCATCTTGTAGAATAACAAGAATCTTCCACAATTGTTGAATAATTGGGAAGTAGTATGAATAACTCATGAATTTAAAGGATTCCAAATCATGCTGAGGGTCACAAGACCATGAACTCTATTCTCTAGGTTTAATAGTGCTTCACCCCCGGGTCTTCACACTTTAAACCCTCTTTGGTAAAATGTTTATTAATCACAAAAATTGAAAACACCCTCCACTCGTAAACTAGGTGGTCAACCTATTGTACATGTATTGTGCACAAATATTTCAGTGCAAAGTATAAACTAAGTGCAACCTCTAATAAAAGAGTTGTTTATCTCAAAATTTAGAGTGCAAGCATTCAACTAAGGACTCCAAGGTACTTAGGGGATCAATCCTTCGTACATGTATTGTGCACAAACATTTCAGCACAAAGTATAAAACTAGGTGCAACCCCTAAATAATAGGGTTGTTCATCTCAGCTTTTCAACATCTGAATCCGCACCAAAATAATTTGGTTTGACATAAATTTTCAATGAACATTTGAATTTCATGAACATATTTTAATATTTGTCTAGTTGAATCAAATAACATAGACCTCTACAACAATTTGGACACAACCGAAATATACATATACATACATATGTATTCTCATATGTTAAAAAAATCTCAAAAATCTTTTTATGACGTCATGATACCGCACTGTATTTACAGTCCGTTGAGGATTCCGTCATTTGGTGATTTTATCATATTACATCATACCATAGTGGGCTGACGATCTTTGGATCACATCCAACACTAGGTAATACTGTATTGATGACTCCATCATTTTTATCATCTTTGCACCAGGTTACATGATGCATTAATGATATAAAATACATTTTGATATATTAGAAATCATTTTTGTCTAGCCGAAGCAATTAGCATAGACATACGAATAACAGTATTGTTGTTAAAACTCATTGGTTCCATCATTTGATCCAATATTTTTCAAGAAAATAGATGTGTAAACATCAGCACGAAGTCAATAAATTTCAAAAGTCTAGCATAGCTAGTAGATTTAGAATACCTATGCTTCCACCATCAACTCCACTTTCTATAATGATCCATTGTTTAATAGGTCTATCTATTCCTATCAACCTCAATGCTCTATTTATATTTATCTATACCCAGTTCGTCAAACTTACCACACGTTATGAGTTCAGGAACTTGCCACAATCATATGAGTTTAAGAACTTATCCTAGTCAGACCATAGGCGTCCATTCGCTGAGGGGTTCAAAAATATACCATATAATTATGAGTCACGAACCTACCATAAGTATGAGTTTTAAGAACTCACACTTAACCTTATAATATTCTCTAACTATACTCTACTTATCTGTTATACACATGAGAAAAGAATCACCTTCTCAACAAGCATATAACAAATAGCGCGACACAAACATTCCAATGATTATCAATGGGATAAACTGAGTGCAAGCACAAAACCCTCGCCCATACAAAGGTTTGTACAACTCAATCATCACATGAATCCTCAATTAAAAACCCACCTAACTCTATCTTGCTTATAACTTACTCTTTGATCGATACGAATTCCTCATATCATATTATCTATAACTCCTTATGAGTTCATCTTGTACTATTCATAGTACAATATCTTCATAGCATCAAGCTATAATCATTCAAACATTACAGTCCATCTTTATTCTATAACTTAAATAAATGACGTCGTGATCTTATTCTATAATTATCTCCCTTAAAATTCTTTTCTTAACTCGTGATCGTTTTGTTTTGTGATCCTCTTTCTTTCCTTTTTTTTTCATTATTTACGACATTATTCGTTATCTTGGCTATTGGAGTTAGGAAACTCCCATTTCTTATCTTTATATCTCTTCAAGATTCTTCTTTGAATCGTCTTGTTTATATAACAATTCTTCCTTTAAGAATTCTAACTTCATTTACATAGCTCCACATTTCATTCGAGTTACACACTTGGTACACATCGAGTCTCTAACAATTTCAATATGGTACGCTGAGTGGTTTCCCACAAACAACCAACAAACTAGGTTCCGAGTTACTAGTTCGTATATACCTCCGCTCTATGAAGGAATCGTTTAGCCCATATACCATACATCAACTACTAAAGAGTACAATTGCACCATACTTAAATATAACTTTCTATTCTTAACTTCTTTATCACTCTCTTTTTAAAGACATTGCCTATTTATTAACACCTTACAACCTTATTATTGGAGTTAGGTAACCCCACATTCATATTCCTTATAACTCTGTAAGATTCTTCTTTGAATCCTTTCACGCAAGTTTAAAAAATTTCTTAAATTACTTCTTATTTTTCAAACTTTATTTGAGCTTATTCATTCACTATCAGCTCTCTTCTCTAAGGTTATAGCCTAAGGTACTCTTACCTAAGGTTTCTAACTTGTCGGCTTTGATACCAGCTGTAACGATCCCAAAATCTATACAATTTAAATCTCGACTTCGGTCGTAAACCATACATTCAACCTCTAATTTACATCATTATTCTATATTAAAAATCACTAAAATTGCGGAATATTTAAAACTTTTGTACATTTACTTCTTTATTGCCCTAAATTGCAACCTTTACATTACATCTCTTCGATTTAAATATATATCAGAATCGTTACAATAAACTGACTATACAAAGTCTTACATCATAAATAGATATCCATATACACTGGATAGCTCAATTTACAATTCAACAACATTTACATTCAAAATCTTACATACATTTCTCATAAAACATTAGTAATTTTCGTGAATATAGATTTCTATAACTCACTTAGCATATATCCTTACCTTAATTCCTTGACCTGCAAAAGTGGTTATTTGCAAGAGTGAGCTCGACAGCCCAACAAAATCTAACAGTTTTCATGCATCATATAGTACATAATAATATGCTCAACATACATATCATAATAATTAAAGTAACATGGCATAATGCTTTTAATTCACATAGCAAACATAAAAATTGAGTTCCTTACTCAATCATCATTATTTAACCAAAACACTGTAGTCATAGATTGACTTTAACATTTCATGATACAACATGTATACTATATTATGCTTGCTTATAACACATATCACATGTCATGCAATTTAAAACAGTTCATCAAGTCCACGTAGAAAATAGGAACCGAAAGACTTGCCTTGATCGTTGTTTACCAATAACAGTTTAACATCTTACAGCTATCTGCACTTCACGTACCCTACGCAATTATATAATCATACACATCAGATATTAGTCACATAACAACACATAGTAATTGTAATGTAAACTCTACTCTACGTCTCATAACTCTTCCTATCATAAATACACAATGTTCAACTTAATTGTGTTAACTTTCAACTTATATCTCACTGTATTTCATATTCGCAGTTCATTCAAGTGCTTAAGTCTTGCTCGGACTACTTATTGGCTTTATATTAAATCCACTCCATATCTTATAATATTCATTTCAATTGAATTGAAACACTTTTAAGTTCATTAACACTTGGCACGACATTTCGACGTTCATTCGTCACACGCCCGATTTAGCTCTCTTGTGTATGCTTACTATGCTTCTATAACTTATCTAATATATTATTTATTAATGTTAAGCATCATTATATTTACTAATATTCATGTTTTTTAACTTAGGACATCATCTTTTATGGTCAGGAGAACTACACATGCATATGTGCATGCCCGACACCCTCTGATTGCCTCCGAAAACACAACAGTCCTAAAAATGACCATTTTGACCCATCCTAATTACCTCAAATTGAAAAATGTAAAGCACGAAAGTTGTAGGTCTACTCGTTTCGTTCTGGATCATCTTGAATCACCTAAATCGGAGTTCGTATGGGGAAGTTATGGCCATTTTACTACAGGAGGTCAAAACTATCCAACTAAGACTTCTGTCCCCACGCCGCGGCGCGAGAACTAGGCTAACCAGTGGCGCTCCAGCTCGAGATTGGCGTTGGGGCGCGAATTTCAGCGCTGGGGCAAGAATTTCTGGCGTTGGGGAGCGAATTTTGACGCTGGGGCGCCAAAAACTAACAGAACCGAGCACGAAGACCATTTTTGGTCTGTTTAAGAAATTCTAGCAACTAATTACATACATATAATTGATGTAATTTACACATAAATGTTAACAATCATCTATATATCCATTACCCAGCACTAATCAACAATATCATAAACTAATTCTTTGAAAACACTATTTTTAAAACAAAAACTCCATTGTTGATATATTAAATTACAGTGAACGTAATTCCATGCTTATAACCAATTTAATACCTTTGAAATACCAGTATACCAACATATAAACCAGTTAACATGTATAGTTCAATTCCTTAGTTAGCATACAAAATTTTGATATTTCTACAAAACATATATTCGTATATCTATTTTTCACTGTAAAACCAAGTTCTCTTTCTAAATCGTAATTTAGCATACAACACACACACACACACACACACACACACACACACACACACACACACACACACACATATATATATATATATATATATATATATATGCTAACTATAACAATTATAGCTACTCATATTATCATAACCAATTATAAAACACAGTTTACCAAAAAATTTGTAAAACTTTATATATATACAGTGAAATAGAAGAATACACAGACTTTAGACATCACGAACTATAACATACATACACACACACACACACACACACACACACATACATACATATATATATATATATATATATATATATATATATATATATATATATATATATACGTACATCTTTTTAAGTTTAGAGGAACATACCTCTTGTTTGATTAGACAATCTTTGTTAATCACTGATAACTTTCTTTTGCTACTTCTCTCTCTCAGGTTTTCTAACAAATTCTCTGAAAACCTTTTCTTTGAAAACCCTTTTTCTCTGAACTTCTTCTTAGGCTTAGGCTTAGGCCATATACGATATACGTAAAAGTAAAAACTAAACTGATAACAAAGCGTACATAAAAGAAACGCATATAGTCATAATAGACCTAATAAGTATTATCAGTTATCAGCATATAATGTATACTTATAAATATATAAATTATTTATTTAGTTAATAATTTAAATTCAAAAGAAATCCAAAAGCCATAAGCCTTTGTTTGGCAAACCATTAAAATTTACATGATTAATATACTTAAACCTTGTTTGGCAAAAACTAATTTAAAATTTCTTTAATTTATTTTAATAACTCTTTATAACATAGTTATTTGTCATACTTTATTTAATAATAATTTATTAAATAATTCACTTAATCACATAACTCAATCCACATATTAATTATTTAACAACTAAATAATTAACTAAATCAAATCAATCTAATTGAACAATTATTTATCCAATAATAAACACATCCAATAAATATTTATTTAAATTAATAAATATTTAAATATTTGGATAAAAATTTGGATTGTTACACCAACTGACTGGGTTCCATTTCTAGAAAACCCAGATTCTTCATGAGCGAGTTTTCTGGCGAGGTTTGACTGGCAATGATCTCTTAAGATCTGTTGATATTTGACTGAAATAATATTTTATAATTGTTCTTTGACATTTATACTACAAGTAGGAACCATTAGAACATACTGAGTATACTTATAATTCAAGATATAAGGACATAAAGTAGCTAACTCGAACTGATCTTCATTTCAGGAAAACCCAGGAATGAAGAACAGTTTCTGACAATGATTTCTGGAGCCCCGATTTTGCTGATATGTTGTAGAATGGTCATGAACTTGGTATTCTATGGTAGTATTATATAAGAACTACAACTTGAAAACAAAATGCAGCCCAAAAAGCAACAAGAACACTGATCTATTTGTGGTCAAACTATGTACCTTAGCGACTGACAAGATTTCTGGGTTCTTGCTCAAGAACACCTATAGCGACGGTTATGTCACTAAAGGGCCATTTATTAATTATTAAATTCCAAAAATTAATTAATTTAATTAATAAATTGATAAAAATGGTTTTTACTTATTAAAAATATAAAATAAATTCCTAAAAATTATTTTAAAATCCAAAAATTAGTTTTTAATGATTTTGAGCATATTTCATAAATATTTAATATTTTTGGAATATACATGATATTTAATTTATTTAATTATAATATTAAATAAATTATTTAAAAATGATTTTAATATATGAAAAATCATAAAAAATTATATTATGGTATAAGAAAATATTTTAAGTTATTTTTAACGACTTTTAATATTTTGTGATGAGTTTCACTAATTAATTAATATTAATGGTAATTAATTTATTTAATAAATATATTAAACAAACTATGAAAAAATATAATTTATGATTTAAAAATCATATAAAAATGATTTAAGTGCTATAAAAATCTTTTAAGTTATAAAATATAACTTTTGATATTTTGTTATGAAAATATTAATATTTTAATATTAATTACATTTATCGAATAAAGGATTTAATTGTTTAAAAATCATATAAATATGATTTTAAAGTATTAAAAAAATACTTTGAGATATTATAAATATATTATAATATTATGTTATGATTTTTATTAATATTTAATATTAAATAAATATTAATAATAAAGGAATTATGTGGTATTTAATTATTTTAAATACGTTATTAACAATTGAAAATTTATGATAAATGGTAATAAATATCTGAAACTTATTACGAGCTTATGAAAATTATTTTTACTGAGAATATAATTATCTGAGATAATTGTTAAGTGTTAGACAGAGTTTAATTGAACTTAAACTCGATATTTGTTCAACTAAGCCGTCAGGGTGTCAGAATTGTACCGAACTCGACTCATACTGTAATAGTTTGACTTGAGGTTAAGTTTTCTGTATTTTATAGACTGATAGGGTTATGTGATAATGTGATTAAGATATTTCAAATATTGTGATGATATTATTCTAACTGGTATATCGATATTATTTATATATTAGGTTCAGACAAAGCTTATTAAATTGCATAGTGGTAATCCACGGTTCAGGTAAGATTTTCTTAACTCGATCTCGAGTTGTTTATTCAAGTATAACTGGTGGTTAATCATTGCTGATTGCCATTTTTATGATTTGTTAAATCGTACTATATGTGCATTGCATGTATCCATCAGGTATGAAAGGCTGATCACCTTCATTACCATTCGGTCCATATATTGTTATTCATGTTCAATGTTCGTTCAGTTATAAAAATTTGTTCATGCTAGTTCACAACTATATTGTAGAACTATAGCTAGCTTTTGTTTAATTCTTTCAATCATGATATATCTTTAATTCATTGAACTTAAACTGACTAAGCAAACTTATGCTCACCCTTGCTATATCATGATAAACATTGCAGATAAGGCGAATACGTTCGGATACAGGAAAGGATTAAGCCAAGTTCAGCTTGGGAATTTTTTTTTATGTGCAGCTAAATTGTAATAGTATAGTATGATAAAAATGTTATATGCTAGTCAGGTTATGAATTTTGTATATGTGAAGGTTACTCGACCTTGGGATTAGTGTGTAAATGTATTGTATAAGTAATTTATGTTTATATCTTCCGCAATAGTTATAGAATTAGCATACCAAGATTCGTTGTGATTTGGGACCCGGGTTCGGGGATGCTACAGTTGGTATCGAAGCTGTTGGTTATAAACCTAGGGTAGTGATACCTTAGACTAATAACCGCAGTGATTGGGCTAAGATCTAACTCAGATAGAGTCAGTTGGTAGGTAAGATTCAAAGACGAATCTCGGCGAGTTGTAAAGATACAGAGTTCCCTAACTCTGATAATAAAGGTGAACAGTAGTGATGAGTAGATCGAGTCTAAAAGACTAAAAGTATAGGGATAGGAGATCGTAAAGCAAAACGATCATAGAATAGAAATGAATCGTAATATATACGATGAGATCACCCCGTGATCTGATATGGATTAAGCGAATGATTGAAAAGTTTACAACAAAGATTGTTGTGAATTGGTACAAATTCAGGAAAGGATTATGAATATGAGTTAAATGAAATTCGTATTGAGAATGTAGTTAGGATTAAGTGGGGATTTCAATTGAGGACTCATGTCAGCAGCTAGGTCGTATGATTCTTCGTTTGGTAGTTGAATTGTACTTGGTGTAACAACCACTTAGTTTCTGGCACTGATAATCATTGAAATGTTTGTGTCGCGCTATTTCCTATATGCATGTTGAGAAGGTGATTCTTTTCTCATGTGTATAACTGATAGATAGGTTATAGGTAAAGAATATCAGGTTATGTATGAGTTCTTAAAACTCATACTTATGGTACGTTCGTGACTCATAATTATATGAAATGTTTATGAACCCCTCAGTGAATGGGCGCCAAAGGTCTGTCTAGGATACGTTTTTAAACTCATATGATTGTGGCAAGTTCTTGAACTCATAAGTGTGGTAAGTTTGACGAACTGGGTATAGTCTTGTGTGAATAGAGTATTGAGGATAATAGGAATAGATAAATTGATTAGGTAATTGATTATTAGTGGAGACATAGGCTTTCCAAATCTCCTAGCTATGCTAGACTAAAAAATTTTGACATCAAGCTAAAAACGCACTATGTGTTTTTTGAAATGAATTTTATTCTCAACTCCGGGTGACCATTGTGTATGAGTGGACTTCGGGTCACCGACACATCGTTACCTGTTGAGGTAATAAAATAGACTTGAAATGAATTTGGATCGGTTTGAAGAATAGTCTATGCTATTTGCTTCGGCTAGACTTTAATGATTTGAAATATCAAAATATATTTTTAATTATCACTTATGTACCATGTAACCTAATGCAGAGATGATAAAAAAGTTGATGGCGTTGACCGGCCATGACCGGGTGTTTCTGGGTAACCTAGAAACAACCTAGAAACGACCTGACCACGCTTTTGACCGGCTAGATCTTTCAATTTGTTGTTGGTTTGTTGTTTGTGTTGCATCTAGGTTGTAGTCTTGTATATGAACTCTATGTTTATGCCTTAAAATCTCCTAATAATTAGACTAGGTGATTGTAGTGAACGGTCAAACCAAGCAACTCGAGCATGTTCTCTGTTTTCTGGGTAACCCAGAAAACATATGAACATGTCGACTGACATGGTTTGACCGGATCATAAATATTGATTCTGTTGATGTTAATGGTATTTTATGACATAGAACTGTAGTTATGTGGTCTACAACCTGAAAGCTTTATATCACTAAAAGGTTACACGGATTGCAAGTTGTAGAAGTCCAAATATGGCTTGTCTAACTGTTCTTCATTTCTGGGTAACCCAGAAAATGAAGAATAGCTCTGACAGCTTGTTCATGGTTCCAGATCTACTTTGTTATGTGCATGTTAGTTGTTGGATCTTGTAGTCGTGCATTAGTACTACAATACCTGACAAATTACATGCCCAGTAACATCAGGATCTGATCAAAAAGCTTGGTCAAACTCGATACCTTGCACACTGACTATGAAGATCTGGGTTTCATGAGGAACACAAAGAACACCTATAACGACGGTTTTGTCGCTATAGGCAGTCTTTAGCAACACTTTTATTACAATTAATTATTTAAAATTCAGAAAATTATTTAAAAATAGTAATTAATTTTTGAAAATTACAAAAAATAAGTTTAAAAATTATTTTTAAGTTATAAAAATTAAATATTAATAATTTGAAATATTTTTCATAAATATTAGTATTTATTTAAATATTATTGATAATTAATTTATTTATTAAATGCATTAAATAAATTAATTAAAAATAATTTTATTATATTAAAAATTATTTTAAATAATAATAAGGTTTTTAAAAATAGTTGAAGTTATAAAATATAACTTTCAATATTTAAAGGTAAATTTCATTAATTAATTATTATTAATGATATTAAAATTATTTAATAATTATATTAAATAATTGAGTTTAAAAATGATTTTAATATTAGAAAAATCATTTTAAATGAAAATAAAGTGTTTAAAGATATTTTAAGTTATAAAATATAACTTTTAATATTTAAAGGATAATTTCATTAATAATTTAATATTAATGATTATTAATTTATTATTAATGATATTAAATTTATTTAATAATAAATAGTTTAAAAATAATTTTTTTAATTTAAAAATCATTTAAAGAGGACATAAATGAATTAAAAATATTTTAAGTTATAATTAATGACTTTTAATATTTGGATAAATAGTACATTAATAATTAAATATTAATGATAATTATTTAAAAATGATTTTAAATGTTTTAAAAATCATTTAAGGGTAATATTAATACTTTAAAAATATTCTAAGTTATTTTAAATAACTTTAATATTTTGGAAATGATTTCATTAATAGTTTAATATTAATTAAATATTAATGATAATAGAATTGTTTGATATTTAAATCATTTAATAATGATTCCGGTGTTTGAAAATGCATGATAAATTATAATAAATGTTTAAAAATTATTATAAGTCATTAAAAAATAATATGACTGATACTTACAGATATTGAATTTCGGGACAGAGTCTTAGACTCGATAATTACCCGATAAAGCCGTCGGTACACCGACATGTTTCAGAAATTGATCTGGACTTAGATAATTTGATTAGTTATGTGCTTATTTGTGATTCAATGGTTGTTAAACATATGTGATAATGTGATTAGGTTATGTGTTGACTGTAATAAGCAGTGCTATGTGTTATAATATGATATTCTAATCAGTAAAATGATCTTATTACTGATAGGTGTTAAATAAAAGATAAAACTAAGTTGCAAATTGTAAGCAGCGCATCAGGCAAGTATCCTACCTTTGCATTTTCTTTATGCAATGGACATGAGTAAGAATGTTTTAGAATTATATTATTACTGTACAGATTATTAACCATATATTATATACGCTTATTGATTATCAACATGTTAGTATATTGTAATTCAGATATATATTTTGTTCGTTAATTTTTATAAATGGTTATACAAGTGTCTCCACTTGAATAATCATTGCATTTAATCACATGTTGATACACCTTTATCAATTACCTGTATATATATGTTGAATTATAGATTATGGTTGAACAAGATAAAACCTTTGATTTGGAACCCAGACAAGTATGAACATCCCTACACGGGAAAATTTTTATGCGCCCAAGGCGGACAGAGTGAACGATACCCTCGTTCTTGCATGTAGTGTTGATCAATACAGGGTACAACGGGCTGATCACCTCCGTGCCCGTAAGTCATGACGGTTTACAGATGAAGTTCTGTTTAATCTTTTCGAAAATGAAAACAATGTTCATAGTATGTCAATTTAACCCTATTTATAGTCATTATGTAGTTTCAAAAATTTGAAAAAGGATTGTTATGTTTTTATTATCAGGCCAGATTACTTCACAACTATTGACTTGTTGTAGAAGGGTAGTATAAAGAAAACATTTAAATTCTTCCAACTTATATATATATATATATATATATATATATATATATATATATATATATATATATATGCTATTACTTACTGGGCACTCAAATGCTCATCATTGCTTAATTTAAATGTTTTCAGCTAAGTGTGAAGAACCAGAAAGCTTATGCAGAAACAAAGGGAAAGGAATGCTAACCAAATAAGATTTGTGGTAGTTTATGTATTAGTTTGATATTATTAAGATAAATATGATATATATTATCTATCATGGGTTATAAAGAATGTTTAAAAGTTACGTACTTGGGATTCAGACTCTGATAATTATGTAAATTAAGTTGGTATCTATATTATTGTTATTATTATTAGTATTATTCTGCTCATAGAAATGGTATCGTGAAGCACCGAGTTCGGGTTTCAAGTATCCGAATTTGGGGGCGTCACACTAATTACCTACTATGTCTGTAAGTTAAGACGGGTTGCAGATGAATTTCTGTAAAACCTTTGCGAAAATGGCAGACAATAGTCTACAAAACCCTCAGCAATATTTAAATTTTTTTACTCTTGTGAGGAATGTATTGGGTAGCATGTGATGCTATGTATAAATGGTGTAAGATAAATTTCAGGGATAAAATTTTTAGAAGAAGGGGTGAATGTGACAACCCGAGAATTTGGATATTTATAAAATCTTAACATATTAATTTAAGGTTAAATAATAAACCTAGATAAGAAATAAGTGAATGGATTAGAGATTTTTAGTAAGGAATTTTGTGAATTTCAAAATTCTTTTGGTGAATTATTCAGGATTAAGGGTATACGTGAATATATTCTGTGTATATGGTATTATATGTGTATAGTTTGTGATTGAAGGTCAAGGGTTGACCAGATAAGATATATCAATGCCAAACCCTAATATCATATTCGAACGTCAACGTTCAGCTAATTCTTACGATTTATAAAAAACCCTAAAACCGATTCTGAAAAACCCTAATTTCAGTTCCAAAAATTTGAAACCCTAATTTGGGGACTTAAATGCAATGTATAATGTTTTTGTGTATTAATAACAAATTTAATTAGGGATAACCCTAATGATTAATTAGAATTCTAATAATTAGAAACCCTAATTATTAAAAACCTTAAGTTGTAAATTAGAAACCCTAATCCAATTAGGAAACCTAATTTCTAAATTAGAAAGATTATTTTTCAATTTAAAACCCTAAATCTTAGGTTATAAACCCTAATGTACAATGATGAAATTTAATTGCTAAATTAGCAATTTTAATTAGGAAATGTTAATCCTAATTAGCAAGCTTGATTTATGATTAGTAAATTTTAATATAATTAGATAATTCTAATTATAATTTAGAAATATTAATTTTCTATTCTTGGAAACCTAATTTGGAAATCCTAGAATTGTATTTTTAAAACCTAAAGGGCTAAACCCTAAATTCTAAGGGTTAAATCCTAAACCCTAAACCCTATGGGGTTAAATCCTAAACCCTAAGGGTTTGGACCAATTATATAAATGCCATTAAATTTAAAAGTCTAATGACTATTTTGCCCTTTTTTGTATTTTTATAAGTTAGCTTACAAAATCTTGTCATATCTTTAGGTTGGTGACGAACCCTAGCCCTAGCCTAGCATGAGACTTATTTGTCCAAAAGCAGCCACCAATTGCCAACTAGATACATTGAATCAAATAGATCAAAGATTTAAAGTAAAGAAAATCTTAATTTACTTCTCATTATTACCAAGCCACACTCTCTCATCCATTTCAAAAATCTAAAGTGGGAGAGAGAGAGAGAAAAGTTAAGCTATGTTAGCCTCTTATCAAGCCAAGAACAGCAATCAAAAGTCAGAAATCAAAGATCAAGACTGAAAGGTATAAAAACCCTAAACCTAGAAATCTTTTGATTTGATATTAAATGTTGTTGTTTATTGGTTAAAGTTATGTTAGAGGGTGTCATTTGATGATCTGGGTTGCTAAAACATAGATCCATATCATTTAGATGCTCGAAATTAAAGTTTTTAAAAACTATTTTTGAACCTTTATGAGTCGTCTGACAAGCAAATGTCAAGGCCTGTAAATTCTTCTGTATTAGTTGTTTGTGGTGTTTGAAGTTATAGATATATTCTTTGCTATGAGAAGAGTAGACAGGAAGTGGAATCATATCCATACCATGTCTATATCTCAAGATATAGGTGGTCAAACATGGTTGACCAACCATGGGAGACTGTTTCTGGAAAACCCAGAATTTCCAGGTTTTGTCTGACAAGTTTTTTAAGGCCATGAATCTTGCTGTTATTTACTTGTTTGGCCATGTTTTTGCTTTCATGTTGTTGTTTGATATGTAGACTACATAGTAAAGTCATTATATCGCATAGATCATAACCGGAATGAAAAATAATCGCAGTCAAACTAGCGTTGACCAACTTACTGGGTTCCATTTATAGAAAACCTAGATTCTTCATGAGCGAGTTTTCTGGCAAGGTTTGACTGGCAATCATCTCTTAAGATCTGTTGATATTTGACTGAAAAAATGTTTTATAATTGTTCTTTGACATTTATACTACAAATAGGAACCATTAGAACATACTGAGTATACTTGGAATTCAAGATATAAGGACATAAAGTAGCTAACTCGAACTGATCTTCATTTCTGGAAAACCCAGAAATGAAGAACAATTTCTGACAATGATTTCTGGAGCCCCGATCTTGCTGATATGTTGTAGAATGGTCATGAACTTGGTAGTCTATGGTAGTATTACATAAGTACTACAACTTGAAAACAAAATGCAGCCCAGAAAGCAACAAGAACACTGATCTATTTGTGGTCAAACAATGTACCTTAGTGACTGATAGGATTTCTGGGTTCTTGCTCAAGAACATCTATAGTGACGGTTCTGTCACTATAGGGCCATTTATTAATTATTAAATTCCGAAAATTAATTATTTTAATTAATAATTTGATAAAAATAGTTTTTAATTATTAAAAATACAAAATAAATTCTTAAAAATTATTTTAAAGTCCGAAAATTAGTTTTTAATGATTTTGAGCATATTTCATAAATATTTAATATTTTTGGAATATAAATGGTATTTAATTTATTTAATTATAATATTAAATAAGTTATTTAAAAATAATTTTAATACATGAAAAATCATGAAAAATTATATTATGGTATGAGAAAATATTTTAAGTTATTTTTAATAACTTTTAATATTTTGTGATGAGTTTCACTAATTAATTAATATTAATGGTAATTAATTTATTTAATAAATATATTAAACAAATTTTGGAAAAATAGAATTTATGATTTAAAAATCATATAAAAATGATTTAAGTGTTATAAAAATATTTTAAGTTTTAAAATATAACTTTTGATATTTTGTCATGAAAATATTAATATTTTAATATTAATAGCATTTATCGAATAAAGGATTTAATTGTTTAAAAATCATATAAATATGATTTTAAAGTATTAAAAAAATACTTTGAGATATTATAAATATATTATAATATTATGTTATGATTTTTATTAATATTTAATATTAAATAAATATTAATGATAAAGAAATTACGTGGTATTTAATTATTTTAAATATGCTATTAACAATTGAAAATTTATGATAAATGGTAATAAATATCTGAAAATTATTACGAGCTTATGAAAATTATTTTGACTGAGAATATAATTATCTGAGATAATTGTTAAGTGTTAGGCAGAGTTTAATTGAACTTAAACTAGGTATTTGTCCGACTAAGCCGTCGGGATGTCAGAATTATACCGAACTCGACTCATACTGTAATAGTTTGACTTGAGGTTAAGTTTTCTGCGTTTTATAGACTGATAGGGTTATGTGATAATGTGATTAAGATATTTTAAATACTATGATGATATTATTCTAACTGGTATATCGATATTATTTATATATTAGGTTCAGACAAAGCTTATTAAATTGCATAGTGGTAATCCACGGTTCAAGCAAGTTTTTCTTAACTCGATCTCGAGTTATTTATTCAAGTATAACTGGTGGTTAATCATTGCTGATTGCCATGTCTATGATTTGTTAAATTGTACTATATGTACATTGCATGTATCCATCAGGTATGAAAGGCTGATCACCTTTATTACCATTCGGTCCATATATTGTTATTCATGTTCAATGTTCGTTCAGTTATGAAAATTTGTTCATGCTAGTTCACAACTATATTTTAGAACTGTAACCAGCTTTTGTTCAATTCTTCCAATCATGATATATCTTTAATTCATTGAACTTAAACTTGCTGGGCAAACTTATGCTTACCCTTGCTATATCATGATAAACATTGCAGATAAGGCGAATACGTTCGGATACAGGAAAGGATTAAGCCAAGTTCAGCTTGGGAATTTTTTTTTATAGGCAGCTAATAGTATAGTATGATAAAAATGTTATATGTTAGTCAGGTTATGAATTTTGTATATGTGAAGGTTACTCTACCTTGGGATTAGTGTGTAAATGTATTGTATAAGCAATTTATTTTTATATCTTCCGCAATAGTTATAGAATTAGCATACCAAGATCCTTGGGGATTTGGGACCCTGGTTCGGGGATGCTACAACATTCTGATACATATTATAAAAATACATCAAGTAGGTTCTGATATTTCTTCAAGTTCTCATTTCAAATCATTTAGTTTTGAATTACATAGCTCTATGTTGGATTATTTACATCAACAAGGATTAACAGCTTCTTTTATCAAAGGTTCAATGTTTATAAGTTTTTAAACCTTATATTGGTACTAACAAGCCTTTAATACGCATGTTCACATGTATCTATCTCATTTACATAGACATAGCATAGTTTATTTACTTGAAAACTTATTTTAAACCATACATGAAAGGTCCAATTCATGCTTAGCTAGATGATGAACATATTCGTCATATCTAGAGGCATAAGGCGTTTAGTTTACTTTTAAAATTAAATTTAGTCCAAGTTAAAGCAACTAGGTGCAACTTTAAATCTCATTTCATAGCTAACTAAGCAATGTATGTATGTTATCACATTTAGAACTTGAAGTACACAAGTTACTTTAAGTTCATTCTCAAAGTTTTAAGTTTTCTTTAGAAATCATTTTCAACAAAGTAAAGGAACATTAAATCACTTCTCTTGCTTAGGTATACTCATAACTCAACAATATTTATGTGTTAAAATATCATAACTTCAAAGAATCAAGGTTCATCAATATTCATTTTTAAAACTCCAAGTTTCTTTTCAAAACACATACTAAATCATGTTAAAACATTCCATTATGAGTAGGATAATCTTATATATCATGTCTATTATCATGCATATCCATGTTTTATCACTTAGAATAATACATTCCATCGTTGGGAGCACTACACTTGCATACGTGCATGCCCGACGCCTTCTAATTGCCTTCTAATACACACCAGTCCTAAAGATAACTATTTTAACGCATTCTAACGACTTCAAATTGAAAACCTTAGAGACTAAAAGTTGTAGGTCTATTCGTTCTCGTTCTGGATCATTCTGAATCGCTTCAATCGGAGTCCGCATGAAAATGTTATGGCCATTTTAGCAAAATAGGTCAAAATAGTCACACATGTCACACTTTTGGGCGAGACCGCGCCCAATTCCTTCACACTCCAGCGCGCTCGCACCTCTTGGCAGTACCCAGTTGCGCGCCCGCGCTCCTGGGTGTAGCGCCCACGCTTGGCCTCACCCAGTTTACAATTTTTGCCATAACTTCCTCATTTTAAGTCAGAATTAGTTGGTTTTGGAGTCGTTGAACTCGTTAAACTCTTAGCGACTCATCTACAAAATAATTATAACACTTTCAAAAACATTAACTAACAAAAATATTAATCCAAAACTCATGTTCATACTAAATTTTCATGTTTTAACAAATTTAGTGATTTCATTCACTACGAATTCGTTTCCAAACAAAATTGGTCCGTTTAACTCTCGTTGTTTTTGTTTCTAACTGCATTAACAACATCTAGCAACAATTCAAGGATTACAACAACCCTTAGCCATTAATTTGTGACTAAAAAGTGAGTATTTCTTGACAGTTTTAAGAAATTGTAAAACTTAGGAATCAAGAACATATATGTTAGAATTATTACCTCTTAATTGCTCCAATTTGTTAACCACAGCTCTTCAATCCTCCAATTGCACTTAATTCTACTATCCTTCCTTAACCAAATTCTTAGACATCTTAACAAACGGGAACAAGAAAAGGAGGAGCTCTATTTATAGAGAATTCTTTACAGAGTCCATAGCTTTGCCTCAAAGATTAAACTAATGGAAGAAGGAAGAAGATGTTGGACAAGAAGGAGTTGGTGAACCACTCTTTCTTCCTCTATTCCCGTAGCCATCATCAGCTCTAAATTTCATCAATACAGTAGACTAGGCCAATGGCCAATATATACACGCGAGTAAGGAAAATGACTAAGAAATTGGGACGTAGCTTTTTAGCTTAATGTTTTAGTAACAAGGTCACTTAATGAACCAAGGTTATTTCCTTTTGGGGCTCCTTAAGTCAATTATAATGACTTAGTATTACTACATTAAATTAAGTTATGGGCACATATATACACATATATATGTACCTACCCACATATAGGAAATATACTTATATTTTAAATATACATCAATATAATCTTATATCTCATGTACATTGAGCTGGTCCAAATAATATTTTAATTGGGCTAAATATAATTCAGTTGGGTACTTTCAACCCATTATTTCCTGTCATACTTTAATATCACAATTATTATTATCAATCATATATTATCTTTCCATTAATTCTCCTTTAATAATTCCGGTTAAACCTTTAGTCTGATTTAACTTTAATACTCATGCCCCTTTATTTAAGATAATTATTTTCCTTAAAATAATTAATATGTACAATACCAATTATTATACTATAATTCTTTAATTCCTTTTTTTCGACAAATTATCCCAACACATTTTAGTTCGCCATAATTTAATTATTACTTAAAGCACAAATCTCGAACCAATATCTATTTATAATTATATTGGTTTTCTTCTATTATCCTTCACTTATTTTCTATTATCATCTTTCAAATATTAAATCATTTCATATATTATCATATTATGAAAATACCAAAATTAATTAACATAATCATTTAATTTTCTTCATGTAAAGCACATATATTAATTCACTATTTTACTTAAGTGAATTTTTCCTTTCATTCAATTTACAATCACGCCACTGCCACACAAGGCTTTAATACTCAAATTATATTATTCCATAATATAATTTTAAACTTAATTTAAGTTAACCAATTTTTATTCTTGTTTAGTTAATTTCCATAACTAACTCTCATTCAATTCATGCTTTGCTATCTCAATCCATTCATGGACACTATAAATATCAAATATGACCCATATGATAACATATTAGCCACTAATATAAAATTTATATAGTTAAGATTACACAACTCATCAGATTACATAAACTCATCATGAACTGTGTACAGACCAGCGCGGCCGCGCTGGTCTTAAGCTTGAGAGTGGCGCGGTCGTGCCACCTTAAGTTAGGACGCAAACATGTTATACTTCAACAGAAACATAACTTAACTCGCAAATCCTTTAACATGCTCCCTATATGCTATCTCATTATACTACCCAAAATAAATCCCCAATGACTACATTCTTCAATAATTGAGAGATTAAACTTCAAGTTCAACTCTTCTTTCTTTAATCTATACATTTAACCATATCCCAATATTAGTCAATAAATCTCTAACTAATATTTATCTAAAGGTATATCGATTTTCTTCTCTCGTCAACAACGTACATATATACAAGTTCCAACCTAGCACACATCGAGTCTTTAATGGTATTCAATATAGTACACTGAGTGGTTTCCCACAAACAACCAATATATTAGTTTCTGTCTCGCCTACACTATTTTCACAGTAAGTTAGACCGGTTACTAATTCGTATATACCTTTGCTCTCTGAAGGAATCGTTTAGCCTAGCTCCTATACATCCACCATTAAAGGTACGGTTGCACTGCCTTAGACTTGATACTTACTCGTACATATACTCAAGAAATTGGTGATTATCAAAGATATTTAATGTCACCAACTTACTATGATAAAATAATTCTATAAACTATTTAATGTCGATAAATAAATCTTATCCATCTTCTTACTAATCCATCTTCTGCAATTTATAACAAATATATAATAGTGATATATATTTATTAAACACAACATCACTTATTACATAGCTCATATTATTCTATGTAACACAATACTACATACCTCACAATGCATATATATATATCTTATTCAAACCCTTCTCATGCCTTAAGAATTTTATTTACTAAATTCTTATTTTAATATTTTTCTAAAAATTCGGGTTCTTACATCTTCTCCCCCATATAAGGATTCTGTCCTTGGACTCACTGAAACCTTCTCTACTCGGTGCTATTCTGAATATTATATATTCTTTTGAATAATTTTATCAATTCTCTTTTCGGAAGTTTTTATTATTATAACTTTCTCCAATGCATTCTACCACTTTTTGCTTTCTAAGGAACATTCTACTTACTACATTCATCCTTCAAAAGAGTAAGAATATTCCACAATTTTTCAATAATCGGGAAGTAGTATGAAAAATCTTAGATTCCAAATTATGCGAGGGGTCACAAGAGTTTATCACCACAATGTTTTTTTAACTCCTTAAAGGTTACTTCCTAAGGTTTTCCCCACCTAAGGTTCATAACCTAAAGCTCTGATACCAACTTCATTTCCACAGGATTTGGTGCTCACTATCCAAAATAATTACCATCTAATTACCCATAGTCAATGATAACGAAATAACTTAAATAATTTAAACAATAATCTTCTTCATTAAAGGGTAACATTAACTTTAAACAATCCCAAATAATCTAACCTTAAACTATTACATAAGTCTGCGGAATACATCACAAAATAACATAGGACTTATAACATAAATAAGTAAATTCAAATAAGTCTTCATCACTTGGACACCTTGCCCTTTCCTTTGCTAGAAGACGGCTCATCAAAATTTTCAACTTTAGCTGCAGTGTTAATTGCAAGAGTGAGCAAACAATTGCTCACTAATATAAAGAATGATAATAACATCAACATAAGGGTAAGCAATGATTACTGAATAATAGAGAACTTGTTCTATGAATCAAGAATAGAAAAAAAGCTCAAGATTTATATATGAGGGTCTTAAGAACACGAACTATGTCCCCGATAATTAGGTATTTTTACCCCAACCTTAACAGACATTTAGACTATACAGACCCTTCCTTATGTACTTAGGGGGATCAGCCCTTTGTACCATGTATTGTACACAAACATCTAAACGCTAAAGCATACATAGTCCCCTATATTAGGGTTGTTCATCTCAGTTTGACTTTAGGATTTCCGCACTAAAGAAAGTTTAGTTTAGAACTAGCTTATCAGTGATTCTAGAATTTTAGAACACTTATCAAATATAGATTAGTCCAACCAATTATTGGTTTGTTTGTTATTCGAAGGTTCAACACAGTAATATGAGATTGAATGACAATACTTAAGTTAAGACTGAATAATAACAACATACAATTAAATAAACATGGTATATACAAAGTATTACATCCAAAAGAGTTAGAAACTCATTCGGGACAATAATCTTGAACAATTTATGTTTAAATAGCAAGAACAACAGTTAGGAATGTAGAACTAAGTCAATGTAAAGAATTTGAATACAAGAGCTCGCATAATCATAAACGAGATAGAATCAATAAACTTGCTCAACTTAAATATAAGGTTTAGGAACTTGCACAATGATAAATTAGGGTTAGAGAACTTGCTTGACAACAAAAGATAAATAGAGTTATGAAACTTGCATTCATTATAAAGAGAATGATGTTAAGAAACTTGCCTCGGGCGTAAGCTACACAAGTTTAATAAATGTTCGCCAAACACCCTACATATACCATCAAAGTTGCACCATCGGTTAGCTATACTATCATTAACCTTATAAGTTTGGTTCAATTCTCATAACCATAAACTTAAGGTCTAACCATATTGGTTAAATACACAACACAAATATGAAAACTCACTATCATATAATATAAAGCTTTAGCATTCACCTCTAACTCTTATAAACACCGAATTTCAATCATTATATAACTTGTTAAGTAATTACTTACAAATCTTAATTTTTTTTATTACAATACATTACAATCTATTATTATATCTTATGGTATGATTAACATCTTATTATACATACTAGACTAGGTTATAACAACATATCATAAACTATAATCTAAAAAAAACACCGTCTCTGCTCAGGGTACGGTGCAGCTGCGCTGCCCCAAGCCTTAGCACCGGCGCAGCTGCGCTGGTGCACTACCTTAGAAACACAACAAGCGTAGTTCCTCTGTTTCTGACTTTGGTACCAGCGCAGCTGCACTAGTACGCAGACAGAAACTGCAGCAGCTTCCCCTGTTACAATCCAAACTCTATTTTTTTCTCAAATTTTACACCAATTCACCATATTCAAAAGCTATACACTTACTACAACATTGTTAAGCATAGATATAACACTTCTAACAACAAAATAACCAATTTTTTAAGGATTAAACCATGTTTTTGTTGTTTTTTCTATTTTCAACACATTTAGCGAATTCAATCACCAAATCTCCAATTCTTAATCAAATTACACCATTCAATTGTGTTGTTTTCGTTTCTGAATGTATTAGCTATATCAACTATCAATTTACAAATTCTATCATGAACCCTTAACCAATTTTTAGTCTCAAATTGAACCAAAATATACATACTATCTCATATTTCCAATTTCTTCATTTTAAATAATGATTTCTACGAATTTAATCATTAAAAATTGTTTGTAGATGACAACTAACAGATTCTACAAGATTAAACATACATATAATCAATATCTTAAACAACAAAAATCCAAATTATAGAGAATAATCATTGAGAAACAAAAACTTGGAAATTAGAAGTAAATTACACCTTTATCCTTGATTACTGAAGAAAAAATGATAGAGAATTGCTAGTTTTCCTTTGGTACTCCAACTCCTTTCCACTCTCTCAATTTCTCCGTGTTTCTCTCTTGTTCTTCTCCTCTATCCTCTGTACTTAGTTTTTTTAAGGAAAACATGTAATATAGCCCACTACACTGTGCGCTCAAATAAACTGATAAACGTGGTTATCAGTTTTATCAAGCCAAAAGTCTTTGGTTGTTATATTAACCAAAAGCCACAAGGCATTGTTTGGTTTGCACAAAACTCACCCTTTCTAATTTATTTTTATAACACTTATATTATATAGTTCCTTTTATCATACACTTATTTAATTAATAACACCAATTACAATTATAATCCCCATTGTAATTATATTTATGCTTAACAAATTATTACACATCTAATTTAATTATTAAATTAAACTAGAACATCATTTTATTTTATTTAATTAATTCCTTAAATATTATACAATTCATTTAATTTAATTATTTCATTAAATTAAATCTTCAAATAATAAAATTAATTTTCATTAATTTAGTTAATATACACACTTAACTAAATTATTACACCACAATTTCATAGATTAATTATTTATCTCAATAAATAAACTAATTAAAATATTTATTTAATTCAATAAATATTTAAAATTAATTACAAAATTCTCGTTCGTTACATCCTTCCCTCCTTAAAATAATTTTGTCCCCAGAATCACGACTCAATAAATTTATTTGTCACATTCTTCATTCCTTAACATGATTCTATCCCTAGAATCGCCATACAAGATCAAGCAAATAACATATGATAATTTTTCATCATAACATCTTCAAGTTCCCACGTAGCTTCTTCAGCATTGTGGTTTCTCCAAATTACCTTAACAGAAGGTATCACTTTATTTCTTAATACTTGCTCTTTTCTGTCAATAATCTGAACATGAAATTCTTCATAAGACAAATCTTTGTCAAACTGTAATGGTTCATATTCTATAACATGTTTATAATCGGACTTATATAGCCTTAACACTGAAATATGGAAAATATTGTGACTATGTTCTAATTTCGGAGGTAGAGCTACCTCATACGCTACTTCACCAACTCGTCGTAGCACTTCAAAAGGTCCTATAAACCTTGGGCTTAGTTTCCCCTTTTTACCAAACCCGATTTTCCCTTTCTAGGGAGACACTTTTAAGAAAACAAAACTACCGACATCAAATTCCCGATTTTATCGGTGTTGATCAACATATTTCTTTTATCTATCCTGTGCAGCTATCAATCTTGCCTGAATCACCTTGATGATCTCGACAGTTTGTTGTACCAATTCTGGACCCAATAGTTGACGTTCTCCAATCTTGTCCCAACATAACGGAGTTCTGCATTTCCTATCGTACAACGCTTCGTAAGGCGACATGCCAATACTTGCGTGATAACTGTTATTATAGGCAAATTTAACAAGTGGTAGATGGTCATCCCAATTCCCTTTAAAATCCATAATACATGCTCTGAGCATATTCTCTAATGTCTGGATAGTCCTCTCACTTTGTCCGTCAGTTTGAAGATGATACGCGGTGCTCATTCTCAACTAGGTCACTAAGCATTCATGTAGTCATTTCTAGAAATTTGATGTGAAACATGGATCTCTGTCTGATACAATGGACACCGGGGCACCGTGTTTTAAAATAATTTCTTTCACGTACAGTTTTGCTAATCGAGCTAGATTAAATCTAATCTTTATTGGCAAAAAGTGTGCCGACTTCGCCAATCGATCGACAATCTCCCAGATTGCTTCCTAACCTTGTTTAGTCGTTGGAAGACCTACCACAAAATCCATTGTGATATGCTCCCATTTCCATTATGGTATCTCTAACGGTTGTAACAATTCACTTGGCCTTTGTTGTTCAGCTTTAACTTTTTGACACGTTAAGCATTTTGCCACACATTCAGTAACATCCTTTTTCATATTAGACCACCAAAAATGATGTCTGAGATCTTGGTACATTTTTGCACTTCCAGGGTGAATCTAGTATCGTGAGTTATGAGCCTCACTCAAAATCTTCTCTTTAATTTTCGGTACTAGCGAAACCCAAATTCTCCCTTCGAACCGAAGTAACCCTTTTGAGTCAACTTTAAATTTGTCTTCCTCACCCTTAGACACCTTTGTCCTTATCTTTTCACATTTTCATCTTGAATTTGTGCATTTCTTAACTTATCCACCAATATTGAACTGCTTCCCACCTAAAACAATTTTTTGTCTGATTCTGTCAGATATTTAATTTCCAAATCCATCTTGGCCATCTCTTCTACAAGCCTTTCCTGAGCAGTCAACATCATTAATTTCTCCTGACCCTTTCTACTTAAGGCATCGGCAACAACATTCGCCTTTCCAGGATGATAAAGAATCTTGCAATCGTAATCTTTCATCAACTCCGACCATCTTCTCTGTCGTATATTCAAATCTTTCTTTGTAAAGATATACTTCAGACTTTTATGGTCTGTATATATCTCACACCTCTCTCCATACAGATAGTGTCTCCAAATCTTTAGAGCAAACACTACTGCAGCTAATTCCAAGTCATGAGTCGGATATCCTTTCTCGTAATCCTTCAATTGACGTGATGCATACGCAATTGCCCTGCCATTCTACATAAGCACACAACCTAGTCCTTTATACGATGCGTCACTACATACCATAACATCCATGTATCATCAGGCAATGGCAACATAGGTGCTGAACTCAATCTTTTCTTTAATTCTCAAAAACTCTCCTCACACTTCTCCGTCCAAATAAACTTAACTGCCTTCCTAGTTAAATTCGTCAACGGAGTTGCGATCTTAGAAAAGTCTTGAATAAATGCCTATAGTAACCTGCCAATCCTAAGAAACTTCTTACTTCTGACGGTGTCTGTAACTGATTCTAGTTTATTACAGCTTCAGCTTTCGATGGATCTACCAATATTCCGTCCTTATCAATAAGGTGTCCAAGAAACTGCACACATTCTAACCAAAACTCATACTTTGAGAATTTAGCATATAATTTCTCTCTCTTTAACGTCTCCAACGTCACTCTTAAGTGTTCAACATGTTCCTCCTTGGTCTTAGAATACACTAGTATATCATCAATAAACACCATCACAAACTTATCTAAGAATGGTTTAAACACCCTGTTCATCAAATCCAGGAATGCTGTTGGTGCATGGGTTAAACCAAATGACATAACCAGAAACTCGTAATGACCATACCGAGTTCTGAATGCTATTTTTGGTACATCCTCTAGCCTCACCTTCAGCTGATGATAACCACTCCTTAAGTCTATCTTTGAGAAATATCTTGCTCCCTTCAGTTGATTGAACAAGTCATCGATCCTTGGTAATGGATACTTATTTTTAATTATGACCTTATTCAATTCTCGATAATCAATGCAGAGCCGCATCGATCCATCTTTCTTCTTAACAAATAACACCAGCGCTCCCCATGGCGATACGCTCGACTGAATATACTTTTTGTCCATTAATTCTTGCAACTATACCATCAACTCCTTCATCTCTACTGGGGCTATTTTATATAAGGCTTTAGATATCGGGGCCATTCTTGGTACTAAATCAATCACGAACTCAACCTCTCTATCCGGCGGAAGTCCAGGTAAATCGTCTGAAAATACATTTGCAAAATCAATAATAATCGGTATCTTTTCTAACCTCACACTCTTCTTCTGTGTATCGACTATGTAGGCTAAATATCCCAAGTATCCTTGTCTCAGTAACTTCTTGGTTTGCATCACTGTCAGACAACTTGCTTATTAAGGTAACTTGCTACCATAAAACACCACCTTTGACGAAGTCATAAGGTTAACACATTTCTTTTAGCAATCAATTACTGCCTCATAATTGAATAACCAATCCATTCCCAGTATAACATCGAATTCCCAAAGTTTAATTGGTATCAAATCCACCATCATCTCGTGACCCTTTATAACCACTCTACAATTCTTGTATATAAACCTAACAGGAATCACTTCCCTATTCGCAATCTCTATGCCTAAGGGGAAATCAAATTCTTCTTAAAGCAAATCTAAATTCTGAGCAAAATGCTCGGATATAAATGAACAAGTAGCACCTGAATCAAATAACACATAAGCATTAATACCATTAATCAGAATGATACCTAACACCACATCCTTTGACTGTACATCATCTTGTACGGTCATATTGAAAGTCCTAGCAGTAGGTCGACTCGATTGCATTGGTCCAGTGATAGTTAAAGTACCACCACTGTTGTTTCCTTTTCCTCCACTTGCGCTTCCCGCTATCTTTTTAGGGCAATCATGAGCTATATGATCCTTTGACCCGCAAGTGAAACAAGCTCTCTTCTTTAGGCCAAAATAGTTTAGTACAATATGACCCTCCTGACCACAATTGAAACACAGCCGCTTTCCTTTCAAACACACCAGGGTGGTTCTTCCCGCAAGTAGCACAAGCTTCAAGCTTCTACTTTTTCTGACTTCTTTGTTGTCCTCCCGTATTCGAATTTTCATTCCATTTCCTCTTCTGGTTGTTATTTCCACCATTGCTTCCACCAACCTTGCTTTCATTCTCATTATTTTTCTTTTTTTGCTCTTGATTATATTTGGTTAATGCATCGCTTCCACCTTCCGTGATAATTGCCTTTTCCAATACCGTTACAAACGTGTTTAACTAGAACATTGAAACCTTGTTATACAGCCAGGGGTTCAACCCTTGTTCAAACCTTGTTAACATACACTCATCGGTATTAACTTGATACGTAGAAAACCTTGCCAGCTCATTAAACTTTGCAGCATACTCTGGCACATACATGGTTCTTTTCTTTAGCTCCAAAAATTGAACTTCCAACTTATTCTGGGAACTAGTCGGAATGTACATTTCGGAAAAAAATTTCTTTGAACCTAACCCACTCTACTATTCCCTATCCCCCAGAAACCTTATTCGCCTACAACCAATAGCTAGCTTCGGACTTTAACATAAATGTTGCGAAACCAGTCTTGTGATCCTCGTTGACTCTGGCAATGTCAAACACCTTCTCCATTTCTATGATCCAGGTTTGGGCCTTAACTGGATTCACCGACCTTTGAAACTTCGGCAGTCCAACCGCTTTGAAGTCCTTGAAAGTCGTGATTTGAGCTTGCAGCTGATTCGCGAGTGCTCCCATTAAAAAAGTCACCAACTGCTGAACCGTGTTAGCATTGGCCCGTTATTATTGTTAGTAGACCCCTTATGAGGTGGTTGTTGGCGTGGTTGTCTTCTTCTAGGAGGCATTTTAAGTTAAAATATATGTTTATTAGTTCACTATTCAATTCCTTGAATATTTTAAAGTTTAACTTTAAACACTCTAAGATTAAAGCTTAACACATAACATTTCAATAAACTTTGACATTTATTTATTCATTGCTTTTCATAACATACTAAGGATAGCATCTTTGTTATCAACATCAACTTTCCTGAACTAGACAAGTTTCAGGATCACATACTCATCCTACCCCTTTATTTATCTCAAAATAAGGGACTTACAATTGATTTAATCACATATTTAGTTACACATCTTATTATTCTTCCTATCTCGGCATATTAAGACGTCGAGAGGCTTCTCTACGCTCTTCCTCTATAATACGATAAGCCATCCTATGATCCATCATATATCAAGGCAAGTCTTCAAATTGAGGTGGGTAATAAAAGACTCGATCCTGGGCCCTATCGATCGCATAATGAAAAACATAATCCATTTAATTCATATTAGTCTTCTTCGTCTGAACCTTGGCTTCAGCACGATCTGCACGCTGAGTAGCCTTCATCCAAGCGTCTTTCGCTCTTGCACGCTTAGCTGACTCCTCCTTCAAGTCGTCATTCAACTTTTCCACTTCAGTCTTCACCTTCACATTCTCAGCCAATAGCTCCTCTTGATGTCCCTCTATGTGAACTAGGTTCCACTCCGTGTTTCCAAGTCGTGAGTCAAGTTCCTGAATTTCCACATCCTTCTATTCTATAGTAGCCTGACGCATGTCAGCCAACTCCTTCAGCTCCTCAATCTTATCCTGTAACTCTATGTTTCGGCCATACAGCTCATCATACATCTCAGCTGATATGGAGTTTGGTGGAAACTCCACAGGATCCTCTTCCTCATCCTCCACCTCTATATCCTCAGAGTCCTCCTCCTCAGGATCAGACACAGGCTCATTCTCCTGTTCTTCCTTGGTAACCAACAGAGAAGGCTTCCTTTGGATTAATTGTTCCCGCACAACGTGGACATCTCGGGGTTCCTCATCTCTAGGCACCTGAGGTATCTCTTCCCTAGCTTGACCGGATCCTTCATTATTAGACATCCTGACAACAAAATACTTTTAAGTTTTATTTATTATGTGACACTCTTCGATACTCGCGAGTACATAAGTTATTGATACATAACACATAAAGTCTTTTATTGTTTATCTTTAATGAATTTCCTCAATTCATTCCTTAGAACTCGATAAGAGTTTATCACCACTATGTTTTTTTTATCTCCTTAAAGGTTACTTCCTAAGGTTTTTCCCACCTAAGGTTCATAACCTAAAGCTCTGATACCAACATGTGACACCCCCAAATTTGGGTACTTCATTTCCACAAGATTTGCTGCTCACTATCCAAAATAATTACAATCTAATTACCCATTGTAAGACCCTGAATTTTATGAAATAAAAGTATTCAATTTTTCTTATAATTACTATTTAGTAAATGGTTAAATTGATAAATGTTAAAGTTAAGGGTGATATATGAATTTTTTTTCAAAATACACAAGTGGTTATAAAATATTCATTGTTGTCGGGGAATATTCGTTTGGTCATGAAATATTCTTTCTGTCGGGGAATATTCGTACGACGGCGCAGCCTTTTGTGGGCCCCATAACAGAATAACTGTCGGATGAAAAAAAAAGATAAATTTGAGTTTTTACAAATAACGACGTAGTTGTTACCGTTAACACTGTTGGAATATCCGGTGGTTAAAATAGAGTAATACGCGTTATTGCACAGTAGCACACGGTATTGCACAATATTTTTGAAATTATTGATTCTTACGTAAGAAGGCACTACTCAATAATTGTTACAGTAATTACTGTTCAATATTTTATTTTATTGATTCAATAATTGCTGCGTTGATATTTTATATTATTGTTGTTTCAATAATTGTTGCTGCACAGTTTTTTCCATTATCAGATCAATAATTCATATTATTTAAATAATATTATTAGATAGCATTATTGGCAATGTCTAAAAAGTTTTGTCTAAGGAGAGGTTTGGTCATCTAATTGCGCGCTAATAAGGAGAAATCCTTATTGGAAAACCCCCTCTTTCCTAGGAACGGCCTGGTTGTCATAAATGTGATTCTGTAATATTATTTATGAATAATTAATTATTGATTCATATGATAAGAAAATATTTATTTTACATGGATATAAATGAGGGATATATTTTTGTGGTTAAAATTGAATGAGTTAATGTTGAGGTGTTTTATCCGTATTTTTGTCGGAACGGAGGTATTGAAAATCAAATTAGGGTTTTTGAGATATTTTGCGAGGGTTATAATTTTTAATCCGACCGTTGGATCGTGGTAATATTTGGATATGTTATACATATATAAGTTGACTATATGTTCACAAATTTTGAACCATTAAAAATAAACGTATGATTTATTATGAATTTTGCGAGATGACTGGTTCAGAAATTGTTGAAGTTTCGGAATTGATCATTTTGGTGGAAAATTCTAGAATTGGTGGGCCTCGCTCTTGGTTGGTGAAGAAATGTGCTGAGATTTTTATTCAAATGTGGTGGGTGGGAATAGTAGCAGGTAAAGCCATCAGGTTGCAGGTTAAGTCTGCTTCGGCGTGCTAACATTTTCCTATAAATAGAGGGCTAAGTTAGAATTAAAAATCACACCAGAAACATAAGCTTTCTCTATTTCTTTCTCTATATTATGAAGCATATTTTGTGAGTATTTAGATACTTTGTGAGTTGCTATTCAGTGCAAGTTTCCTTCGGCTTTGCATTCCAGTCAGAAATACTGCACTTTTGAGGTAAGGGATTGTAAGGGATTTTAAGGGTTATTGTGTTTTTCAGTTTCGTAATTCTTCTGACCTTCAGAAAATTCTGGAAAAATTTGAAATGATATTTTGATGAGTTTTATTGATTGTGTCCAAAAATGGTGATTTTTGGATGTATATATTAAGAGTTATGAATTTTACAGAAAAAGACTATTTTAAAAGTAACCGCTTATAACTCCTTGTGGTTAACTCCAAAATTGATGAAATTTTTATTGGAAGTATATCTATATAATATCAGTGTACTTTGTGAATTTCGGAATTTTTGGATAAAAGTACAATTTATGATAAATGTCTAAGTATTCGGCAGTTTTGGCCATATGAAAAATAGTAAATGAGTTTTAAAAATTCTGAGAAAAATATATGTTCAATATGGGACTATATTATGCTAAATCTCAGAAAAGAAATATTTTTGGAACTGATTTGGTATTTTTTATGAAAATAGACTAGTTATGAGTAAATGAATTAAATATGTAATGTGAAGTAAGGAAATTGAAAAAAAGGATTTTATGGCTTGAGAATCCTATATGAGATATATGCAGATTTTTGATGAGGGTTTTTGGTTATTGGTGATGAAATCTTATGAGTTTGGCATTTTAGGATGATTAAATGTATTATTTAGTAAAGTGTAAACAATTAAAATAAATTGTTTATAAATTTGAGAAATGTTATTCTTTCAATATCATTATACCGAAATATTGGTATGAATTTTATTGTGATATTTCTACCTTTTTGTGTCAGGGTTACTATTCACGAGTTACTATTCACGAGTTACTATTCATGAGTTACTATTCACGAGTTACTATTCACGACAAAATTGGTTTCTTTTTCTGACCAAATTATAGTTAATTTATGAATATTACTCTTGAAATTAAATCTATATTTTGATCATATTGTTTTTATTATCATATATAACATTTTTATAACATTTATGTTGAAATTCTCTTTCACTTGAGTGTAAAGATTGGTAGATTGTTGGTATGATCATGACTATGGGTTCTCTTTGGCCAGTAGTACAAAGTTGAATTGTTGACTGGTATGATCATGACCATTAAATTTATAATTGAATATCTTTAGCTTAAGTGCAAAGGTGAAATGATCAACATGGTTATAATTATTGTTTATATAAATTCTGAAATGATTATATATTTCTTTGAGATATTAATATATTTGGCCTGTAGTGCAAATATGAACTGTTGAGAAATATCTTTGGCCTGTAGTGCAAAGATGAATTGTTGATGAATATCTTTGGCCCGTAGTGCAAAGATGACATGTTGTGGAATATCTTTGGCCTGTAGTGCAAAGATGACCTGTTGTTGAATATCTTTGGCCTGTAGTGCAAAGATGGTCTGTTGATGAATATCTTTGGCCGTAGTGCAAAGATGAAATTGTTGGTAAGATTATGAACAGGAACTGTGATTTGGTATAACCATGATCTTTGATGTTTCAGGTAAAGACATGTGATGAAAATTATCTTCGTCCTGGGTGCGAAGAGGAATTTAGAATCACAATTATGATTATGAGTTATTCATATGATTGTGGACCAGAACTGTTGATTGATGTTACATGGATAAATTATTGTTAGTGGATTTTTAACATGGAGAAGATAATAGACTTTATGATCTATTTGACTCTTCTAATGGATTACTCATTCTGCTGCAACTATGGTTGAGAAGTTTTATCATCTACCATATGTTCTAAATCTCTGATTTATTACTGATGAAGGCTATTGATAATTTAATTATCTTTAGTCATGATATTTTTTACTGGGCTAGTTGTGCTCACCCTTCTGTTTCGCAATTCCTTTCAGGTAATAAGAGTGTAGCTGGGTCGAGCGGGGGTAATAAGGAAATAGAACGGTGGTCATCATTTAGGAGTTATATTTGGTGAATCATCTAGGGTGAAGCGAACTCAACGTTGGAAGGGTGTTTTGCCACTATCATACAAGATGTCTAATGACATACAACCTCGTGTCATCATAAGACGGGATTGTGCTCATTCACTTGCTGAGTATATCTACGAGCACTACCTATATAATCTTGGTGTTTGTTTGAAGTATAATTCACGATTAAAGACAGTGGAGATAATGATAAGTCAAGAGAAGACTCACCATTGGGAAGAATATGATAGTAATCTTCTCGTTTTATTTTGGGGTCTATTGGGTCAACCAAGGATAATTCTGTGGCCATATGATATCTATCATAACCTAGACGCATGGCCTCCCATGTACAAAGGTTTCCTTGAGCACTTCCCAAAGATTCTAATTTCTAAAACAGTTTTTGACTATACCTTTATGTAAGGTGTCATTGTGAGGTGCTTTCCACGGTTGGGACATGAGTCACATTTGGTATATATTTGTATCCAAACTCACAGCATATATGTTGTTGTATTTTACACGATAATTGTTGTAATAAAGTTGTAGTTATTTTCTGTACCATGTATTTGGCGACTCAGAATAGGTTGGATGGAATGGACCTGTTTTGGGGTTGTCACAGTTGGTATCAGAGCTTAGGGATATGGTCTCTGGCGGAGATCGAGAAATATAACTAAGAGGGGAGAGATGAGTAAATCCTTCGCTAGTGTGTCCTACCTAAGCTTATTTGTTGGTCAGTCATAATATCGGGATATTATGTGATATGTTAATTTGTTCAATTACCCTTGTTTTGAAGCTGTATTCTAGAATGATATCTGAAATACAGGAGATGAGCAATGGAGAAATCATGATGATAGGAAGATGGAATCTGAAATGAAAGCAAGGTATTCTCAACTCTTTGAAATACCAGGTACGTAAATTTCGGGGACGAAATTTCATAAGGAGGGGAGATTGTAAGACCCCGAATTTTATGAAATAAAAGTATTCAATTTTTCTTATAATTACTATTCAGTAAATGGTTAAATTGATAAATATTAAAGTTAAGGGTGATATATAAATTTTTTTTCAAAATACACAAGTGGTTATAAAATATTCATTGTTGTCGGAGAATATTCGTTTGGTCGTGGAATATTCTTTCTGTCGGGGAATATTCGTACGACGGCGCAGCCATTTGTGGGCCCCATAACAGAATAACTGTCGGATGAAGAAAACGACAAATTTGAGTTTTTACAAATAACGGCGTAGTTGTTACCGTTAACACTGTTGGAATACCCGGTGATTAAAATACAATAATACGCGTTATTGCACAGTAGCACACGGTATTGCACAGTATTTTTAAAATTATTGATTCTTACGTAAGAAGGCACTACTCAATAATTGTTACAGTAATTACTGTTCAATATTTTATTTTATTGATTCAATAATTGCTGCGTTGATATTTTATATTATTGTTGTTTCAATAATTGTTGTTGCACAGTATTTTCCATTATCAGATCAATAATTCATATTATTTAAATGATATTATTAGATAGCATTATTGGCAATGTCTAAAAAGTTCTGTTGAAGGAGGTTTGGTCATCTAATTACCCGCTAATAAGGAGAAATCCTTATTGGAAAGCCCCCTCTTTCCTGGGAACGGCCTGGTTGTCATAAATGTGATTCTGTAATATTATTTATGAATAATTAATTATTGATTCATATGATAAGGAAATATTTATTTTATATGGATATAAATGAGGGATATATTTTTGTGGTTAAAAATGAATGAGTTAATTCTGAGGTGTTTTATCTGTATTTTTGTCGGAACGGAGGTATTGAAAATTAAATTAGGATTTTTGAGATATTTTGCGAGGGTTATAATTTTTAATCCGACCGTTGTATCGTGGTAATATTTGGATATGTTATACATATATAAGTTGAGTATATGTCCACAAATTTTGAACAGTTAAAAATGAACGTATGATTTATTATAAATTTTGCGAGATGACTGGTTCATAAATTGTTGAAGTTATGGAATTTATCATTTTGGTAGAAAATTCTAGAATTGGTGGGCCCCACTCTTGGTTGGTGAAGAAATGTGCTGAGATTTTTATTCAAATGTGGTAGGTGGGAATAGTAGCAGGTAAAGCCATCATGTTGCAGGTTAAGTCTGCTTCGGCGTGCTAACATTTTCCTATAAATAGAGGGCTAAGTTAGAATTGAAAATCACACCAGAAACATAAGCTTTCTCTCTTTCTCTCTCTATATTATGAAGCATATTTTGTGAGTATTTAGATACTTTGAGAGTTGCTATTCAGTGCAAGTTTCCTTCGGCTTTGCATTCCAGTCAGAAATATTGCACTTTTGAGGTAAGGGATTGTAAGGGATTTTAAGGGTTATTGTGTTTTTCAGTTTCGTAATTCTTCTAACCTTCAGAAAATTCTAGAAAAATTTAAAATGATATTTTGATGAGTTTTATTAATTGTGTCCAAAAATAGTGACTTTTGGATGTATATATTAAGAGTTATGAATTTTACGGGAAAAGACTATTTTATAAGTAACCGCTTATAACTCCTTGTGGTTAACTCCAAAATTGATGAAATTTTTATTGGAAGTATATCTATATAATATCAGTGTACTCTGTGAATTTCGGAATTTTTAGATAAAAGTACAATTTATGATAAATGTCTAAGTATTCGGCGGTTTTGGCCATATGAAAAATAGTAAATGAGTTTTAAAAATTCTGAGAAAAATATATGTTCAATATGGGACTATATTATGCTAAATCCCATAAAAAAAATATTTTTGGAACTGATTTGGTATTTTTCATAAAAATAGACTAGTTATGAGTAAATGAATTAAATATGTAATGTGAAGTAAGAAAATTGAAAAATAGGATTGGGACATGAGTCACATTTGGTATATATTTGTATCCAAACTCACAGCATATATGTTGTTGTATTTTGCACGACAATTGTTGTAATAAAGTTATAGTTGTTTTCTGTACCATGTATTTGGCGACTCAGAATAGGTTGGATGGAATGGACATGTTTTGGGGTTGTCACACCCATAGTCAATGATAATGAAATAACTTAAATAATTTAAACAATAATCTTCCTCATTAAAGGGTTACATCAACTTTAAACAATCCCAGGTAATCTAACCTTAAACTATTACTTAAGTCTGCGGAATACATCACAAAATGACATAGGTCATATAACATATATTCAGTTAAGTAAATTCAAATAAGTCTTCATCACTTGGACATCTTGCCCTTTCCTTTGCTAAAAGACGGCTCATCAAAATTTTTAACTTTAGCTGCAGTGTTAATTGCAAGAGTGAGCAAACAATTGCTCACTAATATAAAGAATGATAATAGCATAAACATAAGGGTAAGCAATGATTACTGAATAATAGAGAACTTATTTTATGAATCAAGAATAGAAAACAAGCTCAAGATTTATATTTGAGGGTCTTAAGACCACGAACTATGTCCCCGATAATTAGGTATTTTTACCGCAACCTTAACAGACATTTAGACTATACAGACCCTTCCTTACGTACTTAGGGGGATCAGCCCTTTGTACCATGTATTGTGCACAAACATCTAAACGTTAACACGTACATAGTCCCCTATATTAGGGTTGTTCATCTCAGTTTGACTTTAGGATTTCCGCACTAAAAAAAGTTTAGTTTGGAACTAGCTTATCAAATATAGATTAGTCCAACTAATTATAGGTTTGTTTGCTATTCGAAGGTTCAACACAATAATATGAGATTGAACGACAATACTTAAGTCAAGATTGAATAATAACAACATACAATTGAATAGACATGGTAGATACAAAGAATTACATCTATAAGAGTTAGAAACTCATCCGAGACAATGATCTTGAACAATTTATGTTTAAATAGCAAGAACAACAGTTAGGAATGTGGAACTCGCTCAATGTAAAGAATTAGAATACAAGAGTTTGCTTAATCATAAACGAGATGGAATCAATAAACTTGCTCAACTTAAATATAAGGTTTAGCAACTTGCACAGTGATAAATTAGGGTTAAAGAACTTGCTTGACAACAAAAGATAAATAGGGTTATGAAACTTGTATTCATTATAAAGAGAATGAAGATAGGAAACTTGCCTCAGGCGTAAGCTACACAAGTTTAATAAATGTTCGCCAAACACCCTACATATACCTTCAAAGTTGCACCATCGGTTAGCTATACTATCATTAACCTTATAAGTTCGGTTCAATTCTCATAACCTTTAACTTAATGTTTAACCATATTGGTTAACCATACAACATGAATCTAAAAACTCACTATCATATAATACAAAGCTTTAGCATTCACCTCTAACTCCTACAAACACCAAATTTCAACCATTATATAACTTGTTAAGTAATTACTTACAAATCTTCATTTTTGGTATTACAATACGTTACAATCTGTTATTATATATACATACTAGACTAGGTTATGACAACATATCATAGACTGCAATCTAAAAAAAACACACTGTCTCTGCTCAGGGTACGGCGCAGCTGCGTTGCCCTAAGCCTTGGCACCGGCGCAGCTGCATTGGTGCACTACCTCAGAAACCCAACAGGCACATTAGCGCCATTTCAGACTTTGGTACCGGTACAGTTGCGCTAGTACGCAGACAGAAACTGTAGCAGCTTCCCCTGTTACAATCAAAACTTCATTTTTTCTCAATTTCTACAGCAATTCACCAAACTCAAAAGCTATAAACTTACTACAACATTGCTATGCATAGATATAACACTTCTAACAACAAAACAACCAAATTTTTTAAGGATTAAAACCATGTTTTTGTTGTTTTCTCCATTTTCAACACATTTAACGAATTCAATCACCAAATCTCCAATTCTTAGTCAAATTACACCAGTTCAATTGCGTTGTTTTCGTTTCTGAATGTATTAGCCATATCAAACATCAATTTACAGATTCTATCATGAACCCTTAACCAATTTTTAGTCTCAAATTGAACCAAAATATACATACTATCTCATATTTCCAATTTCTTCATTTTAAATAATGATTTCTACGAATTTAATCACTAAAAATTGTTTGTAGATGACAACCAACAGATTCTACAAGATTAAACATACATATAATCAATATCTTAAACAACAAAAATCCAAATTATAGAGAATAATCTTTGAGAAACAAAAACTTGGAAATTAGAAGTAAATTATACCTTTATCCTTGATTACTGAAGAAAAAATGATAGAGAATTGCTAGTTCTCCCTTAGTACTCCAACTCCTTTCCACTCTCTCAATTTCTTTGTGTTTCTCTCTTGTTCTTCTCCTCTATCCTCTGTACTTAGTTTTTTTTATGGAAAACACGTAATATAGCCCACTACACTGTGTGCTCAAATAAACTGATAAACATGGTTATCAGTTTTATCAAGCTAAAAGTCTTTGGTTGTTATATTAACCAAAAGCCACAAGGCATTGTTTGGTTTGCACAAAACTCACCCCTTCTAATTTATTTTTATAACACTTATATTATATAGTTTCTTTTGTCACACACTTATTTAATTAATAACACCAATTACAATTATAATCCCCATTGTAATTATATTTATGCTTAACAAATTATTACACATCTAATTTAATTATTAAATTAAACTAGAACATCATTTTATTTTATTTAATTATTTCCTTAAATATTATACAATTCATTTAATTTAATTATTTCATTAAATTAAATCTTCAAATAATAAAATTAACTTTCATTAATTTAGTTAATATACACACTTAACTAAATTATTACACCACAATTTCATAGAATAATTATTTATCTCAATAAATAAACTAATTAAAATATTTATTTAATTCAATAAATATTTAAATTTAATTACAAAATTCTCGTTCGTTACATCCGTCCCTCTCTAACGGTTGCAACAATCCTCTTGGCCTTTGATGTTCAGCTTTAACTTTCTGACACGTTAAGCATTTCGCCACACATTCAGCAACATCCTTTTTCATATTCGACCACCAAAAATGATGTCTGAGATCCTGGTACATTTTTGCACTTCTAGGGTGAATCGAGTATCGTGAGTTATGAGCCTCACACAAAATTTCCCCTTTAATTTTCGGTACTGGCGAAACCCAAATTCTCCCTTCGAACCGAAGTAACCCTTCCGAGTCAACTTTAAATTTGTCTTCCTCACCCTTAGACACCTTTGTCCTTATCTTTTCACAGTTTTCATCTTGAATTTGTGCATTTCTTTCCTTATCCACCAATATTGAAATGCTTCCCACCTGAAACAATTTTTCGTCTGATTATGTCGGATATTTAATTTCCAACTCCATCAAGCTTTTCCTGAGCAGTCAACATCATTAATTTCTCCCGACCCTTTCTACTTAAGGCATCGACAACAACATTTGCCTTTCTAGGATGATAAAGAATCTCACAATCATAATCTTTAATTAACTCCGACCATCTTCTCTGTCGTATATTCAAATCTTTCTGTGTAAAGATATACTTCAGACTTTTATGGTCTGTATATATCTCACACCTCTCTCCATATAGATAGTGTCTCCAAATCTTTAGAGCAAACACTACTGCAGCCAATTCCAAGTCATGAGTCGGATATCCTTTCTCATAATCCTTCAATTAACGTGATGCATATGCAATAACCTTGCCATTCTACATAAGCACACAACCTAGTCCTTTATGTGATGCGTCACTATATACCATAAAATTCCATTTATCATCAGGCAATGACAACACAGGTGTTGAACTCAATCTTTTCTTTAATTTTCAAAAACTCTCATCACACTTCTCCGTCCAAACAATCTTAACTGCCTTCCTAGTTAAATTCGTCAACGGAGTTGCGATCTTGAAAAAGTCTTGAATAAACACCTATAGTAGCCTGCCAATCCTAAGAAACTTCTTACTTTTGACGGTGTCTTCGACTAATCCTAGTTTATTATAGCTTCAACTTTCGATGCATCTACCGAGATTTTGTCCTTATCAATAACGTGTCTAAGAAACTGCACACATTCTAACCAAAACTCACACTTTGAGAATTTAGCATATAATTTCTCTCTCCTTAATGTCTCCAACGTCACTCTTAAATGTTCAACATGTTCCTCCTTGGTCTTAGAATACACAAGTATGTCATCAATAAACACCACCACAAACTTATAGTAGCTAAAGAGATAAATGAATGATGGTAGCTAAAGAGATAAATGAATATTTCAAGGAATATGCCCGAAGATGGAGGTCATTAGCAGATCGGGCAATTCCACCCCTAGAGGAACAAGAAATAGTCAAAATCTTTGTTGAAACGCATGAATATCCCTATTACGAAGGTATCTTGTCCATAAAAGATATATCGTTTGATAAAATTATCATAAAAGGAGGTAGCGTGGATAAGAAAATTTGAGCTACAAAACTAAAGTGTACGTGAACGTTGAAGGAAAAGAGATTGCCAATACCTATCCATGCGACAAGAAAAGAAGCTTCCAACAAGTGGGAGGGAACACTCCAGTAATTCTATATGGGAGCAATAATGATGAGATCCCCAGAGAGTACAACCTTTGTGACCCTAAAAATTAGGGAGAAGCAAACACGAAGAAGAGTTCAAAGATAAAATTTCTACAGAGTCCATGGAAGAAGTCTTGATGAAGTTAACAGAATAAAAGAAAATTTCAAACCTTTCCCCTCTAATGGGTATGGGGGTGTTGAATCACAGCCCCTCACAGCTCTGTGCTTATCATTCGAAAATGTTGGTCACGTAAACGCTTAATAAAATATTTGATCAAAGCAAGGGAGATTATGATAGCTCCTGCAACTCAAACCAAAGACCCAACTCAAAGTAAGTCTACTCGTGAAAAGCTTGAAGGAGACGAGATGACAAAAGAAGGTTTGGATCTAAGAATGAAGGAAGGTGAAATGATCAACAATGCTAACAATGAGAATGAAATTTTAGTAGCACCAATTACGTGGAAGCTTGACTCCATCAATCAATAAAGTCGTGAAAATGTGGCAAGTTACGAAGAAGGAAATGTTGAAACCAGAATTGGAGGAGAAGGCAAGAAGAGGCGCCTTATGTCAATAATATTCAAACCCCCAACAATCGACCAAGTGAATGTGGAAGATCGTAACCCTAATGGAAATCAAGAGATAAGGAATTCGAGGCATGTTACCTATCCTAAATGTTCATCTGCTAGTTGATGTATTAACTTAGTTTTTAAAAAAATAGAAAAAAAAGAAAAAAAAACACAAAAAAAATTAAATCTCTCGATATCCTTGACGTGAACTACGTAAGACCCAATCTCTTTTTAGAGGAGTACGCAGGTAGCCAGTAATGATGCGATCTAACCATTACAAAAATCACAAAATCCTTTGAACAATTTATTGATCACAAGATACAACTCATCAACCCTGAAGTGCAAGAAGACTTGATCTCTTTGACCTATAAAAGTGCATAGGTGGCCATCGTGACAAAGTCTATCTCGTACCTGAAGACTTGTTCCTTGAGTTAAAATCCATAAATCAAGCCTTAGGGATAGAACCAAACTCAATTAAATCATCACATCATAAACCAAGCCGAGCTCTCAAGAAAAAATCAGTGGAATCCAAAGGCCTCTCGACATTAATCATCAAAGACAAAACAATAACATGAAATGAGAAACACAGCGATATATCAAGTATGATCATCAACAAAGATAGATACAAACCAAGGCGAACTAAAATACAGAAACAAATATCTACTCAACGATGCGAATTTAACATCCGATGATTTCTCTTATAACCTTCAAAAAGCAGACACCCTCAGTCACAAGCTTTTATCAAATCAGAGGAAAAAGAATCATCAAACCCAAGTGCACCTACAAGTCAAAAGAGAGGATTAGAGCACCCGACCGTCAAAGCTCGTCTCTACCTATTCACCATGTGGGCTATGAGGTAAAAGACTCTTGCAATCTCGGCATCTTATCAGCCCATTCGTCAAACACAACGAAGCGATTACCTGGACGACAAACAAGACTGGGGAAATTTTAGAAACAACGATAACTTGACACTGGGGCAATCATTGACCTTCCCAAAAGAGGAAAATACACCAGTCAGCACCATCAGCAAGGGCTATCATTATCAGAGCCTACCTCATAACATTTCACTAGCGATCTGGAACGATCATTTGGTTTTTTCCAATCATAGTTTTCTTAGAATACATCGATCCGCATGTGAGGTACGACTCTTTCAACTCTTTATCTATTTTTGTCTCTATACACTAGCGATGATAGACATTTTAAGTATAGATAACCTTGCATTAGAATCTTAAAAAAAGGTTTTAAAAGTGTAAATTTTATTTGGCTTGTTATGAATTGATTTAATTCTGATAAGCGTCCGTGGATCAAAAATCATGGGAACAATTATAGAATTAGGATTATTCAACCTGTTAATTAGGTAAAATCCTAGTTCAAAACGATATTTGGAGCAAAATCGACCTCATATACATATCTACACTTTAAGGTTGCTCTGACCCTTAGTTGTGGGGTATGAAACTATGGCCACAACAATGGCATTTAATGCAAGATTAAAGGGTAAAAAGTGTCCAATCTAATGTCTCAAACCGTGGCATAGGTTACTCGAGTAATTAAGCCTAAGGGGTGTCTTTACACCTGGTGCCCTATAACCATCTAGTTTGGGAGTCATCGGCCCAACACTCACTATATGGGTAACTTAGTGCCTAAGAAAATGAGCATTCTGAGGGAGAAGAAGGCGAGACCTGAGCAAATTTGAATCATGGCATAGGTTACTCAAGTAATTAGGCCTAAGGGGTGTCTTACACCTGATACCCTAAAGCCATCTGGTTTGGGAGTTATCGACCTAACACTCGTTACATGGTTAACTTAGAGCCTAAGAAAATGGTATTGCGAGGGGGATGAAGGCGAGACCTTAGCGGATACAGATTATGGACTAGGTTACTTGAGTAATTAAACCTGAGGGGTGTCTTTACACCTGGTGCCCTAAAGCTGACTAGTTTGGGAGTCACTAGCCTAACACTTGTTATATGGGTAACTTAAAGCCTAAAAAATGAACTCAACATAAGGCCAGGCAAGAAGTGAATAGATTAGACCATATAACTGGTCTCGAAGTGTGGCCTTTATTGCTCGAGCAATTAGACCCAAAGGGGTGTCTTTACATCTGGTGCTCTAAAGTCATTTGGTTTGGGAATCATTGGTCCAAAACTCGTTAAATAGGTTACTATGAATAGCCTAAGAAAACGAGTCAGGTTAAGCGAGAGGGAAAAGAAAAAAAGAAAAATTGGAATCAAGAAAATTTGAAAGATGAAAATGAGATATTCTAAAGTCATATAAGAGAAACACCTATTAAGAGTTGTGTTATTCATAGTGCACATGTCATATGATGTTAATTCTGCAAAGAATGATGTCTAGAGCAAAGACGAGGTGTTTTTGATAAAAAGAGATATGTCTTTTGAATTTGATCTTACTCAGGAATAATAACCACGGATGATTAAAAGTTTTCTTGCGATTTCATAACTTGTTAAATGAAAAATTCCTTTAAATGAAAGAAGAAAGAAAAAAATAGGCTTAAAATTAGCGCTTCATAACTTGCTTAGAAAAATTTCATTTTCATACTCAATTTCAAGATCTTTAGCAATACGATAAGAATTTAGCAAATACGAGTTAAGTGAAAGACTCAGTGAGCATCCAATTTCATGAACTTTAACTTTATATGCCTCATTAACGAGATTATACTAATAATTATATCAAAGATATCCCTGACGGCCCGAGCCGTCAAGCTTTTGGCACATTTTTGTCATTCGTCTAATGTGAAGGATATTGCTCACTCTTGATATGGTCAACAAAGAGATTTCTTATATGAATCCCCATAACAACATGCGAAAGGGCTGGGCCAGTTTTTTGCTATTCATGAAATGGAAGGAGTCGAAGGCGAGACCAAGCTTATCATCAAAAGGAATGAGAGAACGTCTGAAAGAAATTACGACGACATAAGCATGTTGAAAGTAGTATGCACACAAGCCAATCATGTTGATGATAAAGCATATACTTTGTAACAATCTTATTCATTTATTAATAAAAGTATTCATTTACTAAAGGTTTTAATTTATATACATGGTGCTGTTTTAATAATATGTGATAAACACATAGTTTTAAGCAATGCTTTTAGCATCATGATGAGATCATGCTAATGAGATCTAAATTCTTAGATAACTTAAAAAAAATTAAAATGTTCCGAATCGATGGATTACTAAAAAGGAGATTAGTGAATCCAGATAGATTGGTACATACGTTAGTTGCTTATTGGGTGAGGATGATTGATCTCATGATCATTCGTGTGGAGACATTAAAGCAAGTATATAGGTGCTTATCGGAGAATAAGTTCACTGAATGTGGCTCACTAAGGAATACCTAATGGAGTTTTACTTGCCTGTCAATAGGAATTCCTGCAATGATAGTAGTACAAGTGATCATTAGACTTGAGATCATCATAGTATCTTGTGTATGAAGAGTTATACTTTGACTTATTCCTTAAGACCCTTAGGGTATATCAAAGGGTATGCTTGGGCATAATAAGTTGTTCATGGAGATAATGTATGATCAATAAAGAATCTACCGCTTCTAGTAAAAGCAGAAAAATGTCCTATGTGATTCGATAAATGACAATCCATTGGTCATTGACCAAGGCAGAATAAAATTAGAAAGTTTCTAATTTGTATTATTTGGAGTTGTGCATTTAAGAATCGAAATACATATAATAAAATAAAATAAGACTTGATAGTAATTCCATGTCTTATATTTAATTGGGACATTGTATGATAGAAAGATTGAATTGTACGGTAACTATTTACTCAAAGGTTCTTTTATGATTAATGTTGAAATTTATATTATCTGGAAAGTCATTAATCGCTAGGGAGGCTTATCCCTATTGTAGAATAAATATTATTTATTTAAACAAATTAATAGTTTAATTTATTTATTTAAATAAGATTAGAATTGTTCTAATTGATTTATTCACAACCAGTTTAATATGGAGAATCTAAAGGGTCACACCATAAAAGGAAGAATATTTATTTAAGAAGCAAATGACATAATCGTGGTAATAAGTTAAGTATATTTAATTTAATCTATGGTGATAGAATAAATTAAATAACTTAATATTTATTATTTAATATTTTGGAAATATTAAATATAAATTAATAAGAGGAGTCTTATTATTATTACTATTACTATTATTTAATTCTTAAAGTAGTTTGGGACTACTTTAGGAATTAATTAATAAAAGTACTCTCATATATTCCTAATAAGATTAGGAGACTAATTAATTAAAATAATTTAATTAATTATTTCTAATAAGATTAGGAGCCTAATTAATTAAAAGAGTTTAATTAATTAAAATAATAAAAATCCAATTCCTTAATCTTTAAGGAGGGTTGACTACATCTATTAAATAAGAGGAGTATTATTATGGGTGAAGGAGGCTGACATTTTCACAACACACACGTGAAAGAAGTGATTCCAATTATTGGAGAGTACGCCCCTTTTCTATAGAGATAGAAAACAAGGGTTTTGCTAAATACCCATCTTCTTAAATTTTTGTTATTCCTTGGTGGATCACCTCTAGAGGCCAAACACTTGGGTGGCTAGCGTTGATCAAAGTAAAGAATCAAACTGGTGGATTCAAGTTAAACGTGAAAAGGATTGGAGATGAACTTGTACATGAGGAAGCTAGTTCTACAACGGTATGAATCTAATCTCTATCTCATTTTTATTGATTGATAATTACACACAAAATATGATCTTGGTGATGGGTTTGTATGAAAATTTTAAATTTCTATTTTATCGCGCTTCCGCACTTTTAATGTAATTTGATTACATGTTCGCGCAATATACAAACCCAACAATGGTATCAAAGCCTAAATTTGTGCTAATTATCGATCTTGATGATTCCATATATGTATGATATGCGATTTGATCGAATTTTCTAGGAAAAATTTTTTCCTGTTCTATCTGCAACGCGGCGCAGCTGCGCCGGCTCCTGTTTATTTTGGAGTGCAGCTGCGCCATAGCCGAGAAAATGTTTTCTGGGCTAGCAGCATAGTTGCACCGTTTTTAGTGTATTCTGAAGCGCAGCTGCGCCATAACTGGAATAGGTTTTCTGGGCAAGCAGCGCAGCTGCGCTGTATCCCAGTGTATTCTGGGCGCAGCTGCGCCCGACACCATATTTCTGAATTTTTTTTATTTTTAATATTTATTTCAATTAAGATAAATTTTTTATTTTGAATTGGAATATGATAAAAATAAAAGTTTTATATTAACTTGGAATTAGATTTCAGGTTCGTTTGAATAAAAGAGTTTATTCAAAAGTTATGTATTAACTTGGAATTGGATTCCACGTTCATTTGAATAAAAGAATTTATTCAAGAGTTTTATATTAATTTGGAATTGGATTCTACGTTCGCTAGAATAAAGGAGTTTATTAACATATGGAATATGATTCCATGTTTCCTAGAATAAATGAGTTTATTAACATATGGAATAAGATTCCATATTTCCTAAAATTAAAGATGTTTAATTTTGATATGGAATATGATTTAACATATTTTAGTTTTTCAGCAATTTTAAGTTAAAATAAATGAGTTTATTTTGTACTTTAAATTAGATTCCTTGTTAATTAAAATAAAGGAGTTTATTTTGATTTGGAATTTGATTAAAAATAAAGAAGTTTATTTTTATTCAAAATTGGATAAAATAAAATAAGAAAATTTATTATGATTTAAATTTTGATTAAGATAAAAGAGTTTATTTTTATTTCAAAATTGGATTTTAATAAATTTGAAATTGCCCATTAAATTGATATCAATACATATATGGAATGAATTTATTATTCATGAGATGAATTTATTTATTGATGCATATGTTAATGTGTATGATAATAAATGTGATTGATTATGAACTATTGACCAATGTGACTGTATTTTATTTTAGTTGGATGCTTGAATGTATGAGTTTTATTAAATGGGGTCTGCGTACTTCATCTTCTCTAATTTTTCTTAATATAAATTCTATCTCTCTCCTATGTACTTCCCCTTGACTGCTGATCAAGGTTTCTATTTATTTTAAATAGTTTTGTAATAAGAATAGTTAGAATTAATGTTGAAGAATTGGAGATCAAGGAGTAAGGAGCGCTTGAAGACACGTTTGTAATGGATCCCAGGTTTAAATGTAATAGTTATATTCAAATTTAATTCTTGCACCCTAGATTTGACCTCTTGGTTCACTTGGTGGCTCTAGTGAACCAAACTAGAATAAAGTCCATAATCAATCTGGATAGAACATAGTATTCTATATGTTCATGTTTATACTATATATATATATATATGTGTGTGTGTGTGTGTGTGTGTGTGTGTGTGTGTGTGTGTGTGTGTGTGTGTGTGTGTGTGTGCGCTAAACAATATGAGACAAATTATTAACAAACCCCTCAAAGATTTTATATTAAGTTCTAAGCATTCAAAGATATTTAGAAATATGGAACGTCGCCTTCTAGCATGATAAAAATAATAGAGTATCAATTAATTATTGTAAGTTTATTGTGTCACCACAAGGCATATCTTAATATTTTGAGATGTTAATTTTATCACATTTGATGCTTATAAAGAAAATTGAACAATGTTATTTTGTTGTATCACCACAAGAATAATGTTTTCCTTTTTTTTGAATATATGGAAGTGATAGGTTGGACTTAACTTGGATAATTTTAATTTGGATGTGCCACCATTTGATCAAAATAATCTAAAGAGGCAAAATAAAGGAGTTATATGATGATGTAATTGACAAGAATTGTCTACCTATTTATTTATATATAGTTTGTTGTGTCACCACAAATCTATATGCATTTGAAATGGGATCCTTATTCTCACTAGCAAATCTTTAATTAGATTTTGCCGAACTATATATGTGAGGGTAATATAGTTTGATGAAAATAGTGGGAGATATCAATTTAAAATAAGACCTAATTTATTTGGTAATTAATAAAAGAATGTATGATATAATGTTATTAATTATAAATTCATTTGAAGAATTTTACAATGTCTAAATTACTATCATTGCGGAGCATATTAGATGCTATTTAGCCGGATCGAATTAAAAGGATTGGTTAAGAAATTTGAGAATAGTTCTCATGGCTGAAAAGCCATCTTATGTCCTTAATACGCATATCCCTACAATGGCTGCAGGCAATGCCTCAGAGGAAGAGATTGCTACTTTTAGAAAGTGGCAAGATGATGCATAGTTGACGCTCAATGCATCATGTTCGCATCCATGAGTAACGAGCTTCAGCGTCAGAATGAAACTATGATTGCTCCTACTATATTCCTACACATCAAGTTGTTGATGGTGGGGAAAGTAGGACTGATAGATATTAGATATCTAAGGAGCTCCTCCGATCTATAATAACCAACGACACTACAGTACAGACACATGTCCTAAACATTATCAATTTAATTGAACAATTAGGACAACGGGTTTTGACATGGATGGAGAGTTGAGCCAAGATTTGATCTTGCACTCACTCCCGTACTCCTCTCAAAATTATTGTGAATTTTTCATATGAATAAGCTAGATATCAGCTTCGCTGATTTGCTTCACATGTTAAAAAATGATAAGAGTCACTTTCTAACCAAGAAAGACCAAGTTTTACTGGTAGGGGCCAAATAATCTTCTGAAAAGAAGAACGATTCAAAGAAGGCAAATAGAAAGACAAAAACAAAGGATAATAAGAATAAAACTGATACGGATAGTAAAGAAGTTTACTTTTCCTACAATAAGCCTAGACACTGGAAAAGAAACTGCGAGAAACATCTCATAGAGGCTAACCAGAAGAAGCTTAGTGAAGCCTAGGTTACAAAATAGTTTTGTTCATTATTAAAATAAATCTTTCTGTAAGTAAAGTTTTTACTTGGGTATTGGATACTTGCTTTGGTTCTCATAAATTAAGATTTATGAATGGACCAAGTAGAAATAGAAAGCTAAACAAGGGATAAGTAATCCTATGTGTGGGAAATGAAGTTGTAATAACCTGATATTTTTTATATAAATAAATAAGAAATTTTGCATATAAATTTTTTATTTTATTTTAAAAGTGGGAATATGTATAAGATAAAGCGTATGTATTTATGTGATAAATAAAAATATATTTATTACATGAATAATTACAAATAATTTTATTTTAGAATTATTGATCATTATAAAGTATATTCTTATAATAATTAATTTTATAGTAGAAATGTTTTTATTATTTATTTCTATGAAAATATGTTTATATATTATTTTAATAATATATGAAATGATTATTGGAATTATTATAATAATTATTTTATTATATGAATTTATTTAGATTAGTTAAGTTAATTATTTTAACTTAATTAATAATGTTGTATATGCAAGAAAAATCATATATGGAATTCAAACCCTAATTCTATATTTTGATCAAAGAATGAGAATAATAATATAATATTAATTTTATTTCAGTGCTGTGAATAAGTACTGTATGTGAAACCCTAGCATTGCTGATAAACCCTAATTCAAAAAGTCAAATATGACTTAAACAATTTATTAAGTCGTTATGTAGTCGTGTTAATGTTAATAATGTTAGGTATTATACTTAATTAGGGAAAACCCTAATTATTAGAAACCCTAAATTCTAAAATTAATAACCCTAATTTGCTAATTGAAAATCTTAATTATTAAATTAGGAACCCTAATCGTTAAATGATAAAGCTTAATGCTAATTAGTGGACTTTAAACCCTAATATTCATGAATAATGTAATTAGATAACCTATGTTAATTAAGAAACCCTAATTTGGAATTTTAGAAACTTTAATTTTTATTTTAATTTAAACCCTAAATTGAAATTCTAGAAAACTAAAATTTTGAAAACCGTAGGGTTAAAACCCTAAGGATCAAACCCTAAGGGTTTGCCAAATTACATTATTGCCATTAAAATTTCAAGCCAATTGACCAAATTACCCCTCTTGCATAATTGAAGGTAGTTTGTAAATCTTGCCATATATTAGCAAGTCACCAACTCTAGGTTAGCCATTTGAGTGAAATATAAAACATATCAGCCATATCATACACCTACATGTATTGCATCCAATTATGTATAGATTGGGAGAGAGAAAATTTCATCTGTTAGCCTCATTTGTACACAAACTCCTTAACAAGTCTCTCTCTCTCTCAAGAACCACGAAATATATTAGTGGATCAGTCCCAAAACAAAGCTCCACTATCACTTATAACAGATCAGAGGCATTAAATCAAGAATTTGTTCATAGTGAGGTATAAACCCTAAACGAAATCTGATCTTTGATCATCTGCTAGATGTTAGTTTTTTTGTGTTAAACATGTTATATGTAGTGTATATTGATGATCTGGGCTGATAGATGTTAGATCCATAACATCTATGGGCTCAGATTTGAAGTTTTTCAAAATCTAGAAAATATTTTTTTTGTTGTCTGACAATGAATGTCAAACCTCATATCTCAGTGATTGTTAATGATTTTTGTGTTTTAAAAGTTTGTAGTTATAGTATGCTACGAGATCTTTGATCTGAGACTTGAATCAAGTCCAGATCATGAACAGATTAAAAGTTATGGCTGGTCAAACCTAGTTGACCGAGCATGACTTTCCAAATCAGGAAAACCTAGATCGTGCCCAGGAACGCCTGACAAGAAGTTCATGGGGTCGGATCTATCAGTGGGTTGATGATATGTGTTTGTTTTTGTATCTAAGTTGTAATATGTTGTTTAGACTACATGATAATGCCTCTATATCACATAATAAACAAATAGGCTGAATGTAATGGTTGGTCAAATCAGGCAGAACGTTTATGAAATCGGTTTTCTAAGTAACCCAGAAAACTGATGACCATGTCTTCTGACATGGTTTGACCAGACCGAATTTGCTTGTTGTGATGTTGTTAGATTGATTTTATGTAATGGATCTCTTCCTTGTCACGCTGGCTACAATATAGAACCATTAGAACACCATAAAATAACACTGAAAGCAAGTTGTGGAAGCCCAAAAGTGATCAGTCAAACTGTTCTTGTTTTCTGGGTAACCCATAAAACGAAGAACATCTCTTACAGATAGTTTGAGCTTCCATATCTTGCTTGTATGTTGTAATCTGACCCATATCTTGCGTGATAATTGTAGTACTACATTAGTACTATAAGATCAATATCATAGCTTGCCTAGAAATGTTGTGATCTGACAGTTTTTGTTGGTCAAACGTGGCATCTCAATAACTGGCTATGAATGTTCTTGAGCCTCAAGAACACCTAAGGCTACGTTTTCTATCGCTAAAGGCTATAGCGACAGACTTTTTAATTTTATTTAATTTATTTTCTAAAAATCATTTAAAAATAGAAATTAATTTTTGAAAATTACAAAAAAATAATGTAGACACTCAAAATATTCTGCACACCTGTTATTGACATTGCAGGAGGGCAGATTTGTCTTTCAGAGATAACCATAGAAGACAACTCATATCCAATCCGGATACTACCAGAGGTTCAATCTCAACCCCGAAACACACACCGAGAGTATCAGTTCCAACCTCGGAGATAACCCCGAGGCATGAAGTTCTAATACCGAAAATTCCACTAGAGAAGGCCGATTCATCTCGGAGATAGCCTCGAGATATTCAGTCTCAGTCCCAACGCTGGGAGTAGCAGTTACCAACCTTGGAGATAACCCCAAGGAATACAGTTCCGGAGATAACCCCATAAATTCTTGTTTCAAATGTATGCAATCAGCTTCAACCTTGACACTCACACCGAGGCACTCAGTACAAGACCCGAAAATAACACCAGAAAGACATGCACATCTCAGAGATGACACAGAGGACCTTCAACACTTGCAGCAGTCCAATCTCAGCGATAACCCTGAGCAACGTCTGCTTTATCAGCCCAAACCGGCGATAACACTGGGGAGAGGCAAAGTCATCATCTTGCCACCTTGACGCCACATCGCGCCGTCTCAACATTTCATACATACATTTCTACACAGTAATGTCCCACAACCAAGGATGTCCAATCCCGAGTGACTATTACGCAGGGTAACAGATAGAATTTGAAGCTTGAAGACCGGAGGACATGTTCCCATCTTCTTGACTTCGTACAAACTTTAATCCCTTGTTATTGCGTAACTCTCGACAACGGCGGTCTGAAATAGGTCTTACATACCCCAGTCGGATGCTCAGATTGCAATTCTGAAAGTTCGAGCGGACATTACAGTGCATGCGTGCATGTACTTCGAGACGGCGGGACTCGCGAAGCCCGGGGCACCCCGGGCAGCCGTAGGTACGTCTGCGGCTCCCCCCTCTATAAATAGAGGGCTTGGGGTGGCCATTTTAAAAAAGAGAAAAGGCGAGGATGCCCTGTCAAATTTACTTTGTACTCACCCTATACTGAGTGCTTTCTCATTTTAAACACTTGTGAGTTCACATATAGCTACTTTTTGTACAGGCGGGAGCTGAGTGTTCATCCCTTTAAAGATATAGAAGTCTTCTTTGGCAGCCCACTGTAAGCCTTCTCACACACTTTAAACCCTTTCTCTTCATCTTTGCACACACCATTCTTCACGTTGAGAGTCGTGTTGCGTGTGTTTGCCCGGACTTCGGTTCGTGGTTTTATTTAAGTTTGTATATATATATATATATATATATATATATATATATATATATATATATATATATATATATATATATATATGGACTAACATTATCGAGTTATGCCTCGATTGAGCCTAGACTTCGGTCTGGAGCGTTTATTTGCTTTTGTATATATATATATATATATATATCAACTGTGTGTCGAACTCTGTTCGATGAGCCTGGATTTTACATTCGGAGCGTTTATCGCTTTTATATATATATATATATATTTACATTTAGTCCCGCATGGAGTTTACTTCGTGGTGGTTGATTGATTTTACAGCTTTATTTACATTTCTGATCCCCCATGGAGGTGCTTCGTGGTGGTTGATCATGTCTGTATATATATATTTACAGCTTTTATATATATACATGCTTACTGCTTTATTATCAATTGCGGCATCATGTGAGCCTAGGAATCATGTGATCACAGATTCAGTCTACTGGATCTAGATTTGGTTCCCGTGATGGACATTCTCAGATGGTTTTCATACCCACGAGAAGTTCGACATTATTTTGTACATTATTTTATCGAAGGTGCCTCACATCTCGAAAAATTAAAAACAATAAAGCCGAACACTTAATAAACAATAGGAATGTAAAAGGTCTCAATTACTATTGAGCACAAGGGTTTGAAAAACCTCTTTATAAAACATCACTACCATATCTTATTTAAAACTGAATTTTTATGCAAATTCAAACCTTGTATATATAGGTGCGAATGAGGCCTCGTACTACTTCCAAATAATTGCAATGATCGACACACACACACACACACACACATTCATATAACAGTTTCTTGAAAAGTGGCGGTCACCATGGTAACATGGATGTCGAGGGGTGCCTAACACTTTCCCTCCACATAATCAAGTCCCCGGACCCTAATGAATCTCGGTTTTACCGACCCGTTTAGCAGTGTCATATCACTGGGTCAATGTGCAAACCTTTTCTCGGTTATGTTGGTACAGCCATATAAAAAGATAACTGGCGACTCTCAACAATTTATAATCGACATTATACATGTCAGACCTTTTTCACTTGTTTTTTCAAACAAATCTCACCTAACATGAGAACACCAAAGAACAAGTAACAAAAAGGGACAAATAAAAATCCCGACGTCGACAGGTGGTGACTCTGCTGGGGACTTCCAGTAAGAGGACTTAAACAGCTATTACAATCTTTTCAAAACAGTTATATGCTTGTGTGTGAATTTTGCATTTACATTTATGATGAATGTGTACGAATGCATATATTTTCCTGCGCTTAATACTTTACACTATATCTGCTTGTGATATTAGTGCTTTGCACATGTCATCATTTTCATAAACGGTGAGACACTTTATATGTGAATGTATGTTGTGTGGTTCTTCCATCAGGGGGCTATCCTGTCAGTGTTTGATTACTGGACTCGTAGGAAGACTAATTCCAACGAGGCTTAGGAAAGGCACCACCCAAATTCGCTCCAGTTGAAAAACCGGACTAACTTCCCGTCGAGTAAATTGCGGTGATTTGGGAACCTTTATGCCAAAAAGCAGCGAGAGTAACCTAAGATAGGTCAGCCTCTGATAAACCAAACACGGAGGAAAGTCTCTTCATGCTTTCTCATTTTAAATTATTTGTAAAATCAATTACTTGTAATGTCATTCCATATTCATCTCCATGTAATGAGAAATATGAAGAAACATGTGTACATACATATTTAAATTAACATGCTACCCTGTATTACAAACAGCTAACATCATCCTTGCAGGATAATATTCCTAGAATGGATACATAGCATGTAAACATTTACACATTCCATAAAGACTAAACTACACAAGTCTTTTGTAGGGAAGCAATCAGACCTATTACCCAATCAAAATCCAAAAAGGCCACGAGCCTACAGTTAATTATGTCGTCATCAGACCAGACTGACCTTAATGCAGTTTCTCGTAAAGAATTTGACGAATTAAGTAAATAAATCACAGATTTGGATGTTCTGCTTAAAGAACTACACCAGTCTACTCAGGGTACGAGGATACCCATACATGCTGAATCCTCTACACAAGGAGGAACCCAAGGTCCTGATAAAACCATTGCAGAACCTGAACTTTAGTTGGATACGACCAATAAATTTCATGATACCACCCATCTCAAAGGAGATCCAAACACCAGTGACATCAGAAAGAAAGTCCTTCAAATGGAAGAAACTCTTCGTGCAATCAAAGGAATTGGAGCACACGGAAGTGTCTCATATGCTGACCTTTGTATATTCCCTGGTGTTCATTATCCAAAAAAATTTAGAACTCCTGACTTCAAAAAATATGATGGGTTAGGAGATCCTTACACACATTTAAAGATGTTCATTGGAGAACTTGGATCTTATGCAGAGGACGAGAAGCTTAGGATGCAGCTGTTCCAGAAGAGTCTGACTGAAGAAGCCCATTCGTGGTATACCAGATTAGACAACTCAAAGATCCATAGTTTGGAGGAGCTAGCTCATGCCTTCCTCACTCAATACAGCTTCCAGTCTCAGATGCCTCCTGACCGGTACCAGATTACCAAGGTCAAGAAACAGTCCAATGAGTCTTTCAGAGAGTATGCTTAAAGGTGGAGGCGCCTTGCTGCTCAAGTTATTCCTTCCATGACGGAATCAGAAATGGTCATGACCTTCATAGACATACAAGAAGCTCCTTTCTATGAAAGAGTCTTAACTGGCATTGGTAAACCATTTTTTGAAATGATTAAACGTAGGGAGATGGCTGAGATGGGATTGAAGTCAGGAATGATTCAAGACCTAGCTGCTGAGCACATCCAATTTGGAAATTATGGAAACAACCCCCGGAGGGTCCATAAAAAGAAAGAGGAAGATGTTTCCTTGATACTACAGGGTCAAAAAAGCAATCAGAACATGCCTATCCAGAGGAGAAATTTCACTCCCTTTCAAACACAGTCTGCAAACCCTCCATTGCCAAGAGGTGGAGAAGTTAAACGCCCTCGAGTGTTCACACCCTTAGGGGACTTGCTTGAGAACATTCTCACTCTTCTGACAACTTAAAAGAAAATTACGCATCTTCTTCCACCAACCAACCCTAATGGGATGGGTTTCAATGCTACTCGAAAATGTGCTTATCATACCAGTGCACCTGGACATGATACTCAAGATTGTTGGGCCTTAAAACACAAGATCCAAGATTTAATAGACAACGGTTAGATCGTGGTCACCAAACCAGATCAACCTCACGTACAAGATAACCCTCTCCCTCAACACAAAGAGGAGGAGGTCAACATGATTAATTGAAGCAATGGACAGAGTTCCAATTTTAATGGTGAATCATCCTAGACCATCAAGGACGGTGTTGACAAATAGGATTATGCCAAGTTTCAGTTTGCAATGGAACGAAAGATTAAAGCTCTGTGTAAATAGATTGAGCAATTGGCAGAACTGGTGACCAATCAACATCAAGTAACACGCCAATTAGTCAGCTAGGAGCATGCTAGTCTGCTCCCTTTTGTTGTGAATACACCCTCGTCACCTTCAGAGAAAGAAATACTGGAAGACAAAGTGACGAAGAGAGTAAGTGCCAAAGCCCGTAGGGATTTTGCTAATAAAAGGGAATTCATATACCAGAGCCAACCTACGGAGGAAATACTTCAGATGCTGATCAATGAAGGAAGGATCACTTCCCTTCTGCCTCCAATCAATCCCCGTTCAAGACAGTTTAATTTTGATGGAGAATGCCAATATCACTCCCATTCTCGCGGTCACAGCACTGAAGAATGCTGGGCACTCCGCCACCTCATTCAGAACCTAATTGATAGCGGTGTCCTGCAGCTAGCAGACGACGATACTGTGCTATTGGAGAGTGAGAATACTTGTCCTACTAAATGGAAGGGACTGGAAGCAGTTATATCCGCTGAGGCTGATGGGACTGTCAAACCTCTCACAATACAAGCAATTCAACTCAAAGGAATTTACAATCCTTTGAAAGTGGCTGCTTCAGAGCCAATCAACTTGCCATTCAGACCACAATATCTTGTTATCAGCTTACAAAAAGTCCCATGGAATTATGGACAAGCTAAAGGATCCACCTCACATACAACTGTTGCAGTGTCAAAGGAGAATCCACTTTATCTTCCCCAACGGGTGATGAAGTCTACCATCAAATCAAAGGGGAAAATACCCATGGAGAAGATTGAAAAATTCCTCCGCACTATAGGTCATAACGAAGCCAAGGTGGTTTTAAGCTTAAGAGAAGCTCCACACCAAATTTCAGTCCTGAACTTGGTTTTAACTTCTGATGATCACATAAAGATTTTACTGAAGGTTTTGGAAGAAGCCTACTTGCCGACATCAGTGGATGTGGAAAAATTTCAACATTTGGTTGATCACATTTTTAACAACAATGTGATAACCTTCACTGATGACGACATACCGCCCGAAGGGACCGGTCATTGCAAGCCATTGTACATTGTGGTTTTGTCCTCCGGATACATGGTAGCTGGAGTCTTGATAGATGGAGGTTCGTCTCTGAATATCTTTCCTTATGGTACTTTAATGAAGATGAACGTCAATCTCAAACGGATTCGAAGTAGCCATACAATCATCAAAGCTTTCAAAGGATCCCACCGAAATTCAGTCGGAGAGATTGAGCTACCAATCAAGATTGGTACCCATACATTCTGCGTATCTTTTCACGTGCTCAAAATAGATTCAGGATGCAACCTGCTATTGAGAAGACCGTGGATTCATATAGCTGGGGTCGTCCCCTCTACTCTTCATCAGCAATTGAAATACATCATTAATAACAGCCTAGTCACAGTCAACACTAAACCAGAATTTCCTAAACAAAGTGACATACCCCTCATCAGTTTCAATTCAGAAGTTGAGTCGGTCAGTTTTCATGCCCTGGAGGTGAACAACACTCCCTAGCACCCTATTGGGGCGACACCTCTCACACCTAAGATTTCTGCCGGAGTAATGTTGACTACTCAAGAAATGATATCTTTGGGTCATCAGCTGGGACAAGGGCTAGGTAAAAGTCATCAGGGTATTAAGCAGCCGATTCAAGTGATTAGTCAAACTGGGATAGCTGGGCTGGGCTATTATGCCAGTTCCAGTCATAGGAATCCTCATAAGCATAATCAAATTCCTCCAGCTTCAGTTACACGACGATTAGCTCCACCTATAAATCCTGAGTCCGCACAACCTCTTGTAAAGGTGCCAGCCAGCATAATGGCTATGTTATTTCCCAAGCCTATACCGATAAAGGAGAAAGAAGTCTTTGTTCCAGACCCTAGAGTGGAAGAAGAGGAATGAAGAATTAAGCAAGACATCATCAGAATGATGTCAGGCGTACGCATCATTGTCTATGATGAATATACAAACAGATACACCCCAGACGATGATTGCCCAGATGTGATGGTCAACATTCGGGAGAAGGAGGACGATGACAGCCCCTCCGTCACTGCAGTCCACCAAGACTTTGCCCTCGATAATTGGAGCAGCACTCCTTACATTAGTCTACGAGGGACCCTAAATTTAGATGTGGCTGTACTTGCTGATAAGATGCCTCTTCTCCACAAGTATTGTAACTTTGATGTAAAGTTGGATTCAGCCTTGATGGAAATACAGGAGGAAATTGAGGTGCCTCCGGAGATTAAAGAATGGGTCGAAGATAAACCTAAACCCAACCTTGATCAAACCACTTCCTTCAATCTTGGAACCTTAGAAAGCCCTAAGTTAATCCAGATTGGTTCAGACCTTACCCCAAACCAAAGGAATGACATGGTTACACTACTAACCCAATTCCAGGATGTGTTTACATGGTCTCACGAAGACATGGTGGGTTTTTCCACTTATATTATTCTTCATCGCCTTCCCATTAAAGAGGGATTCAAGCCAGTCAAGCAGAAGCTCAGGCGATTGAAGCCTGAGTGGAGTTTAAAGGTGAAAGAAGAAATTGTGAAACAATTTCAAGCTGGTATTATCATGGTGTCCACATATCCTGAATGGATATCCAACATCGTTCCCGTGCCTAAGCCTGGAGGAAAGGTGCGAGTTTGCGTGGATTATCAACGAGCTATGATGGCTCTTTTTCACGACCTAATACATAAAGAGATAGAGATCTACGTTGATGACATCAGTGTCAAGTCCCAAAGGGAAGAAGACCACTTAGACCATCTCAGAAAGCTCTTCAACAGGTTGCGCAAGTACAACTTGAAGTTGAATCAGCCAAGTGCGCCTTTGGCGTAAGTTGCTAGGATCCTAGTCAGCCACAAAGGGATTGAGTTGGATCCCCCGAAAATCCAGTCCATCATGAAAATGCCTATTCCTCAGACAGGGAAGGAAATACGGGGATTTTTGGGAAGAATCAACTTCATTAGCTTGTTTATTTCTTAACTCACAGCAACCTATGAGCCTATCTTCAAATTATTAAGGAAGAACTCCTCCATGAAAAGGAACGACAAGTGCCAGAAGGCCTTCCTCATAATCAAAGAGCAACTAGCCAAAGCTCCCGTTTTGGTACCACCCAGGGATGATGTTCCTCTATTTATATACCTGCCCATAAATGACAATGTCATGGGTTATATACTGGGACAAAAAGACATAGAGGCCAAGAACGAACTATCTATTACCTCCGTAAAGGATTCAGCAGCAGTGAACACAAGTACACTCTGATTGAGAAGACTTGTTATACTTTAGCATGGGCTTCCATAAGGTTACAGCATTACCTCCATGGTGACACAACCCATCTCATATCCCACATGGATCCTCTCAAGTACGTGTTCAATAAACCCATGTTAAATTGTCGGTTGTCAAGATGACAGTTGATCCTATAACAATTTCACATCGTCTATGTGACGCAAAAGTCCATCAAAGGTCAGGAAATTACGGATCAACTGGCCGTCGCACCTGCAGGGGACTTCAAACCCTTGGAAACCTACTTCCCAGATGAAGGGGTAATGGCAATTCAACAACACCATCAGTACAATACATGCTATGCATGGAAAATATATTTTAATGGAGCTATTAATATGAAAGGTTCTGGAGCTGGAGCAATTCTAGTATCCAGTATGGGGGAGCAGTATCCTGTCGCCGTCAAATTATAGTTTGTTAGCACCAACAACACAGTTGAGTATGAAGGATGTCTCATGGGGCTAAAACTTGCCCGTTCAATGGGCATTAGGCTGTTAACTGTCTTTGGGGATTTGGAGTTGGTAATCAGACAATCCACGGGAATCTATCAAACCAAAGAGTTACATTTACTGCCTTACCATCAGCAAGTTTTATAGATGGCCTTGGAGTTCGAAGAAATCTCCTTTCTACACATTCCTCGTAATAGGAATGACTTTGCAGACGCATTAGCAACTTTGGCCTCCTTGATTCACATGTCAGACAAGGAACACAGGCCAAGCGTCACATTTGACCTGCATAAGGCACCGGCCTATGGGAACTATGTTGGAGAAATATCGAATGAGCTACCTCCCATCCATCACCCTTAGTATCAGCATATCAAGGAGTACCTACGAGAAGGATCTAAACCCGCTGAGGCGAGCTCGGCTGAGAAAAGGCGGATCCATCAACTTGCTATGAAATTCTACCTGAGCGGAGATGCACTCTATAAAAGAGATGTAGGACTAGGTCTCCTCAGATGTCTGGATCAAGACCAAGCTCAGAGGCTCTTGGATGAGGTCCATGGTGGAGTATGTGGCCCACACATGAGCGCCCCCCTGCTTGTTAGAAAGATCTTCATGATAGGATGTAAGACCCCAACTTTTATGCATAAAGAAAAATTTTCTATAAATATCATTTTTGAATATTAAGGAGTGAATTTGATATAATGTTATAGTTGTGGGTAATATTTATAAATTTTGTAAAGTACGCAAGTTGTTATATTATATTCGATTGGATAGAGAATATTCATTTTAACAGGGATACGTCGACGCAATCATTGATGGACCCCACAACGGAATTATTGTCGGATTGAGAAAACGACAAAAATATCATTTTATAAAAATAACGGCGAAAGTTTTACTATTAACTGTTGAAATACCCGGTGTTAAAAGTACAGTAATATGCGTGGTTGCATAGTTGCACACGATAGTGATTATTGATGCTTACGTGAGAAGTCACTCAGTTTTGTTCAATTATTGCTACAGTAATTGTTGTATAATATCTCACGTTATTTGATTCAATTATTGTCAATATTTTTTTTATATTATTAAATCAATAATTGAGACAATACAGTTATTCATATTATTATTTACAATATTGACGATGTCTAGAAAGTTCTGTCGAGGAGAGGTTTGGTCACCTAATTGCGTGCCAATATGGAGAAATCCTTATTGAAAAGGCCCTTCTTTCTTGAGAACGATCTGGTTGTTAAATATTGTGAATAATAATAATGATGAATAAATGTTATTAAAAATATTGATGGAATTTTTATGAAGTATTTGATGTAAATTTTGCTTATTTTACGGACCCCCACTTACTCATTTTTTCAAAATAGTCGGAAAAAGTTATCTTAGTTTTGTAGTATATATATATATATATATATATATATATATATATATATATATATATATATATATGCATGATAGCGACATGTGGGTGGAAAAGTCATGGGGGGGGAATTTTGCAGGTCACGGAGGAAGGGAGTACCTTATACTATAAATATATATACACGGAGGAAGGGAGTACCTTATACTATTAATATATATATATATATATATATATATATATATATATATATATATATATATATATATATATTATAATAAGTTTTGTTTTTTATGAAAAATAGAATATATTTTATTTTATTTGCATAGTATTTTACTATGTAGTGCATAGTAAAATCATGTAAAATTTTCGATTCGGCGCCCGTGAATTGAATTCGTCCGAATTCTTGTACAGTCTGTGAAAATTTCAAATAGTATCCTTTTCATTCTCCTATAAATAGGATGCTTAGTTATAATTAAAAATCACACCAGAATCAGAGAATTATTCTTCTATAATCTTGAGCGTATTTCGTTCGAGTTTAAAAAATCTTTGAGCGTAGAAAATTGTGAAAGTCTTCTTCAAGAATATCTCCGCCCTACCAGTTGGAATACTCTTCTTTTCAAGGTAAGGGATGTTATTTTTGTTCAATATTCATATGAAATAATATTTTCTTCCATACTCTATAATATGTAAGTAATATTATTTCGTTTCAGATTCCGAATTCTATACTCATTTTGTTAAAGTTTTAGCTTCTATACTCCATGAAATTAGTAGAATATCCTTGATATTTGCGCTTCATTCAGTATCTTTTCATGGATATATTATTCTGAACATTCTTGATAAGTTTTAACTTTTTCATACCGGAGTACTATTCACGGGGTTACTATTCACCCAGGATACTATTCACTCAGTTACTATTCACTCGGGGTACTATTCAGGATAAAAATTGATTTCTTTTCGGTCCAAATTATTTTTAATACAATATTATTCTTGAATTTTACTCCACAAAGCAGTATCATATTGATAATTTGGACATTATTGAAATCTGGATAAATTAAATTATAAATCTTTAAAAATTTATCCTTTGCTTTCTTTTAATTGAATTCTTATATCATTGTCATCATCCTCATGCTTATATTATGTTGAAAGTCATCTTTGGCTATAGTGCATAAATGAACTTGGTATGATTATGACCAGAGATTATTCGGTATAATTATGACCATAATATTACAAATGATGTGGTAAAAGTCCTCATTGGCCTGTAGTGCATTAATGGACAGTTGTTGGCATTATCATGACCATTGATGAATACACGATTATCCTTAGCCCGTAGTGCATAGATAATTTGTGGTCGTGATACTAAAGAATATCCTTGGCCGTAGTGCAGGGATGGATGATGTGGATTATTTATTAAGCTGAGTCTCAGTGATAAAATTGATGATAAATTCGTTTTAAATCATAGAAGATAGTAGATTTCATGTTCTACTTGACTCTTCTAATGGATTGCTTGTTTCGCTGTAGTTAAACTTGATGTCTATTGTATTTTATCAGTTTAGCACTGTTGAAGGCTAACGATAATTTTTTTTTGCATTATCTTAGTCATAATATTTCTTACTGGGCTAGTTGAGCTCACCCTTTGCTTTCATTGTTCTCTTCAGGAAATGAGAATATAGTTGGGACTAGTCGGGGAACGGAGTGACGGTCCAGATGTTTGACTAGTAGTCCTCACTATTCTGTAAAATAGTGTGATAATAAATGTATTGATGACTTATTTTGAGTTTTAATACTGTCTAGAAGACAATATTTGTATTAAAACTCACAGCTCATGTTGTATTTTTAAGTTTGTATTTGTATTCAGTACCATGTATTTGGCGACTCAGAATGAGTGATGTATATCTATTTTGGGGCGTCATAATTGGTATCAGAGCTTAGGGATATGATCCCTGGCTAAGATGTGAGGCGAGAACTAGGGGGGAGAGACGAACAAATTCTTCGCTAGTATGACCTATCCAATTTATTTGTTATGTAATTGGTCAGTCAGAATATAGGGATAATATGTTGCATGCCAATTAACCCTTATTTTGTGGCAGTATTTGAAAATGACATCTGAGAATGTTGAGAATAGTAATGGAGCACATGAGACCATTGAATCACCAACGATCAATAACCAGGAAAACGTGCATCGGGAAGGTAACAATCCTCATGCAAATAACAACACCGACCAAATGATGAACGACGAAATGTTTAGGGGCTTTCTACAATTCATGCAACATCAGGCGAGAGAGACTGCTGTCCAAAATACAGGTGAAAACATTGGCAACTCTCAGACGGTCACCGCTAAATAGTTTAAGGAGCTGGGACCACCGGAGTTTTTTGGAGAGCCAAAATCACTTAAGGCGGAGACGTGGATAAAGTAGATCAACAAGATATTTGATGTCTTGGGATGCTCCGAGGAGCAAAAGGTTCCCTTTGCCATCTTCATGTTGCGAGCAGAGGTAGATTACTGGTGGGAATCTGTAAAGCGTACTCAACCTGCCGCATTAAAGATGTCTTGGGAGAAGTTTCAAGAACTGTCCAACGACAAGTACTTTTCCAAAAGTATTCGTCACATGAAAGAGGTAGAGTTCATTAAACTGGAGCAAAACAACATGACCATGTCGCAGTATGAAGCCAAGTTTGCTGAGTTACCTCGATTTACATCCCACTTAGTTGATAACGAGGATAGAATGACACAGATATTTCTAAGAGGTTTAAAACTTGAGATACGCCAATACTTAATTTCTCACAAACTGTGTTCGTATTCAGATGTTGTAAATAGGGCTCAGTTATTGGAGCACGATAACGAGTCAACCCAACCAAGAGAGAGCAGCCGACAAAATGATAACAAGTGGTAGCAGTCATCAAAGCAGTGACAAAAAACGTGGAGGAAATCAACATGCCAAAAATAGTAACCACTTTGGTGGTAATCATGGCCAAGACAATAAGAGTGGACATTTCAAGAAGAGGAGATTCAACAATGATGGAAAGACGTCAGCACTAACACCTGTTGTTAAGGAAGGAGAACGACCACCTATCATATACTTCAAATGCGGAGGGGAGGGACACATCAGTCCAAACTGCGCGATGCAATCCAAAGTGTGTTACAATTATGGAAGAAAAGGTCATGTAGCCCGATTTTGTAGTACACCAAAGTCAAGTCCAGCTGGGATGGAGGCATCAAAGGCCGTCCCAGACAAGACAAAACCAGTAGTTCAAGGGAGAGCATTTGTCGTAACCTCCTAAAAAGCGAGGAATCTGAACGAGGTTATCACGGGTAATCTTATCATAAACTCTAGAGAAGTCTATACCTTATTTGATACCGGTTCTACCCATTCTTTTATTTCTCCTACTTGTGCTCAATGTTTAAATTTGACTCCAGAGAAATTAGACTTTGACTTGTCTGTTGAAACTTCGTTGGGAGAAACCTTCATTACATCCACTGTTTATAAGTCTTGTTTGGTTCAAATCGGTACCCTCACATTATCCGTCGACCTTATTTCCTTAAAAATACTTGCATTTGACGTAATTCTAGGGATTGATTGGTTAACTACTCATCATGCAAAAATTGATTATTTTCGTAAGGTTGTTAGATTTTATATTCCTAACCAACCTATTATGCGAATTCAAGCAACCAAACCATTAAAATCAATCACTATCATCTCAAGACATAAAGCTATTCGTTTATTAAAAAATGGATGTCAAGCTTTCTTAGCTCATGTCACGGATTTAAACAAAAATACATCAGTTTTGAATGACATTTCTATTGTTAATAAATTTTCTGACGTATTCCTTGAAGAACTTCCTGGCCTGCCCCCAGAGCGTGAAATTGAATTTTATATTGACCTTGAGCCCGGTACAAAACCTATTTCCAAAGCCACATATCGAATGGCTCCTATTGAACTTCAGGAGTTAAAGACCCAACTGCAGGAATTGTTAGACATCGGTTTTATTCGTCCTAGTACGTCTCCTTGGGGTGCTCCTGTTCTATTTGTAAAGAAGAAAGATGAGAGTATGCAACTTTATATTGATTATCGGGAGTTAAACTATGTCACTATCAAAAATAGGTACCCGTTGCCTCACATTGATGACCTGTTTGACCAGTTGCAAGGCGCCAAATTCTTTTCAAAGATTGGTCTTCGTTCTGGATATCACCACTTGAAGATTAAAACTGATGACATTCCAAAGACTACTTTCAAAACTCGATACGGGCATTACGAATTCCTAGTCATGTCTTTTGGATTGACTAATGCTCCTGCTGCCTTCATGGATATGATGAACCGAGTATTCAAAGAATATTTGGATCACTTTATGGTCGTCTTTATTGATGACATCCTCATATATTCCAAAAGCCGTAAAGATCATAAACAACACTTGAGGCTGATACTCCAAAAGCTTCGTGAAAATATGCTTTATGCCAAGTTGAAGAAATGTGAGTTCTGGCTTGAGGAAGTAGCATTCCTTGGGCACGTGATATCAAATTATGGAATATCTATTGACCCGACAAAGATTAAAGCAATTCAAAGCTGGGAACAACCTAAGTCAGTGACCGAAGTACATAGCTTTCTCGGCTTAGCTAGTTATTATCGGAGATTCGTAGAAGGGTTTTCTCGAATCGTTACTCCATTAACTCAGTTGACTCGAAAAGATACAAAATTTAGTTGGAGCAAGGAATGTGAGAAGAGTTTTTAAGAACTTAAGAGAAGACTCATTTCAGCACCTATTCTGACAATACCATCTTGCTCGGAGGGATTTGTCATCTACAGTGATGCTTCGGGCATGGGGTTAGGATGTGTTCTCATGTAACATGGGAAAGTCATAGCCTATGCCTCTCGACAACTCAAAGAATATGAGAGGAATTATCCTACTCATGATCTAGAGTTGGCAGCTATTGTTTTCGCAATTAAAATTTGGAGGCATTACCTGTATGGGGAAAAAGTGGAGATCTATACGGATCTTAAAAGCCTCAAATATTTTTTCACTCAAAAGGAACTCAACATGCAGCAATGACGTTGGCTTGAACTGCTGAAAGATTATGATCATACCATTTAATACTAGCCTAGAAAAGCGAACGTGGTAGCTGACGCATTCAGTAGAAGATCATATGCGGGTACGAGTGCGATATTGTCAACATAAAGGCCTATTTTGTATGACTTGCAAAGGATGGAGATAGAGTTAAAGACTTCAGGGACCCACGTGATGATGGCAAATATACGAGTTAAACTGACTTTAATCGATAAAGTTAAAGTTGCTCAAGCTACAGACCTTGAGCTGATGCGTATGAAGAAGAAAGTACAAGAAGGTGCTATCCCGGAAGTAAGAATCGATGGAAAAGGAATACTTAGAGTTAACTCCAGACTTTGTGTTCCTAACGACCCTGATTTAAAGTATAAAATCATGATGGAGGTGCACAACACATCGTTTGCAATGTGAGGACCCCAAACTCGGGTACTTGAAACCCGAACTCGGTTCTTCACGATACCATTTCTATGAGCGGGATAATACTAATAATAATAACACTAATATAAAGATCAACTTAATTTACATATCACCAGAGTCTAATCCCAAGTACGTAACCTTTAAACATTTATTACAACCCATGATAGATAATATATGTCATACTTGTCTTAATAATACCAAACTATTACATAACATAGTAATTCATTCATTCAGCAACCTTCCCATTTTCTTTGTTCTTAGCAGAGCTCTCTGGTCGTTCCCACTTAGCTGAAAACATTTAAATTTAAGTAAGGATGAGCATTTGAGTGCCCAACAAGTAATAGCAATTATATAAGCTGAAAGAATTTAAAGGTTTTCTTTGTACTATTCTTCTACAACAAGTCAATAGTTGTGAAGTATTCTGAACCAATAATAATAACATAACAACTCTCTTTCAAAGTTTTGAAATTTCATATAGACTATATCTGGGGTATGGTGACATGCCATGAACATTGTTTTAAATTTTTGATAGGGTAAGACAGAAATTCATCTGCAAACCGTCATAACTTACGGGCACGGGGGGTGATCAGCATGTTATGCCCTGCATTGATCAATACTACATTGCTAGAACGATATTATCGTTCAACCTTTGTCCGCCGGAGCGCATAAAAATTTTCCCGTGTAGGGATGTTCATACATGTCTGGATTCTAAATTAAAGGTTTTATCTTATCAATAATAATCTATAATTCAACATATATGTATTCGGGTAATTGACAAAGGTATATCAACATGTGATTAAATACAATGATTATCCAAGTGGGGACACTTGTTTAACCATTTCTAGAAATTAACGAACAGAATATATATATCTGAGTTACCATATACTAACATGTTGATATTCAAGGAGCTTATATAATATAAGATTAATAATCTGTACCATAATAATATAGTTTAGAAACATTCTTACTCACATCCATTGCACAAAGAAAATGCAAAGGTTAGATACTTGCCTGAAGCGCTGCTTACAACTTGTAATTAAGATCTATCGCTTATCTTACGACTTAACATTAATAAGATCGTTCATTCAATTAGAACAACATACTATAACACATAACACTACTTATTGCAGTCAGCACATAACCTAATCACATTAGCACATATGTTTAATAACCATTGAATCACAAATAATCACTTATACAATCAAAATATCGAAGTCCAGATCAATTTCTGAAACATGTCGGTATATCGACAACTTTATTGGATATTTATCGAGTCTAAGACTCTATAATATAACTCAATATCCGTATATATAAGTCATATTATTATTAAATGACTTTATATAATTTAAAACATTTATTATAATTTATCACGAAATTTCAAACATCGGAATCACATTAAAATGATTTAAATACTATTCAATTCTATTATCATTAATATTTAATTAGTATTAATCTATTAATGAAATCATTTCTAAAATATTAAAGTTATTTATAATAACTCAAAATATTTTTAAAGTATTAATATTTCCCTTAAATAATTTTTAAAACATTTAAAATCATTTTTAAATAATTACCATTAATATTAAAGTATTAATGTTTCATTTATCAAAACATTAAAAGTCATTAAGCATAACTTAAAATATTTTTAATTCATTTATATCATTTTTAAATGATTTTTAAATCAATAAATCTATTTTAAAACTATTTATTTAATATAATTATTAAATAAATCTAATATCATTTAATATTAAATTAATATCATTTATTAATGAAATTAACCTTTAAATATTAAAAGTTATACTTTATAACTTAAAATATTTTTATAACCATCATATAATTTTTATATAATTTTTAAATCATTAAACCTATTTTTCATAATTTATTTAATACATTTATTAAATAACTTAATTACCATTAATACTAATTAATTAATGAAATTTTATCACAAAATATTGAAAGTTATCAAAAATAACTTAAATTATTTTCTTATACCATAATATAATTTTAAATAATTTTTCATGTATTAAAATCATTTTTAAATAATTTATTTAATATTATAATTAAATAAATTAAATACTTTTAATATTCTAAAAATATTAAATATTTATGAAATATATTCAAAATAATTAAAAACTAATTTTTAGAATTTAAAATAATTTTTAAAACTATTTTTGTAATTTTTAGAATTTATTTTCTATTTTTAATCATTTTTCAAAAATTCAGAAAATAAAAATAAAAGAAACCGTCGCTATAGGCCTTTAGCGACACTTGGCGTCGCTGTCGGTGTTCTTGAGCTCAAGACCACTGACAGCTTCGTGCCCGAGGGGTCAACTTTGACCACTTATAATTCCTTTGTTCCTGCATGATCTGATCGATCTCAAGCATTGGTCGTGTAGTATAAATGTAGAAGTACAATTATTCGCAATTATTTTGGTCATACAACAACTCAAATGCAAGATTTAAGCTGTTAAAACTATTGTCAGGTATGTTCATCAAGTTCTGGGCTGCCCAGAAAAATTTGGTCAATACCGGTTAACGACGTTGGTGGCCTTATTCCGGTTAATCGGTTTATATCACATGTGTTCTAGACGTCGGGCCTTGTAGACTAACTACCAGGGTATCTTCATTGGTCATTTATAGTGTCCAGATATCATTACATTATAAGATCTAAGTCTCTAAAGTACCTGTCAGACCACTGCCTCCACATTTCTGGGTTACCCAGGCAGTAAGACTTAACGGTCAATGACTTTTGACCGATTACCACCATTGATCTGTTAATTGTTAAGGTTCGAAAGCACTATGAACTTGTAGAACTCATGACATACTATAATGTAGATACAAATATTGATCCAAACAACTTTACAGAAACAAAAGCAAAGCCGATCAAAGTCAGTGCCCGAACACGTTCTTCAGTTTTCTGGGTTACCCAGAAAACTAAATTCGTGTTCGGTCAACGAACCGTGACCGTGAATAACTTCTGATTTACGCATTCAATGATCATGAACCTACTTGCTGATTACTCATAACATTACAGACTACAACATATAACAAACAAAAACATTAAATCACTTAAAACTTGACAGATCCGGACTTTCAAAGTTCTTGTCAGACGCTGAAAAACGATTTCTGGGTTTCCCAGAAATCTGTCGGTCATGCTCGGTCAACCGAGTTTGGCCACGAATAACTTGCAATCTACTCATATCCTGAGCATGATTCCAGTTCGACATCAAAGATATCATAACATACTACAACTTCAAACATTTAAACAACAAAAACACGTAATATACATGGATCTACAAGGACTGACATTCGACTGTCAGACTCAAAAACAAACATTTCCAGATTTTTAAAAATGCTTGATTCGTGCATCTAAGTGTTATAGATCCATGATCTATCAATCCCGATCACTTATAGACACCATATTACACATATCTAACCAATCGATTACAACATCTAACAACAAATCATGATATTTCGAAATTTAGAGTTTATACCTCTTTCTAACTTGATTTTTGATTTCTGTTCTTTGATCTTGTTCTTGACTTGCTATTAAATGATCAAGGTTCATCTTCCCTCTCCCTCTCCTTCTAAACCTTGAATTTCTAGTGAGAGAATAGGTTGTGCAAGAATGGAAAATAAATTAAACCTTTCTCTCTCCTTCTAATTTGTATAATAGATATGATTCAATGTATTTGCTAGCAAGTTGGCTGATTTTGGACACATGGCTAGGACTAGAGCTAGGGTTAGTCACCAACCATTTATCTTGGCAAGATTTGCACTCCACCAATTAAATAATGTGACATAAGGGTAAAATAGTCATTTCCCATTTAATTTCTAGAATTTCCATTAGTTGCAAACCCTTAAGGTTTAGGGTTTGGGCCATTTTAGCAAAAATTTAGGATTTCCAAAAATAGGATTTTATAAAATAAATAACAATTTAGTTTCCAAAAATATAATTAGGATCTCTTAATTAGTGTAGATTTTCTAATATTTAGAAATTAAACATTAAGCTCACTAATTTAATAATTATAATTAAACTTACTAATTTAACAATTAGTGCAAATACTTAGCAATTAGTATTACCCATATCACAAATTGAGTTACTAATTATAAACTAGGGTTTTAATTATAAAATAAAATAAAATAATAAATTTTTGTTTCTAACATACAAAATTAAGGTTTCTTAATTAATTAGGTTTTTAATTACTTAACACCTTACTAATTAGGTTTAAGATACACTAATTAGCATTAAACTTTCCAAATCAACCATTAGGGTTTACAATTTAAATAAATTAGGGTTTATAAAATAAATATTAGGGTTTCTAGAAATTAATATTTCTAAATATTAATTAGGGTATACCTAATTAATCAAAAAGTCATATAATACATAACATGCATGCACCATATAACACAGTTATATAACAGGGTCGAACTCATCTTGAGTTTTAAATTAGGGTTTCCATTTATCAATAAGTTAATTATTGATTTAAGGTTTCTAATTTACAAAATTAGGGTCTTACATTACAATTAGGGTTTTCTCTTGATTATTAATAATTATAATTATCATGAATCACATAACATATTTTCTTAACAGATTTTAAAGTCTCATGTGACTTCGAAATTAGTGTTTGTCAGTAAAAATTAGGGTTTTATCATAATACCCCATAATTGACCAATCATTATCAGTGTACAAATATACAGTACGTAATTACAGCACTGAAAAATCAAAATATAATATTATTATATTATTATTCTTATCCATTGATAAAAATCTAAAATTAGGGTTTGGATTCCATATATCTAATTTATTCTTCATATATAACATTATTAATTAAGTTAAAATAATTAACTTAACTAATCTTGCATAAATTCATATAATAAAATAAATAATTATTATAATAATTCTAAAAATCATTTTATGTATTATTTAAATAATATATAATTATATTTTCATGGAAAATAATTAATAAAAATATTTCTACTATAAAATTAATTATTATAAGAATATGCTTTATAATAATCAATAATTCTAAAATAAAATTATTTGTAAACATTTATGTAATAAATATATTTTTATTTATTACATTATTACATAATTACATATACACATTATCTTGTACAAATCCTCATCCTTGAAATAAAGAAAAAATTTATACGCAAAATTTATGATTTAATTTTATAGAAAATATTGGGTTGTTACATTTACCCTCCCTTATAAAGATTTCGTCCTCAGAATCACCGTTTTAAAAACCTATACATACACGGTTACATAGTATACACAATTTTTGCAAGTAGATCTTATCATCGTTTGATCGAACTGATCTTTGACTATTCACATAAAGCTTGTCTTTCAGATTAAACGAAAATTTGATTTCTAAAATAACTCAAATTTCTCCCTCAAAATTTCTTTATAAACTAATTTACTATATATAAGAGAATACTATATAAAAAAATAAAATTGGTTCGAGTAATACTTGGAGTTGCATCCCCGGCTGCCACGATATCTTGAACGGTCATATTGGAGACGCTTGCGGTTGATTTTGTTGGTTTGATTGTTGATGTTGGTCCCGTTGTTGCCCATGTCCTGGTGCCTTTTTCCCGTATTCACATTCCTTGCCTTCGGCCTTCTCCTTCTTGAACGGTCTTCCACCTTATACTCCATTGATCCACACTTAAATCACACAGACTTGCCCTTTATCTCCTTTCCTTTTATCGTTTAGGTGATAAAACTATCTTTTGCCCTTCCGTTATCCTAGTTATCACAAACGTTACTACAGGTCAGTTGATCCTCCGAATCCTGGCAGTACGATGGCCTTGAAGTCTATGACGTTCGTCGATCGATTATCTGGCTGATCTTCTGGCGACTGGTATTCTGTTCTGCATAGCTTGATCGTCCATGTTCTGCATAGCTTGACAGGTTCTTCTGTCCGTGTATTTTTTTTTCGTTTCCTTGGCGGCATTATCACAATTTATTCTTTATTCTAAGCCTTAACGTATAACACAAAATTTTCTATTCAAATAGTCATGTACTCAAAATATTAGATTTTGAAAATTTTGGTTTTCTGCATTAACCAGTATACAGCTAAATATCTACTATCTTTATACCAACTTAATTATTTCATTAATCCAACATAGACTCATATTCATAACACTTGACATACCATAGCACATACTGCTTTAATCATCCGATATCCCTTTGTGTCTCAAAAGTCAGGAATCGCTGGCACAACTTATATAAAATTTGAAAAACATTACCTTATACAAATATACCCATCATATACACTACATAACATAGAATCATACATATTCAAGTAATACTAGTACTACTTATTTCTTACGCATTCACTAATGATCAGTTGCTTAGTATTCTATATAGTCCCATCATCCTCAATAATCCATTCACCTCTAACTACACCTAATTCGTCCAACTCACCATACATTATGAGTTTAAGAACTCATCACACATATATGAGTTTAAGAACTCGACATTGACCACATATTCTTTAACTATACTTTACCTTTCAGTTATACTATCGTTTCAGGGTCTGGTACTATACTTTTCAAAATAACCACCCCATTGAGGTAGCTTTCAATGTGAGCCTCTATTTCAGCTATTGGCTTTGATATTGGCTCGGTTATGAAGGTTGACTTCTTCTTTACAATTTGAGGGTATTCTAATTCTTTCTATCCGACAGCTATACACAAAAATTATCTAGACTAGCATACAATATATACACGCAGCAATTAATGGTTTTATACAAGTTATCTTTTATTTTGTTTGAGAATGAATTTAATCAATTCATCTCCTTTTTAAACTCTATATGAGTTAATTGTATTTTTAACGTTTCCCTCTGTTCTAAGGATATAGCCTAAGGTCTAACCCACCTAAGGTTTTTAACCCTAAGCTCTGATACCAACTTGTGAGGACCCCAAACTCGGGTACTTGAAACCCGAACTCGGTTCTTCACGATACCATTTCTATGAGCGGAATAATACTAATAATAATAACACTAATATAAAGATCAACTTAATTTACACATCATCAGAGTCTAATCCCAAGTACGTAACCTTTAAACATTCATTACAACCCATGATAGATAATATATGTCATACTTGTCTTAATAATAACAAACTATTACATAACATAGTAATTCGTTCATTCAGCAACCTTCCCTTTTCTTTTGTTCTTAGCAGAGCTCTCTGGTCGTTCGCACTTAGCTGAAAACATTTAAATTTAAGCAAGGATGAGCATTTGAGTGCCCAGCAAGTAATATCAATTATATAAGCTGAAATAATTTAAATGTTTTCTTTGTACTATTCTTCTACAACAAGTCAATAGTTGTGAAGTATTCTGAACCAATAATAATAACATAACAACTCTTTTTCAAAGTTTTAAAATTTCGTATAGACTATATCTGGGGTATGGTGACATGCCATGAACATTATTTTAAATTTTCGATAAGGTAAGACAGAAATTCATCTGCAACCCGTCATAACTTACGGGCACGGGGGGTGATCAACCCATTATGCCCTACATTGATCAATACTACATTGCTAGAACGATATTATCGTTCATCCTTTGTCCGCTGGAGCACATAAAATTTTTTCCGTGTAGGGATGTACATACCTGTCTGGGTTCTAAATCAAAGGTTTTATCTTGTCAACAATAATCTATAATTTAACATTTATGTATTCGGGTAATTGACAAAGGTATATCAACATATGATTAAATATAATAATTATCCAAGTAAGGACACTTGTTTAACCATTTCTAGAAATTAACGAACAAAATATATATATCTGAGTTACCATATACTAACATGTTGATATTCAAGGAGCTTATATAATATAAGGTTAATAATCTGTACCATAATAATATAGTTTAGAAACATTCTTACTCACATCCATTGCATAAAGAAAATGCAAAGGTTAGATACTTGCCTGAAGCGCTGCTTACAACTTGTAATTAAGATCTATCGCTTATCTCACGACTTAACATTAATAAGATGGTTCGTTCGATTAGAACAACATACTATAACACATAACACTACTTATTGCAGTCAGCACATAACCTAATCACATTAGCACATATGTTTAATAACCATTGAATCATAAATAAGCACTTATACAATCAAAATATCTAAGTCCAGATCAATTTCTGAAACATGTCGGTGTACCGACAACTTTATAGGGTCTAAAACTCTATTCTATAACTCAATATTCGTACATATAAGTCATATTATTATTAAATGACTTCATATAATTTAAAACATTTATTATAATTTATCACGAAATTTCAAACATCGGAATCACATTAAAATGATTTAAATACTAATCAATTCTATTATCATTAATATTTAATTAGTATTAATCTATTAATGAAATCATTTCTAAAATATTAAAGTTATTTATAATAACTCAAAAATATTTTTAAAGTATTAATATTACCCTTAAATGATTTTTAAAACATTTAAAATTATTTTTAAATAATTACCATTAATATTAAAGTATTAATGTTTCATTTATCAAAACATTAAAAGTCATTAAGCATAACTTAAAATATTTTTAATTCATTTATATCATTTGTAAATGATTTTTAAATCAGTAAAACCATTTTAAAACTATTTATTTAATATAATTATTAAATAAATCTAATATCATTTAATATTAAATTAATATCATTTATTAATAAAATTAACCTTTAAATATTAAAAGTTATATTTTATAACTTAAAATATTTTTATAACCATCATATAATTTTTATATAATTTTTAAATCATTAATTCTATTTTTCATAATTTATTTAATACATTTATTAAATAACTTAATTACCATTAATACTAATTAATTAATGAAATTTTATCACAAAATATTGAAAGTTATCAAAAATAACTTAAATTATTTTCTTATACAATAATATAATTTTAAATAATTTTTCATGTATTAAAATCATTTTTAAATAATTTATTTAATATTATAATTAAATAAATTAAACACTTTTAATATTCCAAAAATATTAAATATTTATGAAATATATTCAAAATAATTAAAAACTAATTTTCGGAATTTAAAATAATTTTTAAAACTATTTTTGTAATTTTTAGAATTTATTTTCTATTTTTAATCATTTTTCAGAAATTCAGAAAATAAAAATAAAAGAAACCGTCGCTATAGGCCTTTAGGGACACTTGGCGTCGCTGTTGGTGTTCTTGAGCTCAAGAACACTGACAGCTTCGTGCCCGAGGGGTCAACTTTGACCACTTATAATTCCTTTGTTTCTCCATGATCTGATCGATCTCAAGAATTGGTCGTGTAGTATAAATGTAGAACTACAATTATTCGCAATTATTTTGGTCATACAACAACTCAAATGCAAGATCTAAGCCGTTAAAACTATTGTCAGGTCTGTTCATCAAGTTCTGGGCTGCCCAGAAAAATTTGGTCAATACCGGTCAACGACCTTGGTGGCCTTATTCCGGTTAATCGGTTTATGTCACAGGTGTTCTAGACGTCGGGCCTTGTAGACTAACTACCAGGGTATCTTCATTGGTCGTTTATAGTGTCCGGATATCATTACATTACAAGATCTAAGTCTCTAAAGTACCTGTCAGACCATTGCCTCCACATTTCTGGGTTACCCAGGCAGTAAGACTTAACGCTCAATGATTTTTGACAGATTACCACCATTGATCTGTTAATTTTTAAGGTTCGAAAGCATTATAAACTTGTAGAACTCATGACATACTATAATGTAGATACAAATATTGATCAAAACAACTTTACAGAAACAAAAGCAAAGTCGGTCAAAGTCAGTGCGCGAACACGTTCTTCAGTTTTCTGGGTTACCCAGAAAACTAAATTCGTGTTCGGTCAACGAACTTTGACCGTGAATAACTTCTGATTTACGCATTCAATGATCATGAACCTACTTGCAGATTACTCATAACATTACACTACAACATGTAACAAACAAAAACATTAAATCACTTAAAACCTGACAGATCCGGACTTTCAAAGTTCTTGTCAGACGCTGAAAAACGATTTCTGGGTTACCCAGAAATCTACCGGTCATGCTCGGTCAACCGAGTTTGACCACGAATGACTTGCAATCTACTCATATCCTGACCATGATTCCAGTTCGACATCAAAGATATCATAACATACAACAACTTCAAACATTTAAACAACAAAAACACATAATATACATGGATCTACAAGGACTGACATTCGACTGTCAGACTCAAAAATAAACATTTCCAGATTTTTAAAAATGCTTGATTCGTGCATCTAAGTGTTATAGATCCATGATCTATCAACCCATATCACTTATAGACACCATATTACACATATCTAACCAATCCATTACAACATCTAACAACAAATCATGATATTTCGAAATTTAGAGTTTATACCTCTTTCTAACTTGATTTTTGATTTCTGTTCTTTGATCTTGTTCTTGACTTGCTATTAACTGATCAAGGTTCATCTTCCCTCCCCCTCTCCTTCTAAACCTCGAATTTCTAGTGAGAGAATAGGTTGTGCAATAATGGAAAATAAATTAAACCTTTCTCTCTCCTTCTAATTTATATAATAGATATGATTCAATGTATTTGCTAGCAAGTTGGCTGATTTTGGACACATGGCTAGGACTAGAGCTAGGGTTAGTCACCAACCATTTATCTTGGCAAGATTTGCACTCTACCAATTAAAGAATGTGACATAAGGGTAAAATAGTCATTTCCCATTTAATTTCTAGTATTTCCATTAGTTACAAACCCTTAGGGTTTAGGGTTTGGGCCATTTTAGCAAAAATCTAGAATTTCCAAAAATAGGATTTAATAAAATAAATAACAATTTAGTTTCCAAAAATGTAATTAGGATCTCTTAATTAGTGTAGGTTTTCTAATATTTAGAAATTAAACATTAAGCTCACTAAATTAATAATTATAATTAAACTTACTAATTTAACAATTAGTGCAAATACTTAGCAATTAGTATTACCCATATCACAAATTGAGTTACTAATTATAAACTAGGGTTTTAATTATAAAATAAAATAAAATAATAAATTTTTGTTTCTAACATACAAAATTAAGGTTTCTTAATTAATTAGGTTTTTAATTACTTAACACCTTACTAATTAGGTTTAAGATACACTAATTAGCATTAAACTTTTCAAATCAACCATTAGGGTTTACAATTTAAATAAATTAGGGTTTATAAAATAAATATTAGGGTTTCTAGAAATTAATATTTCTAAATATTAATTAGGGTATACCTAATTAATCAAAAAGTCATATAATACATAACATGCATGCACCATATAACACAGTTATATAACAGGGTCGAACTCATCGTGGGTTTTAAATTAGGGTTTCCATTTATTAATAAGTTAATTATTGATTTAAGATTTCTAATTTACAAAATTAGGGTCTTACTTTACAATTAGGGTTTTCTCTTGATTATTAATAATTATAATTATCATGAATCACATAACATATTTTCTTAACAGATTTTAAAGTCTCATATGACTTCGAAATTAGTGTTTGTCAGTAAAAATTATGGTTTTGTCATAATACCTCATAATTGACCAATCATTATCAGTGTACAAATATACGGTACATAATTAAAGCACTGAAAAATCAAAATATATTATTATTATATTATTATTCTTATCCATTGATAAAAATTCAAAATTAGGGTTTGGATTCCATATCTGATTTATTCTTCATATATAACATTATTAATTAAGTTAAAATAATTAACTTAACTAATCTTGCATAAATTCATATAATAAAATAAATAATTATTATAATAATTCTAAAAATTATCTTATATATTATTTGAATAATATATAATTATATTTTCATGGAAAATAATTAATAAAAATATTTCTACTATAAAGTTAATTATTATAAGAATATGCTTTATAATAATCAATAATTCTAAAATAAAATTATTTGTAAACATTTATGTAATAAATATATTTTTATTTATTACATAATTACATATACACATTATCTTGTACAAATCCTCATCCTTGAAATAAAAAAAAAATTATACGCAAAATTTATGATATAATTTTTATAAAAAATATTGGGTTGTTACATGCAATCCATCCTGGGAGTACCAAAATGTATCGTAATCTTCGACATACATTTTGGTGGAGCAATATGAAGAGAGAGATAGCGGGGTTTATCTCAAGGTGTTTAATTTGTCAACGAGTCAAGGCGGAGCATCAAGTACCAAAAGGTCCATTGCAACCACTTGAAATTCCAGAATAGAAGTGGGAGCACATTACCATGGATTTCGTTACTTGTCTTCCTAAGGTTTCTCAAGGCAAAGATGCAATTTGGGCCATTGTTGATAGATTGACCAAGTCGGCTCATTTCTTACCTATACGAGAAACTTATACACTTGAACGTCTTGCTCGTATGTACATAAACGAGATTGTAAGATTGCATGGTATGCCAGTATCCATAGTTTTTGATTGAGACCCAAGATTCACTTCAAGATTTTGGGTTAATTTGCAAAAAGTTATGGGAACGGATTTACGATTTTGTTAGGCATATCATCACACACACGCGACTCTCAACGTGAATAATAGTGTGTGCAAGAAGTGAAGAAAGGGCTTTAAGTAATGTAAGAAAGCTTACATTGGACTACCAAAGAAGACTTTAATAGCTTTAAATAGATGAACACTCGATTTCCAACGATAAAAAGTAGCCAAATATAAGCTCACAAGTGTTTAAAATTAGAAAACACTCAATTTATAGTGTGTATAGAGCAAATTGGACAGGGCTTCCTCGCCTTTTTCTCTTACAAAATAGCCACCCCAAGCCCTCTATTTATAGAGGGGGAGCCGCAGGTGTACCTGCAGCTGCCCGGGGTGTCCCGGATAATGTTGGTCCCATCGTCTCGAAGTACGTACACTCAGACAACGCGCTGTTCGCTCAAACCTTCATAACTTTCATTACGAGAGTTTGATGGAAGTGTACCATACCATTCCAGAAATCTCTTTTTGAGAGCTATGAAATGACATTGAATCCGGGAAGATGAGTCCATGACCAAAATAGCATTCCCGAGTTTCTGTCAGGCAGTCCGTTGAGTTGTTTTGCGTAGTTTGTGCTTGGAAGTTATGATATGGTTCTTGTGGGACTTCTTTTGAAGAAGTTTGAGTTGAAATGATTTGATTTAATTTGAGTTGAGTTTGATTCGGAAAAATAACCATTTTACCCCTCCCGGGGTTGTTTCCCATTTTCAATTATAGCAGTCTTTTCTCAATGTTATCTCTGAGGTTGCCCTGCTGTTGACTCTGACTGTCCTCAAGGTTATCTCTGAGGTTGGCTTGACCTCCCGGGGTTGACTCTGGGCATTAAACTTTATCTCCGGGATTAGAACTGACTTTCTCGGGATTATCTCTGGGGTTAGAAACTGATTTTCCAGGGTTATCTCTAGGGTTGGAAACTGGATCTCCCGGTGTTATCTCCGGGGTTGGAATTGATGTTGTGGTTCTCTAGGGTTATCTCTGGAGTGTGAAAAAGATATTTTTGTCCTCCTACATAGTTAGTAACAGGAAAATAAAATTTTGAGTGTCTACAGATGCCCCTCTTTATCATGTTCATGCAATGCAATGGAATGGACATGATAAAGATTACTAGACACTTGAAATATGACAAGGTATTTCTTATGATGTAAATCGCAATGTAATGAATGTTATGATGAATGTTAAAATATTTTCATAATCGCACATCACATTTCGCACTTAACTTTTTGCATTTGGCCAATCGCACTTCGCAACTCGCACATCGTATTTTGCATATCGCAAATTGTAATGTAATGAATGTTATGATGAATGTTAAAATGTTTTCACAAATCGCTTTACCTTTACCGATCATTGTTGATGCCTATATTGGTGTTGACTCCAACGGTTTGGCTTTTCGTCGATGTTGTCGATGCTTATTTGATGAAGATAAGTTGAGATGTTTTCTGCATCTCTACTGGGGATGACGTTCTGAAATCATCAGACCTTTCCAATGTATACGCTGGTAGTTGACTACGCTGACATTGCCAAACTGTTTTGGTTCCCACTCAAATGGTGGTATCCCTGAACTATCTTGATGTTACATTGAATTGATGCCAATGGTTTAGAACACTGGATCTTCCTATACCTTCGCTGAAGGAATATTCCAAAGTTTACTTCACCAGACTCTGCCTCACCATTTTTGAGGTGATTTGGAGTTTCCTTTCGCTGTTGGGTGCTTGTGCCGCATTTTCTTAAGCGTTTGATTTACAACCCGGCTGAACTGATGACCTGAATGCCGCTGACATCCTTGGAGGGTGCAGCTCATTTTTTTGCTACCCAGATTTGAACTTCGATTTAAAGGCCTCGACTTGTGAGAACTTGACACCGGTTGGCACACTTGATGACGAGGATTTCATTCGCTAGACCTTTTGTCATTGGGCTTCTACTTTTGAGTTAAGGACTTTCTTGAGAATTTTTCCCTTCTTTTGTTTGGGCAAGCTTATGTCGCCATGATTTCTTTCAGGAGTTCTCCCCTTTATTTTGATGAGTGGCTTGATCCTGCCCACAGGATTCAAGTTGAACGCAAAAGGATTTGGAGGTGAATTTGTACCTAAGGAAGCTCGAATCTTCAAGGGTATTGAAATGACACCTAAATTCATACAATTCAATAATCGACTTCGGTCGTTAATAACACGTATAACTTTTGATTTTACATCATTATTCGATGTTAAACTTAATGAAATACAGAATAATTTAAACTTTTCTATCTTCTTACTTTAATTCCCTGAAACAAAACCTTTATCATCTACATGTCTTTGAATCATATATAATCCATGATTCACTTTATCAGAGTTAATGTATATATACTTACACATCAAATCGATATCCTTTATACATTGGACAGCTCAAACTTCAACTTTACAACTCAACATAAAATATACATAATAAAATATTGAGTACATCTCATGAACCCTAATCATGGTTTAAAGAAATAATAACTTTAGCTAAAATATTAATCTTCGTGTATTATTTCTGATCCACATCATTTAAGTAGCACATAGTGTTACCTTCAATCCTTAACCTGCAAAAATGGTTATTTGCAAGGTTAAGCTCAACAGCCCAGCAAATCTAACAGTTTTCATGCAACACGTAGCATATAAATAACATGTTTATCATATATCTCATAAACATTAGACTAATATAAAAAATATGTTGCAGTTCATATAACAAGTGTAAAGATTGAGTTCCTTACCCAATCAACATTCATTACTCAATCAACGTAGTCATAAGTTGACTTTCACGTTTCATACTCTCAACATATATATAACACATCATGCTATTTGCAATAAAGATTTAAAATAGTTTATCATCAAGTCCACATAACAAATAAGAACTACAAGAGTTGCCTTGATCGTTGTTTACCAATTATAGTTTAACAACTTACAGCTATTTGCACTTTATGTGCCCTATACAATTATATAATCATGCACATCAACTATTAGTCATATAGTAATACATAGTAGTTGTAATGTAAACTTTACTCTATATATCATAACCCTTCTTATTATCAGTACACAATGTTCAATTTGATTGTGTTAACTTTTGACTTACATCTCACTATATTTCATACTCGAAGTTCATTCAAGTGTTTAAGTCTTGCTAGGAATCATTATTGGTTTTATATTAACTCCATTTCATATCTTATAATATTCATTTCATTTGACTTAAAACACTTTTTACATTCATTAACACTTGTCACGGTGCTTTGACGTTCATTCGTCACACGCCCGATTTATCTCTCTTGTATATGCTTAGTATGCCTATACAACTTATCTAATACATCATTTATTAATGTTAAGCATCATTATATTTACTAACATTCATGTTTTATAACTTAGAATAACATCTTTTATTATCAAAAGCACTACACTTGCATACGTGCATGCCTGACGCCCTCCAATTGCCTTTGAAAACACAATAGTCCCAACGATGGCCATTTTTACCCTTTCTAACGACCTCCAATTGAAACGCTTAAAGAATAAAAGTTTTAGGTCTATTCGTCCTCGTTTCGGATCATCTTGAATCGCCTCAATTGGAGTCCGTATGAAAATGTTATGGCCGTTTTACTAAAATAGGTCAAAACAGTCACACATGACACACTATGGGCGCGGCCGCGCCCATTTCCTTCATAACCCCAGCACACCCACACCATCTAGCAGTGCCCAGCAGTGCGCCAGCGCTCCTGGGCCGTGCGACCGTGCTTGGCTTCGCCCAGATTATAGATTTTGTATTGTTTTTACTTCAAACCTTTATAACTTCTTCATTTTAAGTCAGAATTAGTTAGTTTTTGACTCTATGAACTCGTGAAACATTGAACTACTCATCTACAAAATAATTATAACACTTTATGTGACATCCCCAAATCTGGGTCCCAAATCACCACATATTCGGTTCAATCATTCAATCACTATTACTAACATTTGCAAAAGATATAAACATAAATTGTTTATACATTAAACTTACATATTATTACCCCAAAATTGAGTAACCTTAACTTATACACAATTCATAATATTTCTAACACATAACATATTATTATACAATACTATTACAATCTAATCACACATATTAACTTTACGCTGTAATTGTCTTTAACTTTTCCTCGTATCCGACGCATTCGCCTTAATCTGCAATGTTTATCATGATATAGCAAGGGTGAGCATAAGGATTGCCCAGCAAGTTTAAATTCAATAATATAACGATATATCATGATTGAAAGAGTCTGAATAATAAGCTAACTATAATTCAACAATATAATTGTAAACTAGCAGGAACAAACTTTTGACTGAACAAGTATTATACATGAACAAATATATCTGAACCAACTGGTAATGAAGGTGATCAGCCTTTCATACCTGACTTATACATGCAATATGTACAGAGTACAATTCATGGTAGCCAGCAATGATTAACCATAAGCTTATTTGAATGAAACAACTCTTAGTAGAGTTAAGTAAAAACAAACTTGCTTGAACTGTTGATTACCGCTATGCAATTTATAACGCTTTATCTTAAAACCTATTATTAGTAATATAGATCTCCAATATTAGAATAATTTCGTCACAATATAATATTATTATATATATATATATATATATATATATATATATACACACACAGAGAGAATAACCTAAACATATAACATATAACCCTATCAGTCTATAAGACACATAAGACTCGGTATCAAGTCAAACTATTGCAGTCTATCTTGATTCCGGCAAAATTCTAACGTCCCGACGGTCTAGTCAAACTTTTATCGAGTCTAAGTTCAATTAAACTCTGCCTAACACTTAACAATTATCTCAGATACTTTTAATCTCAGTCAAAATATTTTTCTAAGTCTTATAATAATTTTCTGATAATTATTATCATTTATCATGATTTTTCAATCATTAATATCGTATTTAAATAAATTAAATACCACATAATTCTATTATTATTAATATTTATTTAATATCAAATATTAATGAAAATCATCACTTAATATTATAATATATTTATAATATCACAAAGTATTTTTAATACTTCAAAATCATATTTATATAATTTTAAAACAGTTAAATTCATTATCCGATAATTGCTTTTAATATTAAAATATTAATATTTTCATGACAAAATATCAAAAGTTATATTTTATAACTTAAAATATTTTTATAACACTTAAATCATTTTTATATGATTTTTAAATCATTAATTCTATTTTTCCATAATTTATTTAATATAGTTATTAAATAAACTAATTATCATTAATATCTATTAATTAATGAAATTCATCACAAAATATTAAAAGTCATTGAAAACATCTTCAAATATTTTCTTATGCCATAATATTATTTTTCATGATTTTTCATGAATTAAAATTATTTTTAAATAATTTATTTAATATTATAATTAAATAAATTAAATACCATTTATATTCCAAAAATATTAAATATTTATGAAATATACTCTAAATAATTAAAAACTATTTTTCAAACTTTAAAATAATTTTTTCAGAATTTATTTAATATTTTTAATAATTAAAACCATTTTATTCGATTTATTTAATTAAAAATAATTAATTTCTAAATAAACTGTCGCTATAGAGGCATGTAGCGACAGACACGTCACTGTAGGTGTTCTTGGCATGTTCTTGAGCCTGCCCAGAAACGCATGTCAATAGACAAGGTAGGTGGTTTGACCAAATTTATAACCATGTTCTTGTTGCTTCTAGGTTGATACTTTATATTAAGATTGTAGTATATGTGTAGCACTTCAACTAGAATCAAGTTTCATGGAAATCATACATCACAACAGAAAGATATCAGCCTCTAAAAATAATGTCAGGCTTGTTCTTCATTTTCTGGGTTACCCAGAAATGAAGAACAGCCAAGGTACCTATTTTGAAGCTTTAAATCATAACCTCCTAGACTTAGTTTGTGTAATCTAGTGGTCCAATAGTGTAGAATACATGACAGTGTATAACGACATAACATCAGACCATCTTAACAACAACAGATCTAAGATATCAAGGTCGGTCAAACTAGGGGTCAGGAAACGGTCTTCGAAGATCTGGGTTTTCCCAGAATCTTCATCCGGTCATTTGATCAACGGTTGTTTGACCACCATTATCTATGATTCAGTTATGTATCTGGCTGTTCTAAGAGCATTATTGGGTAGTCCTTATGTCAGGCTACAAGATGAAAACCATAACTTAGCCAAACAACTAAACACGTGCAAGATCTGAGCCTTCAAAATGGTTGTCAGACGAGATCTGGGTTTCTGGGTTGCCCAGAAACTCAGTCTTCGTGAACGGTCAACGATGTTTGACCAATAATAACTCACGATCTAAACATTCTATGACCCTGTTATCAGTTTCAGATCACAGTTCTCATGTCATAGAACAGATTCAAAACATAAAACACATAAAACATCTAACACATAAAGATCTAGAGGCCCTGACATTCGACTGTCAGGCCACTTATCAACCTTTTTCCAGATTTTTGAAAAATATTATTTCGTGCACTTTGATGTTATGGATTCACTATATGGCAACCCAGATCATCAAGTAACACCCTAATACACAACTTAAAACAACATATCATAACAAATAACATGGATCACAAGATTTCGAAATTTTAGGGTTTGTATACCTTTTATGCTTTGATCTTGATTTCTGATCTTTGAGTTCTGATCTTGTTAAGCTATAAACTGAACTTGGCTAATCTTATCTCACTCTCTCACACTAAATTTCGAAGTTGAAGAGAGAGAATGGGCTTGGAGAAAATGAAAATGAAAGTATGCATTTTCTCTCTCATAATCTAATATAAATGGCAAGATTCAATGCATCTTGTTGCTAGGTGGCACTCCTATCTAATATAAAATAGATATAGAGCACATGGGATAAACATTAAGGTGATGACTCACAAGATTTGCAAAATCTTTTGCTCAAGTTTAAGAAATGGCATTTTGGTCATTTTGCATACCATTTTAATTCTATAATTGTCATTTGATCAAACCCTTAGGGTTTAACCCTTAGGGTTAAAACCTAAGGTTTACAAAAATCACATTTTTAGGATTTTCGGATTAAGGTTTTTGAAATAGAAAATTAACATTTGCTAATTATAATTAGAATTCTCTTAATTATACTAAGATTTTCTAATCATGCAATTAAATCTTGCTAATTAGGATTATTATTCCCTAATTAATATTGCAAATTAGCAATTAAATCCACAATTGTACATTAGGATTTCTGACAGAACAATTAAGGTTTTAAAAAAATTTGAAATTAGGGTTTGCTAATTAATTAAGCTTTTCGCTAATTAACATTATAATTAATAACGTTTAACCTTATACATAGCATTTGCATTCCCAAACTAGGGTTTTAAATTTCTAAATTAGGGTTTCAGATTCCCGAACCCGAAATTAGGGTTTCAAAATCGGTTTCTAAGGTTTCTTATCAGACGTTAGGGTTTTCTAACTGAACGTTAACGTTCTTAATATATACCTGGGGTTTTTTATAGATATAGTTTATCTGGTCAACCCTTGACCCTTAACCACATTCTGAATACATAAATGACCATATACAGAGAACATAAACACGTATTCCCTTAATCCTGAATAATTCACTTAAATCCTTCACAAAATTTTGAAATCCTCAAAATTCCTTCTTAAAAATATCAAACGCATACACTTATTTTCTGTCTAGGTCCTAATATTGAACCTTAGGTCAATTAATTAGAATTTTTAAAATTTTCAAAATTCTCGGGTTGTCGCACTTTAAGAATATTATCAATTCATTTTAAGGGTTCCAATTCAGTGTTCATGCTAATTTTTCATGTTTTACACATATTTAGCGAATCCATTCACTACGAATTCGTTTTACATCCGTCTTGACTCGTTCAGCTTGGGTTGTTTTTGTTTTTTCGAGTACTATCATAATACATCATCAATTTAAGGTTTTCATCATGATTTCATAAATAAACTTTTACTCCAACTAAGCCATAACATATATATTTCATTAAGAACACAAGTTCTTCATCCTTAGATAGTTTCATGAATTCAATTACCTAAAAATTTCTTTTAGATGATATATAACAGAATATATATACCCATAAACATATACAAACTATACTTCAACAAATTCAACCATCAAAAACCTAATTACAAAGACTTTAGAAAATAAAAACCAAAAACTAGAAACTTAATAATTTACCTTTGATTCTTCTAAGCTCTAGTCAGATAATTGGAAATCCTTGTTTAATCCTCTTTTTCCTCTTGATTCTCAGAGTGTCTCTTCCCTCTTCTCAATTTCTCCCTAAGCTCCATCTTTCTCTTTATGTTTTCTTTACTCATATGAAGGAGGAATAAATTGATGAAACATACGTGATCTTAACTTGTATCGGTTATAAACCCAAAAGCCCCAACTGTTATAAAAGACAAAAGGTCTAGGGCATGTTTGGCTTGACCTCAAACAAACTCATTTGACTTATCTTCATTTTATTTCATTTTCATAATATACAATATTTATTTATTTTTCTTTAATTCCTCCAACATGTCACACTTCATTTTTTTTTCTTTTTATTGCTAAATTATTCAGCCAACACTCTTCCCATCTATTTACCCATATGACTTATGGAATTACATTCATAAGTAAAACCCTTTTAATCAACTAAACATTTCTATTAAAATAATTAATATTTATTTCACTAATTATTTTAATAAATTATACAATTATTATGTATAATTATACAATTTTCTTTCCTTTTATAAATTCTCCCAAGACAATTTATTTAATCTATAATTTTAATAAAAATTTATATATTTATTTAATTCATTAATCCTAATACCAATATTTATTTATAATTATATTAGTTCTTCTCATTCTCATACTCTATTTACATTCAATTGGCTAAATATAATATATTAAGTCATTACATAAACGCATTACTCTTACATGTAATATATTACCTTCCCACTTTATTAAACCAATTATATTTACATTAACTCATTATTTAAATTAAGTGAATTACTCGCTTCATTTACGAGATTAAACTCATAATAATTTTATTACCAACAAGGTATACTAATTAATATTATTCCATAATATAATTTCCATCTTAATTAACTAATATTATTTAGTTAATTTCTTTTGCCACCATATTCCTTTTTCATAACTAATTTTCTTCATTTTCTTTAATAGTTTAATCAACTATTAAAACTCATATAGATTTAATTTACTCACACAAAAACACATAATTCAGAATATATATATCTCATAATAAGAATTTTAATTATTAAATTCTTATTTTAATAACTTACGAACATTTGGGTTGTCACAGGTATATCTCTTATTCTTTATCTTTTCGTTTAATTAATAATTGTGCATAAAGGATGATCCGAGTATATAGTTTGTAAAATTTTAAAACTCTATTTTTCCATGCTTCCGCTTATTTTGTGCAATTTGATTGCATTCATGAATCTTACAAACCTAACAGTGACATCAGAGCCAAACATTTATGCGAATTATTAATTGTTTAGATTTGTATGTATGTTGATATGTGTTTAGAACAATTTAATTGGGCATAATTTGTTATATAAAATTTAATTTAAAAAAATCTATTCGAAAATCTATTCGGAAGTCTATTTGCATGTCCGCAATTGATAACATATATATATATATATATATATATATATAACAAAATATAAATGATTTTAAATTTTCCGCTCACTCAATAAATCATCTGGGCCGTCTAAAATTTAGAATAAATCCTACCATCCATGTAGTGTCGGAGACACGGGACACAGCTAGTACATATATATATATATATATATATATATATATATATATATATATATATATATATATGTGTGTGTGTGTGTGTGTGTGTGTGTGTGTGTGTGTGTGTGTGTGTGTGTGTGTGTGTGTGTGTGTGTGTGTTTGTTTGTTTGTATGTAATAGTTTAGAGGAGTATTTCCTGCACATTCACGTATATGATTACTATATATATGATATACATGAATCATATAAACATACTGCTTTACAGTAAATCACGTGAATAAGGATTAAAGGAGTTTATTTGTGAATAAGAAAGTGAATCCATGTTTTCTTAAATAAAGGAGTTTATTTAGAAATAGAATAAAATTTCATATTATTCAAAATAAAAGAGTTTATTTGTGAATAGGAAAGAAAATACGTATTTACATAAATAAAAAAGTTTATTTAGATATGGAATAAGATTTCATATTATTCAAAATAAATGAGTTTATTTGTGAATAGGAAAGAGAATCCGTATTTTCTTAAATAAAGGAGTTTATTTAGATATGTAATAAGATTTCATATTATCCAAAATAAAGGAGTTTATTTTGACTTGGAATTGGATTCCATAATTAATTAAAATAAATGAGTTTATTTTGATTAAAGAATTTGATTAAAATAAAATAGTTTATTTTATTCAAAATTGGATAAATAAGAATAAAAGAGGTTTATTTTGATTTAAATTTGGATTAAAATAAAGCAGTTTATTTTGATTCAAAATTAGATTTTATGCTAACTAAATTTACCCATTAAATGATATCAATATATATATTGAATGTTTATTATTCATGAGACGAATTTATTTATTGATGCATATGTAGATGTGTATGATAATACATGAGATTGATTATGGACTATTGACCAATGTGATTGGATTTTAATTTAGTTGGATGCATGAATGTATGAGTTTTATTAAATGGGGTCTATGTACCTCGTCTTCTCTGATTTTTTTTAATGTAAATTCTAACTCCCTCCTATGTACTTTCCCTTGACTGCTGATCAAGGTTTCTATTTATTTTAAATAGTTTTGTAATAGGAATAGTTAGAATTATTTTGAAGAATTAGAGATCAAGGAGTGTTTGAAGACCCGTTTGTAATGGAACCCGAGATTTAAATGTAATAGTTATATTTAGATTTAATTCTTGCACTCTAAGTTTGATCTTTTGGTTCACTTGGTGGCTCTAGTGAACCAAACTAGAATAAAGTCCATAATCAATTCGGGTAGAATATAGTATTCTATATGTGCATGTTTATTCTATATATATATATATATATATATATATATATATATATATATATATATATATATATATATTATGCAAACATACTTCACATGTTAATTACTATGACGCGTATTTTATATATATATGTGCATGCACGCTAAACAAGATGAGACAAATTAATAACAAAACCTTCAAATAAATTATATTAATTTGTAACGTTCAGAGATATTTGGAATATTGAACGTCGACTTCTAGCATGGTAAAACAATAGAGTATCAAATATTTAATATGAGTTTGTTGTGCACACACAAGGAAAGTATTAAATATTTAAGATGTTTTATCACATTTAATGCTTATAAATAGACTGAACAATGTTGTTTTGTTGTTCACACACAAGAATAGTGTTTTTCTTTTGAATATATGGAATTGCTAGGTATGACTTAACTTAGATCATTTTAGTTTGGATGTGCACACACTTGATCATTACATAGTTGATGTAATTAACAAGAGTTGTCTACCTATTTATTTATATATAGTTTGTTGTGCTCACACAAGGCTATATACATTTAAAATGAGATCCTTATTCACACTAGCATATCTTTAATTAAATATTGTCGAACTATATATATTGAAGGTGATATAGTTTGATAAAAATAGTGGGCGATACCAATTTAAAACAAGACCTAAATTATTTTGGTAATTAATAAAAGAATGTATGCTAAAATGTTGTTAAGAACAAATTCATTTACAGAATTTTATAATGTCTAAATTATTATCATTGCAAAACATATTAGATGTTATTTAACCAGACCGGATTAAACGGATTGGTTAAGGAATTTGACAATAATTCTTATATCTGAAAAGCTATCTTATGTCCTTAATACGCCTATCACTGTAATGGTTGCAGACAATGCCTCTGAGGAAGACATTGCTGCTTTTAAAAAGTAACAAGATGATGTAAAGTTGGCTTAATGCATCATGCTCGCATTCATGAGTAACGAGCTTCAGCGTCAGCATGAAACTATGGATGCTCATACTATACTCCTGAACGTTAAGTAGTTGATGGTGAGGAAAGTAAGACTAATAGATATAAGATATCTAAGGTGTTCTTCTGATCTAGAATGACCAATGACACTATAGTACAGATGTGACAGCCTGAGTAAAATCGGATTGTCCAGAATTTAAGTTTAAAGAATTAATTATTAATAAAATAAATTTTTATTAATATTATTCTGTGCTATGTTTATTAATCGTTCTAGAACCTAGGATGATTATAAGATGAGAGAATTCTGGCTACGAGCTAGACTGGACGAGTAAGAACTTTCAAGACGAAAATAAAGTTTGTTAGGAAATAAAAATATTTTTGAGAAAAAGACAAAATAAGCACTATTCACCCGACGAAACCTAAGGGTTATGGTTTGAATAACCTAAGCCTTTTCGAGAGTTTGGTATGTCAAAATGACATTCCGTCGAAAGATTTGACGATAATATACCGTGAAAAGTTAAGTAAGCCGATAAAAATTTTCTCGAAAAATGTGCAGAAATTAGACGAAATAAAAACGACGAAAAGTATTGTTATGTACTTTCGTTCGTTTAACTATGTTAGGGGAAAACGTGAAGGAAAATGCTTAACGTCAAAAAGTGTTTTTCAGTTCTTCGGAGTTTCGAAGAATGTGTAAAAGTTAAACTTTAGAAAAAAGACGAAATATCTAAAAATATTTTGATTCCGAGAATCGCAGTTTTTCAAACTGTCATACAAATTCTGCAAGTCGGAAGCACGAAGCTTCCAAGGGAAGCTTCGTGAATAGTAAGGAGGTGAAGTAAGGAGGTGAGAATAGTAATTTAGGGGCAAAATGACTAAATACCCCTAGCCTTGGTTTTCAATATAAGAGAGCCTAAGCTCATTTGTTGGTGATTTTGAAAATCACCAACACTTGAGAGAGAGAGAGAGAGTTCGGATGAAGAAGAAGAGAAAGAGGAAAAGCTAGCTCGTGAGGAAACTTTGTCCAACGAAAGAGAATTGAAGAAGAAAGGTAATCCAAAACCTAACTTCTAAGTAATTTTCTTTAACTTTTCTATGTTAAAAACATAGCTTAATGAGAATAGAAGTAGAAGATATTAAGAATGGTTTCATATGGTTGAAATCATGAGAAAACAAAGAAATAAGAATTGGAAATTTAGTTTATAAATTTTTTAAGGAAGTATAAGATTCATAATGAATTTGAACGATCCAAATGAATCATACGAACGATTCGGTAAAATTAGTAAGGAATGGTGTTTTATAACATCAAATTCTAAGAAAAAGTGAAATCATAATCAAAATATCAATTAAAAACGAAGACCGAACGAAGAACGCGACGAACACACGAAGAACGTTGTTGATGGATAAATTTAAAACCATCGTAGTATAACTTGTTATTGATGGACAAATTTAAAACCATCGTGTATAAGTTAGTTGCTTATTGCTTGGTTAGGAACGGTAGAAACGTTCATGAAGAACAGAATAAACTTAGCTATAATGAAGTTATGGCAAAATTTTGTAAAAGACGAACGAGAAGTAGAAAGTATGTAAATGAACCCAAATGTGTAGGGTTTCATAAGAATGTAAGAGAACGTAGAAAACGTGAGTCATGGACTCAAGAACAAATGAGTTCCGAGTTTGGATGACCGAATTACGGACGAGCGAACGAAGAACGTTAATAGCGTAAAACGAACGAATGATAGAATTTAAGCCAATTGAATGGCATGTTAATGGATTCAGAATAAATTTTCGTCTGTGGGAAGTTAAAGTATGTAAGATAAGGAAGATAATAGCTTTGGAACAACCTCGTTCTGAGTTATAACAAAGAAATTATGAGATTTTGAAGTAAGCGTCTCAAACTTAATTCAAGACTTAGAAAAATTTTAGAAATTTTAAGCCTGGCGCCGCAGCGCCAACCTGGGCCATTAGGTACTACTTAGTGGCACTTCAGCGTGAGGAAGAAGGAAGGACCCGATGCCGCAGCGCCGGTGCAGGGCAAGGCCCAGTGATGAGCTTTTTATTGCTCAACTTCTAGAGAAGTGTACGGATAGATAAAGAACATGTAGTTCACATAATGTTACACTTAATCAAGTGATTTAAACCTTTAGTAAAGGTTGAACGAAATGATTGAACGAGATAAAAAGATAAAGAATGTAAGTGTAACGTAGTTACGATGAACGATTGGTCTTAGCATACAACGAATCGTATGGATTCGACATTAAGAAAGAATGATGAACATGGGGTTCATGTAATGGATAGCGAATGAAAGTAATTAAAACCTTGGGTAAAGGTTGAAAGAGAGATTAAGAGACAAGCAACATGAAAGAAAAATACGTAAACGATCCTCGTGAATCGTATTCGCGCTGGACGAACTTTCTAAGTATACATTGGTTGTATGACTTGGACGTTAACAAAAGTAGTAAGTAAGATATGATTTATCAAGAAAGCCGTAGCGAGTGGTAATAAGATTAATGAAAGTCCGATGTGGGACGGATAAAGAATGAATGTAAGCGTTAAACACTTTAGCCGACGTGAGAGTTGAGTGTACGCGAATATTAAATGGGCAGAACCTACACCCCGTGTATGGTTTGACCGTAAGATAATGAAGACAAATGATTAAACCGTGAATGGGGAAGAAACTGAATTAATGGCAATGACGTATAACGTTAAGAAGCCGAGTTAGTAACAATAACTTGGAGGACGTTCCGAGTCGAATGAACCAGACGTTGTAAGATACGAATAAGGTAATGTAAAATGTTCAACACTGTGAACGCATAGTATTGACATTGAATTATCATGCAGAGTATATAAAAAACTATATGACTTTGACAACAAAGAATGAATCTTGAGGTATGGCATTTAGTTGCCAGAAAGCCATAAGGAATAAGAAATTGACTTGACGAACATTATAGTTTAATGGTTCAGATAGGTTAAGATAAAGTTAAGTTGTGGTACAATCGTAATCTTTGATGGTTGACATATGGGAGCTGGGCTAAACAATTCCTTCAGAGAGCGGAGGTATATACAAAACTCGCAACCGATCTAACTCACTGTGAAAGACAGTGTAGACGAGACGAGAACTTATTTGTTAGTTGTTTGTAGGAAACCACTAATAGTACCATATGGACTACTAGTAGAGACACGATGTGTGCTGAGTCCTAGAAGGGTTATAAGAAGAAGATAAGAATATAAATCATCAAAGACGATGATCATATGAGTAAGACATCTCCGTATGTCATGAAGTCGTAAAGCGGTAAAGAAAGTTAGTCGCGTAAACTTAGATTGTAAGAACGTGAACCCTAAGAAGTAAAGGTAAGTAAACCAATCCGTAAGTCAAGTATATGACTAATTGGTGTATGTGTTATTTCCTTATGTGCTATATAGGAATTGGAATGAGCAGTTTAGCGTAAGCTATAGATGTACGTAAGGCAAGTTTCCTAACTTCATTCATATTTAAAATGAATGCTAGTTTCTTAAACTTTTTTAGATGTTGAACTTGAGAAGTTTTGTCTATGTGCAAAATGTGTGATATTTGTACAAGGTGGTAGAATGTATGAGGCCTTGTGCCACAATTTGAACACTTCGGTGTTTCTATGAGATGAACTGTTCTGTGATTGAATTGTTCAATATGAGAATGTTATGTTTATACATGAACCGTTATTGTTAAGTCTGTGCTAATGATTCTAGCTAGACAGAATGTGTATGAAAAAGGTAGAAGAATGAAAGTATTTCGTAGTGAATGTGACAAATGTTTTAAAATGATAGGAATTGAGATTATTCCTATTATTCAAGCTGCTTATAACCTTTGTTCGATTATGGAAGTTTTAAAAGAATGTTTAAATTCTTGAAGTTGTTTATTCAACTGCTATGACTTGCTGGGCAATTGAATGCTCACACTTGCTTTAAATAAAAATAATTTCAGCGAATGATGTTAGAAAGAACTTAAGGATCCCGTAAAGATCAAGCTTATCGGTATCCAGACAAAGTGCAACTCATTATATGAATGAGCGTGAAGATCAAGCTAAGACTTGTAATATAGAATAGTTTAATTAAACTATAGATTAGTTTAATGAACTATTATGTATCCTTGGTGATGGATAAAAGTCACTCGTGTAAGCTGTAAAGAATAATGTAATTATTATTATTTGTAATTAACGAGGTTATAAGGTATTAGAACCTGAGATTTGAGAATGTATGTTTTTATATTTAGATATATAATGATGTATGTTTGGAAGGAGATGGAATCGTGACGTACGGAATCCAGGTGTGAAAATAGACCAGATTTCGGGGCGTTACAACATATAAAAGTCTTTAACATGATTAATTTGATTGAACAATTATTGTGAATTTTTCATATGAACAATCTAGATATCAGCTTCGTTGATTTGCTTAATATGTTGAAAAATGTTGAGAGTCACTTTCCAACCAAGAAAGACCAAGTCTTACTGGTAGGGGCCAAATGATCTTCTGAAAAGAAGAACGATTCAAAGAAGGTAAATAGAAAGGCAAAAACAAAGTATAATAAGAACAAAACTGATACAGATAGCAAAGGAGTTTGCTTCCACTGCAATAAGCCATGACACTGGAAAAGAAACTGCGAGAAGCATTTTGCAGAGCTAACCAAAAGAAGCTTAGTGAAGTTTTGGTTACAAAAACAATTTTGTTCATGATTTAAAATAATTTTTTCTTTAAGTCAAGGTTCTACTTGGGTATTAGATACTGACTTTGGTTATAATAAATATAGATTTATAAAAGGACCAAGCAGAAGTAGAAAGCTAAATAAAGATAAGTAATCCTATGTATGGAAAATGAAGCAAATGTAGCTACATTAGCCATAAAAACTTATAGTTTAGCAATGCCTACGGGCAAATCTATTAAGTTTATAAGTTGTTATTGTATTCCAGTACTTGTTAGAAATATTATTTTTATTTTGTTGTTGGACAATGAAATCTGTGATATTATATTTAAGAACAATTGTTGTTCTATTTATAATAATAATGTTTTGAATAGAACTGGAATATTACTTAATAGATTTTGTATATTTGACTTACGTAAAAATAATTTTGCATATTGAACAAATTGGTATAAGAAAAGGAGATGATCATTCAAAGAGTTGAATGTGTGTATTTGCTAAAATACAAGTGTGAATTATTTGAAAGGTTTAAAGAATTCAAAAGTGAAACAAATTGGTAAAGTATTAAGATTCTTTGATTAGATCAAGGAATAAATACTTGTGCAATAAGTTTTTAGATCATCTCAAATGATTTTCTCACAATGGACGCCTCCTGATACGCAATAATTGATTGATGTATCTAAAAGGAAAAATCGTACCTTGTTGGACATGGTGCGATCCATAATGATTTTACCGACATTCTGGTATCCCTCTGTGGTCATGTCCTTGAAATGGCTGAATATCTACGAAAAAGTAACCTCAAAATCATGCCCCAAGACTTTATAAGAGTTATGGACAGGGAGGATTCCTAATCTTAAGTATGTTAAGATAAGGGGTTGTCCAACTTATGTGAAAAAAGTTTCAAAGGTTAAGCTTGTGACAAGATTTGACAAGTACAGATTTATGGAACATCCTAAAGTAAGTTTAGGGTATAAGTTTTATAATCCTACTTAGCAAAAGGTGTTTGTTGTGAAACATGTTACCTTCTAAGATAAAGGTGTTTATCATTAAAGGGGCTAGTGGGAGAATAATAGATCTTGAAGAGTTCAAGAACCACAAAACACTATAAGTTAAATAAGAGGAACTTGTAGATAGAACTATTATACCATAACGAAATCGTAAATCTAGAATACTACCGAAGATACCTAGGAGGTATGGATTCATCATGGATGATCATGATGAGGTACATATCATAGAAGATGATGATCCAGTTACATACGATGAGGTAAGAGTTGTAGACACTCAGATAAATGGATTGAAGCAAGCTTCTCAAAAATGGAACATTCGTTTTGATGAAATAAATCAAAAGAGTTTAATTTTATCACAAATAAGAATGAACCTAGTGTGTACAAAAGGGTCAGTGGGAGCGCTGTGATATTCCTAATATTATATGTTGATATACTATAGATAAGGAATGACATACTAATGGTATAATCAGTAAATATAAAGTTGTCTAAACATTCCTTCATGAATAATTTGGGAAGAGTATTTTAATTGGGGATACAAATCTATATAGATAGATTTAAGAGGATGCTCGACTTAACCCAAGAAACGTATATTCATTTGGTGCTAAAGTCGTTTAGCATGGCAAACTCTATGGGATGTCTCATATTGATGAGCCCTAGAGTGTATCTCTTTTAATAATTCCCATAGACTCATAAAAGAGAGATCGCATGAGTAACTATCATGTATGCAATGAAATGTACGAAACTTGATGTTGATCAGTTATGTTCTAGAGAAGATCACTGTAAGACAGTGAAAAATATCTTAAAGTACTTAACCAACACTAAGGATGTGATTAAAATTTGTGGTAGGTCTAAATTAAAGCTAGAGGGCTTAACAGACTCAAGTTTTTTAGACAGACCAAGACGACAAAAAATCTACTTTAAGGTAAAGCGTTAACTTAAACAGTGGTGCAGTGAATTGGAAAGGTTTCAAACAGCAAAGAGTTGTTGGTTTAGTGATAAAGACAAAGTATATAACTATAAATGAAGCTACAAGTTGATTGTTTGGATGAAAAGTTCATTACAGAACTAGGAATAGTTCCTCAGTCTCATCTTAGATCTAAACATGTGTTGTGACACTTTCATTTGATTATAGAAATCATTGAAAGATGGGAAATCACTATAGAGATAGTGGACTCTCAAGAACAACATTACATATCCATTAACTAAAGCTTATCCAACAGCAAAATAATCGTCACTTAGAGAAGAAGGGTATGAGATACCATGACGATTGGCTTTAGTGCAAGTGAGAGATTGAAAGTAGTATTCACACAAGCCAATCATGTTTGATGATAAAACATATACTTTGTAATAATCTTATTCATTTATTAATAAAAAGTATTAATTTATTAAAGGCTTTTAATTATATATATGATGCTGCTTTATAATATGTGATAAACCCATAGTTTTAAGCAATGCTTTTAGAATAATGTTGATGATCATTCTAATGAGATCTAAATTCTTAGAAAGCTTAAAACTAAAATAATTTTCAATCGTTGAATTACTAAATTGAGGATTAGTAAATTCGGATATATTGGTACATACGTTACTTGCTCATTGGATGAGGATGATTGATATCATGATTATTTGTGTGGAGACACTAAAGCAAGTATGTAGGTGCTTATTAGAGAATAAGTTCACTGAACGTGGCTCGCTAAGAAATACCTAATGGAGTTTTACTTGCCTGTCAATAGGAATTCTTATAGTGATAATAGTACAAGTGATCCTTGGACTTGAAATCATCATAGTATCTTGTGTATGATGAGTTATACTTTGACTTATACCTTAAGACCCTTAGGGTATATCAAAGGGTATACTTGGGTAAAATAAGTTGTACATGGAGATAATGTATGATCAATAAAGAATCTACCGTTTCTAGTAAAAGAAGAGAAATATCCTATGTGATTCGATAAATGACAACTCAGTAGTCCTTGGCCAAGGCAGAATGAAATTAGAAAGGATTTTCTAATCTGCATTATTTGGAGTTGTGCATTTAAGGATCGAAATACATATAATTAAATAAAATAAGACTTGACAGTAATTTCATGTCTTATATTTAATTGGGACATTGTATGGTGGAAGGATTGAATTGTACGGTAACTATTTACTCAAATATTTTTTTATGATTAATGTTGAAATCTATATTATCTGAAAAGTCGTTAATCGTTAGGGAGACTTATCCCTAGTATAGGATAAATATTATTTATTTAAATAAATTAATAGTTTATTTTATTTATTTAAATAAGATTAGAATTGTTCTAATTGATTTATTCACAACCTGTTTAATATGGAGAATATAAATGGTCACACCATAAAAGGAAGAATAATTATTTAAGAAGTTAATGGAATAATCGTAATAATATGTTAAGTGTATTTAATTTAATCTATGGTGATAGAATAAATTAAATAGCTTAATATTTATTATTTAATATTTTGAAAATATTAAATATAAATTAATAAGAGGAGTCTTATTATTATTACTATTATTATTATTTTATTCCTAAAGGAGTTTGGAAATTAATTAATAAAAGTACTTTCATAAATTTCTAATAAGATTAGGAGGTCAAATTAATTAAAGGAGTTTAATTAATTAAAATAAAACATAATTCTTTAATTGTTAAGGAGGGTTGCCTACATCTATAAATAAGATGTGTCTTATTATAGGTGAGGGTGGTTGTTAACTTTTTCACAACAGACGTAATTCTAATAGTCGGGAGATCAGTACACTTTTTTCTATGAGAGATAGAAAAACTAGGTTTTTGCCAAATATTTATCTTCTTGAATCTTTCTCCTTCATTGGTGGATCACCTCTAGAGGCCAAACGCTTGGGTGGCTAAAATTGATCAAAGGAAGGAACCAAACCCGCTGGATTCAAGTTGAACGCGAAAGGATTTGGGGGTAAACTTGTACCTGAGGAAGTTCGAATCTTCAAGGGTATAATTATTATTCTTTATCATTTCGTTTAATTAATAATTATGCATAAAAGATGATCCGGGTATATGATTTGTAAAATTTTAAAACTTTATTTTTTCATACTTCCGCTTATTTTGTGCAATTTGATTGCATTCATGAATCTTACAAACCTAACAAATATGAATTAACTTCTATATTGGTGATATTACTAGTTTAAGAGTTTATTCATTCCTTATGTGAAATCATATAGGCACTCATAATTAATCTTCCTATTAATGAACTATTTCTCTTTTAATTCACTTAGTGAATTCCCTCATTCCTCATTATGCCACACAAGGCATTTCACAATTCTCAACACAATTCCACACTTCTCAATTTGTATAAATTCAATTCGAATTAATTGAATTACTCATCTCACAACACAACAATATTTATATTCAAATAAATATTCATTCTATTATTATATTAAAATAATTATTTATTCATGAAATTCTCGGTTCTTACATCCTCCCCCCTTATAAAAATTCTGTCTTCAGAATTGGTACAAGGTTACACAAATAACTGGGGATAATTCATTCGTATCTTATCTTCTAACACCCACGTGGCCTCCTCGGCATCGTGATTTTGCCAAAATACTTTTTCAGAAGATATACTCTTATTCCTTAATGTATGTTCTTTCCTATCTAATATATGGACATGAATTTCTTCATATGTCAGATTCTTCTCTACTTGGATGGGCTCGTAAGAAATCACGTGTTTGTAATCAGGATTGTACGGACGCAACACAGATATGTGGAACACGTTATGGATGTGCTCCAATTCGGGTGGTAATGTAATTTTATATGCCACTTCGCCCACTCGCTTTAGTATCTCAAATGGTCCTATGAACCTCAGACTCAATTTTTCTTTCTTACCGAATTGTATTTTTCCCTTCCAGGGAGATACTTTTAAGAAAACGTGACTTCCAACTTCAAAGTTGTGGTCCTGTTGATGCAAGTTTGCGTATTTCTTCTGGCAATCTTGTCCAGCTATTAATCTAGCTCTTATCAATGTCACCACATCTGGGGTTTGTTAAACTAATTTCGGCCTTAGCATCTTTCGTTCTCTGACTTCATCCCAACATAACAGTGTTCTACACTTTCTCCCATAAAGAGCTTGGTACGTTGGCATGCCTATACTCACATGATAACTATTACTGTATGCAAATTCCACTAAGGGTAGGTGATCGTCCCAACTTCCCTTGAAGTCCATCACATAAGTTCTAAGCATGTCTTCTAACGTTTGTATTGTTCACTCACTTTATCCGTCTATCTGCGGATGATAAGCAGTACTCAACCCCAGCTGTGTTCCCATCCTCTTGCAAGCTCTTCCAAAATTTTGACGTGAAGCGCGGATTTTGGTCAGAGACAATAGATACCTACACTCTAAGTCATGAAATAATTTCCTTTACGTACAGGTTCACTAATTAATTTAAATTATATCAGATTTTGATTAGTAGAAAATGAGCCGTCTTCGTTAGTCGATCTACGATAACCCAAATGGCGTCAAAACCCTTTTGCGTGACTGGAAGTCCCACCACGAAGTCCATCGTAATGTGTTTCCATTTCTACTCTGGTATTTCCAACGGTTAGAGTAGACCACTCAGCCTCTGGTGCTCTACTTTAAACTGTTGACACGTAAGACATCTGCTAACGTACTCTGCAATTTTTTATTTCAGATTGGGCCACCAAAAATGTTTCCTCAAATCCCGGTACATCTTCGTGCCTCCTGGATGAACAGAATATGTCGTATTGTGTGCCTCATGCAAAATTTCTTCCCTCAAATCGGTTACCGCTGGTACCCACACTCTTCCTTCAAATCTCAAAATAATGTCTCTATCTATCTTGAACTTTTCTTCCTCACTTTCTATGATCCTATTCTTAACTCTCTCGCACTCTTCATCCTTTTCTTGTGAATTCTTTATTTTATCCAACAAGGTTGGACGAGCTTCGATTGTAAACAATTTTTCTTCAGACCTCTCTAGTCCCTTCACTTCTATATTCAATTTCTCCATATCCCTTATTAACTCATCCTGAGTTGTCAATTGAAATAACTTCTCCCTTCCTTTCCTACTTAGCGCGTCAGCTACTACATTTGCCTTTCTCGGGTGATAAAGAATGTCGCAGTCATAATCCTTGATTAATTCCAACCACCTTCTCTGACGTATGTTCTACTCCTTCTGTGTGAAGATATATTTCAGACTCTTGTGATCCGTGTATATCTCACATTTTTCTCCGTACAAATAGTATCTCCAAATTTTCAACGCAAAAACTTTTGCCGCTAAGTCCAAGTTATGAGTAGGGTATTGTTTTTTGTAATCCTTCAAATGTCGTGATACATACGCAATGACTTTGCCATGTTGCATTAGCACACAACCCAGTCCTCTATGCGACGCATCACTATATACCACAAATCATCCCATATCATCTGGTAATGATAATACATGTGCCTCGCTTAATCTCTTCTTCAACTCCTAAAAACTCTCCTCACACTTGTCCGTCCACACGAACTTCACCGTCTTCCTTGTTAAATTGGTCAACGGGGTTGCTATCTTAGAAAAATCCTGGATAAATCTTCGATATTACCCAGCTAACCCTAAGAAACTTCTTACCTCAGTTGGCGTCTTCGGTTGCTCCCAATTACTCACTGCTTCTACTTACGCAGGGTCTACTGAAATTCCATCCTTATCAACCACGTGTCCTAAGAATTGAACTTTCTCCATCCAAAATTCATAGTTAGAAAATTTCGCAAACATCTTCTCTTTTCTTAATGCCTCAAAAACCATCTTCAGATGTTCGGGTGTTCTTCTTTCGTTTTTGAGTAGATCAAGATATCGTCGATGAAAACTACTATGAATTTATCTAAGAATGGCTTGAAGACTCGGTTCATCAAGTCTATAAATGCTGCCAGAGCATTCGTTAACCCGAATGACATCACTAGAAATTTAAAATGTCCGTAACGAGTTCAAAACGCCATCTTTGATATGTCATCCTCCCGTACCTTCAACTGGTGATAACCCGTTCGCAAATTTATCTTCGAGAAACACTTGTCTCCCTTCAGTTGGTCAAAAAGGTTGTCTATCCTTGGTAACAGATATCTATTCTTAATCATTACTCTCTTCAATTCTCAATAATCGATACAGAGCCTCATCGATCCATCCTTCTTCTTTACAAACAACACTGGTGCTCCCCAAGGAGACACACTTGGTCGTATGTAACCCTTATCTAGTAACTCTTACAATTATATCATCAATTCCTTCATTTCTACTTAGCGTCATACGGTATGGAGCTTTCAAAATCGGTGTCATTCCCAGTGCTAAGTCTATTACTAATTCGATTTCTCTATCTGGCGGAAGACTAGACAGATCGTTCAGAAATATATCTTGAAATTCCCTTACTACGGATATATCCTGAATTTCTACTCCCTTCTTTCGAGTATTAACAATATACGCTAAGAAACCCACACATCCTTTCCTTAACAATTTCTTGGCCTGCATCATTGTAAGGCAACACGATTGCTTAAGCGATGAGCTACCATAAAACACTAACTTAGACTTATTCGGAGTCTGAAGGTTCACACTTTTATTCTGACAGTCAATTATCACAGCATGGTTATACAACCAATCCATTCCTAATATTACGTCAAATTCTTCTAATCTTATTGGGATCAAGTCTACACTTAGTTCATGATTTCTAATGTTTGCGCAATAATTTCTGTAAACATATTCTACACGGATTACTTCCTTATTCGCAACTTCTATGTTTAAGGGATTTCTTAATCGTTCACGGGGTAGATTAAGTCGACTAGCAAATTCCTCTGGTACAAAAGAATAGGTGGCACCCGAATCAAATAATACATAGGCATTCATATCATTGATCGGTATTATACCTGACATAACGTCCTTTGCAGCCACTGCGTCTTGGACGGTCATATCAAACGTTCTGGCACTTGGACGATTGGATGGCGTCGGTCCGCTAATCATCAGCTTGCCACTTCCTCCTTGTTGGTTGCTCCCTCCGCGCCTTCCTATCTTCGGGCAATCTTTGATCAGATGGTCCACCGAACCACAAGCGAAACATCTTTTGACCTTCTTCGGCTTTGGGCAGTTTGGCGCAATATGCCCCTCTTGGCCACAGTTGTAACAAACACTGCGCCCTTTCCAACACTCGCCCTGGTGATACCTTCCACACTTTGGGCATCCCTCCGCCTTCTTCTTAAACTCTCCTTGAAACTTCTCCACTTGATTATTAAAATTCTTATTGTTGCCGTTGTTCTCCCACTTTCTCTTTCCTAAGTTACTCCCTCCACTACTGCTTACCCCACGACTATCTCCTCCTGTACTCTTACCCTTCTTCTCTTTGTTATACAGACTTAAAGCTTCACTTCCTCCCTCTGCAATAATGGCCTTCTCCAGCAATGTCGTAAAAGAATCGATCTGAAGAACTGACACCTTGTTAAACAACCAAGGCTTCAGTCCTTGCTCAAAACGCCTAGCTCTCCTCTCTTCATCTACCACTTGGTGTTCTTCAAAACGGGTTAACTCATTGAACTTTGTTGCGTATTGCGCCACCGTCATATCTCCCTGGTTAAGTTCTAAGAACTTTACCTCCATCCTATTCTTCATGCTCTTCGGAAAATAATTCTCGAAGAACAGAATTTTAAATCTCTCCCATGTTACTATTCCTTCCCCTGCTCTCTGCCGATTTGCCTCCCACCAATAGCTCGCTTCACCTCTCATCTTGTAGGTTACAAATGTCGTCTTTTGGTCTTCACCCACATGAGCGATGGTGAAAGCTTTCTCCATTTCGTTGATCCACGTCTGAGCCACGATAGGGTCGGTAGTATCCATGAATTTTGGAGGTGCTACACTTCTAAAGACTTTAAAGTTTGTGACTAGAGCTGTTTGGGGAATGGGTGGTACTGGTTCATTTCGTCCCCTAAGAGCTTCTCCTAACAAGTCTACTAACCTCTGAATCGGGTCTACTGGCCCTCTCTCATCATTAACCGACTTTTTTGGTGCAGTTATTCTACGTCTGGGCAGCATTTTTCTATGTCACAAAATTTTCATTTTTATTATTATCTTATTAGGTTATTTAAACATTTCTCAAATAAGAATAACATTTTATACTGTATTTCTGGAACGAGGTCATTTATATTTATATGCCAAATCGTTATAGTTACATGATCCTCTCTAGTATACTTCTATAAATGACAATAACATATCCCCTATTATCACAAAAGTTGGGGGTTACAACAATCTCACATCTTACACATAAGACTGATATTACAACAACAAATTAAACATCATATATATAAATACAATACTACAACCACTAAGTTTCTACATCTAGACTCAATCTAACATTCCACGCTCCACGACGCTCTGGTATTCCTTCTGAGTAATGTGCAACACCAAATCTCGGCTTATGATGTTCCCCATCAATCAACCTCTCTATGGTCGTGCGTAAAGCATAGCTCATCTTGTTCATCTTCCATCTCTTGCATCTCACCTCATCCTCTAAGTCATTAGCCCGATCATTAGTTTCTTCCCACTTCTCCTCGAAGTGTATCCTATCCATCACGTCCATCTCTAACTGAGTACGGAGTGCTTCCTTCTTTGTCCTCTCACTCAACTTTCTCTGTTCCACCTCTTCCAACTTTTCTGCCAACTCTACATTCCTAGCCACCGACCTGTGAAACAAAGTCCCCATATGGATCCCTGCCTCCTTTTGGTGAGCAATCTCCACCTCCATCTCCTACATCACTAACTTTCTCTTATGGTTCTCATCCCTCAGTTTCTGGAACTCGGACTCCCTCTCTCTAGCCTCAGACTCTCACTCTTCCACTCTATATCCTAACTCTAGAATCTGCTCCTCATATTCCCCCAACATCCGATCCTCGAAAGTAGCCTCGTCGGAGTCCTCCATGGACTCAAGTTCTTCCTCCATAGGCTCCTTCTCTGGATCAGACTCCCCGAGTAATAGCTCCATCTAATCCTCATCATCATCATCATCATCATCAATAGGGGCCACTACTGTTACGGGCTCCGTTATTGAAGGTGCCTCATAGACCACGTGTATGTCACACGGCTCCTCCTCTACTACTCGCCTAGGTCCTCCCATGTCAGTCATCCTACAATCACCAATATAAGACAAATAACAACACTCCATTAGAATGTTAAATAAACATAAGTTCATTGTATAGAATGAAGTTACATTCTATAACACACTAAGTCTCTCTCTAGGAAAATTCTACGTGAGTCTTCATTCCTCTCTACCTTCTAAGTTCTCCTCATTTATAATCTAAGGACTCTTGTTCCTAAGGTTTATAACTACAACTTTGATACCAAACTGTGACGCCCCCAAATTCAAACCACACTTGTCTCAAATTTGGTTGTCACGTACTAACTCTAATAACATAATAAAATCATCACAACGGAATATTAGAATTAATTACATTGTCATAATATAATTATTCTCGTCCCAAGGGTTCGTAACTTAAACATCTCTTACATACCTTAAGCATAATTAGACATATTTTAGATATAACTAGTACATAGTATAACTTATGTCATCTCATGAATATAATAGACTCCACTAAACATAAACTACTCAGTAGCCTTGCCCTTGCTCTTATCAATGCCTGAGGGGCCGCCTTGCTCTGCCTTAACTAAAATATTTTTAGGGAAAGCAAGAATGAACAACAAATTTGCTCAGCAAGTAATATAACAAAAAGGGAAATCAATGTAGCTTTAATATCTCAAGGGTATTGTAGCGCCCCCAAATCCGGGTATCTTCAAACCCGACAGATGGTGCTATACTGTACAAACATTCATACATTCATTCAATTGAAAAGTCTCAAAGAACGAATATATCTTCTATATATTTAAAGTAATATTTACATTTCCCAGGTTCTATACCCATTACAAAGGTTCTTTGTCATAATATCAGTTGCATTACAATAATAGACCTATACTATTACAAGATAGCTTAACAATCTGCCTTAGCTTTTCCTTTATTCTTTTTCGATCCTTCAGGACGTTCAGTCTTAGCTGCATTCATATGGTTCAAGCAAGAGTGAGCATAACTAGCTCAGCAAGTATAACAATTCAATAACAACATGCTTGACACGTACGAATCGTATATCTTCAATAACTGAACAATAGTAATGAAGTACTATTGATAATTCAAAATAGCACTTCATCTTTCTTTCAAAATATTTTACAATAATAACATTATTTAGTAAAATATTCACTCCGGTCAAAGACCTCGAGTGTTCATTCTTTCTTGGAAAAAGGACAACCCAGAACGAATTCCGTAAGCCTGATATTACTTACGAGCACTTCTAGGTGATCAATCTATTGTACTCTATGTTGATCAACACTACATCCATTAAACGTATGTACGTTTAATCATTTGGGAACCTCACGTGCCTGTCGTTTTACCGACAAAACATTTGTTTAACATTCAGTCTTCTTTTTGAAAACCATATCAAGTAGTTAACAAAAGATAACCACCTTTGATAATAGATGAATAGATTATCAATAATCCATGCACTATATCAAGTCTAGCCAAAGGATTTGGCTTTAACTTCAACATACCTCAATTCATGCGTAAGGATACATGAATTTCAAAAACTTGTTCAGATTGAACTGAGACAAGAGTTAGAATACATGCCTTTAGCATCTGCTACGATATATTTACTTTATGTTCAAGTCTTTCAAGTCTCTATAATACATGATCAAATAATGCCTTACATTAGTTCACATATCATCAAGTGTGTATATGACTATATCTTACCCTTCATCTCAATCTAATTATGTATTAGATTCAGTTACTATCTGTTCCGGTTTATCATTATCCATGCATTTATATTCGACTAGGTTATCTCAACCTTTATACAACATCCTTAAGGTTTAACAAAGTTTAAACAATGTTACATTACATTCCTTAGGTTGTGTTTACTTTTAAATCAATTAACTTTCTTTTCTTTGTAATGAAAAACATTCATCACTATCTTTGTTCTGAGGTTGGCGCTGTGGCGTCGGCTTTATGCTTACATCTCATGCTGCGGCGCGCGTTAATAGTGGCATTGTCCCGGACTTGGCGCTACGGCGCGAGTTCTTACTTGGTGGGTCGCGCTGCGGCGCCACTCCCCAGAAGGTCTTGTACTGTGCATGGCGCTACAACGTGACCAATTTAGCCTAGGGTTGGCGCCGCGGCGCTAACTCTGTGCACCAGAAAAAATTCAATCTTTGAATTTTTTGTGAACTTCCCGGACGCATAACTACTTCGTTATAAGTCCGAATTGGCTCGTTCAAAAGCCTACGATTCACAAATTACGTAATCTACACATTCATACAAGAATTTAATCTATTTGACTTCATTTGCTAAAAATTCACCTATTGGTTCATTTTTAACGAAAACGATAAACGTCCGTGAACGTTCATTTCTTCGTTCTAAGTCGGAATTCGGTCATTTTTGAGTCCGCAACTCTTAAATGCCAGATATGACTTGTCTCCATCGGAAAACAATGGTTCCGAGTTCAAACACAAAATTTGACTTCTATTCTGAGAATTTTACGAATTCGACGATTATCGTCCAATCGTGCAATTTTCGGCAAATCTTCATTCTTATGATTTGTTCAACATTACAAATGAATTCCATTCATGATGTGAACATATCAACATACTTATTACAACAACTTAGATTCATTGTTGGATTTTTAGATTTATTTTTTCATGAGCTTATAATTTTATCAAATTATAAACTAATTAAGATTTCATTGTTCATGACTTATGACAATTAAAGTTTCTTAATCATCATACCTTATATGTTCTTAACATATAACTTTACTTATGTATACATAATACGTATGATCATACAAGTTCTTTTACATCCATATCACTTCTCTTAATAAACTCATTACAAGTTCATAATACTTTCACATAAGTTTATAACTTATGATGCTTAAATGACTTATTACCAACTTATGTGACTTAAGTTCATTGCTTACTCATTCTTCTTACTTTTTAACATTCATGTTCCTTAATACAAACTTTTCTTATCAAACTATCATGGTAGAAATAGAAGATATTTGGAGAAGAGATCTTACTTTTGAAGTCTTGGTAAGTAGCTTCTTCTTCTTACTTATGGAAGTAACTTATTTGTAACTTAATCTCTCTAACAATTAAGCACTTTGTAATAGCTAGATTGTTTGAACAAGTGTTAAATGGCTAGCAAGGCTTCTCTATTTATAGAATTTGCAAAGCTAGGGTAGTTTAGTCAATATACAACCCCACCTCCTTAAGCCACCTCCTTACTATTCATTACTTGCTAATCACAATTCTTATCCTTTGCTTGGCCATTACTTCTATTACTTGGTCATTACATTAACTTGGTCATTACTTTAACTTGGTCACCATATTAACCATATTAATATGGTTTGCCCCATAGGTCAAACAACTCATGAATTCTAGCTTGGGCTTGGATCAATCTTAATCTTTGGGCTTTGCATTAATAAACACTAACTTGTTTATTAATCAATAATTGGGTAATTTACTTGGACTAGTGGTAATTCCAATCAACCTTTCCAAGTTCATTAAACATTACTTAATACATATACATATAGTTTATGTATCATTTTCGTATTCTAATTCATATAGAATCTATATATGATATTTCATCATTCAAACAAACTCGTATAATACTTCGTATTATACTCGTCTTCATTACTTTGCACAATACCAAAGTATCATATAATTATTACTTACTCGTTACTACTTTGCCCTTCTTAACGTTTATAAATTAAGTCCGCAAGCGAAATATTACATTTTCCATAACTAGATTTATATTACATAATCCATCTTACCTTGTCATTCCATCATTACGTATTTCTCGGAAATTCAAAAATAAATCCCGAGCAATTATCGATGAATAGTGTTTTTCAGAAATTTTTTCGAAAAACTTTTATTTTCGTCTTGGAAATTCAAACACTTTAATTCATTCACGTAGCTCAAATACTACGACATTCTAACATCAATAGGTTATACAATGGCAACCATCTTGATAACACATAAAATAGAATTTTATTACTATTTAATTTAATAAAAATCATTTTACAATAAGATCCGAATTTCTCGGTCGTTACAGGTATAACAACAATGATAGTTCGAGATAGCAAGAAGTATCGATGAATATCAATAATAGTCGCTATGGACAGAAAATATCAATAATATTCCATGATAACTCAATTCAATATTTCAAAGTAATGAATACTGAGCAGTCACTAAGGACTAAGAACTTCTCCTATAATTCACAGTAATAAAATGATAATTCCATAAAACGAGTACAACAGATGATCAACCTTAAGTACCTTATGTCAATGCATTACATTTAATCTTTCTCAAGTGTGCACGTCGGTTTCCTAACAATATATAATTCCCCTACCAAGAGGGTTGTTCATCTCAGTTATAAGAGTCCGCACCAAGAAAATTTGGTTTGGATAGCTTTCAATCAATATCAATAGTATAGCCGAAGCAATGGCTTAAATAGTTTTCTTTCACAGTACATATATGAAAAGTTATCGTTCGAAATTAAGGTTTGTAAAAAATTTCATTTCTAGATTACGAAGTATTAAACTTTTAAAGTTCTACTTATATGATCAATAATAGTACAAGTTCAAGTAATGCTCAATAAAGAGTAAGGTTCGAGTACTTGCATTCAATATATGAATAAATAAAATTTGAGAAATTTGCACAAATCTAATTGTCTAACTTAGTCTTATACTCTACGCATACTTCATCGCATACTTATAGCACTAATCAGATTGTATGACATCACAAAGTCAAACAACGCATTTTCAACTCATTGCTTTATTATTTTCAAATACCTTTTTGAACTTCACATTTGAAAGTTATAATTACTCGTTAAATATTCAACTCTATCATCTAGCATGCCTAACACATTGGATAGCACACTGGTCATATAAAACAAGTTAAAGTAACCATATAAGCATGCCTTAAACTTCAAACCACAAACAGATTACACAACTATCTGCAAGATGGCACAGTTACACCCTGGTTAGGTTTAGGGACGGCACAACTGCGCTGTCCTCTAACCTGGCCATAGTTGAGCTTCTGCTCTCCTAGTTTCAGTCTAAACTTTAACATACTTAGACACTTACACTATCATGCATACATGTTAGAGGTCTTCACTTAAACATATAACCATTCTTGAGTCCACTTTTACATGTTTTTTTGTTTACGATTTACATGGAATTAAAGCATAACAAGGTCATGTAATCATCATGCTTTACAACTCTTGCCATATGTCCACATAGATCACACAAAGTTGTTAATACACATGCTCATAATGTTCATATCATTAATTCATAATTAGCATTATTTAGTACTTTGAAACATGCTTCAAACTCATGCTTGGTTTACTTCTATTATATCAAACACATAACACCCATGTTTAAAGACATAATGAACGTAAACATGTTATTTTAGATTCTCAGAACTTAACCACTCATACTAATGCAATTAGTTTGAAAATATATTCAAGTTTACCTTTAAAATCATTTTAAGCTTGAACGATGCAATTCAACACATACAAGACAATCTTTAAAGCTCTTATCATGTATAGTCAAGTCATGTTAACATCTTCACAAGATCAGAACATACATCGTGTAGCATTCATGTGCATTAGCTTTTTTACAACAAGTTTTTCTTTTAAAATATTTTCTAACACAAAGCCTAACAAGTTGGTCACGAATATAACAACTATAAATCATAAATCATGCTAACTTATGTTTAAAATCAGGCATGTGTATAGACTACTAAGTTCAGAACTTGTAGAACACGTATTCATCAAAGTTCGTTTGCAAAACTTTAAGTTTTGTTAAAAAAATCTCCTACTAAAATCATGTTGGATACTTCATAACTCATAAAGAAGCTTTGTACCACCTGTTATACTTATTTACAGACATGCTTAAGCCATATCAGTAGGTTGGAATCAACCAGATTGAAAATGTGACGCCCCCAAATTCAAACCACACTTGTCTCAAATTTAGTTGTCACGTACTAACTCTAATAACATAATAAAATCATCACAATGGAATATTAAAATAAATTACATTGTCATAATATAATTATTCTCGTCCTAAGGGTTCGTAACTTAAACATCTCTTACATACCTTAAGCATAATTAGACATATTTTAGATATAACTAGTACATAGTACAACTTATGTCATCTTATGAATATAATAGTCTCCACTAAACATAAACTACTCAGTAGCCTTGCCCTTACCTTTATCAATGCCTGAGGGGCCACCTTGCTCTGGTTTAACTGAAATGTTTTTAGGGAAAGCAAGAATGATCAACAAATTTGCCCAGCAAATAATATAGTAAAAAGGGAAATCAATGTAGCTTTAATATCTCAAGGGTATAACAACAATGATAGTTCGAGATAGCAAGAAGTATCGATGAATATCAACAATAGTCGCTATGGACATAAAATATCAATAATATTCCATGATAAGTCAATTTAAGATTTCAAAGTAATGAATACTGAGTAGTCACTAAAGACTAAGAACTTCTCCTAGAATTCACAGTAATAAACTGATAATTCTATAAAACGAGTACAACAGGTGATCATCCTAAAGTATCCTCTGTCAATGCATTACATTTAATATTTCTCAAGTGTGCACGTCGGTTTCCCGACAATATATAATTCCCCTACCAAGAGGGTTGTTCATCTTAGTTATAAGAGTCCGCACCAAGTAAATTTGGTTTGGATAACTTTCGATCAATATCAATAGTCTAGCCGAAGTAATGGCTTAGACAGTTTTCTTTCACAATACATATATGAACAATTATCGTTCGAAATCAAGGCTTGTAAACAATTTCATTTCTAGATTACAAAGTATTAAACTTTAAAGTTCTACTTGTACGATCAATAATAGTACAAGTTCAAGTAATGCTCAATAAAGAGTAAGGTTCGAGTACTTGCATTCAATATATGAATCAAATAAAATTCGAGAACATTCACAAATCCAAATTTGTGTAAGTTAGGAAAATTGCTCAATATAAAAGAGAGTTCGGATACTTGCCTCAAGTGTAGTCTACCAAAATATAGCTTATGATCACTCTTTCGAATCCTAACATAATATAGTTACACGTATAGGATATTCATTAGTTACATATGTTCATTCATGATATGTAAGTTTAAACACACACATAAACGTCTTACTTAGTCTTATACTATACGCATACTTCTTCGTATACTTAATAGCACGAATTAGATTGTGTGACACCACAAAGTCAAACAACGTATTTTCAACTCATTACTTTATAGTTTGCAAATACCTTTTTGAACTAGCATGTTTCTTAACACATTGGATAACACACTGGTCATATAAAACAAGTTAAAGTAACCATATAAGCATGCCTTAAACTTTAAACCACAAGCAAATTACACAACTGTCTGCAGGATGGCGCAGCTGTGCCCTGACTAGGCTTAGGGACGGCGCAGCTACGCTGTCCTTTAACCTGGCCAGAGTTGAGCTTCTACTATCCTATTTTTAGTCTAAACTTTAACATACTTAGACACTTACACTATCATGCATACATGCTAGAGGTCTTCACTTAAACATATGACCATTCTTGAGTCCACTTTTACATGGAATTAAAGCATAACAAGGCCATGTAATCATCATGCTTTACAACTCTTTCTATATCTCTACATAGATCACACAAAGCTGTTAATTCACATGCTCATATTATTTATATCATTAATTCATAATTAGCATTGTTTAGTACTTTGAAACATGCTTCAAACTCATGCTTGGTTTACTTCTATTATATCAAACACATAACACCCATGTTTAGAGACATAATGAACGTAAACATGTTATTTTAGATTCTCAGAACTTAACCACTCATACTAATGCAATTAGTTTGAAAATATATTCAAGTTTACCTTTAAAATCATTTTAAGCTTGAACGATGCAATTCAACACATACAAGACAATCATTAAAGCTCTTATCATGTATAGTCAAGTCATGTTAACATCTTCACAAGATCAGAACATACATCGTGTAGCATTCATGTGCATTAGCTTTGTTACAACAAGTTTTTCTTTTAAAATATTTTCTAACACAAAGCCTAACAAGTTGGTCACGAATATAACAACTATAAATCATAAATCATGCTAACTTATGTTTGAAATCAGGCATGTGTATAGACTACTAAGTTCAGAACTTGTAGAACACGTATTCATCAAAGTTCGTTTGCAAAACTTTAAGTTTTGTTAAAAAAATCTCCTACTAAAATCATGTTGGATACTTCATAACTCATAAAGAAGCTTTGTACCACCTGTTATACTTATTTACAGACATGCTTAAGCCATATCAGTAGGTTGGAATCAACCAGATTGAAAATGTGACGCCCCCAAATTCAAACCACACTTGTCTCAAATTTAGTTGTCACGTACTAACTCTAATAACATAATAAAATCATCACAATGGAATATTAGAATAAATTACATTGTCATAATATAATTATTCTCGTCCTAAGGGTTCGTAACTTAAACATCTCTTACATACCTTAAGCATAATTAGACATATTTTAGATATAACTAGTACATAGTACAACTTATGTCATCTCAAGAATATAATAGTCTCCACTAAACATAAACTACTCAGTAGCCTTGCCCTTACCTTTATCAATGCCTGAGGGGCCACCTTGCTCTGGTTTAACTGAAATGTTTTTAGGGAAAGCAAGAATGATCAACAAATTTGCCCAGCAAATAATATAGTAAAAAGGGAAATCAATGTAGCTTTAATATCTCAAGGGTATAACAACAATGATAGTTCGAGATAGCAAGAAGTATCGATGAATATCAACAATAGTCGCTATGGACATAAAATATCAATAAAATTCCATGATAAGTCAATTTAAGATTTCAAAGTAATGAATACTGAGTAGTCACTAAAGACTAAGAACTTCTCCTAGAATTCACAGTAATAAACTGATAATTCCATAAAACGAGTACAACAGGTGATCATCCTAAAGTATCATCTGTCAATGCATTACATTTAATATTTCTCAAGTGTGCACGTCGGTTTCCCGACAATATATAATTCCCCTACCAAGAGGGTTGTTCATCTTAGTTATAAGAGTCCGCACCAAGTAAATTTGGTTTGGATAACTTTCGATCAATATCAATAGTCTAGCCGAAGTAATGGCTTAGACAGTTTTCTTTCACAATACATATATGAACAATTATCGTTCGAAATCAAGGCTTGTAAACAATTTCATTTCTAGATTACAAAGTATTAAACTTTAAAGTTCTACTTGTACGATCAATAATAGTACAAGTTCAAGTAATGCTCAATAAAGAGTAAGGTTCGAGTACTTGCATTCAATATATGAATCAAATAAAATTCGAGAACATTCACAAATCCAAATTTGTGTAAGTTAGGAAAATTGCTCAATATAAAAGAGAGTTCGGATACTTGCCTCAAGTGTAGTCTACCAAAATATAGCTTATGATCACTCTTTCGAATCCTAACATAATATAGTTACACGTATAGGATATTCATTAGTTACATATGTTCATTCATGATATGTAAGTTTAAACACACACATAAACGTCTTACTTAGTCTTATACTATACGCATACTTCTTCGTATACTTAATAGCACGAATTAGATTGTGTGACACCACAAAGTCAAACAACGTATTTTCAACTCATTACTTTATAGTTTGCAAATACCTTTTTGAACTAGCATGTTTCTTAACACATTGGATAACACACTGGTCATATAAAACAAGTTAAAGTAACCATATAAGCATGCCTTAAACTTTAAACCACAAGCAAATTACACAACTGTCTGCAGGATGGCGCAGCTGTGCCCTGACTAGGCTTAGGGACGGCGCAGCTACGCTGTCCTTTAACCTGGCCAGAGTTGAGCTTCTACTATCCTATTTTTAGTCTAAACTTTAACATACTTAGACACTTACACTATCATGCATACATGCTAGAGGTCTTCACTTAAACATATGACCATTCTTGAGTCCACTTTTACATGGAATTAAAGCATAACAAGGCCATGTAATCATCATGCTTTACAACTCTTTCTATATCTCTACATAGATCACACAAAGCTGTTAATTCACATGCTCATATTATTTATATCATTAATTCATAATTAGCATTGTTTAGTACTTTGAAACATGCTTCAAACTCATGCTTGGTTTACTTCTATTATATCAAACACATAACACCCATGTTTAGAGACATAATGAACGTAAACATGTTATTTTAGATTCTCAGAACTTAACCACTCATACTAATGCAATTAGTTTGAAAATATATTCAAGTTTACCTTTAAAATCATTTTAAGCTTGAACGATGCAATTCAACACATACAAGACAATCATTAAAGCTCTTATCATGTATAGTCAAGTCATGTTAACATCTTCACAAGATCAGAACATACATCGTGTAGCATTCATGTGCATTAGCTTTGTTACAACAAGTTTTTCTTTTAAAATATTTTCTAACACAAAGCCTAACAAGTTGGTCACGAATATAACAACTATAAATCATAAATCATGCTAACTTATGTTTGAAATCAGGCATGTGTATAGACTACTAAGTTCAGAACTTGTAGAACACGTATTCATCAAAGTTCGTTTGCAAAACTTTAAGTTTTGTTAAAAAAATCTCCTACTAAAATCATGTTGGATACTTCATAACTCATAAAGAAGCTTTGTACCACCTGTTATACTTATTTACAGACATGCTTAAGCCATATCAGTAGGTTGGAATCAACCAGATTGAAAATGTGACGCCCCCAAATTCAAACCACACTTGTCTCAAATTTAGTTGTCACGTACTAACTCTAATAACATAATAAAATCATCACAATGGAATATTAGAATAAATTACATTGTCATAATATAATTATTCTCGTCCTAAGGGTTCGTAACTTAAACATCTCTTACATACCTTAAGCATAATTAGACATATTTTAGATATAACTAGTACATAGTACAACTTATGTCATCTCAAGAATATAATAGTCTCCACTAAACATAAACTACTCAGTAGCCTTGCCCTTACCTTTATCAATGCCTGAGGGGCCACCTTGCTCTGGTTTAACTGAAATGTTTTTAGGGAAAGCAAGAATGATCAACAAATTTGCCCAGCAAATAATATAGTAAAAAGGGAAATCAATGTAGCTTTAATATCTCAAGGGTATAACAACAATGATAGTTCGAGATAGCAAGAAGTATCGATGAATATCAACAATAGTCGCTATGGACATAAAATATCAATAAAATTCCATGATAAGTCAATTTAAGATTTCAAAGTAATGAATACTGAGTAGTCACTAAAGACTAAGAACTTCTCCTAGAATTCACAGTAATAAACTGATAATTCCATAAAACGAGTACAACAGGTGATCATCCTAAAGTATCATCTGTCAATGCATTACATTTAATATTTCTCAAGTGTGCACGTCGGTTTCCCGACAATATATAATTCCCTTACCAAGAGGGTTGTTCATCTTAGTTATAAGAGTCCGCACCAAGTAAATTTGGTTTGGATAACTTTCGATCAATATCAATAGTCTAGCCGAAGTAATGGCTTAGACAGTTTTCTTTCACAATACATATATGAACAATTATCGTTCGAAATCAAGGCTTGTAAACAATTTCATTTCTAGATTACAAAGTATTAAACTTTAAAGTTCTACTTGTACGATCAATAATAGTACAAGTTCAAGTAATGCTCAATAAAGAGTAAGGTTCGAGTACTTGCATTCAATATATGAATCAAATAAAATTCGAGAACATTCACAAATCCAAATTTGTGTAAGTTAGGAAAATTGCTCAATATAAAAGAGAGTTCGGATACTTGCCTCAAGTGTAGTCTACCAAAATATAGCTTATGATCACTCTTTCGAATCCTAACATAATATAGTTACACGTATAGGATATTCATTAGTTACATATGTTCATTCATGATATGTAAGTTTAAACACACACATAAACGTCTTACTTAGTCTTATACTATACGCATACTTCATCGTATACTTAATAGCATGAATTAGATTGTATGACACCACAAAGTCAAACAACGTATTTTCAACTCATTACTTTATAGTTTGCAAATACCTTTTTGAACTAGCATGTTTCTTAACACATTGGATAACACACTGGTCATATAAAACAAGTTAAAGTAACCATATAAGCATGCCTTAAACTTTAAACCACAAGCAAATTACACAACTGTCTGCAGGATGGCGCAGCTGTGCCCTGACTAGGCTTAGGGACGGCGCAGCTACGCTGTCCTTTAACCTGGCCAGAGTTGAGCTTCTACTATCCTATTTTTAGTCTAAACTTTAACATACTTAGACACTTACACTATCATGCATACATGCTAGAGGTCTTCACTTAAACATATGACCATTCTTGAGTCCACTTTTACATGGAATTAAAGCATAACAAGGCCATGTAATCATCATGCTTTACAACTCTTTCCATATCTCTACATAGATCACACAAAGCTGTTAATTCACATGCTCATATTATTTATATCATTAATTCATAATTAGCATTGTTTAGTACTTTGAAACATGCTTCAAACTCATGCTTGGTTTACTTCTATTATATCAAACACATAACACCCATGTTTAGAGACATAATGAACGTAAACATGTTATTTTAGATTCTCAGAACTTAACCACTCATACTAATGCAATTAGTTTGAAAATATATTCAAGTTTGCCTTTAAAATCATTTTAAGCTTGAACGATGCAATTCAACATATTCAAGACAATCTTTAAAGCTCTTATCATGTATTGTCAAGTCATGTTAACATCTTCACAAGATCAGAACATACATCATGTAGCATTCATGTACATTAGCTTTGTTACAACAAGTTTTTCTTTTAAAATAATTTCTAATGCAAAGCCTAACAAGTTGGTCATAACTCATGCTCACTTATGTTTGAAATCAGTCATGTTTATAGACTACTAAGTTCAGAACTTGTAGAACATGTATTCCATCAAAGTTCGTTTGCAAAACTTTAAGTTTTGTTAAGTAATCTCCCACTAAAATCATTTTGGATGTAACAACCCGATATTTTCTATATAATTAAATCAGAAATTTCACGTATAAATTTTTTTTATTTTAAAGATGAGGATTTGTACAAGATAAAGTGTATATGTATTTATGTGATAAATAAAAATATATTTATTACATGAATAATTAAAAATAAATTTATTTAAGAATATTGATTATTATAAAGTATATTCTTATAATAATTAATATTATAGTAGAAATGTTTTTATTAATTATTTTCCATTAAAATATAACTATATATTATTTAAATAATATGTGAAAAGATTTTTAGAATAATTATAATAATTATTTTATTATATGAATTTTTGTACAGATTATTAAGTTAATTATTTTACCTTAATTAATAAGGTTAAATATGAAAGATAAATCAGATATGGAATTCAAACCCTAATTTTGAATTTTGATCAAGACATTAGATTAATAATATAATATTAATTATATATTAATTTTTCAGTGCTATAAATATGTATGCTATGTGTGTAAGGTTAATCTGGGGAGCAGTTTCATTATAACCTGATAAAACCCTAGTTTTGAAGTCAAATGAGACTTTTAAATCTGTTTAGTAATTGTGTTATGTGATTCATGATAATTATAATAAATATTAATGCTAATATAGAAAACCCTAAATATAGAAAACCCTAATTGTAAATTAAGACTCTAATTTCTAAAAATTAGAAACCTTAAACAGTAATTAGCTAATTGCTAAGTGAAAACCCTAATTTAAAACTCAATTTGAGTTCGAGACTGTTATGTAACTGTGTTATTACGATTAAGGTTAACTACTATAGAATTTTATATTGATTAGATAAACCCTAATTAATATTTAGAAGTGTTAATTTCTAGAAACCCTATTATTTAAATTATATATCATAATTGTTAATTGTAAACTCTAATTGCTAATTTGGCACGCTTAATGATAATTAGTAAAACATAAACCTAATTATCAAGTCTATGTAAATAGAAAACCTAATTAATTAAGAAACCTTAATTTTGTATTTTTAGAAACTAAAATTTTACTTTTTTGCAAACCCTAATTGGAAAATTTATAATTTTTGTGCTAAACCTTAGGGTTAAACCCTAAGGGTCAAACCCTGAGGATTTGTTATGTTACAACTTTGCCATTAAAATCATAAGGCAAATGACTATTATACCCCTTTTTGTATAATTGAAGTTTACTTGTAAATCTAGCTAAAGCTTTAGTTGGTGACCCACCAATGTTGACAAAGTAACTTATTTATCAACACCTCAGCTAATTCTTGCCAGCAATTTCAGCCATGTGCATTGTATCACATGATAAATAGATCAAAGGAGAGAGAAATGTCATTTGTTAGCCTCTTTTGTTCATAAACTCCCAACCAAGTCTCTATCTCCCAAAACCCACTAAATTTTAATGCATATCAGTCCTATAAACAAGCCCCACGATTACCATTAACAGATCAGAAGGTTAGAATCAAGATCAAAGTTTAGAAAATGTATAAACCCTATAACTTATAAATTTTTTGATCTGATGTTAAATTTTGTAGTTTGTTGTTTAATGTTGTGTAATAAGATGTTGTTTAGTGATCTGGGTTATTAGATCCCAGATCCATAACATCAAAGTGCTCGAAATCAAGTTTTAAAAAAATCTGGAAAAAGTTTAAATCATGGTCTGACAACGAATGTCAGACCTTGTAAATCTCATTATGTTATGTGTTTTTTGTTGTTTAAATGTTTTAACTTGTCGTTTGTTATGAGATCTTTAATATGGAACTTGAATCAGGTACATATCTGTTGTAGATTAAAAGTTATAAAGGGTCAAACAGGGTTGACAGGCCATGACCATGCAAAAATCTGGGTAACCTAGATTACCCGGAACACTCTGACAACGCTTTTCAAGTCTTTGATCTTCCTTCTGTTAATTGTTTAGGCCATTTTGTTGTTTGGTACTTGTAAACGAACATATATTCTACACATACATGCTATAAGATCACTCATATCTTTCACAGAATCAAAGAAAACGATGGTCAAAGTAGGTTGTTTGATCACAGTTTGGGTTTTCTGGAAATTCCACAAAACCGTATGCTCAAGTTTTCTGGCCTACTTTGACCGGTCATGATTTCTTAGATTTAATGGTGTTAGACTGATATGTTGTTATAGTTATGTTCCTTGACAGATGTACTATGGATTTAAACCTTAAGAACGCCAATTGTATGAACGGAACCTTATGATAATCGGGCCTCAAGGTAACACCATAACACTGTCTGGGTTTCTTGGTTACCCAGAAAACCCAGATCAGCTCTGACATTAACTTTGCCTGCTTACATCTCGTTGGTTTTATGTTATTTGATCGTGTTTATTATTGGAGCTTGTAGTATTAGACTATGTCTATAAGATCTGACCTTTGTCTTTCTCATAAACACAATATACTGAGACTTAATTATGGTCAAACAAGCTCACTCGTTCACTGTCATGTTTTTTGGGTTTCATGAAGAACAACTCAAGAACACCTATAGCGACAGTTTCGTCGCTATAAGGTCCTATAGCTATAGTTTATTACTAAAATTTATTATTTTTATTAAATAAATAGAAAAATTAGTTTTTAATTATTAAAAATACAAAATAAATTATTAAAATTTATTTTAAAGTCCGAAAATTAGTTTTTAATTATTTTGAATATATTTCATAAATATTTAATATTTTTAGAATATTGAAGGTATTTAATTTATTTGATTATAATATTAAATAAATTATTTAAAAATGATTTTAATACATGAAAAATCATTTAAAATTATATTATGATATGAGAAAATATTTTAAGTTATTTTTAATGAATTTTAATATTTTGTGATAAATTTCATTAATAAATTAATATTAATGATAATTAAGTTATTTAATAAATAAATTAAATAAATAAATTAAAAATGATTTTATTATATTAAAAATCATTTTAAATAATAATAAGGTATTTAAAAATATTTTTAGTTATAAAATATAACTTTCAATATTTAAAGGTAAATTTTATTAATTAATTATTATTATTGATATTAAGGTTATTTAATAATTATATTAAATAAATTAGTTTAAAAATGATTTTAATATTATAAAAATTATTTTAAATAAAAATAAAGTGTTTAAAGATATTTTAAGTTATACAATATAACTTTTAATATTTAAAAGATAATTTTATTAATAATTTAATATTAATGATATATCAATGATATTAAATTTATTTAATAATTATATTAAATAAATAGTTTTAAAATAGTTTTATTAATTTAAAAATCATTTAAAAAGGATATAAATGAATTAAAAATATTTTAAGTTATACTTAATGACTTTTAATATTTTGAGGAATAGTACATTAATATTTTAATATTAATGGTAATTATTTAAAAATAATTTTTAATGTTTTAAAAATCATTTAAAGGCAATATAAATGCTTTAAAAATATTTTGAGTTATTATAAATAACTTTAATATTTTTGCAATGGTTTCATTAATAGTTTAATATTAATTAAAAATTAATGATAATAGAATTGTTTAATATTTAAATCATTTAATAATGATCCCGGTGTTTGAAAAATTATGATAAATTATAATAATTAGTTTAAAATTATTATAAGTCATTTAAAAATAATATAACTGATAATTACAGTTATTGAACTATAGGATAGAGTCTTAGACTCGATAAATACCCAATAGAGCCGTCGGTATACCGACATGTTTCAGAAATTGATCTGGACTTATATAATTTGACTTGATAAGTGTTTGTTGGTGATTCAATGACTGTTAAACATATGTGAAAATGTGCTTAGGTTATGTGCTGACTGCAAAATACAGTACTATATGTTATAGTATATTGTTCTAATCGAACGAATGATCTTATTAATGATAGGTCGTGATATAAAAGATGAAACTAAGTTGCATATTGTAAGCAGCAGACCAGGCAAGTATCCTACATTTGCATTTTCTTTATGTAATGGACAGAAGTAAGAGAGTTTTAGAATTATATTATTATTGTACTAGATTATTAACCCTATTGTTATATATGATCATTGATTATCAACATGGTACTATATTGTAATTTAGTTATATATGATCATTGATTATCAACATGGTACTATATTGTAATTTAGATATATATATATATATATATATATATATATATATATATATATATATATATATATATATATATATCTGTTCGTTAATTTCTAAATATGGTTATTCAAGTGTCTCCACTTGGATAATCATTGTATTTAATCACATGTTGATATATATATATATATATATATATATATATATATATATATATATATATATACCTATTGATTTTCAGTATGTATACAATAATGAAAAGTCGTCTAAACTATTTGATCAGATAGACACAAAGTTAGAAATATCGTTGAATATGATAAACCTTTTTGTATCCAATCAAATTGTTTTGGTTTAAATTCCCGACAAAGTATGAACATTCCGAATATGGGAAAACTTTTATGCGCCTAAGGCAGACAGAGTGAACGATAATATCGTTCTTACATGTAGTATTGATCAATACAGGGCATAAAGGGCTGATCACTCCCGTGCCCGTAAGTTATGACGGTTTGCGGATGAAGTTCTGCTAAACCTATTCGAAAATTAAAAATAATGTTCATAGTATGTCACATCAACCCTATTTATAGTCATTACGTAGTTTTAAAAATTTGATAGAGAGTTGTTATGTTATTATTATCGGTTCATATTACTTCACAACTATTGATTTGTTGTAGAAGGGTAGTACAAAGAAAACATTTAGTTCTTTTTGCTAATATTTATAATTGTTATTACTTGCTGGGCACTCAAATGCTCATCCTTGCTTAATTTAAATGTTTTCAGCTAAGTGTGAACAACCTGAAGGCTCTACTAAGAACAAGGGAAAAGGAAAGGTTGCTGAATGAATGCAATGCTATCTTATGTAATAGTTTGATATTATTAAGATAATGATATATATATTATCTATCATGCTATGTAATGAATGTATTAAAGGTTATGTACTTGGGAACTAGACTCTGATAATTATGTAAATTAAGTTTAATATTTATATTATTGTTATTATTATTAGTATTATTCCGCTCATAGAAATGGTATCGTGAAGCACCGAGTTTGGGTTTCAAGTACCCGGATTTGGGGGCTTTACAGGTTGGTATCAGAGCTTAGGGTTAGAAACCTTATGTAGGATAGACCTTAGGCTATAACCTTAGAATAGAGGAAAACGTTGAAAATACAAATAACTCATATAGTGTTTCAAAGGAGATGAATTGGAAAAGTTCATCGTCAAACAAAATAAAAAGATAACTTATATAAAACTATTATTTGATGTGTGTATATACTATATGCTAATCAGGATAATTTATGTGTTTAAATGTCTGGTGGAAAAGTCTTGTTATATGCTTATAGCATAAAGAAGGATCAAATTCATACACCTGAGCTAATATCGAAGCCAATAGCTGAAATAGAGGCTCACAATGAAAACAACTCTGACGAGGTGGTTATTTTGGAAAACGTAGTACCAGATCCAAAAATGGTGGAGCTGACAGATAGTGATTCGGACACTAAAGTTGAAGCTGATCAAGCATCAATGAAGTTGCAGGATCTGAAGAACAAGGTGTCTTCTCTAGAAAGGCTGTGGGAAATAGAAAAGCTGCTAAATAGTCAATTACGAAAAGCCTTACTAGAAACAATGAAAGAACAAGATAAGCTTAAAATCCAAATTGATCAAATGGGAGCCACAAGAAACACATCGTGTGCAACTCCGAGAAATAAGGGAAAAAAAAAGATAGAAGACCATGACTTAAGAAAATCCGATAAGAAGAAAGGGAAAAGAATATGTTACATTTGCGGCTATGAGGGACATACCACTCTGTATTGTTCTGACTATAAACCAGGTGCATGTTTTATCTATGGAATAGAAGGTCATCAGGCGAAGGGTTGTCCAAGAAAAAGTCATAGTGAATAAGTAGTATAGGTTCTGTTGTGTAGGTCTGTTTAATGTAATATATATGATATGTACGTCTGTGTAATGTAATATTCTCAACTTTTGTGTTGGTCAAGGCATTAAATCTAGACTTTTGTAGTCACAAAGGGATAACTAATGTTTAAAGTATTATGTGTTATGCTATATAAAATATTCGCTAAATAAATATGAATCTAAGTTTGAGTAATGAAATGAGTTTAATTTACTAAACTTATGCGATAACGTTTAGAATGTAAGTTAATAAAATATAATTTATGGTTTTTACTTAGCCAGATAATGCCGCTAAGACGTCGAACTCGAAACCAAAGGGCAGAAGAATCTGTCAACAACGTTGAGGGACAACAACAAGCAGACCCGATGCAGCACTTTGCAAACATGGTAGCACAAGCTATGCAACAAGGAATGCCAACCGTAAGGAACCAGCCGGATAATTGCCTGGCAAACTTCAAAGACTTTAAGGCTGTAGGACCGCCAGAATTTAGAGGTACAACTGACCCTGTTGAAGCCCAAACTTGGGTTAAAGAGATTGAAAAGGAATTTATGATATCTAGGGTAGCTGAGGGGCAAAAGACAGCTTTTGCCACCTACATGATGAAGGGCGAGGCGAACTTTTGGTGGGAAGCAAATCAGGCGAGTGTAGGAGAAGGAATAATTACTTGGGATAAGTTCAAAACTTTGTTTTTTAAAAATTATTTTTCAGCTAGTATGCAGGCTAGGATGGAGGTGAAATTTTTAGTGTTGAAGCAGGAGAATATGACTGTTGCGGAGTATGCCGCAAAGTTCAATGAGTTGGCAAGGTTCGCTCCGCATTAAGGTGATACGGAGGCTAGGAAAGCGAGAAGGTTTGAGCTGGGATTAAAACCCTGACTCTATAATAAGGTGGCAGTGTTGTAGATTCCTACATTTGCAGCACTCATGGAAAAGGCTATAATAGCTGAGGAGGGGAGTGAGGCCATGAGCCTCTACAACAAGGAGAGAAAGAACAAGGGTATGATCGAAGGAGCTGGGAAGGTAGAAATTAATAGTGGAAGTAAAAGTAGTAGTAGCAAGAGGAAGGGGAACAATTTTGGCAATGTCCAGGTGAAACAAGAAGGTGTTAAGAAGCCAGCTGTACAGTGTAAGACTTGTGGAAAGAACTGTTGATCGATTTTGCAATCAATGAATACGTGCAAGTATACACGGTCAACAAGTAATAAAGTGATAAAGTAGAGTGCTGATCCCACAGAGAATTCTAATTAATAAATTCCAACTACTAGCACTATATCAACCCAATTTTATTTAAACAATGATAAATTATGATTTTCTAAAATATTGAAACTAAATTAAACAATTAAAGATATTACTCTAAAATAGACAAATAAATAAACTAAGATTTGAACGAATGATTTTCGATAAATAAAGATTAAGACTTCAATATCCCCAATTATGAACTATAATTCAATTATCCAATTATCCAAATTACTATACCTATTGAATTGTTAACAGGAATTCTCAAATGCCAAAAGCCCTTTTCCAAGTGATCAATTGACTTCTATTTAATTCAAATTAATCTTGCTATATTTCTATGCAAAACAAGTGAATTAAACTCCTTCTAATCCCAATTCCTTATGTGTTACATGCGGTTAACAGATATTTCCATTCAATTCATAAACCTAATTATTCACTGTGTAAATAACTAAGTCACATGTTATCATGCCCAGTTCTAACCCTAAAATTTCTCTTCCAATTCCTTCTAGAGTAACAAGGTAATTATTGGTCAAATAATTAATCAATAAATACATGGCAAGATAAACAATTCACTTTGACACAAATAATTGGAATAAATTGAATAACTAATTTATAGACATAAAAGGTTCGATTGAAATCTTAATAAAAGAGTTAGTTCATAACTAATGAATTGAAACCAAGAACCCGCAACTGAATAAACATTAAAAGATAAAAGTATGATAAGAAAAGAGAATAGAATCTATCGTCAACAAATCTGATGCTCCCCTCTTGTTCTTGCTCTTGATCTTCAATGATCTCCAAGTTGTTTCAATCTCCAAAACTAATAAGAACTAGGGTTAATGTCTAATCTAATGGAGTGTATCTCTAATCTAATCTATGTAATCTCCCTCTATTTTATGTCTTACATCTTGTATTTATAGGTTGCAAGTCCAATTTTTAGCTTAGGAACAAACTCAATCCTATTTGGAGTCAAAAAAGTGTCAGAATTCGCCCCAAAACTCGTCCAAGCTTGCTCAACCTCTTCCCCAGCGCCCCAGCGCTGGGCACGACACTGGAATTCTGCCCCCTAGCGCCCCGACGCTGCAAATAGGCTTGGTTTGGGTGCCCTAGCGCTGGCCACTTTTCTGACATTTTCTACTCTGACGTCCTTTGGAAAATGGCCATAACTTCTTCGTCTGAACTCCAATTTCGATGATTCAAGATGTTTCAAAAAGAGGAGACGTAGATCTACAACTTTCATTCTTTTCGTTTTTCGAAATAAGGTCCATAGAAATACTCAAATTTGCTCTGAAGTGACTGCTGTGTAAATGGTAAGCCGAAAACACGAATTTAGCCACCCCAAACGTCGATCCAAGTAACTTTTGTCCCAATTTGTACAAAATAACATAAAACATGCATGAATAGACACAAACACTTAAAATTAACTAAAAGATTAAGCTCAAATGCACTCAATTATGAGTATAAAACTCACTCATCAAATACCCCCAAACTTAAACATTTGTTTGTCCTCAAGTAAAAACACAATTTAGAAAAATCATCCTCTAGCAATGATCCACCCACACAATGAATCAATATGAATTCGCACAATGGCCTCAAAGGTTACAACAAATGATAACCCGCAGAAAATTTCAAAATAATGTCATGTCTAAAATTTTAACAACTTTCATTAGCTTCACATCTACTCATGATCTTTTAAGTGTGTGTGTGTGCATCCATATGTTCAAACTAGTCATGATTTAGCTAAGATCAACCAACACTCATAAAAGATTTTCAAAACAACTCTCAAAACTTCTTGTCACATCAATCACCGCTAAAATAGACAAAGCACATTTTTTTTTCTTGAGGATAAACCGAATATTCAACTTTTTAAGCTCATATGAACCCTTCCCAAGTATTTCAAACATACATATTTTCTTTTCTCTATTTAGTGAGTGCGTTTTACGCTCCATCTCACTTTCTACTTTTCATGAACGAGTGCGTTTTACGCTCCATCTTGTTTTCCACTTTTCATTGAACGAGTGCATTTTATGCTCCATCTCGACCCACCACATGCTTCAATTATTCAACTCGGGAAGGTTCCAATATTTTTTTTTTCAAAAATACCCCAAGATTTCCCCCAAACTTATGTGAGTGCCTAATTTTCACTTCGAATGATGCTCAAATAAGATTTCTCAAGTTGCAATGGTATCTTTCATAAGTATTTAGCCAAAAAAAATGTCAATCCCAACTGGCTAAACAAATGGATGTGTAAGATTTTTCAAAAAATTTGCAAGTAATGTAAAAACCAATTAATGAGTTAAAATATAGACTAAGCATGCTCATCAATTCTCCAAGAGTTAACAATATCAACCACCCACTTATCACTGGCCAAAATTAAATTCCATTAAAACATTGCCCAAGTAAATACTAAACATGATAAATACCCCCAAACTTAAAACAGACATTGTCCTCAATGGCTAAGATATAAAAAAAATTAAAAGAGAGGACTTCCCTGTCATAATGTAGCAATATTCCTCTTTGTCCGCTAAGTTTGGAGAATAAGTTAGGCACATGGAATAACTTGGGCACCACACTTAAATTTGACTTGACTAACCTGTAAACCCATGAACGAAGCAATTTTATTAATTCCTAAATAAATGCCAATTCAAAGCTACTAATATAAAACCTAATAAAAACTAAAAATTAAACTTGGGTTGCCTCCCAATAAGTGCTTGTTTTATAGTCTTAGCATGACTTCTTCAATTCTCTATCCAATTCCCCTACGAAAATTGAGGAACCCTCCATCCATCAGTAACAATGTCTCTTTTGGGAGGTTCCCATTAGCAAAGAACCTTGAATTAAAGTCACCTAGCATGCTCTTTGTAGATAGGATCCCCATTAAATACGGCAAACCACTAGGTGCTTTCCCCCATTGTGTTTGTGATCAAATTATGGCATGGAAGCTTGTCAAACACAATGGGCTCTTCCTCTATCTTCTCTTTTTCAACCCACCATGACTCCACAGTTGTTCTAGCTCTTATGTCACAAAGAGCTTTGCCTATGACATGACTGCCAATTGGGCATGGTTTTGCAAAACTGCCCGAATTCTTAAACTTTGGTGGAGAAGGTACGTGGGTCACTAATGAAATCAGCTCATCTTCGTTGAATCTTACAGTTAACCCTTCGTCAATCTCCTTTTCCTTGACTGTCTCTTGCAAATCCTTTCCCCTACATAGAGTCACAGCCTTGCAATGCTCATCTCTGCCCGGATTTATCTCTGTATCACTAAGGAGTGTTCCAAGTGGGCGATTATTCAATGCAAGTGCTATCTGCCCCAATTGATTTTCCAGATTCTTTATCGACGCACCTTGGCTTTTCATATTCAGCTCTACTTGATTCAATATTTTGTCTTGTTCATCGTTTCTTTTTTTAGTAGCTCTAATGAATTTTTCCAAGGCTTCTTCCAAACTTGATTTCCTTTCTGGTTGTTGTGGAGTCTGATTTTGAAATTCGGATGTGTTTTGCTGTCTAGGCGCTTGAGCTTGATTGTTACTCCAAGAAAATCTCTGATGATTTCTCCAACCCAGATTATACGTGTTTTGATTCGGATAAGGTTGGGTAGACCGACTCTAGCTCCCTACGAACTGTGCTGATTCAGAATTTATGGCACATTGATCCGTAGCATGACACCCAGCACATAATTCACAAACCATCGCTACCTTCTGTGTGGATTATAGACGCCATAATTCCATTTGCTTAGCTATTGCGGACACTTGTGTTGCCAATTCTAAAAGTGTAGCAAGTCCATCAATCCATGTTTCCATTGGTTGAGTCATATTTGCCATCCTTCGCCTCCGTTGGACTGCGATAACCTTTAACGTCTTCGAATTTGCCTCAATTTGTATTGGCTCTACAGAAAATGTATTAAGTCCATCAATACCTGTTTTCCTTGGTTGAGTCATGTTCGTGTATGGCCATTGATACGCAAAGTCATCCATGGTACCTGAAAAAAAAAAAAATATAGGAAGAGAATTAAAAATAAAAATAAAAATAAAAATGTTTAAATTAAGACTAATTTGATTGAAATTAATATTGGTAAATAATTATTAAATTAATTCCCTGGCAGCGGCGCCAAAAACTTGTTGATCGATTTCGCAATCAATGAATACGTGCAAGTATACACGGTCAACAAGTAATAAAGTGATAAAGTAGAGTGTCGATCCCACAGAGAATTCTAATTAATAAATTCCAACTACTAGCACTATATCAACCCAATTTTATTTAAACAATGATAAATTATGATTTTCTGAAATATTGAAATTAAATTAAACAATTAAAAATAATACTCTAAAATAAACAAATAAATAAACTAAGATTTGAATGAATGATTTCTGATAAATAAAGATTAAGACTTCAATATCCCCAATTATGAACTATAATTCAATTATCCAATTATCCCAATTACTATGTCTACTGAATTGTTAACAGGAATTCTCAAATTCCTAAAGCCCTTTTTCCAAGTGATCAATTGACTTCTATTTAATTCAAATTAATCTTACTATATTCCTATGCAAAACAAGTGAATTAAACTCCTTCTAAACCCAATTCATTGTGTTACATGCGGTGAACAGATATTTCCATTCAATTCACAAACCTAATTATTCACTGTACAAATAACTAAGTCACATGTTATCATACCCAGTTCTAACCCTAAAATTCATCTTCTAATTCCTTCTGGAGTAACAAGGTAATTATTGGCCAAATAATTAATCAATAAATACAAGGCAAGATAAATAATTCACTTTGACACAAATAATTGGAATAAATCGAATAACTAATTTATAGACATAAAAGGTTCAATTGAAATCTTATTAAAAGAGTTAGTTCATAACTAATGAATTGAAACTAAGAACCCCCAACTGAATAGACATTAAAAGATAAAAGTATGATAAGAAAAGAGAATAGAATCTGTTGTCAGCAAATCTGATGCTCCCCTCTTGTTCTTATTATTGATCTTCAATGATCTCCAAGTTGTTTCAATCTCCAAAACTAATAAGAACTAGGGTTAATGTCTAATCTAATGGAGTGTACCTCTAATCTAATCTATGTAATCTCCCTCTATTTTATGTCTTACATCATGTATTTATAGGTTACAAGTCCAATTTTTAGCTTAGGAACAAACTCAATCCTATTTGGAGTCAAAAAAGTGTCAAAATTCGCCCCAAAACGCGACCAAGCTTGCCCAACCTCTTCCCCAGCGCCCCAGCGCTGGGCACGACACTGGAATTCTTCCCCCTAGCGCCCCGGCGCTGCAAATAGGCTTGGTTTGGGCGCCCCGGCGCTGGCCACTTTTTTGACATTTTTTGCTTCAACGTCCTTTGGGAAAATGGTCATAACTTCTTCGTCTGAACTTCGATTTTGATTATTCAAGATGTTCCGAAAAGAGGAGACGTAGATCTACAACTTTTATTCTTTCAGTTTTCTGAAATAAGGTCCATAACAATATTCAAATTGGCTCTGAAGTGACTGTTGTGTAAATGGCAAGCCGAAAACGCGAATCTAGCCACCTCAAACGTCGATCCAAGTAACTTTTGTCCCAATTCCTACAAAACAACATAAAACATGAATGAATAGACATAAACACTTAAAATCAACTAAAATATTAAGCTCATATGCAGTCAATTATGAGTATAAAACTCACTCATCAAGAACCACTCTTAGGAATGTCTGAAGGGAAAGTTTGTATGCTATAAGTGCGGGCAGGAGGGTCATATCTCTTCCAAACCCTCAATCCAAGAATGAACACTAGTGTTTTCTGTGCGGCTATACTGAACACAAGGTGAAGGATTGTCCAAAGAGGAGGATAGAGGCAGGAAGTGTGACAACTAGCAACGGTAGCGAGACTTTAGCAATCACGGGACCAACGTCATCACACAAACCAACAAAATCAATAGCAAGAGTCTTCAACATGACGGTCCAGGATACGGTGGCATCTGGTAATGGAACTCCAAGTATTATTCGTATAACTTTTATTTTCTTATACATGATTTTCCAATATATAGTAAATTATTTTATAAAGAAATTTTGAGGGAGGAATTTGAGTTCTTTTAGAAATCAATTTTTCCATTTAATCAGATAGACAAGCTCTATGTTGAATAGTTAAAGGTCAGTTCGATCAAAGTTGATCGCGATCTATTTGCAATGACTATGTATGCTATGTACCCTTGTATGTATAGGTTTTAAAACGGTGATTCCGGGGATAGAATCTTTATAAGGGAGGGTGCATGTAACAACCTGATATTTTCTATATAATTAAATCAGAATTTTTGCGTATAATTTTTTTTTATTTTAAAGATGAGGATTTGTACAAGATAAAGTGTATATGTATTTATGTGATAAATAAAAATATATTTATTACATGAATAATTAAAAATAATTTTATTTCAGAATTATTGATTATTATAAAGTATATTCTTATAATAATTAATATTATAGTAGAAATGTTTTTATTAATTATTTTCCATGAAAATATAATTATATATTATTTAAATAATATATGAAAAGATCTTTATATAGAATAATTATAATAATTATTTTATTATATGAATTTTTGTACGGATTATTAAGTTATTTATTTTACCTTAATTAATAAGGTTAAATATGAAAGATAAATCATATATAGAATCCAAACCCTAATTTTAAATTTTGATCAAGGCATGAGAATAATAATATAATATTAATTATATTTTGATTTTTCAGTACTATAAATATGTATGTTATATGTGAAAGGTTAATCTGGGGAGCAGTTTCATTATAACCTGATAAAACCCTAGTTTTGAAGTCAAATAAGACTTTAAAATCTGTTTAGTAATTGTGTTATGTGATTCATGATAATTATAATAAATATTAATGCTAATCAAGAAAACCCTAAATATAGAAAACCCTAATTGTAAATTAAGACTATAATTTCTAAAAATTAGAAACCTTAAATAATAATTAGCTAATTGCTAAGTGAAAACCCTAATTTAAAACTTAATTTGAGTTCGAGACTGTTATGTAAACTCTAATTAATTTTATATTGATTAGATAAACTCAAATAATATTTAGAAATATTAATTTCCAGAAACCCTATTATTTAAATTATAAATCCTAATTGTTAATTGTAAACCCTAATTGCTATTTTGGCACGCTTAATGATAATTAGTAAAACATAAACCTAATTATCAAGTCTACGTAATTAGGAAACCTAAAAAGGGTAGTCTTTTTGTAAATCCCAATTTTTGTGAAGTTCAATCGCGGAATAGAAATGTAATAGCTTTTGGCTATGAAAGCAAACTGTAAATAGTTTCGAACTATGAAGAAGCATATGAATATATGAAGTTTTCATTTAATATGCTTTGTTATGATATGAGTTGTTATGTGGTGAATAAAAACTAAGTACGTAAAGAGATAATAATGAAATTTTATTTAGTCAGAAAATGCCGCCAAGGAGAAGACAACATAACCAGGAAGCGAAATCACATAATGATATCCAAGGGGGTCAAAACAACCCTATGCAAGAGTTTATTAATTTATTAACAGCAGCATTTAACCAAATCGGGGTTAGAGTACCCGCGGAACGTAGGGTAGCTAAAACGCCTACCTTTAAAGAGTTTAAAAAGCGTAGGTCCGCCAGAGTTCAAAGGAACGACGAACCCAATATAGGCTCAGACATGGGTAAAAGAAATAGAGAAGGCGTTTGTTATTACAGACGCAGGTGAGGCGCAAAAGACTTCTTTTGCGACTTACATGAAAAAAAGGGGAAGCCAACTTTTGGTTAGAGGCTCCCCAGGGTGGGGCTAGAACCGATGCGGTAACGTGGGAACAATTCAAGAAGGTTTTTTTCGAGAATTATTTCCCTACAAACATGCAAGGGAGGACGGAGATTAAGTTCTTAGAACTTAAGCAAAGGGACATGACGGTTCCTCAGTACGCAGCCAAATTTAATGAATTGGCAAGGTTTGCTCCACATCAAGTGGACACTGAGGAGAGGAAGGCTCGTAGGTTTGAGCAGGGCCTTAAACCCTGGCTCTATAGTAGGATTTCTATATTCCAGAGTGCTTCCTATGGGACCATTCTAGAGGAAGCGATTATAGTAGAAGGTGGTAATGAGTCGTTAATCCAATACAACAAAGAGAGAAAGAATAAGAGCAAGGGAGAGGGAGGAACCAAGGCAGAGAGCGCTAGTGGTAGTGGAAGTATGCCAAAAAGGAAGAATTTTAACTCCGGGAATACTAGAATAGGACAAGGAGATCTTAAGTGTAGGATCGAGGTGTGTAAGACATATGTGGAAAGAATTATGTAGGAGTCTGTCTGAAAGGGAAATAGGTTTGTTATAACTGTGGGCAAGAGGGTCATATATCACCCAATTGTCCTAATCTTAAGAAAAATCATTGATGTGTTGTATGTGGGTCGTTGGACCACATGGCAAGAAACAACCTAAAGGAGGGGTCAGAGGAAAGTAAAGGTGTTAATAGTAATAAGTTAGCCAATACTGAACCAATATCGTCGGGTAGACCTATTGAAAGTAGTATGCACACAAGTCAATCATGTTTGATGATAAAGCATATACTTTGTAATAATCTTATTCATTTATTAATAAAAAGTATTAATTTATTAAAGGCTTTTAAATTATCTACATGATGCTATTTTATAATATGTGATAAACCCATAGTTTTAAACAATGCTTTTAGAATAATGATGATGATCATTCTAATGAGATCTAAATTCTTAGAAAGCTTAAAACTAAAATAGTTCTCAATCGTTGGATTACTAAATTAGGGATTAGTGAATCCATAAAGATTGGTACATACGTTACTTGCTCATTGGATGAGGATGATTGATCTCATGATCATTTGTGTGGAGACAATAAAATAAGTATGTAGGTGCTTATTGGAGAATAAGTACACTGAATGTGGCTCGCTAAGGAATACCTAATGGAGTTTTACTTGTCTGTCAATAGGAATTTCTATAGTGATAGTAGTACAAGTGATCCTTGGACTTGAGATCATCATAGTATCTTATGTATGATGAGTTATATTTTGACTTATTCCTTAAGACCATTAGGATATCTTAAAAGGTATGCTTGGGTATAATAAGTTGTACATGGAGATAATGTATGATTAATAAAGAATCTACCACTTCTTGTAAAAGAAGAGAAATGTCCTATGTGATTCGATAAATGACAACCTAGTAGTCCTTGGCCAAGGCAGAATGAAATTAGAAAGGAGTTTCTAATTTGTATTATTTGGCGTTGTGCATTTAAGAGTCGAAACACATATAATTAAATAAAATAAGACTTGACAATAATTCCATGTCTTATATTTAATTGGGATATTGTATGGTGGAAGGATTGAATTGTACGGTAACTATTAACTCAAAGGTTCTTTTATGATTAATGTTGAAATCTATATTATCTGGAAAGTCGTTGATCGCTATGGAGGCTTATCCCTATTGTAGAATAAATATTACTTATTTAAATAAATTAATAATTTAATTTATTTATTTAAAAAAGATTAGAATTGTTCTAATTGATTTATTCACAACCAGTTTAATATGGAGAACCTAAAGGGTCACACCAGAAAAGGAAGAATAATTATTTAAGAAGTTAATGGCATAATCGTAATAATAAGTTAAGTATATTTTATTTAATCTATGGTGATAGAATAAATTAAATAACTTAATATTTATTATTTAATATTTTAGAAATATTAAATATAAATTAATAAGAGGAGTCTTATTATTATTATTACTAGTATTATTGTTTAATTCCTAAAGGAGTTTGGGAATTAATTAGTAAAACTACTCTCGTATATTCCTAATAAGATTAGGAGGTAAGTTAATTAAAAGATTTTAATTAATTACTCCTAATAAGATTAGGAGCCTAATTAATGAAAATAAATCTAATTCCTTAATTGTTAAGAAGGGTTTTTTACATCTATAAATAAGAGGAGTCTTATTATGGGTGATGTTGTTGTTGACGTTTTTATAGAATACGTAATTCCAAGAGTTAGGAGAGTACACCCCTTCTGTAAGAGATAGAAAAATTAGGGTTTTGCCAAACAGCCATCTTCTTGAATCTTTCTTCTTCCATGGTGGATCACCTCTAGAGGTCAAACACTTGGGTGGCTAACGTTGATCAAAGGAAGGAACCAAACCCGGTGGATTCAAGTTGAACGCGAAAAGAATTGGAGGTGAACTTGTGCCTGAGGAAGCTTGAATCTTCAAGGGTATGATTTTTGTTTTTTCTTTTTCGTTTAATTAATAATTGTGCATAAAGGATGATCCGGGCAAATGGTTTGTAAAATTTTAAAACTCTGATTTTTCACGTTTCCGCTAATTTTGTGCAATTTGATTGCGTTCATGAATATTACAAACCTAACAGTGGTATCAAAGCCAAGCCTTTATGCGAATTATTAATTGCTTTAATTTGATATGTATATTGATATGTGTTTAAAACAATTTAATTGGACATAATTTTGCTGTATAAATTTTTTTTTTTTAAAAAAAAGGGAAATCAATATCACGCGAATTAGTTTAATTCAGTTTATATATGTCATATTATTTTCGTGAGTTGGCGATCATGGTGGAGCATCCACGTGATTCCTTTTAAAAGAGTTAAAGGTGATTTAAAAAAAAAAAAAAAAGTTACAGGTGATTTTTTTTTTAAAAGTTACACGTGATTTTTTTTTTTTAAAAAAGGATCAAGCTTCACGGTAATATATATATATATATATATATATATATATATATATATATATATATATATATATATATATATATATATATATATAAAAAATAATTAAAATAAAAAAAATTTAATCTTAAAAAAAAGGTTTATTTTAATCTTTAAAAAAAGGTTTATTTTAATATTAAAATAAAAGAGTTTATTTTAATTTTAAAATTGAGATTTAATGATAACTAATTAAAGTTGGAATTGGATTCCATGATAACTAATTGGAGTTGAAATTGGATTCCATGTTTCCATAAATAAAGAAGTTTATTTAGATGTGAAATAAGATTTCATATTATTCAAAATAAAAGAGTTTATTTGTGAATAGGAAAGAGAATCCTATTTTCTTTAAGTAAATGAGTTTATTTAGATATGGAATAAGATTTCATATTATTCAAAATAAAGGAGTTTATTTGTGAATAGAAAAGATAATCTGCGTTTCCTTTAATAAAGGATTTTTTTTTTAATTGGAATTGGATTCCATAATTAATTAAAATAGTTTATTTTGTTTAAAGATTTTGATTAAAATAAAATAGTTTATTTTATTCAAAATGGATAAATTAAAATAAAAGAGGTTTATTTTGATTTAAATTTGGATTAAAATAAAAGAGTTTATTTTGATTCAAAATTAGATTTTATACTAACTAAATTTGCCCATTAAATGATATCAATATATATATCGAATGTTTATTATTCATGAGATGAATGTTATTTATTGATACATTTGGTGATGTGTATGATAATAAATAGAATTGATTATAGACTATTGACCAATGTGATTGGATTTTATTTTAGTTGGATGCATGAATGTATGAGTTTTATTAAATGGGGTATGCGTAACTCGTCTTCTCTAATTTTTTTCTTAATGTAAATTCTAACTCCCTCCTATGTACTTCCCCTTGACTGCTGATCAAGGTTTCTATTTATTTTAAATAATTTTGTAATAGGAATAGTTAGAATTATTTTGAAGAATTAGAGATCAAGGAGCAAGGAGCGCTTGAAGACCCGTTTGTAATGAAGCCCGGGTTTAAATATAATAGTTATATTTAAATATTAATTCTTGCACCCCAAGGATTTGACCTTTTGGTTCACTTGGTGGCTCTAGTGAACCAAACTAGAATAAAAGTCCATAATCATTTCGGGTAAAATATAGTATTCTATATGTGCATGCTTATACTATATATATATATATATATATATATATATATATATATATATATATATATATATATATATATGCAAACATGATTCGCATGTTAATTAATATGACGCGTATTTTATATATATATGTGCATGCGCGCTAAACAAGATGAGACAAAATAATAACAAACCCCTCAAAGATTTTATATTAAGTCCTAAGCGTTCAAAAATATTTGGAATATCGAACGCCGCCTTCTAGCATGATAAAAATAATAAAGTATCAATTAATAATTATAAGTTTGTTGTGTCACCATAAGGCTTATCTTAATTCTTTGAGATGTTAATTTTATCACATTTGATGCTTATAATGAAAATTGAACAATATTATTTTGTTGTGTCACCACAAGGATAATATTTTTCTTTTTTGAATATATGGAGTGTTAGGTTGGACTTAACTTGGATAATTTTGATTCGGATGTGCCACCACTTGATCAAAATAATCTAAGAGGCAAAATACAAGGAGTTGCATAGTTGATGTAATTGACAAGAGTTGCCTACCTATTTATTTATATATAGTTTGTTGTGTCACCACAAGGCTATATACATTTGAAATGGGATCCTTATTCTCACTAGCAAATCTTTAATTAGATTTTGCCGAACTATATAAGTTATGGTAATATAGTTGGAAGAAAATAGTGGGAGATACCAATTTAAAATAAGACCTAATTTATTTTGGTAATTACTAAAAGAATGTATGCTAAAATATTGTTAATTATAAATTCATTTACGGAATTTTACAATGTCTAAATTACTATCACTGCGTAGCATATTAGATGATAAATTAACTGGACCGAATTAAATGGATTTGTTAAGAAAATTGAGAATAGTTCTCATAGCTGAAAAGTTATCTTATGTCCTTAATACGCCTATCCTTGCAATGGTTGCAGACAATGTTTCTGAGGAAAAGATTGCTACTTTTAGAAAGTGGCAAGATGATACACAGTTGGCTCAATGCATCATGCTTCCATCTATGAGTAACGAGCTTCAGCGTCAGCATGAAACTATGGATGCTCTTACTATATTCCTGCACATCAAGTAGTTGATGGTGAAGAAAGTAGGACTAATAGATATCAGATATCTAAGGAGCTCTTTCGATCTAGAATGACCAATGACACTACAGTACAAATAAAATTCCTTAACATAATCAATTTGATTGATCAATTAGGACAACGAGTTTTGTCATGGATGGATAGTTGAGCCAAGATTTGATCTTGCACTCACTCCCGGACTCCTTTCATAATAGTTGTGAATTTTTCATATGAGCAAGCTAGATATCAGCCTCGCTGATTTGCTTAACATGTTGAAAAATGTTGAGAGTCACTTTCTAACCAAGAAAGACCATGTCTTACTGGTAAGGGCCAAATGATATTTTAAAAAGAAGAACGATTCTAAGAAGATAATAGAAAGGCAAAAACAAAGGATAATAAGAATAAAACTGATACAGATAGCAAAGGAGTTTGCTTCCACTGCAATAAGCCTGAACACTGGAAAAGAAACTACGAGAAGTATCTTGTAGAGGCTAACCACAAGAAGCTTAGTGAAGCTTCGGTTACAAATATAGTTTTGTTCATGATTGAAATAAATTTATCATTAAGTCAAGGTTCTACTTGGGTATTAGATACCGGCTTTGGTTATCATAAATATAGATTTATGAAAAGACCAAGCAGAAGTAGAAAGCTAAATAAATATAAGTAATCCTATGTGTGAGAAATGAAGCAAAGGTTGCCACATTAGCCATAGAAACTTATAGTTTAGCAATGCCTACGAGAAAATCTATTAAGTCAATAAGTTATTATTGTATTCCAGTTATTGTTAGAAACATTATTTCTATTTTGTTGTTGGATAATGAAATCTTTGGTATTATATTGAAGAACAATTATTATTCTATTTATAAATGTTTTGTATAGAACTGAAATATTACTTAATAGATTTTGTGTACTTGACTTACGTGAAAATATATTTTGTAATTGAACGAACTAGTATAAGAAAAGGAGATGATGATTCAAAGAGTTGAATGTGCGTATTTACTGAAATACAAGTGTAAATTATTTGAAAGGTTCAAAGAATTCAGAAGTGAAACAAATTGGCTAAGTATTAGTATTCTTTGATCTGATCAAGGAATAAATACTTATGCACTAAGTTTCTAATTCATCTCAAATGGTTTTCTCACAATGGACGCCTCCTTATACACAATAATTGATTGATGTATCTGAAAGGAAAAACCGTACCTTATTGGACATGGTGCGGTCCATAATAATTTTACCGACATTCCAGTATCCTTCTAGGATAATGTCCTAGAAATGGCTGCATATCTAAGAAAAAGGTAACCTCAAAATCCTGTCATAAGACTCCATAAAAGTTACGGAGAGGAAGGACTCCTAATCTTAAATATGTTAAGATAAGGGGTTGTCCAACTTATGTGAAAAGATTTCAAATGATAAGCTTGGGACAAGATTTGACAAGTACAGATTTATGAGACATTCTAAAGTAAGTTTAGGGTATATGTTCTATAATCCTACTTAGCAAAATGTGTTTGTTACAAAATACGCTACCTTCTAAGATAAAGGTGTTTATCATTGGAGGGGCTAGTGGGAGGATAATAGATCTTGAAGAGTTCAAGAACCACGAAACACTATAAGCCAAATAAGTGGAACCTGTAGATAGACCTATTATACTACAACCGAATCGTAAATCTGGAATAGTACTGAAGATACCTAGGAGGTATGGATTCATCATAGATGAAGATGATGAGGTACACATCATAGAAGGTGATGATCCAGTTAAATACGATGAGGTAAGAGTTGTAGACACTCAGAAAAATGGATTGAAGCAAGTTTCTCAAAAATAAAACATTCGTTTTGATGAGACAATCAAAAGAGTTTGATTTTATCAAAAAAAATGAACCTAGTGTATACAAAAGGGTCAGTGGGAGCGTCGTGACATTCCTAGTATTATATGTTGATATACTACGGATAAGAAATGACATACCAATGCTACAATTAGTAAAGATAAAGTTGTCTAAACATTCCTCCATGAATGATTTTGGAAGAGTATCGTAATTGGGGATAAATTTATATAGATAGATTCAAGAGGATGCTCGACTTAACCCAAGGAACGTATATTCATTTGATGCTAAAGTCGTTTAGCATGGCAAACTCCAAGAAATGTCTTATGTTAATGAGCCATGGAGTGAATCTCTCTTAATAGTTCCCATAGACTCCTAAAAAGAGATATCGCATGAGTGACAATCATGTATGCAATGAAATATATGAGACCTGATGATGATCGGTCATATTCTGGAGAAGATCACTATGCAGTGAATTGGAAAAGTTCCAAACAGCAAAGAGTTATTGGTGTAGTGATAAAGACATAGTATATAGCTATAAATGAAGCTGCAAGTTGATTGTTTGGATGAAAAGTTCATTACAGAACTAGGAATAGTTTCCAAGTCTCATCTTGGATCTAGACATGTGTTGTGGCACTTTCGTTTGATTATAGGAATCATTAAAAGATGGAAAATCACTATAGAGATAGTGGACTCTCAATAACAACATTACATATCTATTTACTGAAGCTTATCCAACAGCAGGATAATCGTCACTTAGAGAAGAAGAGTATGTGATACCATGACGATTGACTTTAGTGTAAGTGGGAGATTGAAAGTAGTATGCACACAAGCCAATCATGTTTGATGATAAAGCATATACTTTATAACAATCTTATTCATTTATTAATAAAAAGTATTAATTTATTAAAGGCTTTCAAATTATCTACATGATGTTGTTTTATAATATGTGATAAACCCAAAGTTTTAAGCAATACTTTTAGAATAATAATGATGATCAATTCTAATGAGATCTAAATTCTTAGAAAGCTTAAAACTAAAATAGTTTCCAATCGTTGGATTACTAAATTGGGGATTAGTGAATCAGTAAAGATTGGTACATACGTTGCTTGCTCATTGGATGAGGATGATTGATCTCATGATCATTTGTGTGGAGACACTAAAGCAAGTATGTAGGTTCTTATTGGAGAATAAGTACACTGAACGTGGCTCGCTAAGAAATACCTAATGGAGTTTTACTTGCCTATCAATAGGAAGTAGTACAAGTGATCCTTGGACTTGAGATCATCATAGTATCTTGTGTATGATGAGTTATACTTTGACTTATTCCTTAAGACCCTTAAGGTATATCAAAGGGTATGCTTGGGTTTAATAAGTTGTACATGGAGATAGTGTACGATTAATAAAAAATCTACCACTTCTAGTAAAAGAAGAGAAATGTCCTATGTGATTCGATAAAAGACAACCCAGTAGTCCGTGTCCAAGGCAGAATGAAATTAGAAAGGAGTTTCTAATTTGTATTATTTAGTGTTGTGCAGTTAAGAGTCGAAATACATATAATTAAATAAAATAAGACTTGATAGTAATTCCATGTCTTATATTTAATTGGGACATTGTATGGTTGAATGATTGAATTGTACGGTAACTATTAACTCAAAGGTTCTTTTATGATTAATATTGAAATCTATATTAATTGGAAAGTCGTTGATCGCTAGGGAGGCTTATCCTTATTGTAGAATAGATATTATTTAGTTAAATAAAATAATAATTTAATTTATTAATTTAAATAAGATTAGAATTATTCTAATTGATTTATTCACAACCGGTTTAATATGGAGAACCTAAAGGGTCACACCATAAAAGGAAGAATAATTATTTAAGAAGTTAGTGGCATAATCATAATAATAAGTTAAGTATATTTAATTTAATCTATGGTGATAGAATAAATTAAATAACTTAATATTTATTATTTAATATTTTAGAAATATTAAATATAAATTAATAAGAGGAGTCTTATTATTATTATTATTATTACTAGTATTATTATTTAATTCCTAAAGGAGTTTGGGAATTAATTAGTAAAAGTACTCTCGTATATTCCTAATAAGATTAGGAGGTAAGTTAATTAAAAGATTTTAATTAATTACTCCTAATAAGATTAGGAGCCTAATTAATTAAAGGAGTTTAATTAATTAAAATAAATTCAATTTCTTAATTGTTAAGGAGGGTTGCCTACATCTATAAATAAGAGGAGTCTTATTATGGGTGAGGTTGTTGTTGACGTTTTCATGGAATACGTAATTCCAAGAGTTGGGAGAGTACAACTTTTCTATGAGAGATAGAAAAACTAGAGTTTTGCCAAACACCCATCTTCTTGAATCTTTCTTCTTCTTGGGTGGATCACCTTTAGAGGCCAAACACTTGGGTGGCTAACATTGATCAAAGGAAGGAACCATACCCGGTGGATTCAAGTTGAACGCGAAAAGGATTGGAGGTAAACTTATACCTGAGGAAGCTCGAATCTTCAAGGGTATGATTTTTGTTCTTTCATTTTCGTTTAATTAATAATTGTGCATAAAGGATGATTCGGGTAAATGATTTGTAAAATTTTAAAACTCTAATTTTTCACGTTTCCGCTAATTTTATGCAATTTAATTGCGTTCATGAATATTACAAACCTAACAGCTATGGCTCGTACTTTTAATAGGATGGTCCAAGATGCTGTTGCATCAGCGGATGTAGTAGCAGATATCATTCCAGGCAATACAATGAATGCTTATGTGCTATTTGGTTGGAGTGCTACTTTTCTTTTATAGCATGTGAATTGGCTAAGTGATTAAGTTCATTCTCGAAAGGGATTATAAATACCTTTAAACGTTAAGGTAGAGAATGAGGAAATAACTTTCATTAATTATATTTGTGGAAATTGTTTCATGGATAATAGAGGTAAGCAAGTATCGGTAGATAAGTACCGATGAGACTAAGGGAACTGGAAGTAATTCTCGGTATGAATGAGTTAATTAACCATAGAAATTTAATAAATTGTTACAAGAAATTTTAAAATCTTTGGATTTCAAAGAAAACCCAAGGTAGTATTTCACGGTAACAAATCATCGAGACACTCTTGTTGTCTAATCGTGATGCAAGTTAGGAGGATGTAAAGGGAGAGGATGAGTCGTTACATTTGCGTATCGACTATTATAAGAGGAGTAAGTTAGCGGTTAAGAATAAATAACCATTGCCCAGGATCGATGATCTATTTGATCACTTGAAAGGGGGCAAAGTATTTTTCTAAGATAGATTTGCGTATGGAGTATTATCGGTAAAACGTAAGGAAGGACGAGGTACCTAATATGACGCTCAGAACTCGTTATAGTTATGACAAGTTTCTGGTTATGTCGTTTGGGTTAACTAATGTGCGAAAGTTAGACTTTCCGTAAGGGGCGCCGAGCAAGTCGGTAGTAAGCTAATAGGTACTCTTGTGAGGTGCTATGGTTAAAAGTACCATTAGCATCACAAGGTGTTCAAATATTATTTGGACAAAGATGTCGTAATGATCATTGGTGATATTCTAGTCTATTTTAAGACGTCAGAAGATCACGTTGAACATTTGAAGATAGTGTGAGAAACACTACGGAGGGAGAAGTTGGGTACGAAATTCCCTAAGTGTGAATTTTAGCATAAAAGATATACAAGTTTGTTATTGATAAGTATGTTTGTAATGAGAAGTGAGAAAATAGTTTTCAGGAATTAAAAGGAAGGATAATTAAGGCACCTGTATTATCTTTATCAGATGATACATGGAATTTCGAAGTGTATCCCGATGCTTTGCATAGATGACGGGGTTGCGTGCTCATTTAGCATGGCAAGGTCATTGGGTATGCATCATGCCAGTTAAGGGATTATGAGAAGGTTTATCCTACTTATGATCTAGAATGGGCAGATGTAGTTTTTGGATTTAAAAAATAAAAAAATAAAAAAATATAAAGATAGTATTTATACGAGGAGACTCTAACAGTCTAAAAGATATATTCACACAAAAGGAGTTGAATATGAGGTAGAAAAGGTGATTAGATTGGATAAAAGATCATAACTGGGATATCTTATATCATACATGGAAGGTAAACGTAGTAGCCAACACATTAAGTAGGAAGGGTAGGGGAAAAGCTATCGATGTTAACAACTTAGAATGAGTTAATCACGGAGATGACAAGAATGGAGTTAGAAGTTAAATTACGGAATAAAAAGGTAGAAATGTTATTCACAATGTAGACTCAATCCACGAAAATGGAACGAGTTAAGGAAGTACAAATAGTTAACGAGGAATGCAAGCGAATGAAGAAGAGGATGCAAGATGAAGAGAAGATTAAGTATAATATTGTTTTGAAGGAGGAATTTGAGTTCCAAATAATTTTAATGTTAAAATGAAGGAAACTATTCCTCATTTATTTGTGTAATAGTGTAACGCCCCAGAAAAGTTGGATTTTTTTAGAATTAAATTTTTATTTGATTATGTGGATTAAATGAATTTAATTGATTATTTATGGGAGTAAGCTATTTGAAGGTCGTTCTATGACCTGGATATGTCAGAACGTTGTAGTATTTTGGCTACGTGATAGAATTAAAGTGTTTGAATTTCCAAGACAAAAATAAAAGCTTTCCGAGAAATTTTCTGAAAAATACTATTCACGCATTTCTGCTCGGGAATTATTTTTGAATTTTCGAGAAATACGTAACGATAGAATATCGAGGTGAGATGGAATATCTAATAATATTTCAGTTATGGCAAACGCAGTTTTTCGCCTGCGGACTTAAAATCTAACAGTTAGGGAAAGTGATTTTCGAGAAGGAAATGAAATGTGTATACTGAATTAAAGCGATGATCACATAGTACGTAGGTGTTGTACGAGGTAATAAATACGAGTATGATACGAGGTATTATATGAGTATGTATGAATGATGATATGTCGTATATGTTGAATAAGAATACGAGTGGAATGCGAGAGTAATACATAAATAATACGTTCTAAGGCTTTATGCCAAATGAAATGGACTTGTGGATTTGTGTAGGGATTGTAAGTCCAATAAGGAGTAATGTGCAAGCCTAATGTTAAAACCCAAGTGTTTGTAATGTAAAATCCAAAGTGGATTAATGCAAACCCAAATTATATGTAAGCTAATTAAACCTTAAGCCCAAAATATTAATTCAATGGGTTAGGGTGACCCACGGGGCAACCCATGATCGCATGGTTGAATGTGATGACCAAGTAAAATAAGTAAGGAACAAGTAAACTTAATGATTAAGTAAAGGGAGTAAGGAGCATGTAACTTAAGGGCTAAGTAAGTGTGGTGAGCAAACAAAGTGCTTTTATGTGATGAACAAGCAAAGGATAAGCTATTGATTAACAAATATACTTAATGGTTAAGTAATTATGGAGGCCAAGTTAACTTAGTGCTTAAGCTAGGAATAGTAAGGAGGTGGAATGGCTTATTGACCATTATGCCCTCATCTAGCATTTCCTATAAATAGAAGAGGTGATAGCTCATTTGTTGGTTGTTTTCTTTTCATCCAACACATTACAACTTATAAGGTGCTTATTGGCTTGAGAGAAAAAGCAAGAAAAGTAGGAGTTAGTCTTTCTTAATCTAAGAAGCAAGAAGGAATAACAAAGCTTAAACCAAGTTATCTTCAATGGTAAGAACTTAAACCATGATTCTCTTTCTCTTCCATTGTTAGAAAAGTGAGTAGTGGTAGGATTTGTATGCTAAGAAATGAAGAGAATGAATAAATCAATGGACTTAAGCCGTATAAGTTATGAATAAATAATTCTAACCTAAATAAGTTATGTACTCATGAGGAACCTATATGAACTTCTCATATGTTTACCTTAATAAGATGGTATGATAAGGAGATGTGAGAATGGTGGTTAAAAGACTTAATCTATAATAAGTCATGTGAAATGAAGTCTTAAGTAGTTTATACTTTTATAAGTTCTAAACTTATGAAGAACAAGTATAACTTATCATGTAAATAAGTTAATGTAATATGTATGTTAAGATGTTAATATGATGGATTGAATCCATTTGAAACGATGAAAAAATCATAAGAAAGGAAGTTAAGGCGGAATTCACAAGTTTGGACGATAATCGTCGAATTCGAGAAATACTTGGAATGGAAGTTAAATTTTGATATTGAGCTTGGAAACATTGGTTTTGAATGGAATCAAGTTTTATTTGGCATTATAGAGTTGCGGACTCGAGAATGACCAAATTTCAACTTAGAACGAAGAAACGAGTGTTGAATGTTCACGAACGTTTATCGTTTAAAATTGAAATAAAAGGTGAATTTTGAGTTAACAGATTTGAAATTATAAAACTCTTGCATGAACACGTAGAACATGTAATTTGTGAACTTTTGAACGAGCCAATTTGGACTTATAACGAAGAAGTTACGAGCCCTGTAATCTCACAAAAAAAGTTAACTGTCAAATTTTTCTGGTGCTGAGTACTGGCGCCGCAGCGCCAGTCATGGCAAAATGTGTGGCGTCGCAGCACCAAAAATGGCTGTAAACTACTAAAGTCTCGCGCTGCAGCGCGGCCGAATGAACTAGGCACGGCACCGCAGCGCCAAGGCCGGGTTTTAGAAATTGCTGACTCGCGCCGCAGCGCGGCGTAGAGAAGGGAAGTTGGCGCCACAACGCCAACACTAGGGTTTTGCACAGTAATGATGACTTATGAGGTCAGAAGGAAGCAAATTGATTAGTAATGAACTAAACCCTAAAATAACATGGTTTAAAATGTTTAAACCTTAAGTAATACACTAAAGGTTGAAAGAAAGATTAATTGAACGTAAGTTATTAATACTAAAATGATGAACGATAATAAGACGTAAAGGCAGATAAATACTTGAAACAAGTTTCGTTTAATGATGTAAGAACGTTAGTAAGCCATGAGGAAGGATGATTAACTCGAAACGAGTGGTATTAATGAAATAATTTCAATTAAGTTATAGAAGAGAAAGAAGTTGGTAAGAACGATGTAAATTATAACGGCAAGCCAGAACCAATAATAACAAATCTAATGCATAATTAGATTGAGAAGAAAGGGTAAGATTCATTAGGAACCATGTATGTTCATTCATGACCTAATGTTGTATGTTATGTGATTATGTGTTGTAGAGACTGTAAAGACTCAAAGGGAAAGTAATTTTAATGTAGCAGACGCTAAAGGCAAGTTTTTCTTATCGCTTGTCTAACCTTCGTTTTAGCCAGGTTTTCAGTGATTCATGTTATAAGACACATGAATTTTTTTACAAAAATGGTTGATGCCAGTTTTAACTCAGCTAGACTAATCTTGAAAGATTGATTGATTTATTTACAAGTCTTTCAATATGGAATTGCTAATGCTATCCTACGCCAATTATTTGGTACGGATTAAAGGTAAGCTTGAGTATGAATAAATAAATGTATTCTTCATCGATTATTCGATGGGCATGCGAGGTTGCCAAAACTTAAACGTACATGCGTTTAGTGAATGTAGTGTTGATTAGCATAGAGTACTATAGGCTGATCACCTAGATGTGCTCGTAAGCTATGTCGGACTTACGGACTTAGTGCCATGATGTCATTTTCAAAGAAATTATGAAATGCTCATGGTCTTGGACCGGAATTAATGTTTTACTGAATATTGTCACTGTAAAACATTTTGAAGGAAACTAAGTGCTATTTTGAATTATCGATAGTACTTCGTAACTATTATTCAGTTATTGAAGATATACAATTCTTATGTTTCAAGCATGTTATTTAATTGGAAATGTTGTACTTGCTGAGCTTGTTATGCTCCCTCTTGCTCAAACCATATGAATGCAGCTAAGACCGAATGGACCGAAGGATCCGGCAAGGGTAAAGGGACGGCTAAGGTGAACCTGTAGATTACCTATGTAATAGTATAGGTTTGTAATGATAACATTTGATATTATAACAAGAATAAAAGTAACGGTTATAAAGAACCTGGGGAATGATAATATTGTTTTTGAATATGTATAGGACATATTCGTTCTTTTGAGGCATTTCAATTGAATGTTTGTGTGAACTGTAGCACCATGTAACACCATATGTCGGGTTGGAAGATACCCGAATTTGGGGTTGTCACAGAGACAAGGGTTAGAACACTTTCCTTTAGCGTCTGCTACTGTTTATTACATGTTCTCTTTAAGTCCTTAAGGTCTCTACATTATGTGATCACATAACATAACACATTAGGTCATGAATAAACATACATGGTTCCTAATAAATCTTACCCTTCTTCTCAATCTAATTATGTATTAAATTTGTTACTATTGGTTCCAGCTTGCCGTTATACTTCACATCGTCATTACGTTCACGTTCAATTGATTATCTTCAACCTTTACTGTGACGCCCCCAAATCCGGATACTTGAAACCCGAACTCGGTGCTTCACGATATCATTTCTTGAGCGGAAGTCTAATAATAACAATATTATACATTTTAAACTTAATGTACATATACATCAGAGTCTATCTCCCAGGTACGAGACCTTAAAATACAAACCTTACAATACATGATACATAAATCATTGTCTTAAAAACGCCAAGCTATTACAGCAAATAACGCAAACTTATTCATGTAGTATTCCCTTTCCTTTGTTTCTGCTTGAGCTCTCTGGTTCTTCATACTTAACTGAAAACATTTAGATTTAAGCAAGGGTGAGCATTTGAGTGCCCAACAAGTATAACAGTTATAAATGTAAGCTAAAAGGATATAAATGTTTTTCTTAAATAATTTCTTCTACAACGAATCAATTGTTGTGAAGTACTCTGTACCAATAATCATAATCTCATATCAACTCTCTTTCTCACATAAGTAGGGAAAGTGACATATCATGAACATTATTTTCATTTTCGAAAAGGTTAAACAGAAATTCATCTGTAAACCGTCATATCTTACGGGCACAGAGGGTGATCAGCCCCGTTGTACCCTGTATTGATCAATACTACATAACAAGAACAAAATTCATCGTTCACTCTATCCGACACGGGCACAAAAATTTCCCATAAAAGGGATGTTCATCTCTGCCAGTAACCAAAAGGTTTTAACTTGTCAACCATAATATGTAATTCAACATATATATATACGGGTAATTGACAAAGGTATATCAACATGTGCTTCACTGTAATGATTACCCAAGTGGGGACACTTGTATAATCATTTTATAGAAATTGACGAATGAAATATATTTCTGAAATATCATATACTAACATGTTGATAAACAATGGTTGGATATAGAATATATCACAATAGAAATGATAATATATCATAATAATAACTCTGAAACTTCTTACTCATGTCCATTGCATAAAGAAAATGCAAAGGTAGAATACTTGCCTAATACGCTGCTTACAGGTTTGTAAATAAGATTTATCGCTTTTCTCACGACCTATCATTAATGAGATCGTTCGTTCGATTAGAACAGTATATAATATCACATAACACTGTCTATTACAGTTAGTACATAACCTAATCATTTTATCACATATGTTTAACAGTCACAATTAATCATTATTACAGTCAAAATCTCTACGTTCGGGTAATTTCCTGAGGTATGTCGGTGTATCGACGGCTTAATCATGTAATTATCGAGTCTAAACTCTATTCTGTATCTCAATATCCACAAGTATCAGTCATATTATTTTTAAATGACTTAAAACAATTTTAAAACATTTATTATAATTTTTCATGCAATCGGAATCATAATTAAATGATTTAAACATCAATCAATTCTATTATCATTAATATTCAATTAATATTAAACTATTAATGAAATCATTGTCAAAATATAAAAGTTACTTATAATAACTCTAAATATTTTTAAAACATTTATAATACACTTAAATGATTTTTAAAACATTTAAATTCATTTTTAAGTAATTATCACTAATATTAAAGTATTAATGTACTATTTATCTAAATATTAAAAGTTATTAATTATAACTTAAAATATTTTTAATTCATAAATATCCCTTTTAAATGATTTTTAAATAAATAAAATCATTTTAAAACTATTTATTTAATATAAATATTAAATAAACTAAATATCATTAATATCAAATTAATATCATTAATATTAAATTAATAATATTTTTCATGACAAAATATCAAAAGTTATATTTTATAACTTAAAATATTTTTATAATACATTAAATGATTTTTAAAATCATTTATTCTATTTTCCATAATTTATTTAATGTATTAAATAAATATTTAAACACCATTAATATCAATTAAATAGTGATATTTTATCACAAAATATTAAAATTCATCACAGATATTCTCAAATATATTCTAACACAATATTATTTTTCATGATTTTTCATGAATTAAAAACTATTTTTCAATAATTTATTTAATATAATTATTAAATAAATAAATACTTTTTATATTCAAAAAATATTAAATATTTATGAAATATACTCTAAATAATTAAAAACTATTTTTCATAATTTAAAATTATTTTTCAGAATTTATTTGGTATTTTTAATAATTAAAAACTAATTTTTTTCTAATTTTTAAATCAATTTCCGGAAAATAGGAAAATAAGTCTGTCTCTAAAGGCCTATAGCGACGCTTGTCTGTCGCTATAGGTGTTCTTGAAAATAAGTCTGTCGCTAAAGGCCTATAGCGACGCTTGTCTGTCGCTATAGGTGTTCTTGAGCTCAAGAACACTGACAAGGCAGTGTTCAAGGGTGCACGTTTGACCATTAATTCAACTGTGTTCTTGATGTTTTCTGGACTTGAAATTCAAATGAAAGTTGTAGTATTAGTGCATCACTACATGATCCAACAAATAACAACAACATAACAATCATAATATAGCAGATATAAGCGTCCAAAGTGGCTGTCAGGACTGTTCTTCATTTTCTAGGTTGCCCAGATTTGAAGAACAGACTGACTGACCACTTTTGATCGCCAGCAACTTGCAACCTGCGAATTGTTTTTGTGATCTAATTGTTTCAGTGTGTACCCAACATGTAACTCTAGAGGTTTATTACATAAAAACATAATAAAGCGTTAGTACCACAAGATCTAAGCTGGTCAAAGTCCTACCAAAATCACAGAGTATGAACAATCTGGGTTTTCCAGATTGTTCTTCCGGCTGAACGGTCAACTCAGTTTGACCACTAATAGATTTGTTCCTGTTGATGATCTAGGTGATACTAAGCTTGTAACATGTAGTACTAATGTCAGGCTACAATCTGAAAACAACAACATGGCCAAAACATAACACCACTGCAAGATCAAAGGCTTACAAAAGCTTGTCAGACTTCAAAAACTGTTCTTCCCAGATTTTTAAAAATTCAAATTTCGTGCACTTTGATGTTATGGATCTAACATATATTAACCCAAATCATCATTAAATAATTTATAACACATATTCTAACACTTAATCATAACATCAAAAAATTAAAAATGGGCAGAAATTAACATAGAATTTAATACCTTTCTTTGATCAATTTTTGATTTCTGGCTTTTGTTTGTTATGGCTGGTCGTGGGGCTGATCTTAGGGACTGATTTGCTAGAGAATTTCGTAGCTAGGAGCTTGAGAGAGTGTAGGATGAGTATAGTTGAAAATGTTAGTGTACAAAAATAATTCTCCCCTTCCAATCTATTTATAGAATGATTTTAGAGGCTTTGGATGCTCAATTGGTGGCTGATTATTGCTGGTAATTGTTATAGTGTCTAGGTGAATTCTAGATGGCCAACTATTTGGAGATTCTAGCAACAATGCTCAAATAATACACTAAAGGGCATTTTAGTCATTTTCCATTTTATTTTTATTTTTGATTTTATTTTATTTATTCATGGCATCCAATGTTGCTAGATTTCTATCCATAATGCAATAAGGGTATTTTAGACATTTCTCATTATTTCTAGAATTGTTAAATTCTTTAATTATTTAAATAATTCAATAAGGGCATTTTGGTAATTTCACCTTAAATCTCAAGGGTAATTTCGTCCGATATAATTAAATATAGTGTTAAACCATTAAATTATAATTCTCATAATTTCCCAAATGATTTCCAAGCGTTGGACAATTTAACAGTAATTGTACAATTAAATTCTAATTAAACCCGTTAATTTAAAATTTAGGGTTTTTAAAATAAATATTAGGGTTCTTCAATTAGGGTTTCTCAATGCCATCAATTAGGGTTTCTAAATGACCATTAGGGTTCTCTAATTATCTGTGTATGTTACTAACACAGTTATTACAATTCTAATTTTCACCGATTAGGGTTTTAAATTAATAATTAGGGTTTTTCCTAATTATCCGTATATTTTAGTAATTAGGGTTTCTAATTACGAAAATTTTAATACACTGTAGAAATCACATATAACACAGTTATACTCAGTCTAAAATCATACTGAGTTTAATAATTAGGGTTTTACAGCACGGTAATATGCTATGACCTAATTGACCGTCAATAACCGACATTATCCGTTCACGCGTATATAGTACCGTAAAATTATCATATAAATAATATTATATTATTATTCTTGTCTCCTGATCACAATCCCAATTCAGGGTTTGGACCTAATATCTGACTCATCTATCGTTCATAACATCAATAATTGACGTTAAATAATTACCATAAATAGTAGTTCGTATAATAAATATTTATTATTATAATTCTATTCGTCACTTCATATATTATTTAAATAATATATAAATCATATTTTCGTGGAAAATATTAAATAAAAATATTTCTGCTACAAAAATTTATTACCATAATAATATAATTAATAGTAATTAATAATTCTAAAATTATTTCTAATTTTTCAAATAATTAAATATAACTTTATTTATCGTTCTCATCATTACATAAAAAAAAATTTATCTGCAAAATTTCTGATTTAATTTTATAGAAAATATCCGGGTTATAACATTCACCCTTCCTTATAAGGATTCCGTCCCCGGAATCACCGTTTAAAAACTCATACGTACTAGGGTATGTAGTATATATAGTTATCGCAAGTAGATCTCGATCATTGATCGAACTGATCTTTAACTATTCCTCATAACTCTTATCTATTCGATTAAACCGAAGTTTTGATTTCAAAATTTCCTTATGACGTAATTTACTATGACAAAAAAATCATATATAAGTTATTCGAATAGCACCTGGAGTTACACCTCCAGCTGCAACAGTGTCCTGGACCGTCATGTTGTAAACCCTTGCAGTTGCTTTGGCTGGTTGATTGGCTGAGGTCGGTCCTGGGATTGCAAGATTTCCACTGCCTCTCGTGGTTACATTTCCCGTCTCTGTTTTCCTTTGCGGACAATCTCTTGCTCTATGCTCAGCTGATCCACAAACGAAATATCCACTGTTCGTCCTAGGATTGGGACAGTTGGGAGCGACATGACCCGCCTGTCCACACTTATAGCACATAAACTTACCCTTCAAACACTCGCTAGAGTGATTCTTTCCACAAATCTTACACTGCACTACCTGCTTCTTCACACCTTCCTGTTTCCCTGAACATTCCCAGAAAAATTTCCCTTTCTTTTCTCACCCCTATTTCCACTATTTCCTTCCACCTTCAAAGATCCTTCTGCCTTGCTTCTGTTCTTCTTCTTCTTGTTGTAGAGGCTCATGGCCTCACTCCCCTCCTCAGCTATGATAGCCTTCTCCATGAGTGCTGCAAAAGTATTGATTTGCAATACTGCCACCTTATTGTAGAGCCAGGGTTTTAAGCTCAGCTCAAACCTCCTTGCCTTTCTAGCCTCCGTATCAACTTGATGTGGAGCAAACCTACCCAACTCATTAAACTTTGCGACATACTCCGCAACAGTCATGTTCTCCTGCTTTAACTCCAGAAATTTCACCTCCATCCTAGCTTGCATACTAGCTGAGAGATAGTTTTCGAAAAATAAAGTCTTAAACCTATCCCAAGTAACTACTCCTTCTCCTGCCCTAGTTTTATTTGCCTCCCACCAAAAGTTGGCTTCCCCTTTCATCATATAAGTGGCAAAAGCAGTCGTTTGCCCCTCATCTACCCTAGCAATTACGAACGCCTTTTCTATTTCATTAACCCATGTCTGGGCTTCTATAGGGTCAGCTGATCCTCTGAATTCTGGTGGTCCTACTGCTTTGAAGTCTTTAAATTTTGCCAAGCGATTGTCTGGCTAGTTCCCTGCGGCTGGTATTCCCTGCTGCATAGCCTGAGCTACCATGTTTGCAAAGTTTTGCATCGGGTCTTGTTGTTGTTCCTCAGTGTTGTTGAGAGATTCTTCTACCCTTTGGTTTCTAGTTTGACGTCTTTGCGGCATTATCTAGTTAAGTAAAACCATAAATTATACTTTATTAACTTACATTCTAAACCTTATTGCATAAGATTAATATATTAAACTTGTTTCATTTCTCAAACTTAGATTCATATTCATTCATCGAATATTTTACATAGCATAGCACATACTACTTTACACACCAGCTATCCCTTTGTGACTACAAAAGTCGGGATTTATAACATTGACCAACACAAAAAGTTGAAAATATTTTATTACACAAACATACTTATCACACATATTATCTTAAACATACCTACACAACAGAACCTATACTACCTATTTACTAAGCCTCTCTCTCGGACAATCTTCTGACCGATGACCTTCCATCCCACAAACAAAACGTACGCCTAGATTAAAGTTGGGACAATGATGAGAGGTATGTCCCTCATGTCTGCAATTGTAACATATCTTTTTCCCTTTCTTCTTATCAGGTTTTCCTAAATCATGGTCTTCTATCTTTCTTTTTCCCTTATCTCTCGGAGCTGTACACGATGTGTTGCTTGAGGCTCCTATCTGATCAATTTGGATTTTAAGCTTATCATGCTCTTCCATTGTTTCTATTAACGCCTGACGCAGTTGAATATTCAACAGCTTTTCTATTTCCCACAGCTTTTTCAAAGAAAAAACCTGCACCTCCATTGATGCCTGATCAGCTTCAACTTTAGTGTCTGAATCACTATCTGTCAGTTCCACCATTTTCGGATCTGGTACTACATTTTCCACAATAACCACCTCGTCCGAGTTGGTTTCATTGTGAGCCTTTATTTCAGCTATTGGCTTTAATATTAGCTTGGGTGTATGGATCTGATTCTTCTTCAAGTTATAAACCCATAACAATCCTTTTCCACCAGACATCTACACACATAAATTATCCTGATTAGCATATGGTATATACACACAGCAAACAATAGTTTTATAAGAGTTATCTTTTATTTTGTTCAACGATGAATTTATTCAATTCATCTCCTTTTAAAACTCTATATGAGTTATTTGTATTTTCAACGTTTTCCCCTGTACTAAAGTTATAGCCTAAGGTTGACCCCACCTAAGGTTTCTAACCCTAAGCTCTGATACCAACCTGTGACGCCCCCAAATTCGGATACTTGAAACCCGAACTCGGTGCTTCACGATATCATTTCTCTGAGCGGAAGTCTAATAATAACAATATTATACATTTTAAACTTAATGTACATATACATCAGAGTCTATCTCCCAGGTACGAGACCTTAAAATACAAACCTTATAATACATGATACATAAATCATTGTCTTAAAAATGCCAAGCTATTACAGCAAATAACGCAAACTTATTCATGTAGTATTCCCTTTCCTTTGTTTCTGCTTGAGCTCTCTGGTTCTTCATACTTAACTGAAAACATTTAGATTTAAGCAAGGGTGAGCATTTGAGTGCCCAGCAAGTATAACAGTTATAAATGTAAGCTAAAAGGATATAAATGTTTTTCTTAAATAATTTCTTCTACAACGAATCAATTGTTGTGAAGTACTCTGTACCAATAATCATAATCTCATATCAACTCTCTATCTCACATAAGTAGGGAAAGTGACATATCATGAACATTATTTTCATTTTCGAAAAGGTTAAACAGAAATTCATCTTTAAACCGTCATATCTTACGGGCACGGAGGGTGATCAGCCCCGTTGTACCCTGTATTGATCAATACTACATAACAAGAACAAAATTCATCGTTCACTCTATCCGCCTCGGGCGCAAAAATTTCCCATAAAAGGGATGTTCATCTCTGCCAGTAACCAAAAGGTTTTAACTTGTCAACCATAATATGTAATTCAACATATATATATATATATATATATATATATATATATATATATATATATATATATATATATACGGGTAATTGACAAAGGTATATCAACATGTGCTTCACTGTAATGATTATCCAAGTTGGGACATTTGTATAATCATTTTATAGAAATTGATGAATGAAATATATTTCTGAAATATCATATACTAACATGTTGATAAACAATGGTTGGATATAGAATATATCACAATAAAAATGATAATATATCATAATAATAACTCTGAAACTTCTTACTCATGTCCATTGCATAAAGAAAATGTAAAGGTAGAATACTTGCCTGATACGCTGCTTACAGATTTGTAAATAAGATTTATCGCTTTTCTCACGACCTATCATTAATGAGATCGTTCGTTCGATTAGAACAGTATATAATATCACATAACACTGTCTATTACAGTTAGTACATAACCTAATCATGTTATCACATATGTTTAACAGTCACAATTAATCATTATTACAGTCAAAATCTCTACGTTCGGGTAATTTCCTGAGGTATGTCGGTGTATCGACAGCTTAATCATGTAATTATCGAGTCTAAACTCTATTCTGTATCTCAATATCCACAAGTATCAGTCATATTATTTTTAAATGACTTAAAACAATTTTAAAACATTTATTATAATTTGTCATGCAATCGGAATCATAATTAAATGATTTAAACATCAATCAATTCTATTATCATTAATATTCAATTAATATTAAACTATTAATGAAATCATTGTCAAAATATAAAAGTTATTTATAATAACTCTAAATATTTTTAAAACATTTATAATACACTTAAATGATTTTTAAAACATTTAAATTCATTTTTAAGTAATTATCACTAATATTAAAGTATTAATGCACTATTTATCCAAATATTAAAAGTTATTAATTATAACTTAAAATATTTTTAATTCATAAATATCCCTTTTAAATGATTTTTAAATAAATAAAATCATTTTAAAACTATTTATTTAATATAAATATTAAATAAACTAAATATCATTAATATCAAATTAATATCATTAATATTAAATTAATAATATTTTTCATGACAAAATATCAAAAGTTATATTTTATAACTTAAAATATTTTTATAATACATTAAATGATTTTTAAAATCATTTATTCTATTTTCCATAATTTATTTAATGTATTAAATAAATATTTAAACACCATTAATATCAATTAAATAGTGAAATTTTATCACAAAATATTAAAATTCATCACAAATATTCTCAAATATATTCTAACACAATAATATTATTTTTCATGATTTTTCATGAATTAAAAACTATTTTTCAATAATTTATTTAATATAATTATTAAATAAATAAATACTTTTTATATTCCAAAAATATTAAATATTTATGAAATATACTCTAAATAATTAAAAACTATTTTTCATAATTTAAAATTATTTTTCGGAATTTATTTGGTATTTTTAATAATTAAAAACTAATTTTTTCTAATTTTTAAATCAATTTCCGGAAAATAGGAAAATAAGTCTGTCGCTAAAGGCCTATAGCGACGCTTGTCTGTCGCTATAGGTGTTCTTGAGCTCAAGAACACTGACAAGGCAGTGTTCAAGGGTGCACGTTTGACCATTAATTCAACTGTGTTCTTGATGTTTTCTGGACTTGAAATTCAAATGAAAGTTGTAGTATTAGTGCATCACTACATGATCCAACAAACAACAACAACATAACAATCATAATATAGCAGATATAAGCGTCCAAAGTGGCTGTCAGGACTGTTCTTCATTTTCTGGGTTGCCCAGATTTGAAGAACAGACTGACTGACCACTTTTGATCGCCAGCAACTTGCAACCTGCGAACTGTTTTTGTGATCTAATTGTTTCAGTGTGTACCCAACATGTAACTCTAGAGGTTTATTACATAAAACATAATAAAACGTTAGTACCACAAGATCTAAGCTGGTCAAAGTCCTACCAAAATCACAGAGTATGAACAATCTGGGTTTTCCAGATTGTTCTTCCGGCTGAACGGTCAACTCAGTTTGACCACTAATAGATTCGTTCCTGTTGATGATCTAGGTGATACTAAGCTTGTAACATGTAGTACTAATGTCAGGCTACAATCTGAAAACAACAACATGGCCAAAACATAACACCACTGCAAGATCAAAGGCTTGCAAAAGCTTGTCAGACTTCAAAAACTGTTCTTCCCAGATTTTTAAAAATTCAAATTTCGTGCACTTTGATGTTATGGATCTAACATATACTAACCCAAATCATCATTAAACAATTTATAACACATATTCTAACACTTAATCATAACATCAAAAAATTAAAAATGGGCAGAAATTAACATAGAATTTAATACCTTTCTTTGATCATTTTTTGATTTCTGGCTTTTGTTTGTTATGGCTGGTCGTGGGGCTGATCTTAGGGACTGATTTGATAGAGAATTTCGTAGCTAGGAGCTTGAGAGAGTGTAGGATGAGTATAGTTGAAAATGTTAGTGTACAAAAATAATTCTCCCCTTCCAATCTATTTATAGAATGATTTTAGAGGCTTTGGATGCTCAATTGGTGGCTGATTATTGCTGGTAATTGTTATAGTGTCTAGGTGAATTCTAGATGGCCAACTATTTGGAGATTCTAGCAACAATGCTCAAAAAATACACTAAAGGGCATTTTAGTCATTTTCCATTTTATTTTTATTTTTGATTTTATTTTATTTATTCATGGCATCCAATGTTGCTAGATTTCTATCCATAATGCAATAAGGGTATTTTAGACATTTCTCATTATTTCTAGAATTGTTAAATTCTTTAATTATTTAAATAATTCAATAAGGGCATTTTGGTATTTTCACCTTAAATCTCAAGGGCAATTTCGTCCGATATAAATAAATATAGTGTTAAACCATTAAATTATAATTCTCATAATTTCCCAAATGATTTCCAAGCGTTGGACAATTTAACAGTAATTGTACAATTAAATTCTAATTAAACCCGTTAATTTAAACTTTAGGGTTTTTAAAATAAAAATTAGGGTTCTTTAATTAGGGTTTCTCAATGCCATCAATTAGGGTTTCTAAATGACCATTAGGGTTCTCTAATTATCTGTGTATGTTACTAACACAGTTATTACAATTCTAATTTTCACCGATTAGGGTTTTAAATTAATAATTAGGGTTTTTCCTAATTATCCGTATATTTTAGTAATTAGGGTTTCTAATTACGGAAATTTTAACACACTGTAGAAATCACATATAACACAGTTATACTCAGTCAAAAATCATACTGAGTTTAATAATTAGGGTTTTACAGCACGGTAATATGCTATGACCTAATTGACCGTCAATAACCGACATTATCCGTTCACGCGTATATAGTACCGTAAAATTATCATATAAATAATATTATATTATTATTCTTGTCTCCTGATCACAATCCCAATTCAGGGTTTGGACCTTATATCTGACTCATCTATCGTTCATGACATCAATAATTGACGTTAAATAATTACCGTAAATAGTAGTTCGTATAATAAATATTTATTATTATAATTCTATTCGTCACTTCATATATTATTTAAATAATATATAAATTATATTTTCGTGGAAAATATTAAATAAATATATTTCTGCTACAGAAATTTATTACCATAATAATATAATTAATAGTAATTAATAATTCTAAAATTATTTCTAATTTTTCAAATAATTAAATATAACTTTATTTATCGTTCTCATCATTACATAAAAAAAAATTTATCCGCAAAATTTCTGAATTAATTTTATAGAGAATATTCGGGTTATTACATTTACCTATCATACTTAAGGTTTAACAATGTCTTATACAATGTTACTTCAATCTTTGGTTCATTACTAATTAGTTTACTTTCTTTCTTTACTTACAAACTATCTTTACTAAGCAATCCCTAAGGCTGGCGCTGCGGCCCCAACTTCCTCTTATTAAGCAGCTCTGCGGCACCACACTTCAGTGGCTGAGGACCAAACTCGGTGCTGCAGCGCAAGTCTTAGCGTTACATGCCGCGCTGCGGCGTGAAACTCCTATAGGTCATGGCATTTTCTCGGCACTACTCGGCGCTGCAGCGCCACCTATTTACCTTGGGCTGGCGCCAGCTCTGTGCACCAGAAAATTTGACAGATTTTTAACTTTGTGAACTTCCCGGACTCCAAATTTGATCATTTTAAGTTCGAATTGACTCGTTTAAAAGCCGTCAGCTCACAAATCACATACTATACGTGTTCATGCAAGAATTTTACATTTTGACTTTGTTAACTCAAAATTCACATATTAGTCCATTTTTAATGAAAACGATAAACGTTCGTGAATGTTTAACGCTCGTTTCTTTGTTCTAAGTCGGGATTCGGTCATTTTTGAGTCTGCAACTCTATAATGCCAAATAAGACTTGTTCCCATCGAAAACCAATGTTTTCGAGCTTAATATCAAAATTCGACTTTTAATCCAAGACTTTCACGAATTCGACGATTATCGTCTAATCGTGTGAATTCCGACATAACTTCGTTACTTATGAGTTGTTCTTCATTTCAAATGGATTATTTCCATCATATTAACATCTTAACATACTTATTACATCAACTTATTTACATGATAAGTTATTACTTATTCTTTATGAGTTTATAACTTATGAATGTATAAACTACATACAATTTCATTTCTCATGACTTATAATGGTTTAAGTCTTCTAACCAACATCCTTTCAATATTCTTCTCATATAAACTTCATTCATATAAACATGTTACAAATCTTACAAGTTCTTCCTTAGTTTATAACATATCTATAAACAGAGTGCTTATTCATGACTTATTAAGACTTAAGTTTTTAGATTATTAATTCTTATCATTTCTTAGCATACAAGTCTATTAATCCACACTTCTCTTATCAACCTACAATTGTAGAGATGGAAGACTAATGACATAGGATCATTACCTTTGATGATCAAGCTTTTCTTCTTCTTTTCTAACAATGAAAGTCTACCTTATTCTTACTTATTCTCTCTAACAATTAAGTTTAAAGTTGTTGGATGAAAGTTAACAACCAACAAATGAAATCCAAGGTTCTCTATTTATAGGATTGCTAAGGTTAGCGCATAGTGGTCAATAGCCAATCCCACCTCCTTAATAAACCTCCATACTATTCATTACTTAGCAATTAAGTTACTTGCTTATCAATTTAATTACTTGGTCGTCACACTCTTTTCTTGGTCACCAAGATTAACCACATGATCATGGGTTGCCCCATAGGTCACCATTGGATTAATAGTTTGAGCTTTAGGCTTAATTTACTTATCCTACACTTGGACTTGTATTAACAAACTTAATTGAACTTTACATAACCAACACATGGACTTTAACAATAGTTTACATTGGGCTTAACACAATCCCAATTAAACTATTCACCTCCTACACAATCATACAAGTTCATTTACAAATGGCTTAAAGCCATAGAACGTATTGTTTATGTATTATTCTCGTATTCTAACTCGTATACTCATTCATAATATACGATATACCATCATTCACACATACTCGTATAATACTTTATATCATACTTGTATTCATTAACTCGTACAATACATACATATCATGCGATCATTACTTTAATTTCTTAACGCTTTATTTTCCCTAACGTTCTCAAATTAAGTCCGCAGGCGAAAAATTACATTTTCCATACTCGAATTATTATTACATAATCCATCTCACCTTGGTGATCTATCATTACGTATTTCTCGGAAGTTCAAAAATAATTCTCGAGCGGAAATCGATGAATAGTATTTTTCGGCAAATTTCTCGGAAAGCTTTTATTTTCGTCTTGGAAATTCAAACACTTTAATTCCTTCACGTAGTTAAAATATTATGAATTTTTGACGTTTCTAGGTTATAGAATGACATTCATCTTACTAACACATAATAATAACAAATAATATAATTTTATTCATTATTTAATTAAATAAAATTATTTTACATTAGATCCGAATTTCTTGGTCATTACATTCTTCTCCCCTTATAAAGATTTTGTCCCCAGAATCTCGTCTCAGATTACGCAAACAACTGAGGGTAATCCTTCCTTATCTTTTCTTCCAATTCTCACGTTGCTTCTTCGGCATCATGGTTCTTCCATAGCACCTTTACAGAAGGTATAACTTTGTTCCACAGAACTTAATCTTTTATATCGCTAATTTGAATCGGCATCTCTTCATACGTTAAGTCCTTCTTGATATGGATAGGCTCATACTCTATTGCAAGCTTATAATCCGGCTTATAAGGACATAACATCGATACGTGAAACACGTTATGTATTTGTTCTAGGTCTAGAGGTAATGCTATCATATAAGCTACCTCGTCTACCCGTTTTAACACTTCAAAAGGTCCTATAAACCTTGGGCTAAACTTCCCCTTCTTTCCAAAGCGTATCATTCCTTTCCAGGGAGATACCTTTTGAAATACATACAAGCCTATCTCAAACTCCCTATTCACTCGATGCGAGTCCGCATACTTCTTCTGTCTATCTTGAGCTGCTACGAGACGCATCTGTATCAACTTCACTACATCCGCTGTTTGCTACACCATATCTAGTCCAAGCATTCGGCGTTCTCCTACTCGTCCCAACACAATGGTGTTTTGCACTTTCTTTCGTACAAAGCTTCATAAGGCGGCATACCTATGCTTGCATATTACCTATTGTTATACGCAAATTCTACTAATGGTAGATGATCATCCCAACTACCATTGAAATCCATGACGCAAGATCTCAATATATCTTCTAACGTCTGAATTGTCCTCTCACTCTATCCATTGGTTTGTGGATGATAAGCCGTACTCAACTTCAACTGCGTTCCCAACTACTCTTGCAGACTCCTCCAAAAGTTCGATGTGAATCGCGGATCACGATCCAACACAATCGAAACTGGTACTCCATGTCTAGAAATAACTTTATTAACATAGGGTTTAGCTAACTGGTCTAAGTTATACTTAACTCTAATTGGCAAAAAGTGAGCTGATTTTTTGATGCCCCCAAATCTGGGTATCTTACAACCCGACAGATGGTGCTACACGGTGCTACAGTTCACATAAACATTCAATTGAAATGCCTCAAAAGAACGAATATGTCTTATATATATTAAAGAGAATGTTAACTTTCCCCAGGTTCTTTACAACCATTATATGTGTCCTTGTGATAATATCAAATATTATTCTTACAAAACTATACTATTACATCAGTAATCTACGGGTTTGCCTTCGCCTTCCCTTTATCATTGTCGGATCCATCGATCCGTTTGCTCTTCGCTGTATTCATATGGTTCAAGCAAGTGTGAGCCTAACTAGCTCAGCAAGTACAACAATTCTAATAAAACTAGCATGCTTGAAATATAGGAATCGTATATCTTCAGTAACTGAACAATAGTAATGAAGTACTATCGATGATTCAAAATAGCACCTCTTTTCATTCAAAACATTTTACAATAACAATATTCAGTAAAACATCAATTCCGGTTCAAGGCCATGAGCATTTCATTAGTACTTTGAAAAGGATGTCCCGACACTAAGTTCGTAAGTCTGGCATAGCTTACGAGCACGTCTAGGTGATCAGCCTATAGTACTCTATGTTAATCAACACTACATTCATTAAACGTGTATACGTTTAAATTGTGGCAACTTCACGTGCTTGTCGTTTGACAACAAAACAATTTAGCATACTCAGTCTCCTTTTGAAAACCACAACAATATTAGTTTGGTAAATCATTGTCAACACTTAATAGATTAACATAGCATAAGTCTAGCCGAAGGAAATGGGCTTTGAATTCATCAGACATTAACTCAAGCGAAGAATACATGAATCACAAAGACTTGTCCATATCGAACTGGAACAAGGGTTGGAGTACTTGCCTTTAGCATCCGCTTACAGATATAGCACATGCACTTTAGGTCTTTAAGGTCTCTACAGTAGATGATCACATCACATAGCATATTAGGTCATGAATAACCATACATGGTTCCTAAAGAATCTTACCATTCTTCTCAATCTAATTACGCATTAGATTTGTTATTTATTGGTTCCGGCTTTCCGTTATGTCATTCTTACGTTCATATGAAATAGACTTTCTTTAACATTAAATGATCATACTTAATGCTTAATTATGTCTTAACAATGTCTCATTAAGATATTAGTTAAGTGTTAATCAATTACTCTTCATGCTCAACATGTAATTCCCGAGCGGTATTTGATGAATAGTGTTTTTTGAAAAATTTCTCGAAAAACTTTTATTTTCGTCTTTGAAATTCAAACACTTTAATTCATTCATGTGGTTCAAATACTACGATATTCCGACATTTCTAGGTTATAGAACAACATACATCTTATTAACACATAATAATAACAAATAATATTACTTTATTCATTATTTAATTCTTTCAAGTATTTACAAAGGATCCGAATTTCTCGGTCGTTACATTCTTCCCCCTTATAAAGATTCTGTCCCCAGAATCTCGCCTTTCACTATGCAAACAAATGAGGGTAATCCTCCTTTATCTTCTCTTCCAATTCCCACGTTGCTTCCTCGGCATCGTGATTCTTCCATAATACCTTTACTGATGCTAGTTTCGCATAACTTGCTCTTTTCTATCGATGATTTGAATCGACATCTCCTCGTATGTTAAGTCCTTGATTTGAATAGGCTAAAATTCTATCACGTGTTTATAATCCGCTTTGTAAGGACGTAGCACTGAAACGTGAAATACGTTATGTATTTGCTCTAAGTTTGGAGGTAATGCTACCATGTATGCTACCTCCCCTACCCGTTTTAATACCTCAAAAGGTCCTATAAACCTTGGGCTTAATTTCCCCTTCTTTTCAAAGCGTATCTTTCCTTTCCAGGGAGATACCTTTAGAAATACGTACGAACCTACCTCAAACTCCCTATTCTCTCGATGTAAGTCTGTGTACTTCTTCTATTGGTCTTGAACTGCTATGAGACGCATCTGTATTAGCTTTACTACATTCGCTGTCTGCTGCACCAACTCTGGTCCTAGCATTCTGCATTCTCCCACTTCATCCCAATACAATGGTGTTCTGCATTTCCTCCCATATAAAGCTTCTTACGGTGGCATACTATTAATGGTAGATGATCATCCCAACTACCCTTGAAATCAATGACGCAAGATCGTAACTTATCCTCTAACGTCTGAATTGTCCTCTCGCTCTGTCCATCGGTTTGTGGATGATAAGCCGTACTTAACTTCAACTGCGTTCCCAACTGCTCTTGCAGACTTCTCCAAAAGCTCGATGTGAATCGTGGGTCACGATCTGACACAATCGAAACTGGTGCTCCATGTCTGGAAATAATTTCCTTAACATAAAGTTTAACTAACTGATCTAAATTATACTTGACCCGAATTGGCAAAAAGTGAGCCAACTTCGTCAACCGGTCCACTATTACCAAAATCGCATCATATCCCTTCTGAGTAGTAGGAAGTCCCACCACAGAGTCCATTGTGATATGCTCCCACTTCCACTCTGGAATTTCCAATGACTGTAACAAGCCACTTGGTCGTTGATGTTCGGCTTTAACTCTTTGACAAGTCAAGCACCTACTCACATACTCAGCTATTTCTCTCTTCATGTTCGGCCACCAAAAACTCTGTTGAAGGTCTTGATACATCTTAGTGCTACCAAGATAAATCGAGTACCTTGAACTATGAGCCTCTTTTAAAACTTGCTCCTTTAATTCCATCTCATTTCGAACCCAAATTCTTCTCTCAAATCTTAACAATCCCTCATTATCAAGACTAAACTTAATATCTTTTTCATTGGTCAATCGCTTCTTTATTTGGTCACACTCATCAGTTTTGAGCTGCACCTCCTTCACTCTCTCTACAATGGTAGATTGTATCTCAGTTGCAAATAGTCTCTGATCCGCTTCTCTCGGCAACTTCACCTCTAACTCTATCCTAGCCATCTCTGTTATTAACTCAGCTTGAGCCGTTAACATAGATAACTTCTCTTGACCCTTTCTACCTAAGGCATCGCCCTCATATTCAACTCTTTCTATGTGAAGATATATTTTAGACTCTTATGGTCCATCTATATCTCACACTTTTCCCCATAAAGATAATGTCGCCATATCTTTAAGGCAAACACCACCGCGGCCAGTTCCAGATCATGAGTAGGGTAAACTTTCTCATAATACTTCAACTGCCTAGATGCATACGCAATAACCTTGCCATGCTGCATGAGCACACAAGCAAGTCCTCTATGCGAAGCATCACTATAAACTACGAAATTTCCTATGTCATCGGGTAATGACAAAACATGCGCTTTACTCAACCTTTTCTTTTGTTCTTGAAAATTGTCCTCACATTTCTCAATCCATACGTACTCACCGTCTTCTTTGTCAAGTTAGTCAACGGAGTAGGTATCTTCAAAAAATCCTGAATGAATCTATGATAGTAACCCGTTAACCCTAGGAAACTCTGCACCTCCGTCGGTGTCCTCGGTTGTTCCCAATTCATCACGGCTTCGACCTTCGCTGGATCTACTGAAATCCCTTCGTGGTCAATGACATGACCTAAAACCTGTACCCTCTCCAACCATAATTCACACTTAGTGAAATTCGCATATAACTTCTCCTTTCTTAGTGTCTCCAACACTATTCTTAGGTGTTCAGCATGATCTTCTGGCATCATAGAATAGACTAGAGTATCATCGATAAACACCACAACGAACTTGTCCAAATATTGTGTGAACACTCTATTCATCATATCCATAAATGCAGTAGGTACATTAGTCAACCCAAATGACATCACCAGAAACTCATAATGACCGTATCGAGTTCTGAATGCTGTCTTTGGCACGTCTTCACTCCTAACCTTCAGCTGATGATACCCTGTCCGCAAATCTATTTTAGAAAAATATTTTGCCCCTTTTAACTGATCAAAAAGATCATCGATTCTGGCCAATAGATACTTATTCTGTATCGTCAACTTGTTCAACTCTCGGTAGTCGATACAAAGTCTTAATGATCCATCCTTCTTCTTGACAAATAGTACCGGTGCTCCCCACGGTGAAACACTAAGTTGAATATACTTCCTGTCCAACAGTTCTTGTAACTGCACCATCAACTCCTTCATCTCCACTAGTGCCATACGATACGGTGCCCTGGAAACTGGTGTCGCTCCTGGCACAATGTCTATCACGAACTCGGTCTCCCTATCTGGCAGAAGACCCGGCAATTCACTTGCAAATACATCCATGAATTCACTCACTATAGGTATTTGTTCCATGGTTCCTCCCACTCTATGGGTATTGACATCATGGCACAGATAACCTATACACCCTTTCCTCAATAGTTTTCTAGTTTGTGTCATGGTAAGACAGTACGAGCGTCCCGACGATTTAATACTGTAAAATATTACTTGAGGTTGTCTTAATGTTTTAATATTTATGCTCTTCTTTTGACAATCTATAATTGTCCCATGATTAACCAACCAATCCATTCTGAGAATTACATCGAACTCTCCCAACTTTATCGGTATCAGATCTACCGATAATTTACAACCTCGTATGTCTACACAACAACTCCTATGAATATCTTTAACAAGAATTATCTCTTCGTTTGCTATATTAATATTTAAAGGTATAGTCAACTTTTCAGGAAGTAATCCTAATCGTCTAGCAAAATCACATGCGATAAATGAACAAGTAGCACCCGAGTCAAACAACACGTATGCATTTAGGTCATTGATAGAATAATACCTGCGACTACGTCCCCTGAGGTCATCGCGTTTTGGACTATCATATTAAAGGTACGGGCCATCGACCTACCCGACTGTACTAGACCCCCAATAGTTAACTTACCACTATTGGCGCCCTTATTCCCATCTGCCCTTCTTTGGGCAGTTCTTTGCCATGTGGTCAGTTGACCCACACACAAAGCATCCATGATTTTTCTTCGGACTCGGACAGTTAGGCGTAATGTGCCCCTCCTGTCCGCAGTTATAACACATGGCTTTACCCTTGAGACAGACTCCTAAGTGAGTCTTCCCATAGGTTTTACAGGCCTCTATCCTTCTCTTCGGGTCTCCTGGTTTCACTTCGGTATTCCTAGAGCTAACTACCTTCCTCTTATAACCTTCGCCACTCCCGCTGGCACCTTCAACCTTCACTCCCCCATCCATCTTGCCCTTGTTCTTCTTATCCTTGTGGTATTGGCTTAATGCCTCGCTACCACCTTCGGCAATTAATATTGCCTTCTCTAAAACTATTCCAAAGGAAGTACTTTAGAACACAGAAATACGGTTATAGAGTCAGGGTTTCAAGCCCTGCTCGAACCGTCGTGCCTTTCTAATCTCGTTGTCCACTTGGTGTGGAGCGAACCTTGCCAGTTCATTAAACTTGGTGGCGTATTAGGGAACCATCATGTCCCCTTGTTTCAACTCTAGAAACCGCATCTACATCCTTCCCTGCATGCTCGTGGGAAAGTAGTTCTCATAGAATATTTCTTTGAACCTCACCCACGTTATCACATCTATTCCGGCGCTAGCCTGATTGGCCTCCCACCAAAAGTTGGCCTCTCCCTTCATCATGTAGGTTGCAAAGCCAACCTTCTGGGCGTCGTCGACATTTGCTGTCACAAATGCCTTCTCAATCTTCTTTACCCATGTTTGGGCTTCGATAGGGTCCGTAATTCCCTTTAACTCCAGCGGACCCACACTCTTAAAGTCCTTGAATGTAGTAGCTCGTACTACACCAGGATTTACAGGAGTATTAGCCCCAGTTTGATTAAACGTTGCGGTTAAAAGGTTCAAAAATTCCTGTATGGGGTTAATCGGACCTTCCTTCGGTTGATTTATGTTTGCTTGATTCCGCGGTACTCTTCATGGCGGTATTTTGTTGTTACAATAAACACACATTTCATTATTATTCATTTCATGTCAGTTAGTTATTATTCAATTTTAAACAATAACTCCATCATTCATTATTCCACATGTTTCGAAAAAGAAAACTTATATTGATTCATTGTAGTATAACACTACCTCAGTTACATTACACAGCCTAATCTGATTACATTACTTTCCCGCAATTACTTTCCAAAAATTGGGATTTACAAAAGACTACCCTTGTTATATAAAAGAGGGTTTTACGTCACTACTAGATACAAAATATTTACATATCTAACTACTCTAGCAACTACCAGATCACATCTGCCTAAGGCATTCTTAAAATCAGCCTTGGCAAGACCGGCAATAATATCACGGCTGATAGTATGCCGCGTCTGACCTGTCTCAACGGGATAACCAACTACCTGCAACTGGAAGTCCTCATGAGAACTCCTATGAATATAGGACATTCTCCATATTTTCTGCTTCTTGGTCTTTAGCTCACTCCTAAGCTCAAAGACCTTGTTATAACCCGAGATTTCGAATAATCAAAATTTTACGAATAATTTTTTTTTAATTAATATTTGTATTGATTATTAATTTTGTGACAAGTATCTGTGATACGAGTCTCGAGAGTTAGTCAATTTGTGTATTGACTGAGAAATTATAGTAGAGTTGCGCTAAAGAGCTTTAGAAACCCTAACCCTAATTTTTGGAAAAGGGATTTGATAAAAAATGCAATTAAAATAATTGTATTGATGTATACGTGTTTGTACTGTATAGGATTGTTGATCAATAATTGATCGGATAAGGTTTATAATTAATAAACCCTAATAAGGGATTAGAAATCCTAATCTCAGATTTAGAAAACTATTTGTACAGTTAAAAACCCTAATTGTACGCCGAAAAACCCTAATTTCATATTTGGGAATCCTAAACCCTAAATTAGGAAACCCTAATCCTAATCGGTAATCCTAAGGTGTTTATTAAATTTAAATATGATTAGAAACACTACTACAAAATAGTAAATAGACAACGCGGAAAAAATGTTATGGTTTCAGTCAGAAAGACGTCGTGGTTAAGGGTGTTATCTATTTGATACCCTTACACAAACGTTTTTAAAACGTTGTAGTTAAGCACAATACAACGTTTTTTAGGAAAAAAATGTTGTAGATTTGTTTTCCAAAAATTAACAAATGCTTAAAAACGTTGTAGAATGTACGAGTCCACAACGTTTTTTGGATAAAAATGTTGTTGTTTAGTATATCGAACAACTTTTAAGCACATTTACACAACGTTTTTAAAATTTTGTAGATTAAAAAAAAAGAAAAAAAAATTATAATTCACCTACATTACCAATGCACCTACAATATACTAATGTCATGATATATAGCTAAAAGGTCTAAATTCTCATTTAAATTTAAAGCCAAAATGTATCAACCATTCAAAATACATCCCAATAATACCATTTGTTTACAGTTTCAAATTACTACATCCACAAAATCTATACCAAACTATCCATAAGCACTGAAGTGCTGTATACTGCAACAACAGAACTGCAGTTATACTCAAAGTTCAAACTAAAATATAGCCACGCCTAACCAATAAAGCGGAAATAGGAAAGAGAAATACTCATAGTTCAAGCTAATTTTTGTGCCATTTTCTTTTGCTGATTTTGAGCAGTCCCAACCTGGATGTCATCAATGTATACTTCAATAGTTGCTAAATTGCCACTTCGAGTAGCTTTGTACTCCAAGCCTTCAGCCTGTTGTTGACACCTTTCTTGCAGTTCCCACACTGGATGCATACAGAGTGTTTCTGGAGTGACCATTGGATCAAATAAAGGTTGGAAGACCTGTTATTGTAACAAATTTTCGATAAATGAACCTTTAAGTCAGGAAATCACAACTCGTCCCTAAAAGTATAAGAAGATCAGTGGATTCTATAGAAACCAACCTACCAAACAACACAACTATCACGTCCACTATCCAAGAAAATGGAACCAACAATTGATTCAACAATGTCACCTAGACCTTTTGGTGCTTTGTAATTCAGCACATCAGATTCCATTTGTAAGACTTGTAGTAATTAATTTTATCAATGGAGGTTAAAAAACATAAACTGTACAAGAGCATCTAGTATTGGCAAGTTCAAGAAGGGGAGTGAACAAAACCATCGTAATTAACTTCTCCATCGTAGTAACATGCTGCAACCCATCGTCTGATACATTTGAACCATACATGTTGATAGGGAGTGAGAGATTGGTGGTGTCGTAGACATTCACAAGTATGGTTTGTTTGCTTGCAAGCTGTTGAAGTAATTAACTTCTCCACAAGATTCAATATCAAAAACCCCACCAAGGTACCTGATTGACAGTAGTTACAAACATGATATGGTTTCTTAGTCTGTTTGAACTTGCATCTAATTCAATCCGCATTCAGAAAACTTATAGTTACAAGCATCATTTAGGGGTGGCTCATTTATCATCTTATGAATAATAATTAATAGTTTTGTTCATGCACTATGAACTGAAATAAACTATACTTGCCTTACCTTGGCGCATAATAGAGCATTTTGTTTTGGTAGGATAGGTTCATATGTAGGACCTTAAGCCTGGGGTTTTGGTCAGCATTTTTTTCTCATTTTCAATTGATTGCAATTTGAGAGTACCACTAGGTGCATGCAAAAAACTGCAATATATGGTCAACAACATATCAATAAGGCAAGTAACATACATTATCAATAAAACTCAACGTTATTAAGTCGTGGATTGAAAAAGTAAGTAGAGGGCATTTGTAGTAGATGACTGAACCACCAGTATAACTAAGTTTCCTATATGAAACTTGGTAAAAATTGAAGTGAGAATACAAACCTTAATTACTTCTTGTGATGCAATTCCACCAATGAAGGCAGCAACAGCGTGGAGCTCTGCAGCACCATATTTGCACATCTCATTGATAAGGTCCTCTGTCAAAGTTGAGGTATTACAACTCAAGTCGCTGAGTAAGCTAACAGGTGAAGTAGGTGAAGTAGGTGAAAGTGAGAAACATGAATACTAGGTAGAGAAAAAATTTGGTTGCGCCATAGAGAAACCGGAAATTAGTAAAAATCAATATTCATTTAATTTTTTTTCATATGGCAGAGCATTAACATGCATAAGATTTCCTTTTCTATTTATTATCCTTCCAATTTTTTACTTTTGCTATGATGGGGTAATGAAAGCTATATAGAACAGAGAAACAATTCAATAAGAATACTAAAAAATAATTATCACAAGGATTCCTAGGAGTATATAAAACATAAAATATTATCAAAAAATTTCCTCATGAACATGGTAGAGAGGAAAAAAATATATATGAAATACCATATGTTAATAAATGACAAGACTGTCCGACTATAGATAATGCAAAGTGAAACAACAAGTCCCATGATATTTTGATTGCATATTAGTGATCAATACACCAAAGAATAATGAAACAATTTGTCAAATTTATTATACACTCTTTGTTTCAAGTGCTGGCGAATAATGTAATCTTCATAAAATAGGTGACTAGCAGATTCAAGCAAAGCAATCTCAAAATTACAAGATAGAAGTATAGATTTGAGGAGGCTAAACAGTTGTTATTAAATGTTCCCCTAAAAAGTAAACAAATCTTTTTCGTAGGAAATATGAAGGTAATGATATTTGTTTAGTATGAAATTCATTTTGCTAGAAAACTGTAAAAAAAAATCATAGATAAACAATTTTTCAAGTTAAGTATACAAAAACATAGCATAATTTGTTTATTAAACCAGATTTTAAACAAAGCACATCACAGAAAGTACTATCACCATCCAACAAGCAAAAGAGTTCTGTATTTAATAATGATATATGTTAGATTAACCACACAGGGAAGGATATATTTTTCCTGTATCGCAGTTAAGGAAATATTAAGTTAGCTGCAAGAATACTTGTGCTTGTTTTCTACGTAGATCAAATTTAATGAGCACATAACTAGTTTCTTTAAAAATTCTCCTCAACATGTATTAATCTCCCATACATAAAAGAAGGCATGTCATTCTTCAAATTTTACTATGATCAATGATGATACTGATGATAACTGAGGATCAAATATGAGGAGACCTGTTTATCAGGTAATCTGTAATTCTTTGGTCTATATTTTCTTTTCCTTTTCTAGTTATTTACTGTATATTGTATTATGTAAGCAATTAAATTATTTATCTTACCAACCAATAAATGTGAAAGACATTAGTTATAAGAAGTTATGCACTAAATGTACAATTGTCTACAGATGATGTTTTTATTTTATTTTTTTGGAATGGTTTTAACTCATACTCTAAGGCAATCACACTCCAGATAATACATAATAGAAGTATAAGATCATCTATATTGCAGTGAAGGGCTGAAAGCAAGTAATCATATAAATGCAAGAACCACTGACCAGCTAGAAGGACAAATATTTGCAATTATTGTAGTTTTTGAATTCCCTCCTAATGAATCCTGAAAGAGAATGAATAGGCAAATTTATAAGACTGCTCATTACAAATCATTGATTATACATAAGATTCTGACTTTTCCAAGTGAACACTTTGTCATAAGAAGCAGACTTATGCAATCACAAGTAGATAAATTGAAGACACTGATATTTCAATCAAACACACTATGTAAAAGAAGTCTAAAAAAAAAGAAAGGAAATAGATAAGTTTAATTGAATATTTGGTGACTTAAATCTTCTACATGATTAACAATGTGAGCATGAGTTGGCCATAAAATATTTGGAAAGAGAGAACTGACCAATCACATTAAACATCACAAAAGTTTTATCCTTTCATATGCATTAGTATGACCAGTCTAGCCAACAGCTTTTCCACAATATTGGACACTGACATGAAATAACTATACTAATCTTGATCAAACTAAATTATATACAAGACTGGAGCAATAGAAATCAGTGGATGTGGTACTGATATATAGACTTAAAGAATAAAAAGTGTGCCTAGTGGTTTAGAGCATTCACCTGAAGCAAAAATGTGAGCTTTGAATCCCGGTAAGGAACGTGGAGTGATTTTCCATTAGATATACTCACAAGGTTCATAATCACAAGTCTGCATTGCAAACCAATTCAGTTAGATGTCATTTATTGGAAAATCAAATAGAATAAGTTTAATTTTACAAAGCTACTACATAACTTCTTAATTTCAACTTTGCTAAATTAAGGATGCAAAGTGGAAATAACAAACCCCAAAGTCGAAAGGGACTTGTTGATGTTGGTAGCTTCCTTTAGGCGTTCACCTTCAGCACCAGAACTCTTTGCCTGGCTTAAATCTTAATTTACTTTCCAAATTAAAAGAAGACCAGTGATATGCAAGACAAATATTTTTGAAAAAGAAAACAAATACTAGGATAAAGATAAATCAATAAGAAACTCACACCTAGACATGATCATTAAATGCCAAATATATTCTTACAAAACCTGTTTATCAAAATTTCCAACTGGAGCTCTGTTTCCTGTGGGAACATAGAACATGGTTTCAGCTAACACGCCACATTCCCTACCTGAATCTATAGTATCATAGAAGGATCCTGTCCCAGGCCAGTCACGCTCATGATTACCACTATAGAAAATATGAAAGTCGAACTACGCTAATTTTCTGAGTCTTTCTCTAGATCTACACAAACTCGGAGCCGAACTCAGCCTCACGTAAGTATTCATATATAAAAAATAAGCCAAATACAGATCAATGAAACCCTAACTGGAGGTAAATATATTGACTGAGATCACCATAGCGCTTGGCGGAGCTGCAATCGGAGTAACGAGATGCGACGTCCTTGAACTTAGCCTTGCCAGAAACAATGTCTTCACGAAGGGATTTGAGCTGAGAGACGACAGTTTCTCTAGTGGTGTTGCTAATAACTCGACCTTCTGCATCCTTCCAGGAAACCTTACGTCGAGAACCTTGGTGCTTTACGAGTATGTGAGAAGCCCTAACTTTGTCCGATTCGGCTGATGATGATCATAAAAGCCCTAGATTTATCCAAATTTCTCAAACCAAAACCTCTAATTCCATGCTTAAAACTCGTGAAACAAACCGAATTCAAGCTCCTCAACGATTTTGAAGCTTCAAAAATGGCGAGATTTTGAGGAGAAATGGAAGGGAAAAGGAGAGAGAAACTACCAACATCGCAGCGAGAAAGTACAGAACCTTGTTTTAATTTCAAATTTTAGCTTCCGTGTATTTTTTTTTCTCCGTGTTTTTTAAATAGACAACGTTTTTTATAAAAAAATGTTATCTAGTTAAAATAAAAAAAATGCTCTTTTAAATAGATAACGTTTTGCATATATATATCTATAACGTTTTGTTTAAAAATGTTGTGGAAAAAACTACTACAACGTTTTTATAAAAAAACGTTGTCTTTTAAGCGTTGTCTATTTACTGTTTTGTAGTAGTGAAAACCCTAATTATATTTTAGTTATTTTAATTTCTATTTTACAAACCCTAATTATAATTTAAAAATTTTATTTTTCTAATTAAAACCCTAATTAGAAATTTTTGAAGCTAAATACTTAAAACCTTAGGGTTAAACCCTAAGGATTTGTGTAAATTCCTAGTATGCCATTAAATTTATTTTGCAGAAGACCAAAATGCCCTTTATGTGTATTTTATTATCTAACTTGTAATTTTGCTAGCAACTTTAGTTATTGAACCACTACTTTGACTTTGTGACTCCAAAATATCTAGTATACCAGCTGAAAATCACAGATCTAGCAACATTATATCACAATATATATAGATTCAAGAGAGAGAAAGTCTTCAAAAGTTGCTCTTTTGCTAACTTACTCTCACCAACTCTCTCTCTCTCTCCCACACCTACGATTTTAATAAGCAATTCAGTCATATAATCGGTTACTAGAACATCAAAAACAGATAAGGAGATCATAGATCAAGATTTAGCAAAAGAGGTATAAACCCTAGTTCACTTTTGATCTTTTATGCTTGGGCAAAATTTTTGTTTTTGTGTTTTGATGTTTGCTGGAAGGTGTTTTATGATGATCTATGGTGATATACCATAGATCCATAACATCAAATGGCTTTAAAATGGTGTTTTTCAAAATCTGTCCAATAACAAAATTTGTGGTCTGACAAGCTAATGTCAGGCGCCACAGATTCTTGTTCGTTTTGTTATTTTTGATGTTTTAAAGTTGTTATAGGTAGCCTAGTATGTGGTCTTTAAGGTGCAAGTGGAATTAGTACCATTTAATGTCTGGATTTGAAGATATTAACGGTCAAAACCTGTTGACCAACGTTGACTGGGCCAAATCTGGGTAACCTAGAAAGCCTTGATCAACGTCTGACAACTTCTTTTGGGCTTAATATCTGTCAGTGTGTAAGTTGTTTGATGTTGTATTTGTAACCATATTGTAGCTTGTTATATGTTTTTTCATTCCATGGCTTTAGATCGTGTAAATGAACAACTAGTAGATCGTGACAAATGGTCAAAGTAGACCACTCGATCTGTTTTTGACGTTTCTAGAAAACCCAGAAACAGTTAGAACGAGTATTCTGACATAGTTTGACCGTATGATTCATGTTGATTTTATTGATGATAATTCGATTTTTTTTTCTTTAGTGTTGTTCCTTGGCATAAGGGCTATAACGTAGAATAATTAGATCACAAGAAACATGATCAGATCGTATATAAAATCGAGCATGAAGGTGAGTGGTAGGACTGCCTGGGTTTCTGGAAACCCCAGAAACCGTCTGACAGCAAATTTGAAGGCTTTGATCTCCTTGTTGAGATGTTGTATGACCAAGTTGGTGATTGATAAGTGTAGTATTACGTTTTTACTACAATACCTAAGTCTTAGGTGGCCCAGAAACAATTATAGCAGGGAATTAAGGCCGGTTAAACGGTGCACCTTGAACACTGACTTTGTTAGTGTTCTTGCGCCAAGAACACCAAAGGCAACAGACAAGTGTCGCTAAAGGTCTTTAGCGACGGTTTTATTAATATTTATTTTCTGATTTTCCGAAAATTACTTAAAAAAAGAAATACATTGTTAAAATTATTAAAAATGGTTTTAAAAATTATTTTAAATTATGAAAAATAATTTTTGACCAATTGAAATATTTTTCTTTAATATTTATAATTATTTAAATATTAAAGGTATTTAATTTATTTAATTAGTGTATTAAATAAATTAGAGAAAAATGATTTAATATTATGAAAAATTATTTTAAATAAGAATAATGTATTTAAAAATATTTTGAGTTATAAAATGTAACTTTTAATATTCTTAGAGATTTTCATTAATAAATTAATATTAATGATATTATATTTATTTAATTATTATATTAAATAAATGAATTAAAAATGGTTTTATTGATTTAAAAATTATTTAAAAATGAGAAAAATATTTTAAATATATTTTAAGTTATAATTAATGACTTTTAATATTTTGATAATAATTTCATTAATATTTAATTATTAATGGTGATGATTTAAAAATGATTTTAATTATTTTAAAAAATCATTTAAGTAGAATATTGGTGATTTAAAAATATTTGAAGTTATTAATAATAACTTTAATATTTTGACAAGTAGGTTATTAATATTTTATATTATTAAATATTAATGATGATAAGATTATTTGGTAATTAAATCATTTAAAAATGATTTAAGTGTTTAAAAAATTATTATAAATTATAATAATTGTTTATAAATTATTAAAAGCTTCTAAAAAATATTATAAATGATATTGAACTTATCTAAAATAATATTGAAGCTTAGGGACCAAGTTTAATTGACAATCAATGTGTTAATTGTCGGATAGGGTGATCAGAACACCGAGAATGGACCGAAGTCCAACCTGACGTAAATAGTTAGACTTGTTAAGTGTTTATATATGTTATAAACACTGATGTGGCTGTGTGGCAATGTGTCTAGGAGAATATTAACTGTGAATTACAGTATAATGTGTTATAAATTATTGTGCTAATTGTGAGACCGATATTATTGGTTATATGTCTTACGAACGCAGAAAAGTATTTCGTGTAGCTGTAATCAACGGAGAAGACAAGTTCCCTAACTCAACCTTGAGTTATATTCATTCAATTATTATAGTGGTTAATTATTGCTAATTATACCATGTCCAGGGATTTATTGTTGATTATTCGCAGTTAGTGCATGTTTGGTAATAATTCAAATTGAATTACTGATTCGAAAAATATACATTCGTAGAATAACTATTGTTGGGTATTCATATTCGTAGAAGCTATTATTGACAGTACATATAATTCCTGTTTATTGTCGAATTATGTTGAGAAGTGTCTTAGCCAATTATTCTGGTAAGACGAATATTTGTTAGAACTTGATAGGTTCGAGAAGATAATTTAATTGTTATTGACAGATCGATGCCAATTATTTCGGCTAGATCGAGAAGCAAATAGAAATTGAAATCAAAGTGTTTCGTTGCAAAATCAAATCTTGATCCTGAGACTGAGAAGAACAACCTTTTATATAAAGGGAATATTTTATTGGTCGTATATTTGACCTTTGCGCGCTATTAAGTATTATGCATAATATAGGGTATAATGAAGCTGATCACTTTATATACTTGCGGAGGGGTATGATTTAATCTTTATGGTTATCTGATACACCTGGGTATATCAAAGTATAGCTTTGATAGTTACTCGAGAAGAGAAGTTCAAGATCCAATGGATCACTCAGCATAAATCTGGAAAACGTTCCACTTTGCTACTTTGTAAAATATAATTCTTGATTATTCATTTGAATATCGTAGAAAACCTTGAAAGCGTTATAATATTTCATTATTGGATTATTGTTGCGTAGAATGTGAGAAGAATTGATATTAATTTCTATACCTTTATCGTATGTCTTAACTTGCGGGGCAAACTTGTTGCTCACCCTTGCTAAATAAAACTTTTCAGCTAGGGAAGAAGTTGCATAAGGTGCTGCAAGGAAGAACAAAGGAAAAGGCATAGTGATAAATTAGTTATGATGAACAATATTATTATTATGTTGTATTGTATTGTAAACCCTTTTTGTATATCTAAGGGGTATTTCTGTAATGTTAAGGTTTGTGGACTTGGGACTTATGTATTAACAACATATGTTAATGAGTTATGTATTCCTATTTATATTTAAATGGGTAGTTAGATGTTATTATATTGTGGATCGTGAACACCAAACTTGGGGGTCAGGTAACCCGGATTTGGGTGTGTCACAGACCTCCTGTTTCAGCTCATGGACCTTGTCCTTAGCCAAAACCCTTTCATCATGCTCCTATTCCCACATGGACTCCACGTCCGTCTTATCCTCGATAACAGCCTAGAGCTCCGCCTTTAGCTCCTTAATCTCTTGACAGTAGTGAATATTTCTATCCAACACTGTCATAAAGAGTGACATCATTGACTCCCCCATAACCATTTCTGATGCTATAGCTACTAGGTTGAAGGATACTGCCTCCACCTCTTCCTCCAACATGCCATTAAACACGGACATATAGTCTAGGCTCTCTGAGTCTCCAGACTCAACCACCATTATCTCGGGATCTGCTGCTATGGGGTTTGGTATGATTTCTATCTTGTTTACCGACCCTTCACTGACTACCTACACTTCTCTGTTTTCTCCTGACATATACAACAACACAAAAGTTTGATTAATAAACGTTAGTAGAATAAAACACATAACATATATAATGCATTTTATAAGGTTAACTTCCATCTTTAATTTCTTTGACTTTTCTTAAGGTTATAACTTAAAGTTTTATTTCCCCCCTTAAGTTTTATAACCTAAGGCTTTGATACCAACTTGTGATGCCCCTAAATTCGGGTATCTTACAACCCGACAGATGGTGGTACAGTTCACATAAACATTCAATTGAAATGCCTCAAAAGAACGAATATGTCTTATATATATTAAAAAGAATGTTAACTTTCCCAAAGTTCTTTACAACCATTACATTTGTCCTTGTCATAATATCAATTATTATTCTTACTAAACTATACTATTACATCAGTAATCTACGGGTTTGCCTTCGCCTTCCCTTTATCCTTGCCGGATCCATCGGTCCGTTCGCTCTTAGCTACATTCATATGGTTCAAGCAAGTGTGAGCCTAACTAGCTCAGCAAGTACAACAATTCTAATAAAACTAGCATGCTTGAAACATAGGAATCGTATATCTTCAGTAACTGAACAATAGTTATGAAGTACTATCGATGATTCAAAATAGCACCTCTTTTCATTTAAAATATTTTACAACAACAATATTTAGTAAAACATTAATTTCGGCCCAAGTCCATGAGCATTTCATTAGTACTTTAAAAAGGACGTCCCGGCACTAAGTCTATAAGTTCGACATAGCTTACGAGCACATCTAGGTGATCAACCTATAGTACTCTATGTTGATCAACACTACATTCATTAAACGTGTATACGCTTAAATTGTGGCAACCTCACGTACGTGTCGTTTGACGACAAAACAATTTAGCATACTCAGTCTCCTTTTGAAAACCACAACAATATTAGTTTGGTAAATCATTGTCAACACTTAATAGATTAACATAGCATAAGTCTAGCCGAAGGAAATGGGCTTTGACTTCATCAGACATTAACTCATGCGAAGAACACATGAATCACAAAGACTTGTCCAGATCGAACTGGAACTTGGGTTGGAGTACTTGCCTTTAGCGTCTGCTTACAGATTTAACACGTGCACTTTAGGTCTTTAAGGTCTCTACAGTAGATGATCACATCGCATAGCATATTAGGTCATGAATAACCATATATGGTTCCTAAAAAATCTTACTCTTCTTCTCAATCTAATTACGTATTAGATTTGTTATTTATTGGTTTCGGCTTTCCGTTATGTCATTCTTACGTTCATATGAAACTGACTTTCTTTAACCTTAAATGATCATACTTAATGCTTAATTATATCTTAACAATGTCTCATTAAGATCTTAGTTTAGTGTTAATCAATTACTCTTCATGCTCAACATGTAACCATTTTTCGCTATCTAGTCCATAAGGCTGGTGCTGCGGTGTCAGCTAATACACTATGTGTCGCGCTGCGGCGTCACACATTAGGGCTTGGAGACCGGACTCGGCGCTGCGGCTCGAGTCCCTTTGTTATGGGTCGCGCTGCGGCGCGAACTAACAGAAACTGAGGGCAAGTTTGGCGCTACGGCGCCGGACTTTTAGCTTGGAGTCGCGCCGCGGCACGGAATCTGTGCCACAGATAATTTTGACAGATTGTCATCCAATCGTGTGAATTCTGGCAAAACTCCATTACTAGTGATTTGTTCATCAATCCAATTACATTTATTTCATTATCTACATATCTTAACTTACATGATACAACAACTTATATTCACATTAGGTTATGGCTTATTTTTTATAAGTTCATAACTTAACAAATTCTTCAATATTCTTCATAAGCTTATGACTTGTTTAGGTTCAAGTTACTTATTCATAACTTATTCGGCTTAAGTTCATTGCTTATCGACTTCTCATATGTTCTTAGCATATAAGTTCATTAGGTTACACTTCTCTTATCACCCTACTATGATAGAGATAGAAGAGACAAGATTATTTACCTTTGAAGACTAACTTCTCTTGCTTTGGAAATTTAACAATGGAAGGTTAAGCTCAATAGTGCTTATTCTCTCTAACCAATAAGTTGATTGTGTATTGGATGAAAACTATCAACCATATAATGAATTCAAGTGGGGTATTTATAGGATGGCTAAGCTTAGGGCATTAAGGTCATTAAGACATCCCACCTCCTTAGTTAACCTCCTTACTATTCATTATTTGTTGCCCACAACTCTTATCCCTTACTTGGTCATTAAACAAAGTCCTTGCTCATCACTTCACCCATGGGTTGTCACATGGATCTTGCTTTACCCATTGGATCATAACTTGGGCTTGGTTGTTAATTAACTTATCTTTGGGCTTGCAATAATTTCCATTAGGCTTCTCCTTAATTTTCTTTGGATTTTACATAGATAAACCCTTGGGCTTAATTATTACCTCCACATGGTTTACACATTGGCTTACCTCTTAATGTTGTTGGACTTTATACTTCACACAAGATTACACTACTTCATTTCATTTAATTCTTAACGTTCTCAATTTAAGTCCGCATGCAAAATTTTACGTTTTCCATACTTATATTATTATTATATAATCCATCTTGCTTCGATATTATAACGTTACGTATTTCTCGGAAGTTCAAAAATAATTTCCGAGCGATAAATGATGAATAGTATTTTTCAGAAAATTTCGCAGAAATTTTCTATTTTCGTCTTGGAAATTCAAACACTTTAATTCATTCACGTGGTTCAAATACTACGATGTTCCGACCTTTCTAGGTTATAAAACAACATACATCTTATTAACACATAATAATAACAAATAATATTATTTTATTCAATATTTAATTCTTTCAAGTATTTTACAAAGGATCCAAATTTATCGGTCTTTACAGATTTCATCAACCGATCCACTATTACCCAAATTGCATCATATCCCTTCTGAGTAATCGGAAGTCCTACCACAAAGTCCATCGTGATATGCTCCTATTTCCATTCAGAAATCTCCAATGACTATAACAAGCCACTTGGTCGTTGATGTTCAGCCTTAACTTTCTGACAAGTCAAGCACCTACTCACATACTCGACTTTTTCTATCTTCATGTTCGGCCACCAAAAACTCTTTCGAAGGTCTTGATACATCTTAGTACTACCAGGATGAATCGAGTACCTCGAACTATGAGCTTCTTGTAATACTTGCTCCTTTAATCCTGTCTCATTTGGAACCCAAATTCTTCCTTCAAATCTCAATAACCCCTCATTATCAATACTATACTTTATATCTTTTTCATTGGTTAACCGCTTCTTTATCTGGTCACACTCATCAGTTTTGAGCTGCACCTCATTGACTTTCTCTACTATGGTACATTGGATCTCCATCGTAAACATTTTTTTGCCTTGATTCACTTGAAAATTTCACGTCTATCTCCATCATAGTCATCTCTGTTATTAACTCAGTTTGAGCCGTTAACATAGATAATTTTACCCGACCCTTCCTACTTAAGGCGTCAACAACTACATTGGCTTTCCCCAGATGATACAGGATTTCACAGTCGTAATTCATTATCAACTCCAGCCATCTCCTTTGTCTCATATTCAACTCCTTTTGTGTGAAGATATATTTTAGACTCTTATGGTCCGTGTATATCTCACATTTCTTTAAGGCAAACACTACCGCGGCCAGTTCCAGATCATGAGTAGGGTAAACTTTCTCATAATCCTTCAACTGTCGTGATGCATACTCAATGACCTTGCCATGCTGCATGAGCACGCAACCAAGTCCTCTATGCGAAGCATCGCTATAAATTACAAAATTTCTTGTGTCGTCAAGTAATGACAAAACATGCACTTCACTTAACCTCTTCAGTTCTTGAAAACTATCCTCGCATTTCTCAGTCCATACATATTGCACTGTCTTCCTTGTCTAGTTAGTCAACGGAGTAGCTATCTTTGAAAAATCCTTGATGAATCTTCGATAGTAACCCGCTAACCCTAGGAAACTCCGCACCTCAGTCGGCATTTTCGGTTGTTCCCAATTCATCACGACTTCCACCTTTGCTGGATCTACTAAAACCCCTTCATGGTCAATGACATGACCAAAAAATTATATCCTTTCTAGCCAAATTTCACACTTAGCGAATATCACATATAACTTCTCCTTCCTCAGTGTCTCTATCACTATTCTTAGGTGTTCAACATGATCTTCTGGCGTCTTAGAATAGACTAGAATATCATCGATAAACAACACGATGAACTTGTCCAAATATTGTTTGAACACTCTGTTCATCATATCAATAAATGCAGTTGGTGCATTAGGCAACCCAAATGACATCACTAGAAACTCGTAATGACCGTAACGAGTCCTGAATGTAGTCTTTGGTACATCCTCCTTCATAACTTTCAACTGATGATACCCCGTCCTCAAAACTATTTTAGAAAAATACTTTTCCCCTTTCAACTGATCAAAAAGATCATTGATCCTGGGCAATGGGTATTTATTCTTTATCGTCAACTTGTTCAACTCTCGGTAGTCGATACAAAGTCTTAACGATCAGTCCTTCTTCTTTACAAACAGTACCGGTTCTCCCCACGGTGAAATACTCGGTTGTATGTACTTTCTGTCCAATAGTTCTTATAACTGTACCATTAACTCCTTCATCTCCACTGGCGCCATATGATATGGTTCCCTGGAAACTGGTACCGGTCTTGGTACAATGTCTATTACGAACTGGGTCTCCCTATCTGGTGGAAGACCCGGCAATTCACTTGGAAATACATCTGTGAGTTCTTTAACTATAGGTATTTGTTCCATGGTCGCTTCCACTCTCTGGGTATCAACAACACGGCACAAATAACCTACACATCCCTTCCTCAATATTTTCCTAGTTTGTGTCATTGTAAGACAACGTGAACGCCCTGACAATTTATTACCATAAAATACTACATGTGGTTGTCTCAACGTTCTAATATTCACACATTTCTTCTTACAATCTATAATTGCCCCATGGTTAAAGAACCAATCAATTTCAAGAATTACATAGAAATCTCCTAACTTTATCGGTATCAAATCTACCGATAACTTACAACCCCATATGTCTACGCAACAACTCCTATGAATATCTTTAACAGGTATTATCTCTTCGTTTTCTACCTTAATATTTAAAGGTATAGGCAACTTTTCGGGAAGCAATCCTAATCGTCTAGCAAAATCACATGCTATAAACGAACAAGTAGCACCCGAATCAAACAACACGCAAACATTTATGTTGTTGATCGGAATAATACATGCAACTACGTCCCCTGATGCCACTGCATCTTAGACCGTCATGTTAAAGGTACGGGCCATCGGCCTACCCGACTGCGCCAGACCACCAATTGTTAACTTACCGCTATTAGCGCCCTTATTCCCGTCCGTCCCCTTCTTCAGGCAGTTCTTTGCTACGTGGTCAGTTGACTCACATACAAAGCATCCGTGGTTTTTTTTCGAACTTGGAAAGTTAGGCAAAATATGCCCTTCCTGTCCACCGTTGTAGCATACAACCTTCCCATTGAGACAGACTCCTAAGTGAATCTTCTTACAGGTCTTGTAGGCCTCCATCCTCCTCTTCGGATCTCCTTACTTCACTCCGGTATTCCCAGAGTTAAACCCTTTCCTCTTCTGACCTTCGCCACTTCCGTTGGCTCCCTCGACCTGCACTCCCCCATCAACCTTTACCTTATTCTTCTTGTCCTTGTTGTACTGGATTAAAGCCTCGCTCCCACCTTCGGCGATTATCGCCTTCTCTAGTATAGTCCCAAAGGAAGTACTTTGGAACACAAATATCTAGTTATAGAGCCAGGGTTTCAAGCCTGCTCGAACCGTCTAGCTTTCCTAACCTCAGTGTCCACTTGGTGTGGAGCAAATCTCGCCAGTTCGTTGAACTTGACAGCGTATTGGGGAACCGTCATCTCCCCTTGTTTCAAGTCATGAAAACGCATTTCCAACCTTCCTTGCATACTCGTGGGAAAATAGTTCTCAAAGAAAATCTCCTTGAACCGTACCCACGTTATTTTCTCGATACCAACCCTAGCCTGGTTGGCCTCCCACCAAAAGTTGGCCTCTCCCTTCATCATGTAGGTTGAAAAAGCAACCTTTTGGCCTTCGTCGATATTTGCTATGACAAATGCCTTCTTGATTTCTTTTACCCACGTTTGGGTTTCTATAGGGTCTGTAGTTCCTTTGAACTCCGGCGGACCGACACTCTTAAAATCGTTAAAAGTAGTAGCTCGTACTACTCCCAGATTTACGGGGATATTAGCCCTATTTCTATTAAATGTGGCTGTTAACAAGTTAATAAACTCCTGCATCGGGTTTACCGGATCTCCCTCTGGTTGATTTACATTAGCATCTTGATTATGTTGTCTCCTTCTTGGCGGCATTTTGCTGTTACAATAAACAACACATTTCGTTATTGTGATAACCCAGAGAATCTGGATTGTCTAGAATTTAGGTTTAAAGAATTAGTTATTAATAAAAGGAATTTTTATTAATAATATTATGTGCTATGTGTTTATTAATCATTCTAGAACCTAGGATGATTATTATTAAGGAGAATTCTGGGTACGAGCTAGATTGATCGAGTAAGAATTTTCAAGATGAAAATAAAAAAAATTCGGGAACAAAAATATTTCAAGGGAAAAAAGACGAAATAGATACTATTCACCCGACGAAACCCTAAGTGTTAGGATTTGAATAACCTAGGTCGTTCCGAGAGTTCGGTATGTCAAAATGACATTAAATCAAAAGATTTAACGATAATATGTCGTGAAAAGTTAAGTAAGCCGATTAAAGTTTTTCTCAAAAAACGTTCAGAAATCGGACAAAATAAAAACGACAAAAGTACTGTTATGTATTTTTCACTCATTTAACTACGCTAGGGTAAAACGTGAAGGAAAACGCTTAACACAAAAAAGTGGTTTTCAGTTTTTTAGAAATCCGAAGAATACGTAAAAGTTAATTGGTAAAGAAAAGACGAAATATCCAAAAAATATTTGGATTCCGAGAATCACAGTTTTTAAAACTGCCGGACGAAACATGAAAGACGAAACCATGAAACTTCCAAGGGAAGTTTTGTGAATAGTAAGGAGGTGTACTGAGGAGGTGGGAATAGTATGGAGGTGTGAATAGTAAGGAGGTTCGGGGGGCAAAATTACTAAAACGCCCCTAGCCTTGATTTTTTATAAATAGTAAGCTTAACTCATTTAAATGGGATTTTGAAAATCCTATAACATGAGAAAGAGAGAGAGAGAGAGATAGTTCGGATGGTAAAAAGAAGAGGAGAAGGGGTAGGAAAGGTTACTCGTGCGAAAATTTTGTCTGACGGAAAGAGATTAAAGGAGAAAGGTAATCCGAAACCTAGTCTTCTATAAATTTTCTTTAAGTTTTTATGTTTAAAAACATAACTTAATGAAGATAAGGGGTAGATGATGTTAGGGATGATTTCATATGGTTGAAATCATCAGAAAAGAAGAAATAAGAGTTTGAAGTTATTTTATATATTTTTTAAGGAAGTGTAAGATTCGTAACGAATTAGAACGATCTGAGTGGATTATATGAATGAGTAGGTAAAATTAGTAAGAAATGATGTTCTATAACATCAAATTCCAATAAAAAGTGAAATCGTCATCCAAAATATCTATTAAAATGAAGAACGAACGAAGAACACGAAGAACACGCGAAGAACATGAAGAACGTTATTGATGGACAAATTTAAAATCATCGTAGGATAATTGTTTTTGATGGACAAGTTTAAAAACATCACGTATATGTTAGATGCTTATTGCTTGGTTAGGAACAGTAGAAACGTTCATGAAGAACGGATTAAAACTTAGCTATAACGAAGTTATGGTAAATATTTTGTAAAAGACGAATGAGAATTAGAAAGCTAGTAAATGAACCCGAAGGTGTAGGGTTTCATAAGAAAGTTAGGGAACATAGAAAACGTGAGTCATTGACTCAAGAATGAGCGAGTTTTGAGTTCGGATGATCAAATTACGGACGAACGAACAAAGAACGTTAAAAGCGTAAAAATGAACAAAGGGTGAAGATCAAGCCAATCGAATGGCACGTTAACAGATTCAGAATGAAGTTCTATCCAAGGGATATTGAAGTACATAAGATAAGGAAGGGAATGGCTTTAGAACGACCTCGTTTCGAGTTATAACGAAGATGATACGAGATCGTAAAGTATGCATCTCAAACTTGATTCAAGACTTAGAAAATTTTCTAGATTTTGTGCTCGGCGCCGCAGCGCCAGCTGAGCTTTGGGAGGTGGCACCGGAACGCGAGATTGAGCCATTAGCTATAGACGAGTCGTGCTATAGTGCGAGAGATTAAGAAGAGAGTGGCGCCGCAGCGCCGGTGTAGGAAAAAAGCCAGAGATGAGCTTTTAACCGTTCATCTTTTGGGGGAAACGTAAGGGAAGAAAAAGAACTTAATGTACAACTAATGTAACACTTAAACAAGTGAATTAAACCTTAAATGAAGGTTGAACGAAAAGATTAAACGAGATTAAAAGACAGAGAACAAAAAACGCAGGTTACGTAACCGATGTCCGGGGACCGTAGTCACGGATAACGAACGTGAGGGATTGCTATGGTTGCGATTCCTTAGACGTTGAGCGATGATGGTAATGAATAACATTTCGATGTTATGTCATGATAATGAGAGATAAGTGTAAAGCGTAAAGACGCTGTGAATGCAACGCTGTTACGATGAACGATCGGTCTTAGCATACAATGATCAGTATGGCTTCGACACTAAGAACGAGTAATGAACATGGGGTTCATGTAATGGATAACGAAAGTATTAATAAGATATGAATTATCAAGAAAGCCGTAATGAATTAACGGTAATAAGATTAATGAAAGTCGAATATGAGTCGATAAGGAATGAATCCTGAGGTATGGCATTTAATTGCCAGAAAGCAGTAAGGAATAAGAAATTGATTTAACGAACATTAAGTGTAATGGTTCGAATAAGATGCAATAAGTTTAGGTTGTGATACAATCGCAACCTTTGATGGTTGACATATGGGAGATGGGCTAAATAATTCCTTTAGAGATAAAAGGTACATACAAAACTGGCAACCGATCTAACTCGCTGTGATGGCAGTGTAGATGAGACGAGAACTTGTTTGTTGGTTGTTTGTGGGAAACCACTCAGAGTACCATATGGACTACTAGCAGAGAAGCGATGTGTGCTGAGTCCTAGAGAAGTTATAAGAAGAATATAAGAATGCAAATCATCAAAGATGATGAACGTTTTGAGTAAGAAATCTCCGTATGTCATGCAGCCGTAAACTGGTAAAGGAAGTTAGTCGCATAAACTTATATTGCAAGAACGTGAATCCTAAGAAGTAAAGTTAATTAATCCAATGCATAAGTTCAATATATGACTAATTGGTGTTTATGTTTTCTCCTTATGTGTTATATAGGAATTGGAATGAGCAATTCAGCGTAAGCTATAGCTGTGCGTAAGGCAAGTTTCCTAACTTCATTCGTATTCTTAATGAATACTAGTTTCTTAAACTTCTCAGATGTTGAACTTGAGAAGTTCTGTCTATGTGCGAATATGTGATATTTGTACAAGGTGGTAGAACATATGAGGCCTTGAGCCGCAATGTGAACACTTTGGTGTTTCTATGATATGAACTGTTCTGTGATTGAGCTTTCAATACAAGTATGTTCTGTTTATACATGAACCGTTATTGTTAAGTCTGTGCTAATGATTCTTCCCAGACAGGATGTGTATGAAAAAAGTATACGAATGAAAATATTTTAAAGTGAAAGTGACTGATGTTTTAAGATGATAGGAATCGAGACTATTCCTATTATTCAAGCTACTTCATAACATTTGTTCGGTTATCGAAGTTCTAGAGGAACGTTTAAACTCTTGAAGTTATGTGTTCCACTATTATGACTTGCTGGGCAATTGAATACTCACACTTGCTTTAAATGAAAAACATTTTCAGTGAACGAGGTTAGAAGAACTTAAGGATCCCGTGAAGATCAAGCTGACGGTATCCAGATGAAGTACCATTCAGAATGTGAATGAGCGAGAAGATCAAGTGAAGACTTGTAATATAGAAAGATGAAATTGAACTATAGACTAGTTTAAGGAACTGTTATGTATCCTTGGTAGCGGATAAAAGTCACTCTTGTAAGATGAAATGAATAATATATTTATCATTATTTGTAATGAAAATGGTTATAAGGTTTTTCGAAACTGGGATTTGAGAGTGTATGTTGTTATATTTCAGTATATAATGATGTATGTTGGATGAATGATGTACTCGTGACGTACGAAATTCGGGTGTGAAGATAAACCGAATTTCGGGAAGTTACAAGTTGGTATCAGAGCTGATAGGTTATACACCTTAGGTATGAGTACCTAAGACTATAATCGTAGAAAGAAGGATCACCATGTGATCATAGTGATTAGTAGTAACAGATGAGTTGTTAAATGATGAATGATTTATAGCTAATGCTATGAATGAAGGGTACTATGAAGTAGTATGGGAAGAAGAACTCAGATTGGGTTGTGAAGGATAGTATATAAATTAAAAAAAATTCGTATTGAGTAAAGAGAGATTTAGAATTTGTAAAATTTCAATTGAGGACTCACGTGATAGCTGAGTTGTATGAACATTTGTTATAGGCGTAGGTTTGTGCTTGGTGTAACAACTGCTTAGCTTATTATAGTGATAATCGTTGGGATTAGTCGCGCTATCAATATGTATATGGCGAGAAGGTGAATCTTTTCTCATGTATATACTTGATAGGTAGAGAACGATAAGGTAGGTGCGAGTTCTTGAAACTCATACTTATGGTAAGTTCGTGACTCATAATAGTATGGTATGTTTTGGAACGTCTCAGCGAATAGACGCTTATGGTCCGTCTAGATAGTTCTTAAACTCATATTATTGTGTAAAGTTTCTGAACTCATAATGTGTGGTAAGTTGATGGACTGTACTAAGGTATAGGGATGTTTAGACTGAAAACTCGTTGTTTTCAGTAGGCTTAGTATTGAAGGAGCTAGAGAAGATTAAGTATTGTCGCAGTAAGACAATGAAGGAAGATGGAAAATATGATATTCCAAGTCATCTAGCTATGCTAGATTTCGAAGTTTATTAAACTCGTGCTAATATGTACATTTTGAAAAAGGAAAGAATTGGTTCAACTTTTGGAATCAACGTATTTTAAAAGAGTTATTCTTGGTATGTCTATGCTAATTGTTTCGGCTAACCAGAAATTGATTTAAAATATCAAAAAGAATTTTATGTCATCATTGCAATTGATTCAAAGATGGTAAAAGAATGGAGTTATTAATGCAATTGAACATGGTGTTGGATGTGATCTTAGGATCAATAACCCGCTATGGTATGATGTATAATGATGAAGTCACAAACTGACGTAGTCCTAAACGTACTGTGAAAAGTACGGTATCATGACGTCATAAAATGTTTTGATGTATTGCGAAAAGAATTTACAAAAGTAGTCAATGTCAATTGAGTTGACTAGACAAATGTTTCACGTTGATATCCAATTTATTGGTATGGCCTAAGCTACTTGAATCAGCTAGACAAATGGTATGTCATGTTTTAAAAAATCGAGCTTTCTTTGAAGAAGTTATGCCAAACAAAATTGTTTTGATTAAGTCTGAGGTGAACATATCTCAAAATGGGGTATACGATGGGTAAGAGGTAGTTGCTTACTTTGTGATTGTAAACTGATCGTAGAAGAAAGGTTACAGCGTCATGCTGTCAAACCTAGTAAGAGTTCATGGTCGATTTGACCCCTTAGCAAAAGTATGAAACGTTTTAAAAGGAAATTTTATATTCCTCGTTATTCCTTCAAGTTCATGATTCTTGATAGGTTATGGGGGTTAGGAATGATGGAAAGATTAGAACTCCGTTGAAGGGAAGTTGAGAAGAAGGGTAGGCTAAAATGTTGAGGGCAAAATTCTGTGAAGAAGGGGTGAATGTGATGACCCGGGTAAGGGTGTGGTTTTAAGAAATTTCGATGATGAAATATTTTTATAAGGGGGGAAGTGTGACAACCCGGAGAATCCGGATTGTCCAGAATTTAAGTTTAAAGAATTAGTTATTAATAAAAGGAATTTTTGTTAATAATATTATGTGCTATGTGTTTATTAATCATTCTAGAACCTAGGATGATTATTAGTCGAGAGGATTCAGGCTTTAAGCTAGATTGATCGAGTAAGAATTTTCAAGACGAAAATAAAAAAAATTCGGGAACAAAAATATTTTCGGGAAAAAAGACGAAATAGATACTATTCACCGGACTAAATCCTAAGGGTTAGGGTTTGAATAACCTAGGCCATTATAAGAGTTTGATCTGTCAAAATGATGTTCCGTCTAAAGATTTGACGATAATATATCGTGAAAAGTTGAGTAAGCCGACAAAAGTTTTTCTCAAAAAACGTGCAGAAATCGGACGAAATAAAAACGACAAAAAGTACTGTTATGTATTTTTCACTCGTTTAACTACGCTAGGATAAAACGTGAAGGGAAACGCTTAATGCCAAAGTGTTTTTCAGTTTTTCAAAAATCCGAAGAATACGTAAAAGTTAATCGGTAAAGGAAAGACGAAATATCCAAAAAGATTTGGATTCCTAGAATCGCAGTTTTTAAAACTGTCGGACGAAACCACGAAACTTCCAAGGGAAGTTTTTTGAATAGTAAGGAGGTGTATTGAGGAGGTGGAAATAGTATGGAGGTGTGAATAGTAAGGTAGTTCGGGAAGCGAAATGACTAAAACACCCCTAGCCTTGGTTTTCTATAAATAGTAAGCTTAACTCATTTATATGGGATTTTGAAATTCCTATAACATGAGAGAGAAAGAGAGTTCGTATGGGAGAAAGAAGAGGAGAAGGAGGAGGAAAAGTTGCTCGTGAGCAAACTTTGTCCGACGGAAAGAGATTAAAGGAGAAAGGTAATCCGAAACCTAGTCTCTTATAATTTTTTTTTAAGTTTCTATGCTTAAAAACATAACTTAATGAAGATAAGGGATAGATGATGTTAGGGATGATTTCATATGGTTGAAATCATGAGAAAAAAAGAAATAAGAGTTTGAAGTTATTTTACAAATTTCTTAAGGAAGTGTAAGATTCGTAACAAATTAGAACGAACCGAGTGGATTATATGAATGCGTAGGTGAAATAAGTAAGTAATGATGTTCTATAACATCATATTCTAATAAAAAGTGAAATCGTAATCCAAAATATCGATTAAAATGAAGAACGAACAAAGAACATGAAGAACACGCGAAGAACATGAAGAACTTTGTTGATGGACAAATTTAAAACCATCGTAGGGTAATTGTTGTTGATGGATAAGTTTAAAACCATCACGTATAAGTTAGATGCTTATTGCTTGGGTAGGAACGGTAGAAATGTTCATGAAGAATGGATTAAAACTTAGCTATAACGAAGTTATGGCAAAAATTTCGTAACAGACGAACGAGAATTAGAAAGTTAGTAAATGAACTCGAAGGAGTAGGGTTTCATAAGAAAGTAAGAGAATGTAGAAAACGTGAGTCATGGACTCAAGAACAAACGAGTTCCGAGTTCGGATGATCGAATTACGGACGAACGAACAAAGAACGTTAAAAGCGTAAAAATGAACAAAGGGTGAAGATCAAGCCAACCGAATGGCATGTTAACAGATTCAGAACGAAGTTTTGTCCAAGGGATATTAAAGTACGTTAGATAAGGAAGAGAATGGTTTTGGAATGACTTTGTTCCGAGTTATAACGAAGAAGATACGAGATCGTAAAGTACGCGTCTCAAACTTGATTCAAGACTTAGAAAATTTTCTAGGTTTTATGCTCGGCGCCGCAGTGCCAGCTGAGCCTTGGGAGGCAGTGCCACAGCATGAGATCGAGCCATTAGCTACTGACAAGTCGCGCCATAGCGCAAGAGATAATGAAGAGAGTTGCGCCGTAGCGCCGGTGTAGGGAAAAAGCCAGAGATGAGCTTTTAACCGTTCATCTTTTGGGGGAAACGTAATGGAAGAAAAAGAACTTAATGTCCAACTAATGTAACACTTAAACAAGTGAATTAAACCTTAAATGAAGGTTGAACGAAAAGATTAAACGAGATTAAAAGACAAAGAATATAAACGCAGGTTATGTAACCGATGTCCGGGGACCGTAGTCACGATGAACGAACGTGAGGGATTGCTATGGTTGTGATTCCTTAGACGTTGAGTGACGATGTTAATGAATAATATTTTGATGTTATGTCATGATAGTGAGAGATAAGTGTAAAGCGTATAGACGCTGTGAACGCAATGCTATTGCGATGAACGATCAGTCTTAGTATACAACGATCAGTATGGCTTCGACATTAAGAACGAGTAATGAACATGGGTTTCACGTAATGGATAACGAAAGTATTAATAAGATATGAATTATCAAGAAAGCCATAATGAATTAACGGTAATAAGATTAATGAAAGCCAAATGTGAGTTAATAAGGAATGAATCCCGAGGTATGGCATTTAGTTGCCAGAAAGCAGTAAGGAATAAGAAATTAATTTAACGAACGTTAAGTTTAATGGTTCGGATAAGTTGCGATAAGTTTAGGTTGTGGTACAATCGTAACCTTTGATGGTTGACATATGGGAGCTGGGCTAAAAAATTCCTTCAGAGAGTGAAGGTATATACGAAACTGGCAACGAATCTAACTCACTATGATGGCAGTGTAGACAAGACGGGAACTTGTTTGTTGGTTGTTTGTGGGAAACCACTCAGAGTACCATATGGACTACTAGCAGAGAAGCGATGTGTGCTGAGTCCTAAAGAAGTTATAAGAAGAAGATAAGAATGCAAATCATCAAAGATGATGAAAGTTTTGAGTAAGACATCTCCATATGTCATGAAGCCGTAAACTGGTAAAGGAAGTTAGTCGCGTAAACTTATGTTGCAAGAATGCGAACCCTAAGAAGTAAAGTTATGTAAACCAATGCGTAAGTTCAATATATGACTAATTGGTGTTTATGTTTTCTCCTTATGTGTTATATAGGAATTGGAATGAGCAGATCAGCGTAAGCTGTAGCTGTGCGTAAGGCAAGTTTCTTAACTTCATTCATATTCTAAATGAATGCTAGTTTCTTAAACTTCTCAGATGTTGAACTTGAGAAGTTATGTCTATGTGCGACTGTGTGATATTTGTACAAGGTTGTAGAATGTATGAGGCCTTGAGCCACAATGTGAACACTTCAGTGTTTCTATGATATGAACTGTTCTGTGATTGAGTTGTTCAATACAAGTATGTTCTGTTTATACATGAACCGTTATTGTTAAGTCTGTGCTAATGATTCTAGCCAGACAGGATGTGTATGAAAAAGGTAGAGGAATGAAAGTATTTTAAAGTGAAAGTGACTGATGTTTTAAGATGATAGGAATCAAGACTATTCCTATTATTCAAGTTACTTCATAAAATTTGTTCAGTTATTGAAGTTCTAAAGGAACGTTTAACTCTTGAAGTTATGTGTTCAACTGTTTTGACTTGCTGGGCAACTGAATGCTCACACTTGTTTTAAATAAAAAACATTTTCAGCGAACGAAGTTAAAAGAACTTAAGGATCCAGTAAAGATCAAGCTGACGGTATCCAGATGATGTACCATTTAGAATGTGAATGAGCGAGAAGACCAAGTGAAGACTTGTAATATAGAAAGATAAAATTGAACTATAGACTAGTTTAAGGAACTGTTATATATCCTTGGTAGCGGATAAAAGTCACTCTTGTAAGATGAAATGAATAATATATTTATCATTATTTGTAATGAAAATGGTTATAAGGTTTTTCGAAACTGGGATTTGAGAGTGTATGTTGTTATATTTCAGTATATAATGATGTATGTTGGATGAATGATGTACTCGTGACGTACGGAATTCGGGTGTGAAGATAAACCGAATTTCGGGAAGTTACAGTTATTATTCGCTTCCTGTTAGTTAGTTATTTTTCAAGATTAAACAATAACTTCAACATTCATTACTCAATATGTTCCGTAAAAGGCTTATATTGATTCATTCCTTGTAGTATAATACTACATTGTTTACATTACACAGCCTAAGCTGATTACATTACTATCCCGCAATTGCTTTCCAAAAATTGGGATTTACAAAAGACTACCCTTTGTTATATAAAAGAGGGTTTTACATCACTACTATATACATCATATTTACATATCTAACTCTACTCTAGCTACTACTAGATTACATTTGCCTTAAGGCATTCTCAAAATATGCATTGGCAAGATCGACGATAATATCTCGGCTGATAATATGCCGAGTCTGCCCTGCCTCTATTAGATACCCAGCTACCTACAGATGGAAATCCTAATGAGAACTCCTATGAATATAGGACATCCTCCCTATCTTATGTTTCTTGGTCTTTAGCTCTTACCTAAGCTTAAATACCTCTTGTTTTAGGTCGTGGACCTTGTCCTTTGCTAACACTCGCTCGTCATGTTCCTACTCCAACATAGACTCCACATCTGTCTTATCCTCCAAGACAGCATGGAGTTCTTCTTTTAGCTCCTTTACCTCCTTACAATACTGGATGTTTCTATCCAATACTGCCATGAACAGTGCTCCCATTGACTCCCTCGGAGTCAACTCTTCTTTAGGTGCTATGGGATTAAATGACGCCACCTCCACCTCTCCTTCCAACATGCCATTGAGCACGGACATAAGGTCTAGGCTCTCTGAGTCTCAAGGCTCAACAACTATTACTTCAGGCTCTGTTGCTACTGGGTTCGGTATGATCTCTACTTGATTTATCGACTCTTCACTAACTACATGTATATCCCTATACATTTTGTTTCCTCCTGACATCTACAACAAAACAAATAGTTTGATTAGTACACGTCAGTAGAATAATAAAAATACATAACATATTTATAATGCACTTTTATAAGATTAATTTCCATGTTTTACTTCTTTAACTCTTCTTAAGGTTATGACTTAAGGTTATAATTTCCTCCCCTTAAGTTTTATAACCTAATTATTTGATACCAACCTGTGACGCCCCCAAATCTTGGTATTTTTCAACCCGACATATGGTGTTGCACGGTGCTATAGTTCACACATACATTCAATTGAAATTCCTCAAAAGAACATATATGACTTATATATATATATATATATATATATATATATATATATATATATATATATATTCCAAAACAATATTACCATTTCCCAGGTTCTTAATAACCATTACATTTGTTCTTGTCATAATATCAAATATTAATATCATTCACCTATACTATTACATAAGTAATCTACAGGTTCGCTTTATCCTTCCCTTTTCCTTGCCAGATCTTTCGGTCCATTCGATCTTAGCTGCATTCATATGGTTCAAGCAAGAGTGAGCATAACAATCTCATCAAGTATGACAATTCTATTAAACAATATGCTTGAAACATAGGAATCGTATATCTTCAATAACTGAACAATAGTTATGAACTACTATCGATAATTCAAAATAGCACTTCACTTTTCTTTAAAACGTTTCACAATGAATAATATTCAGTAAAACATCAATTCCGGTCCAAGACCTTGCGCATATCATACTTTCTTTGAAAAGGATAACCCGAAACTAAGTCCGTAAGTCTGGCATATCTTACGAGCACATCTAGGTGATCAGCCTATAGTACTCTATGTTGATCAACACTACATTCTTTAAACGTATGTACGTTTAAGTCGTGGCTACGGCACGTGCCTGTCGTTTGACGACAAAACATTTGTTTATCATACTCATTCTTCATTTGAAAACCAAACCAAATAATTTGGCAAAACATTGACAATACTTTGATAGATTATAAGAAATCTAACATGTCGTAAGTCTAGCCGAAAGAATTGGTTTTGACTTCATCATACATCAATTCATGCGTAGGAACACATGAATCACAAAGCTTGTCCAGATTGAACCGAGACAAGGGTTAGAACACTTGCCTTTAGCGTTTGCTACTGTTTATTACACGTTCTCTTTAAGTCTTTAAGGTCTCTACAATATGTGATCACATAACATAACACATTAGGTCATGAATAAAAATACATGGTTCCTAATGAATCTTATCCCTCTTCTCAATTTAATTATGTATTAAATTGGTTATTACTGGTTCCGGCTTGCCGTTATAGTTCACATTGTCATTATGTTCACGTTCAATTGATTATCTTCAACCTTTAGTTATCATACTTAAGGTTTAACAATGTCTTAAACAATGTTACTCCAAGCTTTAGTTCATTACTAATTAGTTTCCTTTCTTTCTTTAGTAACAAACTCTCCTTTTTTAGCAATCCCTAAGGCTGGCACTGTGGCGCCAACTTCCTCTTATTAAGTGTCGCTGCGGCGCCACACTTCAGTGGCTGAGGACCAGACTCGGCGCTGCGGCGAGAGTCTTAGCGTTACATGCCGCGCTGCAGCGCGAAACTCTAATAGGTCATGGCATTTTCTCAGCACTACTCGACGCTGCAGAGCCACCTATTTGCCTTAGGCTGGTGCCGCGGCACCAACTCTATGCACCACAAAATTTTGAAATTTTTTTTAACTTTGTGAACTTCCCAGAATCCAATTTTGATCATTTTAAGTTCGAATTGGCTCGTTCAAAAGCCGTTAGATCACAAATCACATACTCTACGCGTTCATGCAAGAATTTTACATTTTTGACTTTGTTAACTCAAAATTCACCTATTAGTCCATTTTTAATGAAAACGATAAATGTTTGTGAACGTTCAACGCTAGTTTCTTCATTCTAAGTCAGAATTCGGTCATTTTTGAGTCTGTAACTCTATGATGGCAAATAAGACTTGTTCCCATCGAAAACCAACACTTCCGAGCTTAATATCAAAATTTGACTTCTAATCCGAGAATTTCACGAATTCGACGATTATCGTCTAATCGTGTGAATTCCGGCATAAATTCGTTACTTATGATTTGTTCTTCCTTTCAAATAGATTATTTCTATCATATTAACATCTTAACATACATATTACATCAACTTATTTACATGTTAAGTTATTACTTATTCTTCATCAGTTTATAACTTATAAAAGTATAAACTACATACAATTTCATTTCTCATGACTTATAATGGTTTAAGTCTTCTAACCAACATCCTTACAATCTTCTTCTCATATAAACTTCATTCATGTAAACATTTTACAAATCTTACAAGTTCTTCCTTAGTTCATAACTTATCTATGAACAAAGTGCTTATTCACGGCTTATTAAGACTTAAGTCTTTTGATTATTCATTCTTATCATTTCTTAGCATACAACTCTATTAATCTACACTTCTCTTATCAACCTACAATTGTAGAGATGGAAGACTAATGACATACGATCATTACCTTTGATGATCAAGCTTTTCTTCTTCTTTTCTAATAATGAAAGTCTAGCTTATTCTTACTTATTCTCTCTAACAATTAAGTTAAAAGTTGTTGGATGAAAGTTAACAACCAACAAATGAAATCCAAGGTTCTCTATTTATAGGATTGCAAAGGTTAGGGCATAGTGGTTAATAGCCAATCCTGCCTCCTTAATAAACCTCCATACTATTCATTACTTCTCAATTAAGTTACTTGCTTACCAAATTAATTACTTGGTAATCACACTCTTTTCTTGGTCATCAGGATTAACCATTTGATCATGGGTTGCCCCATGGGTCACCCTAACCCATTGGATTAATAGTTTGGGCTTTAGGTTTAATTTACTTATCCTACACTTGTGTGAAACTCTAGATTTTATGAATAAATATTTAATTTTTCTCGAAATAATTTTTGTTATATTATGGTGTGGATTTGATATAATAGTTATGGGTAGTATTTATAAATTTTGTAAAGTATCCAAGTTGTCATATAATATTCGATTGGTCGGGGAATATTCGTTTTAACAGGGAATATTCGTACAACGACACAATCATTGGTGGACCCCACAACGGAATTATTATCAGATTGAGAAAACGACAAAAGTATTTTATTAAAAATAACGGCGGAAGTTTTACCATTGTTACTGTTGAACGTAGTAAAAGTACAGTAATACGTGTGGTTGCATAGTAGCACACTGTATTGATTATTAATGCTTATGTGAGAAGTCACTCAGTTTGATTCAATTATTGTCAGATAATAATATGAATTATTTAGCGATAATGACGTTTTGTTTTATTCGTATTATTAACGTAATAAAACAGAAACATCTTTTTATATAAAACAGAATACTTTATTAAAGTTATTCTATAAATAGAATATATTATATTTTATTTAAAAGATTTTTCTTTAAATATGGACCGTCAGATTAAAGTAATCAATCTGGACCGTTCATAGATTAGTTACTATGCATTCTATTTTTCTATAAATAGCAGCTCATTCCTTCATTATTTCTTACGAATTCACTGAACTCTAGAGAGAGAAACTATAGAGAGAAACTATAGAGAGAGAGAAGAAGAGTATTCTGCTACTTAACTACTTCCTTATTTCAGCTCTTCTTTAAAACGGTAAGGGGTGTTATTCTTTCTTATTCATGAAGAGAACTTTTGTTATTCCATTTCTTATTATTCTGTTGGAATAACCTGTATACGCGGTCTACCCTATACTTGGTGACATTCTTTTATTATTCTGTTGGAACATCCTGTCTGTGTATTTTACACCGGACCTGGTTCCGTTTTTATTATTATTCTGTTGGAACATCCTTTCTGTGTGTTTTACACCGGACCTAGTTCCGTCTTTATTATTATTCTGTTGGAACATCCTGTCCGTGTGTTTTACATCGGACCTGGTTCCATCTTTATTATTATTCTGTTGGAACATCCTGTCTGTGTATTTTACACCGGACCTAGTTCCGTCTTTATTATTATTCTGTCGGAATATCATGTCTGTGCGTTTACGCCGGACCTGGTTCCATTATTTATTATTCTGTTGGAATAACCTGTCTGTGCAGTCTATTGCATGCATGGTGATTTCTTTTGTTATTCCATTCTTTATTATACTCAGTTGGTTAAGTTTTGACTTCTATACTCCATGAAATTTGTGGAATATCCTTGATAATTGCGTTTCATCCAGCATCTTTTCATGAAAATATTCTTCTAAGCATTCTTGAATTTTACTCCACAAAGCAGTATCATGTTGACAATTTGGACGTTGTTAATTCTTGGATAAATTAATTCTTGAACTTGTTTTATTGAATTCTTATATCATTGTCATCATCCTCATGTTTATATTATGTTGAAAGTCATCTGTGGCCTGTAGTGCATAGATAGACTTGGTATGATTATGACCAGGGATTATTCGGTATAATCATGACCGTAATGTTACAAATGATGTGGTAAAAGTCCTCATTGGCCCGTAGTGCATTGATGGACAGTTGTTGGCATTATCATGACCATTAATGAATATACGAATATCCTTGGCCGTAGTGCAGGGGTGATTCGATGATGTGGATTATTTTATTAAGCTGAGTCCCAGCGATCACAGTGTTGAAAAACCTTTTAAATCATAAAAGATAGTAGAGTTTATTTTCTTCTTGACTCTTTTAATGGATTGCTTGTTCCGCTGCAGTTAAAATTGATATCTATTATATTTTATCAGTTTAACATTGTTGAAGGCTAATGATAATTTATTTTGTATTATCTTAGTCATAATATTTCTTACTGGGCTAGTTGAGCTCACCCTTTCTTTCACTATTCTCTTCAGGAAATGAGAACGTAGCTGGGGCAAGTCGGGGAACGGAGTGATGGTCCGAATGATAGTATTAGTTAGTAGTCCTCACTATTCTATGTAATAGTGTGTTAATAAATGTAATGAGGACTCCTTTTGAGTATGAATACTCTCTAGAAGATAATATTTGTATTCAAACTCACAGTTTATGTTTTGTCGTATTGTACACGATAGTTGTATTTGTATTCTGTACCATGTATCTGACGACCCAAGATGGGTGATGTATACCTAATTTTGGGGGCGTCACAGTTGGTATCAGAGCTTAGGGATATGATCCATGGCTAAGATGTGAGAATAGAACTAGGAGGGGAGAAACGGGAAATTCCTTCGCTAGTATGACCTACCTAAGTTTATTTGCAGGGTATTTAATTGGTCGGTCATAATATAACGATAATATATGACATATCAATTAACTTTTATTTTGTGGCAGTATCTGAAAATGGCATCTGAGAGTGTTGAAAATAGCAATGGAGCGCAGGCGATTATTGATTCACCACATATTAATAATCAGGATAATGTTCATCAGGAAGATGACAATCCCCATGCAAATAACAACACTGACCAGATGATGAATGATGGAATGTTCAGAGGTTTTATGCAATTCATGCAACAACAGGTGAAAGCGGCTCCTGTCCACAACGTAGGTGAAAATACTGGAAACTCTCAGGCGGTCACCGCTAAACAGTTTAAGGAGCTGGGACCACCGGAGTTTAAGGGAGAACCCAAACCACTTGTAGCTGAAACATGGATAAAGCAGATCACCAAGATATTTGATGTCTTGGGTTGCTCTGAGGAGCAAAAGGTTCCCTTTGCTGCCTTTATGTTGCGAGGAGAGGCAGATTACTGGTGGGAATCGATAAAGCGTACTCAACCTGCCGCACTGAAGATGTCTTGGGAGAAGTTCCAAGAGCTGTTTAACGACAAATACTTTCCCGAGAGTATTCGTCACATGAAGGAGGTGGAGTTCATCAAATTGGAGCAGAATAATATGACCGTGTCGCAGTACGAGGCAAAATTTGCGGAGTTATCCTGGTTTGCGTCCCACCTGGTGGATAATGAAGAAAGAATGACGCGGATGTTTTTAAGAGGTTTGAAGCCGGAGATACGTCAACACCTTGTTTCTCATAAACTGTGTTTGTATTCAGATATTGTAAATAGGGCTCAGTTGGTGGAGCGCGATAACGAGACAACGCAACCAAAAGAGAGCAGCCGGCAAAATGATAATACCAGTGAAAGCAGTCATTGAAGCGATGACAACAAGCGTGGAGGGAATCAACAGGCCAGAAATGGTAACCACTTCGGTGGTAATCAGGGCCAAAATAATAAGAATGGGCATTTCAAGAAGAGGAGATTCAACAATGATGGAAAAACGTCAGCACCAGCACCTGTTGTTAAGGAAGGAGAACGACCACCTATCATATGCTTCAAATGCGGAGGGGAGGGACACATCAGTCCAAACTGCGCGATGCCATCCAAAGCATGCTATAATTGTGGAAGAGAAGGTCACTTAGCCCGATTTTGTTGTTCACTGAAGACAAGTTCAGATAGGATGGAGGCACCAAAGACCGTCCCAGAAAAGCCAAAGCCAGTAGTTTAAGAGAGAGCGCTTTTTTCGTGACGAGGAACCTGAATAAAATTATCACGGGTATGTTAGTCATAAACTCTTGTGAAGTCTATACCGTGTTAGATACCGGTTCTACTCACTCTTTTATTTCACCTAGTTGTGTTCAATGTTTGAACTTAACTTCGGAGAAATTAGACTTTGATTTATCTGTTGAAATTCCGTTGGGAGAAACCTTTGTTACCTCCACTATTTATAAATCTTGTTCAAATCAACACTTTCACGTTACATGTTGATCTTATCTCTTTGAAAATACTTTCCTTTGATGTGATTTTTAGAAACGATTGGTTAACTACTCATCATGCTTTTCGTAAGGTTATGAGCTTTCATATTCCTAACCAATCTGTTATGCAAATTCAAAGTAACCAAACCACTAAAGTCAATCATTGTCATATCAAGCCATAAATAAAGAGCCCCGATCCTTTCGCTGATGACTTCCTTGTGTGGAATGCACCGAAGCCAGACTTTCTGTAGGCGACGTCGTGAATGACGATGACAAGTTGATAGGTATCAATGTGATGTGCAATCCAAGTCTTGGATGAGGGTCACAGTTTTGAACGATATTTCTATTGTTAATAAATTTCTTGACGTATTCTTGAAGACTTCTTAGCCTACCCTAGAGCGTAAAATTGAATTTTGTATTGACCCCAGTACAAAACCCATTTCTTAAACCCTCAAATATTTCTTCAACTAAAACGAACGTATTATGCGCCAAAGACGTTGGCTCGAGCTGTTGAAGATTACGATCGTAACATCGTGGAAAAGCGAACGTGGTAGCTGACGCATTGTGTAGAAGATCGTATACGGTTACAAGTGTGAATATACGAACCCACGTGAAGATAACGAATATACAATTAAAATCGACTTTAATCGATAAAGTTAAAGCCGCTCAAGCTACATACTCAGAGCTGATAAATGTGAAGAAGAAGGTTCAAGAGGGCGTTATTCTAGAAACAAGAATCGACGAAGAGAGAAAATCTCAACTCTCGATTTAATTGGCCCATTTGAAATCCTCGATGAAGTAGGAACTGTGGCCTATAGACTCGTTTTACCGCCAAGTATGTTGCGTGTTCAGAACATTTTTTTTTACGTATCGATGTTACGTAAATATGTGGACGACCCGAACCACATTATTAATTTAGAACCAGACGAGATAGCAAAAGATTTAACGTATGAGGAGATACGTGTTAACATCTTGGATAAGAAGGATCATATTCGATGCTTAAAGGTTATACCTCAAGAGTTAGAATTTGAAGTGAAGTCAAGGTATCCTCACATGTTCGGCATACCAAGTACGTACGTAAATTTCGAGGGTGAAATTCTATAAGGAGGGGAGATTGTGAAACCCCATATTTTATGAATAAATATTTAATTTTTCTCGAAATAATTTTTTTTATATTATGGTGTGGATTTGATATAATAGTTATGGGTAGTATTTATAAATTTTGTAAAGTATCCAAGTTGTCATATAATATTCGATTGGTCGGGAAATATTCGTTTTAACAGGGAATATTCGTACAACGACACAATCATTGGTGGACCCCACAACGGAATTATTATCAGATTGAGAAAACGACAAAAGTATTTTATTAAAAATAACGGCGGAAGTTTTACCATTGTTACTGTTGAACTACTCGGTAGTAAAAGTACAGTAATACGTGTGGTTGCATAGTAGCACACTGTATTGATTATTAATGCTTATGTGAGAAGTCACTCAGTTTGATTCAATTATTGTCAGTTAATAATATGAATTATTTAGCGATAATGACGTTTTGTTTTATTCGTATTATTAACGTAATAAAACAGAAACATCTTTTTATATAAAACAGAATACTTTATTAAAGTTATTCTATAAATAGAATATATTATATTTTATTTAAAAAAATTTTCTTATGGACCGTCAGATTAAAGTAATCAATCTGGACCGTTCATAGATTAGTTACTATGCATTCTATTTTTTTATAAATAGCAACTCATTCCTTCATTATTTCTTACGAATTCACTGAACTCTAGAGAGAGAAACTATAGAGAGAAACTATAGAGAGAGAGAAGAAGAGTATTCTGCTACTTAACTACTTCCTTATTTCAGCTCTTCTTTAAAACGGTAAGGGGTGTTATTCTTTCTTATTCATGAAGAGAACTTTTGGTATTCCATTTCTTATTATTCTGTTGGAATAACCTGTATACGCGGTCTACCCTATACTTGGTAACATTCTTTTATTATTCTGTTGGAACATCATGTCTGTGTATTTTACACCGGACCTGGTTTCATTTTTATTATTATTCTGTTGGAACATCCTGTCTGTGTGTTTTACACCGGACCTGGTTCCGTCTTTATTATTATTCTGTTGGAACATCCTGTCGGTGTGTTTTACACCGGACCTGGTTCCGTCTTTATTATTATTCTGTCGGAATATCTTGTCTGTGCGTTTACGCCGGACCTGGTTCCATTATTTATTATTCTGTTGGAATAACCTGTCTGTGTGGTCTATCGCATGCATGGTGATTTCTTTTGTTATTCCATTCTTTATTATACTCAGTTGGTTAAGTTTTGACTTCTATACTCCATGAAATTTGTGGAATATCCTTGATAATTTCGTTTCATCCAGTATCTTTTCATGAAAATATTCTTCTAAGCATTCTTGAATTTTACTCCACAAAGCAGTATCATGTTGACAATTTGGACGTTGTTAATTCTTGGATAAATTAATTCTTGAACTTGTTTTATTGAATTCTTATATCATTGTCATCATCCACATGTTTATATTCTGTTGAAAGTCATCTGTGGCCTGTAGTGCATAGATGGACTTGGTATGATTATGACCAGGGATTATTCGGTATAATCATGACCGTAATGTTACAAATGATGTGATAAAAGTCCTCATTGGCCCGTAGTGCATTGATGGACAGTTGTTGGCATGATCATGACCATTAATGAATATACGAATATCCTTGGCCGTAGTGCTGGGGTGATTCGATGATGTGGATTATTTTATTAAGCTGAGTCCCAGCGATCACAGTGTTGAAAAACCTTTTAAATCATAAAAGATAGTAGAGTTTATTTTCTTCTTGACTCTTTTAATGGATTGCTTGTTCTGCTGCAGTTAAACTTGATGTCTATTATATTTTATCAGTTTAACATTGTTGAAGGCTAATGATAATTTATTCTGTATTATCTTAGTCATAATATTTCTTGCTGGGCTAGTTGAGCTCACCCTTTCTTTCACTGTTCTCTTCAGGAAATGAGAACGTAGCTGGGGCAAGTCGGGGAACGGAGTGATGGTCCGAATGATAGTATTAGTTAGTAGTCCTCACTATTCTATGTAATAGTGTGTTAATAAATGTAATGAGGACTCCTTTTGAGTATGAATACTCTCTAGAAGATAATATTTGTATTCAAACTCACAGTTTATATTTTGTCGTATTGTACACGACAGTTGTATTTGTATTCTGTACCACGTATCTGACGACCCAAGATGGGTGATGTATACCTAATTTTGGGGGCGTCACAACTTGGGCTTGTATTAATAAACATAATTGGACTTTACATAACCAACACATGGACTTCAACAATAGTTTACATTGGGCTTAACACAATCCCAATTAAACTATTCACTTCCTACACAAGCATACAAGTTCATTTACAAATTGCTCAAAGCCTTAGAACGTATTGTTTATGTATTATTCTTGTATTCTAACTCGTATACTCATTCATAATATACGATATACCATCATTCACACGTACTCGTATAATACTTCATATCATACTCATATTCATTACCTCGTACAATACATGCATATCATGCGATCATTACTTTAACTTCTTAACACTTTATTTTCCCTAACGTTCTCAAAATAAGTCCGCAGGCGAAAAATTACGTTTTCCATACTCGAATTATTATTACATAATCCATCTCACCTTGGTATTCTATCATTACGTATTTCTCGGAAGTTCAAAAATAATTCCCGAGCAGAAATCGATGAATAGTATTTTTCGAAAAATTTCTCAGAAAGCTTTTATTTTCGTCTTGGAAATTCAAACACTTTAATTCCTTCAAGTAGTTAAAATACTACGACTTTCCGACGTTTCTAGGTTATAGAATGACATTCATCTTACTAACACATAATAATAACAAATAATATAATTTTATTCATTATTTAATTAAATAAAATTATTTTACATTAGATCCGAATTTCTCGGTCGTTACAGTGAGGGAAAAATGGTCCATTGGTCCCACCTCCTTACTATTCACACCTCCACAACCAAACTTCCAAAGGAAGCTATCCCACCTCCTTATTTGGCCAGCCATAACTCACCATGGGGGGCCCACATGGGTTGCCCCATAGGTTTTTCTCACCCGGTGACCCATCGGTTCGATCCACGGGTCCAGTTCTTGGTTCAGGCTTAGGTTTAATTAACTTTGGGCCTAACGTTGGGCTTGTATTACTTATCTTTGGGCCTTAACAATAATTCACTTGGGCTTGCCAAATACATGAGCAAATCCTACTAGTCCATTACAAATGGCTTAAGCTTTTAACGTATAATCCTCGTATTCTTCTTGTTTACCAACTCGTATAACTTTCATCATATACGTTATATTATCTTTCGTATATACTTGTTCAATACTTCATATCATACTTGTGACGCACCCAAAATAGGTATACATCACCCATTCTGAGTCACCAAATACATGGTACAGAAACAAATACAACTTCATTAAAATAATTGTCATGCAAAATACGACAACACATATACTGTGAGTTTAAATACAAATATTGTCTAATAGACAATATTCAAACTCAAAAGGAGTCCTCATTACAATTATTGATATACTATTTTACATAAATAGTGAGGACTGCTAAAACCACTTTCTAGAATCATCACTCCATACCCCGGCTAGTTCCTGCTATATTCTCACCTCCTGAGAAGAAAAATAGATCAAAAAGGAAAAGGGTGAGCTCAACTAGCCCAGTAAAGAATATTATAACTAAGATAATGAACAACAAATTATCGTTAGCCTTCAAAAAATCAGATAAAATATAATGGACAACCAGTTTTAGATCAATATTCATAGCGGAAATAACAATTCATTAGAAGAGTTAAGTAAAGACTGAAATCTACTATTATCTATGAATTTAAAAGTTCATCATCAATATTTTATCCATGTAACATCAATCAATATACATCTTGAATCAAATATTCATCTTTGCACTACTGGCCAAAGATATTCATTTGTATCACCAGTTGGTCATGTTCATCTCAACACCTGTTCATCTTTACACTACGGGTCAAAGATATTCATTAGTTAATCATTCATCTTTGCACTACAAGCCACCGATATTCAGTAATATTATCATTTAGGAATGAGGATGATGAAAAATATCTTAAAGAAAACGAATCCAGTGAGATAAAAGATCAAAGATTAGGGATTCATACTTTAGCTTATCCAAGTTCAAAAATACCTTCTAATAATCAATTGTGGAGCAAAATTCAAGAATAAAGATCAAAGCATGGATACAATCAAAGATAGTAACCACAATAGACAACTTGAACCAAGAAAGAAAAATTTATTTTTCTGTGAATAGTGTCGTTTTCGTGAATAGTGTCGTATACGTGAATAGTAACCCCGACATGAAAAAGATAGAAACTCCACAAAAAAATTCATACCAATATTTCGGTATAATGATATTGAAACAATAACATCATTATGAAGAAAATAACATCCCTTACCTCAAAAGAACAGTATTTCCGACTGAACTATCAAGTATAAGGCTGAAGGAAGCTTGCACTGAATAGCAACTCATAAAGTATCTAAATACTCACAAAATACGCTCGATAATATAGAGAGAGAAAGCTTATAATTCTGGTGTGATTTTCAATTCTAACTAAGCACCATATTTATAGGAAAATGCTTAGAACGCCATAGCAGACTAACCTGCTACCTGATAGCTTTACCTGCTACTATTCACGCCCACCACTTTTGAAATAAAATTTAAGCACATTTCTCACCAACCAAAAGTGGGGCCCACCATTTTTTAATAAAAACATTTATTTTCGAAACTTCAATAATTCATAATAAATAACCCTTTTATCAGAAAATTTGAATTTTATCTCCATTCCATAGGAAATTAAATTCTCTACAACTTTGTAGATTTAAGTTTTTCCAAATTTCAAACGAAAAATGAGTGAAATCCACATACGGATGATTTTTAATACCTTCATTCCGACAAAATACTGATAAAACACCTCAGCATTAATTTCTTCATTTATATGCACCCAAAATAAATATTTCTCTATCCATCAATTATATCCACATTAAATAAATATTTTCTTATCATAACGCCCCCAAAATAGGTATACAACACCCATTCTGAGTCGCCAAATACATGGTACAGAAAGCAAACTACAACTTCAATAATACAATTGTCGTGCCAAATACGACAACACATACTGTGAGTTTAAATACAAATATTGTCTTTTGGACAATATCTACACTCAAATAAATCCTCATTACAATTATTCAAACACTATTTTACAGAAATAGTGAGGACTGCTAAAACATCTTTCTAGAACCATCACTCCATACCCCGACTAGATCCTGCTATGTTCTCACATCCTGAGAAGAAAAATGGAACAAAAAGGAAAAGGGCTCAACTAGCCCAGTAAAGAATATTATGACTAAGATAATATACAACAAATTATCGTTAGTCTTCAACAGGGAAAAATCTGAAGAATATAATCGACAACAAGTTTTAGATCAACAACTGCAGCGGAAACAACAAACCATTAGAAGAGTCAAGTAGAGAAAGAATTCTACTATCTTCTAAGATTTAAAAGTTCATCATCAATATTTTATCCCTGTAACATCAATTAATAATCATCTTTATCCAAATATTCATCTTTGCACTACAGGCCAAAGATATTCATTTGTATCACATGTCAGTCATGTTCATCTCAACACCTGTTCATCTTTGCACTACATGCCAAAGATATTCATTAAGTAATCATACATCTTTGCACTACAGGCCAAAGATATTCAGTAATATCATCATTTAGGACTGAGGATGATGAAAAATATCTTAAAGAGAACGAATCCAGTGAGACAGAAGGACAAATATTAGGGATTCGTATAACAGTTTATCCAAGATCAATAATACTTCATAATAATCAATTGTGAAGCAGAATTCAAAAATAAAGATCAAAACATGGATACAATCAAAGATAGTAACCATAATAGACATCTTGGACAAAAAGAAAAAAATTTATTTTTTGGTGAATAGTGCCGTATTCGTGAATAGTGCCGTATACGTGAATAGTGCCGTATACGTGAATAGTAATCCCGACACAAAAAGTTCCAAATTTGATAAAAACTCATATCAATATTTCAGCATAATGATATTGAAGAAAATAATATCATTACGAAGAAAATAATATCCCTTACCTCAAGATATCAGTACTTCTGGTCGGAATACCGGTATAAGGCTGAAAGAAACTTGCTCTGATGAATAGAAACTCTCAAAGTATCTAAATACTCACAAAATACACTCAATAATCTAGAGAGAGAAAGAGAGAAAACTTGTTTCTGGTGTGATTTTCAATTCTAACTTAGCCCTCTATTTATAGAAAAATGTTAGCACGCCGAAGCAGACTTAACCTGCAACCTGATGGCTTTACCTGCTACTATTCCCACCCACCACATTTGAATAAAAATATCAGCACATTTCTTCACCAACCAAGAGTGGGGCCCACCAATTCTAGAATTTTTCATCAAAATGATAAACTCCGAAAATTCAACAATTTCTGAACCAGTCATCTCGTAAAATTCATAATAAATCATACGTTCATTTTTAACGGTTCAAAATTTGTGGACATATACTCAACTTATATATGTATAACATATCCAAAAATTACCACGATCCAACGGTCGGATTAAAAATTATAACCCCCGCAAAATATCTCAAAAATCCTGATTTTTAATACCTCCATTCCGAAAAAAATACTGATAAAAAGCTCAACATTAACTCCTTCATTTTTAATCACAAAAATATATCCCTCATTTATATCCACATAAAATAAATATTTTCTTATCATATGAATCAATAATTAATTATTCACAAATAATATTACAGAATCACATTTATGACAGCCAGGCCGTTCCTAGGAAAAAGTGGGCTTTCCAATAAAGATTTCTCCTTACTGGCGCGCAATTAGATGACCAAACCTCTCCTTAGACAGAACTTTCTAGACATTGTCAATAATGTTATCTAATAATATTATTCAAATAATATGAATTATTGATCTGATAATAGAAAATACTGTGCAGCAACAATTATTGAAACAACAATAATATAAAATATCAACGCAACAATTATTGAATCAATAAAATAAAATATTGAACAATAACTATTGTAACAATTATTGAGTAGTGCCTTCTTACGTAAGAATCAATAATTCGTGCAATACCGTGTGCTACTGTATTTTAACCATCGGGTATTCCAACAGTATTAACGGTAATAACTACGCCGTTATTTATAAATAACTTATACTTGTCATTTTCTTCATCTAATCGCTTTTCGTTATGGGGCCCACACAAGGCTGCGCCGTCGTACGACTATTCCCCGACAGCAAGAATATTCTACGACCAAACGAATATTCCCCGACAAAATGATTATTTTATAACCACTTGCTTATTTTGCAAAATTTGCACATTTCACCCATAACCAAAGTATTATATCAAATTAACCCCTTATTATTCACAATAATATTTAGAGAAAATTTGATTTTATTCATTAATAAGTTGGGGTCTTACAACCTCCCCTCCTTATGAAATTTCATCCTCGAAATTGACGTACGTACCTGATATTTCGAAAAGGTGAGGATACCTCGCTTTCATTTCTGATTCCAACTCCCAGGTCATTTCTTCAATAGCATGGTTTCTCCACAAAACCTTAACTTTTGGTATAACCTTCGTGCGTAGGACATGCTCTTTCCTATCCAAGATCTTAACAGGTACCTCCTCGTACGTTAAATCTTCAGCTATCTCGTCTGGTTCTAACTCAATAATGTGGTTCGGGTCTTTAACATATTTACGAAGCATAGATATGTGAAAAATATTATGAACATGAGACATGCTTGGAGGTAATGCGAGTCTATATGTCACATTTCCTATTCGCTCAAGAATCTCAAATGGACCAACAAATCTTGGATTGAGCTTTCCTCTCTTCCCAAATCTTGTAACTCCCTTCCATGGTGCAACATGTAACAATACATGATCCCCACTATTAAATTTCACGTCCTTCCGATAAAGATCCGCATAACTCTTTTGTCGATCCTGTGCCGTTTGTATACGTTGTCGAATCGTTTGGATCTTCTCTGTAGTAATGCGTACCAACTCTGGTCCCAACAATGTTGCTTCACCCACCTCATCCCAGCATACTGGAGAACGATATTTTCTTCCATACAACGCCTCGAATGGAGCCACACCTATGCTCGCCAGATAACTGTTGTTGTAGGAGAATTCCACCAATGGTAGGTACTTATCCCAACTCCCTTTGAGATCTAGGACACAGAGTCTTAATAGATCTTCAAGAGTTTGAATAGTCCTCTCTGATTGTCCGTCCGTTTGAGGATGGTATGCCGAACTGAATTGTAAATCTGTGCCCATAGCTTTCTGCAAGCTAACCCAAAATCGTGAAGTGAATCTTGGGTCACGATCCGAAACTATGGGTACTGGCATGCCATGCAATCTCACAATCTCGTTCACGTACATACTAGCAAGACGTTCATGGGAATAAGTCTCACGTATCGGCAAGAAATGAGCGGACTTGGTTAATCTATCAACAATAACCCAAATCGCATCTATGCCTTGAGAAACCTTGGGAAGACCCGTAACAAAATCCATAGTAATGTGTTCCCACTTTCATTTTGGAATCTCAAGTGGTTGCAATGGACCCTTTGGTACTTGATGCTCCGCTTTTACACGTTGACAAGTTAAACATCTCGAGATAAACTCCGCGATCTCTCTTTTCATATTGCTCCACCAAAATGTATGTCGAAGATCGTGATACATTTTGGTACTCCCAGGATGGATTGCAAACGGTGTGTTGTGTGCCTCCATTATTATTCTATGCTTCAAGTCAAAATCGTTAGGAACACAAAGTCTGGAGTTGACTCGAAGTATTCCTTCTTCATCGATTCTTGCTTCTGGAATAGCACCTTCTTGCACTTTCTTCTTCATACGCATCAGCTCTATGTCCGTAGCTTGAGCAGCTTTAACTTTATCGATTAAAGTCAGTTCTACTCGTATATTTGATATCATCATGTGGGTACTTGGAGCCTTCATCTTTATCTCCATCCTTTGCAAGTCATACAAAATGGGCCTTTGTGTTAACAACATTGCACTCGTACCCGCATATGATCTTCTACTCAATGCGTCAGCTACTACGTTTGCTTTTCCAGGATGATATTGGATGGTATGATCGTAATCTTTCAACAGCTCGAGCCAACGTCGCTGTCGCATGTTGAGTTCCTTTTGGGTGAAGAAATATTTGAGGCTTTTATGATCTGTATAGATCTCTACTTTCTCCCCATACAGGTAGTGTCTCCAGAACGCAAAAACGATTGCTGCCAACTCCAGATCATGAGTAGGATAATTCCTCTCATATTCTTTAAGTTGTCGCGAGGCATAGGCTATGACTTTCCCACGTTGCATGAGAACACATCCTAACCCTTTGCCTGAAGCATCGCTGTAGATAACAAATCCATCCGAACCAGATGGTATTGTCAGAACAAGTGCTGAAATGAGTCTCCTCTTAAGTTCTTGGAAACTCTTCTCGCATTCCTTACTCCATACGAATTTTGTATCTTTTTGAGTCAGCTGAGTTAACGGGGTAGCGATTCGAGAAAACCCTTCTACGAATCTCCGATAATAACCGGCTAAGCCCAGAAAGCTACGTACTTCGGTTACCGACTTCGGTTGCACTCAACTGTTACTCATATCCCAATCTTGGATATCACGTCACAATGACACCTATCAGTTTACTACCGCACGAATATGGCGTCCCCTATGGAGAGTCTGGCTTCAGTGCATTCCACAAAGGAAGTCACCAGATAAAGGCTCGGGTACAAACTTCTATAGTTAGGTTTTTAACTCCTGAAGTTCAATAGGAGCCAATCGATATGAGATTTTAGAAGTGAGTTTTGTACCAGATTCAAAGATGATACAAAATTCAATATCACGCGTTGGTCAAGAAATTCTTCAGGAAATATGTCAGGGATTTACTAACAATAGAAATATCATTCAAATCTGACGTATTTTTGTTCAAGTCCATAACATAGCTAAGAAAGCTTGACATCCGTTTTTCAATAAACGAACGACTTTACGGCTTGATATGAAAGAGTTTGACTTCAATGGTTTGGTTGCTTGAATTTGAATAACAGGTTGCTTAGGAATATGAAAACTAACAACCTTACAAAAGCAATCAATTTGGCATAATGAGTAGTTAACCAATCGATCCTTAAAATCACATCAAAAGCAAGTATCTTTAAAGAGATAAGGTCAACAGGTAATGTGATAGTGCCAACTTGGATCATGCAAGATTTATAAACTGTAGATGTAACGAATGTTTCACCCAATGAAGTTTCAACAGATAAGTTAAAGTCCAATTTCTTCGGAGTCAAGTTTAAACGTTGAGCACAAGCAGGAGAGATAAAAGAATGGGTAGAACCGGTATCTAGTAAAGTATAAACTTCGCAAGAATTCAAGATTAGCTTACCCGTGATCACCTCGTTCGGGTTTCTCGCGTTTTGGCCAGTCACGACAAACGCCCTTCCAGGAACCGCTGATTTCGACTTATCCGGGACAACTTTTGGAGTCACCATCCCCGCTGAACTTGGTTTTGCTACAGAACACTCTCGAACTATATGACCCTCCTTTTCACAGTTATAACATACCTTGGATTGTTGTGGGCAGTTTGGGCTGATATGTCCCTCTTTCCCACATTTGTAACATACGACCGGTGGTCGTTCTCCTCCCCTAGAAACAGTTGATGTTTGTGCTGACGTCTTCACGTTATCATTGTTGTACCTTCTCTTCTTGAAATCTCCTCCTGACTCGCTCCTTTTATTATCACGACCACGATTACCACCAGAGTGGTTACCGCTTTTGTCCGAATGTTTTCCTCCCTGCTGGTTTTCATTGCTTCGATGACTGCCGCCACCGGTATGACCCTGGTTGTGGTCCCTCGGTTGCACATACTCATTATCTCGCTCTAATAATTGAGCCCTATTTACAACATCTGAATATAAAGAAAATTTATGAGAGATAAGATATTGCCGAATCTCGAGTTTTAGACCTCTCAGAAACATCCTTGTCATTCGTTCCTCATTTTCGACCAAATGAGGTACAAACCTGGATAACTCTGCAAACTTCGCCTCGTACTGGGACACCGTCATGTTGTTTTGTTCCAGTCTGATAAACTCCACCTCCTTCATATGACGAATACTTTCAGGAAAGTACTTGTCATTGAACAGTTTTTGAAATGTTTCCCAGGACATGTTGAGTGCGTCAGGCTGGGTACGCTTCACAGACTCCCACCAGTAGTCTGCCTCACCGCGGAACATAAAGGTGGTGAATGGAAACTTCTGTTCCTCCGTGCATCCTAAGACATCGAATATCTTGGTAATTTGCTTGACCCACGTTTCCGCCATGATCGGATCCGGCTTTCCCTTAAATTCTGGTGGTCCCAATTCTTTGAACTGCTTAGCTGTGACAAACCGCGCGTTGTTATCATTTCCACCCGTATTCTGCACACGAGTCTCCCTCGTCTAATTTTGCATGAACTGCAAAAAGCTCCTAAACATTCCATCATTCATCGTTTGCTCGGTAACGTTGTTTACAGGAGGAATATTGCCTTCCTGTTGCACGTTCCCCTGGGTGGTGATCAAAGGTGTCTCCACGGTCTGATTTACTCCATTATTAACGTTCTCAGCTGCCATTCTTAAATACTGCCATAAAATAAGAATTAATAGTCATGTCATATATTATCCCTATACTCTGACCGACCAAATAAACACCAAATAAACTTAGTCAGGTCATACTAGCGAAGGAATTCCCCGTCTCTCTCTTCCTAGTTCTTGTCTCATATCTCAGCCAGGGATCATATCCCTAAGCTTTGATACCAACTGTGACGCCCCCAAAATAGGTATACAACACCCATTCTGAGTCGCCAAATACATGATACAGAAAGCAAACTACAACTTCAATAATACAATTGTCGTGAAAAATACGACAACACATACTGTGAGTTTAAATACAAATATTATCTTCTGGACAATATCTACACTCAAATAATCCTCATTACAATTATTCAAACACTATTTTACAGAAATAGTGAAGACTGCTAAAACATCTTTCTAGAACCATCACTCCATACCCCGACTAGATCATTTCGGTGAATAGTGCCGTATTCGTGAATAGTGTCGTATATGTGAATAGTGCCGTATACGTGAATAGTAACCCCGACACAAAAAGTTTCAAATTTGATAAAAACTCATATCAATATTTCAGCATAATGATATTGAAGAAAATAATATCATTAAGAAGAAAATAATATCCCTTACCTCAAGATATCAGTACTTCTGGTCGGAATACCGGTATAAGGCTAAAAGAAACTTGCTCTGATGAATAAAAACTCTCAAAGTATCTAAATACTCACAAAATATACTCAATAATCTAGAGAGAGAAAGAGAGAAAACTTGTTTCTGGTGTGATTTTCAATTCTAACTTAGCCTTCTATTTATAGGAAAATGTTAGCACGTCGAAGCAGACTTAACCTGCAACCTGATGGCTTTACCTGCTACTATTCCCACCCACCACATTTGAATAAAAATATCAGCACATTTCTTCACCAACCAAGAGTGGGGCCCACCAATTCTAGAATTTTCCATCAAAATGATAAACTCTGAAAATTCAACAATTTCTGAACCAGTCATCTCGTAAAATTCATGATAAATCATACGTTCATTTTTAACGGTTCAAAATTTGTGGACATATACTCAACTTATATATGTATAACATATCCAAAAATTACCACGATCCAACGGTCGGATTAAAAATTATAACCCCCGCAAAATATCTCAAAAATCTTGATTTTTAATACCTCCATTCCGACAAAAATACTGATAAAAATCTAAACATTAACTCCTTCATTTTTAACCACAAAAATATATCCCTCATTTATATCCACATAAAATAAATATTTTCTTATCATATAAATCAATAATTAATTATTCACAAATAATATTATAGAATCATATTTATGACAACCAGGCCGTTCCCAGGAAAAAGGGGGCTTTCCAATAAAGATTTCTCCGTACTGGCGCGCAATTAGATGACCAAACTTCTCCTTAGAAAGAACTTTCTAGACATTGCCAATAATGTTATCTAATAATATTATTCAAATAATATGAATTATTGATCTGATAATGGAAAATACTGTGCAGCAACAATTATTGAAACAACAATAATATAAAATATCAACGCAACAATTATTGAATCAATAAAATAAAATATTGAACAATAACTATTGTAACAATTATTGAGTAGTGCCTTCTTACGTAAGAATCAATAATTTGTGCAATACCGTGTGCTACTGTATTTTAACCACCGGGTATTCCAACAGTATTAACGGTAACAACTACGCCGTTATTTTAAAATAACTTATACTTGTCGTTTTCTTTATCTAATCGCTTTCCGTTATGGGGCCCACACAAGGCTGCGCCGTCGTACGAATATTCCCCGACAGCAAGAATATTCTACGACCAAACGAATATTCCCCGACAAAATGATTATTTTATAACCACTTGCTTATTTTGCAAAATTTGCACATTTCACCCATAACCAAAGTATTATATCAAATTAACCCCTTATTATTCACAATAATATTTAGAAAAAATTTTATTTTATTCATTAATAAGTTGGGGTCTTACAAATTAATTATTCACAAATAATATTATAGAATCATAATTATGACAACCAGGTCATTCCTAGGAAAGAGGGGCTTTCCGATAAGGATTTCTCCTTATTGACGCGCAATTAGGTGACCAAACCCCTTTCCTAGACAGGACTTCCTTAGACATTACCAATAATGATATCTAATAATATTATTCAAATAATATGAATTATTGATCTGATAATGGAAAATGCTGTGCTGTGACAATTATTGAAACAACAATAATATAAAATACCAACGTTGCAATTCTTGAATCAATAAAATAAAATATTGAACAATAATTACTGTAACAATTATTGAGTAATGCCTTCTTACGTAAGAATCAAGAATTCAAAAATACTGTGCAATATAGTGTGCTACTGTGCAACCACGTGTATTACTATATTTTAACCACCGGATATTCTAACAGTATTAACGGTAACAACTACGCCGTTATTTATAAAAACTAAAACTTGTCTTTTTCTTCATCCGACCGTTTTTCGTTATGGGGCCCACAAATGACTGCACCATCATATGAATATTCCCCGACAGTAAGAATATTCCATGACCAAACGAATATTTCCCGACAATAATGAATATTTTATAACCACTTGCTTATTTTACAAAATTTACACATTTCACCCATAATCAAAATATTATATCAAATTAACACCTTTTTATTTCAAGATAATGAATAGAAGAAATTTAATTTTATTCATTAAAAAGTTGGGGTCTTACAATACTCGTATTCATTACCTCGTATAATAACTTTCTTATTATACAATCAACATTTATTAAAATCTTTACTATCCTTAACATTCTCGAATTTAATACGCAGACGAAAAACTGCGTTTATTATACTTGAATTATTATTAAATAATCCATCTTTCCTTATCATTATATCATTTCGTATTTTCCGGAAGTTTAAAAATAATCCCCTAGAAGAAATGGATGAATAGTGTTTTTCGGAGAATTTCTCGCAAAGCTTTTACTTTCGTCTTGGAAATTCAAACACCTTAATTCTATCACGTAGACAGAATACACCACATTATTCCACTTTTAGGTTATAGAATAACCTTCATCTTGCTTACTCGTTATAAATAACATATATTATAATTGTATTCATTATTTATTCAAATAAAATTATTTTACAATTAATCTGATTTTCTCGGTTGTTACATTCTTCCCCCTTATAAGGATTCTGTCCCCCAGAATCTCCCCATAATTTAGTCAAATAGCTTAGGGTAATTCTTATTCATCTTTTCTTCAAGTTCACACGTTGCTTCTTTGGTATCGTGGTTCCTCCATACTACCTTCACTAAAGGTATAACTTTATTCCTCATAACTTGCTTTCTATCAACGATTTGAACAAGTATTTCCTCTTACATCAAATCTTTCTCCACATGAATAGGCTCATACTCTGTTACGTGCTTATAATCTGGCTTATAAGGACGTAACACAGATACATGAAACACATTGTATATACATTCTAGGTCTTGAGGTAATGCTAGCATGTAAGCTACCTCTCCTACCCTTTTTTGTAATAACCCAATATTTTCAATATAATTAAATAATAAATTTTGCATTTAATTTTTTTTATATATATATAAAGGTGAGATTATGTGCAAAGGAAAGTATATGTATTTATGTGATAAACAAAATTTATCTATTACATGAATAATTGTAAATAAATTCTTTTTAAGAATTATCGATCATTATAGATTATATTCTTATTATAAATTAATTTTGTAATAAAAAAATATTTATTATTTATTTTCCATAAAAATATGATTATTATATATATGATATGATTATAAGGATTAATATGATATGTATTTTATTATATTAGTTAAGTTAATTATTTTAACTTAATTAATAATGGTTTATATGAAGGTTATGTCGGATATGGATTCAAAACCCTAATTCTGGATTTTGAATAAGGAATGAGAATAGTAATATAATATTATGTATATTTCAGTTATATAAACATGCATGATATGTGCGTAATGTTAATGTGTGGAACAGTTATAGTAAAACAATGCAAAATCCTAGCATTACTGATAAACCATAGTACAGAAGTCAACTATGACTGTGAGATTTCTTAAGATATATGTTATGACCATTATTATACATGTTTAATGTTATTTAGGAACCCTAATTGCTAAATTAGAACCCTAACTACTAAGTTATAAACCCTAATTATTAATTTAGCAAGCTAAATGGTAATTAGTATATTATAAAGTCTATTTTACAAATCCTTGGTGATTAGAAAACCTAATTTAATTAGGGAACCCTAATTCACATTTTTAGAAACTAAGATTCCCATTTTAGCTCTAATCTCAAAGTCCTAGAACTTGGAATTTTGGAACTTTAGGGTTAAACCCTAATGGGTGAGATGAAATGCCAACTTTGCCACTAAAAGTAAAAACCAAATGATATAATTGCCCTTTGCATTATTTTAATAGATAACTTGTATAGGTTGCCATAACTTTAGTTGGTGACCAACCTAACCTAGCCATGTGCCTATAAACCATACAAATCAACCATTTTCACATCCAAGTGCATTGCATCTATGGCATTATATAAGATCAAGAGAGAGAAAGGCTACTAACTTGCTCATTTTTTTTACCAACACTCAACTCACTTCTCTCTCAACTCAATACTCCGAATTCTAGTGTTGGATCAGTCCCAAAACACAGCCCCACTATCACTTCTAGCATATCAGAGGTCAGAATTAAGAATTGATTCATAGAAAACTAAAACCCTAAACCTAAAATTCGATCATTGATTCCATGTTAGATGTTAGTTTTTGTGTGTTAAACATGTTGTTTGTAGGCCATATACATTATATGGGTTGGTAGATGATAGATCAATAACATCTAAGTGTTCGAATTTAAAGATTTGCAAAATCTGGAAAAAAAATTCAAACCGTGGTCTGACAACGAATGTCAGTGGCCACCAATCTTTCTCTGTTATGTGTTTTTGTTGTTTAAAGCTTTGATTATGTAGCCTGTTATGTGCACTTTGATCTGGATCAAAAATCATGCTAAGATCTAGTCTAGATTGCATGATATTGTTGGTCAAAGGTCGTTGACCGACCATGACTGGACCATTTCTGGGCAACCCAGAAAGTCTTTACCAGTGTCTGACAACATATTCAATCGCTTAGATCTGACAGGTTTTGGGAGATATGATGTTGCTGTTGTAACCAGTTTGTAGCCTTACATATGTGCTTTATAATTATGGCTTTATATCGTTTATATAATCAACATAATGAACGAAGCAAGTGGTCAAAGTAGGTCATTCAACCATGACTTAATATTTCTGGAATTTCCAGAAACTTGAAGAACATACTTTCTGACAGCCATTGACCGATCAAGATCTTGCTAGTGTTTTGTTATTACGGTGATGTGTTGTATTAGATCTCTAATATTACATGCTAGATACAATCTAAACGTCTTAAATCACATAAACATTAACAAGATTGCAAGTTGTGGAAGCCCAAAGGTGCATGCTCGAACTGTTCTTCATTTCTGGGCAACCCATAAATGAAGAACAGTCTCTGATAGCTACTTTGGGTACCCAGATCTCCTTTGTTATGCATGTTATGATTATGTTTGTTGTTGAATGGTGTAGTCCTACACGAGCACTATAAGATCTACTCACAATTATTCCATGAAACATCATAGATTGAGAATAATTCTTAGTCAAACTCACCCACTCGGTATCTGACTGTGTTCTAGGTTTTCATGATGAACATGAAGAACACCTATAGCGACGGTTTTGTCGCTATAGGTGGTCTTTAGCGACAATTTCATTATAAAAATTATATTTTTATTTAATAATTATAGAAAATTAGTTTTTAATTATTAAAAATATAAAATAAATTATTAAAAATTATTTTAATGACTGAATATTAGTTTTTAATTATTTTAAGTATATTTCATAAATATTTAATATTTTTGAAATAATAATAGGTATTTAATTTATTTAATTATAATATTAAATAAATTAGTTAAAAATGATTTTAATACTTGAAAAATCATTTAAAATTATATTATGATATAAGAAAATATTGTAAGTTATTTTTAATGACTTTTAATATTTTGTGATAAATTTCATTGATAAATTAATATTAATGATAATTAAGATATTTAATAATTAAATTAAAAATGATTTTATTATATTAAAAATTATTTTAAATAATAATAAGGTATTTAAAAATATTTTAAGTTATAAAATATAACTTTTAATATTTAAAGGTAAATTTCATTAATTAATTATTATTAAAGATATTAAGGTTATTTAAGAATTATATTAAATAGATTAGTTTAAAAATGATTTTATTACTATAAAAATTATTTTAAATGAAAATAAAGTGTTTAAATATAATTTAAGTTATAAAATATAACTTTTAATATTTAAAGGATAATTTTATTAATAAGTTAATATTGATGATATTAATTTAATATTAATTTATATTAATGATATTAAATTTATTTATTAAATTATATTAAATAAATGGTTTAAAAATGGTTTTATTAATTTAAAAAGGATATAAATGAATTAAAACTATTTTAAGTTATACTTAATGACTTTTAATATTTTGAGGAATAATACATTAATATTTTAATATTAATGGTAATTAATTAAAAATAATTTTAAATATTTTAAAAATCATTTAAAGGCAATATAAATGTTTTAAAAATATTTTGAGTTATTATAAATAACTTTAATATTTTGGCTATGGTTTCATTAATAGTTTAATATTACTTAAATGTTAATGACAATAGAATTGTTTAATATTTAAGTTATTTAATAATGATTCTGGTGTTTGAAAATTCATAATAAATTATAATAAATATTTAAAAATTATTATAAGTCATTTAAAAATAATATGACTGATACTTACAGTTATTGAACTACATTATAGAGTTTTAAACTTGATAATTACCCGATAAAGCCATTGGTACACCGAAATACTATCGAAATTGATCTGAACCTATATAGTTTGACTATATGAATGTATGTTTATGATCCAATGACTGATATAACTATGTGACAATATGATTAGGTTATGTGTGACTTTAAATAACAGTATGATGTGTTATGATATGTTATTCTAATCAATAGAACAATCTTATAAATGATAGGTCGTTGAATTAAGGATAAAACTAAGTTGTGTAAGTAGCAGACCAGGCAAGTTTACTATACTTACTCCAATTATTATTGAGCAAGTATCCTACCTATGCATTTCCTTTATGCAATAGACAGAAGTAAGAGAGTTTTAGAATTATATTATTATTATACCAGATTATTAACCCTATTGTTATATATGTTATATCCGATCATTGATTATCAACATGGTACTATATTGTAATTCAAATATATATTTTGTTCGCTAATTTCTAAATATGGTTATTCAAGTGTCCCCACTTGGATAATCATTGTATTTAATCACATATTGATATATATATATATATATATATATATATATATATATATATATATATATATATATATATATATATGATCACCAATATGTATACAATAAATAAAAGCCGTCTAAGCTATTTGATTAGCTAGACACAAATTTAAAAATATTATTGAACATGATAAAACCTTTTTGTATTCAATCAAATTATTTTCGTTCGGATTCCCAACTAAGTATGAACATCCCGAACTTGGGAAAACTTTTGTGCGCCTGAGGCGTATATGATGAACTAGAATATCGTTCTAGTATGTAGTATTGATCAATACAGGGCATAACGGGCTGATCACCCCTTGTGCCCGTAAGTTATGACGGTTTGCGGATGAAGTTCTGCTAAACCTATACAAATATTGAAAACAACGTTCATAGTATGTCACCTTAACCCTAATTATAGTCATTACGTAGTTTCAAAAATTTGATAGAGAGTTGTTATGTTACTATTATCGGTTCAGATTACTTTACAACTATTGATTCGTTGTAGAAGGGTAGTACAAAGAAAACATTTAATCCTTTCAACTAATATTTATAATTGTTGTTACTTGCTGGGCACTCAAATGCTCATCCTTGCTTAATTTAAATATTTTCAGTTAAGTATGATCAACCAGAGGGCTCTGCTAGGAACAAAGGGAAAGGAAAGCTGTCAGAATAAGTTGTGTTATCATATGTAATAGCTAGACTTAAATAAGATGATCATATTTATTAAGTATCATGTAATGAATATTTTAAGGTTGCGTACCAGGGATTTAGACAACTATTATATGTAAATTAAGTTTGATATTTATGACAATGTTATTATTTTTTCGCTCAATGAAATAGTATCGTGAAGCACTGAATTCGGGTTTTAAGTACCTGAATTTGGGGGCGACACAAGTTGGTATCAGAGCTTTAGGGTTAGAAACCATAGGCGGGGGTAGACCTTCGGCTATAACCCTAGAGCAGAGGGAAACATTGAAAGTATAAATAACTCATATAGAGTTTAAAAGGAGATGAATCGAATAAATTCATCGTTAAATCAAATAAGAGATAACTTAAATAAAATTATCATTTGTTGTGTGTATATATTATATACTAATCTAAATAAATTATGTGCATATGTCAGGAGGAAGAGGATTAGGATACCTTTAGATCGTAAAGGATGAGTCAATCTCCATAACCAAGCCAATGTCAAAGCCAATAGCTGAAATAGAGGCTCACGTTGAGGATAATCTTGATGAGGTGATTATTTTGGAAAATGTAGTACCAGATCCGGAGATGGTGGAGCTGACAGATAGTGATTCGGACACTAAAGTTGAAGCTGAACAAGCATCAACGGAGGTGTAGGATCAGAGGAATAAGGTTTCTTCTCTGGAAAAGTTGTGCGAAATAGAAAGCTGCTAAATAGTCAATTGCGAAAAGCCTTACTAGAAACAATGGAAGAACAAGATAATCTTAAAACCCAAATTGATCAGATGGGAGCCACAAGCAACACATCGTGTGCAGCTCCGAGCAAGAAGGGGAAAAAAAGATAGAAGATCACGACTTAGGAAAATATGATAAGAAGAAATGGTAAAAGATATGTTAGCTTTGCGGCTATGAGGGGCATACCACTCTTTATTGTCCTGACTATAAACCTGGTGCATGTTTTATTTGTGGATTGGAAGGTTATTAGGCGAAGGGTTGTCCAAGAAAAACACGTAGTAAATAGGTAGTATAGGTATGTTGTGTTGGTGTGTTTAATGTAATATATATGATAAGTATGTCTGTGTAATGTAATGTTCCCAACTTTTGTATTAGTCAAAGTTGTAAATCCCGACTTTTGTGGTCACAAAGGGATATCAGATATTTATAGCAGTATGCACTATGCTATGTACTATGAATTAGTCAAATGAATATGAATCTATGTTTGATTAATGGGATAAGTTTGAGATATTAAACTTATACACTAAGGTTTAGAATGTAAGTTAATAAAATACAGATTTTGTTTTATTTAACCAGACAATGCAGCCAAGACGTCAAACTCGAAACCAAAGGGCAGAAGAATCTGTTAATAATGCTGGAGGACAACTACCAGACCTGATGCAAAATTTCGCAAACATGGTAGCTCAAGCCATGCAGAATGGAATGACGGCCGCAGGAAATCAACTAGACAATCGATTTACAAACTTCAAGGATTTTAAGGTCGTAGGACCGCCAGAATTTAGAGGTACCACTGACTCGATAGAAGCCCAAACTTGGGTTAAGGAAATAGAAAAAGCTTTTATAGTCGATAGGGTAGATGAGGGACAAAAGATAACTTTTGCCACCTATATGATGAAAGGAGAGAAAAATTTCTGGTGGGAGGCAAATTAAGTTAGACATGAGAAGGAGTGATAGCATGGACTAGGTTTAAGACACTGTTCTTTGAGAACTATTTCTCGTCCAGTGTGCAGGCTAGGATGGAGGTGATGTTTTTGGAATTGAAGTAGGAGAACATGACAGTTGCGGAGTATGTCACAAAGTTCAATGAATTAGCTAGGTTTGCTCCGCATTAAGTTGATACGGAGGCAAGGAAGGCAAGGAGATTTGAGCTGGACTTAAAACCCTGGCTCTACAATAAGGTGGCAGTATTGCAGATATATACTTTTGCAGAACTTTTGGAGAAGGCTATCATAGTCGAAGGGGGAAGTGAGGCCATGAGCCTCTACAATAAGGAGAAAAAGAACAAGGGTAGGGTTGAGGGAGCTGGGAAGGTAGAAGTAGGTAGTGGTAGTTGAAATGGAAAAAGAATGTTGAACAATTTTGGAAATGTCCAAGTCAAACAGGAAGGTGTGAGGAAGCAGGCTGTGCAATGTAAGAATTGTGGGAAGAATCATTTAGGAGAGTATCTTAGTGGTAAGTTTGTATGCTATATGTGTGGGCAGGAAGGACATATCTCTCCTAATTGCCCAATCCTAGGACGAACAATGGGTGTTTTCTGTGCGGATCAACGGAACATAAGGTCAAGGATTGTCCGAAGAGGAGGATGGATGCAGGAAGCGTGAATGCGGGGAAAGGCAACGGAAGACTAGTGATAACGGGACCAACTTCGACAAAATCAACCGCGAGAGTCTTCAACATGACGGTTCAGGATACCGTAGCAGCCGGGGATGGAACTTCAGGTATTATTCGAATAAATTTTATTATATATATATATATATATATATATATATATATATATATATATATGATTTTATTTTATTTTGTTATAAAGAAATTTTGAAGGAGAAATTTGAGTTCTGTTAGAAATCAAATTTCCGTATGATTAGATAGACAAGTTTTATGTTGGATAGTTAAAGATCAGTTTGATCGAATCTGATCGAGATCTACTTGAAATGATTGTGTATGCTATTTTCCTTATATCTATAAGTTTTGAAGCGGTGATTCCGGGGACGGAATCCTTATAAAGGAGAGTGGATGTAATAACCCAATATTTTTAATATAATTAAATAATACATTTTGCATTTAATTTTTTTTTTATATATAAAGGTGGGATTATGTGCAAAGGAAAGTATATGTATTTATGTGATAAACAAAACTTATTTATTACATGAATAATTGTAAATAAATTCTTTTTAAGAATTATTGATCATTATAGATTATATTCTTATTATAAATTAATTTTGTAATAAAAAATATTTATTATTTATTTTCCATGAAAATATGATTATTATATATATGATATGATTATAAGGATTATTATGATATGTATTTTATTATATTAGTTAAGTTAATTATTTTAATTTAATTAATAACAGTTTATATGAAGGTTATGTCGGATATGGATTCAAAACCCTAATTCTGGATTTTGAATAAGGAATGAGAATATTAATATAATATTATTTTTATTTCAGTGATATAAACATGCCTGATATGTGCGTAATGTTAATGTGTGGAACAGTTATAGTAAAACAGTGAAAAACCCTAGCATTACTGATAAACTATAGTACATAAGTCAACTATGACTGTGAGATTTCTTAAGATATGTGTTATGACCATTATTGTATATGTTTAATGTTATTTAGGAACCCTAAAAGATATTTAGGAACCCTAATTACTAAATTAGAAGCCTAACTGATAAGTTATAAACCCTAATTATTAATTTAGCAAGATTAATGGTAATTAGTATATTATAAAGTCAAATTTACAAATCCTAGGTGATTAGTAAACCTAATTTAATTACGGAACCCTAATTCACATTTTTAAAAACTAAGATTCCCATTTTAGCCCTAATCTCAAAATCCTAGACCTTGGACTTTTGGAACTTTAGGGTTAAACCCTAATGGGGTGAGATGAAATGCCAACTTTGCCACTAAAAGTAAAAACCAAATGACATAATTGCCCTTTGCATTTTTAATAGATAACTTGTATAGGTTGCCATAACTTTAGTTGGTGACCAGCCCAACCTAGCCTTGTGCCTATAAACCATACAAATCAGCCATTTTCACATCCAAGAGCATTGTATCTATGGCATTATATAAGATCAAGAGAGAGAAAGGCTACTAACTTGCTCATTTTTTTTACCAACACTCAACTCACTTCTCTCTCAACTCAATACTCCGAATTCTAGTGTTGGATCAGTCCCAAAACACAGCCCCACTATCACTTCTAGCATATTAGAGGTCAGAATTAAGAATTGATTCATAGAAAGGTAAAACCCTAAACCTAAAATTAAATCTTTGATTCCATGTTAGATGTTAGTTTTTATGTGTTAAACATGTTGTTTGTAGTCCATATAGATGATCTAGGTTGGTAGATGATAGATCAATAACATCTAAGTGCTCGAATTTAAAGATTTGCAAAATCTGAAAAAAATTTCAAACTGTGGTCTGACAACGAATGTCAGTGGCCACCAATCTTTCTCTGTTATGTGTTTTTGTTGTTTAAAGCTTTGATTATGTAGTTTGTTATGTGCTCTTTGATCTGGATCAAGAATCAGGCTTAGATCTAGTCTAGATTGCATGATATTATTGGTCAAAGGTCGTTGACCGAACTATGACCGGACCATTTCTGGGCACCCAAGAAAGTCATTACCAGTGTCTGACAACATATTCAATCGCTTAGATCTGACAGGTTTTGGGAGTTATGATGTTGTTGTTGTAACCAGTTTGTAGCCTTACATATGTGCTTTATAATTATGGCTTTATATCGTTTATAAAATCAACATAGTGAAAGAAGTAAGTGGTCAAAGTAGGCCATTCATCCATGACTTAATATTTCTGGAATTTCCAGAAACCTGAAGAACAGACTTTCTGACAGCCATTGACCGATCAAGATCTTGCTAGTGTTTTGTTTTTATGGTGATGTGTTGTATTAGATCTGTAATATTACATGCTAGCTACAAACTAAACGTCTTAAATCACATAAACATTAACAGAATTGCAAGTTGTGGAAGCCCAAAGGTGCATGCTCGAACTGTTCTTCATTTCTGGGCAACCCAGAAATGAAGAACAGCCTCTGACAGCCACTTTGGGTACCCAGATCTCCTTTGTTATGCATGTTATGATTATGTTTTGTTGTTGAATGGTGTAGTCCTGCACTAGCACTATAAGATCTACTCACAATTATTCCATGAAACATCATAGATTTAGAATAATTCTTAGTCAAACTCACCCACTCGGTATTTGACTTGGTGTTCTAGATTTTCATGATGAACACGAAGAACACCTATAGCGATGGTTCTGTCGCTATAGGTGGTCATTAGCGACAGTTTCATTATAAAAATTATATTTTTATTAAATAATTATAGAAAATTAGTTTTTAATTATTAAAAATACAAAATAAATTATTAAAACTTATAAGTCTGAAAATTAGTTTTTAATTATTTTAAGTATATTTCATAAATATTTAATATTTTTGTAATAATAATAGGTATTTAATTTATTTAATTATAATATTAAATAAATTAGTTAAAATGATTTTAATACTTGAAAAATTATTTAAAATTATATTAGGATATAAGAAAATATTGTAAGTTATTTTTAATGACTTTTAATATTTTGTGATAAATTTCATTAATAAATTAATATTAATGATAATTAAGATATTTAATAAATAAATTAAAAATTATTTTAAATAATAATAAGGTATTTAAAAATATTTTAAGTTATAAAATATAACTTTTAATATTTAAAGGTAAATTTTATTAATTAATTATTATTAAGGTTATTTAAGAATTATATTAAATAAATTAGTTTAAAAATGATTTTATTATTATAAAAATTATTTTAAATGAAAATAAAGTGTTTAAATATATTCTAAGTTATAAAATATAACTTTTAATATTTAAAGGATAATTTTATTAATATGTTAATATTAATGATATTAATTTAATATTAATGATATTAAATTTATTTAATAAATTATATTAAATAAATAGTTTAAAATGGTTTTATTAAGTTAAAAATGATTTAAAAAGGATATAAATGAATTAAAAATATTTTAAGTTATACTTAATGACTTTTAATATTTTGAGGAATAGTACATTAATATTTTAATATTAATGGTAATTATTTAAAAATAATTTTAAATGTTTTAAAAATCATTTAAAGGCAATATAAATATTTTTAAAATATTTTGAGTTATTATAAATAACTTTAATATTTTGGTAATGGTTTCATTAATAGTTTAATATTACTTAAATGTTAATGATAATAGAATTGTTTAATATTTAAATCATTTAATAACGATTCTAGTGTTTGAAAATTCATGATAAATTATAATAAATGTTTAAAAATTATTATAAGCCATTTAAAAATAATATAACTGATGCTTACAGTTATTGAACTACGTGATAGAGTTTTAAACTCGATAATTACCCGATAAAACCGTCGGTAAACTGAAATACTATCGAAATTGATCTGAACGTATATAGTTTGATTGTATGAATGTCTGTGTTATGATCCAATGACTGATATATAACTATGTGACAACATAATTAGGTTATGTGTGACTATAAATAACGGTATTATGTGCTATGATATGTTATTCTAATCAATAGAATAATCTTATAAATGATAGGTCGTTGAATTAAGGATAAAACTAAGTTGTGTAAGCAGCAGACCTACCTATGTATTTCCTACCTATGTATTTCCTTTATGTAATGGACAGAAGTAAGAGAGTTTTAGAATTATATTATTATTGTACCAGATTATTAACCCTATTGTTATATATGTTATATACGATCATTGATTATCAACATGGTACTATATTGTAATTCAGATATATATATATATATATATATATATATATATATATATATATATATATATATATATGTCATCTAAGCTATTTGATCAGCTAGACACATATTTAGAAATATTGTTAAACATGATAAAACTTTTTTGTATCCAATCAAATTGATTTGGTTAAGATTCCCGACTAAGTATGAACATCTCGAACATGGGAAAACTTTTATATGCCTGAGGTGGATATGATGAACAAGAATATCGTTCTGGTATGTAGTATTGATCAATACAGGGCATAACGGGATGATCACCCCCCGTGCCCGTTAGTTATGACGGTTTGCGGATGAAGTTCTGCTAAACCTATTCGAAAATTGAAAACAATGTTCATAGTATGTCACCTTAACCCTAATTATAGTCAGTACGTACTTTCAAAAATTTGATAGAGAGTTGTTATGTTACTATTATCGGTCCAGATTACTTCACAACTACTGATTCGTTGTAGAATGGTAGTACAAAGAAAACATTTAATCCTTTCAGCTAATATTTATAATTGTTGTTACTTGTTGGGCACTCAAATACTCATCCTTGCTTAATTTAAATGTTTTTAGTTAAGTATGATCAACCAAAGGGCTCTTCCAAGAACAAATGGAAAGGCAAGCTGTCAGAATAAGTTATGTTATCATATGTAATTGTTAGACATAAATAAGATGATAATATTTATTAAGTATCTTATAATGAATGTTTTAAGGTCGTGTACTTGGGATTTAGACAACTTTGATATGTAAATTAAGTTTGATATTTATGACAATATTATTATTATTCCGCTCAAAGAAATGGTATCGTGAAGCACTGAATTCGGGTTTCAAGTACCTGAATTTGGGAGCGTCATATTTTTAATATCTCGAAAGGTCCTATAAACCTTAGACTTAATTTTCCCTTCTTCCCAAAACGTATCTTTCCTTTCCAGGGAGATACTTTTAGATATACATATGAGCCTACTTCAAACTCCTTTATCATTCGATGAGCATCTGCATACTTTTTTTGTCTGTCTTGAGCTGCTACTAGTCGTATTCGTATCAACTTAACTATATCTATTGTTTGCTGCACCAACTCAGGTCCTAGCATTCGGTGTTCTCCTACTTCATCCCAAAACAATGGTGTTCTGTACTTCCTTTCATATAAAGCTTCATAAGGCGGCGTGCCTATACTTGCATGATAACTGTTGTTATATCCAAACTCTACTAACGGTAGATGATCATCCTAACTACCTTTAAAATCCATAACGCAAGACCGTAACATATCTTCTAACGTTTGAATTGTTCTTTCTTTCTGCCCATCTGTCTGTGGATGATAAGATGTACTTAACTTTAACTGTGTTCCCATCTTTTCTTGTAGACTTCTCCAGAAATTTGATGTGAATCGTGGATCACGATCTGACACTATCGAAACTGGTACCCCATGTCTTGAAATAATTTCCTTAACATAGAGTTTAGCTATCTGATCTAATTTAAAATTAACTCTTATTGGCAAAAAGTGAGTCTACTTCGTCAACTGGTCCACTAGCTATTACCCAAATAGCGTCGTACCCTTTCTATGTAGTTGGAAGTCCCACCACAAAATCCATCATGATGTGTTCCCACTTCCATTCGAGAATTTCTAATAATTGTAACAAGCCACTTGGTTGTTGATGTTCGGCCTTAACTTTTTGACAAGTTAAGCACCTACTTACATATTCAGCTATCTCTATCTTCATGTTTGGCCACCAAAAACTCTGTCGAAGGCCTTGATACATCTTTGTACTACCAGGATGAATCGAGTACCTTGAACTATGAGCTTCATGTAAAACTTGCTCTTTTAATTTCGTCTCATTCGAAACCCAAATTCTTCCTTTAAATCTTAATAACCCCTCGTTATCAAGACTATACGTTGTCTCTTTGTCATCTACTAGCCGCTTCTTCATCTGGTCACACTTATCATTTCTGAGTTGTACCTATTTGACTCTCTCTACAATAGTAGATCGAATCTCCGTTGTAAACAATTTCTGACCCGACTCACTCGTTAACTTCACCTCTAACTCCATTATATCTATTTCTATTATTAACTCAGTTTGAGCCATTAACATAGCCAACTTTTCCCAACCCTTCCTATTGAAGGCGTCAGCCACAACATTGGTTTTTCCTGGGTGATATAAGATATCATAGTCGTAATCCTTTATCAACTTCAGCCATCTCCTCTATCTCAAACTTAAGTCTTTTTGTGTGAAGATATATTTTAGACTTTTATGTTCCGTGTATATCTCACATTTTTCACCATATAGCTAATGCCTCCATATCTTTAAGGCAAATACAACGCTGCCAGTTCCAGATCATGAGTAAGATAAACTTTCTCATAATCCTTTAATTATCGTGATGCGTATGCAATGACCTTGCCATGCTGCATGAACACACAACCTAGTTCTCTATGCGAAATATCGCTATAAACTTCAAATTCTTTGTATCATCGGGTAAATATAATACAGGTGCTTCACTTAACCTTTTCTTCAGTTATTGATAACTATTTTCAGACTTCTCAGTCCACACGTACTTCACTATTTTTCTTGTCAAATTAGTCAACAGAGTAGCTATCTTAGAAAAATCTTGGATAAATCTTCGATAGTATTTCACTAACCCTAGGAAACTTTGTACCTCAGTTGGCATTTTTGGTTCCCAATTAATTATTGCTTCCACTTTTGCTGGGTCTACTGAAATTCCCTCTAGGTCAATAACATGTCCTAAAAACTATACCCTTTCTAGCCAAAATTCACACTTAGTGAATTTTGCATATAACTTTTCCTTCCTTAGTGTCTCCAACACTAGTCGTAGGTGTTCATCGTGATCTTCTAGAATTTTAGAATAGACTAGAATATCATCGATAAACACTACGATGAACTTGTCTAAATACTATTTGAACACTCTTGTTATCATATCCATGAATGCAGCTAGTGCATTCGTCAACCCAAATGACATTACTAAAAACGCATAATAGCCGTAACGAGTCCTGAATGCCGTTTTAGGTACATCCTCCTTCCTAACTTTTAACTAATGATACCCTGTTCGCAAATCTATCTTAGAAAAATACTTTGCCCCTTTTAATTGATCAAATAGATCATCGATCCTGGGCAATGGGTATTTATTCTTTATCGTTAACTTATTCAACTCTCGGTAGTCGATACAAAGTCTCAACGATATGTCCTTCTTCTTCACAAATAGTACCGGTGCTCCCCACGATGAAACACTCAGTTGAATGTATTTTCTATCCAACAGTTCTTGTAATTGAACCATCAAATCCTTCATCTCTAATGGCGCAATACGATACGGTGCCCTTGAAACTGGTACCTCTCCTGGCACAATATTTATTACGAATTTGATCTCCCTATCTGGTGGAAGACCTGGTAATTCGCTTGGAAATATATCCACAAATTCTTTGACTATAGATATTTGTTCCATCGTTGCTCCCACTCTATAGGTATCAACAACATGACATAAATAACCTACACATCCCTTCCTCAACAATATCCTAGTTTGTGTCATGGTAAAACAACACGAACGTCCTGGCAATTTATTACCATAAAACACTACATGAGGTTGTCTCAACGTTCTAATATTTACACATTTCTTTTGACAATCTATAATTGCACCATGGTTAAATAACCAATCCATCCCGAGAATTATATAGAATTATCCCAACTTTATCGGTGTCAAATCTACCGATAATTTATAACCTCGTATTTCTACACAACAATGCCTATGAATATGTTCAACAGGAGTTATCTCTTTATTTGCTACCATAATATTTAAAGCTATAGGCAATCTTTCAGGAAGTAATCCTAATTGTCTAGCAAAATCACATGCTATAAAAGAACAAGTAGCACCCGAATCAAACAACACATAAGCATTTATATCGTTGATTGGGATAATACCTACAACTACATCTCCTGATTCAACTACATCCTAGACTGTCATATTAAAGGTGCAGGCCATCGGCCTACTCGTCTGAGCTAGACCACTAATAGTTATCTTACCACCATTAATGCACTTGTTACCATCCATCCCCTTCTTCGGGCAATTCTTCCCCATGTGATCAGTTGATACACATACGAAGCATCCGTGATTCTTCTTCAAACTTGAACAGTTAGGCGAAATGTGCCCTTCCTGTCCACAGTTATAGCACACCACTTTACCCTTATAACAGACTCCTAACTGAGTCTTCCCACAATTCATGCATGCCTCCATCCTCTTCTTAGGATCTCCTTACTTTACCCTGGTATTCCCAGAGTTAAAAGCCTTCCTCTTTTGCCCGTTGCCACTCCCGCTGGCTCCCTCAGTTTTCACTTCCCCATCTACCTTACTCTTGTTCTTCTTCTCCCTATGGTATTGGCTTAAAGCCTCATTACCACCCTCGGTAATTATAGCCTTCTATAGAATGGTTCCAAAGGAGTTACTTTGAAACACTGACATCCGACTATAGAGCCAGGGTTTCAAGCCCTACTCGAATCGCATTGCCTTCCTTACCTCCGTATCCACCTAGTGTGGAGCAAATCTCACAAATTCATTGAACTTCACAACATATTGGGGAACAGTCATGTCCCCTTATTTTAGCTCTAAAAACCTCATCTCCATCCTACCCTGCATACTCGTGGGAAAATAGTTCTCGAAGAAAATCTCCTTGAACCGTGTCAACATTATATTCTCCACTCCAACCCTAGCTTGGTTGGCCTCCCACCAGAAATTGGTCTCTCCCTTCATCATGTAGATGGCAAAAGAATCCTTCTGCCCCTCTTCGACATTTGCAATAACAAATGCCTTCTCAATCTCTTTTACCCAAGTTTGGGCTTCTATATGGTATGTAGTTCTTTTGAACTCTGGCGGACCTACACTCTTAAAATCCTTAAATGTAGTAGCACGTACTACCACAAGATTTACAGGTATATTGGCCCCATTTCTATTAAAGGCAGCTGTTAGTAAATTAACAAACTCCTGCATCAAGTTTATCGGGCCCCCTTCCGATTGATTCATGTTAGCTTCATGGTTTCGTTGTCTTCTTCTTGGTGGCATCTTTTTGTCAAAATGAATAACACTTCATTATTGCTTTCTTCTTGTTAATTAGTTATTATTCATTTTTAGACAATAACTCATTACACAACATGTTCAATAAAAGACTTATAATTATATGCTTCTTTCTTGTAGTATAATACTACATCATTCATCATTACACAGCCTTGGCTAATTACATTACTTTCCTATAATTACTTTCTAAAAATTGGGATTTACAAAAGACTACCCTTTAATTATACAAATTAGGGTTTTACGTCACTACATAAATACAACATATTTATATGACTAATCCTACTATAGTTACTAACTAGATTGCATTTGCATAATGGCATTCTCATAATCTGCATTGGCAAGACTAGCTATCACATCTCGACTGATAGTATGTCGAGTCTGCCCTGCCTCCACAGGATACTCAGCCACTTGCCTCTGATAATCCTCATGAGAACTCATATGTATATAGGACATCTTCCCAATCTTTTGCTTCTTAGCCTTTAGCTTTTGCCTAAGCTCGAAGGCCTCGTGTTTTAGCTCATAGACCTTATCCTTTGCTAAAACCTTCTCATTATACTCTTCCTTCCACAATGTCACCATGTCTTTCTTGTTTGCCAAGATTTCATGGATCTCCTCCTTCAATTCTTTCACCAACTGGATATTCTTATCCAACACCGTCATGAACAACGCCTTCATTGATTCCCCCGGAGTCATCTCTTCCGTATATACTATTGTAACAATCCAAGATTTTACTTGTAATTTAAAATTAAATATTTATTAAATTATTTGAATATTTTAATAAATATTTTATTGATATAGTTGTTGTTTGTAGATATTTGTGAATTAAATTTATTAGATAATACTCTAATCTAATTTAATAGTTAGAGAGTTGTTAAAGATTATATGAATTGCTATATTGTTGTTTTAATTTAATAATATAAGTGATATGTTAATTATAATGAGATTATAATTCTATGGTAATTGGTTAAGTGGAAAATTTAGTTAACATGTGGTAATTAGTTTATTTAACTAGGATTGGATTTGGAAATCTAAATCTAAATAAATAATATGGGACTATAAACTATAGTGTAAAGAATTTATTAAAATAAATTAAAGTAGTTTAAATGGATTTACCCAAACAAGACTTAAAGACATTAAGTCTTTATTTTAAAAGTGTTTTTGCCAAACGAAGCCTTATGGCTTTTGAATTTTAAATTTGAATAAAATAAATAAAATGAATAAAAATATAAATAATATATATTAATTTTTATAATTGATATGTAATTATTATAATAATAACTTTACGGCAGTTTCATATGTTGGGTGCGTCCCTGTAACGACCGAGAAATTCGGATCTAATGTAAAATAATTTTATTTAATTAAATAATGAATAAAATCATATTATTTGTTATTATTATGTGTTAGTAAGATGAATGTCGTTCTATAACCTAGAAACGTCTGAAAGCCTTAGTATTTTAACAACGTGAAGGAATTAAAGTGTTTGAATTTTCAAGACGAAAATAAAAGCTTCACAAGAAATTTTCCAAAAAATACTATTCATCGATTTCCGCTTGAGAATTATTTTTGAACTTCTGAGAAATACATAATGATAAATTATCGAGGTGAGATGGATTATGTAATAATAATTTGAGTATGAAAAACTTAGTTTTTCGCCTACGGACTTAAATTGAGAACGTTAAGGAAAATAAAGTGTTAAGAAGTTAAAGTAATGATCGCATGATATATATGTATTGTACAAGGTAATGAATATAAGTATGATACGAAGTATTATACAAGTATGTATGAATGATGGTATGTCGTATATGATGATTGACTATACGAGTTAGAGTACGACATTAATACGTAGAGAATACGTACTAAGGCTTTTAAGCCAAATGAATGGACTTGTAGGATTTGGTAAGAAGTTGTAAAGTTCAATTGGGATAATAATAAAGCCCAATGCTAATCAATGTTAAAGCCCAAATGTTTGTAATGTATAATCCAATGTGGATTAATACAAGCCCAAAGTGTAGGATAAGTTAATTAAACCTAAAACCCAAACTATTAATCCAATGGGTTAGGGTGACCCATGGGGCAACCCATGATCACATGGTTGAATGTGATGACCAAGTAATTAATGTAACGCTCCAGAAAATCGAGCAAATTGTAAAATAATTTTTTTGATTTAATAATGAATAAAATTATATTATATGTGATAATAAGATGAAGGTTATTCTATAACCTAACTATGTCGGAACGTCGTAGTAATTTGGCTACGTGATAGAATTAAAGTGTTTGAATTTTCAAGATAAAAATAAAAGCTTTTCGAGAAATTTTTCAAAAAACACTATTCATGCATTTCTGCTCGGGAATTATTTTTGAATTTCCGAGAAATACGTAACGATAGAATATCGAGGTGAGATAGAATATCTGATAATATTTCAGTTATGGCAAGCGCAGTTATTCGCCTACGGACTTAAAATCTAACGGTTAGGAAAAGTGATTTCCGAGAAGGAATTTAAATGCGTATAATGAATTAAGCAATGATCGTATAATACCTAGGTATTGTACGAGGTAATGAATACTAGTATGATACGAGGTATTATACGAATATGTATGAATGATGATATGTTGTACATGAAAAAATATACGAGTTAGAATACGAGATTAATACGTATATAATACGTTCTAAGGCTTTAATCCATATGTAATGGATTTGTAGGATTGAGTAGGAAATTGTAAAGTCTAATGAGAATTATGATAAGGCCCAAATGTAGGAATGGGTAAGTCCAATAAAGATTAATGAACAAGCCCAAGCATTTGCTTAATTGCAAGTCCAATGTATAAGTTAGGTTAATTAAACCTTAAGCCCAAACTATTAATCCAAAGGATTAGGAGGATCCATGGGGCAACATCACATGGGTGATCTTGGTGGCCAAGAAACAAGTATGATGAGCAAGTAGACTTAGGGGTTAAACAAAGGATAAGTTAAGTAAACTTAATGGTTGAGGAATGTGATAAGCAAGCAAATGATAAGTTAGGTGATTAACAAGTAAACTTAATGGCCAAGTATATGTGATGATCAAGTTAACTTAATTAGGAAGTAATGAATAGTAAGGAGGTGGGATTTATAAGACCCCAACTTTTTAATGAATAAAATTAAAATTCCTCTATTCATTTTCTTGAAATAAAAAGGTGTTAATTTGATATAATACTTTGATTATGGATGAAATGTTCAAATTTTACAAAATAAGCAAGTGGTTATAAAATATTCATTGTTATCGGGGAATATTCGTTTGGCCATGGAATATTCTTGTTATCGGGGAATATTCGTACGACTGCGCATCCATTTGTGGGCCCCATAACGAAAAACAGTCAGATGAAGAGAATGACAAGTTTTAGTTTTTATAAATAACGACGTAGTTGTTACCATTAATAATGTTGGAATACCATGTGGTTAAAATACAGTAATACGTGTGGTTGCACAGTAGCACACGGTATTGCACAATATTTTTGAATTATTTATTCTTACATAAGAAGACACTACTCAATAATTGTTACAGTAATTATTGTTCAATATTTTATTTTATTGATTCAATAATTCTTACGTTGATATTTTATATTATTGTTGTTTCAATAATTGTCACTGCACAGTACTTCCCATTATAAGATCAATAATTCATATTATTTGAATAATATTATTAGATAACATTATTAGCAATGTCTAAGGAAGTTCTATATAGGAAAGGGGTTTGATCACCTAATTGCGCGCCAATAAGGAGAAATCCTTATCGGAAAGCCCCATCTTTCCTAGGAACGATCTGGTTGTCATAATTGTGATTCTGCAATATTATTTATGAATAATTAATTATTGATTTATATGATAAGGAAATATTTATTTTATGTGGATATAATAGATGGATAGAGAAATGTTTATTTTGTGTGAATATAAATGAAAGAATTAATGCTGAGGTGTTTTAACAGTATTTTATCGGAATGGATGTATTAAAAATCATCCGTATGGGGATTTCGGTCATTTTTCGTTAAGAATTTGGAAAAAACTTGAATCTACAAAGTTGTAGAGAATTTAATTTCCTATGGAATAGACATAAAATTCGTATTTTTCTGATAAAAGGGCTATTTATTATGAATTATTGAAGTTTCAAAAATAAATGTTCTTATTAAAAAAATGGTGGGTCCCACTTTTGGTTGGTGAGAAATGTGCTGAAATTTTATTTCAAAAGTGGTAGGCGTGAATAATAACAGGTAAAGTCATCAGGTAGCAGGTTAGTCTGCTATGGCGTTCTAAGCATTTTCCTATAAATAGGGTGCTTAGTTAGAATTAAAAATCACACCAGAATTATAAGCTTTCTCTCTCTATATTATTGAAAGTATTTTGTGAGTATTTGGATACTTTGTGAGTTAATGATAATAGAATTGTTTAATATTTAAATCATTTAATAACGATTCTAGTGTTTGAAAATTCATGATAAATTATAATAAATGTTTAAAAATTATTATAAGCCATTTAAAAATAATATAACTGATGCTTACAGTTATTGAACTACGTGATAGAGTTTTAAACTCGATAATTACCCGATAAAACCGTCGGTAAACTGAAATACTATCGAAATTGATCTGAACGTATATAGTTTGATTGTATGAATGTCTGTGTTATGATCCAATGACTGATATATAACTATGTGACAACATAATTAGGTTATGTGTGACTATAAATAACGGTATTATGTGCTATGATATGTTATTCTAATCAATAGAATAATCTTATAAATGATAGGTCGTTGAATTAAGGATAAAACTAAGTTGTGTAAGCAGCAGACCTACCTATGTATTTCCTACCTATGTATTTCCTTTATGTAATGGACAGAAGTAAGAGAGTTTTAGAATTATATTATTATTGTACCAGATTATTAACCCTATTGTTATATATGTTATATACGATCATTGATTATCAACATGGTACTATATTGTAATTCAGATATATATATATATATATATATATATATATATATATATATATATATATATATATATATTGTCATCTAAGCTATTTGATCAGCTAGACACATATTTAGAAATATTGTTAAACATGATAAAACTTTTTTGTATCCAATCAAATTGATTTGGTTAAGATTCCCGACTAAGTATGAACATCTCGAACATGGGAAAACTTTTATACGCCTGAGGTGGATATGATGAACAAGAATATCGTTCTGGTATGTAGTATTGATCAATACAGGGCATAACGGGATGATCACCCCCCGTGCCCGTTAGTTATGACGGTTTGCGGATGAAGTTCTGCTAAACCTATTCGAAAATTGAAAACAATGTTCATAGTATGTCACCTTAACCCTAATTATAGTCAGTACGTACTTTCAAAAATTTGATAGAGAGTTGTTATGTTACTATTATCGGTCCAGATTACTTCACAACTACTGATTCGTTGTAGAATGGTAGTACAAAGAAAACATTTAATCCTTTCAGCTAATATTTATAATTGTTGTTACTTGTTGGGCACTCAAATACTCATCCTTGCTTAATTTAAATGTTTTTAGTTAAGTATGATCAACCAAAGGGCTCTTCCAAGAACAAATGGAAAGGCAAGCTGTCAGAATAAGTTATGTTATCATATGTAATTGTTAGACATAAATAAGATGATAATATTTATTAAGTATCTTATAATGAATGTTTTAAGGTCGTGTACTTGGGATTTAGACAACTTTGATATGTAAATTAAGTTTGATATTTATGACAATATTATTATTATTCCGCTCAAAGAAATGGTATCGTGAAGCACTGAATTCGGGTTTCAAGTACCTGAATTTGGGAGCGTCATATTTTTAATATCTCGAAAGGTCCTATAAACCTTAGACTTAATTTTCCCTTCTTCCCAAAACGTATCTTTCCTTTCCAGGGAGATACTTTTAGATATACATATGAGCCTACTTCAAACTCCTTTATCATTCGATGAGCATCTGCATACTTTTTTTGTCTGTCTTGAGCTGCTACTAGTCGTATTCGTATCAACTTAACTATATCTATTGTTTGCTGCACCAACTCAGGTCCTAGCATTCGGTGTTCTCCTACTTCATCCCAAAACAATGGTGTTCTGTACTTCCTTTCATATAAAGCTTCATAAGGCGGCGTGCCTATACTTGCATGATAACTGTTGTTATATCCAAACTCTACTAACGGTAGATGATCATCCTAACTACCTTTAAAATCCATAACGCAAGACCGTAACATATCTTCTAACGTTTGAATTGTTCTTTCTTTCTGCCCATCTGTCTGTGGATGATAAGATGTACTTAACTTTAACTGTGTTCCCATCTTTTCTTGTAGACTTCTCCAGAAATTTGATGTGAATCGTGGATCACGATCTGACACTATCGAAACTGGTACCCCATGTCTTGAAATAATTTCCTTAACATAGAGTTTAGCTATCTGATCTAATTTAAAATTAACTCTTATTGGCAAAAAGTGAGTCTACTTCGTCAACTGGTCCACTAGCTATTACCCAAATAGCGTCGTACCCTTTCTATGTAGTTGGAAGTCCCACCACAAAATCCATCATGATGTGTTCCCACTTCCATTCGAGAATTTCTAATAATTGTAACAAGCCACTTGGTTGTTGATGTTCGGCCTTAACTTTTTGACAAGTTAAGCACCTACTTACATATTCAGCTATCTCTATCTTCATGTTTGGCCACCAAAAACTCTGTCGAAGGCCTTGATACATCTTTGTACTACCAGAATGAATCGAGTACCTTGAACTATGAGCTTCATGTAAAACTTGCTCTTTTAATTTCGTCTCATTCGAAACCCAAATTCTTCCTTTAAATCTTAATAACCCCTCGTTATCAAGACTATACGTTGTCTCTTTGTCATCTACTAGCCGCTTCTTCATCTGGTCACACTTATCATTTCTGAGTTGTACCTATTTGACTCTCTCTACAATAGTAGATCGAATCTCCGTTGTAAACAATTTCTGACCCGACTCACTCGTTAACTTCACCTCTAACTCCATTATATCTATTTCTATTATTAACTCAGTTTGAGCCATTAACATAGCCAACTTTTCCAAACCCTTCCTATTGAAGGCGTCAGCCACAACATTGGTTTTTCCTGGGTGATATAAGATATCATAGTCGTAATCCTTTATCAACTTCAGCCATCTCCTCTATCTCAAACTTAAGTCTTTTTGTGTGAAGATATATTTTAGACTTTTATGTTCCGTGTATATCTCACATTTTTCACCATATAGCTAATGCCTCCATATCTTTAAGGCAAATACAACGCTGCCAGTTCCAGATCATGAGTAAGATAAACTTTCTCATAATCCTTTAATTATCGTGATGCGTATGCAATGACCTTGCCATGCTGCATGAACACACAACCTAGTTCTCTATGCGAAATATCGCTATAAACTTCAAATTCTTTGTATCATCGGGTAAATATAATACAGGTGCTTCACTTAACCTTTTCTTCAGTTATTGATAACTATTTTCAGACTTCTCAGTCCACACGTACTTCACTATTTTTCTTGTCAAATTAGTCAACAGAGTAGCTATCTTAGAAAAATCTTGGATAAATCTTCGATAGTATTTCACTAACCCTAGGAAACTTTGTACCTCAGTTGGCATTTTTGGTTCCCAATTAATTATTGCTTCCACTTTTGCTGGGTCTACTGAAATTCCCTCTAGGTCAATAACATGTCCTAAAAACTATACCCTTTCTAGCCAAAATTCACACTTAGTGAATTTTGCATATAACTTTTCCTTCCTTAGTGTCTCCAACACTAGTCGTAGGTGTTCATCGTGATCTTCTAGAATTTTAGAATAGACTAGAATATCATCGATAAACACTACGATGAACTTGTCTAAATACTATTTGAACACTCTTGTTATCATATCCATGAATGCAGCTAGTGCATTCGTCAACCCAAATGACATTACTAAAAAAGCATAATAGCCGTAACGAGTCCTGAATGCCGTTTTAGGTACATCCTCCTTCCTAACTTTTAACTAATGATACCCTGTTCGCAAATCTATCTTAGAAAAATACTTTGCCCCTTTTAATTGATCAAATAGATCATCGATCCTGGGCAATGGGTATTTATTCTTTATCGTTAACTTATTCAACTCTCGGTAGTCGATACAAAGTCTCAACGATATGTCCTTCTTCTTCACAAATAGTACCGGTGCTCCCCACGATGAAACACTCAGTTGAATGTATTTTCTATCCAACAGTTCTTGTAATTGAACCATCAAATTCTTCATCTCTAATGGCGCAATACGATACGGTGCCCTTGAAACTGGTACCTCTCCTGGCACAATATTTATTACGAATTTGATCTCCCTATCTGGTGGAAGACCTGGTAATTCGCTTGGAAATATATCCACAAATTCTTTGACTATAGATATTTGTTCCATCGTTGCTCCCACTCTATAGGTATCAACAACATGACATAAATAACCTACACATCCCTTCCTCAACAATATCCTAGTTTGTGTCATGGTAAAACAACACGAACGTCCTGGCAATTTATTACCATAAAACACTACATGAGGTTGTCTCAACGTTCTAATATTTACACATTTCTTTTGACAATCTATAATTGCACCATGGTTAAATAACCAATCCATCCCGAGAATTATATAGAATTATCCCAACTTTATCGGTGTCAAATCTACCGATAATTTATAACCTCGTATTTCTACACAACAATGCCTATGAATATGTTCAACAGGAGTTATCTCTTTATTTGCTACCATAATATTTAAAGCTATAGGCAATCTTTCAGGAAGTAATCCTAATTGTCTAGCAAAATCACATGCTATAAAAGAACAAGTAGCACCCGAATCAAACAACACATAAGCATTTATATCGTTGATTGGGATAATACCTACAACTACATCTCCTGATTCAACTACATCCTAGACTGTCATATTAAAGGTGCAGGCCATCGGCCTACTCGTCTGAGCTAGACCACTAATAGTTATCTTACCACCATTAATGCACTTGTTACCATCCATCCCCTTCTTCGGGCAATTCTTCCCCATGTGATCAGTTGATACACATACGAAGCATCCGTGATTCTTCTTCAAACTTGAACAGTTAGGCGAAATGTGCCCTTCCTGTCCACAGTTATAGCACACCATTTTACCCTTATAACAGACTCCTAACTGAGTCTTCCCACAATTCATGCATGCCTCCATCCTCTTCTTAGGATCTCCTTACTTTACCCTGGTATTCCCAGAGTTAAAAGCCTTCCTCTTTTGCCCGTTCCCACTCCCGCTGGCTCCCTCAGTTTTCACTCCCCCATCTACCTTACTCTTGTTCTTCTTCTCCCTATGGTATTGGCTTAAAGCCTCATTACCACCCTCGGTAATTATAGCCTTCTATAGAATGGTTCCAAAGGAGTTACTTTGAAACACTGACATCCGACTATAGAGCCAGGGTTTCAAGCCCTACTCGAATCGCATTGCCTTCCTTACCTCCGTATCCACCTAGTGTGGAGCAAATCTCACAAATTCATTGAACTTCACAACATATTGGGGAACAGTCATGTCCCCTTATTTTAGCTCTAAAAACCTCATCTCCATCCTACCCTGCATACTCGTGGGAAAATAGTTCTCGAAGAAAATCTCCTTGAACCGTGTCAACATTATATTCTCCACTCCAACCCTAGCTTGGTTGGCCTCCCACCAGAAATTGGTCTCTCCCTTCATCATGTAGATGGCAAAAGAATCCTTCTGCCCCTCTTCGACATTTGCAATAACAAATGCCTTCTCAATCTCTTTTACCCAAGTTTGGGCTTCTATATGGTATGTAGTTCTTTTGAACTCTGGCGGACCTACACTCTTAAAATCCTTAAATGTAGTAGCACGTACTACCACAAGATTTACAGGTATATTGGCCCCATTTCTATTAAAGGCAGCTGTTAGTAAATTAACAAACTCCTGCATCAAGTTTATCGGGCCCCCTTCCGATTGATTCATGTTAGCTTCATGGTTTCGTTGTCTTCTTCTTGGTGGCATCTTTTTGTCAAAATGAATAACACTTCATTATTGCTTTCTTCTTGTTAATTAGTTATTATTCATTTTTAGACAATAACTCATTACACAACATGTTCAATAAAAGACTTATAATTATATGCTTCTTTCTTGTAGTATAATACTACATCATTCATCATTACACAGCCTTGGCTAATTACATTACTTTCCTATAATTACTTTCTAAAAATTGGGATTTACAAAAGACTACCCTTTAATTATACAAATTAGGGTTTTACGTCACTACATAAATACAACATATTTATATGACTAATCCTACTATAGTTACTAACTAGATTGCATTTGCATAATGGCATTCTCATAATCTGCATTGGCAAGACTAGCTATCACATCTCGACTGATAGTATGTCGAGTCTGCCCTGCCTCCACAGGATACTCAGCCACTTGCCTCTGATAATCCTCATGAGAACTCATATGTATATAGGACATCTTCCCAATCTTTTGCTTCTTAGCCTTTAGCTTTTGCCTAAGCTCGAAGGCCTCGTGTTTTAGCTCATAGACCTTATCCTTTGCTAAAACCTTCTCATTATACTCTTCCTTCCACAATGTCACCATGTCTTTCTTGTTTGCCAAGATTTCATGGATCTCCTCCTTCAATTCTTTCACCAACTGGATATTCTTATCCAACACCGTCATGAACAACGCCTTCATTGATTCCCCCGGAGTCATCTCTTCCGTATATACTATTGTAACAATCCAAGATTTTACTTGTAATTTAAAATTAAATATTTATTAAATTATTTGAATATTTTAATAAATATTTTATTGATATAGTTGTTGTTTGTAGATATTTGTGAATTAAATTTATTAGATAATACTCTAATCTAATTTAATAGTTAGAGAGTTGTTAAAGATTATATGAATTGCTATATTGTTGTTTTAATTTAATAATATAAGTGATATGTTAATTATAATGAGATTATAATTCTATGGTAATTGGTTAAGTGGAAAATTTAGTTAACATGTGGTAATTAGTTTATTTAACTAGGATTGGATTTGGAAATCTAAATCTAAATAAATAATATGGGACTATAAACTATAGTGTAAAGAATTTATTAAAATAAATTAAAGTAGTTTAAATGGATTTACCCAAACAAGACTTAAAGACATTAAGTCTTTATTTTAAAAGTGTTTTTGCCAAACGAAGCCTTATGGCTTTTGAATTTTAAATTTGAATAAAATAAATAAAATGAATAAAAATATAAATAATATATATTAATTTTTATAATTGATATGTAATTATTATAATAATAACTTTACGGCAGTTTCATATGTTGGGTGCGTCCCTGTAACGACCGAGAAATTCGGATCTAATGTAAAATAATTTTATTTAATTAAATAATGAATAAAATCATATTATTTGTTATTATTATGTGTTAGTAAGATGAATGTCGTTCTATAACCTAGAAACGTCTGAAAGCCTTAGTATTTTAACAACGTGAAGGAATTAAAGTGTTTGAATTTTCAAGACGAAAATAAAAGCTTCACAAGAAATTTTCCAAAAAATACTATTCATCGATTTTCGCTTGAGAATTATTTTTGAACTTCTGAGAAATACATAATGATAAATTATCGAGGTGAGATGGATTATGTAATAATAATTTGAGTATGAAAAACTTAGTTTTTCGCCTACGGACTTAAATTGAGAACGTTAAGGAAAATAAAGTGTTAAGAAGTTAAAGTAATGATCGCATGATATATATGTATTGTACAAGGTAATGAATATAAGTATGATACGAAGTATTATACAAGTATGTATGAATGATGGTATGTCGTATATGATGATTGACTATACGAGTTAGAGTACGACATTAATACGTAGAGAATACGTACTAAGGCTTTTAAGCCAAATGAATGGACTTGTAGGATTTGGTAAGAAGTTGTAAAGTTCAATTGGGATAATAATAAAGCCCAATGCTAATCAATGTTAAAGCCCAAATGTTTGTAATGTATAATCCAATGTGGATTAATACAAGCCCAAAGTGTAGGATAAGTTAATTAAACCTAAAACCCAAACTATTAATCCAATGGGTTAGGGTGACCCATGGGGCAACCCATGATCACATGGTTGAATGTGATGACCAAGTAATTAATGTAACGCTCCAGAAAATCGAGCAAATTGTAAAATAATTTTTTTGATTTAATAATGAATAAAATTATATTATATGTGATAATAAGATGAAGGTTATTCTATAACCTAACTATGTCGGAACGTCGTAGTAATTTGGCTACGTGATAGAATTAAAGTGTTTGAATTTTCAAGATAAAAATAAAAGCTTTTCGAGAAATTTTTCAAAAAACACTATTCATGCATTTCTGCTCGGGAATTATTTTTGAATTTCCGAGAAATACGTAACGATAGAATATCGAGGTGAGATAGAATATCTGATAATATTTCAGTTATGGCAAGCGCAGTTATTCGCCTACGGACTTAAAATCTAACGGTTAGGAAAAGTGATTTCCGAGAAGGAATTTAAATGCGTATAATGAATTAGGCAATGATCGTATAATACCTAGGTATTGTACGAGGTAATGAATACTAGTATGATACGAGGTATTATACGAATATGTATGAATGATGATATGTTGTACATGAAAAAATATACGAGTTAGAATACGAGATTAATACGTATATAATACGTTCTAAGGCTTTAATCCATATGTAATGGATTTGTAGGATTGAGTAGGAAATTGTAAAGTCTAATGAGAATTATGATAAGGCCCAAATGTAGGAATGGGTAAGTCCAATAAAGATTAATGAACAAGCCCAAGCATTTGCTTAATTGCAAGTCCAATGTATAAGTTAGGTTAATTAAACCTTAAGCCCAAACTATTAATCCAAAGGATTAGGAGGATCCATGGGGCAACATCACATGGGTGATCTTGGTGGCCAAGAAACAAGTATGATGAGCAAGTAGACTTAGGGGTTAAACAAAGGATAAGTTAAGTAAACTTAATGGTTGAGGAATGTGATAAGCAAGCAAATGATAAGTTAGGTGATTAACAAGTAAACTTAATGGCCAAGTATATGTGATGATCAAGTTAACTTAATTAGGAAGTAATGAATAGTAAGGAGGTGGGATTTATAAGACCCCAACTTTTTAATGAATAAAATTAAAATTCCTCTATTCATTTTCTTGAAATAAAAAGGTGTTAATTTGATATAATACTTTGATTATGGATGAAATGTTCAAATTTTACAAAATAAGCAAGTGGTTATAAAATATTCATTGTTATCGGGGAATATTCGTTTGGCCATGGAATATTCTTGTTATCGGGGAATATTCGTACGACTGCGCATCCATTTGTGGGCCCCATAACGAAAAACAGTCAGATGAAGAGAATGACAAGTTTTAGTTTTTATAAATAACGACGTAGTTGTTACCATTAATAATGTTGGAATACCATGTGGTTAAAATACAGTAATACGTGTGGTTGCACAGTAGCACACGGTATTGCACAATATTTTTGAATTATTTATTCTTACATAAGAAGACACTACTCAATAATTGTTACAGTAATTATTGTTCAATATTTTATTTTATTGATTCAATAATTCTTACGTTGATATTTTATATTATTGTTGTTTCAATAATTGTCACTGCACAGTACTTCCCATTATAAGATCAATAATTCATATTATTTGAATAATATTATTAGATAACATTATTAGCAATGTCTAAGGAAGTTCTATATAGGAAAGGGGTTTGATCACCTAATTGCGCGCCAATAAGGAGAAATCCTTATCGGAAAGCCCCATCTTTCCTAGGAACGATCTGGTTGTCATAATTGTGATTCTGCAATATTATTTATGAATAATTAATTATTGATTTATATGATAAGGAAATATTTATTTTATGTGGATATAATAGATGGATAGAGAAATGTTTATTTTGTGTGAATATAAATGAAAGAATTAATGCTGAGGTGTTTTAACAGTATTTTATCGGAATGGATGTATTAAAAATCATCCGTATGGGGATTTCGGTCATTTTTCGTTAAGAATTTGGAAAAAACTTGAATCTACAAAGTTGTAGAGAATTTAATTTCCTATGGAATAGACATAAAATTCGTATTTTTCTGATAAAAGGGCTATTTATTATGAATTATTGAAGTTTCAAAAATAAATGTTTTTATTAAAAAAATGGTGGGTCCCACTTTTGGTTGGTGAGAAATGTGCTGAAATTTTATTTCAAAAGTGGTAGGCGTGAATAATAACAGGTAAAGTCATCAGGTAGCAGGTTAGTCTGCTATGGCGTTCTAAGCATTTTCCTATAAATAGGGTGCTTAGTTAGAATTAAAAATCACACCAGAATTATAAGCTTTCTCTCTCTATATTATTGAGAGTATTTTGTGAGTATTTGGATACTTTGTGAGTTTTTATTCAGTGCAAGCTTCCTTCGACCTTATACTTGATATTTCAGTCGGAAGTACTATTCTTTTGAGGTAATGGATGTTAGTTTCTTCATAATGATGTTATTTTTTCAATATCATTATACCGAAATATTGGTATGTATTTTATTATGAAATTTCTATCTTTTTCATGTCGGGGTTACTATTCACGTATACGACACTATTCACATAAAAATAAAATTTTCTTTCTTGGTCCAAGTTATCTATTGTGGTTACTATCTTTGATTGTATCCATGTTTTGATCTTTATTCTTGAATTTTGCTCCCCAATTGATTATTATAAGGTATTTTTAACCTTGGATAAACTAAAGTACGAATCCCTAATCTTTGATCTTTTATCTTACTGGATTCGTTTTTTTTAAGATATTTTTCATCATCCTCAGTCCTAAATGATGATATTACTGAATATCTCTGGCCTTTAGTGCCAAGATGAATGATTAACTGATGAATATCTTTGACTCGTAGTGCAAAGATGAACAGGTGTTGAGATGAACATGACCAACTGGTGATACAAATGAATATCTTTGGCCTGTAGTGCAAAGATTAATATTTAATTCAAGATGTATATTGATTGATGTTACAGGGATAAAATATTCATGATGAACTTTTAAATTAATAGATGATAGTAGATTTCATTCTCTACTTAACTCATTTAAAGAATTGTTATTTTCGCTGCGAATATTGATCTAAAACTGGTTGTCCATTATATTTTATTTAATTTGTTGAAGGCTAACGATAATTTTTTGTTCATTATCTTAGTCATAATATTCTTTACTGGGCTAGTTAAGCTCACCCTTTTCCTTTTTGTTCAATTTTTCTTCTCACGAGGTGAAAATATAGCAGGAACTAGTAGGAGTATGGAGTGATGATTCTAGAAACTGGTTTTAGCGGTTCTCACTATTTTTGTAAAATAGTGTATCAATAATTGTAATGAGAACTTTTTTTGAGTTTGAATACTGTTTATTAGACAATATTTGTATTTAAACTCACAATATATATGTTGCCGTATTTTGCACGACAATTATTTTAATGAAGTTGTATTTTTTTTCTGTACCATATATTTGGTAACTCAGAATAGGTGATGTATACCTATTTTGGGTGCATCACAGTTAGTATCAGAGCTTAGGGATATGGTCTCTAGCGGAGATCGGGAAATAAAACTAGGAGGGGAAAGACGAGTTATCCTTCGCTAGTGTGTCATACCTAAGCTTATTTGGTTGGTCAGTCTGAGTATATGGTTAATAAGTGATATGTTAATTTGTTAATTAACCTTTGTTTTGTGACAGTATTTGAGAATGACAGCTGGAAATATTAACAATGGAGTGAATTAGACCATGGAGACACCTTTAATCACCACCCAGGGGAACGTGCAACAGGAAGGTAATATTCCTCCTATAAACAACACTACCAAACAAATGATGAATGATGGGATGTTTAGAAGCTTTTTGCAGTTCACGCAAAATCAGACGAGGGAGACTCGTGTACAAAATACGGGTGGAAATGATAGCAATGCGCGGCTTGTCACAGCCAAGCAGTTCAAAGAGTTGGGACCACCAGAATTTATGGGAAAGCCGGATCCGATCAAGGCGGAGATGTGGGTTAAACAAATTACCAAGATATTTGATGTCTTAGGATGCACGGAGGAACAGAATATTCCATTCACCACCTTTATATTCCGTGGTGAGGCAGACTACTGGTGGGAGTCTGTGAAGCGTACCCAGCTAGCCGCACTCAATATGTCTTGGGAAACATTTCAGAAACTGTTTAATGATAAGTACTTTCCTGAAAGTATTCGTCATATGAAGGAGGTAAAGTTTATTAGACTGGAACAAAATAACATGACGGTGTCCCAGTATGAGGCGAAGTTTGCAGAGTTATCCAGGTTTGCACCTCATTTGGTAGAGAATGAGGAACCAATGACGCGGATGTTTCTGAGAGGTCTAAAACCCGAGATTCGGCAATATCTTATCTCTCATAAATTTTCTTTATATTCAGATGTTGTAAACATGGCTCAATTATTAGAGAGAGATAATGAGTATATTCAACCAAGGGACCACAACCAGAGTCATACTGGTGGCAGCAGTCATCGGAGCAATGACAACCAGCGGGGAGGAAAACATACAGACAAAAGTGGTAAACACTCTGGTGGTAATCGTGGCCATGATAATAGAAGGAGCGAGTCGGGAGGAGATTTCAAAAAGTGAAGGTACAACAATGATTACGTGAAGACGTCAGCACCAACATCCACTGTTTCCAGGGGAGGAGTACGATCACCGGTCGTTTGTTATAAATGCGGGAAAGAAGGACACATCAGCCCAAACTGCCCACAACAATCCAAGGTGTATTATAACTGTGGAAAGGAAGGGCAAATAGCTAGAGATTGGCTTGTATCGAAACTAAGTCCAACGGGGATGGTGACTCCAAAGGCAGTCCCGGATAAGTAAAAGTAGGTGATTCCTGGAAGGGTGTTTGTCGTGACTGCCCAAAACGTGAGGAACCCGAACGAGGTGATCACGGGTAAACTAATCATAAACTCTTGCAAAGTTTATACTTTATTAGATACAGGTTCTACCTATTCTTTTATCTCTCCTGCTTGTGCTGAACGTTTGAACTTGACTCCGGAGAAATTATACCTTAACTTATCGGTTGAGACTCCGCTATGAGAAACTTTCATTACATCTACTGTTTATAAATCTTGCTTGATTCAAGTTGGAACCATCACATTACCTGCTGATCTTATTTCGTCAAAATACTTGCATTTGATGTGATTTTAGGGATTAACTGGTTAACCACTCATCATGCTAAAATTGATTGTTTTCGTAAGGTTATTAGTTTTCATATTCCTAGCCAACCTGCTATGCTAATTCAAACAACCAAACCACTAAAGTCAATCACTGTCATATCAAGCTATAAAGCTATTCGTTTATTGAAAAATTGATGTCAAGCTTTCTTAGAACATGTCACGGACTTGAACAAAAACACGTCAGATTTGAATAATATTTTTGTTGTTTGTGAATTTCCTGACGTACTTCCTAAAGAACTTCCCGGTTTATCCCAGAACGTGAAGCTAAATTCTTTAATGACCTTGAACCTGGTACAAAGCCTGGTACAAAGCCTATTTCTAAAACCCCATATCGAATGGCTCCTATTAAATTTCAGGAGTTAAAGGTCCAACTACAGGAGTTGTTGGACATCGGTTTTATTCGTCCTAGTGCATCTCCTTGGGGTGCTCCTGTTTTATTTGTAAAGAAGAAAGATAGGAGTATGCGATTTTGTATTGACTACCAGGAGTTGAACCATGTCACCATCAAGAATAGGTATTTGCTACCTCGCATTGATGACTTATTTGACTAGCTGCAAGGAGCATAATTCTTTTTAAAGATCGATCTTCGTTCTGGATATCATCAGCTGAAGATTAAAACTGAGGATATTTCGAAGACTGCCTTCAGAACTCGGTACGGGCATTATGAATTCTTAGTCATATCTTTTAGATTGACCAATGCTTCTGCTGCTTTCATGGATATGATGAACCGTGTGTTCAAAGAATATTTAGATCAGTTCGTTGTCGTCTTTATTGATGACATCCTCATCTATTCCAAAAGTCGTGAAGATCATGAGCACCATTTAAAGCTAGTATTGCAAAGGCTTCGTGACAACAAGCTATATGCCAAGCTGAAAAATTGTGAGTTCTGGATTGAGGAAGTAGCATTCCTTAGGCATGTGGTGTCAAAACATGGAGTATCTGTTGACCCAACGAAGATTGAAGCAATACAAAGTTGGGAGCAACCGAAGTCAGTGACCGAAGTACGTAGCTTTCTGGGCTTAGCTGGTTATTATCGGAGATTCTTTGAAGGATTTTCTAGAATCGCTACTCTGCTAACTCAGCTGACTCGGAAAGATATAAAATTTGTTTGGAGCGAGGAATGCGAGAATAGTTTTCAAGAGCTCAAGAGGAGACTCATTTTGGCACCTATTCTAACAATACAATCTGGTTCGGATGGATTTGTTATCTATAGCGATGCTTCGGGCAAAGGTTTAGGATGTGTTCTCATGCAACATAGGAAAGTCATAACCTATGTCTCGCGACAACTCAAAGAATTTGAGATGAATTATCCTACTCATGATTTGGAGTTGGCAGCAGTTGTTTTCGCGTTGAAGATCTGGAGACACTACCTGTATGAGGAGAAAGTGGAGATCTATACAGATCACAAAAGCCTCAAGTATTTCTTCACCCAAAAGGAACTCAACATGCGGTAACAACGTTGGCTCGAGTTGTTGAAAGATTACGACCATATAATCCAATATCATCTTGGAAAAGAAAACGTGGTAGCTGACGCATTGAGTAGAAGATCATATGCGGGTACGAGTACAATTTTGTTAACACAAAGGCCCATTTTGTATGGCTTGCAAAGGATGGAGATATAGGTAAAAGCTCCAAATACCCACGTGATGATATCAAACATACGAGTAGAACCGACTTTAATCGATAAAGTTAAAGCTGCTCATGTTATGGACCTAGAGCTGATGCATATGAAGAAGAAAGTGCAAGAAGGTGTTATTCTAGAAGCAAAAATCGATGAAGAAGGAATACTTCGAGTTAACTCCAGACTTTATGTTCCTAACGATTCTGACTTGAAGCATAGAATCATGATGGAGGCACACAACACACCATTTGCAATTCATCATGGGAGTACCAAAATGTATCATGATCTTCGACACACATTTTGGTGGAATAATATGAAGAGAGAGATTACGGAGTTTATCTTCAGGTGTTTAACTTGTCAACGTGTAAAGGAGGAGCATCAAGTGCCAAAGGGTCCATTACAACCACTTGAGATTCCAAAATGGAAGTGGAAACACATTACTATAGATTTCGTTATGGGTCTTCCCAAGGTTTCTCAAGGCATAGATGTGATTTGGGTCATTGTTGATAGATTAACCAAGTCTGCCCATTTCTTGCCTATACAGGAGACTTATTCCCTAGAACGTCTTGCAAGTATGTACGTGAATGAGGTTGTGAGATTTGATGGCATGCCAGTATCCATAGTTTCGGATCGTGACTCAAGATTCACTTCATAATTTTGGGTTAGCTTGTAGAAAGCTATGGGCATGGATTTACGATTCAGTTCGGCATACCATCTTCAAACGGACGGACAATCAGAGATGACTATTAAAACTCTTGAAGATCTATTAAGACTCTGTGTCCTAGATTTCAAATGGAGTTTGGATAAGTACCTACCATTGGTAGAATTCTCCTACAACAACAGTTATCAGAAAAGTATAGGTGTGGCTCCATTTGAAGCATTGTATGGACGAAAGTGTTGCTCTCCAGTATGTTGGGATGAGGTGGGAGAAGAAATATTGTTGGGACCAGAATTGGCACACATAACTACAGAAAAGATCCAAATGATTCGACAACGTATACAAACGGCACAAGATCGACAAAAGAGTTATGCAGATCTTCATCGAAAGAATGTCGAATTTAATATTGGGGATCATGTATTGTTATGTATTGCTCCATGGAAGGGAGTTACAAGATTTGGGAAGAGAGGAAAGCTCAATCCAAGATTTGTTGGTCCATTTGAGATTCTTGACCGAATAGGAAATGTGGCCTATAGACTCGCATTACCTCTAAGCATGTCTCATGTTTATAATGTTTTTCACATATCTATGCATCGTAAATATATGAAAGACTCAAACCACATTATTAAGTCAGAACCACACGAGATAGCCGAAGATTTAATGTACGAGGAGCTACCTATTAAGATCTCGAATAGGAAAGAGCATGTCCTACGCACCAAGGTTATACCACAAGTTAAGATTTTGTGGAGGAACCATGCTATTGAAGAAATGACCTGGGAGTTGGAATCAGAAATGAAAGCGAGGAATCCTCACCTTTTCGAAACAACAGGTACGTATGTAAATTTCTAGGACAAAATTTCACAAGGAGTGGAGGTTGTAAGTCCTCAACTTTTTAATGAATAAAATTGAATTTCCTCTATTCATTATCTTGAAATAAAATGGTGTTAATTTGATATAATACTTTGATTATGGGTGAAATATGCAAATTTTACGAAATAAGCAAGTGGTTATAAAATATTCATTGTTATCGGGGAATATTCGTTTGGTCGTGAAATATTCTTGCTGTCGAGGAATATTCGTATGACGGCGCAACCATTTGTGGGGCCCATAACGGAAAACGGTCGGATGAAGAAAATGACAAGTTTTAGTTTTTATAAATAACGGTTTAGTTGTTACCGTTAATACTGTTGTAACACCTGTTGCTTAAAATATAGTAATACGCATGGTTGCACAGTAGCACACGGTATTGAATAGTATTTTTTAATTATTAATTCATACGTAAGAAGGCACTACTCAATAATTATTACAGTAATTACTGTTCAATATTTTATTTTATTGATTCAATAATTGCTACATTGATATTTTATATTATTATTGTTTTAATAATTGTCACTGCACAATATTTCCCATTATCAGATCAATAATTCATATTATTTGAACAATATTATTAGATAGCATTATTGGCAATGTCTAAGGAAGTTTTGTCTAGGAAAGAGGTTTGGTCACATAATTGCGCGCCAATAAGGAGAAATCCTTATCGAAAAGCCCCATCTTTCCTGGGAACGACCTGTTTGCCATAATTGTGATTCTGTAATATTATTTGTGAATAATTAATTATTGATTTATATGATAAGAAAATATTTATTTTATGTGGATATAATTGATGGATAGAGAAATATTTTTTTTTTCGTGGATATAAATAAAAGAATTAATGCTGAGGTGTTTTATCAGTATTTTATCAGAATAGATGTATTAAAAATCATTTGTATGTGGATTTCGGTCATTTTTTGTTTGAAATTTGGAAAAAACTTAAATCTACAAAGTTGTAGAGAATTTAATTTCCTATGGAATGGACATAAAATTCGTATTTTTCTGATAAAAAAGCAATTTATTATGAACTATTGAAGTTTCGAAAATAAATTTTTTTTATTAAAAAATTGGTGGGCCCCACTTTTAGTTGGTGAGAAATATGCTGAAATTTTATTTTAAAAGTGATGGGCGTGAATAGTAACAGGTAAAGCCATCAGGTAGCAGGTTAGTCTGCTATGGCGTTCTAAGCATTTTTCTATAAATAGGTTGGTTAGTTAGAATTAAAAATCACACCAGAATTATAAGCTTTCTCTCTCTTTATTATCGAGCGTATTTTGTGAATATTTAGAAACTTTGTGAGTTGCTATTCAGTGCAAGCTTCCTTCAGCCTTATACCTGATATTTCAACCAGAAGTACTGTTCTTTTGAGGTAAGGGGTGTTATTTTCTTCATAATGATGTTATTCTTTCAATATAATTATACCAAAATATTGGTATGGATTTTATTGTGGAATTTCTATCTTTTTCATGTCAGGGTTACTATTCACGTGTACGACACTATTCACGTATACGGCATTATTTACGAAGACGACACTATTCATAGAAAAATAAAATTTTCTTTCTTGGTCCAAGTTGTCTATTGTGGTTACTATCTTTGATTGTATCCATGTTTTGATCTTTATTCTTGAATTTTGCTCCACAATTGATTAGTATAAGGTATTTTTGAACTTGGATAAACTAAAGTACGAATCCCTAATCTTTGATCTTTTATCTCACTGGATTCGTTTTCTTTAAGATATTTTTCATCATCCACAGTCTTAAATGATGATATTACTGAATATCTTTGGCCTGTAATATAAAGATGAATGATTAACTGATGAATATCTTTGGCCGTTAGTACAAAGATGAACAGGTGTTGAGATGAACATGACCAACTGGTGATACAAATGAATATCTTTGGCCTGTAGTGCAAAGATGAATATTTGATTCAAGATGTATATTGATTGATGTTACAGGGATAAAATATTGATGATGGACTTTTAAATTCATAGATGATAGTAGATTTCTTTATCTACTTAACTCTTCTGATGAATTGTTATTTTCGCTGTGAATATTGATCTAAAACTGGTTGTCTATTATATTTTATCTGATTTGTTAAGGGCTAACGATAACTTGTTATTCATTATCTTAGTCATAATATTCTTTACTAGGCTAGTTGAGCTCAACATTTTCCTTTTTATTCAATTTTTCTTCTCAGGAGGTGAGAATATAGCAGAAAATAGTCGGGGTATGGAGTGATGGTTCTAGAAAGTGGTTTTAGCAGTCCTCACTAATTTTGTAAAATAGTGTATCAATAATTGTAATGAGAACTCCTTTTGAGTTTGAATACTGTCTATTAGATAATATTTGTATTTAAACTCACAGTATATGTGTTGTCGTATTTTGCACGACAATTGTTTTAATGAAGTTGTATTTGTTTCTGTACCATGTATTTGGCTACTCAGAATGGGTGATGTATACCTATTTTAGGTGCGCCACAAGATTGGTTTAATGTCTAAACTACCCTCACTTTGAGATTTCTATAAATAGAGGGAGAGCTAGCTCATTTGTTGATTGTTGTATTTAATCCAACATTTTAAGTGCTTATTGGCTTGAGAGAAAAAGCTAGAAAAGCAAGATTTCATTGTTCAAGAATCAAGAAGGAGATTAAAGCTTAGTCAAGTAACCTTCAAGGGTAATGTGACAACCCAATATTTTACATATAAATAAATCTGAAGTTTTGCATATAATTTTTTTTTTATTTTAAGGATGAGGATTTGTACAAGATATTGTGTATATGTATTTGTGTGATAAATAAAAATATATTTATTACATGAATATTTACAAATAATTTTTATTTTAGAATTATTGATTATTATAAAGTATATTCTTATAATAATTAATTTTATGGCAGAAAGGTTTTTATTAATTATTTTCCATGAAAATATAGTTATATATTATTTAAATAATATATGAAATGATTTTTAGAATTATTATAATAACTATTTATTTTATTATATGAATTTATGATAGAGTAATTAAGTTAATTATTTTTTTTCTTAATTAATAAAGTTATATATGAAGAATAAATAAGATATGGAATCCAAACCCTACTTTTTGATTTTGATCAAGACATGAGAATAATAATATAATATTAATTATATTTTAATTTTTCAGTGCTATAAATACGTACTGTATGTATGTGGACTGAAAATGGTTGGTCAATTATAGTGTATTATGTTAAACCCTAGTTTTACAGTACTAAACCCTAATTTGAAATCCAAATTAGAGTACAAGATTATTTTATAATTGTGTTATGTGAATTATGACCATTATTATGAATATTAACATTAATTGAAAAACTCTAATTATAAGAGACCCTAATTGTAGATTAAAATCGAAATTTGAAACTCAAATTAGAGTTCGAGATTGGTTGTAATCGTGATAAGGTGATTAATTTACAAGTATTAGAATTATAATTGTTAATTAGGAAAACCCTAATAAATTTTGAAAACCCTAATTAACTAGAAACCCAAAATAAAAATCCTAGAAAAGCAATTTTTGTTAACCTTAGGGTCAAACCCTAAGGGTTTACCAAGTTTACAATTAAGCCCTTAAATTCTCAAGCGAAAAGACCAAAATGCCCTTTGCATTATTTGAAGCTAGTTATAGGTTTTGACCTTAGGTTTAGTTGGTGAACCACTCCAACCACCGCACGTGCTTAAAATGCCAGCAACAAGTCACATATCTCAGCCATACATGCACCATACACTTCTATATATAGATTTGAGAGAGAGAAAATATCAAATGTTAGCTTATTTTTGCACGAACACTTAACCAATTCTCTCCTCTTCAGAACCTACGAAATTATAAGGCTTATTAGTCTCCAAAACCAGCCCCATGAAATTCACAAACAAATCAGAAAGCCTAAAATCAGAAATCATTCATAAAAGGTATAAACCTAATTTCAAAATCTGATCCCAGTTGCTATGTTAAAAGTTATGATTAAATGTTAAAATATGTTGTTTGTAGTGTATAATGATGATCTGGGTTGCTAGATGTTAGATCCATAACATCTAGAGACTCGAATTTGAAGTTTTCAAAAATCTGGAAATTTTGTTTTTGATGTCTGACAACCAAATGTCTAGCTTGTAGATCTATATCTATGTTTGGTTTTTGTGTTTTGAAGGTTGATACTTGTTGTATGTCATGTGATCTGTATTTTAGAACTTTTAGCTAGCTTAGATCGTGCACAAAATGAAAGTTATGTGCGGTCAAACCTGATTGACCGACCATGACATTCAATTTCTAGAAAACCCAGATCGTACCCAGAAGGCTCTGACAAGTTCTTTGTGGGCTCAGATCTGACTGTGTTATGATGATATGTAATGATCTTTGCATCTAAGTTATAGTCTATTGTTTGGACTACAATATTATAACACTAGATCACTAAAATCTTAAACAAGTAGATCAAAGTGGGCGGTCAAACTAAGCTGGACGTTCATGAAATGTATTTTTTGGGTAACCCAAAAAACTCATGATCATGACGTCTAATAGGGTTTGACCAATATTTATTTAGTAATTCTGTTGATCGTATACGGATTATATATAATGCATCTCTTCCTTGTTGTGTTGGGTACACACTGCAGTTTTTAAATCACAAAAACAACACAAGATTAGTAAGTTGTGGAAGCCCAAAAGTGGCTGATCAAACTGTTCTTCACTTTCTGGGTTACCTAGAAAATGAAGAACAACTATGACAGCTACTTTGAAGGCTTAGATCTCGTTAGTTTCATGCTTATTGGCCATGTTTGTTATTAGGTCTTGTAATGTTGAATTTGTACTACACGATCAGATCAACAACAGTCATAGAAACACAATACACATTTCATTATTAATGGTCAAAGTAGTTATCTCGAAGCTGGCTATGAATGTTCTTGAAGGCTTAAGAATACCATAGACTACGATGTCTGTCGCTAAAAGCCTATAGCGACAGTTTTATTAATTTTAATTAATTAAATTTTCAAAAATCATTTAAAAATAGAAATTTAATTCCGAAAATTACAAAAATTATTTTAAAAATTATTTTAAGTTATAAAAATTTAACTTTTAATAATTTGAAATATTTTTCATAAATATTACTATTTATTTAAATATTATTGGTAATTAATTTATTTATTAAATGCATTAAATAAATTAATTAAAAATGATTTTATTATATTAAAAAATTAATTTAAATGATAATAAGTTATTTAAAAATATTTTAAGTTATAAAATATAACTTTTAATATTTTAAAGTAAATTTAATTAATTATTTAATATTAATGATATTGGATTTATTTAACAATTAAATTAAATAAATTAATTAAAAAGGATTTTAATATTATAAAAATCATTTTAAATGAAAATAAATAGTTTAAAAATATTTGAAGTTATAAAATACAACTTTTAATATTTAAAGGATAATTTCATTAATAATTTAATATTAATGATTATTAATTTATTATTAATGATATTAAATTTATTTAATAATTATATTAAATAAATAGTTAAAAATGGTTTATTAATCATTTAAAAAGGATATAAATGAATTAAAAATATTATTAAGTTATACTTAATGACTTTTAATATTCTGATAAATAATACATTAATACCTTAATACTAATAGTAATTATTTAAAAATGATTTTAAATGTTTTAAAAATCATTTAAGGGTAATATTAATGCTTTAAAAATATTTTAAGTTATTATAAATAGCTTTAATATTTTGACAATAGTTTCATTAATAGTTTAATATTAATTAAATGTTAATGATAATGAAATTACTTAATATTTAAATCATTTAATAATAATTCCGGTATTTCAAACATTATGATACATTATAATAAATGTTTAAAAATTATTATAAGTCATTTAAAAATAATATGACTTATACTAAGTTACAGGTTAGAGTCTGAGACTCGATAATTACCCGATAAAGTTGTCAATACACCGACATATTTTCGAAATTGATCTGGACTTAGATAATTTGATTAGATATGTGTTTATTTGTGATTCAATGGTTGTTAAACTTATGTGCCAATGTGATTAGGTTATGTGCTGACTGCAAATAGCAGTACAATATGATATGATATGTTATTCTAATCAAACGAATGATCTATTTAATGATAGGGCTTGATATAAAATATAAATCTAAGTTGTGTAAGTAGCAAACAAGGCAAGTATCTAACCCTTTGCATTTACTTTATGCAAAGGACATGCGTAAGATAATATCTGAATTATTCATTTCAATTGTTCAAATATTTCAACCTTTGTATATACTTATGCAATGATTCTGTATAAGTAAGTTATTAAATTATAATCTGTTGTACAAGTTCCTTAATTCTGTTATTATAGATCAAGAAATATATTTTGTTCGTTAATTTCTAAACTTGATTATACAAGTGTCCTCACTTGGATAATCATTTTATTTTATCACAGGTTGATACATACTTATCGGTGTCCAGTATGTACAAGTTGAATTACAAGCCGTCTAACCTATTTGATCTGGCTAGACACTAACTTAAAATTGTTGTTGAACAAGATAATAACTTTATTGTTATCCAACTGAATTGTTTTGGTTCGGATTCTAGACTAGTTTAAACATCCCAATTATGGGAAACTTTTATGCACCTAAGGCGAAAATGCTGGACGAAAATATCGTCCTTTAATGTAGTATTGATTAATACAGGGCATAACGGGCTGATCACCCCCGTGTCCGTAAGTTATGACGGTTTACAGATGAAGTTCTGTGTAACCTTTTTGAAAATAGAAAATAATGTTCATTGTCTGTCAACTGATCCTCATTTATAGTCATTACGTAGTTTCAAAAAATTGAAATCGAAATGATATGTTGTTTATTACTGGTTCAGCTTACTTCACAACTGTTGATTCATTGTAGAAGTATCGTTCAAAGAAAACATTTAATTCGTTCAGCTAACTATTATTGTTTCCATTACTTGTTGGGCACTCAAATGCTCATCCTTGCTTAATTTAAATGTTTTCAGCTAAGTGTGATCAACTTGAAGGCTCTGCCATGAACAAAGGGAAAGGGAAGGTCGTTGAATGAATGATAATACTATCTTTTGTAATAACTAGACTTTATTAGGATAATGATGATATATATTAAATATCATGTAGTGTAATGAATGTTTAAAGGTTTCGTACTTGGGATTGAAAACTCTGATAATATGTAAATTAATTTTGATAATCTATATTATTGTTATTATTATTAGTAATATTTTGCTCATAGAAATGGTATCGTGAAGCACCGAGTTCGGGTTTCAAGTACCCAGATTTGGGGGCGTCACAGGTTGGTATCAGAGCTATAGGGTTAGAAACCTTAAGTGGGATATACCTTAGGCTATAACCTTAGAACAGAGAGAAACGTTGAAAATATAAATAACTCATATAGAGTTTAAAAAGAGGTGAATTGAATAAATTCATCGTCAAACAAAATAAAAATTAACCCATATAAGACTATTGTTTGTTATGTGTATTTGTTATATGCTAATCAGGATAATTAATATGTGTAGATGTCAAGTAATATCAAAGTCAATAGCTGAAATAAAGGCTCAAAGTGAAGGCAACCTCGATGAGGTGGTGATTGTGGAAAACGTAATACCAGATCCGAAAATGGTGGAATTAACAGATAGTGATTCGGACACTAAAGATGGAGCTGATCAAGCATCAACCGAAGTACAGAAAATACGGGACCAGGTTTCCTCTTTGGAAATGTTGTTGGAAATAGAAAAACTACTAAATAGCCAACTGCGAAAAGCATTAATAGAGAAAATGGAAGAACAAGATAAGTTTAAAATCCAAATTGACCAAATTGGAGCTAAAAGCAACAAAGCATGTGCAGCTCCGAGAAAGAAAGGGAAAATAAAGATGAAAGACCGTGATATAAGAAATTCTGATAACAACCAAAGAAAAATTAATCGAATAGAAAAATGTGCAAATTGTGACAAGAAATATGAAGGTGTATGCATGAAAGGGGAATATGTTTGCTACAATTGCGGACAGAAGGGACATTTCTCTCCTCATTGTCCCAATCCAACGCAATGTGTCTGTTTTAATTGTGGAATAGGAGGTCATCAGGCAAAAAGTTGTCCAAGGTCAAGAAAAAGGTGTAGTGAATAGGTAGTATAGGTTCTGTGGTGTAGGTGTATTTAATGTAATATTTGTGATATGTATGTCTGTGTAATGTAATATTCTCAACTTTTGTATAAGTCAAGGCTATAAATCCCAACTTTTGTGATCACAAAGGGATAGTAGTATGGGCTATGTTATGTTAATTACTACAACTTAATGAAAATGAACTTATGTTTGAGTAATGAATCAAGTTTAATATATTAAACTTATGAGATAAGATTTAGAATGTAAGTTAAATTATGTTTTATTTAATCAGATAATGCCGCCAAGGAGTCAAACTAGAAATCGAAGGGCAGAAGAATCTGTCAACGACGCTAGGGGACAACAACCAGATCCAATGCAGCACTTTGCAAACATGGTAGCTCAGGCTATGCAACAAAGAATACCCGTCGCAGGGACCCAGCCAGACAACCGCTTGGCAAACTTCAAGGATTTCAAAGCTGCAGGACCGCCGAATTTAGAGGTACAATTGACCCTATGGAAGCCCAAACTTGGGTTAAAGAGATCGAAAAGGCATTCATAATAGCTAGGGTTGCCAAGGGGCAAAAGACTGGTTTTTCCACCTACATGATGAAGGGTGAAGCAAATTTTTGGTGGGAAGCGAACCAGGCGAGGGCTGGAGAAGATGTAGTTACTTGGGAAAGATTTTAAACACTTTTTTTCGAAAAGTATTTTTCATCTAGTATGCAGGCTAGGATGGAGGTAAAATTTCTGAATTAAAATAGGAAAATATGACGGTGTTAGAATACGCCGCTAAGTTTATTGAGTTGGCTAGGTTTGCTCCGCATCAAGTTAATACGGAGGCTATGAAAGCCAGAAAGTTTGAGTTGGGATTAAAACCCTAGCTCTACAATAAGGTGACAGTGTTACAAATCCTTACATTTGCAGCACTCATGGAGAAAGCTATTATTGCTGAGGAGGGGAGTGAGGCCATGAGCCTCTACAACAAGGAAAGAAGGAACAAGGGTAAGGTTGAGGGAGCTGGGAAGGTAGGAACAAACAGTGGTAATAGGAATGAAAAGAGAAAGGGAAATAACTTTAGGGGTATGCAGGTGAAGTAGGAAGGTACAAAGAAGAAGCAGGTGGTACAATGTGGAAACTGTGGAAAGAACCATTTGGGAGAATGTCTGAAAGGTAAATTTACATGTTTTAAGTGTGGGTAGGAGGGTCATATCTCTTCTAACTGTCCCAATCCTAGAACTATTAGTGGGTGTTTTTTGTGCGGATCAAAGGAGCATAAGGTGAAGGACTGTCCGAAAAGGAGGACGGAGGCAGAAAGCGTGAACATGGGGAAAAGCAGCGGAACTTTGGCGATCACAGGACCAACATCATCTAGCAAGCCAACAAAATCTACTGCAAGGGTCTTCAACATGACAGTCCAGGATACGGCGGCAGCTGGCAATGGAACTCCAGGTATTATTCGTTTAACATTTATTTTATTATACATGATTTTCATATATATAGTAAAGTATTTTATAAAGAAAATTTTGGAGGAATTTGAGTTCTTTTAGAAATCAAATTTCCGTTTAATCAGAAAGACAAGCTTTATGTGAATAGTTAAAGATCGGTTCGATCACAGTTGATCGAGATCTACTTGCAATGATTGTGTATGATATACCTCTGTATGTATAGGTTTTTAAACGGTGATTCCGGGGACGGAATCTTTATAAGGGAGGGTGACTGTGACAACCCAATATTTTCTATATAAATAAATCTGAAATTTTGCATATAATTTTTTTTTATTTTAAGGATGAGGTTTTGTACAAGATATTGTGTATATGTATTTATGTGATAAATAAAAATATATTAATTACATGAATAATTATAAATAATTTTTATTTTAGAATTATTGATTATTATAAAGTATATTCTTATAATAATTAATTTTATGGTAGAAAGGTTTTTATAAATTATTTTCCATGAAAATATAGTTATATATTATTTAAATAATATATGAAATGATTTTTAGAATTATTATAATAACTATTTATTTTATTATATGAATTTATGATAGAGTAATTAAGTTAATTATTTTTTTTCTTAATTAATAAAGTTATATATGAAGAATAAATTAGATATGGAATCCAAACCCTACTTTTGGATTTTGATCAAGACACGAGAATAATAATATAATATTAATTATATTTTGATTTTTCAGTGCTATAAATACGTACTATATGTATGTGGACTGAAAATGGTTGGTTAATTATAGTGTATTATGTCAAACCCTGGTTTTATTGTACTAAACCCTAATCTGAAATCCAAATTAGAGTACAAGATTGTTTTATAATTGTGTTTTGTGAATTATGACCATTATTATGAATATTAACATTAATTGAAAAAACTCTAATTATAAGAGATCCTAATTGTAGATTAAAATCCAAATTTGAAATTCAAATTAGAGTTCGAGATTGGTTGTAATCGTGATAAGGTGATTAATTTACAAGTATTAGAATTATAATTGTTAATTAGGAAAACCCTAATAAATTTTGGAAACTGTAATTAACTAGAAACCCTAATTCTTAAATTAGTAACCCTAATTTGCTAGTAACCCTAATTTGTTAATTGTAAGCTAAATACTAATTAGTGGACACTAACACACTAATGTTCATGTATAGTGTAATTAGATAATTAATAATAATTAGGAAACCCTAATTTTCAAAAATTAGAAAGTTATTTTTTGTAATTTTTATTTTAAACCCAAAATAAAAATCCTAGAAAAGCAATTTTTGTTAACCTTACGGTCAAACCCTAAGTGTTTACCAAGTTTACAAATAAGCCCTTAAATTCTCAAGCGAAAAGACCAAAATGCCCTTTACATTATTTGAAACTAGTTATAGGTTTTGACCTTAGGTTTAGTTGATGAACCACTCCAACCACCCCATGTGCTTAAAATGCCAGCAACAAGTCACATATCTCAGCCATACATGCACCATACACTTCTATATATAGATTTGAGAGAGAGAAAATATCAAATGTTAGCTTATTTTTGCACGAACACTTAACCAATTCTCTCCTCTTCAGAACCTACGAAATTATAAGGCTTATTAGTCTCCAAAACCAGCCCCATGAAATTCACAAACAAATCAGAAAGCCTAAAATCAGAAATCATTCATAAAAGGTATAAACCTAATTTCAAAATCTGATCCCAGTTGCTATGTTAAAAGTTATGATTAAATGTTAAAATATGTTGTTTGTAGTGTATAATGATGATCTGGGTTGCTAGATGTTAGATCCATAACATCTAGAGACTCGAATTTGAAGTTTTCAAAAATCTAAAAATTTTGTTTTTGATGTCTGACAACCAAATGTCAGGCCTTGTAGATCTATTTCTATGTTTGGTTTTTGTGGTTTGAAGGTTGATACTTGTTGTATGTCATATGATCTGTATTCCAGAACTTTTAGTTAGCTCAGATCGTGCACAAAATGAAAGTTATGTGCGGTCAAACCTCATTGACCGACCATGACTTTCAATTTCTGGAAAACCCAGATCGTACCCAGAAGGCTCTGACAAGTTCTTCGTGGGCTTAGATCTGACTGTGTTATGATGATATGTAATGATCTTTGGATCTAAGTTATAGTCTGTTGTTTGGACTACAATATTATAACACTAGGTCACTAAAACCTTAAACAAGTAGATCGAAGTGGGCGGTCAAACTAAGCCGGACGTTCATGAAATGCATTTTCTGGATAACCCAGAAAACACATGATCATGACGTCTGACAGGGTTTGACCAATATTTATTTACTAATACTGTTGATCGTATGTGGATTATATGTGTCACCTCCAAATTCGGGTACTTCAATTACACGGGATTTGGTGTTTACTATACAAATATCATCTATCTATCTACCCATAATAAATGCAAACCATGCGATAGATTGAAATAAAAATCTTCCCCTTATAGGGTTACAACATCTGAATCATAAACATAATCCCAAGTTGAACTAACCTTAAACATCTGTGCGAAAATATAAACAATAAGTCTTAAACAACATCATTAACTCAAGTCTAACATAAATACATCATCAAATAAAATAATAAGTCTTCAACACTTGCTAACTTTGCCCTTGTCTTTACTAGTGGAAGGTTCGTTGGTTCTTTCGTTCTTAACTGCAATGTTATTGTAACGCAAGAGTGAGCATGATTGCCCACAAGTATAAAAATGAAATAACAATATAATAACATGCAAGTGAATCAAAGACATCTGAAATAAAAGCTCAACTTTTGAATCAAGAATGAATAACAAGAATCAAAAGATTTCTGAGGGTCATAAGACCTTGAACTATGTCCTAGGTTATCAAGGGTTATACTTGAAACCTTTAACAGTCATAAGACTATGGACATTTCTTCTCGTACTTAGGGGGATCAGCCCTTAGTACCATACTATGCACAATATCTTAACGCTAATGCATAAGTAAATCCATTTGCAGGGTTGTTCATCTCACTTTGACATTCGAGTCCGCACCAAAGGAAGTTTGGTTTGGATAATTCAATAAGGGTTCTGAAATTTAGAACGTTCATCAACTAAGGACTAGTTGAATCAATAAAGTTCACTAGCCTAATAAGGTTCAACAATAATGATATTCAATTTGAATAATAATCTCAAGAAGTATACAATAGGACAATTATTGTATAACTGAATCATGCTTTGAAAAAAATAATATAACATTTGAACTTGAATAATAGTAATGATAATTTACTCGAGGTAAATAATAATCATGAACAATAATGACAAGTAAGGTTAGGAAACTTGCCTCGTGCATAGGCTAAACGATTACTACTTCTGTTCACCACAAATCCTACACACATATCTTATGTATTCACAACATTCATTAGTTACATTTTCACTTAATATAAACTCCACTTTATTTAACAAATCATTACCCTTCTAATTTAATTACTTAATTAAATTAGAATATTTTCATTCTCTTACTATTATTACACTCGAATAAATTATTTCATAATAATTTTCATCGAATATTTATTTTATTCCATAAATATCTCAATTAAAATATTTACTTTATTTTATAAATATTTTAATAATAATTTTCATCGAATATTTATTTTATACCATAATATCTCAATTAAAATATGTAATTTATTTTATAAATATTTTAATAATAATTTTCATCGAATATTTATTTATTTATTTTTATTTTTTTTATTTTTTTGACCGCCGATGCGGGGTAATTTAGTTTGGTAACACCCGCCGGGGGTGGGGTTACCCAGGCTCATTTTCTGCAGTTTCTGCAGTTCTGCAGTTTGAGAACATAACAAGGCCAAATTAGGCCAAAAATTAATCACACGTAAGATTATACATGTATATGGCCATAACTTCCAATTAGTAAATTTATACGAATTTAGACTTACTCAATCATTGTAATACATATATAATCATTACTTAACCCATCTAGCATGATTTTTAACAAGTTACAACACATAATTTGCAAAATCAACACATTTACTTTCACTGTTCTTGATATTCTTGAAGGTTTTGAACATAAAACATGAAAATTGTCACTACGGATTCGTTATAACACCGAATTCGTTTATTTAAACTTTGGCCTCTTCGTATCAACATGCATAATAATATACGAGTGTAAAATTTAGGGATAACATACGATCAATACATGAAATATCACGTATAAGGCCGTATGGCCAAAACCCAAACTCTGTAAATTTTTGAAATAACAAGTCATCATTTACTGAAACTTATGATATGTAATCATATAAAATATATGTAACGACCCCAAAATAGGTCTATTCCATCCAACCTATTCTGAGTCGCCAAATACATGGTACAGAAAATAACTACAACTTTATTACAACAATTGTCGTGCAAAATACAACAACATATATGCTGTGAGTTTGGGTACAAATGTATACCAAATGTGACTCATGTCCCAACCGTGGACAGCACCTCACAATGACACTTACATAAAGGTATAGTCAAAAACTGTTTTAGAAATTAGAATCTTTGGGAAGTCCTCAAGGAAACCTTCGTACAAGGGAGGCCATGCGTCTAGGTTATGATAGATATCATATAGTCACAGAATTATCCTTGGTTGACCCAATAGACCCCAAAGAAAAATGAGAAGATTACTATCATATTCTTCCCAATGGTGAGTCTTCTCTTGACTTATCATTATCTCCACTGTCTCTAATTGAGAATTATACTTTTATCCAAAAATTCCAAAATTCACAGAGTATACTGATATTATATTGATATACTTCCAATAAAAATTTCATCAATTTTGGAGTTAACCACAAGGAGTTATAAGTGGTTACTTTTAAAATAGTCTTTTCTCATAAAATTCATAACTCTTAATCTATAAATCCAAAAATAACTATTTTTGGACACAATCAATAAAACTCATCAAAATATCATTTTAAATTTTTTCAGAATTTTCTGAAGGTCAGAAGAATTATGAACTGAAAAACATAATAACCCTTAAAATCCCTTACTATCCATTACCTCAAAATTACAGTATTTCTGACTGGAATGCAAAGCCGAAGGAAACTTGCACTGAATAGCAATTCTCAAAGTATCTAAATACTCACAAAATATGCTTCATAATATAGAGAGAAAAAAAGAGAAAGCTTATATTTCTGGAGTGATTTTCAATTCTAACTTAGCCCTCTATTTATAGAAAAATATTAGCACGCCGAAGCAGACTTAACATGCAACCTGATGGCTTTACCTGCTACTATTCCCACCCACCACATTTGAATAAAAATCTCAGCACATTTTTTCCCCAACCAAGAGTGGGGCCCACCAATTCTAGAATTGTTTGCCAAAATGATTAACTCCGAAAATTCAACAATTTCTGAACCAGTCATCTCGTAAAATTCATAACAAATCATACGTTCATTTTTAACGGTTCAAATTTTTTGGACATATACTCAACTTATAAATGTATAACATATCCAAAAATCACAACGATCCAAAGGTCGGATTAAAAATTATAACTCACGCAAAATATTTCAAAAACCCTAATTTGATTTTCAATACCTCTGTTCCGACAAAAATACAGATAAAACACCTCAACATTAACTCCTTCATTTATAACCACATAAATAACTCCATCATTTATATCCACTTCCAATAAATATTTCCTTATCATATAAATCAATAATTAATTATTCACAAATAATATTATATAATCACAATTATGACAACCAGGCCGTTCCCAGGAAAGAGGGGGCTTTTCAATAAGGATTTCTCCTTACTGGCGCGTAATTAGATGACCAAACTTCTCCTTAGACAGAACTTTCTAGACATTGCCAATAATGCTATCTAATAATATTTTTCAAATAATATGAATTATTGATCTGATAATGGAAAATATTGTGCAGCAACAATTATTGAAACAACAATAATATAAAATATCAACGTAGCAATTATTGAATCAATAAAATAAAATATTGAACAGTAATTACTGTAACAATTATTGAGTAGTGTCTTCTCACGTAAGAATCAATAATTAAAAAACTATTGTGCAATACTGTGTGCTACTGTGTAACTACACGTATTACTGTATTTTAACCACCAGGTATTCTAACAATGTTAACGGTAACAACTACGCCGTTATTTATAAAAACTCAAATTTGTCGTTTTCTTCATTCAACAGTTATTCTGTTATGGGGCCCACAAATGACTGAATCGTCGTACGAATATTCCCCGATAGAAAGAATATTCCACGACTAAACAAATATTCCCCGATAACAATGAATATTTTATAACCACTTGCGTATTTTGAAAAAAAAAATCATATATCACCCTTAACTCTAACTTTTATCAATTTAACCATTTACTGAATAGTAATTATAAGAAAAATTGAATACTTTTATTTTATAAAATTCGGGGTCTTACAATCTGCCATCCTTATGAAATTTCGTCCCCGAAATTTACGTACCTGGTATTTCGAAAAGTTGAGAATACATTGCTTTCATTTCAGATTCTATCTCACATGTCATCTTGACTTCTCCATTGCTCATCTCTTGTATTTCAGATATCATTCTAGAATACAGCATCAAAACAAAGGTTAATTGACATATCACAATTTGTCAACTTAAGTAAGAAAATTCAGCTTAGGTAGGACACACACTAGCGAAGGATATTACTCATCTCTCCCCTCCTAGTTATATTCCCTGATCTCCGCTAGAGATCATATCCCTAAGCTCTGATACCAAAATGTAACGACCCCAAAATAGGTCCATTCCATCTAACCTATTCTGAGTCGCCAAATACATGGTACAGAAAATAACTACAACTTTATTACCACAATTGTCGTGCAAAATACAACAACATATATGCTGTGAGTTTGGATACAAATATATACCAAATGTGACTCATGTTCCAACCGTGGACAACACCTCACAATGACACCTTACATAAAGGTATAGTCAAAAACTGTTTTAGAAATTAGAATCTTTGGGAAGTGCTCAAGGAAACCTTCGTACATGGGAGGCCATACGTCTAGGTTATGATAGATATCATATGGCCACAGAATTATCCTTGGTTGACCCAATAGACCCAAAAAAAAGAGAAGATTACTATCATATTCTTCCCAATGGTGAGTCTTCTATTGACTTATCATTATCTCCACTGTCTCTAATTGAGAATTATACTTTTATCCAAAAATTCCAAAATTCACAGAGTATACTGATATTATATGGATATACTTCCAATAAAAATTTCATCAATTTTAGAGTTAACCACAAGGAGTTATAAGTGGTTACTTTTAAAATAGTTTTTTCTCATAAAATTCATAACTCTTAATCTATACATCCAAAAATCACTATTTTTGGACACAATCAATAAAACTCATCAAAATATCATTTAAAATTTATCCAGAATTTTCTGAAGGTCAGAAGAATTATGAACTGAAAAATATAATAACCATTAAAATACTTTACCTCAAAAGTGCAGTATTTCTGACTGGAATGTAAAGCCGAAGGAAACTTGCACTGAATAGTAACTCTCAAAGCATCTAAATACTCACAAAATATGCTTCATAATATAGAGAGAGAAAGAGAGAAAGCTTATGTTTCTGGAGTGATTTTCAATTCTAACTTAGCCCTCTATTAATAGAAAAATGTTAGCACGCCGAAGCAGACTTAACCTGCAACCTGATGGCTTTACCTGTTGCTATTCCCACCCACCACATTTGAATAAAAATCTCAGCACATTTCTTCACCAACCAAGAGTGGGGCCCACCAATTCTAGAATTTTCCCCCAAAATGATTTACACCGAAAATTCAACAATTTCTGAACCAGTCATCTCGTAAAATTCATAACAAATCACACGTTCATTTATAACGGTTCAAAATTTGTGGACATATACATATACTCAACTTATAAATGTATAACATATCCAAAAATCACAATGATCCAACGGTCGGATTAAAAATTATAACTCACGCAAAATATCTCAAAAATCCTAATTTGATTTTCAATACCTCCGTTCTGACAAAAATACTGATAAAACACCTCAACATTAACTCTTTCATTTATAACCACATAAATAACTCCATCATTTATATCCACATCCAATAAATATTTCTTTATCATATAAATCAATAATTAATTATTCACAAATAATATTATAGAATCACAATTATGACAGCCAGGCCGTTCCCAAGGAAAGAGGGGGCTTTCCAATAAGGATTTCTCCTTACCGGTGCGCAATTAGATGACTAAACCTCTCCTTAGACAGAACTTTCTAGACATTGCCAATAATGCTATCTAATAATATTATTCAAATAATATGAATTATTGATCTGATAATGGAAAATACTGTGCAGCAACAATTACTGAAACAACAATAATATAAAATATCAACGTAGCAATTATTGAATCAATAAAATAAAATATTGACCAGTAATTACTGTAACAATTATTGAGTAGTGTCTTCTCACGTAAGAATCAGTAATTGAAAAAATCATGTGCAATACCGTGTGCTACTGTGTAACTACGCGTATTACTGTATTTTAACCACCAGGTATTCCAACAGTGTTAACGGTAACAACTACGCCGTTATTTATAAAAACTCAAATTTGTCATTTTCTTCATTCGACAGTTATTCTGTTATGGGGCCCACAAATGGCTGCATCGTCGTACGAATATTCCCCGACAGAACGAATATTCCATGACTAAACGAATATTCCCCGACAACAATGAATATTTTATAACCACTTGCGTATTTTGAAAAAAAAATTCATATATCACCCTTAACTTTAACTTTTATCAATTTAACCATTTACTGAATAGTAATTATAACAAAAATTGAATACTTTTATTTCATAAAATTTGGGGTCTTACAATATATATAAAACATGTTATGCTACTCGAATTATTACATATATTCCTAACTCAATTTCCCAATTTACAGAAATTCCACAGAACTTGATTGAAAGCCATTTTCATAAAAAACTAAATGACGTAAAAGTAGAATTTGGGTCGGAGAGAATTACTCACAGATTAGTGTAGATAGGAGGGATTAAACTTTCTCAATCAATCAAACAACTCACAATTCTCTCTCTCTGTCATAATTCTATAGACTTAGCAATAATGGAATGAATGAAGAAGAAGACGTCGCATATAATAATTAAACTGACGTAGTTGTGGTCAGTTAACCAATTCGTGGTTAACTGCCCTCAACCACTACTAAGGACTTGTTTGGCTATTCAATATAATTTATTCTCATTTAATTTGATAAACTTCTTATACTATAGTTTAATTAATGACATATTCCTTATAAAATAACTCTAATATTTTATTTAATATATCTTAAATAAAATATAATAATTTCTCATAAATCCACATAGTCACATAAATAATTTTCTCATTAATAAATAATGTCAAATTATTAACTCTCTAATTAATAATTAAATTAATTAAATAATATCATGCTTAATTAAATATTTCTTTTAATACAATAAGCTCACATAATTACATATTTGAATAATAATTATTCTCTACATTAATTTAATAAATGTAACACATATAATTAAATTAATCTACAACAATTACATCAATTAATTATTTAATCTAATAATTAAATCATCAAAAAATATTTATTTAATTCAATAAATATTAAAAATTAATTTACAAAATCTCGTTCGTCACATCTTTTCCTCCTTAAATGGATTCTGTCCCCAGAATCACGACTCAAAAAGTTCGACCCGTTACATTCTTCCCCCCTTACAAAGATTCTGTCCCTAGAATCGCTTACACATAATTAAGTAAATAATTGAGGGTAATTCTTCATCATATTCTCTTCGAGTTCCCACGTAGCTTCTTTAGCGTTGTGGTTCCTCCAAATTACCTTAACAGAAGGTATAACTTTATTTTTGAGAACTTGTTATTTTCGGTCGACAATTTGGACAAGAATTTCTTTGTAAGATAAGTCTTTCTCAAAATACAGGGGTTCGTATTCAATTACATGCTTGTAATCGGCCTTGTAGGGTCGTAACACAGACACATGGAAGACGTTGTGGACATTCTCGAGTGATGGAGGTAAGGCTACCTCATATGAGACTTCACCGATTCTTCTCAGTACATCAAAAGGTCCAATGAATCTTGGGCTCAATTTCCCTTTCTTTCTGAATCTGATCTTTCCTTTCCAGGGAGAGACCTTCAAGAAAACATAACTACCTGATTCAAACTCTATATTTTTACGATGTGGGTCAGCGTATTTCTTCTGTCGATCTTGAGCCGCTACCAGTCGTGCTCGGATCACTTTGACTATTTCTGCTGTCTGTTGTACTAATTCTGGCCCTAGCAATTGTCTCTCACCAACTTCATCCCAGTAAAGCGGAGTTCTGCACTTTCTGTCGTATAATGCTTCGTAAGGCGGCATGCCAATACTAGCGTGGTAACTGTTATTGTAGCCGAACTCTATTAATGGTAGGTGATCATCCCAATTTCCTTTGAAGTCCATCACATAGGCTCTTAGCATATCTTCTAACGTTTGAATTATTCTCTCGCTCTGTCCGTCTATTTGAGGATGGTATGTTGTACTCATTCGCAATTGCGTACCCATGCATTCCTGAAGACGTTTCCAGAAATTTGATGTGAAACGCGGATCTCTATCGGAAACAATTGACACCGGCACTCCGTGCCTCAAAACAATCGCTTTTACGTATAACCTCGCCAATTGATCTAAATTGAATCTGATTTTGATTGGAAGAAAGTGTGCAAATTTCGTTAGTCGGTCAACGATAACCCATACTGCGTCGTAGCCTTTCTGAGTCGTCGGAAGGCCAACCACGAAATCCATTGTAATATGTTCCCATTTCCATTCTGGGATTTCCAATGGTTGAAGCAATCCACTAGGTCTCTGATGTTCTGCTTTTACTTTCTGACAGGTCAGACACTTGGCAACACATTCTGCTACATCGCGTTTCAAATTCAGCCACCAGAAATGTTGTCGAAGATCTTGATACATCTTTGTACTACCAGGGTGAATCGAATATCTTGAACTATGAGCCTCGCTCAGAATTTCTTCCTTAATTTTTTGTACTGGCGGAACCCAGATTCTACTTTCAAATCTTAATATTCCTTCCTTATCCATCTTAAATCTTGGTTTAGTTCCTTCAGATATCTTCTTTGTCACCTTTCTGCATTCATCATCTTGAAGCTGAGCCTCCTTTACACTATCCAGTAGAGTTGTACTAGTTTGCATCTAAAATAGCTTCTCATCAATATCCATTAGATACTTCACTTCCAATTTCAGTTTCTCCATTTCCACAATTAGCTCCTCCTGAGCAGTTAACATCATCAATTTCTCACGACCCTTTCTACTTAAGGTGTCGGCAACTACATTTGCCTTACTCGGATGGTATAAAATCTCACAGTCGTAATCCTTGATTAATTCAAACCATCTTCTTTGACGCATATTTAAGTCCTTCTGTATGAAAATATATTTCAGACTCTTGTGGTCTGTATATATTTCACACTTCTCCCCGTAAAGATAGTGCCTCCAAATTTTTAAAGCAAAAATAACTGCAGCTAACTCCAAATCATGGGTCGGGTATCCCTTCTTGTAATCCTTCAACTGTCGTGATGCATATGCGACGACTTTACCGTTTTGCATTAGCACACAGCCAAGTCCTTTATGCGACATATCACTAAAAACAACAAAATTTCTTGTATCATCTGGAAGAGATAACACAGGCGCCGTGCTCAACCTCTTCTTCAATTCTTGAAAACTTTCCTCACACTTCTTTATCCACACAATATTCACAGCTTTACGAGTTAAATTCATGAGCGGAGTTGCGATCTTGGAAAAGTCTTGAATGAATCTTCTATAATATCCTGCCAATTCAAGAAAACTTCTTACTTCTGACGGCGTTCTCGGCTGATTCCAGTTAATCACGACTTTTACTTTAGATGGATCTACCGAAATTCTGTTTTTATCGATCACGTGCCCAAGAAATTGCACTCGTTCAATCCAAAATTCACATTTCGAAAACTTGGCATACAACTTTTCCCTTCTCAATACTTCCAATGTTAATCTCAAATGCTCTTCGTGTTCTTCTTTGGTTTTTGAATATACCAAAATGTCGTCTATAAATACCACTACGAACTTGTTCAAAAACGTCTTGAACACACCATTCATTAGTCCCATAAATGCTGCAGGAGCATTCGTAGTGACCATATCGCGTTCTGAACGCTGTCTTCGGTACATCCTCTGGCCTCACCTTCAGTTGATCATAACCGTTTCTCAAGTCTATCTTGGAAAAGTATCTTGCTCCCTTCAATTGATCAAACAGGTCGTCGATCCTCTGTAATGGATATTTGTTCTTAATCGTGACTTTATTCAGTTCTTTGTAGTTAATGCAGAGCCGCATCGATCCATCCTTCTTTTTCATAAACAACACCGGCGCTCCCTACGGCGATACGCTCGGTTGGATGTACTTCTTGTCCAGTAATTCTTGTAATTGTACCATTAATTCTTTCATTTCTACTGGTGCCATTCTGTATGGTGCCTTCGATACTGGAGCAGTTCCAGGCGCTAAATCGATCACGAAATCTACCTCTCTATCTGGTGGAAGTCCTGGCAAATTGTCTGAAAATACATCGACGAAGTCCCTCACAATCGGTATTTCTTCTACCTTCGGATTCTCTTTTCGACTGTTGACTATGTAAGCTAAGTATCCTACACAACCTTGTCTTAATAACTTCCTGGCCTGCATCATCGTCAGACAACTCGCTTGTCTAGGCGACTTGCTACCATAAAACACAATCTTTGATGGAGTCATAAGGTTAATACACTTCTTTTGACAATCAATTACAGCCCCGTAATTGAATAACCAGTCCATTCCCAAGATAACATCAAATTCCCCAAGTCGAATATGGATAAGATCTACGTTCGTGATATTACCCTTAATATCCACTCTACAGTTCTTATGCACGTACTTAACATAGATTATCTCTCTATTAGGAATTTCTATGTTCATGGGACGTTCCAACTCATCCTTAAGCAAATCTAAACTATTAGCAAAGTCAACGAATATAAAGGAATAAGTAGCACCCGAATCAAATAAAACATAGGCATTAATTTTATTGATCGGAATGATACCTGACACCACATCACGAGACTGAACTGCATCCTGCACCGTCATATTAAAAGTCCTGGCGGTCGGTCGATTTGTTGTGGTTGGTCCGGTGATAGTTAAGGCATTTCTACTGTTGTTTCCCCGGTTACCTCCTGATCCTAACCCTCCCGATCCCTTCTTAGGACAATATCTTGCCAGATGGTCCTTCGAACCACAAGTGAAACAAGCACCCTTCTTTGGGTTTGGACAGTTTGGTGCTATGTGGCCTTCCTGACCACAATTGTAGCACACTCGCTTCCCTTTCATGCAAACTCCCAAATGAGCTTTTCCGTAGTTTGAGCACGCTTCGATCTTCTTCTTCTGCCCTCCTTGTTGACTTCCAGCTGACGAGTTATCCGTCCACTTCCTCTTCTGATTATGACTACCCCCAGAGCTACTCCCACCAGTCTTGTTATTACCTTCATTCTCACTCTTCTTCTTCTTCTGCTCTTGATTATACTTGGTCACTACATCGCTTCCACCTTTAGCGAGGATGGCCTTTTCCAGTACTCCAGCAAATGTGTTTATCTAAAACATTGATACTTTACTGTATACCCACGGCTTTAGTCCTTGTTCGAATCTTCTGGCTTTTCTCTCGTCCGTATGTACTTGATACAGGGCGAACCTCGCTAACTCGTTGAATCTAGCCGCATAATCCGGTACGCTCATATTTCCCTACCTCAATTCTAGAAATTGAACCTCCATCTGGTTCTGCGAACTAGTTGGGAAATACATTTAGAAAAACATCTCTTTAAATCTCTCCCACGTAATTATACCTTCACCTCCTCACACTTTGTTTGCTTGCCACCAGTAGCTAGCCTCAGACTTCAGCATAAACGTTACAAAAGCGGTCTTCTGGTCTTCTCTAACCCTAGCAACGTCGAAAATCTTCTCCATTTCCATTACCCATGTTTGAGCCTCGATTGGGTTCATGGAACCTTTGAACTCTGGCGGTCCCACCACCTTGAAATCTTTAAACGTTGTGTTTGGTGGAGCTTGAGGTTGATTGTTCATGGCTCCAGTCAGTAAGTTCACCAACTGCTGCACGGGATTAGCGTTGGCATAATTGTTATTATTGGTTGACTCTTCCTGAGCCGGTTAACGTTGTTATCTTCTCCTTGGCGGAATTTTTCTGTTAAATAAACGCTTTATTAGAACTTTATTTATTTCTCTAAATAGTTAAGGCATTACTCAATAATTTAACATATCACTTAACACATCATCTCAAACAACTTGATATATTTGCATTCAAATCAAAGTTTTAACACTAAACGATAGCATAACTGCTATTTACATCAACTATCCTGGAATAAAGAATCCACAGGATTTAAAACATTCAAATATTATTTCGTTCATAAACACGTCAGAATTTACATATAAAAACTAATTAAGTCTTTCACATAATTAAACTAATTCTATCACTGTTTGTCAAGGTGCTGAATAGCCTTGCCACGCTCCTCATCCATGAAACGAGACATCGTCCTGCGATCCAGCATATACGATGGAAGTCCTTCGAACTGGATGGGGTACCTCAAAACTCGATCTCGGGCCTCATCCATTGCATGATTAAGTGTAGAGTATGTCTCTTCAAGCTTTGCCTTCTTTGCGCGACTATCATCTTCTGCACGATCAGCTCGACATGATTCTCTTACCCATCACTCTTCTGCTATGTACAGCCTTTCGGAGGTTTCCTTCAGTTCCTTCTTCAGCTTCTCTATCTCCTCAGTTTTATCTTCGATTTGACCCTTCTCATGGAACAAATCCCATTCTACATTTGCCAGTCGAGAGTGAAGAGTCGAAATCTCCCTCTCCTTCTGCTCTAGAGTAATATGCTGAATAACCGCTCACTCAGTCAAATCCTGGACCTCGTCTTGTAACTCCACGTTACGGTCGTATAACGTGTCATACATCTCAGCATCAACGGTGTACCGTGGTAACTCCTCTTCTTCCTCTTCCTCTTCCTCAACAAATTCCTCCTCAGGATCAGTCTCGGGCTCATGCTCCTGACCAACAACGGTGATCAATGGAGATGACTCCCTCTGTACCAGCTGCTCCCTAACGACATGAATGTCTCAGTGCTCCTCCTCTGTCGGTACTATAGGTACACGGGGTTCTTCCTCCCCAGCTTGACTAGCTTCTCCAACATACGACATCCTGACAACAAAATTTTATGTTTTAGTTAGTAAGTCGTATCATCTAACGCATACTTTAACACATAAACACATAAGGTCTTTTATTATCTTTAATGAATTTCAAAAATTCATTTCCTAGAACTCGATAAGAGTTTTCCATCACTATGTTCTTCCTATAAGGCTACTACCTAAGGTTGTTCCCCTGCCTAAGGTTCATAACCTACAGCTTTGATACCAACTTGTGACACCCCCAAATCCAGGTACTTCGATTCCATGGGATTTGGTGTTCACTGTACAAATATCATCTATCTATCTACCCATAATAAATGCAAACCATGCAATAGATAGAAATAAAAATCTTCCCCTTATAGGGTTACAACATATGAATCATAAACATAATCCCAGGTTGAACTAACCTTAAACATCTGTGCGGAAATATAAACAATAAGTCTTAAACAACATCATTAACTCAAGTTTAACATAAATACATCATCAAATAAAATAATAAGTCTTCAACACTTGCTAACTTTGCCCTTGCCTTTACTAGTGGAAGGTTCGTCGGTTCTTTCGTTCTTAACTGCAATGTTATTATAACGCAAGAGTGAGCATGATTGTCCCCAAGTATAAAAATGAAATAACAATATAATAACATGCAAGTGAATCAAAGACATCTGAAATAAAAGCTCAACTTTTGAATCAAGAATGAATAACAAGAATCAAAAGATTTATGAGGGTCATAAGACTTTGAACTATGTCCTAGGTTATCAAGGGTTATACTTGAAACCTTTAACAGTCATAAGACTATGGACCTTTCTTCTCGTACTTAGGGGGATCAGCCCTTAGTACCATATTGTGCACAATATCTTAACGCTAACGCATAAGTAAATCTCATTGTAGGGTTGTTCATCTCAGTTTGACATTTGAGTCCGCACCAAAGGAAGTTTGGTTTGGATAATTCAATAAGGGTTCTGAAATTTAGAACGTTCATCAACTAAGGACTAGTTGAATTAATAAAGTTCACTAGTCTAATAAGGTTCAACAATAATGATATTCAATTTGAATAATAATCTCAAGAAGTATACAATAGGACAATTATTGTATAACTGAATCATGCTTTGAAAAAAATAATATAACATTTGAACTTGAATAATAGTAATGATAATTTACTCGAGGTAAATAATAATCTTGAACAATAATGACAAGTAGGGTTAGGAAACTTGCCTCGTGCGTAGGCTAAACGATTACTACTTCCGTTCACCATAAATCCTACACACATACCATATGTATTCACGACATTCATTAGTTATATTTTCACTTAATATAAACTCCACTTTATTTAACAAATCATTACCCTTCTAATTTAATTATTTAATTAAATTAGAATATTTTCATTCTCTTACTATTATTACACTCGAATAAATTATTTCATAATAATTTCCATCGAATATTTATTTTATTCCATAAATATCTCAATTAAAATATTTACTTTATTTTATAAATATTTTAATAATAATTTTCATCGAATATTTATTTTATTCCATAATATCTCAATTAAAATATTTAATTTATTTTATAAATATTTTAATAATAATTTTCATCAAATATTTATTTATTTATTTATTTTTATTTTATTTATTTTTTTGACCGCCGGGGCGGGGTTATTTAGTTTGGTAACACCCGCCGGGGGCGGGGTTACCTAGGCTCACTTTCTGCAGTTTCTGCAATTCTGCAGTTCGCGAACATAACAAGGTCAAATTAGGCCAAAAATCAATCACACATAAAATTACACATGAATATGGTCATAACTTCCAATTAGTAATTTTATACGAATTTAGACTTACCCAATCATTGTAATACATATATAATCATTACTTAACCCATCTAGCATGATTTTTAACAAGTTACAACACATAATTTGCAAAATCAACACATTTACTTTCATTGTTCTTGATGTTCTTGAAGGTTTTGAACATAAAACATGAAAATTGTCACTACGGATTCGTTATAACACCGAATCCGTTTATTTAAATTTTGGTCTCTTCGTATCAACATGCATAATAATATACGAGTGTAAAATTTAGGGATAACATACGATCAATACATGAAATATCATGTATAAGGCCATATGGCCAAAACCCAAACTCTGTAAATTTTTGAAATAGCAAGTCATCGTTTACTGAAACTTATGATATGGAATCATATAAAATATATATAAAACATGTTATGCTACTCGAATTATTACATATATTCCTAACTCAATTTCCCAATTTACAGAAATTCCACAGAACTTGATTGAAAGCCATTTTTATAAAAAACTAAATGACGTAAAAGTAGAATTTGGGTTGGAGAGAATTACTCACAGATTAGTGTAGATAGGAGGGATTAAACTTTCTCAATCAATCAAACAACTCACAATTCTCTCAATTTCTTAATTCTCTCTCTCTCTCTGTGTGATAATTCTCTAGACTTACCAATAATGGAATGAATGAAGAAAAAGACGTCGCATATAATAATTAAACTGACGTAGTTGTGGTCAGTTAACCAATTCGTGGTTAACTGCCCTCAACCATTACTAAGGCCTTGTTTGGCTATTCAATATAATTCATTCTCATTTAATTTGATAAACTTCTTATACTATAGTTTAATTAATGTCATATTCCTTCTAAAATAACTCCAATATTTTATTTAATATATTTTAAATAAAATATAATAATTTCTCATAAATCCACATAGTCACATAAATAATTTTCTCATTGATAAATAATGTCAAATTATTAACTCTCTAATTAATAATTAAATTAATTAAATAACATCATGCTTAATTAAATATTTCTTTTAATACAATAAGCTCACATAATTATATATTTGAATAATAATTATTCTCTATATTAATTTAATAAATGTAACACATATAATTAAATTAATCTACAACAATTGCATCAATTAATTATTTAATCTAGTAATTAAATCATCGAAAAATATTTATTTAATTCAATAAATATTAAAAATTAATTTACAAAATCTCGTTCGTCACATTATATATAATGCATCTCTTCCTTGTTGTGTTGGATACACACTGCAGTTTTTAAATCACAAAAACAACACAAGATTAGCAAGTTGTGGAAGCCCAAAAGTGGTTGGTCGAACTGTTCTTCATTTCTAGATAACCCAGAAAATGAAGAACAGCTCTGACAGCTACTTTGAAGGCTAAGATCTCGTTAGTTTCATGTTTGTTGGTCATGTTTGTTGTTGGGTCTTGTAACAATACATAATACACAGTTCATTATTAATGATCAAAGTAGTTATCTCGAAACTGGCTATGAATATTTTTGAAGGCTCAAGAACACCATAGACTACGCTGTCTGTCGCTAAAAGCGAATAGCGACGGTTTTATTAATTTTAATTAATTAAATTTTCAAAAATCATTTAAAAGTAGAAATTTAATTCTAAAAATTACAAAAATTATTTTAAGTTATAAAAATTTAACTTTTAATAATTTAAAATATTTTTCATAAATATTAGTATTTATTTAAATATTGTTGGTAATTAATTTATTTATTAAATGCATTAAATAAATTAATTAAAAATGATTTTATTATATTAAAAAAATATTTTAAATGATAATAAGTTATTTAAAAATGTTTTAAGTTATAAAATATAACTTTTAATATTTTAAAGTAAATTTTATTAATTATTTAATATTAATGATAATGGATTTATTTAACAATTAAATTAAATAAATTAATTAAAAATGATTTTAATATTATAAAAATTATTTTAAACGAAAATAAATAGTTTAAAAATATTTTAAGTTATAAAATATAAATTTTAATATTTAAAGGATAATTTCATTAATAATTTAATATTAATGATTATTAATTTATTATTAATGATATTAAATTTATTTAATAAATAGTTTAAAAATGGTTTATTAATCATTTAAAAAGGATACAAATGAATTAAAAATATTATTAAGTTATACTTAATGACTTTTAATATTTTGATAAATAATACATTAATACCTTAATATTAATGGTAATTATTTAAAAATGATTTTAAATGTTTTAAAAATCATTTAAGGGTAATATTAATAGTTTAAAAATATTCTAAGTTATTATAAATAACTTTAATATTTTGACAATGGTTTCATTAATAGTTTAATATTAATTAAATGTTAATGATAATAAAATTACTTAATATTTAAATCATTTAATAATTATTCCGGTATTTCAAAAATTATGATACATTATAATAAATGTTTAAAAATTATTATAAGTCGTTTAAAAATAATATGATTGATACTAAGTTACAGGTTAGAGTCTTAGACTCGATAATTACCCGATAAAGTTGTTAATACACCAACATATTTTAGAAATTGATATGGACTTAGATAATTTGATTAGATATGTGTTTATTTGTGATTCAATGGTTGTTAAACTTATGTGCAAATGTGATTAGGTTATGTGCTGACTGCAAATAGCAGTACAATATGATATGATATGTTATTCTAATCAAATGAATGATCTATTTAATGATAGGGCTTGATATAAAAGATAAATCTAAGTTGTGTAAGCAGCAGACAAGGCAAGTATCTAACCCTTTGTATTTACTTTATGCAACAGACATGCGTAAGATAATATCTGAATTATTCATTTCAATTGTTCAACTATTTCAACCTTTGTATATACTTATGCAATGATTCTGTATAAGTAAGTTATGAAATTATAATATGTTGTACAAGTTCCTTAATTCTGTTATTGTAAATCAAGAAATATATTATGTTCGTTAATTTCTAAACTTGATTATACAAGTGTCTTCACTTGGATAATCATTTTATTTTATCACACGTTGATACATAATTATCGGTGTCGAGTATGTACAAGTTGAATTACAAGCCGTCTAAGCTATTTGATCTGACTAGACACTAACTTAAAATTGTTGTTGAACAAGATAATAACTTTATTGTTATCCAACTGAATTATTTTGGTTCGGATTCTAGACTGGTATGAACATCCCAAATATGGAAAACTTTTATGCGCCTAAGGCGAAAATGCTGGACAAAAATATCGTCCTTTAATGTAGTATTGATCAATATAGGGCATAACGGGCTGATCACCCTCGTGTCTGTAAGTTATGACGGTTTACAGATGAAGTTCTATGTAACCTTTTCGAAAATAGAAAATAATGTTCATAGTCTGTCAACTGATCCTCATTTATAGTCATTACGTAGTTTCAAAAATTTGAAATCAAAATGATATGTTGTTTATTATTGGTTCAGCTTACTTCACAACTGTTGATTCATTGTAGAAGTATCGTTCAAAGAAAATATTTAATTCATTCAACTAACTATTATTGTTTCCATTATTTGCTGGGCACTCAAATGCTCATCCTTGCTTAATTTAAATGTTTTCAGCTAAGTGTGATCAACCTGAAGGCTCTGCCAAGAACAAAGGGAAAGGGAAGGTCGCTGAATGAATGGTAATGCTATCTTTTGTAATAACTAGACTTTATTAGGATAATGATGATATATATTAAATATCATGTAGTGTAATGAATGTTTAAAGGTTTCGTACTTGGGATTGAAAACTCTGATAATATGTAAATTAAATTTGATTATCTATATTATTGTTATTATTATTAGTAATATTCCGCTCATAGAAATGGTATCGTGAAGCACCGAGTTCGGGTTTCAAGTATCCAGATTTGGGGGCGTCACAGGTAAGCAATCTTAAACCATGATTTTCTTTCTCTTCCATTGTTAAAGAAGTGAGTAGTGGTAGGATTTGTACGCTAAGAAATAAAGAGAATGAATAAATCAATGGACTTAAGCCGTATAAGTGATGAATAAGTAATTCAAACCTAAATAAGATATGAACGAATGAGGAACCAATATGAACTTCTCATATGTTTACCTTAATAAGATAGTATGATAAGGGGATGTGAGAATGGTGGTTAAAAGACTTAATCTATAATAAGTCATGTGAAATGAAGTCATAAGTAGTTTATACCATGTAAATAAGTTCTATAAGTTATGAAGAACAAGTAATAACTTACCATGTAAATAAGTTAGTATAATATGTATGTTAAGATGTTAATATGATGGAATGAATCCATTTGAAACGGTTTAAAAATCTCAAGTAACGAAGTTTTGCCGGAATCCACACGATTAGACGATAATCGTTGAATTCGTGAAATTCTCGGAATGGAAATTAAAGTTTGATATTGAACGCAGGAACGTTGGTTTTCTATGGAGAATAGTCTCATTTGGCATTCTAGAGTTGTAGACTCAAAAATGACCAAATTCTGACTTCGAACTAAGAAACGAGCGTTGAACGTTCACGAACGTTTATTATTTTCGATAAAATGAACTAAAAGGTAAATTTTGAGTTAACAGATTCAAAATTATAGAATTCTTGCATGAACACGTAGAGTATGTAATTTGTGAGCTAACGGCATTTGAATGAGTCAATTCAGACTTATAATGAAGAAGTTATGAGGCCAGGAAGCTCACATAAAAATTATACGTCAAAAATTTTCTGGTGCTGAGTACTGGCGTCGCAGTGCCAGTAAAGGCAAAGTAAGTCACGCCGTTGCGCCACAAAAGGCTATGAGCTACTGAAGTCTCGTGCCGCAGTGCGGCCAAATGAACTAGGAATGGCGCCTCAGCGCCAAGGCCGGGTTTTAGAAATTGCTGACTCGCGCCGCGGCGCGACATAGAGAAGGGAAGCTGGCCCCGTAGCGCCAGCACTAGAATGTAGATTGAAAATAATGGTTTTGAATGTAAAGTGAAGGAGAAGCATATGAAGAGTGAATTAAATTGTTAATTAACTTAATGTAACATCATTTAGGATGTATAACCTTAAGTAATACAATAGAGGTTGAAAGAAATAATAAATTAAATGAAGAATGTGAAGGGTAATTAAGTAAACCGTGAATGGTATTTAACGTTGGTACTTTACCAATGGCGATCAAGTTTTAATTAATAACGTAAGGATGTTAGTAAGCTGTGGGTAAAGATGATTAACTCGAACCGAGTTGTATTAATGAAATAATTTTAATTAAGTTATAGAAAAGAAAGAAGTTGGTAAGAACAATGTAAAAGAACAATGGCAAACCGGAACCAATAATAACAAATCGAATACATGATTATATTGAGAAGAAGGGTAAGATTCATTAGGAACCATGTATGTTCATTCATGACCTAATGTGGTATGTTATGCGGTTATGTGTTGTAGAGACCGTAAAAACTCAAAGGAAAAGTAATTTTACTGTAGCAGATGTTTAAGGCAAGTTTTTCTTATCGCTTGTCTAACCTTCGTGTTAGCCAAGTTTTTCAATGATTCATGTTATGAGATGCATGAATTGTTTTACAAAAAGGTCGATGCCAGTTTTACCTCGGCTAGACTAATCTTGAGGAATTGATTGATTTTATTACAAGTTTTTCATTATAGAATTGTTAACGCTATCCTACGCCAATTATTTGGTATGGATTTAAGGTAAGCTTGAGTATGAATAAACAAATGTATTTTTCATCGATTATTTGATGGGCACGTGAGGTTGCCACAACTTAAACGTACATACGTTTAAAGTATGTAGTGTTGATCAACATAGAGTACTATAGGCTGATCACCTAGAAGTGCTCGTAAGCTATGCCTGACTTACGGAATTAGTGCCGGGATGTCCTTTTCAAATAAAGTATGAAATGCTCAAGGTCTTGGACCAAGTTATATGTTTAATGAATTCTATTCATTGTAAAACGTTTTGAAGGAAAAGAAGTGCTATTTTGAATTATCGATAGTACTTCGTAACTATTGTTCAATTATTAAAGATATATGATTCCTATGTTTTAAGCATGTTGTTTAAATGAAATTATTGTACTTGTTGAGCTTGTTATGCTAACTATTACTTGAACCATATGAATACAACTAAGACCGAACGGACCGAAGAATCCGACAAGGATAAAGGGAAGGCTAAGGCGAACCTGTAGATTTCCTATGCAATAGTATAGGCTTGTAATGATAATATTTGATATTATGACAAGAACAAATGTAACGATTATAAAGAACCTAGGGAATTGTAGTATTGTTTTGGAATATTTATAAGACATATTCGTTCTTTTGAGGCATTTCAATTGAATGTTTGTGTAAACTGTAGCACCGTATAGCACCATATGTCGGGTTGAAAGAGACCCGGATTTGGGGGCATCATAAGTTGGTATCAAAGCATTAGGTTATAAAACTTAAGGGGGAAAGAACCTTAGGCTAATAATCTCGTTAAGGAAGAAAAAGTCTGAAGGAAGTAAACTCGAGCTTTAATTAAGTTGAATGAGTTAACAAGGTATTGAGGAAACTCAGCATCGAAAGATTTAAAAGATGGAAATTAACCCTAAATAAATTAAATGTGATTTGTGGTTATACTATTGTGTGTTATGTACTAATCATCATATGTGTTATTATAGGATGTCGATCGATAGCTTGATGTATAAAGATGTACACGCAGTGAGTGAAGAAACTGTGAACAGAGTAGAACCTGTACCTATGCCAGTGGCGAAGGTACCATTAGTGATTCTAGAGAAGTCGGAGCCAGAGGAGTACTTTTCTGAGGAGGACTACTCCGAGGGAGACATGGATATCGCATCATACCTTAGTATGATGAACGATGTGGAGGAAGAAATGGTGGTAACATCGGTTAATACGGTGGTACCTATACAAGAGTCATCACCTCCAGATGCAATGAGAGCATTGTATTTGGCAGCGCTTGATAGGAATGTGCAACTGGGTACAGTTGTGCAGAATCAGAATGAAGAGATTTGTGATCTTTATGAAGCGAAGGAGTCTACAGAAGCAGATTTTGAGTCTGAGCATGATGAGAAGGTACTCATGATAAATAAGGCTAGGGATTATATGAACGAGGTAGTAGAGCTTCGTATGAAACTAGGGGAGAAGGACCAGAAGATAGCACAGATGTCTTACATCCATAAGAGTGCTCATAAGGATTTCAAGCCAAAAGTTGCTTGTTATTCCATAGAGTTGGGACAGACTCAACATACTATTAGTTGGGATACTGTATCGAAGATTGCGAATGAGAAACACGAGGACGCTGTTATGTATTATTAGAAGTATAGAGTTATAGATATGTGTGTAGTAACGTAAAACCCTCTTTTGTATAAAAAAGGGTCTTTTTGTAAATCCCAATTTTTGTAGAGTTCAATTGCGGGATAGAAATATAATAGCTTTTGGCTATGAAAACAAATTATAAATAGTTTCAAACTATGAAGAAGCATATGAATATAATGAAGTTTTCATTTAATATGCTTTGTTATGATATGAGTTGTTATGTGACGAATAATAACGAAGTAAATAAATAGATAATAATGAAATTTATTTAAATCAGAAAATGCCGCCAAGAAGAAGACAACGTAATCAGGAAGCGGAATCACATAATAATATCAAATGGGGTCAAAACAACCCTATGCAAGAGTTCGTTAATTTATAAACGGCTGCATTTAACCAAATCGGGGGTAGAGTACCACGGAACCTAGGATAGCCAAAACAATTACCTTTAAAGAGTTTAAAAGCGTAGCTTCGCCGGAGTTCAAAGGAATGACGGACCCAATAGAGAACCAGACCTGGGTAAATGAAATAAAGAAGGCGTTTGTTATTACAAGCGTAGGTGAGGCGCAAAAGACTTCTTTTGCGACTTACATGATGAAAGGGGAAGCCAAGTTTTGGTGGGAGCCTCACCAAGGTGGGGCTAGAACAGAGGCGGTATCGTGGGAACAATTCAAGAAGGTTTTCTTCGAGAATTATTTCCCAACAAGCATGCAAGGGATGATGGAGATTAAGTTCTTAGAACTTAAGTAAGGGGACATGACGGTTCCCCAGTACGTGGCCAAATTCAATGAATTGGCAAGGTTTGCTCCACATCAGGTGGACACTGAGGAGAGGAAGGCTCGTAGGTTTGAGTAGGGCGTGAAACCCTGGCTCTATAGTAGGATTTCTGTGTTCCAGAGTGCTTCCTATGGGACCATTCTGGAGAAAGCAATTTATTGCAGAAGGTGGTAGTGAGGCGTTGACCGAATACCACAAAAAGAGAAAGAATAAGAGAAAGGGATAGGGAGGAACCAAGACAGAGAGTGTCAGTAGTAGTGGCATTATGCCAAAAAAAAGAAGAAAGAATTTGAACTCCGGGAATACTGGAGTAAGACAAGGGGATCCTAAACGTAGGATGGAAGCATGTAAGACATGTGGAAAGACTCATCTAGGAGTCTGTCTGAAAGGGAAATCGTTTTGTTATAACTGTGGACATGAGGCTCATATATCACCTAATTGTCCTAATCCTAAGAAAAACCATGGCTGTTTTGTATGCGGGTCGTTGTACCACCTGGCAAGAAATTACCCAAAGAAGGGGTCGGAGGAGAGTAAGGGTGTTAGTAGTGGTAAGTTAGCCATTATAGGACCACCATCGTCGGATAGACCTATGTCCCGTACTTTTAATATGACGGTCCATGATGCTGTTGCATCAGTGAATTTAGTATTAGGTATCATTCCAGACAATACAGTGAATGCTTATGTAATGTTTGATTGGAGTGTTATTTTTTTTATAGCATGTGAATTTGTTAAGTGATTAAGTTCATTTCCGAAAGGATTATAAATACCTATAAACATTGTAGAAAATGAGGAAATAACTTTCGTTAATTATATTCATGAATAACAAAGGTAAGCAAGTATCGGTAGATAAGTATCGATAAAGTTGAGAGAATTTAAAGAAATTCTCTGTAGGAATGAGTTAAGTAACCATATAACTTTAATAAATTGTTAGAATAAAAGTATGAATCTTCGATTTTCTACGAAAACCCACGGTAGTAATTTACGATAATAAATCATCGGAACTTTCTTGTTGTTTAACCTTGACGCAAGTTAGGAGGATGTTAAAGAATAGGATGAGTTGCTACGTTTGCGTATCGAATATCGTAGGAGGGGTAAGTTAGCGGTTAAGAATAAATACCCATGGCACAGGATCGATGATCTATTTGATTAGTTGAAGAGGGCAAAGAATTTTTCTAAGATAAATTTGTGTACGGGGTATTGTCGATGGAACGTCAGGAAGTGTGAGGTACCTAAGATGACATTCAAAATTCGTTATAGTTAGACAAGTTCTGGTTATATCGTTTAGGCTGACTAATGTGCGGAAGTTAGACTTTCCGTAAAGGGCATCGAGCAAGTCGGTGGTAAGCTAATAGGTTCTCTGTTGAGATGTTATGGTTGAAATACCATTAGCGTCACAGAGTGTTCAAATAATATTTGGATGAGGGTGTCGTAATGATCATTGGTGATATTCTAGTCCAATTTAAGATGTCAAAAGATTACGTTGAACCTTTGAAGATAGTGTGAGACACACTACGGAGGGAGAAGTTGGATACGGAATTCACTACGTGTGAATTGTAGCTTAAGAGATAGACAGATTTGTTATTGAGAAGTATGTTGGGAATGAAAAGTGGGAAAATTGTTTTCAGGAGCTAAAAGGAAGGTTCAGTGAGGCACCTGTATTGTCTTTATCAGATGATACAGAGAATTTTGTAGTGTATCTCGATGCTTCACATAGATGACGGGGTTGCGTGCTAATGTAGCATGACAAGGTCATTGTTTATACATCACGCTAGTTAAAGGATTATGAGAAGGTTTATCCTACTTATGATCTAGAATTGGCAGCTATAGTTTTTGAATTAAAAATTTGAAGATAGTATTTATACGGGGAGAAGTCTGAGATATACCCGGACTCTAAGAGTCTGAAATATATCTCCACACAGAATGAGTTGAATATGAGGTAGAGAAGATAATTAGAATGGATAAAGGATCACGATTGTGATATCTTATATCATATAGGGAAGGTAAAAGTAGTAAACGACGCGTTAAGTAGGAAGGGTAGGAAAATGCTATCAATGTTAACGACTCAGAATGAGTTAATAACGGAGATGGCAAGAACAAAGTTAGAAGTTAAATTATGGAATGAAACGGTAGAAATGTTATTCACAATATAGACTCAATCCATGAAAATGGAACGAGTTAAGTAAGTACAACAAAGTAACGAGGAGTACAAGCGAATGAAGAAGAGGATGCAGGATGAAGAGAAGATCAAGTATCATCTCGTTTTGAAGGAGAAATTTGAGTTTCATATAATTTCAAGTTAAAAGAAGGACTAATAAAAGGAAGATAGCGTAATATGTTAATAAGTGTTTAACTTCCAAGTCAAATTATTGATAAGAATTGACAAGTCATGTAAATTAAGATAGTACCTTCGGTGAAGGTGAATGTGAGGAACCACAATACCGAAGAAGCAATGTGGGGACTCGAGATTAAAATAAAGAAAACTTTTTCCTCAATGGTGTATGTATTATTAGCGACATTCTGAGGGACATAATCCTTATAAGGGGGGAAGAGTCTAACGCCCCAGAAAATCGAGCAAATTGTAAAATAATTTTTTTGATTTAATAATGAATAAAATTATATTATATGTGATAATAAGATGAAGGTTGTTCTATAACCTAATTATGTCGGAACTTCTTAGTAATTTGGCTATGTGATAGAATTAAAGTGTTTGAATTTCTAAGACAAAAATTATAGCTTTCCGAGAAATTTTCTGAAAAATACTATTCACGCATTTCTGCTCGGGAATTATTTTTGAATTTTAGATAAATACGTAATGATAGAATATCGAGGTGAGATAGAATATCCGATAATATTTCAATTATGGCAAACACAATTTCTCGCCTGCGGACTTAAAATCTAACGGTTAGGAAAAGTGATTTTCGAGAAGGAATTTAAATGCGTATAATGAATTAAGCGAGGATCGTATAATACGTAGGTATTGTACGAGGTAATGAATACTAGTATGATACGAGATATTATACGAATATGTATGAATGATGATATGTCGTATATGAAAAAGAATATGAGTTAGAATACGAGATTAATACGTATATAATACGTTCACTTTGAGATTGGTTTAATGTCTAAACTACCCTCACTTTGAGATTTCTATAAATAGAGGGAAAGCTAGCTTATTTGTTGGTTATTGTATTTCATCCAACATTTTAAGTGCTTATTGGCTTGAGAGAAAAAGCTAGAAAATCTAGATTTCATAGTTCAAGAATCAAGAAGGAGATTAAAGCTTAATCAAGTAAACTTCAAGGGTAAGCAATCTTAAACCATGATTGTCCTTCTCTTCCATTGTTAGAGAAGTGAGTAGTGGTAGGATTTGTATGCTAAGAAATGAAGAGAATGAATAAATCAATGGACTTAAGCCGTATAAGTCATGAATAAGTAATTCAAATCTAAATAAGATATGAACGCATGAGGAACCTATATGAACTTCTCATATGTTTACCTTAATAAGATGGTATGATAAGGGGATGTGAGAATGGTGGTTAAAAGACTTAATCTATAATAAGTCATGTGAAATGAAGTCATAAGTAGTTTATACTTTTATAAGTTCTAAACTTATGAAGAACAAGTAATAACTTGTTGTAAGACCCCAAATTTTTAATGAATAAAATTAAATTTTCTCTATTCATTATCTTGAAACAAAAAGGTGTTAATTTGATATAATACTCTGATTATGGGTGAAATATGCAAATTTTACAAAATAAGCAAGTGGTTATAAAATATTCATTGTTGTCAGGGAATATTCGTTTGGTCGTGGAATATTCTTGCTATCGGGGAATATTCGTACGATGGCGCAACTATTTGTGGGCCCCATAACGGAAAACGGTTGGATGAAGAAAACGACAAGTTTTAGTTTTTATAAATAACGGCGTAGTTGTTACCGTTAATACTGTTGAAATACCCGGTGGTTAAAATACAGTAATACGCGTGGTTGCACAGTAGCACACGGTATTACACAATTTTTTTGAATTATTGATTCTTACGTAAAAAGGCACTACTCAATAATTGTTACAATAATTACTATTCAATATTTTATTTTATTGATTCAATAATTGCTACGTTGATATTTTATATTATTGTTGTTTCAATAATTGTCACTGCACAATATTTCTCATTATCAGATTAATAATTCATATTATTTGAATAATATTATTAGTTGCATTATTGGCAATGTCTAAGGAAGTTCTGTCTAGCAAAGGGGTTTGGTCACCTAATTGCGCGCCGATAAGGAGAAATCCTTATCGGAAAGCCCCCTCTTTCCTGGGAACGACCTGGTTGTTATAATTGTGATTCTGTAATATTATTTGTGAATAATTAATTATTGATTTATATGATAAGAAAATATTTATTTTAAGTGGATATAATTGATGGATAGAGAAATATTTATTTTGTGTTAATATAAATGAAGGAATTAATGCTGATGTGTTTTATTAGTATTTTGTCAGAATGGAGGTATTAAAAATCATCCGTATGTGAATTTCGGTCATTTTTCGTTTGGAATTTAGAAAAACTTAAATCTACAAAGTTGTAGAGAATTTAATTTCCTACGGAATGGACATAAAATTCGTATTTTTCTGATAAAAGTGCTATTTATTATGAATTATTAAAGTTTCAGAAATAAATATTTTTATTAAAAAATGGTGGGCCCCACTTTTGGTTGGTGAGAAATGTGCTAAACTTTTATTTCAAAAGTGGGGGGCGTGAATAGTAGCAGGTAAAGCCATTAGGTCGCAGGTTAGTATGTTATGGCGTTCTAAGCATTTTTCTATAAATAGGGTGCTTTGTTAGAATTAAAAATCACACCAGAATTATAAGCTTTCTCTTTCTATATTATCGAGCGTATTTTGTGAGTATTTAGATACTTTGTGAGTTGCTATTCAGTGTAAGCTTCCTTCAGCCTTATACCTGATATTTTAGCCGAAAGTACTGTTCTTTTGAGGTAAGTGATGTTATTTTCTTTATAATGATGTTATTCTTTTAATATAATTATACCAAAATATTGGTATGAATTTTATTATAGAATTTATATCTTTTTCATGTCTGGATTACTATTCATGTATACGACACTATTCACGAATACGACACTATTCACAGAAAAATAAATTTTTCTTTCTTGGTCCAAGTTGCCTATTGTGGTTATTATCTTTGATTGTATCCATATTTTGATCTTTATTCTTGAATTTTGCTCTACGATTGATTATTATAAGGTATTTTTGAACTTGGATAAACTAAAGTACGAATCCCTAATCTTTGATCTTTTATCTCACTGGATTCATTTTCTTTAAGATATTTTTCATCATCCTCAGTCCTAAATGATGATATTACTGAATATCTTTGGCCTGTAGTGTAAAGATGAATGATTAACTGATGAATATCTTTGGCCCGTAGTGCAAAGATGAATAGGTGTTGAGATGAACATGACCAACTGGTGATATAAATGAATATATTTGGCCTATAGTGCAAAGATGAATATTTAATTCAAGATATATATTGATTGATGTTACATGAATAAAATATTGATGATGGGCTTTTAAATTCATACATAATAGTAGATTTCATTCTCTACTTAACTCTTCTAATGAATTGTTATTTTCGCTGCGAATATTGATCTAAAATTGGTTGTCCATTATATTTTATCTGATTTGTTGAAGGCTAACGATAATTCGTTGTTCATTATCTTAGTCATAATATTTTTTACTGGGCTAGTTGAGCTCACCCTTTTCCTTTTTGTTCCATTTTTCTTTTCAGGAGGTGAGAATAAAACAGGAACTAGCCGGGGTATGGAGTGATGGTTCTAGAAAGTGGTTTTAGCAGTCCTCACTATTTTTGTAAAATAGTGTATCAATATTTTTAATGAGGACTCCTTTTGAGTTTGAATACTGTCTATTAGACAATATTTGTATTTAGACTCACAATATATGCGTTGTCGTATTTTGCGCGATAATTATTTTAGTGAAGTTGTATTTGTTTCTGTACCATGTATTGGTGACTCAGAATGGGTGATATATACCAATTTTGGGTGCGTCACAGTTGGTATCAGAGCTTAGGTATATGGTCTCTGGCGGAGATCGGGGAATAGAACTAGGAGGGAAGAGACGAGTAATCCTTCGCTAGTGTGTCATACCTAAGCTTATTTGGTTGGTCAGTCTGAGCATATGGTTAATATGTGATATGTTAATTTGTTAATTAACCCTTATTTTGTGGTAGTATTAGAGAATGACAGCTGGAAATATTAACAATGGAGTGAATGAGACCGTGTAGACACCTTTAATCACCACCCAAGGGAACGTGCAACAGGAAGGCAATATTCGTCCTATAAACAAAGGTATCGAACAAATGATGAATGATGGGATGTTTAGAAGCTTTTTGTAGTTCATGCAAAATCAGACGAGGGAGACTCGTGTACAAAATAAGAGTGGAAATGATAGCAATGCACGACTTGTCACAACCAAGCAGTTCAAAGAGTTGAGACCACCAGAATTTGGGGGAAAGCCGGATTAGATCAAGGCAGAAATGTGGGTTAAATAAATTACTAAGATATTTGATTTCTTGGGATGCACGGAGGAATAGAAGGTTCCATTCGCCACCTTTATTTTCTGTGGTGAGGCAGACTACTGGTTGGAGTCTGTGAAGTGTACCAAGCTAGCCGCACTCAACATATCTTGGGAAACGTTTCAGAAACTGTTTAATGACAAGTACTTTCCTAAAAGTATTCTTCATATGAAGGAGGTATAATTTATTAGACTGGAACAAAACAACATGACGGTGTCCCAGTATGAGGTGAAATTTGCAGAGTTATCCAGGTTTGCACCTCATTTGGTAGAGAATGAGGTACAAATGACGCGGATGTTTCTAAGAGGTCAAAAACCCGAGATTCGGCAATCTTATCTCTCATAAATTTTCTTTATATTCGGATGTTGTAAACATGGTTCAATTATTAGAGCGAGATAATGAGTATGTTCAACCAAGGGACCACAACCAGAGTCATACCGGTGGCAGTAATCATCGGAGCAATGACAACTAGTGGGGAGGAAAACATACGGACAAAAATGGTAACTACTATGGTGGTAATCGTGGCCATGATAATAGAAGGAGTGAGTCGGGAGGAGATTTCAAAAAGAGAAGGTACAACAATGATTACGTAAAGACGTCAACACCAACATCCACTGTTTCCAGGGGAGGAGAACGATCATCGGTCGTTTGTTATAAATGCGGGAATAAGGGACACATCAGCCCAAACTGCCCACAACAATCTAAGGTGTGTTATAACTGTGAAAAGGAAGGCCATATAGCTAGAGATTATTTTGTAGCGAAACCAAGTCCAACGGGGATGGTGACTCCAAAGGCTGTCCCAGACAAGTCAAAGTCGGTGGTTCCTAGAAGGCCGTTTGTCGTGACTGCCCAAAATGCGAGGAACCCGAACGAGGTGATCACATGTAAGCTAATCATAAACTCTTGCAAAGTTTATACCTTATTAGATAACGGTTCTACGCATTCTTTTATCTCTCATGCTTGTGCTCAACGTTTGAACTTGACTCCGGAGAAATTAGACCTTGACTTATCTATTGAGACTCCGTTAGGAGAAATTTTCATTACATCTGCTGTTTATAAATCTTACTTGATTCAAGTTGGAACCATCTTATTACCTGTCGATCTTATTTCGTTGAAAATACTTGCATTTGATGTGATTTTAGGGATTGATTGGTTAACCACTCATCATGCTAAAATTAATTATTTTTGTAAAGTTGTTAGTTTTCATATTCCTAACCAACTTGTTATGCGAATTCAAACAACTAAACCACTAAAGTCAATCACTGTCATATCAAGCCATAAAACTATTCGTTTATTGAAAAATGGATGTCAAGCTTTCTTAGTCCATGTCACGGACTTGAATAAAAACACGTCAGACTTGAATAATATTTTTGTTGTTAGTGAGTTTCCTGACGTATTTTCTGAAGAACTTTCCGGTCTACCTGCAGAACGTGAAGTTGAATTATTTATTGTCCTTAAACCTGGTACAAAGTCTATTTCTAAAACCCCATATCGAATGACTCCTATTAAACTTCAGGAGTTACAGGTCCAACTACAGGAGTTGTTGGTCATCAATTTCATTCGTCCTAGTACATCTCCTTTGGGTGCTCCTATTTTATTCGTAAAGAAGAAAGATGGAAGTATACAACTTTGTATTGACTACCGGGAGTTGAACCATGTCACCATCAAGAATAGGTATCCGCTAACTCGTATTGATGATCTGTTTGACCAGTTGCAAGGAGCATAATTCTTTTCAGAGATCGATCTTCGTTTTGCATATCATCAGCTGAAGATTAAAACTGAGGATATTCCGAAGACTGCCTTTAGATCTCGGTACGGGAATTATGAATTCTTAGTCATGTCTTTCTGGTTGACCAATGCTCCTGCTGCTTTCATGGATATGATGAACCGTGTGTTCAAAAAATATTTGGATCAGTTCGTTGTCGTCTTTATTGATAACATCCTCATCTATTCCAAAAGCCATGAAGATCATGAGCACCATTTGAAGCTAGTACTGCAAAGGCTTCGTGACAACAAGCTATATGCCAAGCTAAAGAAATGTGAGTTCTGGATTGAGGAAGTAGCATTCCTTGGGCACGTGGTGTCAAAACATGGAGTGTCTGTTAACCCGACGAAGATTGAAAGAATACAAAGTTGGGATCAACCGAAGTCAGTAACCAAAGTACATAGATTTCTGGGCTTAGCTAGTTATTATCGGAGATTTGTGGAAGGATTTTCTAGAATCACTACTCCGTTAACTTAGCTGACTCGGAAAGATACAAAATTTGTATGGAGCGAGAAATGCGAGAAGAGTTTTCAAGAGCTCAAAAGGAGACTCATTTCAGCACCTGTTCAGACAATACCATCTGGTTCGGATGGATTTGTTATCTACAGCGATGCTTCAGGCAAAGGGTTAGGATGTGTTCTCATGCAACATGGGAAAGTCATAGCCTATGCCTCGCGACAACTCAAAGAATATGAGAGGAATTATCCTACTCATGATCTGGAGTTAGCAGTAGTAGTTTTCGTGTTGAAGATCTAGAGACACTAACTGTATGGGGAGAAAGTGGAGATCTATACAGATCATAAAAGTCTCAAATATTTCTTCACCAAAAAGGAACTCAACATGCGGCAACGATGTTGGCTCGAGTTGTTGAAAGATTATGACCATATATCCAATATCATCCTAGAAAAGCTAACGTGGTAACTGACGCATTGAGTAGAAGATCATATGCGGGTACGAGTACAATTTTGTTAACGCAAAGGCCCATTTTGTATGACTTGCAAAGGATGGAGATAGAGGTAAAAGCTCTAAATACCCACGTGATGATATCAAACATACGAGTCGAACCGACTTTAATCGGTAAAGTTAAAGCTGTTCAACCTGCGGACCTGGAGTTGATGCATATGAAGAAGAAAGTGCAAGAAGGTGTTATTCCAGAAGCAAGAATCGATGAAGAAGGAATACTTCGAGTCAACTCCAGACTTTGCATTCCTAACGATTCTGACTTGAAGCATAGAATCATGATGGAGGCACACAACACACCATTTGTAATCCATCTTGGGAGTACCAAAATGTATCATGATCTTTGACATACATTTTGGTGGAACAATATGAAGAGAGAGATCGCGGAGTTTATCTCGAGGTGTTTAACTTGTCAACGTGTAAAGGCTGAGTATCAAGTGCCAAAGGGTCCATTACAACCACTTGAGATTTCAAAATGGAAGTCGGAACACATTACTATGGATTTTGTTACGGGTCTTCCCAAGGTTTCTCAAGGTATATATGCGATTTGGGTCATTATTGATAGATTAACCGAGTCTGCCAATTTCTTGCCTATACGGGAGACTTATTCCCTTGAACGTCTTGCTAGTATGTACGTGAATGAGATTGTGAGATTGCATGGCATGCCAGTATCCATAGTTTCGGATCACTTCACGATTTTGGGTTAGCTTGCAGAAAGTTATGGGCGAGAATTTATAATTATGTTTGGCATACAATCCTCAAACGAACGGGCAATCAGAGAGGACTATTCAAACTCTTAAAGATCTATTAAGACTCTATGTCCTAGATTTCAAAGGGAGTTGGGAGAAGTACCTACCATTGGTGGAATTCTCCTACAACAACAGTTATCAGGCAAGTATAGGTGTGGCTCCATTTGAAGCATTGTATTGACGAAAGTGTCGCTCTCCAGTATGCTGGGATGAGGTGGGAGAAGCAACATTGTTGGGACCAGAATTGGTACACGTAACTACAGAAAAGATTCAAACAATTCGACAACGTATACAAACGGCACACGATCGACAAAAGAGTTATGCGGATCTTTCATCGAACGGATGTGAAATTTAATATTGGGGATCATGTATTGTTACGTATTGCTCCATGGAAGGGAATTACAAGATTTGAGAAGAGAGGAAACATCAATCTAAGATTTATTGGTCCATTTGAGATTCTTGACCGAATAGGAAATGTGTCTTATAGACTCGTATTACCTCCAAGCATGTCTCGTATTCATAATGTTTTTCACATATCTATACTTTGTAAATATGTGAAAGACCCGAATCACATTATTGAGTTAGAACCAGACGAGATAGCCAGAGATTTAACGTACGAGGAGGTACCTGTTAAGATCTTTGATATGAAAGCGCATGTCCTATGCACCAAGGTTATACCACAAGTTAAGGTTTTGTGGAGGAACCATGCTATTGAAGAAATGACCTGGGAGTTGGAATCAAAAATGAAAACGAGGTATCCTCACCTTTTCGAAATACCAGGTACGTACGTCAATTTCGAGAACAAAATTTCATAAAGGGGGGAGGTTGTAAGACCCCAACTTTTTAATGAATAAAATTAAATTTCCTCTATTCATTATCTTAAAATAAAAAGGTATTAATTTGATATAATACTTTGATTATGGCTGAAATGTGTAAATTTTGCAAAATAAGCAAGTGGTTATAAAATATTCATTGTTGTCGGGGAATATTCGTTTGGTCGTGGAATATTCTTGCTGTTGGGAAACATTCGTACGACGGCCTGGCCATTTGTGGGTCCCATAATGGAAAACGGTCAGATGAAGAAAATGACAAGTTTTAGTTTTTATAAATAACGACGTAGTTGTTACTGTTAATACTGTGACGCCCCCAAATCCGGGTATCTTCCAACCCGACAGATGGTGCTACATGGTGCTACAGATTACACAAACATTCAATTGAAAGGCCTCAAAAGAACGAATATGTCTTCTATATAAATAAAATATGATTAACATTTCCCAGGTTCTTTACAACCGTTACATTTGTCCTTGTCATAATATCAAATATTATTCTTACAAAACTATACTATTACATAAGTAATCTACGTGTTCACCTTCGCCTTCCCTTTATCCTTGCCGGATCCATCGATCTGTTCGATCTTAGCTGCATTCATATGATTCAAGCAAGAGTGAGCCTAACTAGCTCAGCAAGCACAACAATTCTAATAAACTAGCATGCTTGAAACATATGAATAATATATCTTCAATAACTGAACAATAGTTACGAAGTACTACCGATAATTCAAAATAACACTTCTTTTCATTCAAAATGTTTTACAACAACAATATTCAGTAAAACATCAATTATGGGCCAAGACCATGAGCATTTCATAAGTACTTTGAAAAGGACATCCCGACACTAAGTCCGTAAGTCCGACATAGCATACGAGCACGTCTAGGTGATCAGCCTATAGTACTCTTTGTTGATCAACACTACATTCATTAAACGTGTATACGTTTAAGTTGTGGCAACCTCACGTGCCTGTCGTTTGATGACAAAATAATTTAGCATACTCAGTCTCCTATTGAAAACCACACCAATATTAGTTGGTAAATCATTGTCAATACTTTGGTAGATTGTAAAAAATCCAACATGACCTAAGTCTAGCCGAAAGAATTAGCGCTGATTTCATTCGATAATAACTTATTAGAAGAATACATGAATCACAAAGCTTGTCTGGATTAAACTGGAACAAGGGTTAGAGTACTTGCCTTCAGCATCTGCTTACAGATATAACACGTGTACTTTAAGTCTTTAAGGTCTATACAGTAGATGATAAAATCACATAGCACATTAGGTCAAGAATAAACATACTTGGTTCCTAAAGAATCTTACCCTTCTTCTCAATCTAATTGCGTATTAGATTTGTTATTATTGGTTCCAGCTTTCTGTTACGTCATTCTTATGTTCACATGAAACTGACTTTCTTTAACCCTAAGTGATCATACTTAAGGTTTAACTATGTCTTAACCATGTTACATTAAGATCTTTAGTTAATTGTTCATCAATTACCATTCATGCTCAACATAAAAACATTCTTCATTATCTAGATTCTAAGGCTGGCGCTGCGGTGCTGACTATTCTTCTCTGTGTCGCTCTGCGGCGTCACACACTAAGGCTAGAAGACCGGACTCGGCGCTGCGGCGCGAGTCCCCTTTGTTATAGCCGCGCTGCGGGGCCAACTAACAGTACCTCATGCCTCGACCTCACGCCACGGCACGAGCTTTTGTGACACCCCCAAATCCGGGTACTTCCATTCCCACATGATTTTATGTTCACTATACAAACATCATATATCTATCTACCCATAATAAATGCAAACCATGCAATAGATAGAAATAAATCCTCCCCTTATAGGGATATAACATCTGAACAAAAAAATACAATCCCAGGTCATACTAACCTTAAACATCTGTGCGAAAACATAAACAAATAATAAGTCTTAAACAACATCAAGACTTGAAAATAACATTCCGAAAATTTAATAACACGTCTTCATCACTTAACAGCTTTGCCCTTGCCTTCGCTAGAAGAATGCTCGTCGGTTCTTTCGTTCTTAACTGCAATGTTATTATTACGCAAGAGTGAGCACAATTGCCCACAAGTATAATAGTGAAATAACAATATAATAACATGTGAGTGAATCAAAGACTTCTAAAATAAAGCTCAACTTTTGAATCAAGAATGAATAACAAGAATCAAAAGAATTCTAAGGGTCATAAGACCTTGAACTATGCCCTAGGTTATTAAAGGTTATACTTGAAACCTTTAACAGTCATAAGACTATGGACTCTTCTTCTCGTACTTAGGGGAATCAACCATTAGTACCATACTGTGCACAATATCTTAACGCTAATGCATAAGTAATCCCCTATACAGGGTTGTTCATCTCAGTTTGACATTAGAGTCTGCACCAAAGGAAGTTTGGTTTGGATTCATCAAGGGTTCTGAAATTTAGAATGCTCATCAACTATGGACTAGTTGAATCAAAAAGGATTCGTTAGTCTAACAAGGTTCAACAAATAATGATATTTAAATTGAATAACAATCTCAAGAGGTATACAATAGAACAAGTATTATATAACAGATTCATACTTTGAAAAGATAATTAATCTTTAATATAACAAATCACACTTGATTTAATAATAACGAGAATTGCTTGAAGTAATTTACAAACTTGAATAATGATAACAAGTAGGGTTAGGAAACTTGCCTCGTGCGTAGATTACACGTTAATTTATACACGTTCCTTGATTTAATCCTACATACCATTTCCATTCACAACTCCGGTTAATTAACAACTCTAGTCATCATAAGCTCATTCTTTTTATCTAACTCGACTTAGTCAACTACTACACTCGTTGTCACATAATTTACACTTCATGAACAATAAGCTTACTATGCATTCAATCATTCATTTTACACATAAATATGTTATTGACATGTTAAGAATTTATTTTAACACCTCACTATATGTCTAACATGTTTTCATGTCCATTAAGTTAAGTTACCAACACATTGCTAGACTTAAACAATTTAAAAACTCATTTTTGGACCATTCTGCTAAGTGGCGCTGCGGCGCCACAGTTATACTTGGTCTTCACGCTGCGGCGCCGTGGTGCTGAGGCCGGATACTTGGCGCTGCAGCGCGGTGGCGCTGCGGCGCGGGACTTCAGTTCTGGAGTTGGCGTCACGGCGCGGAACTCCAAATTTTGATTCTCAGTTCGCGAAGAACACAGAGTTCAGCGAAATAAACCCTACATGATCATTAATTTCACCAATTTAACATACCCACATGCTAGAATTCATACATAATCCTTACCCAACATTTATAGAATGATTTTAACATATTAAAACACATAATTACAAAATTAAAATATGTAAATTTCACTATTCTTGATGTTCTTGAAGATTTTGAACATAAATCATAAAATTCAATGCCACGGGTTCGTTATAACACCAAATCCATCCATTCAAGTTTTGTTTAATTCGTTTTAACATGCATAATCATATATGAGTGTGAATTTTACAAAACAATTTATGTTCAGTATATTAAAATCACGTATAAGGGTCATATAGCCATACTTTATACTCTGTAATTTTGTAGCGACAATATACAACGTATTTTATGAAATTGATGATATAGTTTCTGCAATATATATAATAAAACACATTATAACAACATCTTATCACATATATATATACATAATTATTACTCTTTTTTCCACTACGGAGCTTTTACAGAAAATACAAGCCATTTTTAAAAAAAAAAACTTATACGACGTAATAAAAATTGGGTTTAAAGGAATTTCCTAGAGCAATCCTTCTGACTCTTCACGTTCTTCTACAATGTCACAATGATTCTCAAGGTTTCTTTCAAATTTCACTACCACAAAATACTAAATAGACAACACTTAAACCACAACGTTTTTTTTATAAAAATGTTGTGGTATTTTTTTTCACAACGTTTTTAAAAAAAACGTTGTAGATATATATGCAAAAATGTTATCTATTTTAAAGAGCATTTTTTTGGTTTTAACTAGATAACGTTTTTTTTTAAAACGTTGTCTATTAAAAAAACACAGAGCTTAAACACTTAAAATTAAAAATTAAAAGACGTATAGTTTTTTCTCTCCTAGCCTTCCAACATCGCTTCCAACATCTGAAGCAGTTCTCTGCTCTCCCAAATCCCAATCTCTACACCCTCCCCTATCTCTCACTCATCTTCACATCACAGATCTTGCGCATTCTCAGTGTTTTCACTCATTTCTGCCCCTCACAGCGACAGATCTCGCGCAGTCTCGACCCGAATCTATTTTTTCAAAACTACAAATCGACAGATCTCGCGCATTCTCGACCATCTCTCACCCACTTTGCTCAGTGTGTTCACTCATTTCGCCATATCAGAGGACGGCAAAGAGAGATGGGTCCAGCAAAATCTGACGCCGTCCGTACAATATCGCAGCAAGCATTCGATGAAATGGTGAGGGAAAATATGGAAGATCTAGGAATGGACCCCACCGAAGCTCTACAAGACGCCATGGAAACCCTTACCCTCCAAGGCATCGATCTATCTGGTATAACTTAAGACCTTTTCAAAACCCTCTTCCCACAATTACCCTCCATCTTTCACTTTAATTTCACGGCAATTATAATTTTTTTTGCTGCAGGTATTGTTACTTGCGTTCCAGGAGAGAGTAATCCAGTGGTTGAGGCCTTGGATAACTTGAAAGAATTGAGTTTTAAATGGACTGCAGATGATCGTACAATTGCTAATGAAAATGAAGTGGAAAATGTTATTGGACTACTAGATGAATTGAGTGATTTGTGCCTTGTTGAAGGATCAGGGAATGCAGCCATTGCTACGAAAAATGGAGGGCTGGAATTGGTTTGTTTGATTTGTTCAAAAATTCTTGGTGGTTGCGATAGGGGTCTTATTCCAGCTTTGAACACAATGGCATCATTTCTTCATGGTATTATATATTTTCTTTCCTTTTCCTTAATATCTAAGTTGTGTTTATTTCATTTTCTGCAAGTGTTTTGGTGCTGAAAAGTTTGAAGGAAATTTGAATTATGTTTTTTATAATGTGAGTTTTTTATGTTCAAGTGTTTTTTATGTAGATTATCCTTTTTTCAGTGTACTATATTAGAGACTTACCTTGTTGTATTAGTGTAGTATCTCCATTACTGTCTTCAGTGTCACCAGTCTTGTGACTATTGTCAGGGCAAAAATAATGGTGGTAGATTTGTAACTTTGCGTTAGTTTTAAACGCTGAACTTAATATGTGGATTCATTTGTACCTTTACACAGTTATCTTTTTAAAAAAAAATTAAAACGAATTTTTATCGTTGTTGAAATGGGCAACATTACATAGATGATTGGTTAGTAAACTCCTCAACATTTCATAGTTTTGGCCAAGTTTGTGTCATGTTTGCAAGATTTGGTGTACCATGCATCTTACCTCTTATTTTTACAAATTCTTCTTTTGCGCCAATCTCTACTAAGTGAGTGAGATCTGAGAGTGAGTGCAGCAGATTCTGTTGGAAAGCAAGACAGAGAAAGTAAGTGAAACTCGAGGTCTCAGTTGCAAGAAGAGTGAAAGACTGATTTTTTTGTTTTGAAAATCCTTGTTAGAGTTTATTATTTTCTTTTAATCACAGGCTCAGAAGCTGATCTAGCACACAATAATCAACAGCGGATGAAAGGTTTTTGATTGATATGTGAAGAAATTCAAGTTCTGCTTTATTTTTAGTGTACATTTAGTTAACCCCCTAATATATGTGTTGTTTGAAGCTTTCTTCATTTTATGGGGTATGTTGCAACCTAAATAAACTTTACAGGGCACTAGGTATTATAATTTGGTAGGTACAGCGAGTGGCAGTTGAAAATTCATGAGTCTAGGATTTTCTATATGATGTCTAGGCAATGTAATTATCTGCTTTATAATGCTCATTATGTTTTCATCAACTATTTGACGCACTTGCACACTGCTCCAAATATATATCGACTCTTTTAAACTTATGAGATTATCACAGATATTCATGCATGTCATCTTTCTTTAACACAATTTTTAATTTGCTTCAATCTAATTTATAATTGGAGCATGTATCATACTGCCTGTTTTTGATTGCTAAGGAATAAGGATTGGCATCATAGTGTTATTCATGGCTCAAATTGATAACACTATTCTGTTTGTTTCCAAAACTATTCAACCCTCGTTATTATTTTTGCTTACCTAGTTTATCTTCTGCTGACAGGCTAATAGACATCAAAACATTAAGGTTGCTCCATGACCATTCTCCGTTCAAGGCTGATAAAGACTACCCAGATTCTGACCTTCACGGTATTCCTCTGTCATGAAACTCCTTTTTAACCTTAATGATGCACTGTTATGTTTGTTCCCCCCTCCTCTTTTCTCTGCTTGTCCTGTAATGTAATAACTTCTTATGACCGAGTTTGATCACTATAGAGAAAATTATTCAATGTCGTCTAGCTTATTTTCTGGAAAGTTTTGCTATTTGTATTAAAATTCCTTGGGGGACAATGAGATTCTCTTATAAACTTTGTAGTCTGTCCTTTTGGCTTTAAAATATTCCCCCACTGGATACTTAATGTATAAATGTTAATTATAGTATACTTATTTATAGTATAATATTCTTGCCTTGTTTCTTATTGTTTTTCTTCTATAAGGCTGAACCAATTTCAGTGTTTTTAACCGAATATTATATATTACGCGTGTTTTAAAAATGTTAAATCTTATCATTAGAAATCTATGATGTGGTGTTGAGCTTGCCCTTTCTATTCTCATTTCACTTATGCTTGTTTGTCATTGTTTCTCGTTCTACACTTTTCACAAATCACAGGTTGCAAAAGAAAATGCCGATGTCATCACATTGGATGATAATTTTTCAACTATTGTAAATGTAGCCAAATGGGGACGTGTTGTATACATAAACATTCAAAAGTTTGTTCAGTTCCAACTTACTGTAATATTATTGCTCTTATGATCAATTTTGTTTCTGCATGCATCTCAGGTGCGTTGGTCCGTAGAGCTAGTTTTTTGTTTCGTTTAATTTAATTGCAAAAATTTAGTTATAGTAGTTTCCCACTCTACGTTCAAGATCTGCTCCCCTTACGGCTGTGCAGTTGCTTTGGGTTAACCTGATCATGGACACACTGGGTGCATTGGCACTGGCTACAGAACCGCCACATGATGAACTAATGAATAGGCCACCTGTTGGGAGGGGCGTGAGTTTCATTACCAGCACAATGTGGAGAAATATAGTGGGTCAGAGTATTTACCAAATGGCTGTCCTATTCGTTTTCAATTTCGCAAGGAAGCAGATTTTGACAGTTCAAGGTTCAGATGCTACCATCATTGTCAACACTTTCATATTCAATACCTTTGTGTTCTGTCCGGTATTATTTCCGAATTTAGCTTATTTTTTCTATAAGATACTTTTGGATTCGTATTTCATTTGCATATTATTACTCTCTTATTAGAGTTATTTTTTATTTTTTTGTTGTAGCTGTGCATAAATACTGAAACAATTTTCTGGTGTTTTAAATTTTTAGGTGTTCAACGAAATAAACAGCCGTGACATTGAGAAGATAAATATTTTCCATGGCATGTTCAGTAACTGGATATTCATTGGTGTCATGGTAGGTACAGTAGAGTTGGGACAAAATTCTGAGTTTTGGTTTTGATTGTTAAGATTACAGTGTAGTTTTTGCTTGTAAATGTATTGTAGGGTATTAATATTTTTGTAATTGGTATATTTTGAATTTGAGATGTATAGATAGTAATATTATTTATAATTGGTAATATAGGTGAACCACCACCTTTTTTCTTTTTTTTTTAATCTACAACATTTTAAAAACGTTGTGTAAATATGTTTAAATCGTTGTCTGATATATTAAACTATAACATTTTTATCCAGAAAACGTTGTGGAATCATACCTTCTACAACGTTTTTAAGCATATGCTAATTTATGAAAAACAAATCTACAACGTTTTTTTCTTAAAAAACGTTGTGTAATGTGCTTAACTACAACGCTTTAAAAACGTTGTGTTAGGGTGTCAAATAGACAACACCCTCAACCACGATGTTCTTATGACTGAAACCACAACGTTTTTTCCGCGTTGTCTATTTACTGTTTTGTAGTAGTGTTTCTCTCTAAATTTCTCAAACTCTTTGAATAATCCAGACTTAGCAAAAATAAAAAAAATAAAAGAGACGTCGTATTTTATAAACTAACAAAGCGCAGAGTGGTTAGTTACCCAGAAATGGTTAACTGCTACCAACTCCTCTTAGTGCCTCGTTTGGCTGGCAATAAATGGCTCAAAACCATTTAATTTAATAACTCTTTTATCATATAGTTTATTTCATGTCACATCCAATTACAAAATAATCAAATATTATATTTACTTTAATTTAAATAAAATATGAGAATTTCTCATTAATTCACATAATCACATAATTAATTTCTCATTTAATAATTATGTCAAATTACTACATTTCTAATTAATCATTACATTAATTAATATAATATTATGCTTATTAAATATTTCATTTAATTCAATAAGCTCACAAAATTTATACTTTGAATAATAAAATTCTCTACATTAATTTAATAACTATAACACATATAATTAAATTAATTTATCATAATTGAATCAATTAATTATTTAATCTAATAATTAAATCATCGAGAACATTTATTTAATTCAATAAATATTAAAATTAAATTAGAAAAATCTCGTTTGTCACATCTTCCCCCCCTTAAAAGGATTCTGTCTTCAGAATCACGACTCAATTAATTCGACCCGTTACATTCTCCCTTCGTTACAAAGATTATGTCCCCATAATTATTTACACATAATTTAAGTAAATAAATAAGGGTAATTATTCATCATAGTCTCTTCGAGTTCTCACGTAGCTTCTTCCGCATCGTGGTTCCTCCAAATTACCTTAACAGAAGGTATTACTTTATTTATGAGAACTTATTCTTTTCTGTCGACAATCTGAACAGGAATTTCTTCGTAAGATAAGTCTTTTTTTAAAATGCAGGCGTTCGTATTCAATTACACGCTTGTAATCGGGTTTGTAAGGTCGTAAAACAGAAACATGGAAGACGTTGTGAACATTCTCGAGTGCTGGAGGTAGGGCTACCTCATACGCAACTTCTCCGATTCTTCTAAGTACTTCAAATGGTCCAATGAATCGTGGGCTTAATTTCCCTTTCTTTCCGAACCTGATCTTTTCTTTTCAGGGAGAGACCTTCAAAAACACATAACTACCCAATTCAAACTCGATATTTTTACGATGTGGATCGGTGTATTTCTTCTGCCTATCTTGAGCTGCTACCAGTCTTGTTCGGATCACTTTGACTATTTCTGCTGTCTGTTGTACTAATTATGGGCCTAGTAATTGTCTTTCGCCAACTTCATCCCAATAAAGTAGAGTTCTGCACTTTCTGCCGTATAACGCTTCATAAGACGACATGCCAATACTAGCGTGGTAGCTGTTGTTGTAGCCAAACTCTACAAGCGGTAGGTGATCGTCCCAATTTCTTTTAAAGTCCATTACACAAGCTCTTAACATATCTTCTAATGTCTGAATCGTTCTCTCACTCTGTCCATCTGTTTGAGGGTGGTATGCTGTACTCATCCTCAACTGCGTACCCATGCATTCCTGTAGACATTTTCTAGAAGTTCGATGTAAAGCACGGATCCCTATCGAAAACAATTGACACCGAAACTCCGTGTCGTGAAATAATCTCTTTCACATATAACCTCGCCAACTGATCAAAGTTGAATTTGATTTTGATCGGAAGGAAATGTGCGAATTTCGTCAGTCGGTTAACGATAACCCATACTGCGTCATAGCCTTTCTGGATCGTCGAAAGGCCAACCACGAAGTCCATTGTAATATGTTCCCATTTCCATTCTGGGATCTCTAGCGGTTGTAGCAACCGACTAGGTCTCTGATGTTCTGCTTTCACTTTCTGACAAGTTAGACATTTGGCAACACACTTTGCAACATCTCGTTTCAGATTAGGCCACCAGAAATGTTGTCTAAGATCTTGGTACATCTTGATACTACCAGGGTGAATCGAATATCGTGAGCTATGAGCCTCGTTCAAAATGTCTTCCTTAATCTCTGGTACTGGCGGTACCCAAATTCTATTCTCGAATCTCAGTATTCCTTCCTTATCCATCTTAAATCTTGGTTTAGTTCCTTCAGATATCTTTATTATCACCTTTTTGCATTCATTGTCCTGAAGTTGTGCCTTCTTAAGTTTATCCAGTAGGGTTGTACCAGATTGCATTTGAAACAACTTCTCATCAATTTCCATAGGATACTTCACTTCCAGTTCTAACTTCACCACGTTTGCCTTACCCGGATGGTATAAAATCTCACAATCGTAGTCCTTAATTAATTCCAACCACCTTCTTTGGCGCATATTCAATTCTTTCTGTGTAAAAATATATTTCAGACTCTTATGGACTGTATATATTTCACACTTTTCCCGTAGAGATAGTGCCTCCAGATTTTCAAAGCAAAAACCACTGCAGCTAACTCCAAGTCGTGGGTCGGATACCCCTTCTAGTAATCTTTCAATTGTCGTGACTCATAGGCAATGACTCTACCATTCTGCATAAGCACACAGCCAAGTCCCTTATGCAACGCATCACTATAAATCACAAAATTTCCTGTATCGTCCAGAAGAGACAACACAGGCGTTGTACTCAGCCTCTTCTTCAATTCTTGAAAGCTTTCCTCACACTTCTCCGTCCAAACAAATTTAACAGCTTTTCGAGTCAAATTCATTAATGGAGTTGCGATCTTGGAAAAGTATTGAATTAATTTTCTGTAATATCCTGCCAATCCAACAAAACTTCGTACTTTCGACGGCGTCATCGGCTGATCCTAGTTAATCACGGCTTCAACTTTGGAAGGATCTACCGAAATTCCGTCTTTATCGATCACGTGACCAAGAAATTGCACCCGTTCGATCCAAAATTCGCATTTCGAAAACTTGGCATACAATATCTCCTTTCTTAATACTTCCAACGTTAATCTCAAATGCTCTTCATGTTCTTCCTTGGTTACCAAAATATCATCTATAAATACCACTACGAACTTGTCCAAAAACGGCCTGAACACACCATTCATTAGTCCCATAAATGCTGCAGGAGCATTCGTTAAACCAAACGACATTACTAAAAATTCGTAGTGACCATATCGTGTTCTGAACGCTATTTTCGGTACATCGTTTGGTCTCACCTTCAATTGATGATAACCATTCCTCAAATCTATATTGGAAAAGTATTTTGCTCCCTTCAATTGATTAAACAGATCATTGATCCTCGGTAATGGATATCTATTCTTAATTGTGACCATATTAAGTTCTCTATAATCGATGCAAAGCCGCATCGTTCTGTCCTTCTTTTTCACAAATAACACCGGCGCTCCCCACGACAATACGCTCAGTTGAATGTACTTCTTATCCAGTAATTCTTGTAGTTGTACCATCAATTATTTCATTTCTACCGGCGTCATTCGGTACGGTGCCTTTGGTATTGGAGTCGTTCCTGGAGCCAAATCAATCACAAATTCGACCTCTCTATCTGGCGGAAGTCCTGGCAAATCGTCCGGGAATACGTCGACGAAGTCCCTCACTACAGGTATTTCTTCTACTTTCGGATTCTCTTTACGACTGCCGACTATGTAAGCTAAATATCCTACACATCCTTGTCGTAACAACTTCCTGGCCTTCATCATCATTAGACAACTTGCTTATCTAGGCGACTTGCTACCATAAAACACAACCTTTGACGGAGTCATAAGGTTAATACACTTCTTTTGGCAATCAATTACCGCCCCGTAATTGAATAACCAGTCCATTCCTAAGATGACGTCAAATTCCCCAAGTCGAATAGAGATAAGATCTACGTTCCTGATATTACCCTTAATATCCACTCTACAGTTCTTATGTACGTACTTAACAGGGATTATTTCTCTATTCGCGATTTCTATGTTCATGGGGTATTCTAACTCATCCTTAGGCAATTATAAATTCTTAGCAAAGTCATCAGATATAAATGAACAAGTAGCACCCGAATCAAATAATAAGTAAGCATTAACTCTATTGATTGGAATGATACCTGACACCACATCCCGCGACTGCACTGCATCCTGCACCGCCATATTGAAAGTCCTGGCGGTCGGTCGATTTGTTGCGGTTGGTCTTGTGATGGTCAGAGCGCTTCCACTGCTATTTCCCCGGTTTCCTCCTGATCCTGCCCCTTCAGATCTTTTCTTAGGATAGTCTTTTACTAAATGATCCTTTGAACCACAAGTGAAGCAGGCACCCTTCTTTGGGCTAGGACAGTTAGGTGCTATGTGGCCTTCCTGACCACAATTGTAGCATACACGTTTACCCTTCATACACACTCCCAAATGAGCTTTCCCGCAGGTCGAACACGCTTCAATCCTTTTCTTCTGACCTCCTTGTTGGTTTCCGGGTTATGTGTTGTCAGACCACCTTCTCTTCTGATTGTTATTACCTCCTCCCATATTACTTCCACTAGCCTTGTTATTCCCTTCACTTTCATTCTTCTTCTTCTTCTAATCCTGATTGTATTTGGTTACAACATCGCTTCCTCCTTCAGCAAGAATGGCTTTCTCTAGTACCCCGACGAATGTCTTCAACTGAAACATCGATACCTTACTATACAACCAAGGCTTTAGTCCTTGCTCGGACCTTCTTGCTTTTCTCTCGTCCGTGTGAACTTGATATGTGGCGAACCTCGCCAACTCGTTGAATCTAGCCGTATAATCTGGTATGGACATATTCCCCTGCTTCAACTCCAGAAACTGAACTTGCAATTGGTTCTGCGAGGTAGTCGGGAAATATATCTCGAAAAACATCTCCTTGAACCTTTCCCATGTAATCATACCTTCTCCTCCACGGACCTTGTTTTCTTGCCACCAAAAACTGGCTTCAGATTTCAGCATAAACGTTACAAAAGCGGTCTTTTGGTCCTCTCTAACTCTTGCGACCTCAAAAACTTTCTCCATCTCCATAACCCAAGTCTGAGCTTTGATCGGGTTCATGGAGCCTTTAAACTCTGCCGGTCCCACCGCCTTGAAATCTTTGAATGAAGTATTCGGTGGAGCTTGAGGTTGATTATTCATTGCTCCAGCTAGTAAGTTCACTAATTGTTGGATGGGATTAGCATTGGCGTTATTGTTGTTATTCGTTGATTCTTCCTGAGCTGGTTGACAATTTTGTATTCTTCTAGGCAGCATATTTTTGTTAAAAATATACGCTTATTAGATCTTTATTTATTTCTCTAAATAGTTGGTGCATTACTCAACAATTTGTCATAATCACTTAACATATTATCTCAAACAACTTGATATATTTATTCAAATCAAAAGTTTTAACATCAAACGATAGCATCACTGCTATTTACATCAACTATCTCGAGATAAAGAATCTACAGGATTTAAAACATTAAAATATTCATTCGTTCATTAACACGTCTGAATTTACATCTAAAAACAAGATAAGTTTTTCACATAATTAAACAAATACTATCACTGCCTGTTAAGGCGCCGAATAGCCTTGCTACGTTCCTCTTCCATGATGCGAGACATCGTTCTGCGATCCAGCATGTACGATGGTAGACCTTCAAACTTGATTGGGTACCTCAAAACTCGATCCTGGGCTTCATCCATTGCATTATTAAGTGTAGAGTATGTCTCCCCAAGCTTAGCCTTCTTTACACGACAATCCCTTTCTGCAAGATCAGCACGATGTGATTTTCTTACCCAACCCTCCTCTGCTATGATCAGCCTCTCTGAGCTTTCCTTCAGTTCCTTCTTTAACTTCTCTATTTCTTCGGACTTCTCCTCGGTTTGACCCTTCTCGTGAACCAAATCTCACTCCACGTTTCCCACACATGTGTGAAGAGTCACAATCTCCCTATCCTTCTGCTCGATGGTAATCTGCTGAATAATCGTCTGCTCAGTCAATTCCTGGACAGTGTCGCGTTACGGTCATATAGCTCATCGTACATCTCGGCATCAATGGAGTTCGGTGGGAACTCCTCTTCTTCCTCTTCCTCTTCCTCCTCAGGATCCTCCTCTGAATCAGTCTCAGGCTCATGCTCCTTACCAACAACAGTGATCAACGGAGATGGCTCCCTCTGTATCAACTTCTCCCTGACAACATAAATGTATCGGGGCTCCTCCTCAATAGGCACTCGGGGTTCCTCCTCCCCAGCTCGACTAGCTCCTCCAACATCCGACATCATGACAACATAATTTCAAGTTTTAGTTACTAAGTCGTACTAATGAGCACATAATTTAACACATAAACACATAAAGTCTTTTATTATCTTCAATGAATTAAGAAATTCATCTCTTAGAACTCGATAAGAGTTTTCCATCACTATGTTCTTCCTATAAGGCTACTACCTAAGGTTGTTCCCCCACCTAAGGTTCATAACCTACAGCTTTGATACCAACTTGTGACACCCCCAAATTCGAGTACTTCCATTCCCACATGATTTGGTGTTCACTATACAAACATCATATATCTATCTACCCATAATAAATGCCAAACATGCAATAGATATAAATAAATCCTCCCCTTATGGGGTTACAACATCTGAACAAAAAAATACAATCCCAGGTCATACTAACCTTAAACATCTGTGCGGAAACATAAACAAATAATAAGTCTTAAACAACATCAAGTCATGACAATAACATTCTTAAAATTTAATAACACGTCTTCATCACTTAATAGCTTTGCCATTGCCTTTGCTAGAAGAAGGCTCGTCGGTTCTTCCGTTCTTAACTGCAATGTTATTATTAAGCAAGAGTGAGCACGATTTTCCACAAGTATGATAATGAAATAACAATATAATAACATGCGAGTGAATCAAAGACTTCTGAAATAAAGCACAACTTTTGAATCAAGAATGAATAACAAGAATCAAAATAATTCTGAGGGTCATAAAACCTTGAACTATGTCCTAGGTTATCAAGGGTTATACTTGAAACCTTTAACAGTCATAAGACTATGAACTCTTCTTCTCGTACTTAGGGGGATCATCCCTTAGTACCATACTTTGCACAATATCTTAACGCTAACGCATAAGTAATCCCCTATACAGGGTTGTTCATCTCAAATTGACATTAGAGTCTACACCAAAGGAAGTTTGGTTTGGATAATTCATCAAGGGTTCTTAAATTTAGAACGCTCATCAACTATGGACTAGTTGAATCAAAAAGGATTCGCTAGTCTAACAAGGTTAAACAAATAATGATATTAAAATTGAATAACAATCTCAAGAGGTATACAATAGAACAAGTATTGTATAACAAATTCATACTTTGAAAAGATAATTAATCTTTAATATAACAAATCACACTTGATTTAATAATAATGAGAATTGCTTGAAGTAATTTACAAACTTGAATAATGATAACAACTAGGGTTAGGAAACTTGCCTCGTGTATAGATTACACGTTAATTTATACACGTTCCTTGATTTAATCCTACATACCATTTCCATTCACAACTCCAGTTAATTAATATGTAACTAGTCATCATAAGCTCATTCTTTTTGTCTAACTCGACTTAGTCAACTACTACACTCATTGTCACATAATTTACACTTCATGAACAATAAGCTTACTATGCATTCAATCATTCATTTTACACATAAATGTGTTATTGACATGTTAAGAATTTATTTTAACACCTCACTATATGTCTAACATGTTTTCATGTCCATTAGGTTAAGTTACCAACACATTGCTAGACTTAAACATTTAAAAAACTCATTTATGTACCATTCTGCTAAGTGGCGCTGCGGCGCCATAGTTATACTTGGTCTTCGCGCTGCGGCGCCGTGGTGCTGCGGTCGGATACTTGGCGTTGCGGCGCCGGACTTCAGTTTTGGAGTTGGCACCGCGGCGTGAAACTCCAGATTTTGATTCTTAGTTCGCGAAGAACACAGAGTTCAGCAAAATAAACCCTACATGATCATTAATTTCACTAATTTAACATACCCACATGCTAGAATTCATACATAATCATTACCCAACATTTATAGAATGATTTTAACCCATTAAAACACATAATTACAGAATTAAAATATGTAAATTTCACCGTTCTTGATGTTCTTGAAGATTTTGAACATAAATCATAAAATTCAATGCCACAGATTCGTTATAACACCAAATCTATCCATTCAAGTTTTGTTTACTTCGTTTTAACATGCATAATCATATATGAGTGTGAACTTTACAAAACAATTTATGTTTAGCATATTAAAATCACGTATAACGGCCATATGGCAATACTTTATACTCTGTAATTTTGTAGCGACAATATACAACATATTTTATGAAATTGATGATATAGTTTATACAATACATATAATAAAACACATTATAACAACATCTTATCACATATATATACATAATTATTACTCCTTTTTCCACTATAGAGCTTTTATAGAAAATACAAGCCATTTTCTAAAAAAAACCTTATACGACGTAATAAAATTTGGGTTTAAAGGAATTACCCAGAGCAATCCTTCTGACACTTCACGTTCTTCTACAATGTCACAATGATTCTCAAGGTTTCTTTCAAATTTCTCTCTGAATTTCTCAAACTCTCTCTGAATAATCCAGACTTAGCAAAAATAAAAAAAATAAAAGAGACGTCGTATTTTATAAACTAACTGAGCACAGAGTGGTCAGTTACCCAGAAATGGTTAACTGCTACCAACTCCCCTTAGTGCCTCGTTTGGCTGGTAATAAATAGCTCAAAACTATTTAATTTAATAACTCTTTTATCCTATAGTTTATTTCATGTCACATCCAATTACAAAATAATCAAATATCATATTTACTTTAATATAAATAAAATATGATAATTTCTCATTAATTCACATAATCACATAATTAATTTCTTATTTAATAATTATGTCAAATTACTAAATTTCTAATTAATTATTACATTAATTAATATAACATTATGCTTATTAAATATTTCATTTAATTCAATAAGCTCACATAATTTATACTTTGAATAACAAAATTCTCTACATTAATTTAATAACTATAACACATATAATTAAATTAATTTATCATAATTGCATCAATTAATTATTTAATCTAATAACTAAATCATCAAGAACATTTATGTAATTCAATAAATATTATAATTAAATTACAAAAATCTCGTTTGTCACAGATTTTATGCCTTGGGTTGGCGCTGAGGTGCCAGCTCTGTGCACCAGAAAATTTTTACAGGCTTTTTTAATTTTGTGAAACTCCCGGCCTCGCAACTTCTTCGTTATAAGTCCGAATTGGCTCGTTCAAGAGCCTACGATTCACAAATCACATACTCTACGTGTTCATGCAAGAATTTTATCTATTTGATTTTGTTAACTAAAAATTCACCTATTAGTCCATTTTTAACGAAAATGATAAACGTTCGTGAACGTTCAATGCTCATTTCTTCGTTCAAAGTCAGAATTCGGTCATTTTCAAGTCCGTAACTCTGTAATGTCAAATACGACTTGTCTCCATCGAAAACCAACGTTTTTGAGTTCAAACACAAAATTTGACTTCTATTCCGAGAATTTCATGAATTCGACGATTATCGTCCAATCGTGTGAATTTCGACAAAACTTCATTACTAATTATTTGATCATCATTCATTAACTAGACATTTCAACCAACATATTACAACAATTTATCTTGATATTAGGTTATGGCTTATTCCTCATAAGTTCATCATCTAACAATTTATACATTACAAACTTTCATTTCCTTGTGACTTATTATCGAATTAAGTCCTTTATCCAACATTCTTACATCTTATCAATCATACTTATTTCTTAAGGTAAACATATGACAAATTCATTACTGTTCTTCATATGTTCATAACTTATTTAGGTTTAGATTACTTATTCATGACTTATACGGTTTAAGTCCATTAATCATCCATTTCTTAAATGTTCTTAGCATATATGTTCATTAGGTTACACTTCTTTTATCACCCTACAATGACAGAGATAGAAGATATAATATCATGAGATCAATTACCTTTGATGACTACCTTCTCCTTCTTGACAATCTAATAATGGAAGGTTGGACTTATAAGTTCTTATTCTCTCTAACACTTAAGTTGCATTGTAATGGAAGTTGTTAGATTATTTGAACATGCAAAAAAATGAAATGTGAGCTTGCTATTTATAGAAGTCTCTAAGCTAAAGCATAATGGTCATTAAGACCTCTCACCTCCTTAACAACCTCCTTACTATTCATTCCTTAATCCCTACATATACTTGCTCCCTACACTTATTACTTGGCCTCCATATTAAAATCTTGGCCACCAAGATTAACCACATCATCATGGGTTGCTCCATGGGTCAACCTAATCCATTGGATTATTACCTTGGGCATAGGTTTATTTTGATTAGCTTAATCTTTTGGGCTTGCTTTGAATTGCTATGGGCTTAATATTAACAATTACTTGGGCTTAACATTAATCCCACATGGTTTTACACCTTTATTCATATTGAACTTGTACTTCATATAATATCCACAATTCCATTTCATTTTGTCTTTAATCCTTAACGTTCTTAAATTAAGTCCCCATGCGAAATATTATTTTCCAATACTTGAATTATTATTACATAATCCATCTCACCTCGATATTATAACGTTACGTATTTCTCGAAAGTTCAAAAATAATTTCCGAGCAGAAAACGATGAATAGTATTTTTCAGAAAATTTTTCGAAAAGCTTTTATTTTCGTCCTGAAAATTCAAACACTTTAATTCCTTCACATAGTTAAAAATACTACAATGTTCCAACGTTTTTAGGTTATAGAAAAAAATTCATCTTACTAACACATAATAATAACAAATAATATTATTTTATTCATTATTAAAGTATTTACAATAGGTTCGATTTTCTGGGGCGTTACACTCTCTCCCCTTTATAAGGATTCTGTCCCCATAATCTCGCTAAAATAAAAAAATTTTACCCAAACAGATGAGGGTAATTCTTTTTCGTCTTTTCTTCCAATTCCAACATTGCTTCTTCGACATCGTGGTTCTTCCATAACACTTTTACAGATATAACTTTGTTCCGTAGAACTTGCTGTTTTTTATCGATGATTTGAACCGGTATCTCCTCATATGTTAAGTTCTTCATAATATGAATCGGCTCATACTCTATTACGTGTTTGTAATCAGGCTTATAAGGATGTAATATAGATACGTGAAACACGTTATGTATTCATTCTAGGTCTGGAGGTAACGTTACCATGTAAGCTACCCCTCCCATTATTTCTAATATTTCTAAAGGTCCTATAAACCTGGGACTTAACTTTCTCTTCTTTCCAAAGCGTATCTTTCCTTTTTAGGGAGACACCTTCAGAAATACGTATGAGCCTACCTCGAACTCCCTATTTACTCGATGCAAATCTATAAACTTCCTTTGTCTGTCTTGAGCTGCTACCAATCGCATCCTTATTAGCTTCACTATATCCGTAGTTTGCTGCACCAATTATGGTCCTAGCATTCAACGTTCTCCCACTTCATCCCAATACAATGTTGTTCTGCATTTCTTCCGTATAAGGCTTCGTAAGGCGGCATACCTATGCTTGCATGATAACTGTTGTTATACGCAAACTCTACTAATGGTAGATGATCATCATAACTACCCTTGAAATCCATGACGTAAGATCTCAACATATCTTCTAACGTCTGAATTGTCCTCTCGCTCTGTCCATCGGTTTGTGAATGATATGTCGTACTCAACTTCAGCTGCGTTCCCAACTGTTCTTGCAAACTTCTCCAAAAGTTCGACGTGAATCGTGGGTCACAATCTGACACAATCGAAACTGGTACTCCATGTCTGGAAATAATTTCCTTAAAATAAAGTTTAGCTAGCTGGTCTAAGTTATACTTAACCCGTATTGTTAAGAAGTGAGCTGACTTTGTCAACAGGTCCACTATTACCCAAATCGCATCATACCCTTTCTGAGTAGTCGAAAGTCCCACCACAAAGTCCATCGTGATATGCTCCCACTTCCACTCTGAAATCTCCAATGGCTGTAACAAGCCACTTGGTCATTGATGTTCGACCTTAACTTTCTTACAAGTCAAGCACCTACTCACATACTCGGCTATTTCTCTCTTCATGTTTGGCCACCAAAAACTTTGTCGAAGGTCTTGATACATCTTTGTGCTACCAGGATGAATCGAGTACCTCGAACTGTGAGCCTCTTGTAAAACTTGCTCCTTTTATTTCGTCTCAATTGGAACCCAAATTCTTCCCTCAAATCTTAATAAATCCTTATTATCAAGACTATATTTAATATATTTTTCATTGGTTAACCGCTTCTTCATCTGGTCACACTCTTCAGTTTTGAGCTGCACCTCCTTGACTCTCTCCATGATGGTAGATTGGATCTCCGTCGCAAATAGTCTCTGCCCCATTTCACTCGGCAACTTTACCTCTAACTCCATCCTAGCCATCTATATTATTAACTCAGTTTGAGCCGTTAACATAGATAACTTCTCCCGGCCCTTCCTACTTAAGGCATCGGCAACTATATTGGCTTTCCCAGGGTGATACAAGATTTCACAGTTATAATCCTTTATCAACTCCAGCCATCTCCTCTGTCTCATATTCAACTCCTTCTGTGTGAAGATATATTTTAGACTCTTGTGGTCCGTGTATATCTCACATTTTTGTAAAGATAATGTCGACATATCTTTAAGGCAAAAACTACAGCGGCCAGTTCTAGATCATGAGTAGGGTAAACTTTTTCATAATCCTTCAACTGCCTTGATGCATACACAATGACCTTGCCAAGCTGCATGAGCACGCAACCAAGTCCTCTATGCGAAGCATCGCTATAAACAACAAAATTTCATGTGTCATTAGGTAATGACAAAACAGGCGCTTCACTCAATCTCTTCTTTAGTTCTTGAAAATTGTCCTCGCATTTCTCAGTCCACGCGTATTTCACTATCTTCCTTGTCAAGTTAGTTAACGGAGTAGCTATCTTTGAAAAATTATAAATGAATCTCCGATAGTATCCCGCTAACCCTAGGAAACTCCGCACCTCAGTCAGCATTTTCGATTGTTCCCAATTCATCACAGCTTCCACCTTCACTTGATCTACTAAAATCCCCTTATGGTCAATGACATGTCCTAAAAACTGTACCCTCTCTAACAAAAATTCACACTTTATGAATTTTGCATACAACTTCTCCTTCCTTAGTGTTTTCAACACTATTCTTAGGTATTCTGCATGATTTTCTGGCGTCTTAGAATAGACTAGAATATCATCGACAAACACCACGACGAACATATCCAAATATTATTTGAACACCCTGTTCATCATATCTATAAATGCAGCTGGTGCATTAGTTAACCCAAATGACATCACTAGGAACTCGTAATGACCATAACGAGTCCTGAATGTCGTCATTGGTAGGTCTTCATTCCTAACCTTCAGTTGATGATACCCCGTCCTTAAATCTATTTTAGAAAAATACTTCGCCACTTTCAACTGATCAAAAAGATCATTGATCCTGGGCAATGGGTACTTATTCTTTATCGTTAACTTGTTCAACTCCCTGTAGTCGATACAAAGTCTTAACAATCTGTCCTTCTTCTTGATAAATAGTACCGGCGCTCTCCACGTCGAAATACTCAGTTGTATGTACTTTCTGTCCAACAGTTCTTGAAACTGCACCATCAACTCCACTGGGGCCATACAATATGGTGCCCTGAAAACTGGTGCCGATCCTGGCACAATGTCTATTACTAACTCGGTCGCCCTGTCCGGCGGAAGACCCGACAACTCACTTGGAAATACATCCATGAATTCTCTCACTATAGGTATTTGTTCCACGGTCGCTCCCACTCTCTGGGTATCAACAAAATGGCACAAATAACCTACACACCCCTTCCTTAATAGCTTCCTCGTTTATGTCATGGTAAGATAACACGAACGTCCCGACGATCTATTACCGTAAAATATTACCTGAGGTTGTTTTAACGTTTTAATATTTACGCATTTCTTTTGACAATCTATAATTGCCCCATGGTTAAATAACCAATCCATTCTGAGAATTACGTCGAATTCTTCCAACTTTATCGGTAAAAAATCTACCGATAAATTACAACCCCGCATGTGTACGCAACAACTCCTACGAATATCCTCAACATGAATTATCTATGACAGCCCCAATTTCGAGTTTCTGAATCACCTCGGATCCAGTTCGCTCATTCGATACAACTATTACTATTTGCGAAAGATATAAACATAAATTATTTATACAATACATTACACACTATTTCCCAAGGTCGAGTAACCTTAACTTAATACACAGTACATACTTATTTAACACATAATATTATTATTATACAACTATTACAAGACTAATCGCGCATATTAACTTTAAGTTGGAACTGTCTTTAACCTTTCCTTGTATCCGACACATTCGTCGTAATCTGTAATGTTTTATCATGATATAGCAAGGGTGAGCATAAAAGTTGCCCAGCAAGTTTAAATTCAATAATATAACGATATATCATGATTGAAAGAATCTAAATAATAAGCTAGCTATAATTCAACAATATAATTGTGAACTAGCAGGAACAAACTTTTGACTAAACAAGTATTGAACATGAACAAAAATATATCTGAACCAACTGGTAATGAAGGTGATCAACCTTTCATACCTGACTTATCCATGCAATATGTACAGAGTACAATTATACATGGCAATCAGCAATGATTAACCATAAGCATATCCGAATGAAACAAATCTTAGTAGAGTTAAGTAAAAATAAACTTGCATGAACCGTTGGTTACCGCTACGCAATTTATATCGCTTTATCCGAAGACCTAATATTAGTAATATAGATCTCCAATATTAGAATAATATCATCATAATATAATATTATTATATATATACATAGAATAACCTAAACACATAACACATAACCCTATCAGTCTATAACACACAGAAGAATCAGTATCAAGACAAACTATTTCAGCCTGACTTGAGTTCGACAAAGTTCTAACGTCCCGACGGTCTAGTCGGACTTTCATCGAGTCTAAGTTCAGTTAAACTCTGCCTAACACTTAACAATTGTCTCAGATAATTTTAATATCAGTCAAAATATTTTTCATAAGCTCGTAATAATTTTTAAATAATTATTACCATTTATATTGATTTTTAAATCATTAATAACGTATTTAAATAAATTAAATACTACTTAATTCTTTTATCATTAATATTTATTTATTATCAAATATTAATGAAATACATGTCATAATATAATAATATATTTATAATATCACAAAGTATTTTTTTTATACTTTAAAATCACATTTATATTATTTTTAAACAATTAAATTCATTATCCGATAATTGCTATTAATATTAAAATATTAATATTTTATTGACAAAATATCAAAAGTTATATGTTATAACTTAAAATATTTTTATAACACATAAATCATTTTTATATAATTTTTAAATCATTAATTCTATTTTTCCATAATTTATTTAATATAGTTATTAAATAAACTAATTTATTTAATATAGTTATTAAAAAAACTAATTATCATTAATATTGATTAATTAATGAAATTCATCCTAAAATATTAAAAGTCACTGAAAAATAACTTAAAATATTTTCTTATCCCATATTATTATTTTTTTTAATGATTTTTCATGTAGTAAAATCATTGTTAAATTATTTATTTAATATTATAATTAAATAAATTAAATACCATTTACATTCCAAAAATATTAAATATTTATGAAATATACTCAAAATAAATAAAAACTAATTTTCAGACTTTAAAATATTTTTTTGAAATTTATTATGTATTTTTAGTAATTAAAACCATTTTATTCGCTTTATTTAATTAAAAATATTAATTTTCGTAATTAAGTGTCGCTAAAGGTACCATAGGTGACAAAACTGTCGCTAATGGTGTTCTTGAGGTGCTTCTGAGCTGCCCATAAAATGCATGTCAGACATCGAGGGACCATGTTTGACCATCGATAGATCTTTGGTCATTCTGTTTCTAGGCTAACTTGAATCTTGTCCGTGTAGCTGAAATGTAATACTACAACTAGAAATCATCAACTTAGTCATAGAACAAACACACAAGGAGATCTGATCTCCCAAAGTCACTGTCAGACGTCACCTGGGTTTTCCAGAAACCCAGGCAGTTCGAGTAGCCGTCTAGTTGCTTAATTTAATCTAGGTTCCGGTCATGATTCTTGTGATATAATGGTACAACTCTATCGTCCACATGTCAAGGTACAACAAACAATCACCATATCAACTTAACAACAACAAAACAGTACGATCTAGGTCGGTCAAATTAGGCAACAACAACTGTTCTTGAACATTTCTGGAAAACCCAGAAATGTTCTTGACCAGTTTGGTCAACGGTGGTTTGACAACCAATAAATTTGATTCTGATCAAGATCTGAGTGATCTAGTGGTTTGAGAATGTAGATAACAGGTCAGACTACACTATTCAACCAGCAACATGTCATAAACACTAACAGACTGCAAGATCCGAGCCTCCAAAAATGGTTGTCAGACTTCGCTGGGTAATCTGGGTTACCCAGATTCATTCAGTCATGGTCTGTCAACGACCTTTGACTACTTAAATCTTGAAATCTAGACCTGATCTGACTATGATTCATGTTTCAGAATAAAGACCACATGGCATACAACAGATCCATAACATAAAACAACACTAACACTTAACACATAAAGATCTACGGCCTCTGACATATGGTTGTCAGGCCATTTTTAAACATTTTTCCAAATTTCAAAAATCATCAAATCCGAGCATCAAAATGATATGGATCTAGGTTTTGACCACCCAGATCATCAAGTGACACCCTCTAGCACATATCTAAACAACCAAACATATCATCTAACATAAAATCTAAGGATTTTGAATTTTGAAGGTTTATACCTTTCTAGCTTTGATCTTGGTTTTCTGACTTTTGATTCTGATATTGAGAAGCTATGAACTGATTATGGCTCACCTTCTCTCTCTCTCTCTAAATTTCGAAAATGAAGAGAGGGAATGACTTGGGAGAAAATGAAAATGAAATTGTGTGGTTTTCTCTTTCTAAATTTATATAAATTATTGTTGAAATGAAATGGCTGATATAATTGAGCTAAATTCAGTGTTTGTAGCACAAGGCTAGGACTAGGGTTGGTGAGCAACTGACCTTAGGGCAACATTTGCAAGTTATATCAAATAATGCAATAAGGGCACTTTGGTCATTTCTATGCAAATTTAATTCTAAAATGGTCATTTGATGTAAACCCTTAGGGTTTAGGGTTTAGGGTTTGACCTAATTAAGGTTTAGGGTTTGAGTCATTTAGGGTTTAGGATTTAGAAAACCTTAGGGTTTACAATTTAATTTTCTAAAATTTCCAAGTTTGGTTTCCAAAAATAGAAAATTTATATTTCTAAATTATAATTAGAATTTTCTAATTATAATAAAATTCATTAATCATAAATTTAAATATTGCTAATTAGGATTAATATATCCTAATTAAAATTGTCAATTAAGCAATTAGGGTCAAAATTGTTCATTTGGGTTTATAACCCAAAACTAAGGTTTCAAATGGAATATAATTTTCCAAAATTATAAATTAGATTTCGTAATTAGATTAGAGTTTTCTAATTACTATAACTTGTAATTTAGGATTAATATTTCCTAATTAACATTAAAATTATTAAATTAACACATAGGGTTTCCCTAATTATAAATTAGGGTTTTAAATCCTGAAGTTAGGATTTTCAAAATTTGAACTTAGGGTTTGCTAATTAATTAAGGTTTACCCTAATTAATATTATACTTAATTGCACATAAGAATTATAATTATTCTTTAAGTTCACAGATTAGGGTTTTAAATTTCTGAATTAGGGTTTCAGAATCCCGGAACAGAAATTAGGGTTTTTAGAACCGGTGTCTAGGGTTTCTTATAATTCGTAAGAATTTTCTAACCGAAAGTTGACGTTCTTAATATACGATTAGGGTTTGTCACAGATATCGTTTATCTGGTCATCCGTTGACCCTTAACCACATGCTATACACATATACAACCACATACACAGAACATATTCACGCACATCTTTAATCTTGAATAATTCACCTAAATCCTTCATAGAATTTTGAAATCCTCAAAATTCCATCTTCAAAATATCAAACGCATACAATTATTTTCTGTCTAGGTTCTAATTTTGAACCTTAAACCAATTAATTATAATTTTTAAAATTTCCTAAATTCCCGCGTTGTCACATTATCTCTTCGTTTGCTACCTTAATATTTAAAGGTATTGAAAACTTTTCAGGAAGTAATCCTAATCGTCTAGCAAAAACACATGCAATAAACGAACAAGTAGCACCCGAGTCAAACAGCATGTATGCATTTTGGTTGTTGATCGGAATAATACATGCGACTACGTCCCCTGAGGCCATCGCGTCTTGGACTGTCATGTTAAAGGTACGGGTCATCGGCCTACCTGGCTGCACTGGACCCCCAATAGTTAACTTACCACTATTTGTGCCCTTATTCCCGTCCGTCTCCTTCTTTGGGTAGTTCTTTGCCATGTAGTCAGTTGACCCACACACAAAACATCTGTGATTCTTCTTCGGACTCAGATAGTTAGGCACAATGTGCCCCTCCTGTCCACAATTGTAACACACTGCCTTACCCTTGAGACAGACTCCTAAATGAGTCTTCCCACATGTTTTACATGCCTCCATCCTCCTCTTTGGGTCTCCTTGTTTCACTCCGGTATTCCCAGAGCTAACCACCTTCTGCTTATACACTTCACCACTCCCGCTGGCACCTTCAATCTTCACTCCCCCATCCACTTTCCCCTTGTTTTTCTTATCATCGTGGTACTGGCTCAGCGCCTCGCTACCACCTTCGGCGATTATCGCCTTCTCTAATATGGTTCCAAAGGAAGTACTTTGGAACATCGATATGCGATTATAAAGCCAGGGTTTGAAGCCATGTTCGAACCTTCGCGCCTTCCTAACCTCGGTGTCCACTTGGTGTGGAGCGAACTTCGCCAGTTCATTAAACTTGGTGGCGTATTGGGGAACCGTCATGTCCCCTTGTTTTAATTCCAGAAACCACATCTCCATCCTTCCCTGCATGCTCATGGGAAAGTAGTTCTCGAAGAAAATCTCCTTGAACCTCACCCACGTTAGAACTTCTATCCCGGCCCTATCCTGATTATCCTCCCACCAAAAGTTGGCATCTCCCTTCATCATGTAGGTTGCAAAGACAACCTTCTGGGCCACGTCGACATTTGCTATCACAAATGCCTTCTCAATTTCCTTTACCCACGTTTGGGTTTCGATAGGGTCCATAGTTCCTTTGAACTTCGGCGGAACCACGCTTTTGAAATCCTTAAACGTAGTAGCTCGTACTACACTAGGATTTATGGAGATGTTAGCCCCAGTTATATTAAACGCGTCTGTTAACAAATTTACAAACTCCTGCATGGGGTTAACCGGACCCCCCTCCGGTTGATTTACGTTTGCTCCTTGATTTCGTGGTAGTCTTCTTGACGGCATTTTGCTGTTACAACAAACAACACATTTCGTTATTATTTATTCCCTGTTAGTTAGTTATTATTCAATTTTAAACAATAACTTAAACATTCATTACTCAACATGTTCCGAAAAAGGCTTATATTGATTCATGGTAGTATAATACTACATCAGTTACATTACACAGCCTAAGCTGATTACATTACTTTCCCGCAATTGCTTTTCAAAAATTGGGATTTAAAAAAGACTACCCTTTGTTATACAAAAGAGGGTTTTACGTCACTAATAGATGCATAATATTTACATATCTAATCTACTCTATCTACTAATAGATTACATCTGCCTTAAGGCATTCTCAAAATCCGCTTTAACAAGACCAGCAATAATATCACGACTGATAGTATGCCGCGTCTGCCCTGCCTCTATGGGATAACCAACTACCTGCTGCTGGAAGTCTGCATGAGAAGTCCTATGAATATAGGACATTCTCCCTATCTTCTACTTTTTGGTCTTTAGCTCCCCCCTGAGCTCAAAGACCTCCTGTTTCAGCTCATGGACCTTGTCCTTGGCCAAAACTCTCTCATCGTGCTCCTACTCCCACATGAACTCCACGTCTGTCTTATCCTCTCAGACAACCTGGAGCTCTGATTTCAGCTCCTTAACCTCCTGGTAGTAATGGATGTTTCTATCCAATATTGACATAAAAAGTGACATCATTGACTCCCCCGGAGCCATCTCCGCTGCTATTGCTACTGGGTTGAAGGATACTGCCTCCACCTCTTCCTCCAACATGCCGTCAAACATGGACATATAGTCTAGGCTCTCTGAGTCTCCAGACTCAACCACCACTACTTCTAGCTCTGCTGCTATGGGGTTCGGTATGATCTCTACCTGATTAACCGACCCTTCGTTGACTACCTGTACATCTCTATTTTCTCCTGACATCTACAATAACACAATAAGTTTGATTAGTAAACGTCAGTAGTATAATTAAAACACATAACATATATAATGCATTTTTATAAGGTTAATTTTCATCTTTTATTTCTTTGAGTTTTCTTAAGGTTATGACTTAAGGTTTAAATCCCCCCGAAAGTTTTATAACCTAATTCTTTGATACCAACCTATGACACCCTTAAATACAGGTATCTTCCAACCCGACAGATGGTGCTACACGGTGCTATAGTTCACACAAACATTCAATTGAAAGGCCTCAAAAGAACGAATATGTCTTCTATATAAATAAAATAATATTAACATTTTCCAAGTTCTTTATAACCATTACATTTGTCCTTGTCATAATATCAAATATTATTCTTACAAATTTAAACGCATCTGTTAACAAATTTACAAACTCCTGCATGGGGTTAACCGGACCCCCCCTCCGGTTGATTTACGTTTGCTCCTTGATTACGTGGTACTCTTCTTGACGGCATTTTGCTGTTACAACAAACAACACATTTCGCTATTATTTATTCCTTGTTAGTTAGTTATTATTCAATTTTAAACAATAACTTAAACATTCATTACTCAACATGTTCCGAAAAAGGCTTATATTAATTCATGATAGTATAATACTATATCGGTTACATTACACAGCCTAAGCTGATTACATTACTTTCCCGCAATTACTTTTCAAAAATAGGGATTTAAAAAAGACTACCCTTTGTTATACAAAAGAGGGTTTTACGTCACTACTAGATACACAATATTTACATATATAATCTACTCTATCTACTAATAGATTACATCTGCCTTAAGGCATTCTCAAAATCCGCTTTAACAAGACCAGCAATAATATCACGGCTGATAGTATGCCGCGTCTGCCCTGCCTCTATGGGATAACCAACTACCTGCTGCTGGAAGTCCGCATGAGAAGTCCTATGAATATAGGACATTCTCCCTATCTTCTACTTTTTGGTCTTTAGCTCCCCCTTGAGCTCAAAGACCTACTGTTTCAGCTCATGGACCTTGTCCTTGGCCCAAACTCTCTCATCGTGCTCCTACTCCCACATGAACTCCACGTCTGTCTTATCCTCTCAGACAACCTGGAGCTCTGATTTTAGCTCCTTAACCTCTTGGCAGTAATGGATGTTTCTATTCAATATTGACATAAAAAGTGACATCATTGACTCCCCCGGAGCCATCTCCGCTGCTATTGCTACTGGGTTGAAGGATACTGCCTCCACCTCTTCCTCCAACATGCCGTCAAACATGGACATATAGTCTAGGCTCTCTGAGTCTCCAGACTCAACCACCACTACTTCTAGCTCGCTATGGGGTTCGGTATGATCTCTACCTGATTAACCGACCCTTCGTTGACTATCTGTACATCTCTATTTTCTCATGACATCTACAATAACACAATAAGTTTGATTAGTAAACGTCAGTAGTATAATAAAAACACATAACATATATAATGCATTTTTATAAGGTTAATTTCCATCTTTTATTTCTTTGGGTTTTCTTAAGGTTATGACTTAAGGTTCAAATCCCCCCTTAAGTTTTATAACCTAATTCTTTGATACCAACCTGTGACACCCCTAAATACATGTATCTTCCAACCCGACAGATGGTGCTACACGGTGCTATAGTTCACACAAACATTTAATTGAAAGGCCTCAAAAGAACGAGTATGTCTTCTATATAAATAAAATAATATTAACATTTCCCAGGTTCTTTATAACCATTACATTTGTCCTTGTCATAATATCAAATATTATTCTTACAAAACTATACTATTACATAAGTAATCTACGGGTTCACCTTCGCCTTCCACTTATCTTTGCTGGATCCATCGGTCCGTTCGATCTTAGCTGTATTCATATGGTTCAAGCAAGAGTGAGCCTAACTAGCTCAGCAAGTATAACAATTCTAATAAACTAGCATGCTTGAAATATAGGAATAGTATATCTTCAATAACTGAACAATAGTTACGAAGTACTACCGGTAATTCAAAATAGCACTTCTTTTCAATCAAAACGTTTTACAACAACAATATTCAGTAAAACATCAATTATGGGCCAAGACCATGAGCATTTTATAAGTACTTTGAAAAGGACATCCCGACACTAAGTTCGTAAGTCTGGCATAGCTTACGAGCACGTCTAGGTGATCAGCCTATAGTACTCTATGTTGATCAACACTACATTCATTAAACGTGTATACGTTTAAGTTGTGGCAACCTCACGTGCTTGTCGTTTGACGACAAAACAATTTAACATACTCAGTCTCCTTTAGAAAACCACACCAATATTAGTTGGTAAATCATTGTCAATACTTTGGTAGATTGTAAGAAATCCAACATGTCCTAAGTCTACCCGAAAGATTTGTCGTTGACTTCATTCGATAATAACTCGTGAGAAGAATACATGAATCACAAAGCTTATCCGGATTAAACTGGAACAAAGGTTAGAGTACTTGCCTTTGGCGTCTGCTTACAGATATAACACGTGCACTTTAAGTCTTTAAGGTCTCTATGGTAGATGATAACATCACATAGCACATTAGGTTATGAATAAACATACATGGTTCCTAAAGAATCTTACCCTTCTTCTCAATCTAATTACGTATTAGATTTGTTATTACTGGTTCCAGCTTTCCGTTGCGTCATTCTTACGTTAACATGCAACTGAATTTCTTTAACCCTAAGTGACCATACTTAAGGCTTAACTATGTCTTAACCATGTTACATTAAGATCTTTAGTTAATTGTTCATCAATTACCATTCATGCTCAACATAAAAACATTCTTCATTATCTAGATTATAAGGCTGGCTATTCTTCTCTGTGCAGCGTTGCGGCGTCACACACTAAGGCTAGAAGACCATACTCGGCACTGCGGTGCGAGTCCTCTCTATTACGACCACGCTGCGGCACCAACTAACAGTACCTAATGCCTCGACCTCGCGTCGCGGCGCCAACTCTGTGCACCAAAAATTTTTTACAGACTTTTAATTTTGTGAAACTCCCGGGCTTGTAACTTCTTCGTTATAAGTCTAAATTGGCTCATTCAAGAGCCCACGGTTCACAAATCATATACTCTACGTGTTCATGTAAGAATTTTATCTATTTGACTTTGTTAACTAAAAATTCACCTATTAGCCCATTTTTAACGAAAATGATAAACGTTCGTGAACGTTCAATGCTCGTTTCTTCGTTCTAAGTCGGAATCCGGTCTTTTTTTGAGTACGCAACTCTATAATGCCAAATACGACCTGTCTCCATCGAAAACCAACGTTTCCGAGTATAAACACAAAATCTGACTTCTATTCCAAGAATTTCATGAATTCGATGATTATCGTCCAATCGTGTGAATTTCGGTAAAACTTCATTACTAATTATTTGATCATCATTCCAAATGGATTCAATTCATTAACTAGACATTTCAACCCACATATTACAATAATTTATCTTGATATTAGGTTATAGCTTATTCCTCATAAGTTCATCATCTAACAATTTATACATTACAAACTTCCATTTCCTTATGACTTATTATCGAATTAAGTCCTTTATCCAACATTCTTACATCTTATAAATCATACTTACTTCTTAAGGTAAACATATGACAAATTCATTATTGTTCTTCATATGTTCATAACTTATTTAGGTTTAGATTACTTATTCATGACTTATACGGTTTAAGTCCATTAATCATCCATTTCTTAAGTGTTCTTAGAATATATGTTCATTAGGCTACACTTCTTTTATCACCCTACAATGATAGAGATGGAAGATATAATATCACGAGATCAATTACCTTTGATGACTACCTTCTCCTTCTTGACAATCTAATAATGGAAGGTTGGACTTATAAGTGCTTATTATCTCTAACACTTAAGTTGCTTTGTAATGGAAGTTGTTAGATTATTTGAACATGCAAAAAAATGAAATGTGAGCTTGCTATTTATAGAAGTCTCTAAGCTAGCGCATAATGGTCATTAAGACCTCTCACCTCCTTAACAACCTCCTTACTATTCATTCCTTAATCCCTACGTATACTTGCTCCCTACACTTATTACTTGGCCTCCACATTAAAATCTTGGCCACCAAGATTAACCACATCATCATGGGTTTCTCCATGGGTCAACCTAATCCATTGGATCATTACCTTGGGCTTAGGTTTAATTTGATTAGCTTAATCTTTTGGGCTTGCTTTGAATTGCTATGGGCTTAATATTAACAATTACTTGGGCTTAACATTAATCCCACATGGTTTTACACCTTTATTCATATTGGACTTGTACTTCATATAATATCCACAATTCCATTTCATTTTGTCTTTAATCCTTAACGTTCTTAAATTAAGTCCCCATGCGAAATATTGCTTTTTCCATACTTAAATTATTATTACATAATCCATCTCACCTCGATATTATAACGTTACGTATTTCTCGAAAGTTCAAAAATAATTCCCCAGCATAAAATGATGAATAGTGTTTTTTAGAAAATTTCTCGAAACGCTTTTATTTTCGTCCTGGAAATTCAAACACTTTAATTCCTTCACATAGTTAAAATACTACGATGTTGTAACGTTTTTAGGTTATAGAACAAAATTCATCTTACTAACACATAATAATAACAAATAATATTATTTTATTCATTATTAAAGTATTTACAATAGGTTCTATTTTCTGGGGCGTTACACTCTCTCCCCCTTATAAGGATTCTGTCCCCACAATCTCGTTAACATAAAAAAAAAATTACCCAAACAGATGAAGGTAATTCTTTTTCGTCTTTTCTTCCAATTCCCACATTGCTTCTTCGACATCGTGGTTCTTCCATAACACTTTTACAGACGTTATAACTTTGTTCCGTAGAACTTGCTCTTTTTGATCGATGATTTGAACCGGTATCTCCTCATATGTTAAGTCCTTCTCAATATGAATCGGCTCATATTCTATTACGTGTTTGTAATTAGGCTTATAAGGACGCAATACAGATACGTGAAACACGTTATGTATTCGTTCTAGGTCTGGAGGTAATGTTACCATGTAAGCTACCCCTCCCATTATTTCTAATATTTCAAAAGGTCCTATAAACCTGGGACTTAACTTTCCCTTCTTTCCAAAGCGTATCTTTCCTTTCCAGGGAGATACCTTCAGAAATACGTATGAGCCTACCTCGAACTCCCTATTTACTCGATGCAAATCTATAAACTTCCTTTGTCTGTCTTGAGCTACTACCAATCACATCCGTATTAGCTTCACTATATCTGTAGTTTGCTGCACCAATTATGGTCCTAGCATTCAGTGTTCTCCCACTTCATCCCAATACAATGGTGTTCTGCATTTTCTTCCATATAAGGCTTCGTAGCGCGGCATACCTATGCTTGCATGATAACTGTTGTTATACGCAAACTCTACTAATGGTAGATTATCATCATAACTACCTTTGAAATCCATGACGTAAGATCTCAACATATCTTCTAACGTCTGAATTGTCCTCTCGCTCTGTCCATCAGTTTGTGGATGATATGTCGTAGTCAACTTCAACTGCGTTCCCAACTGTTCTTGCAGACTTCTCCAAAAGTTCGACGTGAATCGTGGGTCACGATCTGACACAATCGAAACTGGTACTCCATGCCTGGAAATAATTTCCTTAACATAAAGTTTAGTCAACTGGTCTAAGTTATACTTAACCCGTATTGGTAAGAAGTGAGCCGACTTTGTCAACCGGTCCACTATTATCCAAATCGCATCATACCCTTTCTGAGTAGTCGAAAGTCCCACCACAAACTCCATCGTGATATGCTCCTACTTCCACTTTGGAATCTCCAATGGCTGTAACAAGCCACTTGGTCATTGATGTTCGGCCATAACTTTCTTACAAGTCAAGCACCTACTCACATACTCGTATATTTCTCTCTTAATGTTCGGCCACCAAAAACTTTATCGAAGGTCTTGATACATCTTTGTGCCACCAGGATGAATCGAGTATCTCGAATTGTGAGCCTCTTGTAAAACTTGCTCCTTTAATTCTGTCTCATTTGGAACCCAAATTCTTCCCTCAAATCTTAATAATCCCTTGTTATCAAGACTATATTTAATATATTTTTCATTGGTTAGCCGCTTCTTCATTTGGTCAAACTCATCAGTTTTGAGCTGCACCTCTTTGACTCTCTCTACGATGGTATATTGGATCGCCGTCGCAAATAGTCTTTATCCCGTTTCACTCGGCAACTTTATCTCTAACTCCATCCTAGCCATCTCTGTTATTAACTCAGTTTGAGCCGTTAACATAGACAACTTCATCCGGCCCTTCCTACTTAAGGCATCGGCAACTATATTGGCTTTCCTAGGGTGATACAGGATTTCACAGTCGTAATCCTTTATCAACTCCAGTCATCTCCTCTGTCTCATATTCAACTCCTTCTTTGTGAAGATATATTTTAGACTCTTGTGCTCCGTGTATATCTCACATTTTTTCCCGTAAAGATAATGTCGCCATATCTTTAAGGCAAAAACTACAACGGCCAGTTCCAGATCATGAGTAGGGTAAACTTTCTCATAATCCTTCAACTGCGTTGATGCATACACAATGACCTTGCCATGCTGCATGAGCACGCAACCAAGTCCTCTATGCGAAGCATCTCTATAAACAACAAAATTTCCTGTGTCATTGGGTAATGACAAAACAGGCGCTTCACTAAATCTCATCTTCAGTTCTTGAAAAATGTCCTTACATTTCTCAGTCCACGCTTATTTCACTATCTTCCTTGTCAAGTTAGTCAACGGAGTAGCTATCTTCAAAAAATCCTAAATGAATATCTGATAGTATCCCGCTAACCCTAGGAAACTCCGCACCTCAGTCGGCATTTTCGATTGTTCCCAATTCATCACAGCTTCCACCTTCGCTGGATCTATTGAAATCCCCTCATGGTCAATGACATGTCCTAAAAACTGTACCCTCTCTAACCAAAATTCACACTTTGTGAATTTTGCATATAACTTCTCCTTCCTTAGTGTTTCCAACACTATTCTTAGGTGTTCTGCATGATCTTCTGGCGTCTTAGAATAGACTAGAATATCATCGATAAACACCCCGACGAACATGTCCAAATATTATTTGAACACCCTGTTCATCATATCCATAAATGCAGTTGGTGCATTAGTTAACCCAAATGACATCACCAGGAACTCGTAATGACCATAACGAGTCCTGAATGTCATCTTTGGTACGTCTTCATTCCTAACCTTCAGCTGATGATACCCCGTCCTTAAATCTATTTTAGAAAAATACTTTGCCCCTTTCAACTGATCAAAAAGATCATCGATCCTGGGCAATGAGTACTTATTCTTTATCGTTAACTTGTTCAAGTACCTGTAGTCGATACAAAGTCTTAACAATCTGTCCTTCTTCTTGACAAATAGTACTGGTGCTCTCCACGACGAAATACTCAGTTGTATGTACTTCTTGTCTAACAGTTCTTGCAACTGCACCATCAACTCCTTCATCTCCACTGGCGCCATACGATACGGTGCCCTGGAAACTGGTGCCAATCCTGGCACAATGTCTATTACTAACTCGATCTCCTTGTCCGGCGGAAGACCCGACAACTCACTTAGAAATACATCCACGAATTCTCTCACTATAGGTATTTGTTCCACGGTCGCTCCCACTCTCTTGGTATCAACAACATGGCACAAATAACCTACACACCCCTTCCTTAATAGTTTCCTAGTTTATATCATGGTAAGACAACACGAACGTCCCGACGATCTATTACCGTAAAATATTACCTGAGGTTGTTTTAACGTTTTAATATTTACGCATTTCTTTTGACAATCTATAATTGTCCTATGGTTAAATAACCAATCCATTCTGAGAATTACGTCGAATTCTTCTAACTTTATCGGTAACAAATCTACCAATAAATTACAACCCCGCATGTATACGCAACAACTCCTATGAATATCCTCAACATGAATTATCTGTGACAGCCCCAAATTCGAGGTCCCGAATTACCGCGGATCCGGTTCGATCATTCTATATAACTATTACTATTTGCGAAAGATATAAACATAAGTTGTTTATACAATACATTACACACTATTCCCCAAGGTCGAGTAACCTTAACTTAATACACAATACATACTTATTTAACACAACATTATTATTATACAACTATTATAAAACTAATCGCGCACATTAACTTTAAGTTGGAACTGTCTTTAACCTTTCCTTGTATCCGACACATTCGTCTTAATCTGCAATGTTTTATCATGATATAGCAAGGGTGAGCATAAAAGTTGCCCATCAAGTTTAAATTCAATACTATAACGATATATCATGATTGAAAGAATCTAAAAAATAAACTGACTATAATTCAACAATATAATTGTGAACTAGCAGGAACAAACTTTTGACTGAACAAGTATTAAACATGAACAAAAATATATCTGAACCAACTGGTAATGAAGGTGACCAACCTTTCATACCTGACTTATACATGCAATATGTACAGAGTACAATTATACATGGCAATCAGCAATGATTAACCGTAAGCATATCCGAAAGAAACAAATCGTAGTAGAGTTAAGTAAAAATAAACTTGCCTGAACCGTTGATTACCGCTACGCAATTTATATCGCTTTATCCGAAGACCTAATATTAGTAATTTAGATCTCCAATATTAGAATAATATCATCACAATATAATATTATTATATATATACATAGAATAACCTAAACACATAACACATAACCCTATCAGTCTATAACACACATAACACATAACCCTATCAGTCTATAACACACATAAGAATCATTATCAAGTCAAACTATTTCAGCTTGACTAGAGTTTGACAAAGTTCTAACGTCCCGACGGTCTAGTCGGACTTTTATCGAGTCTAAGTTCAATTAAACTCTGCCTAACACTTAACAATTGTCTCAGATAATTTTAATATCAGTCAAAATATTTTTGATAAGCTCGTAATAATTTTTAAATAATTATTACCATTTATCTTGATTTTTAAATCATTAATAACGTATTTAAATAAATTAAATACTGCTTAATTCTTTTATCATTAATATTTATTTATTATCAAATATTAATGGAATATATGTCATAATATTATAATATATTTATAATATCACAAAGTATTTTTTTATACTTTAAAATCACATTTATATGAGTTTTAAACAATTAAATTCATTATCCGATAATTGCTATTAATATTAAAATATTAATATTTTCATGAAAAAATATCAAAAGTTATATGATATAACTTAAAATATTTTTATAACACTTAAATCATTTTTATATGATTTTTAAATCATTAATTCTATTTTCTAAATTTATTTAATATAGTTATTAAATAAACTAATTATCATTAATATTGATTAATTAATGAAATTCATCCTAAAATATTAAAAGTTACTGAAAATAACTTAAAATATTTTATTATCCCATAATATTATTTTTCATGATTTTTCATGTATTAAAATCATTGTTAAATCATTTATTTAATATTATTATTAAATAAATTAAATACCATTTATATTCCAAAAATATTAAATATTTATGAAATATACTCAAAATAATTAAAAACTATTTTTCAGACTTTAAAATAATTTTTCAAAATTTATTATGTATTTTTAATAATTAAAAACCATTTTATTCGCTTTATTTAATTAAAATTATTAATTTTCGTAATTAAGTGTCGCTAAAGGTACCATAGGTGACAAAACTATAGCTAATGGTGTTCTTGAGCTGCCCAGAAAATGCATGTCAGACATCGAGGGACCATGTTTGACCATCGATAGATCTTTGGTCATTTTGTTTCTAGGCTAACTTGAATCTTGTCCGTGTCGCTGAAATGTAATACTACAACTAGAAATCATCAACTTGGTCATAGAACAAACACACAAGGAGATCTGATATCCCAAAGTCACTGTCAGACGTCACCTGGGTTTTCCAAAAACCCAGGTAGTTCGAGTAGCCATCTAGTTGCTCAATTTAATCTAGGTTCCGGCCATGATTCTTGTGATATAATGGTACAACTCTATAGTCAACATGTCAACGTACAACAAACAAAAACCAGATCAACTTAACAACAACAAAACAGTACGATCTAGGTCGGTCAAACTAGGCAACAACAACTGTTCTTGAACATTTCTGGAAAACCCAAAAATGTTCTTGAGCAGTTTGGTCAACGGTGGTTTGACCACCAATAAATTTGATTCTGAGCAAGATCTGAGTGATCTAGTGGTTTGAGAATGTAGATAACAGGTCAGACTACAATATTCAACCAACAACATGGCATAAACACTAACAGACTACAAGATCCGAGCCTCCAAAAATGGTTGTCAGACTTCGCTGGGTAATCTGGGTTACCCAGATTCATTCAGTCATGGTCTGTCAACGACCTTCGACTACTTATATCTTGAAATCTAGACCTGATCTGACTATGATTCAAGTTTCAGAATAAAGACCACATGGCATACAACAGATCCATAACATAAAACAACACTAATACTTAACACAAAGATCTACGGCCTCTGACATATGGTTTTCAGGCCATTTTTCAACATTTTTCCAAATTTCAAAAATCATCAAATCCAAGCATCAAAATGATATGGATCTAGGTTTTAACCACCCAGATCATCAAGTGACACCCTCTAACACATATCTAAACAACCAAACATATCATCTAACATAAAATCTAAAGATTTCGAATTTTGAAGGTTTATACCTTTCTAACTTTGATCTTGGTTTTCTGACTTTTGATTCTGATATTGAGAAGCTATGAACTGATTATGGCTCACCTTCTCTCTCTCTCTCTAAATTTCGAAAATGAAGAGAGAGAATGACTTGGGAGAAAATGAAAATGAAATTGTGTGGTTTTCTCTTTCTAAATCTATATAAATTATTGTTGAAATGAAATGGCTGATATAATTGGGTTGAATTCAGTGTTTGTAGCACATGGCTAGGACTAGGGTTGGTGAGCAACTGACCTTAGGGCAACATTTGCAAGTTATATCAAATAATGCAATAAGGACACTTTGGTCATTTCTATGCAAATTTAATTCTAAAATGGTCATTTGATGCAAACCCTTAGGGTTTAGGGTTTGACCCAATTAAGATTTAGGGTTTGAGCCATTTAGGATTTAGGGTTTGGAAAACCTTAGGGTTTACAATTTAATTTTCGAAAATTTCCAATTTAGGTTTCCAAAAATAGAAATTTTATATTTCTAAATTATAATTAGAATTTTCTAATTATATTAAAATCCATTAATCGTAAATTTAAATATTGCTAATTAGGATTAATACATCCTAATTAAAATTGTTAATTAAGTAATTAGGGTCAAAATTGTTCATTAGGGTTTATAACCCAAAATTAATGTTTCTAATAGAAAATAATTTTCCAAAATTATAAATTAGATTTTGTAATTAGATTAGACTTTTCTAATTACTATAACTTGAAAATTAGGATTAATATTTCTTAAGTAACATTAAAATTATTAAATTAACACATAGGGTTTCCCCAATTATAAATTAGGGTTTTAAATCCCGAAGTTAGGATTTTCAAAATTTGAAATTAGGATTTGCTAATTAATTAAACTTTACCCTAATTAATATTATACATAATAGCACATAAGCATTATAATTATCCTTTAAGTTCATAGATTAGGGTTTTAAATTTTCGAATTAGGGTTTCAGATTCCCGAAACTAAAATTAGGGTTTTTAGAACCGGTTTCTAGGGTTTTTTATAATTCGTAAGAATTTTCTAACCGAAAGTTGACATTCTTAATATACGATTAGGGTTTGTCACAGATATCGTTTATCTGGTCATCCCTTGACCCTTAACCACATACTGTACACATATACAACCACATACACAGAACATATTCACGTACATCCTTAATCCTGAATAATTCACCTAAATCCTTCACAGAATTTTGAAATCCTCAAAATTCCATCTTAAAAATATCAAATGCATACACTTATTTTCTGTCTAGGTTCTAATTTTGAACCTTAAACCAATTAATTAGAATTTTAAAAATTTCCGAAATTACCAGGTTGTCACATTATCTCTTCGTTTGCTACCTTAATATTTAAAGGTATTGGCAACTTTTCAAGAAGTAATCCTAATCGTCTAGCAAAATCACATACAATAAATGAACAAGTAGCACCCGAGTCAAACAGCACGTATGCATTTAGGTTGTTGATCGGAATAATACATGCGACTACGTCCCCTTAGGCCATCGCGTCTTGGACTGTCATGTTAAAGGTACGGGCCATCGGCCTACCCGGCTGCACTGGACCCCCAATAGTTAACTTACCACTATTGGCGCCCTTATTCCCGTCCGTCTCCTTCTTTGGGTAGTTCTTTGCCATGTAATCAGTTGACCCACACACAAAGCATCTGTGATTCTTCTTCGAACTCGGATAGTTAGGCACAATGTGCCCCTCCTATCCACAATTGAAACACACTGCCTTACCCTTGACACAGACTCCTAAGTGAGTCTTCCCACATGTTTTACATGCCTCCATCCTCCTCTTTGGGTCTCCTTGTTTCACTCCGGTATTCCTAGAGCTAACCACCTTCCGCTTATACACTTCACCACTCCCGCTAGCACCTTCAATCTTCACTCCCCCATCCACTTTCCCCTTGTTTTTCTTATCCTCGTGGTACTGGCTCAACGCCTCGCTACCACCTTCGGCGATTAGCGCCTTCTCTAATATTGTTCCAAAGGAAGTACTTTAGAACACTGATATGCGATTATAAAGCTAGGGTTTCAAGCCCTGTTCGAACCTTCGCGCCTTCCTAACCTCGGTGTCCACTTGGCGTGGAGCGAACCTCGCCAGTTCATTAAACTTGGTGGCGTATTGGGGAACCGTCATGTCCCCTTGTTTCAATTCTAGAAACCGCATCTCCATCCTTCCCTGCATGCTCATGGGAAAGTAGTTCTCGAAAAAAATCTCCTTGAACCTCACCCACGTTAGAACTTCTATCCCGGCCCTATCCTGATTAGCCTCCCACCAAAAGTTGGCATCTCCCTTCATCATGTAGGTTGCAAAGGCAACCTTCTGGGCCACGTCGACATTTGCTATCGCAAATGCCTTCTCAATTTCCTTTACCCACGTTTGGGCTTCGATAGGGTCCATAGTTCCTTTGAACTCCGGCGGAACCACGCTTTTGAAATCCTTAAACGTAGTAGCTCGTACTACACCAGGATTTACGGAGATGTTAGCCCCATTTCTATTAAACGCGTCTGTTAACAAATTTACAAACTCCTGCATGGGGTTAACCAGACCCCCCTCTGGTTGATTTACGTTTGCTCCTTGATTACGTGGTACTCTTCTTGACGGCATTTTGCTGTTAACAAACAACACATTTCGTTATTATTTATTCCCTGTTAGTTAGTTATTATTCAATTTTAAACAATAACTTAAACATTCATTACTCAACATGTTCCGAAAAAGGCTTCTATTGATTCATGGTAGCATAATACTACATCGGTTACATTACACAACCTAAGATGATTACATTACTTTCCCGCAATTGCTTTTCAAAAATTGGGATTTAGAAAAGACTACCCTTTGTTATACAAAAGAGGGTTTTACGTCACTACTAGATACACAATATTTACATATCTAATCTACTCTATCTACTAATAGATTACATCTGCCTTAAGGCATTCTCAAAATGCGCTTTAACAAGACTAGCAATAATTTCACGGCTGATAGTATGCCGCGTCTGCCCTGCCTCTATGGGATAACCAACTACCTACTGCTGGAAGTCCGCATGAGAACTCCTATGAATATAGGACATTCTCCCTATCTTCTACTTTTTGGTCTTTAGCTCCCCCCTGAGCTCAAAGACCTCCTGTTTCAGCTCATGGACCTTGTCCTTAGCCAAAACTCTCTCATCGTGCTCCTACTCCCACATAAAGTCCACATCTGTCTTATCCTCTAAGACAGCCTGGAGCTCTGATTTCAGCTCCTTAACCTCTTGGCAGTAATGGATGTTTCTATCCAATATTGACATAAAAAGTGACATCATTGACTCCCCTGTAGCCATCTCCGTAGCTATTGCTACTGGGTTGAAGGATTGCCTCCACCTCTTCTTCCAACATGCCGTCAAACATGGACATATAGTCTAGGCTTTCTGAGTCTCCAGACTCAACCACCACTACTTCTAGCTCTGCTGCTATGGGGTTCGGTATGATCTCTACCTGATTAACCGACCATTCGTTGACTACCTGTACATCTATATTTTCTCCTGACATCTACAACAACATAATAAGTTTGATTAGTAAACGTCAGTAGTATAATAAAAACACATAACATATATAATGCATTTTTATAAGGTTAATTTCCATCTTTTATTTCTTTGAGTTTTCTTAAGGTTATGACTTAAGGTTTAAATCCTCCCTTAAGTTTTATAACCTAATTCTTTGATACCAACCTGTGACGCCCCTAAATATAGGTATCTTCCAACCTGACAGATGGTGCTACACGGTGCTACAGTTCACACAAACATTCAATTGAAAGGCCTCAAAAGAACGAATATGTCTTCTATATAAATAAAATAATATTAACATTTCCCAGGTTCTTTATAACCGTTACATTTGTCTTTGTCATAATATCAAATATTATTCTTACAAAACTATACTATTACATAAGTAATCTACGGGTTCACCTTCGCCTTCCCTTTATCTTTATCGGATCCATCGGTCCGTTCGATCTTAGCTACGTTCATATGGTTCAAGTAAGAGTGAGCCTAACTAGCTCAGCAAGTACAACAATTCTAATAAACTAGCATGCTTGAAACATAGGAATAGTATATCTTCAATAATTGAACAATAGTTACGAAGTACTACCGATAATTCAAAATAGCACTTCTTTTCAATCAAAACGTTTTACAACAACAATATTTAGTAAAACATCAATTATGGGCCAAGACCATGAGCATTTTTTAAAGTACTTTGAAAAGGACATCCCGACACTAAGTCCGTAAGTCCAACATAGCTTACGAGCACGTCTAGGTGATCAGCTTATAGTACTCTATGTTGATCAACACTACATTCATTAAACATGTATACGTTTAAGTTGTGGCAACCTCACGTGCTTGTCGTTTGACGACAAAACAATTTAGCATACTCAGTCTTCTGTAGAAAACCACACCAATATTAGTTGGTAAATTATTGTCAATACTTTGGTAGATTTTAAGAAATCCAACATGTCCTAAGTCTACCCGAAAGATTTGGCGTTGACTTCATTCGATAATAACTCATGAAAAGAATACATGAATCATAAAGCTTGTCCGAATTAAATTGGAACAAGGGTTAGAGTACTTGCCTTTAGCGTCTGTTTACAGATATAACACGTGCACTTTAAGTCTTTAAGGTCTCTACAGTAGATGATAACATCACATAGCACATTAGGTCATGAATAAACATACATGGTTCCTAAAGAATCTTACCCTTCTTCTCAATCTAATAACATATTAGATTTGTTATTATTGGTTCCATCTTTCTGTTACGTCATTCTTACGTTAACATGCAACTGACTTTCTTTAACCCTAAGTGATCATACTTAAGGCTTAACTATGTTTTAACCATGTTACATTAAAATCTTTAGTTAATTGTTCATCAATTACCATTCATGCTCAACATAAAAACATTCTTCATTACCTAGATTATAAGGCTGGCTATTCTTCTCTGTGCCGCGTTGCGGCGTCACACACTAAGGCTGTGACGAACGAGAAATTTGTAATTTAATTTTAATATTTATTGAAGTAAATAAATATTTTTCGACGATTTAATTATTGGATTTAATAATTAATTGATTCAATTGTGATAGATTAATTTAATCATATATGTGTTACATTTATTAAATTAATGTAGAGAATTTTATTATTCAAGTATGTGATTATGTGAGCTTATTGAATTAAATGAATTATTTAATTAAACATGATGTTACTTTAATTAATTTAATTATTAATTAGAGATTTAATAAATTGTTATTATTTATTAATGAGAAAAATTAATTACGTGACTATATGAATTTATGAGAAAATATTATATTTTATTTATATAAATTAAATAAATTATTGGAGTTATTTTATAAGGAGTGTGACATTTATTAAACTATATAATAAAAGGTTTATTAAAATAATGAGCTTTGAATTTATTTGCTAAGCCAAACATGGCACTAAGAGAGGTTATGGGCAGTTAACCCATGACTGGGCAACTGACCACATCGCGTCAGTTTTATTTCTTCGACGCTTCCTCCTCCTTCTTCATAATTTCCTAAGTCTGGCATTATTTTCAGAGAGAGTTCAGAGAGAAAGTGAGAATTTGTGAGAGATATTATAAGTATTTAATTAACAGGTACTTGTAGAAAGCTTTCAATAACCATCTCCTAACCTAGACTCTGGGTAATTCTCCCAAACCCAATTTCTACATTTACGTCTCATAAATTGGCTTTTATATTGTTATGTAAATCTCTGTATTTGGGAGATATGAGATGATTGTAATTTTATGTATGTGTTAATATGTATCAATTCGTGTTTAATTACATACATTACATGATTTCATATCATCAAGTTCATGAAAGTATGTCGTACGTATGTTTTTCAAAATAAACAGAGTACGTGATATGGCCATATGGCCTTATACGTGATAATTGATGTATTGATCTTATATTATCCCAAAATTTTACACCCTTATATTATCGAGCATGTTAATACGAAGAGATCAAGCCTTAAACGAACAGATTCGGTGTTATAACGAATCCGTAGTGTTAAATTATAAGTTTTTGTTCGAAATCCTCAAGAACACCAAGAACAATCCATTTTTTATGATTTAAATATGTGATTATATGTTTTAATGGGTTAAAATCACTTTATATATGTTGGGTTATGATTATACATGAATTATAACATGTGGGTATATGTGATTTGGTGAAATTAGTGTTAAAAATGTGTTGATTTCGCTGTACTCTGTGTTCTTCGCGAACTGGGAATCAGTTTCTGGGGTCTCGCGCCGCGGCGCCAGCTCTAGAACTGATGTCTCGCGCCGCAGCGCCACAGCGCTCGCAGCGTCAAGACTCGAGCCACGGCGCCACAGCACCGCAGTGCCAAGGGCCCGGCCACAGCGCCACCACGCCGTAGCGCGGCTCCTTAGCACATTAGTGGCGCCGCAGCGCCACTCTCCAGAAAACGTCAGAAATGTATTTTTAAAATGGTTAAGTCTAACAATGTGTTAGTGGATTATTGTAATAAACATGTAATCATGTTAGAGGTATTATGAGATGATAAAATAGTTGTTTACCATGTATTAATATATTATATGTGAATTGAATTATTAAATACATAATTAGTTTGATAATTCATGAAGTATAAATTATGTGACAACGTGATAATTTGACTAAGTTTAGTCAATAATTAAAGTAGACAACGAGAATGATCTCATGTTGATTAATTATTAATTAACTGGTATTGTGTATATGAATGGTATGTAGGATTTAATTCAAAGAACGTGCTTAGTTAAAGAGTAATCTACGCACGAGGCAAGTATCCTATCCCTAACTCCATTCTATTGAGCAAGTTTATTTAAACTTAAACGTTACTTTTATGTTGAGCAAGTTTCCCTAACCCTACTTGTCATTATTGATCAAGTTTCTTATTTACCTTGAATAAATTATCCTTGTTATTATTCAAGTTCAAGCATGATATTAAAGATTAATTATCTTTCCAAAGCATGATTCAGTTATACAATAATTGTCCTATTGTATACTTTTGAAATTATTATTCTAATCAAATATCAATTATTGTTGACCCTTATTAGACTAGTGAACCTTATTGATTCAACTAGTCCATAGTTGATGAGCGTTGTAAATTTCAGAACCCTTGATGAAATTATCCAAACCAAACTTCCTTTGGTGCGGACTCGAATGTCAAACTGAGATGAACAACCCTGTATAGGGGATTATTTACGCTTTAGCGTTAAGATATTGTGCACAGTATGGTACTAAGGGCTGATCCCCCTAAGTACGAGAAGAAGGTCCATAGTCTTATTACTGTTAAAGGTTTCAAGTATATTTCTTGTTAACCTAGGACATAGTTCAAGGTCTTATGACCCTCAGAATTCTTTTGATTCTTGTTATTCATTCTCGATTCAAAAGTTGAGCTTTTATTCAGATGTCTTTGATTTATTCGCATGTTATTATAATTTTATTTCATTATTATACTTGTGGGCATTTGTGCTCACTCTTGCTTAATAATAACATTGCAGTTAAGAATGAAAGAAGCGATGAACCCTCCACTAGTAAGGGCAAGGGCAAAGTTAGCAAATGATGAAGACCTGTTATTTATTAACTGTTGTATTTGTTTAAGACTTGAGTTATGTTGATGTTAAGACTTATTTGTTTAGAATTCCGCACAGATGTTTTAAGGTTAGAGTAACCTGGGATTTATTTTTGATTCAGTTGATGTAACCCTTAAGGGAAGAGATTTTTTTTTATGATTTCTATCTATTGTATGGTTTGATATTATTTATGGGTAGATAGATAGATGATGCTTGTACACTGAACACCAAATCCCGTGGAATCGAAGTACCCGGATTTGGGGGTGTCACAAATTGGTATCAGAGCTGTAGGTTATGAACCTTAGGTGGGGAAACAACCTTAGGTAGTAACCTTATAAAAAGAAGATAGTAAAGGAAAACTCTTATGGAGTTTTAAGAAATGAATTTTTGGTAATTCATTGAAGATAATAAAATACATTTTGTGTTTATGTGTTAAGTATGCGTTAGATAGTATGACTTAGTAACTAAAACTTAAAATTTTGTTGTGAGGATGACGAATGTTGGAGAAGCTATTCAAGCTGGGGAGGAAGAACCCCGATTACCTATAGTACCTACAGAGGAGGAGACCCGAGACATACATGTTGTTAGGGAACAGTTAGTTCTGAGGGTTTTTTCTCCATTGATCACCGTTGTTGGTTAGGAGCATGAACCTAAGATTGATTCTGAGGAGGAGTTTGATGAGGAGGAAGAAGAAGAGGAGCTTCCACGGTACACTGTTGATGCTGAGATGTATGACACACTATATGATCGTAACGTGGAGTTACAAGATGAGGTTCAGGAATTGACTGAGCGAGCGACTGTTCAGCAGTCTACTTTAGAGGAGAAGGATAGAGAGATTGTGACCCTTCATACACGTTTAGGAAACGTGGAGTGGGATCTGGTTCATGAGAAGGGTCAAACCGAAGATAAGACCGAGGAGATAGAGAAGCTGAAGAAGGAACTGAAGGAAACCTCCGGAAGACTGAAAATAGCAGAGGAAGGATGGGTAAGAGAATCACATCGAGCTGATCGTGCCGAAAATGATAGTCGTGCAAACAAGGCAAAGCTTGAAGACACGTACGCCACACTTAATCATGCGATGGATGAGGTTCAAGAGCGAGTGTTAAGGTACCCCATCCAGTTTGAAGGACTTCCATCGTATATGTTGGATCGCAGGACGATGTCTCGTATCATGAATGAGGAGCGTGGCAAGGCTATTGAGCACCTTGGAAGACAGGAATAGAATCTGTTTATCTATATGAAAGACTTATATAGTTTTATGTAAATTCCGATGTGTTTATGAACTAAGGAATATGTTAATATTTGAATGTTTTAAATCCTGTGGATTCTTTATTCCAGGATAGATGATGTAAATAGCAGTATGCTATAGTTTAATGTTAAAACTTTTTATTTGAATGAAAAGATATCAAGTTGTTTGAGATGATGTGTTAAGTGATATGTTAAATTGTTGAGTAATGTCTTAACTATGTAGAGAAATAAATAAAGTTCTAATAAACGTTTATTTAACAGAAAAATGCCGCCAAGGAGAAGACAACAACGTCAACCGACTCAGGAAGGGTCAACCAATAATAACAATAATGCCAACGTTAATCCAGTTCAACAGCTAGTTAATTTACTAACTGGAGTCATGAATAACCAACCGCAAGCTCCACCTAGCATAACGTTTAAAGATTTTAAGGCGGTGGGACCGCCAGAGTTCAAAGGTTCCAGAAACCCGATTGAGGCTCAAACGTGGGTGATGGAAATGGAGAAGGTTTTCGACGTTGCTAGGGTTCGAGAAGATCAGAAGACCGTTTTTGCGACATTTATGCTGAAGTCTGAGGCTAGCTACTGGTGGCAGGCAAACAAGATGCGAGGAGGTGAAGGTGTAATTACGTGGGAGAGATTCAAAGAGATGTTTTTCGAAATGTATTTCCCAGCTAGTTCGCAGAATCAGATGGAGGTGCAATTTCTGGAACTGAAACAGGGAAACATGAGCGTGCCTGAATACGCGGCTAAATTCGATGAGTTGGCAAGGTTTGCCCCGTATCAAGTACACACTGACGAGAGGAAAGCCAGACTATTCGAACAAGGACTGAAGCCTTGGGTATACAGCAAGGTATCAATGTTTCAACTTAACACGTTTGCGGGAGTTTTGGAAAAGGCCATTCTCGCGGAAGGAGGAAGTGATGCAATGACTAAGTACAACCAAGAACAGAAAAAGAAAAAGAGTGAGAATGAAGGTAATAACAAGACTGGTGGAAGTAATACTGGGAATAATAATAATCAGAAGAGGAAGTGGATGGATAACTCGACAGCTGGAAGTCAACACGGAGGGCAGAAAAAGAAGATAGAAGCATGTCCGACTTGCGGCAAGGCACATCTAGGAGTTTGTTTGAAGGGAAAGAGAGTGTGCTACAATTGTGGTCAGGAAGGCCACATAGCACCAAATTGTCCAAACCCAAAGAAGGGTGCTTGTTTCAACTGTGGTTCGAAAGATCATTTAGCAAGAGACTGTCCCAAGAAGGGATCGGGAGGATCAGAACAAGGAGGAAACCGGGAAAATAGCAGTGGAAATACCTTAACCATCACCGGACCACCTGTAACAAACCGACCAATCGCCAGAACTTTCAATATGACGGTGCAGGATGCAATCCAGTCTCGTGATGTGGTGTCAGGTATCATTCCAATCAATGAAATTAATGCTTACGTTTTATTTGATTCGGGTGCTACTTGTTCCTTTATATCCAATGACTTTGCTAATAGTTTAGATTTGCTTAAGGATGAATTGGAATATCCCATGAACATAGAAATTGCGAATAGAGAGATAATTCATGTTAAGCATGTGTATAAGAATTGTAGAGTGGATATTAAGGGTAATATCATGAATGTAGATCTTATCCCTATTCGATTGGGGAAATTCGACGTTATATTGGGTATGGATTGGCTATCCAATTATGGGGCTGTAATTGACTGCCAAAAGAAGCGTATTAACCTTATGACTCCGTCAAAGGTTGTGTTTTATGGTAGCAAGTCGCCTAAACAAGCGAGTTGTCTGACGATGTTGCAGGCCAGGAAGTTATTAAGACAAGGCTGTGTAGGATATTTAGCTTACATAGTCGACAGTCGAAAAGAGAACCCGAAGGTAGAGGAGATACCGACTGTGAGGGACTTCGTCGATGTATTTCCAGACGATTTGCCAGGACTTCCACCAGATAGAGAAGTAGACTTTGTGATTGATTTAGCGCCCGGAACTGCTCCAATATCGAAGGCACCATACCGAATGGCACCAGTAGAGATGAAGGAATTAATGGTACAACTACAAGAATTGTTGGACAAAAAGTATATTCAACCGAGCGTATCGCCGTGGGGAGCGCCGGTGTTGTTCGTGAAAAAGAAGGACGGATCGATGAGGCTCTGCATTGACTACAGAGAATTAAATAAGGTCACGATTAAGAACAGATATCCATTACCAAGGATCGATGATCTGTTTGATCAATTGAAGGGAGCAAAATACTTTTTCAAGATTGACTTGAGGAGTGGTTATCACCAACTGAAGGTGAGGCCAGAGGATGTACCGAAGACTGCGTTTAGAACGCGATACGGTCACTACAAATTTTTAGTAATGTCGTTTGGTCTTACGAATGCTCCTGCAGCATTTATGGGACTAATGAATGGTGTATTCAAGCCGTTTTTGGACAAATTCGTGGTGGTATTTATAGACGACATTTTGGTATATTCCAAAACCAAAGAGGAAAATGAAGAACACTTGAGGTTAACGTTGGAAGTATTGAGAAGGGAGAAGTTGTATGCTAAATTTTCGAAATGCGAATTCTGGATCGGGAGAGTACAATTTCTTGGTCACGTAATCGATAAAGATGGAATTTCGGTAGATCCATCCAAAGTAGAAGCTGTGATTAACTGGGATCAACCGAGAACGCCATCAGAAGTAAGAAGTTTTCTTGGATTAGCAGGATATTATAGAAGATTCATACAAGATTTTTTTAAGATCGCAACTCCGTTAACGAATTTAACTCGAAAAGCTGTGAAATTTGTTTGGATGGAGAAGTGTGAGGAGAGTTTTCAAGAATTAAAGAAGAGGTTGAGTACAGCGCCTGTGTTATCTCTTCCGGATGATACAGGAAATTTTGTTGTTTTTAGCGATGCGTCGCATAAAGGACTTGGCTGTGTGCTGATGCAAAACGGCAAAGTCATTGCGTATGCATCACGGCAGTTGAAGGATTACGAGAAGGGTTACCCAACCCATGATTTGGAGTTAGCTGCAGTTGTTTTTGCTTTGATAATTTGGAGGCACTATCTATACGGGGAGAAGTGTAAAATATATACGGACCACAAGAGTCTGAAATATATTTTTACACAGAAAGATTTGAATATGCGTCAAAGAAGATGGTTGGAATTAATCAAGGATTATGACTGTGAGATTTTATACCATCCGGGTAAGGCTAAAGTGGTTGCCGACGCCTTAAGTAGAAAGGGTCGTGAGAAATTGATGATGTTGACTGCTCAGCAGGAGCTATTTGCAGATATGGAGAAACTGAAGTTAAAAGTGAAGTATCCTATGGAGATTGATGAGAAGCTATTTAAGATGCAATCTGGTACAACTCTACTAGATAGAGTGAAGGAGGCTCAGCTTCAGGATGATGAATGCAAAAAGGTAACATCGAAGATATCTGAAGGAACCGAACCAAGATTTAAGATGGATAAGGAAGGAATATTGAGATTTGAAAGCAGAATTTGGGTTCCGCCAGTACAAGAAATTAAGGAAGAAATTTTGAGTGAGGCTCATAGTTCAAGATATTCGATTCACCCTGGTAGTACAAAAATGTACCAAGATCTTCGACAACATTTCTGGTGGCCGAATTTGAAACGTGATGTTGCAGAATGTATTGCCAAATGCCTGACATGTCAGAAAGTTAAAGCAGAACATCAGAGACCGAGTGGATTGCTACAACCGTTGGAGATCCCAGAATGGAAATAGGAACATATTACGATGGACTTCGTGGTTGGCCTTCCGACGACTCAAAAAGGCTACGACGCAGTATGGGTTATCGTTGACCGACTGACAAAATCCGCGCACTTCCTTCCTATCAAAATCAGATTTAACTTAGATCAGTTGGCAATATTATATGTGAAAGAGATTATTTCGAGGCACGGAGTGCCGGTGTCTATTATTTCCGATAGGGATCCGCGCTTCACATCAAATTTCTGGAAACGTCTTCAGGAATGCATGGGTACACAACTGCGAATGAGTACAGCTTACCACCCTCAAACAGACGGACAGAGCGAACGAACGATTTAAACACTGGAAGATATGTTACGAGCCTGTGTAATGGACTTCAAAGGAAATTGGGATGATCACCTACCGTTGGTAGAGTTCGGCTACAACAACAGTTACCACGCTAGTATTGGTATGCCGCCTTACGAAGCATTATACGGCAAAAAGGGCAGAACTCCGCTTTATTGGGATGAAGTTGGTGAAAGACAATTGCTAGGGCCAGAATTGGTACAGCAGACGACAGAAATAGTCAAAGTGATCCGAGCACGACTGGTAGTAGCTCAAGATCGATAGAAGAAATACGCTGACCCACATCGTAAAAATATCGAGTTTGAACCAGGTAGTTATGTTTTCTTGAAGGTCTCTCCCTGGAAGGGAAAGATCAGGTTCGGAAAGAAAGGAAAATTAAGCCCAAGATTTATTGGACCATTTGAGGTACTGCGAAGAATTAGAGAAGTTGCGTACGAGGTAGCCTTACCTCCAGCACTCGAGAATATCCACAACGTCTTCCATATTTCTATGTTGCGACCTTACAAACCTGATTACAAGCAAGTAATAGAATACGAACCCCTACATTTTGAGAAAGACTTATCTTACGAAGAAATTCCTGTCCAAATTATCGACCGAAAAGAACAAGTTCTGAGAAATAAAGTTATACCTTCTGTTAAGGTAATTTGGAGGAACCACAATGCTGAAGAAGCTACGTGGGAACTCGAAGAGAATATGATGAAGAATTACCCTCATTTATTTACTTAATTATTTGTAAGCGATTATGGGGACAGAATCTTTGTAAGGGGGAGAATGTAACGGGTCGAATTTATTGAGTCGTGATTCTGGGGACATAATCCTTTTAAGGGGGGAAAGATGTGACGAACGAGAAATTTGTAATTTAATTTTAATATTTATTGAAGTAAATAAATATTTTTCGACGATTTAATCATTGGATTTAATAATTAATTGATGCAATTGTGATAGATTAATTTAATCATATATGTGTTACATTTATTAAATTAATGTAGAGAATTTTATTATTCAAGTATGTGATTATGTGAGCTTATTGAATTAAATGAATTATTTAATTAAGCATGATGTTACTTTAATTAATTTAATTATTAATTAGAGATTTAATAAATTGTTATTATTTATTAATGAGAAAAATTAATTACGTGACTATATGAATTTATGAGAAAATATTATATTTTATTTATATAAATTAAATAAATTATTGGAGTTATTTTATAAGGAGTGTGACATTTATTAAACTATATAATAAAAGGTTTATTAAAATAATGAGCTTTGAATTTATTTGCTAAGCCAAACATGGCACTAAGAGAGGTTATGGGCAGTTAACCCATGACTGGGCAACTGACCACATCGCGTCAGTTTTATTTCTTCGACGCTTCCTCCTTCTTCTTCATAATTTCCTAAGTCTGGCATTATTTTCAGAGAGAAAGTGAGAATTGGTGAGAGATATTATAAGTATTTAATTAACAGGTACTTGTAGAAAGCTTTCAATAACCATCTCCTAACCTATACTCTGGGTAATTCTCCCAAACCCAATTTCTACATTTACGTCTCATAAATTGGCTTTTATATTGATCTGTAAATCTCTGTATTTGGGAGATATGAGATGATTGTAATTTTATGTATGTGTTAATATGTATCAATTCGTGTTTAATTACATACATTACATGATTTCATATCATCAAGTTCATGAAAGTATGTCGTACGTATGTTTTTCAAAATAAACAGAGTACGTGATATGGCCATATGGCCTTATACGTGATAATTGATGTATTGATCTTATATTATCCCAAAATTTTACACCCTTATATTATCGAGCATGTTAATACGAAGAGATCAAGCCTTAAACGAACGGATTCGGTGTTATAACGAATCCGTAGTGTTAAATTATAAGTTTTTGTTCAAAATCCTCAAGAACATCAAGAACAATCCATTTTTTATGATTTAAATATGTGATTATATGTTTTAATGGGTTAAAATCACTTTATATATGTTGGGTTATGATTATACATGAATTATAACATGTGGGTATATGTGATTTGGTGAAATTAGTGTTAAAAATGTGTTGATTTCGCTGTACTCTGTGTTCTTCGCGAACTGGGAATCAGTTTCTGGGGTCTCGCGCCGCGGCGCCAGCTCTAGAAATGATGTCTCGCGCCGCAGCGCCACAGCGCTCACAGCGCCAAGACTCGAGCCACGGCGCCACAGTGCCGCAGCGCCAAGGGCCCGGCCACAGCGCCACCACGCCGTAGCGCGGCTCCTTAGCACATTAGTGGCGCCGCAGCGCCACTCTCCACAAAATGTCAGAAATATATTTTTAAAATGGTTAAGTCTAACAATGTGTTAGTGGATTATTGTAATGAACATGTAATCATGTTAGAGGTATTATGAGATGATAAAATAGTTGTTTACCATGTATTAATATATTATATGTGAATTGAATTATTAAATACATAATTAGTTTGATAATTCATGAAGTATAAATTATGTGACAACGTGATAATTTGACTAAGTTTAGTCAATAATTAAAGTAGACAACGAGAATGAGCTCATGTTGATTAATTATTAATTAACTGGTATTGTGTATATGAATGGTATGTAGGATTTAATTCAAAGAACGTGCTTAGTTAAAGAGTAATCTACGCACGAGGCAAGTATCCTATCCCTAACTCCATTCTATTGAGCAAGTTTATTTAAACTTAAACGTTACTTTTATGTTGAGCAAGTTTCCCTAACCCTACTTGTCATTATTGATCAAGTTTCTTATTTACCTTGAATAAATTATCCTTGTTATTATTCAAGTTCAAGCATGATATTAAAGATTAATTATCATTCCAAAGCATGATTCAGTTATACAATAATTGTCCTTTTGTATACTTTTGAGATTATTATTCTAATCAAATATCAACTATTGTTGAACCTTATTAGACTAGTGAACCTTATTGATTCAACTAGTCCATAGTTGATGAGCGTTGTAAATTTCAGAACCCTTGATGAAATTATCCAAACCAAACTTCCTTTGGTGCGGACTCGAATGTCAAACTGAGATGAACAACCTTGTATAGGGGATTATTTACGCTTTAGCGTTAAGATATTGTGCACAGTATGGTACTAAGGGCTGATCCCCCTAAGTACGAGAAGAAGGTCCATAGTCTTATGACTGTTAAAGGTTTCAAGTATATTTCTTGTTAACCTAGGACATAGTTCAAGGTCTTATGACCCTCAGAATTCTTTTGATTCTTGTTATTCATTCTCGATTCAAAAGTTGAGCTTTTATTCAGATGTCTTTGATTTATTCGCATGTTATTATAATGTTATTTTATTATTATACTTGTGGGCATTTGTGCTCACTCTTGCTTAATAATAACATTGCAGTTAAGAATGAAAGAAGCGATGAACCCTCCACTAGTAAGGGCAAGGGCAAAGTTAGCAAATGATGAAGACCTGTTATTTATTAACTGTTGTATTTGTTTAAGACTTGAGTTATGTTGATGTTAAGACTTATTTGTTTAGAATTCCGCACAGATGTTTTAAGGTTAGAGTAACCTGGGATTTATTTTTGATTCAGTTGATGTAACCCTTAAGGGAAGAGATTTTTTTTATGATTTCTATCTATTGTATGGTTTGATATTATTTATGGGTAGATAGATAGATGATGCTTGTACAGTGAACACCAAATCCCGTGGAATCGAAGTACCCGGATTTGGGGGTGTCACAAAGGCTAGAAGACCGTACTTCGGCACTACGGTGCGAGTCCCCTTTATTACGACCACGCTGTGGTGCCAACTAACAGTACCTAATTCCTCGACCTCGCGTCGCGGTGCCAACTCTGTGCACCAGAAAATTTTTACAGACTTTTAATTTTTTGAAACTCCCGGGCTTGTAACTTCTTCGTTATAAGTCTGAATTGGCTCATTCAAGAGCCCACGGTTTACAAATCATATACTCTACGTGTTTATGTAAGAATTTTATCTATTTCACTTTGTTAACTAAAAATTCACCTATTAACCCATTTTTAACGAAAATGATAAACGTTCGTGAACGTTCAATGCTCGTTTCTTCGTTCTAAGTCAGAATCCGGTTATTTTTGAGTCCGCAACTCTATAATGCCAAATACGACTTGTCTCCATCAAAAACAAATGTTTTCGAGTATAAACACAAAATTTGACTTCTATTCCAAGAATTTCATGAATTCGACGATTATCGTCCAATCGTGTGAATTTTGGCAAAATTTCATTACTAATTATTTGATCATCATTCCAAATGGATTCAATTCATTAACTAGACATTTCAACCCACATATTACAACAATTTATCTTGATATTAGGTTATGGCTTATTCCTCATAAGTTCATCATCTAACAATTTATACATTACAAACTTTCATTTCCTTATGACTTATTATCGAATTAAGTCCTTTGTCCAACATTCTTACATCTTATCAATCATACTTACTTCTTAAGGTAAACATATAACAAATTCATTATTGTTCTTCATATGTTCATAACTTATTTAGGTTTAGATTACTAATTCATGACTTATACGGCTTAAGTCCATTAATCATCCATTTCTTAAGTGTTCTTAGCATATATGTTCATTAGGTTACACTTCTCTTATCACCCTACAATGATAGAGATGGAAGATATAATATCATGAAATTAATTACCTTTGATGACTAGCTTCTCCTTCTTGACATCTAATAATGGAAGGTTGAACTTATAAGTGCTTATTCTCTCTAACACTTAAGTTGCTTTGTAGTGGAAGTTGTTAGATTATTTGAACAAGAAAAAAAAATGAAATGTGAGCTTGCTATTTATAGAAGTCTCTAAGCTAGGGTATAATGGTCATTAAGACCTCCCACCTCCTTAACATCCTCCTTACTATTCATTCCTTAATCCCTAAGTATACTTACTCCCTACACTTATTACTTGGCCTCGACATTAAAATTAACCACATCATCATGGGTTGCTCCATGGGTCAACCTAATCTATTGGATCATTACCTTGGGCTTAGGTTTAATTTGATTAGCTTAATCTTTTGGGCTTGCTTTGAATTGCTATGGGCTTAATATTAACAATTACTTGGGCTTAACATTAATCCCACATGGTTTTACACCTTTATTCATATTGGACTTGTACTTCATATAATATCCACAATTCCATTTCATTTTGTCTTTAGTCCTTAACGTTCTTAAATTAAATTCCCATACGAAATATTACGTTTTTCATACTTGAATTATTATTACATAATCCATCTCAACTCGATATTATAACGTTGCGTATTTCTCGGAAGTTCAAAAATAATTCCCGAGCAGATAAAAATGAATAATGTTTTTCAGAAAATTTCTCGGAAAGCTTTTATTTTCGTCCTGGAAATTCAAACACTTTAATTCCTTCACATAGTTAAAATACTACGATGTTCCAACGTTTTTAGGTTATAGAACAACATTCATCTTACTAACACATAATAATAACAAATAATATTATTTTATTTATTATTAAAGTATTTACAAAATATTCGATTTTTTGGGGCGTTATAAATACTGTTGGAATACTCGATGGTTAAAATATAGTAATACGCGTGGTTACACAGTAGCACACGGTATTACACAGTATTTTTTAATTATTTATTCTTATGTAAGAAGGCACTACTCAATAATTATTATAGTAATTAATGTTCAATATTTTATTTTATTGATTCAATAATTGATACGTTGATAGTTTATATTATTATTGTTTCAATAACTGTCACTACATAGTATTTTCCATTATTAGATCAATAATTCATATTATTTGAATAATATTATTAGATAGTATTATTGACATTGTCTAAGGAAGTTCTGTCTATGAAAGGGATTTGGTCACCTAATTGTGCACTAATAAGGAGAAATCCTTATCAAAAAGCCCCCTCTTTCTTGGGAACGACCTGGTTGTCATAATTGTGATTCTATAATATTATTTGTGAATAATTAATTATTGATTTATATGATAAGAAAATATTTATTTTATGTGGATATAATTGATGGATAGAGAAATATTTATTTTGTGTGGATATAAATGAAGGAATTAATGTTGAGGTGTTTTATCAGTATTTTGTTGGAATGGAGGTATTAAAAATCATCCGTATGTGGATTTCGGTCATTTTTCGTTTGGAATTTTGTTGTTGTATCCATGTTTTGATCTTTATTCTTGAATTTTGCTCCACAATTGATTATTATAAGGTATTTTTGAACTTGGATAAACTAAAGTATGAATACCTAATCTTTGATCTTTTATCTCACTGGATTCGTTTTTTTAAAGATATTTTTCATCATCCTCAGTCCTAAATGATGATATTACTGAATATCTTTAGCCTGTAGTGCAAAGATGAATGATTAACTGATGAATATCTTTGGCCCGTAGTGCAAAGATGAACAGGTGTTGAGATGAACATGACCAACTGGTGATACAAATGAATATCTTTGGCCTATAGTGCAAAGATGAATATTTGATTCAAGATGTATATTGATTGATGTTACAGGGATAAAATATTGATGATGGACTTTTAAATTCATAGATGATATTAGATTTCATTCTTTACTTAACTCTTCTAATGAATTATTATTTTCGCTGCTAGTATTGATCTAAAACTAGTTGTCCATTATATTTTATCTGATTTGTTGAAGGCTAACGATAACTTGTTGTTCATTATCTTGTCATAATATTCTTTACTGGGCTAGTTGAGCTCACCCTTTTCTTTTTTGTTCCATTTTTCTTCTCAAGAGGTGAGAATATAGCAAGAACTAGCCAGGGTATGGAGTGATGGTTCTAGAAAGTGGTTTTAGCAGTCCTCACTATTTTTGTAAAATAGTGTATCAATAATTTTAATGAGGACTCCTTTTGAGTTTGAATATTGTCTATTAGACAATATTTGTATTTAAACTCATAGTATATGTGTTGTCGTATTTTACACGGTAATTGTTTTAATGAAGTTGTATTTGTTTCTGTACCATGTATTTGCCGACTCAGAATGGGTGATGTATACCTATTTTTGATATGTCACACTTATCATGTAAATAAGTTAATGTAATATGTATGTTAAGATGTTAATATGATGGAATGAATCCATTTAAAACGGTTTAAAAATCTCAAGTAACGAAGTTTTGCCGTAACCCACACGATTAGACGATAATCGTCGAATTCGTGAAATTCTCAGAATAGAAGTCAAATTTTGATATTGAACTCGGGAACGTTGGTTTTCAATGGAGAATAGTCTCATTTGGCATTCTAGAGTTGCGGACTCGAAAATGACCAAATTCTGACCTAGAACGAAGAAACGAGCGTTGAACGTTCACAAACGTTTATTGTTTTCGCTAAAATGAACTAAAAGGTGAATTTTGAGTTAACAGAATTGAAATTGTAAAATTCTTACATAAACACATAAAGTATGTAATTTGTGAGCTAACGACATTTGAATGAGTCAATTCGGACTTATAACGAAGAAGTTATAAGCCCGGGAATCTCACATAAAAATTATCTGTCAAAAAATTTCTGGTGCTGAGTACTGGCACCGCGGCGCCAGTCAAGGAAAAGTAAGTCACGCCGTGGCACCACAAAAGGCTGTGAGCTACTGAAGTCTCGCGCCATAGTGTGGCCGAATGAACTAGGAATGGCGCCGCAGCGCGAAGGCCGAGTTTTAGAAATTGCTGACTCGCGTCGCAGCGCGGCATAGAGAAGGGAAGCTGGCGCCGCAGCGCCAGCACTAGAATATAGATAGAAAAGAAAGGGTTTGAATGTAAAGTGAAGGAGAAGCGTATGAAGAGTGAATTATGTCGATGTCAGGATTTTTAATTTTCCCTTTCCGTTATTTGTTCTTTGGTGTTCTCATTTTAGGTGAGATTTGTTTGAAAAAACAAGTGAAAAAGGTCCGACATGTATAATGTCGACGATGGAGTGTTAAGAGTCGCCAGTTAGTTTTTTAAATGGTTGTACCAGCACAACCGAGAAAAGGTTTGCACATTGACCCAGTAATGTGACACTGCTAAATGGGTCGGTGAAACCGAGATTCATTAGTGTCCGGGGACTTGGTTATGCGGAGGGAAGGTGTTAGGCACCCCCAACATCCGTGTTACCACGGTGACCGCCTCTTTTCAAGAAACTGCTATCTGAATGTGTGTGTGTGTGTGGGTCAATGTGCTGTTATTTGGAAGTAGTGCGAGGCCTCGTTCGCACCTATATACACAGGGTTTGAATTTTATGTAAAAATTCAATTTTAAGCAAGATATGGCAGTGATGTTTTATAAAAGAGGTTTTTCAAACCATGATGCTCAATTGTAATTGAGACCTTTTACACTCCCATTTTATTCCGTATTCGGCTGAATTGATATTATTTGACAGATGCGAAGCATCCGTACGAAAATACTTTACAAAAAGGTGCTGAATTCCTCGTGGGTATGAAAACCATCTGAGGAAATCCAAACATCACAGATATATTTACAAGCTGCTTACAGCTGAAAAGGTCCATCACGGGAACCGAATCAAGATTTAGAGGACTGAATCTGTGATCACATGATTCCTATGCTCACATGATGCCGCAATTGATATAAACGTAGTAAGCATGTATATATATAAAAGCTGTAAATATATATTTACATACATGATCACCAACCACGAAGCACTTCCATGGGGGATCAGAAATATAAATAAAGCTGTAAAAGCTATCAACCGCCACGGAGGAAACTCTAGGCGGGATGAAATGTAAAGAAAGCTGTAACAATGATCAACCACCATGAAGTAAACTCCAACTGGGACGAAATATACAGAAAGCTATAAAAACGGTCAACCACCACGAAGTAAACTTCAGGAGGGACGAAATGTAAAGATAAACGCACCGGATGTAAAATCCAGGCTCATCGAACAGAGTTCGACCACAGTTAATATATATATATATATATATATATATATATATATATATATATATATATAGAAAAGCAAATAAACGCTCCAGACCGAAGTCTAGGCTCAATCGAGGCATAATTCGATAATGTTAGTCAATATATATATATATATATATATATATATATATATATATATATGCAGACTGGAATGAAACCACGGACCGAAGTCCTGGCAAAAGCAAGCAACACGACTCTCAACGTGTAGTAGGGTGTGTGCAAAGATGAAGAGAAAGGACTCTAAAGTGTGTGAGAAGGCTTACAGTGGGCTACCAAAGAAGACTTTTATATCTTTAGAGTGAGTAAACACAGACTTTTGTAGGTACAAAAGGGCTATATATGAGCTCACATGTGTTTAAAAGGGGAAAGTACACTGCTTGGGATGAGTGCAGAGCAAATTGGGCAGGGCTTCCTCACCGTTTTCTCTTATAAAATGGCCACCCCAAGACCTCTATTTATAGAGGGTGGAGCCGCAGGTGTACCAGAGGCAACCCGGGTGGGCTCGAGTTTTTCGGCTCGGGTCGTCTCGAAGTACGTGCACTCAGGCACTGTAATGTCCACTCGAACTTTTAGAAGTGCAATTCGGGCATCCGTTTGAGGTATACAGGACCTATTTCGGACCGCCGTTGTCGAGAGTTATACGATAGCATGGGATTAGAGTTTGTGCGATGTCATTGAAGATGGGACGGTGCCCTCCGGTCTTCAAGCCTCAACTTTCATCCGTTACCCCGCACAATAGTCAATCGGGATTGATTAGTCTTGTGGGACATTGTTGCGTAGATATGTTGAGGCGACGTGGCGTGACATCGTGTTGGTCAGATGACGATGTTGCCCCTCACCGGTGTTATCGCCGGATTGGGCTGATAAAGCAGACGTTGCTCAGCTTCGCTGAGATTGGACTGCTGTAATTTGCTGAAGGTCCTCATTGTCATCTTTGATGTGTGTTCATATTCCCTATGTTATCGTCGGGCTGGTACAGTGTATCTCGTTGTGAGCGCCGAGATTGAAGCTGGTTGCATTTGTAACAAGCATTTTCGGGGTTATCGTCGAAATTGCCTTCCTTGGGGTTATCACCAAGGTTGGTGGCTATTCCCATGGTTGGGACTAAGACTGGATTCCTCGGGGTTATCTCTGAGATTAATCGGTCTTCTCTAGTGAGTGTTCCGGTATTGTATCTACATGCCTCGGGGTTATTTCTGAGATTAATACTCCCAGATTGCGATTTGGGGTTGATGCTGAACTTCCGGTAGTATCTGGCATGGATATGAATTGTCTTTCAGGGTTCCCTCTTAAAAGACGAATATGCTCTCCTGCAATGTTAGTGACAGGTGTACACAAAATTTCGAGTGTCTACAGATGCCCCTCTTTATCATACTTATGCATGGCGATGCATGGGTAGGATAAAGAATCCTAGACACTTGAAATGCAACAAGATAAACATGATACTATGGATAGCAACATGATTCAAATGTATGATGCATGTGTACGGGGTTGTAGCATAACACGAGGGGGATGATTGCTGGCTCCCTGTTACTTCAACTGGGGGTTGGCAACGATGACCAGATTTGATGTGTAATCTGAATCTGTTAGGACGTTGATGTTGGAGTTATCACCAAATTCCTGGATAATGACTTGATCTTGCAGATGTACCTCTTTTGTGTAAGAGATCTCTGCAGATAAAGCTTGATCTATTTGAGGATGTTTATAACATATTACATTATCTATCCTCTTTGATGACATTGACCTCTCCTGGTGAGTATCGCCAGAATATGCCGAGATTCTGTTGGGTTTACTGCCAACAACAGGGATGCCTGACCTTCGTTGACGTGTACTTCACCAACATGTGAATCAACAGCTAAAAAATCCTGTAGGATATATTGTCAAGGCTGCTTGACCTCCGCTGACGTGTGAATCAACGGAACATTGCGTTGTGACCCCCGCCAGGGATCTGAGCGGTCGAGTGTGAAAACTTCGAATAGCTCCAGAGCTCTGATAGGTTTAAATCATTATCGGCTGTAATAATGTCAAGGCTGCTTGACCTTCGTTGATTTGTGTGTCAACGAATGAGAATGCGTTGTAACCCCGCCGGGGATCTCACGTTATAACCCCCGTTGGGGATTTCTTGTGTGAAAAGATTGGGATGACAACCTTACGTTGGCGGCATCGGACCTCTGTACGGTATTAGCGAATGTGGTATACAAAGATTTGAATCATTGGTATAGTAAACCCTGTGTTTGGGCGAATACCAATGGATGAAAAGAAAGCCACAGATGGATCCAGAAAAACCAATGTTTCAGGCTATTCTGTTCAATCGCGTAGCGTTTTTATCCCGGGTTTGGCCTTTTCAGCTTGTAAGAACTCCTTCGCAACTCGAACTGGACCGATCCAGAGTGATGGGACCTGCATGGGAGTGCCGCAGGTGCACCTGCTGCAGCCGCAGATGGGCCTGCGGCCAACCGTAGATGATAAATTACAGCTGGTTGGTTTCACAAGTCACTTTCAACTTGTTGCGCGAAGGAAAATACGTGAGCCTCTTTCAGATCAGCTGAGTTCGAGCTGCTTTCTGTAAATTCTATCACCGTACGAGTGTTCTACACTATCCTGGTAACATATGCCTGTATTTTCTCTCATTTCTGTCCGTTGAATTTTGAGTTATCGCATGAAATGCATCTAAACACATAGTAGTGATTATGTATGCACAAACGACTAGATAAAAAATATTGAAAATAGTAAATGTTAGTATTAAACCATGCTGAACATAATGATGTGAAAAAAATTAACTTTTGAGACAGTCAAATTGGCACCTTTTTTGCTATTTTTTTGTCCTATTTGAGGTCCAATGAGCATAAGGTAGCAAGGCAAAATACTCCTCATATTGAGGTTGGCCTGATGCATGATGATTTTAATTTTTAATACATATATTATGTATATGACTTTTGGGTCAGGTGTGCTACTGAATGGCCACCTAGACATGCCTGTATGCATGTGGATAGTCCTATTTTCAGAGAGGACTATGGAAATTTTTTTTCAAATGTAGGCATTGGGTAGTCATGCATTTTAACTCTACTATATATGTTAAAGTAAATGCATGCATGCATATAGTCATAAAATGCATTCTAAAAAGCTCCAGGTAAGGAAATATCACACCCTTTCTGAGGTGATTTGGACACTTATTGTCCAGATATTATGGATCCGGATCAGCCGAGCAGTTCCTATAGGAGCACTTCTGGTGTACGATGGAGGGCTTCTGAAGTACCTCGTCCCCGTTCTGTCAGACAGCCTCGACGGTTGGTGGAGGCCGTGACACATCCTGTCCAGGTAGATGTTCCAGACGTTGAAGACGAGGAGGCGATATTTCGATAGAGGATCCCGCTCCTGCTGCACATGTCCCTCGCAAGGAACTTTCGAGCATTCAGGTGGTGAACCCAGAGTTACTGGGTGACTTGGGCAGATATCCATCGATGTATTTGCATGCTAACGAGGTATGGCGTTAGACTTTGATCTTCCTTCTTTCCTATTAATGAGGATTAAAGGGTTTTGATGTTGATCTGCAATTCATGCAGGTTTTTGGTTTTACACAGCCTCGAGGGAACTGGTTAAGCATTCACTCCATGTATCAGGCGCTTCATTCTGACTATAGAGCGGTAGTGCATGAGTGGAGATTTGGGGCCTTTTTCTCCATCCTTCCTCCTCGTTGTCTCTGGAGTTACCTCAGGGCATTGTCTGAGCGACGGTTTCATCAGACTCAGTCACTCCATCTACTAGATTGTGAGGTGATGATGACACCTACGGATTGACGATTTATCACAGGTATGGAGTTTGGAGGGGAGCCAGTGCCTTGTATGGCAAATATTACCTCTACTGCTGTTAGATCCTTATTAGGAGTTCTGGCGGCGGCGCTCAAAGGTAGGACTGTCCGTTCAGGTCCTTTGAGCGTAGATGCTATGAGCGAGCTATTGAGTGAGCCTATGCCTGATGATGTCAGAATCAGGGATCGCGTTCTACGGCGATTGTTCCTAATGATCATTCGAGGCTGCTTCATAGCAGATAACTCTTCTACGGTATCTTTCGCTTTGATCAGCGCTACACGTGATGTGGACCGTATTAGAGAGTATGATTGGGGCTCCTACACCTTTGCTGATTTCCTTTGGGGCATGCGTATACGCTCTCAGGGTTTGACCGAGGCTTGGCTAGGATTTTACCCATTTCTGCTGGTGAGTATTTCTCTTATCATTTACCATATATAGGTTATGAGTGTTAACTGACAGCATATGTTTTCCTTTGTATTGGCAGTTCTGGGCCTATGAGAGGCTTCCATGCTTGCGTCCTGTGAGTGTGTTAGGTTTAGACACCTATCCATGAGGACGACGATGGCATCATTCCATTCTGCCAGAGGTCCCTGTAGCTGAGGGATTCACTCATTGTCGTATGCAGCTAGAGTTGCTAACGGCCGACACCATCACATGGCTTCCCTATTCCGGGGAACACCTGACCGTATGTTTTGAGGATGGATACCCGACTAGAGTCGAATATGTGATTTCCACCAGGAGACTTCCTCTTTCACAGATGGTGGCTGGGAGCTCTATTTAGGAGAGCGTGCTATTAGGAGCACCACAGGGGAGATTCGTATACCAATCTTGCCTCCTACCAGGCGTTATTGGCCTGTATCGCAGTCACCCGTCATTGATATCCCATTGTTGGGGGTTGACGGTTTTGCATTGTCAGAGGGTCCATGTACTCAGGAGACGTTCCATGGGTGATGATCCCCTCGCACTATTGGAGCTCAGTTCCGCGCCACACAGTTTATTGGGGATATGGTTCCAAGATCTTTTATGATGACGGATTGGATAGCTTGTGTCCGAGATCCGACTCATATGACCCAAATTGATAGTTTAACTCGGCAGTTGGACCAGGCACATATATTTATCTGGCATTTGGGCAGAGACCCGATAGAGGCGGCTTCGTTTGATCCTTCCAGCTCCGGCGCTGGCCCCTCAGGTGACCCATTCGGTTTTGTCGGCCCCAGATCCTCCTCTATATAGGCCTGACATCCCTGTTGATAGAGATCCAATGACTCAAGAGGAATTACATCAGGTGGACAGGATTGATGATGTGGACATCGACACCATTGTCTTCTTCTGATGTATATTCTCGTTATATCTTTTGATAGGCCTCTGTTAGATATTGGGTGGCTATGCCCCATTCTCGCTATATTTTTTGATAGGCCTTTGTTAGATATTGGGTGGTTGTGCCCTATTTCCCTATATTTGTAGCTGTACAGAGATGATGTATTAGATGATGATATACTTAGGAATGCATGCACGGTTTTTTTCATTCCCTATACCATATCGTCATCTATTATCTGTTGTACATGTATCATATTATGCATATGTATGTATGTCAAGAGATATTTGGTATTGACCCCTGGATGGTCTTATGACACGGCCCACACAAAGGTCTTCTTCGACAGTTAGCCGCATAGATCATACCCCACCGTCAGTGGTGGCATCGGGTATGAGATCGTGGTATGATAGCATGTCACCACCAGACTGGGTGACTGTAGATCATTTATATCAGCATACCATGACCTTTTTGACTTTTTAGGTTCCCGCAGGATTTATGGACAAGATGATAGAGCATTGGCTACCAGATAGGCAGGTATTCCGATTCGGCACCCATGAGTTCACTCCTACTCTGGAGGAGTATGCACGTTTGACGATGCTGCCTCTAGGCAGACCTTGTGTGCATCTGGCTTTGGGAGACATGAGCAGATGATTCATGATTCGCACAGGATTAAGGCGCAGAGTGGTACATGATGAGTTGACATCTGGCCACGTGATATCCCAGCATTTTTTGTACGACAGATTTGGCTTGGAGGATAGCTATTCACGACATTCTGGGGATTTCACCACACCAGAGGCTCATTGGCGCTTGGCCAGAGTTGAAGTATTGATGTTATGTGTATTATCATACGTGTATATGCCGTGGTATATGGATGAGATAGATATAGGCGTTATCATGGTCGTGAGAGCTCTCAGGAAGGGTTGTACCATTGTACCTATGATTGTAGCAGAGACCCTGCGGTCGGCATCATATTGTTGCACGTATCCTACATGAGTGTTCACAGGTAGCTCAATCATGCTATATGTGTGGTTCATGTCACACTTGAGACCGATTGGCACTTTTAGACAGCATGGGTACTGCTTCACCCATGATGTAGCTATGTCATACTCTTTTTAGCCATCAGAATGTGTAGATGCTCTGTCCTGGTCCACATTCTTGGCAGATATCAGAGATCCATTCAGCATATTGCTGTGTTCGGGGCTTAGCTCACCATACAGCTTCATTACTCATGCTCCGGGCATGGACTATCTCCCTCTGGCTGGTTTGAGGGGAGTGACAACTTATCACCCATTGGCCGTGATGTCACAGTTCGACCAGTTCCAGGATTTTCATCCTTTTGAGGGGGTGACAGGTCAGCATTCAGCTTCTCGGTACCTCTCAGCAGAGGACCAATCTCGGGTATACTCCTATTGGGATCGGAGTGAGATAGCGGCTTTTTCTGTCAGTCATCCTGGTTATTCCGCAGAATATTCCGCGTCGATGGAGATAGAGATTTTATCGGCTGCAGCAGTATTTGCAGTACCGGAGAGCGAGTTAGATGATGTAGAGCCCATGGAGGACATTGATACCTACATCGAGGAGGAGCCTACTGCTACGTTGCCAGCATTTCTTCCGGATTCTCCTAGTACCAGTACTGTTATGATTCAGCACTCGACACATTACTTAGAGCAGAGTCTTCATCTGATGACCTCTGAGAGAGATCAAATTCGATCTATGATGTCGACTGCTCTTGATGGGAGGGAGGCTGCTCTATTGGAGAGAGATGAGGCCTTGGCTCATAGAGATGCCGCCGTCGTTCAGCGGGATGAGGCTATATCAGCCAGAGATGCAGTGATAGTTGAGCGGGATATCGCCATATCTGCCTGGGATGTAGCCGTCACAGATAGTACTGCAGTGAGATCCCTTACCACTGGCATGATCGCAGAGATGAGCGCATATATTGATGATCATATGGTCACCATGTAGATGGCTACAGATCTGTTGGGCCGTATGGATATTCTCATTAAGGAGACCACAACTTTACCTCCATCTTCTGAGAGGGACGCCATGTTGGGCTTGTTAGCTCGCATATACCATGACTTGTAGGTGATCTTGTATTTTCCTGCACAGACTAGCTTAGCCATTTTTTCATGTACAGTTCACATTGTGTATATCAAACAACATTATATATATGACAGGTAAATATATTTTTGATCACTTCCCTTTTAGATATGCCTTGCTGCTTGCTTGATATTTTGTCTGCTACTTCAGGGCTTGTGATCGTGATGTATTCTGAATTCCTTCTCGGTGGATGGACATTGAATTATCTCTGGATAGTTTAGAATGGATCATCGATCTGTATGTATCCCTACCATCTCTCGGTGTCTTGGGACTGGTTTCTGTATGGAAATGAGGAGAGGAGTGTGGCTTTCCTATCTGAGATTGACCGCACCACAGATGGTGGCCAACACTTCTATTCAGGAGAAGCCTAGTTAATTTCATCCCTTATGGATTGGTGTTTCTCTTCGACATACAATCGCCACTTAGATGGTCGCCGAATCTCCTATTTAGGAGGAGTTCATGTAATTCCATCCCTTTGGTCTGAAGCCAAATGAAATGTAGTGGATTGAAGGATGATCCCAATACCAACTGACAAGGGTTTGTGTTTTGGTAGGGGGTGAGACCGCACCATGAATGGCTGCCTACGTACTCCTATTAAAGAGGAGATCAGGTCTGCGTAGTTCGAACCTGGTGTAAGAGGTTCAACGCTGTATGTGGCAGAAATGGTGTAGGAATGTTTTTGTTATTTTTGTTTTATTGCGACCGGGCCATATGAAATGGTTGCCTACGTACTCCTATTGAAGTGGAGATCAGGTCGACGTAGTTCGCCCCTCAAGGCGAGATGAAAAGCGTAATCCCATGTGCAGGTCAAAGTGCGGGGAGGAGAGAGTTTACTCCTCGGTTGAGGATAAACTGTAGGTGAAAAGTTTGATCCCATGTATGGGTAGCCAAACTGTATACGCAAGAGGTTCAATCCACGGTGGGATGACCTAAGTTGTAGTAATGCAAAGGAGAAAGTCAGGCTGCTGGCTTGAAAGGTATGTTTCCCTGAGGGGCAAAGTGTAGAAAACTTGTTTGTGGTAAAGGTTTAAAGAATCGGAATGACTGGTGACCTGATGGTCTACAACCAGGAAGTTTACTTGATGGTAACTTCAGACATAGTACCGTTTCACGGCGTCTGAGTTGATGAGTTGCGGAAATTCATCGCCGTCCATTTCTTGCAATCTGAGAGCGCCTCCTGTCAATACTTCCTTGACAATAAACGGGCCTTCTCAGTTAGGAGCGAATTTTCCCTTGGACTGATCTTGGTTGTCCAGTATTTTCTTCAAAACCAAGTCATGTTGTCTGAATTTCCGTAGCCGAACTTTTTTGTTATAGGATCGGGTGATCCTTTGCTGATATAACTGACCATGGAAGATAGCTGCGGTTCGCCTTTCGCCTATTAGAGACAGTTGGTGATACCTATCTTGTACCCATTGGTCTTCATCCAACTGAGCGTCTATCAATACTCTGAGGGATTCCATCTCAACTTCTATGGGGAGCACTGCTTCCATCCCATAGGTTAATGTGTAGGGGGATGCCCCAGTGGAAGTACGCATTGAGGTTCTGTAGGCTAACAGAGTCAGAGGCAATAGGTCAGGCCAATTTTTGTGATTGGCGGACCTCTTTTGCATAATCTTCTTGATGTTCTTGTTAGCAGCTTCAATAGCACCATTCATCTTCAGACGATAGATAACTGAGTTGAGATGTTTGATGTGGAATTTAATGCATAATTCCTCCATCATTTTGTTATTTAGGTTCTTGGCATTGTCGGACACAATCACCTCTGGTTGTCCATATCGACAAATGACATTGTTTTTGATGAAAGCAATGATTACTTCTTTAGTAACCTTGGAGAAGGAGGCTGCTTCTACCCACTTGGTGAAGTAGTCGATCATGGTAAAGATAAATCGATGACCATTACTGGCTTTAGGCTCAATGGGCCCGATAACGTTCATTCCCCACATTGAGAAGGGCCAAGGTGAACTCATATTGTGAAGTTCCCGTGGAGGGGCATGTATAGTATTCCCATGAATCTGGCACTAATAGCATCTCCTGACATGGTCATTGTAATCAGCTTTGAGAGATAGCCAATAATGTCCTGTCTTGAGGACTTTCTTGACAAGGAGGGGGCCACTCATGTGGGGGCCATAGACTCCGCCATGAATTTCATCTATAAGCCTTTGGGCTTGATCTTTGTCTAAACATCTGAGGAGACCTAATCCTGCATCTCTTTTGTAGAGCACATCTTTACTCAGGTAGAATTTCATAGCCACTCGATGGATCCGCCTTTGTTCAGTCGGGCTCGCCTCAGTAGGTGTAGATCCATCTCGCAGATATTCCTTGATATGCTGATACCAAGGATGTTGGATGGGAGGTAGCTCATCCGATACTTCTCCAACGTAATTCTAGTAGGCTGGGGCCTTTTGCAGGGAAATTGTGACGCTTGCCAAGTGTTCCTTGTCTGATATGCGAATCAAGGAGGCCAGAGTTGTTAACGCATATGCGAAATCATTCCTATTACGAGGAATGTGTAGAAATGATATTTCTTCGAATCCCAAAACCATCTTTCAAACCTGCCGATGGTAAGGCAGCAAATGTAGTTCTTTGGTTTGATAGATTCTGGTGGATTGTCTAATTACCAACTCCGAATCTCCAAGGACAGTTAATCGCCTGATGCCCATTGAATGGGCAAGTTTTAGCCCCATAAGACAGCCTTCATACTCAGCCGTATTGTTGGTGTTGACAAATTGTAATTTGATGGCTACGTGATACTGCTCCCCCGTATCAGATACTAGAATTGCTCCAGCTCCAGAACCTTCCATATTAGCAGCTCCATCGAAATACATCTTCCACGTTTGGCATGTATCGTACTGATGGTGTTGCTGAATTGTCAATACTCCTTCATAGGGGAAATATGTCTCAAAGGGTTTGAAATCCCCTGATGGTGCGGCAACCAATTGATCCACATTTCCTTGACCTTTGATGGACTTTTTAGTCACATATACGATGTCAAATTGTTGTAGGATCAACTGCCATCTGGACAGCCGACAATTCAATATAGGTTTACTGAACACGTAATTGAGAGGATCCACACGGGATATGAGATGGGTTGTGTGACCATGAAGATAATGATGTAACCTCATGGCAGCCTATGCTAAAGCACAACACGTCTTTTCGATCAGAGTGTACTTGTGTTCACTGCTGCTGAATCTTTTGCTGAGGTAATAGATAGCTCGCTCTAGGCCTCTATCGTCCTTCTGTCCCAGCATGCAGCCCATGGCATTGTCACTTACGGACAGATACATAAAGGGAATAATTTGCAAGGGTGAGCTATGATATGCCTAGCAAGTTCTGTATTTATAACAATATATGATTTGAAGGAATACAACATTTCAAATTTCGACTGATAGTTGTTACCATTTTAATATGGATTTTTATTCATGTTAGTCACACAGACTTAGAAATTTTTTTTAGATATGAGATAGGGGATCAGCCTATTCAACATCTTAGGAGTATGCATCTCATCCTACCAGTGCTCAAATGCAGCCAAATTAATGTCAATATATTATCGACCGAATTATGATCCCTTACGGGATACCCAACTTCAGAATAGGATGTATTACCAAATAATTTGGTTTGACACAATAATTTATGCTTAACAATCAATATGAATAAACAATTCATTTCTTAGTTATGCTGAAGCTATAGCAATAACCTTACAATAAAAGGTAATTCAAATGTAGGTGCAGTATATTATATCAATAGCATATCAAGATAAAAATCTTGTTCAACGAATAAACAGGGTTGAGAAATTTGCATAAGTAATTTAAGGTTTAAGAAGAACTTGCCTGAGCATAGATCAGTCAAGTTATGCTACTCAATTCGTTTAATAAATACCTACGATGTTCATATATATAAATCTAACACGTTAGTATTCATAACAATACTCGAACATAGCATTTCTATATGATCGGGTTAGATTCGATAAGGTTTCGGTGTTAAATGTCTTTACCGAATACTAAATAAGTTGATACATGAACTAAATTTTATTTATAGAATTTATTATATTTTTAGATAATTTATATATCCATTATAATAATTTTTAGAAAATTTTAATATATTTTTAAAACATTTATTTATCTTTTAAATGGTTTTTAAATCATTTATTTCTATTTTTAGGTAATTAATATTTTTTTAAAATTTTTCAAACACATTGTTTATTATTTTTAAATAATTTATAACCATTTATTTTGATTTTTATATCATTAAAATTATTTTTCAATAATTATTTAGTATTTATAAATAATTATTCTAATTACTTTATTATTAAGTTAATTATTAATAATATCCAAATAAAATAAAATATTTATTGAATTTATGTAAAAATATCAGAAATTAATTATATTTATATAATATAATTTTTAAAACTGTTTTTGTATTTATTTACTAATTATTTCTAATTTTTATAATTTATTTTTTTTAGAAAAATAATTTATGTCTGTCGCTAAAGCCCTCTAGTGACAGAAAGTGTCGCTGTAGGTGTTCTTGAGTTTTTGGGTAACAGTTTGGTTATGTTAAGGGGACTAGTTTGACCATGGTTTATCTAGCTATGGTTTACATTTTTGTGTTCAATCAAGTATTGATGTTATAATACTCTTATAGTAGTACAATATGAATCAACTTTCAGGCTTTAACTTACATATAACAAGAAGTTATAGAAGCTCAAAGTCACTGTCAGAGCTGTTCTTGAGTTTTTGGGCAATCCAGAACAGTGGTCATGGCCGGCCAACGGTTTTGTGGCTTTAATATCTTTGATTCTGTGTACTAAATGTGTGTTGTGTTTGTTGTAACATTTAATATATATGTCAGGGTACATATATATAACACTAACTTGAACAAATCATAAATCTAAGGTCTCTATTTATTCTGGTCAAAGTACAACTAGAAGTTATTCTTCGTGTTCATCAGTTTTCTGGGTAACCCAGAAAACCTGGTCAATCTCGGTCAACGACTTTTGACCATTAATTCAAGTAATCCTACAAGTTGTTTAAGCAATTTAAGATCATGGATATGTAGTACATATATCAGGGTGTTAATCTAAAACAAAATATTACAAAAATAACAAACAGAAGGCGATCAAAAAGTTGGTCAAAGTAGCCGGTACAACTGTTCTTGAGTTTTCTGGGTAACCCAGAAAACTGCAATCCGTGAACAGTCAACACACTTTGACCACTTATAACTTGCAATCTATGGTTCTAATGAACCTGTTTTCTTTTCCACATTAAAGACCTACAAATAGGCTACAAGTAACATACAATTAACAGACCTAAACATAAACACATATGAATCTACAAGCCCTGACATTCGGCTGTCTGACTAGATTTTTAAAATTTCCAGATTTCTAAAAACACTTATTTAAGGTATCTAGATGTTATGAAAACGTGTTCTACCAATCTAACATACTTTCTAACATACTAATACATATTTCTAAACATCTAAAGAACAAAAATAACAAAGGATCAAAGTGATAATTATGAATTAGGGTTTGCACCTTTTCTTGATTAGTTTTCGATTTTAGCTTCTGATTTTGTTGTTGTTATCACCCATGCTTGATTTGGTAAGTATATAAGTGTATCTTGGCTTAGAAATTTCGTGAGTTTGCTCAGCCCTATGGTTCCTGTTTATAGAATTCTTTAACTTGGCTTTTTGGACATTTTTAAGCAACTTGCCTCCAAAAATATTTGTTCTAATGACTATTATCATGCTTGGGAGTTACAAGCATGTCATGTGCATCCCAAGAACTTGTAATGGTGGCTCCTAACCTACTTGTGAGCTAGTTAGGTTAGTTTAGTAGCTTAATTATGCCCTAATCTTCACTAATCTTGGTTAGGGTTTTGTTTTTAATGATTAGGATTGTTAAATGATGTTTATTAGTACCTAATTGAAGTTTAATAACCATGATTAGGTGTTAAGATAATCTAAGTAGGGTTAAATTAGCTAATTAGGGTCAGGTTTCCAAATTAAGGTTAGGGCTTTGTTGATTAGGGTTAGGGTTTGTTAATCTAGGGTTACTAACCTAGATTTCTCACTAATCCTAACAAGCACGACAAAGCGTTTTGTCAGTGAAAGCACGACAAAGCAACTTGTCCCAACAATTATACTAAAAAGTCCAATTTTAGAAGAAAAATGTTAAGCACGAAGTGTCAAGCACGACGTTTTTCAGACAAAATTTTATTTAATCGAATTTGTCAAATAGAGTATATATTAACACATACCCCATTAGAACGGAGAAATTTTATTGATATAATTGGTTTTTACATAACATAATCTTATTAGGGTTTTGGGTTTTTTACAGGTAATCATTCCTTATCTTTTCTTTCAATTCCCATGTTGCTTCTTCGGCCTCGTGGTTCTTCCATAACACCTTCACGGAAGGTAAAACTTTGTTCCGCAAAACTTGCTCTTTTCTATCGAGGATTTGAATTGGCATCTCTTCGTACGTTAAGTCCTTCTCAGTATGAATAGGCTTATACTCTATTACGTGCTTATAATCCTGCTTATAAGGACGTAACACCGATACGTAAAACACGTTATGTATTCGTTCTAAGTCTGGAGGTAACGCTACCATATAAGCTACCTCGCCTACCCATTTTAACACTTCAAAAGGTTCTATAAACCTAGGGCTTAACTTCCCCTTCTTTCCAAAGAGTGTCTTTCCTTTTTCAGGGAGATACCTTTAGAAATATGTACGAGCCTACCTCAAAATCCCTATTTTCTCGATGCAAATCCGCATACTTCTTCTGTCTGTCTTGTGTTGCTAAGAGACACATCTGTATCAATTTCACTACATCCGCTGTTTGCTGCACAAATTCTGGTCCAAGCATTTGGCATTCTCCCACTTCATCCCAACACAACGGTGTTCTGCATTTCCTATCGTGCAAGGCTTCGTAAGGCGGCATGCTTATGCTTGCATGATAAATATTGTTATATACAAACTCTATTAATGGTAGATGATCATCCCAACTACCCTTGAAATCCATGACGCAAGATCTTAACATATCTTCTAACGTCTGAATTGTCCTCTCTCTCTGTCAATCGGTTTGTGGACGATATTCCATACTCAACTTTAGTTGTGTCCCCAACTGTTCTTGCAGACTCCTCCAAAAGTATGCCATGAATCGTGGGTCACGATCTGACACAATTGAAACTTGTACTCCATGTCTGGAAATAACTTAACATAAAGTTTAGCTAACTAGTTTAGTTATACTTGACCCTAATTGGCAAGAAGTGAGCCGACTTTGTCAACAGGTCCACTTTACCCAAATCGCATCATACCCCTTCTGAGTAGTCGAAAGTCCAATCACAAAATCCATCGTGATATACTCCCACTTCCACTCTGGAATCTCCAATGACTGTAACAAGCCACTTGGTCGTTGATGTTCGGACTTAACTTTCTGACAAGTCAAGCACATACTCACATACTAGGCTATTTCTCTCTTCATGTTCAGCCACCAAAAACTCTGTCGAAGGACTGGATACATCTTAGTGCTACTAGGATGAATCGAGTACCTTGAACTATGAGCTTCATGTAAAACTTGCTCCTTTAATTCTGTCTTATTCGGAACCCAAATTCTTCTTTCAAAATTTAATAATCCCTCATTATCAAGACTGTACTTTAAATATTTTTTATTGGTTAATCGCTTCTTCATCTGGTCACACTCATCAGTTTTGAGTTGTACCTCCTTGACTATCTCTACGATAGTAGATTGGATCTCCGTGGCAAACAGTCTCTGTCCCGATGCACTTGGCAACTTCACCTCTATCTCCATCCTAGCCATCTCTGTTATTAACTATGACGCCCCCAAAATAGATATACATCACCCATTCTGAGTCGCCAAATACATGGTACAAAATACAAATACAAACTTAAATATACAGCATGAGCTATGAGTTTTAATACAAATATTGTCTTCTAAATAGTATTCAAACTCAAAATAAGTCCTCAATACATTTATTCTCACGCTATTTCACAGAACAGTAAGGAATACTAATGCAAGCATCTGGACCATCACTCCGTTCCCAGACTAGTCTCAGCTATATTCTCATTTCCTGAAGAGAACAATCAAAGCAAAAGATGAGCTCAACTAGCCCAGTAAGAAATATTATGACTAAGATAATATAGAATAAATTATCGTTAGCCTTCAACAATGTTAAATTGATAAAATACAATAAACATCAAGTTTAACTACAGCAGAACAAGCAATCCATTAGAAGAGTCAAGTAGAGTATAAAATCTACTGTCTTCTATGATTTAAAAGGTTTTTCATCACATTTTATCGCTGAGACTCAGCTTAATAAATAATCCACATCATCAAATCATCCCTGCACTACGGGCTAATGATATTCTTTAGTATCACGACCACAAATTATCCTTGCACTATAGGTCAAAGATAGTCGTGTATTCATCAATGGTCATGATCATGCCAACAACTGTCCATCAATGCACTACGGGCTAATGAAGACTTTTACCACATCATTTGTAACATTACGGTCATGATTATACCGAATAATCACTGGTCATAATCATACCAAGTCCATCTATGCACTATGGGCCAAAGATGACTTTCATAACAATATAAGCATCAGGATGATGACAATGATATATGAATTCAATTAAAAGAAAGTAAAGGATAAATTTTTTAAGATTTATAATTTAATTTATCTAAAATTCAATAATGTCCAAATTATGAACATGATGCTGCTTTGTGGAGTAAAATTCAAGAATAATATTGTATCAAAAATGATTTGGACCGAAAATAAATCAATTTTTATCATGAATAGTATCTCGTGAATAGTAACTTTGGGAATAGTAACCCCGTGAATAGTACTCCGACATGAAAAAGTTAAAACTTATCAAGAATGCTCAAAATAATATTTCTATGAAAAGATACTGGATGAAGCGCAAATATCAAGGATATTCTACTAATTTCATGGAGTATAGAAGCCAAAACTTAACAAAATGAGTATAGAATTCGAAATCTGAAACGAAATAATATTACTTAAATACTATATAGTATGGAAGAAAATATTATTTTACACGAATACTGAAAAAAAATAGTATCCCTTACCTTAAAAATAAGAGTATTCCGACTGGTAGGGCGGGGATATTCTTGAAGAAAACTTGAACTGTTTTCTACGCTCAAAGCTTTCTTAAACTCTAAAGAAATATGCTCAATATTATAGAAGAATAATTCTCTGATTCTGGTGTGATTTTCAATTCTATCTAAGCTTCCTATTTATAGGAGAATGAAAGGGGCACTGTGAAATAATCACGGATGCATTATTTCATTCACGGATGCATGATTTCAACCAAAATAACAATATAATACATATATATATATATATATATATATATATATATATATATATATATATATATAATACTAATTACCTCCCAAATACGTTTCCTCCCCCCCACCCCATTTTCATTTCATCCATTTCTTCCATGCGTGGGCCCCACATGTGGCCCCCACCTTATTTATACTGAATAACTTTCTACCGATTATTTTAAAAAATAGATAAATGGGGGTCCATATAATAAGCAAAATTTATAACAAATACTTCATAAAAATTCCCTCAATATTTTTAGCAACATTTATTCATATTATTATAACTCGCAATATTAACAACCAGATCTTTCCCTGGAAAGAGGGGGTTTTTCAATAAAGATTTCTCCCTATTGGCGCACAATTAGGTGACCAAACCTCTTCTCGACAGAACTTTCTAGACATTGTTAATTATGCAAATAATAATATGAATAACTTGTCATCTCAATTATTGATTTAATAATATATAAAATGTTGACAATAATTGAATCAAATAACGTGAGATACTATGCAACAATTACTGTAGCAATAATTGAACAAAATTGAGTGACTTCTTACGTAAGCATCAATAATCAATACCGTGTGCTACTATGCAACTACGCGTATTACTGTTCTTTTATCACCGGGTATTTCAACAATTTAACGGTAAAACTTCCACCGTTGTTTTCATAAAAAGATATTTTTATCGTTTTCTCAATCCGACAATAATTCCGTTGTGGGGTCTACCAATGATTGTGTCGTCGTACGAATATTCCTGTTAAAACGAATATTCCTCGACCAATCAAATATAATATAACAACTTGTGTACTTTGCAAAATTTATAAATATTACCCACAACTATAACTTTATATCAAATTCACTCCTTAATATTCAAAAATGATATTTATAAAAAAATTCATCTTTAGTCATAAAAGTTGGGGTCTTACATTAACTCAGTTTGAGACGCTAACATAGACAACTTTTCCCGACCCTTCCTACTTAAGGCATCGACAACTACATTGGCTTTTCCATCAACTCCAGCCATCTCCTCTGTCTCATATTCAACTCCTTCTGTATGAAGATATATTTTAGACTCTTACGATCCGTATATATCTTACATTTCTCTCTGTAAATATAATGTCTCCATATCTTTAAGGCAAAAACTACCGCGGCCAGTTCCAGATCATGAGTAGGGTAAACTTTCTCATAATCCTTCAGCTGCCTTAATGCATACGCAATGACCTTGTCTTGCTACATGAGCACTCAACCAAGTCCTCTATGCAAAGCGTTGCTATAAACTACAAAACTTCATATGTCATCTGGTAATGACAGAACAGGTGCTTCACTTAACCTCTTATTCAGTTATTGAAAACTGTCTTCGTATTTCACAGTCCACGCGTATTTCACCGCCTTCCTTGTCAAGATAGTCAACGGAGTAGCTATCTTCGAAAAATCTTGGATGAATCTTCGATAGTATCCCGCTAACCCAAGGAAACTCTGCACCTCAGTCGGCATTTTCGGTTGTTCCCAATTCATCATAGCTTCCACCTTCGCTGGATCTACTTAAATCCCTTCATGGTCAATGACATGACCTAAAAATTATACCATTTCTAGCCAAAATTCGCACTTAGTGTATTTCGCATATAACTTCTCCTCCCTTAGTGTTTCCAACACTATTCTTAGGTGTTTAGCATGATCTTTGGTGTCTTAGAATAGACTAGAATATCATCGATAAATACCACGATGAACTTGTCCAAATATTGTTTGAACACTCTGTTCATCATATCCATAAATACAACTGGTGCATTAGTTAACCCAAATGACATCCCCAGAAACTCGTAATGACCATAACGAGTCTTAAATGTCTTCTTTGGTACATCCTCCTTCCTAACCTTCAACTGATGATACCCAGTCCGTAAATCTATTTTAGAAAAATACTTTTGTGACGCCCCCAAAATTAGGTATGCATCACCCATCTTGGGTCGTCAGATACATGGTATAGAATACAAATACATCTTACTAATACCACTGTCGTGTACAATACGACAAAATATAACTGTGAGTTTGAATACAATTATTGTCTACTAGAGACTATACAAACTCAAAAGGAGTCCTCATTATATTTATTGTCACACTATTTAACAGAATAGTGAGGACTATTAATACTATCATCTGGTCCATCACTCTGTTCCCCGACTCGTCCTAGCTTTATTCTCATTTCCTGAAGGGAACAGTGAAAGAAAGGGTGAGCTCAACTAGCCCAGTAAGAAATATTATGACTAAGATAATGCAAAATAAATTATCATTAGCCTTCAACAGTGTTAAATTGATAAAATATAACGAACATCAAGTTTAACTGCAGCGGAACAAGAAATCCATTAAAAGAGTCAAGTAGATAATAAAATCTATTATCTTATATGATTTAAAAGGTTTTTCCACACTGTTATCGCTGGGACTCAGCTTAATAAAATAATCCACATCATCGAATCACCCTTGCACTACGGCCAAGGATATTCTTTAGTATCACGACCATAATTATCCATGCACTACGGGCCAAGAATATTTTTGTATTCATTAATGGTCATGATCATGCCAACAATTGTCCATCAATGCACTACGGGCCAATGAGGACTTTTACCACATCATTTGTAACATTACGGTCATGATTATACCGAATAATCCCTGGTCATTATCATACCAAGTTCATCTATGCACTACAGGCCACAGATGACTTTCAACATTTTATAAACATGAGGATGATGACAATGATATAAAATTCAATAAAACAAGTTCAATAATTAATTTATCCAAGAATTAACAACGTCCAAATTGTCAATATGATACTCCTTTGTGGAGTAAAATTCAAGAATTCTTAGAAGAATATTTCCATGAAAAGATACTAAATGAAGCACACAATTCAAAGATATTTCACTAATTTCATGGAGTATAAAAGTCAAAGTTTTAACCAACTAAGTATAATAAGGAATGGAATAACAAAAAAAATCACCATGCATGCGATAGACCGCACAGACAGGTTATTCCAACAGAATAATAAATAATGGAACCAGGTCCGACGTAAAATGCACAGACAGGATATTCCAACAGAATAATAATAAACATGAAACCAGGTACGGTGTAAAACACACAGACAGGATGTTCCAACAGAATAATAACAAAGACGGAACCAGGTCCGGTGTAAAACACACAGATATGATGTTCCAACAGAATAATAATAAAGACAGAACCAAGTCCGGTGTAAAACACGCAGACAGGATGTTCCAACAGAATAATAATAAAGACGGAACTAGGTCCGGTGTAAAACACATAGACAGGATGTTCCAACAGAATAATAGAAGAATGTCACCAAGTATAGGGTAGACCGCGTATACAGGTTATTCTAACAGAATAATAAGAAATGGAATAACAATAGTTCTCTTCATGAATAAGAAAGAATAACACCCCTTGCCGTTTTAAAGAAGAACTGAAATAAGAAAGTAGTTAAGTAGTAGAATACTTTTATTCTCTCTCTCTATAGTTTCTCTCTATACTTTCTCTCTCTAGAGTTCAGTGAATTCATAATAAATAATGAAGGAATGAGCTGCTATTTATAGAAAGATAGAATGCATAGTAACTAATCCATGAACGGTCCAGATTGATTACTTTAATTTGATGGTCCATATTTAAAGAAAAATCTTTTAAATAAAATATAATATATTCTATTTATAGAATAACTTTAATAAAGTATTTTGTTTTATATAAAAAGATGTTTCTGTTTTACATTAATAATATGAATAAAACAAAACTTCATTATCGCTAAATAATTCATATTATTAACTGACAATAATTGAATCAAACTGAGTGACTTCTCACATAAGCATTAATAATCAATACCGTGTGCTACTATGCAACCACACGTATTACTGTACTTTTACTACCGAGTAGTTCAACAGTATCAATGGTAAAACTTCCGCCGTTATTTTTAATAAAATATTTTTATCGTTTTCTCAATCCGACAATAATTCCGTTGTGGGGTCCACCAATGATTGTGTCGTTGTACGAATATTCCCTGTTAAAACGAATATTCCCGACCAATCGAATATTATATAACAAATTGTGTACTTTGCAAAATTTATAAATATTACCCACAACTATAACATTATATCAAATTAACTCCATAATATTCAAAAATGATATTTATAGAAAATTCATCTTTATTTATAAAAGTTGGGGTCTTACAACCTCCCCTTCTTATGAAATTTCTCCCTCAAATTTAGGGTACGTACCTGGTATGTCGAAGAGGTAAGGATACCTTGACTTCATTTCAGATTCTAACTCCCAAGTTATTTCCTCAACATCGTGATTTCTCCACAAAACTTTGACTTGAGGTATAACCTTGGAGCGTAGAATACGTTCCTTCTTATCCATTATTTGAACATGAACTTCTTCATACGTCAAATCCTCCGCTATTTCATCCGGTTCTGACTCAATAATGTGGTTCGGGTCTTCCACATATTTACGTAACATGGATATGTGAAAAATGTTATGAACACGAGACATACTTGCCGGTAAAGCGAGTCTATAAGCCACAGTTCCTACTCGATTGAGGATAAAAAATGGACCGATGAATCGAAGATTGAGCTTTCCTCTCTTTCTAAATCTCGTAACTCTTTTTCATGGGGCAACACGTAAGAACACATGATCTCCTATATCAAATTTCACGTTCTTTCGATGAAGATCAGTATAACTCTTTTGTCGATCTTGTGAGGTTTTTATACGTTGTCGGATCGTTTGAATCTTTTCTGTGGTCATACGTACCAACTCTGGTCCCAACAACGTTGCTTCACCCACCTCATCCCAGCATACTGGAGAATGACACTTTCTTCCATACAACGCTTCGAATGGAGCCATGCCAATACTTGCTTGATAACTGTTGTTGTAGGAAAACTCCACTAATGATAAGAACTTATCCCAACTTCCCTTGAAGTCAAGGACACAGAGTCTTAATAAATCTTCTAGAGTTTGAATAGTCCTCTCTGATTGTCCGTCCGTCTGAGGATGATATGCCGAACTAAATCGTAAATTCGTGCCCATAGCTTTTTGTAAACTAACCCAAAATCGTGAAGTGAATCTTGGGTCTCGGTCAGAAACAATGGATACTGGCATACCATGCAGTCTTACAATCTCGTTTATGTACATACGAGCAAGACGTTCAAGTGTATAAGTTTCTCGTATCGGTAAAAAATGAGCAGACTTGGTCAATCTATCAACAATGACCCAAATCGCATCAATACCCTGAGAAACCTTAGGAAGACCTGTAACGAAATCTATGGTAATGTGCTCCCACTTCCATTCTGGAATTTCAAGTGGTTGCAATGGACCTTTTGGTACTTGATGCTCCGCCTTGACTCGTTGACAAGTTAGACATCTTGAGATAAACAGCGCTATCTCTCGCTTCATATTGCTGCACCAAAATGTATGACGAAGATCATGATACATTTTGGTACTCCCAAGATGGATTGCAAATGGTGTGTTGTGCGCCTCCATCATGATTTCATACTTTAAATCAGGGTCGTTAGGAACACAAAGTCTGGAGTTGACTCGAAGTATTCCTTCTTCATCGATTCTTGCTTCCGGCATCACACCTTCTTGCACTTTCTTCCTCATACACATCAGCTCCAGGTCTGTAGCTTGAGCAGCTTTAACTTTTTCGATTAAAGTCGGTTCTACTCGTATATTCGCCATCATCACACGGGTCCCTGGAGTCTTTAACTCTATCTCTATCCTTTGCAAGTCACACAAATTGGGCCTTTGTGTTGACAATATCACACTCGTACTTGCATATGATCTTCTACTCAATGCGTCAGCTACCACGTTCGCTTTTCCAGGATGGTATTGAATGGTATGATCATAATCTTTCAACAGTTCAAGCTAACGTCGTTGTCGCATGTTGAGTTTCATTTGAGTGAAGAAATATTTGAGGCTTTTATGATCTGTAAAGATCTCCACTTTCTCCCCATACAAGTAATGCCTCCAAATTTTAAGTGCAAAGACAACAGCTGCCAACTCTAGATTATGAGTAGGATAATTCCTCTCATATTTCTTGAGTTATCTTGATGCATAGGCTATGACTTTTCCATGTTGCATGAGAACGCATCCCAACCCTTTGCTCGAAGCATCACTGTAGATGACAAATCCCTCCGAGCTAGATGGTATTGTTAGAACAAGTGCTAAAATGAGTCTCCTCTTGAGTTCTTGAAAACTCTTCTCACATTCTTCGCTCCAATCGAACTTTGTATCTTTCCGAGTCAGCTGAGTTAGTGGAGTAGCGATTCGAGAAAATCCTTTCATGAATCTCCGATAATAACCAGCTTAATCAAGAATGCTACGTACTTCGGTTACTGATTTAGGTTGCTCCCAGCTTTGAATATCTTCATTCTTTGTCGGGTCAACAGATATTCAACGACTTGAAACTACGTGCCCAAGGAATGCCACCTCCTCCAGCTAGAACTCGTATTTCTTCAACTTGGCATAAAGCTTGTATTCACAAAGCTTTTGGAGTACCAGCCTCAAGTGTTGCTCATGATCTTCATGACTTTTGGAATAAATAAGGATGTAATTAATAAAGACGACCACAAAGTGATCCAAATATTCCTTGAATACCCAGTTCATCATATCCATGAAGGCAGCAAGAGCATTGGTCAATCCAAAGGACATGACTAGGAATTTATAATGCCCGTACCGAGTTCTGAAAGCCGTCTTTGGAATATCCTCAGTTCTAACCTTCAGCTGATGATATCCAGAACGAAGATCGATCTTTGAAAAGAATTGTGCTCCTTGCAACTGGTCAAACAGGTCATCAATACGTGGCAATGGGTAACTGTTTTTGATGGTGACATGATTCAACTCCCGATAATCAATACAAAGTCGCATACTTCCATCTTTCTGCTTCACGAATAGAACAGGAGCACCCCAAGGAGAAGTACTAGGACGAATAAAGCCAATGTCTAACAATTCCTGCAGTTGGATCTTTAACTCCTGAAGTTCAATAGGAGCCATTCAATATGGGGCTTTGGAAATGGGTTTTGTACCGGGTTCAAGGTCGATACAAAATTCAATTTCACGCTCTGGGGGTAGGCCAAGAAGTTCTTCAAGGAATACGTCAGGGAATTTATTAACAATAGAAATATCATTCAAAACTGACGTATTTTTGTTTAGATCCGTGACATGAGCTAAGAAAGCTTGACATCCGTTTTTCAATAAACGAATAGCTTTATGGCTTGAGATGACAGCGATTGATTTTAATGGTTTGGTTGCTTGAATTCGCATAATAGGTCTATTAGGAATATGAAAGCTAACAACCTTACGAAAACAATCAATTTTTGCATGATGAGTAGTTAACCAATCAATTCCTAGAATCACATCCAATGCAAGTATTTTTAATGAAATAAGATCGACATGTAATGTGTGGGTACCAACTTGAACCAAACAAGACTTATAAACCGTGGATGTAATGAAGGTTTCTCCCAATGGACTTTCAACAGATAAGTCAAAGTCTAATTTCTCCGGAGTCAAATTTAATCGATGAGCGCAAGTAGGAGAAATAAAAGAATGGGTAGAACCGGTATCAAATAAAGCATAGACTTCGTTAGAGTTTATGGTAAGCTTACCCATGATGACCTCATTCGGGTTCCTTGCTTTCTTGGAGGTCACAACAAACGCTCTCCCTTGCACTACCGATTTTGACTTTTCTGAGACGGCCTTTGGTGCCTCCATCCTACCTAAACATGTTTTTGGTAAACGACAAAATCGAGCTAAATGACCTTCTCTTCCACAATTATAACATGCTTTAGATGGCATCACGCAGTTTGGACTGATGCGCCCCTCCCCTCTGCATTTGAAACATATGATAGGTGGTCGTTCTCCTTCCTTAACAACGGGTGCTGGTGCTGACGTCTTTCCATCATTGTTGAATCTCCTCTTCCTGAAATGACCATTCTTATTATTTTGGCCCTGATTACCACCGAAGTGGTTACCATTTCTGGTCTGTTGATTCTCTCCACGCTTGTTATCACCGCTTCGATGACTGCTCTCACTGGTATTATCATTTTGCCGACTGCTCTCTTTTGATTGCGTTGACTCGTTATCGCGCTCCACTAACTGAGCCTATTCACAACATCTGAATATAAACACAATTTATGAGAAATAAGATGTTGACGTATCTCAGGTTTCAAACCTTGCAAAAACATTCGCGTCATTCGCTCTTCATTATCCACCAAGTGGGACGTAAACCGGGACAACTCAGTAAATTTAGCCTCATACTGCGACACGGTCATATTATTCTGCTCCAATTTGATGAAATCCACCTCCTTCATGTGTCGAACACTTTTGGGAAAGTATTTGTCATTGAACAGCTCTTGGAACTTCTCCCAAGACATCTTCAGTGCGGCAGGTTGAGTACGCTTAATCGATTCCCACCAGTAATCTACCTCTCCTCGCAACATAAAGGCGGCAAAGGGAACCTTTTGCTCCTCGGAGCATCCCAAGACATCAAATATCTTGGTGATCTGCTTTATCCATGTTTTCGCTATAAGTGGTTTTGGCTCTCCCTTAAACTCCGGTGGTCCCAGCTCCTTGAACTGTTTAGTGGTGACCGTCCGAGAGTTTTCAGTGTTTCCACCTACATTTTGAACAGGAGCCGCTCTCGCCTGCTGTTGCATAAACTGCATAAAGCTTCTGAACATTCCATCATTCATCATTTAGTCAGTATTGTTGTTTGCATGAGGATTGTCGCCTTCCTGGTGCACATTATCCCGATTATTGATATGTGGTGAATCAACAGTCGCATGTGCTCCATTGCTATTCTCAACATTCTCGGATGCCATTTTCAGATATAGCCACAAAACAAAAGTTAATTGATATGTCATATATTATCCTTATATTCTGACCGACTAATTAAATTCCATGTAAATAAACTTAGGTAGGTCATACTAGCGAAGGAATTCCCCGTCTCTCCCCTCCTAGTTCTATTCTCACATCTTAGCCAGGGATCATATCCCTAAGCTCTGATACCAACTGTGACGCCCCCAAAATTAGGTATACATCACCCATCTTGGGTCGTCAGATACATGGTACAGAATATAAATACAACTTACTAATACCACTGTCATGTACAATACGACAAAACATAACTGTGAATTTGAATACAATTATTGTCTACTAAAGACTATACAAACTCAAAAGGAGTCCTCATTACAATTATTGTCACACTATTTAACAAAATAGTGAGGACTACTAATACTATCATCTGGTCCATCACTCCGTTCCCCGACTCGTCCCAGCTATATTCTCATTTCCTGAAGGGAATAGTGAAAGAAAGGGTAAGCTCAACTAGCCCAGTAAGAAATATTATGACTAAGATAATGCAGAATAAATTATCATTAGTCTTCAACAATGTTAAACTGATAAAATATAACGAACATCAAGTTTAACTGCAGCGAAACAAGCAATTCATTAAAAGAGTCAAGTAGATAATAAAATCTATTATCTTATATGATTTAGAAGGTTTTTTAACACTATTATCGCTGGGACTCAGCTTAATAAAATAATCCACATCATCGAATCACCCCTGCACTACGGCCAAGGATATTCTTTAGTATCACGACCACAATTATCCATGCACTACGGGCCAAGAATATTTATGTATTCATTAATGGTAATGATCATGCCAACAATTGTCCATTAATGCACTACGGGCCAATGAGGACTTTTACCACATCATTTGTAACATTACGGTTATGATTATACCGAATAATCCCTGGTCATAATCATACCAAGTCCATCTATGCACTACAGGCCACAGATGACTTTCAACATTTTATAAACATGAGGATGATGACAATAATATAAGAATTCAATAAAACAAGTTCAAGAATTAATTTATCCAAGAATTAACAACGTCTAAATTGTCAATATGATACTGCTTTGTGGAGTAAAATTCAAGAATTCTTAGAAGAATATTTCTATGAAAAGATACTAGATGAAGCGCAAATATCAAAGATATTTCACTAATTTCATGGAGTATAGAAGTCAAAGTTTTAACCAACTGAGTATAATAAAGAATGGAATAACAAAAGAAATCACCATGCATGCGATAGACCGCACAGACAGGTTATTCTAATAGAATAATAAATAATTGAACCAGGTCCAGCGTAAAACGCACAGACAGGATATTCCAACAGAATAATAATAAAGACGGAACCAGGTCCGGTGTAAAACACACAGACAGGATGTTCCAACAGAATAATAATAAAGGCGGAACCAGGTCCGGTGTAAAACACACAGATAGAATGTTCCAACAGAAAAATAATAAAGACGGAACCAGGTCCGGTGTAAAACACACAGACAGGTTGTTCCAACAGAATAATAGAAGAATGTCACCAAGTATAGGGTAGACCGCGTATACAGGTTATTCCAACAGAATAATAAGAAATGGAATAACAAAAGTTCTATTCATGAATAAGAAAGAATAACACCCCTTACCGTTTTAAAGAAGAATTGAAATAAGGAAGTAGTGAAGTAGCAGAATACTTTTCTTCTCACTATCTATAGTTTCTCTCTATAGAGTTCAGTGAATTCGTAATAAATAATGAAGGAATGAGCTGCTATTTATAGAAAAATGGAATGCATAGTAACTAATTCATGAACGGTCCAGATTGATTACGTTAATCTAACGGTCCATATTTAAAGAAAAATCTTTTAAATAAAATATAATATATTCTATTTATAGAATAACTTTAATAAAGTATTATGTTTTATATAAAAAGATATTTCTGTTTTATTACGTTAATAATATGAATAAAACAAAACTTCATTATCGCTAAATAATTCATATTATTAACTGACAATAATTGAATCAAACTGAGTGACTTCTCACATAAGCATTAATAATCAATACCGTATGCTACTATTCAACCACACGTATTACTGTACTTTTACTACCAAGTAGTTCAACAGTATCAATGGTAAAACTTCCGCCGTTATTTTTAATAAAATATTTTTGTCGTTTTCTCAATCTGACAATAATTCCGTTGTGGGGTCCACCAATGATTGTGTCGTTGTACGAATATTCCCTGTTAAAACGAATATTTCCCGACCAATCGAATATTATATAACAACTTGCATACTTTACAAAATTTATAAATATTACGCACAACTATAACATTATATCAAATTAACTCCATAATATTCAAAAATGATATTTATAAAAAATTCATCTTTATTTATAAAAGTTGGGGTCTTACAACTTTGCTCCTTTCAACTGATCAAAAAGATCATCGATCCTAGGAAATGGGTATTTATTCTTTATCATCAACTTGTTCAACTCTCAGTAGTCGATACAAAGTCTTAACGATCCACCCTTCTTCTTGACAAACAGTACCGGTGCTCCCCATGGCGAAACACTCGGTTGAATGTACTTCCTATCCAACAGTTCCTGTAACTTAACCATTAATTCCTTCATCTCCACAGGCGTCATATGATACGCTGCCCTGTAAATTGGTGCCGCTCCTGGCACAATGTCTATTACGAACTCGGTCTCCCTATCCGGTGGAAGACCCGACAATTCACTTGGAAATACATCCGCGAATTCGTTAACTATAGGTATTTGTTCCATGGTCGCTACCACTTTCTGGATATCAATAACATGGCATAGATAACCTACACACCCCTTCCTCAATAATTTCCTAGTTTATGATATCGTAAGACAACACGAATGTCCCGGCAATCTATTACCGTAAAATACTACATGAGGTTGTCTTAACGTTCTAATATTCACACATTTCTTCTAACGATCTATAATTGCCCCATGGTTAACCAACCAATCAATTCCAAGAATTACATCGAATTCTCCTAACTTTATCGGTATCAAATCTACCGATAAGTTACAACCTCGTATGTCTACGCAATAACTCCTATGAATATCTTCGATAGGAATTATCTCTCCGTTCGCTACCTTAATATTTAAAGGTATTGGCAACTTTTCAGGAAGTAATCCTAGTCGTCTAGCAAAATGACATACTATAAATGAACAAGTAGCACCCAAATCAAACAACACGTAAGCATTTAGGTCGTTGATAGAAATAATACATGTGACTACGTCCCCCGATGCCATCGTATATTGGACCGTCATGTTAAAGGTACAGGCCATCGGCCTACTCGTCTGTGCTAGACCACCAATAGCTAACTTACCGCTATTAGCGCCCTTATTCCCGTTTGTCCCCTTCTTCGGGCAGTTCTTTGCTATGTGTTCTGTTGACCCACATACAAAGCATTCATGGTTCTTCTTTGAACTTGGAAAGTTAGGTGAAATGTGCCTCTCATGTCCATAATTGTAGCATATGGCCTTCCCCTTGAGAAAGAGTCCTAGACGAGTCTTTCCACAAGTTTTGCAGGTCTCCATTCTCCTCCTCGGATCTCCTAGCTTCACTTTGGTATTCCCAGAGTTAAACACTTTTCGCTTCTGTCCCTCGCCACTCATCTTTACTCCCCCATCAACCTTCCCCTTATTCTTATTGTCTTTGTGGTACTGGCTTAGAGCCTCGCTACCACCTTTGGCGATTATCGCCTTCGGCGATTATCGCCTTCTCTGAAATGGTCCCAAATGAAGTACTTTGGAATATAGAAATACGGTTATAGAGCCAGGGTTTCAAGCCCTGCTCGAACATTGAGCTTTCCTAACCTCGGTGTCCACTTGGTGTGGAGCAAACCTTGCCAGTTCATTAAACTTGGCAGTGTATTGGGGAACCGTCATATCCCCTTGTTTCAAATCAAGAAACCTTATCTCCATTCTCCCCTGCATACTCATGGGAAAATAGTTCTCGAAGAAAATCTCCTTAAACCTTACCCACGTGAGATTCTCAATCCCGGCCCTAGCCTGGTTGGCCTCCCACCAAAAGTTGGCATCTCCTTTCATCATGTAGGTTGGAAAGACAACCTTCTAACCCTTGTCAACATTTGCTATGACAAATGCTTTCTCAATTTCTTTTACCCATGTTTGGGCTCTGATAGAGTTCGTAGTTCCTTTGAACTCTGACGGACCCATACTCTTGAAATCCTTAAACGTAGTAGCTCGTACTACTCAAGGATTTATGGGGATATTAGCCCCATTTCGATTAAACACTGCTATTAATAAATTAATAAATTCCTGCATTGGGTTAACTGGACCTCCCTCTGGTTGATTTACGTTAGCGCTTAATTACGTGGTCCTCTTCTTGGCGGTATTTTACTGTTACAATAAATAACACATTTCGTTATTATTCGTTTCATGTTAGGTAGTTATTATTTAAGAGAAAAAAAATAACTTCAACATCCATTACTCTATACGTTCCAAAGAATGCTTATATTGATTCATTCCTTGTAGTATAATACTACTTTGTTTACATTGTAGAGCCTAAGCTGATTACATTACTATCCCGCAATTAATTTCCAAAAACTGAGATTTACAAAAGACTACCCTTTGATATACAAAAGAGAATTTTACGTCACTACTAGATACAAAAAATTTTCATATCTAAACTACTCTAGCTACTACTAGATTACATCTGCCTCAAGGCATTATTAATATCTGCAGTGGCAAGACCGGCGATAACATCACGGCTGATAGTATGCCAAGTCTTCCCAGCTTCTACGGGATACCCAACTACCTACTACTGGAAATCCTTATGAGAACTTCTATGAACATAAGACATTCTCCCTATCTTCTGCTTCTTTATCTTTAGCTCCCCCTGATCTCAAAGACCTCCTGTTTTAGCTCATGAACCTTGCCCTTGGCTAAAACTCTCTCATCATGTTCCTGTTCCCATATTCACTCCACATCTATCTTATCCTCCAAGACAGTCTGGAGCTCGACTTTTAGCTCCTTCACCTCGTGACAGTAATGGAGATTCCTATCCAACACCGTCATAAATAATGACATCATTGACTCCCCCGGAGCCATCTCTACTGCTATTTCTACTGGTTTAAAGGACACTACCTCCACCTCTTCTTCCAGCATGTCGTCGAATACAGACATAAGGTCTAGGCTCTCTGAGTTTCCAGACTCAACAACTACAACTTCAGGGTCTACTGCTATGGGGTTCGGTATAATTTATATTTGATTAACTGATCCTTCACTGACTACCTGTACGTCTCAGTACATTCCATTTTCTCCTAACATCTACAACATAACAAAAAGTTTGATTAGTACACGTCAGTAGAATAATAACATATAACATATATAATGCAATTTCTTATAGGGTTAATTTCCATCTTTTATTTCTTTAACTCCTCTTAAGGTTACGACTTAAGGTTCTAGTCCCCCCTTAAGTTTTATAACCTCTTGCTTTGATACCAACTTGTGACACCCCAAAATTCGGATATCTTCCAACCCGACAGATGGTGCTACACGGTGCTACAGTTCATACAAACATTCAATTGAAATGCCTCAAAAGAACGAATATGTCTTATATATATTCTAAAACAATATTTCCATTCCCTAGGTTCTTTATAACCGTTACATTTTTTCTTGTCATAATATCAAATATTATCATTACAAACACATACTATTATATAGGTAATCTACAGGTTTGCCTTGGACTTCCCTTTATCCTTGCCAGATCCTTCGGTCCGTTTGGTCTTAACTGCATTCATATGGTTCAAGCAAGAGTGAGCATAACTAGCTCAGCAAGTATAACAATTTCAACTAAATAGCATGCTTGAAACATATGAATAGTATATCTTCAATAACTGAACAATAGTTATGAAGTACTATTAATAATTCAAAAGAGCACTTCTTTTCCTTTAAAACGTTTTACAATGATAATATTTAGTAAAACATCAATTCTAGTCCAAGACCATGAGCATTTCATAATTTCTTTGAAAAAGGACATCATGACAATAAGTCTATAAGTCCGACATAGCTTACGAGCACGTCTAGGTGATCAGCCTATAGTACTCTATGTTGATCAACACTACATTCTTTAAACGTATGTACGTTTAAGTTGTGGCAACCTCACGTGGATGTCGTTTGACGAAAAAACATTTTAGCATACTCAGTCTTCATTTGAAAACCATACCAACCTAGTTTGATAAAACATTGACAATACTTTGATAGATTATAAGAAATTCATCATATCGTAAGTCTAGCCGAAAGAATTGGCTTTGACGTTATCATACATCAATTCATGTGTAATAATACATGAATCACAAACCTTATTCAAATTGAACTGAAACAAGGGTTAGAACACTTACCTTTAGCATCTACTACTGTTATTACACGTGCATTTTAAGTCTTTAAGGTTTGTACAATAGATGGTCACACAACACATTAGTCATGAATAACATACAAGGTTCCTAACGAATCTTACCCTTCTTCTTAATCTGATTATGACTTAGATTTGTTATTATTAGTTCCAACATTCCGTTACGTCGTTCTTACGTTCACATGGAATTGACTTACTTCAACCCTAAGTGATCATACTCAAGGTTTAACCATGTCTTAACAATGTTACTTCATGTTCATTAAGTTATTATTAACTCTGTGTCTTTCTCTTTATCTTCATAACCTTTCATTTCCATTCAAACCCCGAGGCTGGCACTGCGATGCCAGCTTCCCTTACTTAAGCCGAGTGGTGGCGCCAAACTCGGGCTGAGGACCAGACTCGGCGCTGTGGCTCGAGTCCCAACGTTCTAGGTCGCATTGCAGCGTAAAACTCCAGTAGGTCACAGCTTCTCTCGGCCATGCTCGGCGTTGCAGGGCCGCCCAATTGACCTACGACTGGCGTCGCGGCGCCAGCTCCGTGCACCAGATAATTTTCACAAATTTTTAACTCTGTGAGATTCTCGAGCTCATAACTTCTTCGTTATAAATCTGAATTAGCTCGTTCAACTGTCGATAGTTCACAAATAACATACTCTACATGTTCATGCAAGAATTTTACAATTTTAACTTTGTTAACTGAAAATTCACCTATTAGTCCATTTTTAACGACAACGATAAACGTTCGTGAACGTTCAACGCTCGTTTCTTCGTTCTAAGTTGGAATTCATTCATTTTGAGTCCACAACTCTATAATGCCAAATAAGACTTGTTCCCATCGAAAACCAACGTTTCCAAGCTTAATATCAAAATTCGAATTTCATTCCGAGAATTTCACGAATTCGACGATTATCGTTTAATCGTGAGAATTCCAGCACAACCTCGTTACTTATGATTTGTTCATTGTTCTAAATGGATTTAATCCATAAAATAGACATCTCAACCTTCATATTACAACAACTTATTTTTATGTTAAGTTATGGCTTATTCTTCATGAGTTTATAACTTATCAAAGTGTAAACTACTTATAATTTCAATTCTCATGACTTATGATAGTTTAAGTCCTTTAACCAACATTCTTACATCTTATTAACATACTAACTTCATTCATGTAAACATATGACAAGTTCATATAAGTTCTTCATAAGTTCATAACTTATGTATGTTTGAATTACTTATTCTTGACTTTATACGGCTTAAGTCCATTGATTAATCAATTTCTTTACTTTTTACTATACATGCACCATCATTCAACCCTTCTCTATCAAGCTACTATGGTAGAGATGGAAGATTAGGACATAGGAGGCTTACCCTTGATGAACTAGCTTTTCTCCTTCTTGAAAGTCTAACTTAACCTTGGTTATTCTCTCTACCAAATAAGTTTGAAAGTATTGGATGAAAATGAACAAGCAACAAATGATTCTACTCTCCCTCTATTTATAGGATTGCTAAGGTTAGGGCATAAAGGTCATTACGTCATCCCACCTGCTTAACAAACCTCCTTACTATTCATTACTTGCTCCCTCAGTTTACTTGCTAACTGTAACAACCGAGAAATTCGGATCCTTTGAGAAATAAATTTTTTTAATTAAATAATGAATAAAATTATATTATTTGTTATTATTATGTGTTAGAAAGATGAAAGCAGTTCTATAACCTAGAAACGTTGGAAAGTCGTAGTATTTTAACTACGTGAAGGAATTAAAGTGTTTGAATTTGCAAGACGAAAATAAATGCTTTCCTAGAAATTTTTTGAAAAACACAATTCATCGATTTCTGTTCGAGAATTATTTTTCAACTTCCGAGAAATACCTAACGTTAGAATATCAAGGTGAGATGGATTATGTAATAATAATTCAAGTATGAAAAACATAATTTTTCGCATGCGGACCTAATTTGAGAACGTTAAGGAAAATTAAGCATTGCGAAGCTAATGTAATGATCGTATGATACGGATGTATTACGCGAGTAAATGAATACGAGTATGATACGAAGTATTATACGAGTGAGTATGAATGATGGAATATCGTATATTAGGAATTAGTTTACGAGTTAGAATACGAGAATAATACATAAATAATACGTTATAAGTCTTTTAGTCAAATGAAATGGTCATGTAGAATTGTGTAGTAATTGGTAAAGTCCAATCAAGGTTAATGTGCAAGCCCATGTGTGAGTAATGTTAGAGCCCAAATGGTTATTAATGTAAAGCCCAAAGTAATTTAATGCAAGCCCAAAGCATAAGTTAAGTAATTACACGTAAGCCCAAGCTAGGATCCAAGGGGTAAGCATGTTCTATGGGGCAACCCATGGGTGATCTTGGTACCTGTGACGCCCCCAAATTTAGGTACTTAAAACCCGAACTCGGTGCTTCACGATACCAGGTACGCGACCTTTAAACATTTCTTACATGATAATAAATAAATATCACTGTCTTAATAGAGTTTAATTAGTACATAGGATAGCATAGAACTTATTCTGCAACCTTTCCTTTTCCTTTGTTCCTGGTAGAGCTTTTTGGTTGATCACACTTAGCTAAAAATATTTAAATTAAGCAAGAATGAGCATTTGATTGCCCAACAAGTAATAGCAACATTAAACATTAGCTGAAAGGATTAAATATTTTTTTATACGACACTTCTACAACGAATCAAGTGTTGTGAAGCAAGCTGAACCAATAATAACAATATATCAAATTTTTTAAACTACGTACTGACTATAAATGGAGATCAGTCGACAGACTATGAACATTTTTTTCTATTTTCGAAAAGGTTGAACAAAAATTCATCTATAAATCGTCATAACTTACAGGCACGGGTATTATCAGCCCGTTATGCCTTGTATTGATCAATATTACATGCAAGAACGATGTTATCATTCATCTAATCCGCCTTTGGCGCACAAAAGTTTCCCATGTACGGGATGTTCATAGTTAGTCAGGAATCTGAACCAAAATAATTTAGTTGGATAACAATAAAGTTCTATCTTGTTCAACAATGTTTTTAAATTTATGTCTAGCCGAATCAAATAGCTTAGACGACCTTTAAGTCAATGTATACATACTGGAAACCAATAAGTATGTATCAACATGTGATTAAATACAATGATTATCCAAGTGAGGACACTTGCCTAACCATATTTATAAATTAACTAACAGAATAAATATCTAGATTATACAATAATACTGTGTTGATAAATAATGATCGGATAATTTAAGAACTTGTATGAATACAAAAGATTGGATACATAATCGATAGCAATTGTAAGACCCCGAATTTTATGAAATAAAAGTATTCAATTTTTCTTATAATTACTATTTAGTAAATGATTAAATTGATAAATGTTAAAGTTAAGGGTGATATATGAGTTTTTTTTTTAAAATACACAAGTGGTTATAAAATATTCATTGTTGTCGGGGAATATTCGTTTGATCGTGGAATATTCTTACTGTCGGGGAATATTCATACGACGGCGCAGCCTTTTGTGGGTCCCATAACGGAAAGAGATTGGATGAAGAAAACGACAAGAGTAAGTTATTTATAAATAACGGCGTAGTTGTTACCGTTAACACTGTTAGAATACCCGGTGGTTAAAACACAGTAATACGCGTTGTTGCACAGTAGCACACGATATTGCACCAATTATTGATTTTTACGTAAGAAGGCACTACTCAATAATTGTTACAGTAATTACTGTTCAATATTGTATTGATTCAATAATTGCTGGGTTGATATTTTATACTACTGTTGTTTTAATAATTGTCACTACACAGTATTTTTTATTATCGGAACAATAATTCATATTATCTGAATAATATTATTAGATAACATTATTGACAATGTCTAGAAAGTTCTGTCTAAGGAGAGGTTTGGTCATCTAATTGCGTGCTAGTAAGGAGAGATCCTTATTGGAAAGCCCCCTCTTTCCTAGGAACGGCCTGGTTGCCAGTACTGTGATTCTGTAATATTATTTGTGTATAAATAATTATTGATTTATATGATGAGGAAAATATTTATTTTATGTGGATATAGATGGAGAAATTTTTTAATGTGACAATTGTTAAAAATTAATATTTTATCTTTTTCTGATAAAATAATTCATTTAAATATATTATTTTAATAATATATTAATGGTGATATTTTTACAATGAATGTGGGATATATGAGTATATGAGGAGGAAGAGTATTTTTGTGACATTAAATGATTAACACATATTTTGTGTGTTGGTGGACACAATTCTTGACCGAAAATTTATTATAGACTGTAAAATCGCCCGTTTGTGGATTTCGGTCAATTTCTGTTTGGAATTTGGAAAAATTTTCTTCTGAAAAGTTGAATAGAATTGAATTTCCTATAAAAACTCTCGAGATTCGAATTTTCTGATCAAAGGACTATTTATTGTGAATTATTGAAGTTCCGAAGTTCCGAAATAATTGATTTTTGGAAGTTTTAATTATTTTTATTAAGAAAAACGTTTTTGACATTTGAGTGGCACATGTTAATGGTGGAAATCAGCTAATGTGGTGTACTAAGGAAATTAAGAAAATTATATTATTAATTTATTAAATTTTCTGCTTTGGTGTTCTAAGCATTTTCCTATAAATAGGGTGCTTAGGTTAGAATTGAAAATCACACCAGAAACTGAAGTTTTCTCTCTATTTCTCTCTCTATATTATCGAGTGTATTCTTGTGAGTATTTTGATATCTTGAGTGTTGCTATACGGTGCAAGTTCGTTCAGCGTTATTCCAGTCAGGAGTACTACTCTTTTGAGGTAAGGGATAGTAAGGGATTGTAAGGGATTGTAAGGGATGTTATTCCTTCTTAAATGATATTATTTTTTTCAATATCATTATGCCGAAGTATTGATCTGAACTTTTTATCAAATTTAGAACTTTTCATGTCGGGATTACTATTCACGAGTTACTATTCACGAGTTACTATTCATGAGTTACTATTCACGAGTTATTATTCATGAGTTAGTATTCACGAGTTACTATTCATGAGTTACTATTCACGAGTTACTATTCATGAGTTACTATTCATGAGTTACTATTCACGAGTTACTATTCACGGGTTACTATTCACGAGTTACTATTCATGACAAAATTGGTTTCTTTTTCTAACCAAATTATAGTTGATTTATGAATATTACTCTTGAGATTAAAACTATATGTTGATCATATTATTTTTATTATCATATATAACATTTTTATAACCCTAATGATGATATTTCTCTTTGACTTGAGTGTAAAGATGGGTAGATTTTTGGTACGATCATGACTATGGGTTCTCTTTGGCCAGTAGTGCAAAGTTGAATTGTTGACTGGTATGATCATGACCATTGAATTTATAATTGAATATATTTAGCTTAAGTGCAAAGGTGAAATGATCAACGTGGTTATAATTATTGGTTATATTAATTCTGAAATGATTATATATTTCTTTGAGATAATAATATATTTGGCCTGTAGTGCAAATATGAACTATTGAGGAATATCTTTGGCCTGTAGTGCAAAGATGAGTTGTTGATGAATATCTTTGGCCCGTAGTGCAAAGATGACTTGTTGTTGAATATCTTTGGCATGTAGTGTAAAGATGAACTGTTGATTAATATCTTTGGCCCGTGGTGTAAAGATGAATTTATTAGTATGATTATGAACAGGAGCTGTGATTTGGTATAACCATGATATTTGATGTTTCAGGTAAAGACAGGTGATGAAAATTAACTTCTTCTTGGATGCGAAATTTAGAATCACAATTATGATTATGAATTATTCATATGATTGTGGAAAGGAACTGTTGATTGATGTTACAGGGATGAAACATTGTTGGTGGACTTTTAACATGGAGAAGATAATAGACTTTATGGTCTATTTGACTCTTCTAATGGATTGCTCGTTCCGCTGCAACTATGGTTGAAATTTTTATCATTTACCATATGTTCTAAATCTCTGATTTATTATTGATGAAGGCTATTGATAATTTAATTATATTTAGTCAAGATATTCTTTACTGAGCTAGTTGTGCTCACCCTTCTGTTTCACAATTCCTTTCAGGTAATAAGAGTGTAGCTGGGTCGAGCGGGGGTAACAGGAGAATAGAACGGTGGTCATCATTTAGTAGCTATATTTGGTGAATCATCTAGGGTGAGGCGAACCCAACGTTGGAATGGTGTTTTGCCACTATCATACAAGATGTCTAATGATATACAATCTCGTGTCATCATAAGACAGGGATGTGCTCATCCACTTGCTGAGTATATTTACTAGCACTACCTATATAATCTTGGTGTTTGTTTGAAGTATAATTCTCAATTAGAGACAGTGAAGATAATGATAAGTCAAGAGAAGACTCACCATTGGGAAGAATATGATAGTAACCTTCTTATTTTTCTTTGGGGTCTATTAGGTCAAACAAGGATAATTTTGTGGCCATATGATATCTATCATAACCTGGAAGCATGGCCTCCCATGTACGAGGGTTTCCTTGAGCACTTCTCAAAGATTCTAATTTCTAAAACAGTTTTTGACTATACCTTTATGTAAGGTGTCATTGTGAGGTGATGTTCACGGTTGGAACATGAGTCACATTTGGTATATATTTGTATCCAAACTCACAGCATATGTGTTGTTGTATTTTGCATGACAATTATTGTAATAAAGTTGTAGTTATTTTCTGTACTATGTATTTGACGACTCAGAATAGGTTGGATGGAATGGACCTGTTTTGGGGTCGTTACAGCAATAGAGTTAATAATCTTGCACAATGATAATATGATTCTGAAACATTCTTACTCATGTCCATTGCATAAAATAAATGCAAAGGTAGGATACTTGCCTGAGCTGCTGCTTACAATAATGTAACTTAGTTTTATCTTTTATATCATAACCTATCATTAATAAGAACATTCGTTCGATTAGAATAACATACTAAACCACATAGTACTGCTATTTGTAGTCAGCACATAACCTAATCACATTGTCACATACGTTTAATAGTCATTTGATCATAAACAAATACGTATCTAATCAAGTTATCTAAGTCCAGATCAACTTCTGAAACATTTTGGTGTACCAATGACTTTATCGGGTAATTATCGAGTCTAAAACTCTAGTCTGTATTTTAATATATGTAAATATTAGTGATATTATTTTTAAATAACTTATAATAATTTTTAAACAATTATTATAATTTATCATGATTTTTCAAATAATGGAATCATTATTAAATAATTTAAATATTAAATAATTCTATTATCATTAATATTTAATTAATATTAAGTTATTAATGAAACCATTGCCAAAATATTAAAGTTATTTATAATAACTTAAAATATTTTTAAAGCATTAATATTACTATTAATATTTAATTATTAATGTATTATTTATCAAAAAATTAAAAGTCATTTATTATTACTTAAAATATTTTTAATTCATTTATTTCCTTTTTTAATGATTTTTAAATTAATAAAACTATTTTTAAACTATTTATTTAATATAATTATTAAATAAAACTAATATCATTAATATTAAATTATTAATGAAATTTTCCTTTAATTATCAAAAGTTATATTTTATAACATAAAATATTTTTAAACTATTTATTTTCATTTAAAATAAATTTTATAGCATTAAAATTATTTTTAATTAATTTATTTAATATAATTACTAAATAAATCTAATATCATTAATATTAAATAATTAATAAAATTTATCTTAAAATATTAAAAGTTATGTTTTATAACTTAAAATATTATTAAATACCTTATTATTATTTAGAATGATTTTTAATATAATAAAATTATTTTTAATTAATTTATTTAATGCATTTATTAAATAAATTAAATATCAATAATATTCAAATAAATATTAATATTTATGAAAAATATGTTAAATTATTAATTGTTAATTTTTATAACTTAAAATAATTTTTAAAACTATTTTTGAAATTTTTAATAATAAATTTCTATTTTTAAATAATTTTTGGAAAATAAATTAAATAAAATAAAAAAGACTGTCGCTAAATGTAAGACCCTAACTTATTATAAATTAAATTAAATTTCCTCTATTCATTATCTTGAAATAATAAGGAGTTAATTTGATATAATTCTTTGGTTATGGGTGAAACGTGTAAATTTTACAAAATAAGTAAGTGGTTATAAAATATTCCTTGTTGTCGGGGAATATTCGTTTGGTCGTGAAATATTCTTATTATCGAGAAATATTTGTACGACGGCGTAGCCATTTGTGGGTCCCATAACGAAAAACGGTCAGGTGAAAAAAAACGACAAGTTTGAGTTTTTACAAATAACAGCGTAGTAATTACCGTTAATACTGTTAGAATACTCGAATGTTAAAATACAGTAATACACGTGGTTACACAGTAGCACACGGTATTGCATAGTATTGTTGAATTATTGATCCTTACGTAAGAAGGCACTACTCAATAATTGTTACAGTAATTACTGTTCAATATTTTATTTTATTGATTCAATAATTACTACGTTGATATTTTATATTATTATTGTTTCAATAATTGTCATTGCACAGTATTTTTCATTATCAGATCAATAATTCATATCATTTGAATAATATTATTAGATAGCATTATTGGCAATGTCTAAGGAAGTTCTGTCTAAGGAGAGGTTTGGTCACCTAATTGCGCGTCAGTAAGGAGAAATCCTTATTGGAAAGCCCCCTCTTTCCTAGGAACGACCTGATTGTCATAATTGCGATTCTATAATATTATTTGTGAATAATTAATTATTGATTTATATGATAAGGAAATAATTATTTTATGTGGATATAAATGATAGATATATTTACTTTATGTGGATATAAATGAAGGAATTAATGTTGAGGTGTTTTATCAGTATTTTGTCGGAATGGAGGTATTAAAAATCGTCCGTATATGGATTTCAGGCATTTTTCGTTTGGAATTTGGAATTACTTAAAGCTACAAAGTTGTAGAGAATTTAATTTCCTATGAAATGGATATAAATTCATATTTTTCTGATAAAAGGGCTATTTATTATGAATTATTAAAGTTTCGGAAATTAAATATTTTTATTAAAATTATGAGTGGGACCAACTTTTATTTGAAAATATGTGGGCTGCAAAATTTTTTTAGAAATAGCTGGATTGCTTATTCAACAAAGGAGGAGGCGTGGAAGAAAAAAAAATATTATTATTTTATTAATTTAGTCTCCTTTGGCGTTCTAGTATTTTTCTATAAATAGGTACTTAGTTAGAATTGAAAATCACACCATAAATAAGTTTTCTCTCTATATATATTATCGAGCGTATTTTGTGAGTATTTAGATAATTTGAGAGTTGCTATTCAGTGCAAGTTTCTTTCGGCTTTACATACGATATTCCAATACTGTTATTTTGAGGTAAGGGATGTTATTTTCTTCGTAAATGATATTATTTCCTTCAATACCATTATGTCGAAATATTGATATGAATTTTATTGTAGAATTTCTACCTTTTTGTGTTGGGGTTACTATTCACGTATAGGGCACTATTCACGAATACGACACTATTCACAAAAAAAATGAAATTTTCTCTACTTTGTCCAAGATGTCTATTATGGTTACTATCTTTGATTGTATCAATGTTTTGATCTTCATTCTTGAATTTTACTCCACTATGGTTTATTATCGAGTGTTTTTGAACTTGGATAAACTGTAGTACGAATCCCTAATATTTGTCCTTTTGTCTCGCTACATTCGTTTTCTTTAAGATATTTTTCATCATCCTCAGTCCTAAATGATGATATTACTGAATATCTTTGGCCTGTAGTGCAAAGATGAATGATTAACTGATGAATATCTTTGGCCCGTAGTGCAAAGATGAGTAGGTGTTTAGATGAACATGATTAACTGGTGATACAACTGAATATCTTTGGCATGTAGTGAAAAGATGAATATTTGATTCAAGATGTATATTGATTGATGTTACAGGGATAAAATATTGGTGATGAACTTTTAAATCTTTGAAGATAGTAGAATTCATTTTCTACTTGACTCTTCTAATGGATTGTTGTTTCCGCTGCAGTTGTTGATCTAAAACTTTTTGTCTATTATATTTTATTAGATTTTTTCCCTGTTGAAGACTAATGATAATTTGTTATATATTATCTTATTCATAATATTTTTTACTGGGCTAGTTGAGCTCACCCTTTTCCTTTTTGTTCCATTTTTCTCAGGAGGCGAGAATATAGTGGGAACTAGTCGGGGTGTGGAGTGATGTTTCCAGTTAGTTGTTTTAGCAGTCCTCACTATTTTGTATAATAGTGTTTCAATAATTATAATGAGGACTTATTTGAGAGTGGATATTGTCTAGAAGATAATATTTGTATTTAAACTCACAGCTTGTGTTGTCGTATTTTGCACGACAATTGTATTAATGAAGTTGTATTTGTTTCTGTACCATGTATTTGGCGACTCAAAATCGGTGATGTATACCTATTTTGGGGACGTCACAGTTGGTATCAGAGCTTAGGGATATGGTCTTTGGCGGAGATCGAGGAATAGAATTAGGAGGGGAGAGACGAGTAAATCCTTCGCTGGCGGAGATCGGGGAATAGAATTAGGAGGGGAGAGACGAGTAAATCCTTCGCTAGTGTGTCCTACATAAGCTTATTTGTTGGTCGGTCATAATATAGGGATATTATATGACATGTTAATTTGTTTAATTAACCCTTGTTTTATGGCAGTTCTTAAGAATGGCAGCTGAGAATGTTAACAATGGAGTGTATGAGACCGTGGAACAACCTTCAATCACCGACCAGGAGAATGTGCAACATGAAGGTAATATTCCTCCTATAAACAACACTACCGAACAAACAATGAATGATGGGATGTTTAGAAGCTTTTTGCAGTTCATGCAAAATTAGACGAGGGAGACTCGTGTACAAAATACGGGTGGAAATGATAGCAACGCGCGGCTTGTCACAGCCAAGCAGTTCAACGAGTTGGGACCACCAGAATTCTAGAGAAAGCCAGATCCGATCAAGGCAGAAACGTGGATCAAGTAAATTACCAAGATATTTGATGTCTTGGGCTGCACGGAGGAATAGAAGGTTCCATTCGCCACCTTTATGTTTCGTGGTGAGGCAGATTACTGGTGAAAATCTGTGAAGCGTACCCAGCTAGCGGCACTCAATATGTCTTGGGAAATGTTTCAGAAATTGTTTAATGACGAGTACTTTCCTGAAAGTATTCGTCATATGAAAGAGGTAGAGTTTATTAGACTGGAACAAAACAACATGACGGTGTCCCAGTACGAGGCGAAGTTCGCAGAGTTATCCAGGTTTGCTCTTCATTTGGTAGAGAATGAGGAACGAATGACACGGATGTTTCTGAGAGGTCTAAAACCCTAGATTCGTCAATACCTTATCTCTCACAAATTTTTTATGTATTTAGATGTTGTCAATAGGGCTCAATTATTAGAGCGAGATAATGAGTATGTTCAACTAAGGGACCACAACCAGGGTCATACAGGTGACAGCAATCATCGAAGCGATGATAACCAGCAAGAGGGAAAAATATGGACAAAAGCGGTAACCACTCTGGTGGTAATCGTGGCCATGATAATAGGAGAGGTGAGTCAAGTGGAAATTTCAAAAAGAGGAGATTCAACAATGACGTGAAGACATCAGCAGCAGCACCAGCACCAACAACAAATTCTAGGGGAGGAGAACGACCGCCAGTTAGATGCTACAGATGCGGGAAAGAGGGATATATCTGCCCAAACTGTCCACAACAGTTCAAGGTATGTTATAACTGTGGAAAAGAAGGTCATATAGCTCGAGATTGTTCTATAGCAAAACCAAGTCCAGTGGGGATGGTGACTCGAAAAGCTGTTCCAGAGAAGTCAAAGTCAGCGGTTACTGGAAGAGCGTTTGTTGTGACTGGCCAAAACGTGAGGAACCCGAACGAGGTGATCACGGGTAAGCTAATCATAAACTCTTGCAAAGTTTATACTTTACCGGTTCTACCCATTCTTTTATCTCCCCTGTTTGTGCTCAACATTTGAACTTGACTCCGGAGAAATTGGACTTTGACTTATCTGTGGAGACTCCGTTAGGAGAAACTTTCATTACATCCACTGTTTATAAATCTTGCTCGATCTAAGTTGGCACCATCACATTACCTATTGATCTTATATCTTTAAAGATACTTACTTTTGATGTGATTTTAGGGATTGATTGGTTAACTACTTGTAATGCCAAAATTGATTATTTTCGTAAGGTTGTTAGTTTTCATATTCCTAACCAACCTGTTATGCGAATTTCAGCAACCAAACCACTAAAGTCAATCACTGTCATATCAAGCCATAAAGTCATTCGTTTATTAAAAAATGGATGTCAAGCTTTCTTAGCCCATGTTATGGACTTGAACAAAAACACATCATATTTGAATAATATTTCTGTTGTTAGTGAATTTCCTGACGTATTTCCTGAAGAACTTCTTAGTCTACCCCCAGAACGTGAAGTTGAATTCTTTATTGATCTTGAACCGGGTACAAAGCCCATTTCTAAAATCACATATCGAATGGCCCCTATTAAACTTCAGAAGTTAAAAGTGCAACTGCAGGAATTGTTAGACATCGGTTTCATTCGTCCTAGTACATCTTCTTGGGGTGCTCCTATTTTATTTGTAAAGAAGAAAGACGGGAGTATGCGACTCTGTATTGACTACCGAGAAGTAAACCATGTCACCATCAAGAATAGGTATCCACTACCTCGTATTGATGACCTGTTCGACCAGTTACAAGGAGCACAATTCTTTTCAAAGATCGATCTTCGTTCTGGATATCATCAGCTGAAGATAAAAATTGAGGATATTCCGAAGACTGCCTTTAGAACTTGATACGGGCATTATGAATTCTTAGTCATGTCTTTTGGATTGACTAATGCTCCTGTTGTTTTCATGGATATGATGAACCGTGTGTTCAAGAAATATTTGGATCAGTTCGTTGTTGTCTTTATTGATGATATCCTCATCTATTCCAAAAGTCTTGAAGATCATGAGCACCATTTGAAGCTGGTACTGCAAAGGCTTCGTGACAACAAGCTATATGACAAGCTGAAGAAATGTGAGTACTGGCTTGAGGAAGTAGCATTCCTTGGGCACGTCGTGTCAAAATATGGAGTATCTATTGACCCGACGAAGATAGAAGCAATACAAAGTTGGGAGCAACCGAAGTCGGTAATTAAAGTACGTAGCTTTTTGGGCTTAGCTGGTTATTATCAGAGATTTGTGGAAGGATTTTCTCGAATCGCTGATCCGTTAACTCAGCTAACTTTGAAAGATACAAAATTAGTATGGAGCGAGGAATGGGAGAAGAGTTTCAAAGAGCTCAAGAGGAGACTCATTTTGGCACCTGTTTTGATAATACCATCTGGTTCGGATGGATTTGTTATCTACAGCGATGCTTCAAGCAAAGGGTTAGGATGTGTTCTCATGCAATATAGGAAAGTCATAGCCTATGCCTCGCGACAACTCAAAGAATATGAGAGGAATTATCCTACTCATGATCTGGAGTTAGCAGCAATTATTTTCGCGTTGAAGATCTGGAGACACTACCTGTATGGGGAGAAAGTGGAGATTTATACGGATCATAGGAGCCTTAAATATTTCTTCACCCAAAAGGAACTCAAAATGCGGCAACGACGTTGGCTTGAGCTGTTGAAAGATTACGATCATACCATCTAATACCATCCTGGAAAAGCAAACGTAGTAGCTGACGTTTTAAGTAGAAGATCATATGTGGGTACGAGTGCAATATTGTCAACACAAAGGCCCATTTTTCATGACTTGCAAAGGATGGAGATAGAGTTAAAGACTCCAGGGACCCACGAGATGATATCAAATATACGAGTAGAACCGACTTTAATCGATAAAGTTAAAGCTGCTCAAGCTACGGACCTGGAGCTAATGCGTATGAAGAAGAAAGTGCAAGAAGGTGTTAATCTAGAAGCAAGAAACGATGAAGAAGGAATACTTCGAGTCAACTCCAGACTTTATGCTCCTAACGATTCTGACTTGAAGCATAGAATCATGATGGAGGCACACAACACACCGTTTGCAATCTATCCTGGTAGTACCAAAATGTATCATGATATTCGACATACATTTTGGTGGAACAATATGAAGAGAGAGATCGCGGAGTTTATCTCGAGGTGTTTAACTTATCAACGTGTAAAGGCGGAGCATCAAGTGCCTAAGGGTCCATTGTAACCACTTGAGATTCCGAAATAGAAGTGGGAACACGTTACCAAGGATTTCATTACGGGTCTTCCCAAGGTTTCTCAAAGTATAGATGCGATTTGGGTTATTGTTGTTAAATTAACCAAGTCTGCTCATTTCTTGCCTATACGGGAGACTTATTCCCTTGAACGTCTTGCTCGTATGTATGTGAATGAGATTGTGAGATTGCATGGCATTCCAATATCCACAGTTTTGGATCGTGGCCCAAGATTCACTTCACGATTTTGGGATAGCTTTTAGAATGCTATGGGCACGGATTTACGATTCAGTTAAGGATACCATCCTCAAACGGAAGGGAAATCAGAAAGGACTATTTAAACTCTTGAAGATCTATTAAGACTCTGTGTCCTAGATTTCAAAGGGAGTTGGGATAAGTACCTACCATTGGTGAAATTCTCCTACAACAACAGTTAGCAGGCAAGTATAGGTGTGGCTCCATTCGAAGCATTGTATGGACAAAAGTGTCGCTCTCTAGTATGCTGGGATGAGGTGGGAGAAGAAACGTTGTTGGGACCAGAATTGGTATGCATAACTACAGAAAAGATCCAAACAATTAGATAACATATATAAACGGCACAGGATCGACAAAAGAGTTATGCAGATCTTCATCGAAAATACGTAGAATTTAATATTTATGTGTTGCTCCATGGAAGGGAGTTACAAGATTTGGGAAAAGAGGAAAGCTTAATCCACGATTTGTTGGTCCATTTGAGATTCTTGACCGAATAAAAAATGCGGCCTATAGACTCGCATTACCTCCAAGCATGTCTCGTGTTCATAATGTGTTTCACATATTTGTGCTTCGTAAATATGTGAAAGACCCAAACCACATTATTGAGTTAGAACTAGACGAGATAGCCGAAGATTTAACGTAAAAGGATGTACCTGTTAAGATCTTGGATAGGAAAGAGCATGTCCTACGCACCAAGGTTATACCATAAGTTAAGGTTTTGTGGAGGAACCATGCTATTAAAGAAATAACTTGGGAGTTGGAATCAGAAATGAAAGCGAGGTATCCTCACCTTTTCGAAACACCGGGCACGTACGTCAATTTCGAGGACGAAATTTCATAAGGAGGGGAGGTTGTAAGACCCCAACTTATTATAAATAAAATTGAATTTCCTCTATTCATTATCTTGAAATAATAAGGAGTTAATTTGATATAATTCTTTGGTTATAAGTGAAATGTACAAATTTTACAAAATAAGTAAGTGGTTATAAAATATTCATTGTTGTCAGGGAATATTCGTTTGGTCGTGGAATATTCTTGTTGTCGGGGAATATTCGTATGACGGCGCAACCATTTGTGGGCCCTATAACGGAAAACGGTTCGATGAAGAAAATGATAAGTTTGAGTTTTTACAAATAACGGCGTAGTAGTTACCGTTAACACTATTGGAATACCCGGTGGTTAAAATATAGTAATACGCGTTGTTGCACAGAAGCACACGGTATTGCGCAGTATTGTTGAATTATTGATCCTTACGTAAGAAGGCACTACTCAATCATTGTTACAGTAATTACAGTTTAATATTTTATTTTATTGATTCAATAATTGCTACGTTGATATTTTATATTATTGTTGTTTCAATATTGTCACTGCACAGTATTTTCCATTATCAGATCAATAATTCATATTATTTGAATAATATTATTGGATAGCATTATTGGCAATGTCTAAGGAAGTTCTGTCTAATGAGAGGTTTGGTCACCTAATTGTGCACCAGTAAGGAGAAATCCTTATCGGAAAGCCCCTCTTTCCTGGGAACGACCTGGTTGTCATAATTGTGATTTTGCAATATTATTTTTGAATAATTAATTATTGATTTATATGATAAGGAAATAATTATTTTATGTGAATATAAATGATGGATATATTTATTTTATGTGAATATAAATGAAGAAATTAATGTTGAGGTGTTTTATTAGTATTTTGTAGGAATGGAGGTATTAAAAATAGTTCGTATGTAAATATCGGGCATTTTTCGTTTGGAATTTGAAAAAACTTAAGTTACAAATTTGTAGAGAATTTAATTTCATATGGAATGAACATAAAGTTCGTAATTTTCTGATAAAAAGACTGTTTATTATGAATTATTGATGTTTTGGAAATTAAATATTTTTATTAAAATTATGGGTGGGACCCATTTTTGTTTGAAAGCATGTGGGATGCAAATTTTTTCAAAAATAACTGGCTTGCTTATTCAACAAAGGAGGAGGCGTGGAAGAAAAAAAAATATTATTATTTTATTAATTTAGTCTCCTTTGGCGTTCTAGCATTTTTCTATAAATAGGTGCTTAGTTAGAATTGAAAATCACACCAGAAACAAGTTTTTTCTCTCTCTATATTATCGAGCGTGTATTTAGATACTTTGAGAGTTGCTATTCAATGTAAGTTTCCTTCGGCTTTACATCCGATATTCTGATACTATTATTTTGAGGTAAGATATGTTATTTTCTTCGTAAGTGATATTATTTCCTTCAATATCATTATGTCGAAATATTGATATGAATTTTATTGTGGAATTTCTACCTTTTTGTGTCGGGGTTACTATTCATGTATATGGTACTATTCACGTATACGGCACTATTCATAGAAAAATAAAATTTTCTCTTCGTTGTCCAAGATGTCTATTATGGTTACTATCTTTGATTGTATCCATGTTTTGATCTTCATTCTTGAATTTTACTCCACTATGGTTTATTATGGAGCGTTTTTGAACTTGGATAAACTGTAGTACGAAAACCTAATATTTGTCCTTTTGTCTCACTGCATTTGTTTTCTTTAATATATTTTTCATCATCCTCAGTCTTAAATGATGATATTACTGAATATCTTTGGCTTGTAGTGCAAAGATGAATGATTAACTGATGAATATCTTTGGCCCGTAGTGCATAGATGAACGGATGTTTAGATGAACATGACCAACTGGTGATACAAATGAATATCTTTGACCTGTAGTACAAAGATGAATATTTGATTCAAGATGTATATTGATTGATGTTACAGGGATAAAATATTGGTGATGAACTTTTAAATCTTAGAAGATAGTAGAATTCGTTCTCTACTTGACTCTTCTAATGAATTGTTGTTTTCGCTGCAGTTGTTGATCTAAAACTTGTTGTCTATTATACTTTATCAGATTTTTTCCCTGTTGAAGACTAATGATAATTTGTTGTATATTATCTTAGTCATAATATTCTTTACTGGGCTAGTTGAGCTCACCCTTTTTCCTTTTTGTTTTATTTTTCTCAGGAGGCGAGAATATAGCGAGAACTAGTCGGGGTGTGGAGTGATGTTTCCAGTCAGTTATTTTAGCAGTCCTTACTATTTTGTAGAGTAGTGTTTCAATAATTATAATGAGGACTTATTTGAGTGTGGATATTGTCTAGAAGACAATATTTGTATTTAAACTCACAGTTTATGTGTTGTCATATTTTGCACAAAAATTGTATTAATGAAGTTGTATTTGTTTCTGTACCATGTATTTGGTGACTCAAAATGAGTGATGTATACCTATTTTGGGGGCGTCGCACTAAAGCCTTTAGCGACAGAAAGTGTAGTCTTAGGTGTTTTTGAGCCTCAAGAACATTCATAGGCAGTGTTCGAGTGGCATACTTTAACCAAGCTTAATTCCTAATCTGTAATGTTTCTGGGCTAGCTGTTGATCATATCATGTAGTGTTAAAGTAACACTACAAGTATCAAGAAAGTTCTTGGTCAGATTTCAACACACAAGCACGATATGAAAGCTCAAACTATCTGTCAGACCTGTTCTTCGTTTTTTGGGTTACCCAGGAAACAAGAACAGTTCAACTGATCACTTTTGGGCTTCCACAACTTGCTTTCTGTGTTAAGTTTTAGTGATCTAGTAGTTCCAGTATGTAGATAACATGCAAATGTATAAATCTATTACATAAAATCACTATAACAACAACATATCAAGCAGATCTATGCCGGTCAAACAATGTCAGATTACTTGGTTACCCCGAAAACAGTTTTCATGCTCGTTTCATCAACTTTGACCAGCCACTGAGTTCAAGCTACTTGATATGTTAATGATATAAATGCATGTTATTGTAGATCACATAACCGACTACAGCTTAGATGTAACAAAAATAACAAAGCAACAACAACATGCAAGATCAGAGGCCACAAAGTCATTTTCAGACGCTTCTGGGCAAATCTGGGTTACCCATAAAACTGAAAGTCATGGTCGGTCAATGAGGTTTGACCACCCATAACTTTCATTCCGTGTATGATCTTGCTAGATTCAAGTTCCAGAATACAGACCACATGACATACTACAGGTTCAAACATCTAAAACACCAAAAATATAAACATGCTGAGATCTAGAAGGTCTGACACTCGGTTGTCAGACCACTTATGAAAGATTTTTAGATTTTGAAAAACACTAGATCTGAGCCTATAGATGTTATGGATCTAACATCTATCAACCCAGATAACTAATAACGACTACAAATAATATATTTTAACATTAAAACACAAGATCTAACATGGAATCAAAGTTTATATTTCTAAATTAGGTTTTATACCTCTATGGACAAATTCTTGATTCTAGCTTTCTGATTTGTTAAGAGTGGTAGTGGGGCTGGTTTTGTGACTGATCTAGCACTGTAATTTCATGGGTTGGAGAGAGAGAGGGTCTTAGTGGAGTGTATGTTTAACAAATGAGCTAGAACATGATTTTTCTCTCTCTTGATCTATTTATAATTTAAATGCAATGCATGAATCTGATGTTGCTGTCAATAATTGGCTGATTTGTAAAGATTTTTAATACATTGGCAAGTCAAGGGTTGTTCAGCCACTAAAGGTTTGGCAAGTTATACAAGTTTCCTACTAAATAATTCAAAAAGGGCATTATGGTTAATTGACTTGTGATTTTAATGGCATTAATGTAATCTTGTCCCAAACCCTTGGGGTTTGACCCTTAGGGTTTAACCCTAAGGTTTGGCACAAAGAATTTATAGGATTTCTAATTAGGGTTTAAAATGAAATTTAGTTTCTAAAAATTACAAATTAGGGTTCCCTAATTAAATTAGGTGTTCTAATTACATAAAACATAATAATTAGGTTTAGGTATTCACTAATTAACATTAGGGCTTATAATTAGCAATTATGGTTACTAATTTAAAAATTCAGGTTTCTAGTTAATTAGGGTTTCCAAATATTAATTCGGATTTTCCTAATTAACATAAAATCATATAATACACAACATTAATCATATAACATAATTACTACATTGTCTTGAATTCGTATTTAACTTTTGAACTAGGGTTTAACAAATTAATTATTAGGGTTTTGACATGTCACACCATAATTGACCAACCGTTATCAATATGTACATACAGTACATACGTACATACAGTACATATGCACATACAATACTTATTTATAGCACTGAAATAAAAATAATATTATATTATTATTCTCATTCCTTGATAAAAATCTAAATTTAGGGTTTAGATTCCATATCTGATTATCTTTCATATACATACCATTATTAATTAAGTTATAATAATTAACTTAATTTATCTAAAATAAATTCATATAACAAAATAATTATTATAATAATTTTATAATCATTTCATATATTATTCCTTTCCTCTCGCGCTACGGCGCCGCCTCCCAAGGCTTAGCTGGCGCTGCGGCGCTGAGCACAAAACCTAGAAAATTTTCTAAGTATTGAATCAGGTTTTAGACGCGTACTTTACGATCTCATATCGTCTTCGTTATAACTCGGAACAAGGTCGTTCCAAAGCCATTCTCTTCCTTATCTTATGTAGTTCGATACCCCTAAGATAGAACTTCATTCTGAATCCATTAACATGCTATTTGATTGGCTTGATCTTCACCCTTCGTTCATTTTTACGTTTTTAACATTTTTCGTTCGTTCGTCCACAATTCGGTCATCCGAACTCGGAACTCGTTCTTTCTTAAGTCCATGACTCACATTTTCTACATTCTTTTACTTTCTTATGAAACCCTACACATTCGGGTTCATTTACTAACTTTCTAATTTGCGTTCGTCTTTTACGTAATTTTCGCCATAACTTTGTTATAGCTAAGTTTTAATCCGTTTATCATGAACGTTTCTACCATTCCTAACCAAGCAATAAGCAACTAACTTATACGCGATGGTTTTAAACTTGTCCATCAACAACAATTATCCTACGATGGTTTTAAATTTGTCCATCAACAACGCTGTTCGTGTTCTTCGCGTGTTCTTCGTGTTCTTTGTTCGTTCTTCATTTTCAATCGATATTTTGGATTATGATTTTACTTTTTATTGTAATTTGATGTTATAGAACATCATTCCTTACTTATTTCACCTACTCATTCATATAATCCACTCGGATCGTTCTAATTCGTTACGAATCTTATACTTCATTAAGAAATTTTTAACATAAACTTCAAATTTCATATTTCTTCTTTTCTCATAATTTCAACCATATGAAATCATCCCTAACATCATCTACTACTTATCTTCATTAAGTTATATTTTTAAACATAGAAACTTAAAGAAAATTTATAAGAGACTAGGTTTCGAATTACCTTTCTCCTTTAATTTCTTTCCGTCGGACAAAGTTTGCACACGAGCAAGCTTTTCCTCTTCCTTTCCTCTTCTTCCTCCCATCCGAACCCTCTCTCTCTCTCTCTCTCTCAAGTGTTGGGTTTTTAAAATCCCAAAACAAATGAATTTAGCTTCCTATTTATAGAAAACCAAGGCTAGGGTCAAAATAGTCATTTCGCCCCCGAACCTCCTTACTATTCACACCTCCATACTATTCCCACCTCCTCAATACACCTCCTTACTATTCACGAAACTTTCCTTGGAAGTATTGTGTTTCTGTCTTTCGGGTTTCGTCCGACAGTTTTAAAAACTGTGATTCTCGGAATCCAAATATTTTTGGATATTTCGTCTATCCTTTACCGATTAACTTTTACGTATTCTTAGGATTTCTGAAAAATTGAAAAACACTTTTTAGCGTTAAGTGTTTTCCTTCACATTTTACCCTAACATAGTTAAACGAGTGAAAAGTACATAGGAGTAGTTTTCATTTTTTTTATTTCGTCCGATTTCTGCACGTTTTTTGAGAAAAACTTTTATCGGCTTACTTAATTTTTCACTATATATTATTGTCAAATCTTTTGACTGAATGTCATTTCGACATACCAAACTCTCGAAAAGGCTTAGGTTATTCAAACCCTAACCCTTAGGTTTCGTCAGGTGAATAATGTCTATTTCGTCTTTTTCCCCAAAAATATTTTTGTTCCCAATTTTTTTTTATTTTCGTCTTAAAAATTCTTACTCGTTCAGTCTAGCTCATAGCAAGAATCCTCCCGACTTATAATCATCCTAGGTTGTAAAACGATTAATAAACACACAGCACATAATAGTATTAATAAAAATTCATTTTATTACTAACTAATTCTTTAAACTTAAATTTTGAACAATCTGGATTCTCCGGGTTGTTACACTTCCCCCCTTATAAAATTTTCGTCCTCAGAAGTTCTTAAAACCACACCCTTACCCGGGTCATTACATTCATCGCTTCTTCATAGAATTTTGTCCTCGAAATTTTAGCTTACCCTTCTTCTCAACTTCCCTTCAATGGAGTCCCTATCTTTCCATCATTCCTACCCTCCATAACCTATCAAGAAACATGAAGTAGAAGGAATATCGAGGAATATAAAATTGCCTTTTAAAACGTTTCATACTTTTGCTGAGGGGTTAAATCGACCATGAACTCTTACTAGGTTTAACAGCATGACACCGTAACATTTCTTCCACGGTCAGTTTACAATCACAAAGAAAGAAAACTACCTCTTACCCACAGTATACCCCATTTCGGGATATGTTCACCTCAGACTTAATCAATAGATTCCGCACCAAAATAATTTAGTTCGGCGTAACTTTTTCAAAGAAAGCTCGATTTCCTTTTAAACATGACATACCATTTGTCTAGCCGAATAAAGTAGCTTAGACCCTACCAATAAATTGGATATCAATGTGAAACATTCGTCTAGTCAAATCAATTGACGTCGACTACTTCTTTAAATTCTTTTCGTAATACATCAAAACGTTTTATGATGTCATGATACCGTACTTTTCATAGTCGCTGAGGACTTCGTCAGTTTGCGACTTCGTCATTATACATCATACCATAGCTGGTTATTGATCCTAAGATCACATCCAACACCAGGTTCAATTGTATTAATAACTCCATCCTTTTACCATCCTTGCATCGAATGCACTGATGATATAAAATTCATTTTCATATATCAATTCAATTTCTGTCTAGCCGAAACAATTAGCATAGACATACCAAGAATATCCCTTTTAAAATTCGTTGGTTCCAAAAATTGAACCAATTCTATCCTTTTCAAAAAGTACATATCAACACAATTTCAATAAAGTTTGAAATCTAGCGTAGCTAAATGACTTGGAATATCCTATTCTCCATCTTCCTTCATTGTCTTACTTGCGACAATACTTAATCTTCTCTAGTACCTTCAATACCAAGCCTACTGTAAACAACTCATTTTTAGTCTAAACATTCCTATATCTTAGTACAGTCCATCAACTTACCACACATTATGAGTTCAAGAACTTTCCACAATAATATGTGTTTAAGAACTATCAAGTCAGACCATAGGCGTCCATTCGCTGAGACGTTCGAAAACATACCATATTATTATGAGTCACGAACTTACCATAAGTATGAGTTTCAGGAAATCGCACCTACCTTATCGTTCTCTACCTATCAAGTATATACATGAGAAAAGATTCACATTCTTGCCATATACATATTGATAGGGCGACCAATCCCAATGATTATCACTGTAATAAGCTAAGCAGTTGTTAAACCAAGCACGAACCTCTGCCCATAACAAAGGTTCATACAACTCAGCTATCACATGAGTCCTAAATTAAAATTTTACAAATTCTAAATCTCTCTTTACTTAATACGAATTTTCCTTAATTCGTATGCTATTCTTCACAACTTAATCTGAGTTCTTCCTCCCGTACTACTTCATAGTACCATTCATTCATAGCATTAGTTATAAATCATGCATCATTTAACAGCTCATCTGTTACTACAATTCACTATGATCACATGGTGATCTTCTTATCCTTCTCTCTACGATTATAGTCTTAGGTACTCCTACCTAAGGCTTATAACCTATCAACTCTGATGCCAACTTGTAACTCCCTGAAATCCGGTCTATCTTCACACCCGGATTCCGTACGTCACGAGTACATCATTCATTCAACATACATCATTATATACTAAAATATAACAGCATACACTCTCAAATCCCAGGTTCTGGAAACCTTATAAACTCTTTCATTATAAATAATAATAATTACATTATTCATTTCATCTTACAAGAGTGACTTTTATCTGCCACCAAGGATACATAACAGTTCATTAAACTAGTCTATAATTTAATTTCATCTTTTTACATTATAAGTCTTCACTTTATCTTCTCGCTCATTCACATTCTGAATGGTACTTCATCTGGATACCGTCAGCTTGATCTCTACAAGATCCTTAAGTTCTGCTAACCTTGTTCACTGAAAATTGTTTTTTTATTTAATGCAAGAGTGAGCATTCAATTGCCCAGCAAGTCATAACAGTTGAACAAATAACCTCAAGAATTCAAACATGCCTTTAGAATTTCGATAACCGAACAAAGGTTATGAAGCAGCTTGAATAATAGGAATAGTCTCGATTCCTATCATTTTAAAACATCAGTCACTTTCACTTTGAAATACTTTCATTCCTCCACCTTTTTAATAAACATTTTATCTGGCTAGAATAATTAGCACAGACTTAACAATAACGGTTCATGTATAAGCAGAACATACCTGTATTGGACAACTCAATCGCATAACAGTTCATATCATAGAAACATCGAAGAGTTCAAATTGTGGCACAAGGCCTCATACGTTCTACCACCTTGTACAAATATCGCACACTCGTATATAGACAGAACTTCTCAAGTTCAACATCTGAAAAGTTTAAGAAACTAACATCCATTTAGAATATGAATGAAGTTAGGAAACTTGCCTTACGCACAACTACAGCTTACGTTGAACTGCTCATTCTAATTCCTATATAACACATAAGGAGAAAACAAAAACATCAATTAGTCATATATTGGACTTTCACATTGGTTTACTTAACTTTACTTCTTAGGGTTCGCGTTCTTACAATATAAGTTTATGCGACTAACTTCTTTTACCAGTTTACGGCTTTGTCAGGAATAAGCAAGTGAATATTATTCCTATATACATATGATTTGATTATGATATATATGAATGAATATGAAAGTATGCTTGCATTAAGAAAAGTTATAAATTCCTTTGATAGATAATCGAAACATGTGTACAAGGACTTAGAATGAATTGATCAAATATGTTAGGTTGATCCTACATAGGCAAAATAGCTTTGTAAAGTCCTTAAAAAGAAATGATGTACAAGGACTATAAATATAGAAAGATCAAGCATGTTAGGTTGATCTTATGATGTAATATATAGGCTTGTCTGATCGTCGAGCACTGCACCAGAAATTGTAGTCTACCAGGAGAGTCAAAGGAAACTCGGGAGCTATCGAGGCAGAATCGTAGTCTACAAGATAGTAGATCTCAGAGCTCATAGACTGCCAGGAGAGACGAGGAAGGATCGTAGTGTGTCGAGAAGAACTTCCTCGGAACCGTAGTCTGCTGAGGAAGTCATGTTCAGAATCATAGAGACAACCTGCCTACGAGCCGACCGAGCCTGCCTACGAGCCGACCAAGTCAAGAATCGTAGACTACACTCAGAGTCGTAGAGTCTACTGATCATACCAGAGGCAGAGATCGTAGTCGAGCAAGATCAGATGAAGACAACAAGCACAACGACAGAAATCGCAGAGTGTCAAGATCTGATCCTGTAGTCGTGTGTCTGTACAGCCAAAGCTGAATCGTAGAGTACAGAACTAAGACCTCAATAGATGTGCTCACAATGCCAAGGTAGAATCGTATAACAAATACAATTTTCAACGAATGAGCACTCCCAGAATATCCAAAGGAATGAAGCCTCTGGTTGGCACTGCATAGATACATCCCACCTGAAGGAAACTAGAGAGCACTCAACGAATGACATGCAAGCTAACAGAAGATCTAAGCACCAACCCAATCAGCATCAAGATTGAGTTGTGAAGCTATTCGAGATGAAGTCTTCCACAAGGAGATTAGAAGAAGACTTCAGTAACTGACTAAGGAAAGTCAGCAAGTACAGTAGCTGTCAAGCAGACAGAAGACAACGATCTTGGAAGCAACCAGGATCGTAGTGTTTGCAAAACAAAGAAAGAACTGATGGAGTATACACAGAGATACTGGTCAGGCTCAGAAGAACAAGGCTAAAGTGATTAAGCATTGGGTCAGTCTATTGATGATAAGTGAACGAGAGATCACAAGGAGAAAGTGAGCTGGACACACCACAAATCTGAAGTGCCTTGCTATTCAGAAGGGGCCAAAACAAAGAAGTCAAGCCATCAGTATCTTAGAGCTATTGAGGCAAACAGAAATGTTAAAGCACTGCACAAGAGAAGGAAGAGGTGTTGTACTTTAAAGATTCAATCAACACTCTTCAAGATCGTAGTGTTGTCTATACTAGTCAACAAGACACTACGGTCAGGTCCAAGAAGACATGCATCAGAATCGTAGAGTTCGAATAGCTGAAGATTGAAGCATTGGCAACGGTTCAGTCTGAAGGTTGATATTTGAACAAAAGCTTATTGAGAGCATCGATGTAAAAGGACAACCTCTGATCGAGAAATCAGAAGGAGGAAATAAAGTCTTTGACCTGCCCAATACATTAAAGTGACATCTCTGATGGGGTAGGTGAAACAGTAGACTGCAGTGTTAGAAAGTCATGTCATGTCACATCTGCAGTCTGCACCAAAAAACTCAAGATCTTTGAACCAATTTGAAGAGCATTCAACGGCTACTTTCCAACGGGAAGATTGGGAAGGAGTATATATCAGCTAAAGCTTCAAAGATGAAGAGTTACTGGAGTTGCTGATTTTAGAGAGATGGTGGACTAATCTAACCAACGTAAATGGTGAGTGACCAATGAAGGTCTGAAGGCTCACTCTACGATCCACTAAGAACACTTAGAGACAGAAGAAGAAAGCAGTAGAAGTCAGAGTTCTACAATGTAAAAGTCAGAGTTCTACTACAAGAAGAGTGTTCTGAACTGTCGAGAGAAAGAAGAGCATCAATGTCATCTTGATGTCCATCATGGGAAGACTCCAAGTACCAAAGAGAAGAGCTTACAGTCATCTTGGCTAGTACATCAAGAATCAAGAAAAAAGATCACCAACGCTGTGAGACCCCCAAATCCGGGTACCTCAATTCCACAGATTTGGTGTTCACTGTCCAATTAAATCATAACTAACTACCCATAAACAAAGGATATAATTAAACTCAAAAGTTTAAACAATCAATCTCTCATTAAAGGGTTACATAATCTAAAATAAATCCCAGGTCATCTAACCTTTATTACAATCATCAGTGAAAAATTAAAACATGATCATAATTAAATCTATTACATAAGCTTCAAAAATAAAAGGCAAACTAAACGTTGTCTAATCAAGCATCGTGCCCTTGCCCTTGCTTGTAAAAAACTCTTCAAACTTCTTAACTTCATCTGCATTATTTTGTGCAAAAGTGAGCAAACAATTACCCACAAGAAGGATAATATACAATAACGTTTAATGAATGACAATTAACTGAGCTTTCAATGGTAAAGTATTCTTACCAGAACAATAAACTTTAATTCAACAACTATGAGTTCAAATGAATAATGAACGTTTACGTTAACAATAGATATCAACATCAAAGAATACACTGAGGGTCACAAGACCACGAACTATACTCTAGGTTTTCAAGTATTTCTACTTTAACCTTTAACAGTTTAAAAGACTATAATCATCATATATGTCCTAGATTAACAGGTGTTTCTACTGTAACCTTTAACAGTCTAAACGACTATATGGACCATCATCCCGTACTCCAGGTGATCAACCCTTTGTACTATATATTGCGCAAATATTATAACGTTATACAAGAGATTAGAGATAGAGAATTTGCATAAGTATAACATAACAGTGAAAAGTAACCCTGCTGAGTAATAAAGTAGCAAAGGTTAGGGAACTTGCCTCTTGCGTAAGCTATATAATTATAATTCACGTACTCCAATATCTTACACATACCATTAGAATTATCACATCAATTAGCTACATATACATTAACCTCTTAGATTCATTTCTCGTCTTAGTTAAGTTATAACCTTTAGTTTAAGGTCTAACCATATTAATAAACCACATAACACGAATCTGAAAACTCACTAACACATACATAAGACTTTTAGCATCCAATTCATATTTTCAACTCTTATTAATCAATACTACATTTCTCCTTAATCGAACTTGAAGTTCAATCAAGTGTTTAAATCTCCCTAGGACTCATTGGTTTTATATTAATCACCTTCCATATCTTATAATGTTCATCTCAGAAACCACAAGTGTTAGCTTCATAACACCAATTCACTATTCATCGTGTACCTTAAATCCTAACATATCACTTTCCTAATCTACTAAACTATTTACAACTTTGAAATTATCAATGACATGACACGGTTCTATTTTAACCTCTATATTACATGTTTATTACATTAACACATCATTAAACTAAGTTATAATGGTATCCAAGGTCTGCAGAAATAGCAGACTTCAATATCTCTGGCTGGCTATTGGCGCGGCCGCGCCAGTTTTGCCATGGTTTCCGGCCCGCCCGTGCCAAGAGGCCGCCCGCCCGCGCTAGGCACCCGTTTCAGTTTCAGTTACTACCTTCTTATGCTAGAAAATCCTTGCTATCCACTGATAATTCCTTAGAAACACAGGAATCTCTCAAGTCTCTCTCAAACTCTCTCAACTTCTCACTGTAAACCTCCTTCTTCCTTCCTCAGTATAAGCCAAAACTAAATCTTTTACGTAACATAAAGGAGACGCACCCAACGTATGTAACTGCCGTATACTTATTATAATACTAATTACATATCAGTTAAAAAAACAATATATTTTATATTTATTATTTTATTTGTTATAATAAAATTCATAATAAAAAAATTCCAAAAGTCATAAAAATTTGTTTGGCAAAAACTCTTTAAAATAAAGACTTAATATTTTAAACCTTGGTTGGTTAAATCAATTAAAATTACTTTAATTTTATTTTAATAAACCACTTACACTATAGTTTACAATCTCATATTTATACATCCTTATTCAACATTTGTTAAATAACCAATTTCCACATACTAAACAAATTTTCCCACTTAATCCAAATATCACAAAGCTATAATCTCATTATAATTTTATTTAATAATTTAGCATATCCTCTTAAATTATTAAATCAAAACAACAACATAACATCTCATGTTATATTACAATTCTCTAAATTATAAATTAATTTAAGTTATAATATTATCTAATAAATTTAATTCATACATATTTACTAATAATAACCACATCAATAAAATATTTATAAGAGTGTTATCTAATAAATTTAATTCACACATATCAACCACATAAATAGAATACTTATTTATTTGAAGAAATATTTTAAATTACAAAACAACAATTTTATCAATAAAATATTTATTTCGTTTAATAAATATTTTAAATTACACATAAAATCTTGGATTGTTACATCCTTCCCTCCTTACAAGGATTCTGTCCCCAGAATCACAACTAAAATAATCAAATCGTCACATTCTTCCCTCCTTACAAAGATTTTGTCCCCAGAATCGAAGACACAAACTAAACAAATAACTTTGACATTTCAGCTTCGAGTTCCAACATAGTCACTTTGACATTGTGGTTCCTCTATATCACCTTCTCAGAAGGTATCACCTCATTCCTGAACATTTGTTCTTGTTCGATTATATCACAGAAACATAAAAAAAATAAACATTGCGAATGCGCTCTGACTGTAGAGGTAAAGCTACCTCAAAATCATCTTTTCACTTCATCAATGCTTCCTATACTATAACCGATTTATACCCAATATAGTTCGTCAAACTTACCACACTTTAAAAATTCAAGAACTTGCTATAATCATATGAGTTTAGGAACTTATCCTAGTCAGACCATAGGCGTCCATTCGCTGAGGGGTTCAAAACATACCATATGATTATGAGTCATGAACTTACCATATGCTTTAGTTTTAAAAACCGAACCTAATCCTAATATCATCTAACTATCAAATGTATACTTGAGAAAATAATCACCTTTCCACCACATATACATGGATAGCGCGATACCAATATTCCAATGATTATCAATGATAAACCAAGTATATGCACAAAACCTCTGCCAATACAAAGATTTGTACAACTGAGTTACCATATGAGTCCTCAATTGAAATCCCACCTAGCATTACCTTGCTCTTAACTTGCTCATAACTTGCTCAATGAGGACTCCTCATATGACATTAACGAAAACTTCTCATGCGCTTAGCACACCTTCCGATCGATGTCTAGATTTCCTTTAATTTTGGCAATCGGTTTGCAGACGATATAACATACTTATTTCTAATTGTGTTCCACACGTTCTTGCAAACCCTTTTGAAAATTCGATGTAAATCGTGAATCTCGGTTCGTCACAATTGACACAGAAACATCGTGTCTTGAAACAATTTCATTAAGACATAACTTCACACACTGCTCGGTATGTAATATGCTAACTTTGACATACCAAAAATATATCGCCATATCTTGCCACCAATAGTAATATCGAAGGCAATATATAATTTCGTGCTTTCTAGTTGATTCAATATATAAATTTTTTGTAAAACTTTGTTTTCAATTCCTGGTACTAGCGAAACCTAGTTTCTTCCTTCTAATTTTAACTATCCTTCAGTATCGATTTTGAATTTGACACCTTCATCTTGGAACTACTCTTCCTTTACTCTATCCAATAAAGTTGTACGGTTTTCTACCTGAAAAGATTCTCCTATAATTTTATTTATATCTTACCTCCTACCACAGATTAGTCATTTCTATTATGAACCCATCTTGCACAGTTAACAAAAATAACTACTACCTTTTTCTCAAGACGTCGGCAACCACATTCGTTTAGGATTTTGTTGTCATAATCCTTGAACAACTTCAACTATTACTTTAAACACATGCTTAAATATCTCGGTGAGAGGCTATACTTTAGACACTTATGGTCTGTTTATATCTCACACTACTACCCAAAAATAACACCTCTAAATCCTTAGAGCAACCACTAATACCTCTACTCTGAATCGTGACTCGAACACCCTTTCTCATAAAAAAATATAACTAACGCGATGCGTATGAAATGACCCTATCGTCCTACCTAAACACACAGCCTAGTACATTGTAAGATGCATCGCTATACAACACAAAGTTTTCTATATTATTTGATAAAGACAACACATGTGGCATACTTAACTTTTCTTCAATTCTTAAAAATTCATTTCATAATTTCCTGTCCAAATAAATTCCACCGATTTTCTTAATAACTTCTTGATTTATAACATCGATAGATAACTCTACCGTATAGACGTCTTTCAATAAAAAAACAAAATATTAGCTTTGACTTCCTTTGATTCTTAACGTTTATGCACTTTCTTTGATAGTGACTTATCACCACATGGTTTAACAACCTCAAAGTTTCATAAATCAAATCAAAAATAAATCCATTGACACCATGTGGCCTTTAATACCAATACGGCAATTCTACACATCAACTTAAAAGGAATCATTATTCACACTTTCTATATTTAGGGAATAGTATAACTCATCCCGAAGCGAATTTAGTTTCTAAGAAAATTCATCAGACATACATTAACAAGTGGCACTTGAATTAAATAACATGCTGCCGTATAGATAACTGATCGGAACCATACCTTGCATTGCATCCTGCATCGTCATATTGGTTGATTGTTCGGTTGGTCGACTCGGCAAAGCTGATTCTACAATAACCAGCTTGCCACTGCCCCCTTTGCTTCCACTTGCTTTTCCTACCGCTTTCTTTGGGCAACCTCGAGCCAAGTGCTCTTTTGATCCACAAGTGAAGCAGGCTTCCTTCCTCGGTCTTGAATGTTTTGGTGCATTGCGACCCTTCGAGCCACAATTAAAGCACACCCTTTTCCCTTTTAAACAAACACCTAAATGTTTCTTTCTGCAGTTCCTACACGCCTCCACCTTTCTCTTTTCCTTCATTTGCTGATTTTCAGCGTCAATACCATTGTTCCACTTTCTTTTCTGAGCGTCACCTATGTGATTATCATCCACCTTATCATCTTCACTCTTCTTTCCCCTCTACTCTTCATTGTACGCCAGCGTATTACCTTCCCCGTCTACATCAATCATTCTCTCCAACTCTATTGTAAACAAATTTGCTTGGAACATCGAGATTTTATTATATAGACAGAAATTCAATTGATTTGCCAGTACTCCCACCAGCAAATTCACCAATTGTGGCACTGGATTTGCGTTAGCTTTCCTATTGTATGCATATTCCTTGGGGCTCTGTTGACGCTGCTGTCTTCTTCTAGGCGGCATCTTACTATTTAAAACTTGCACCATTAGATCATCGTTCATTCACGCGTTAAAATTTTCAAACTTATCTCAACCACTTATAGACAACACATAATATATCTTAATAAACAATGGTGTCTTTATTCATTTATTACAACACCACATCACAAAATAGCCTCACTGCTATTTATATTATTTATCATATAATAGTAAAATTTTAAGATTATTTCATCATATGCCACTATTTATTTCAAAAGTCAAGATATACATGTGATAACCCGAGATTTTGAATAATCCAAATTTCACGAATAATTTTTTTTTACTTAATATTGACTTTGACTGTTAATATTGTACTGTGTATCTGTGATACAAGTCTCGAGAATTAGTCAATTTGTGTATTGATTAGGAAATTAGAGTAGAGTTGTGTTTAACAGCTTTAGAAACCCTAACCCTAATTTATGGATAGAAATTTAATAGAAAATATAATTAAAATAATTATTTTGATAAGTACGTGTTTGCACTGTGTATGAATGTTGATCAACAATTGATCGGATAAGGTTTGTAATTAATAAACTCTAATAAGGGATTAGAAACCCTAATCTCAGATTTAGAAAACCAAATGTGCAGTTAAAAACCCTAATTGTACACCAAGAAACCCTAATTTAAAATCTGAGAATCCTAAACCCTAATTTGGAAACCCTTGTGAGACCCCAGATTTTATGAATAAATATTTAATTTTCTCGAAATAATTTTTTAAATATTATAGTGTGGATTTGATATAATGTTATAATTGTGGGTTGTATTTATAAATTTTACAAAGAATGTAAGTTGTTGTATAATATTCGATTGGTCGGGGAATATTCTTTTTGTCAGAGAATATCCGTACGACGGTACAATCATTGGTGGACCCCGCAACGAAATTATTGTTGGATTGAGAAAACGACAAAAATACTTTATGAAAATAACGGTGGAAGTTTTACCGTTAACTATTGAAACACTCGGTGTTAAAAGTACAGTAATACGTGTGGTTGCATAGTAGTACATGGTATTGATTATTGATGCTTATGTGAGAAGTCACTCACTATTGTTCAATCAGGTATTCGGAACACTTTTCGTGTCAGAGTACTATTAACGAGTTACTATTCACAAGTTACTATTCACGAGTTACTATTCATGAGTTACTATTTACGAGTTACTATTCACGAGTTACTATTCATGAGTTACTATTCACGGGGTACTATTGATCACTCGTAAAATATATTTCTTTTCGGTCCAAATCAATTTTGGGTACAATATTATTCTATGAGGATATGTGCTAATTTTTCAGACCGTTGGTTGAAGATATAATAGTAAATCAATATGGACCGCTGGTGGAAAGTTATAATAGTGAATCAATATGGATCGCTAGTTTAAAGTTTTAATAGTAAATCAGTATGGACCGTTGCTTTAAGTTTTAATAGTAAACCAATATGGACCGTCCGTTTAAAATTAAATCAATCTGGACCGTTCATGAATTAGTTACTATTCAGTCCATTTTCCTATAAATAGAAGCGCATTCCTTCATTATTTCTTACGAATTCACTGAAACTCTAGAGAGAGAAAGAAGAAAAGTGTTTTGCTACTTCACTGCTCCAATATCCAGTTTCTTATAAGGTAGGGGATATTATTTGTTGTACTCGTAAGGGGTATTATTTCTTTTGTATTCATGAAGAGAACTTCTGTTATTCCATTATTTATTATTCTATTGGAATAACCTGTATACGCGGGGTATCCTATACTTGGTGAAATTCTTCTGTTATTTCATTCTTTATTTTTTTGTCGGAATATCCTGTCTGTGCGTTTTACGTCGGACCTGGTTCCATTATTTATTATTCTGTCAGAATATCCTATCTGTGCGTTTTACGCCGGACCTGGTTCTATTCTTTATTATTCTATTAGAATATCCCGACTGTGCGTTTTACGCCGGACCTGGTTCCGTTATTTATTATTCTGTTGGAATAACCTGCCTATGCGGTCTATCGCATCCATGGTGATTTCTTTTGTTATTCCATTCTTTATTATACTCAGTTGGTTAAAACTTTGACTTCTATACTCCATGAAATTAGTGAAATATGCTTGATATTGGGCTTCATCCAGTATCTTTTCATGAAAATATTCTTCTGAGCATTCTTGAATTTTACTCTATAAAGCAGTATCATGTTGATAATTTGGACGTTATCAGTTCCTAGATAAATTAATTATTGAACTTGTTTTATTGAATTTTTATATCATTGTCATCATCCTCATGTTTATATTTTGTTGAAAGTTATCTATGGCCTGTAGTGCATAGATGGACTTGGTATGATTATGACCAGGGATTATTCGGTGTAATCATGACCGTAATATTACAAATGATGTGGAAAAAGTCTTCATTGGCCCGTAGTGCATTGATGGACAGTTTTTGGTATGATTATGGCTATGGATTCTCTTTGGCCGTAGTGCAAAGATGAATTATTTTATGGTATGCTCAGGATCGTTGATGAAAATATGATTATCTTTAGCCGTAGTGCATGGATAATTCGTGGTCGTGATACTAAAGAATATCCTTGGCCGTAGTGCATGGGTGATTCGATGATGTGGATTATTTATTAACTGAGTCCCAACAATAAAAGTGATGAAAAACCTTTTAAATCATAGAAGATAGTAGATTTTATTCCCTACTTGACTCTTCTAATGGATTGCTTGTTCCGCTGCAGTTAAACTTGATAGTTATTATATTTTACCAGTTTAACACTGTTGAAGGCTAACGATAAATTATTCTGCATTATCTTACTTATAATATTTCTTACTGGGCTAGTTGAGCTCACCCTTTTGCTTTCATTGTTCTCTTCAGGAAATGAGAACGTAGCGGGGACTAGTCAAGGAACGGAGTGACGGTTCAGATGATAGCATTAGTAGTCCTCACTATTCTATGAAATAGTGTGAAAATAAATGTATGGAGGACTTATTTTGAGTTTGAATCCTGTTTAGAAAAAATTGTTGTATTAAAACTCACAACTTATGTTTTGTCGTATCTTACACAACAGTTGTACAATTTAGTTTGTATTTATATTCTATACCATGTATCTGGCGACCCAAGATGGGTGAGGTATACCTATATTTTGGGGGCGTCACAGTTGGTATCAAAGCTTAGGGATATGATCCCTGGCTAAGATGTGAGATAAGAACTAGGATGGGAGAGACGGAGAATTCCTTCGCTAGTATGACCTACCTAAGTTTACTTGTTATTTAATTGGTCAGTCAGAGTATAGAGATAATATGTGATATGTTAATTAACCCTTGTTTTGTGGCAGTATTTGAAAATAGCATCTGAAAATGTTGAGATAAGTAATGGAGCACAGGAGACCGTTGAGTCTCCACAGATCAATAATCAGGACAATATGCAACAGGATGGCGATAATCCTCCTGTAAACAACAACACTTATCAATTGACGAACGACGGTACATTTAGGAGTTTTGTAGAATTCATGCAACATCAGGTGAGAGAGACTCTTGTACAAAAGGTAGGTGGAAATAATGGAAACCCGCGATCGGTCACCACTAAGTAGTTCAAGAAGCTGGGACCAACTGAGTTTTTGGGAAAGCCACAACCACTTAAGGCGGAGACGTGGTTAAAGCAGATCACCAAGATATTTGATGTCTTGGGATGCTCAGAGGAGCAAAAGGTTCCCTTTGCCACCTTTATGTTGCGTGAAGAGGTAGATTACTGGTGGGAATCTGTAAAACGTACCCGGCCTGACGCACTCAAGATGTCTTAGGAGAAGTTCCAAGAGCTGTTCAATGACAAGTACTTTCCCGAAAGCATTCGTCACATGAAGGAGGTGGAATTTATCAAGTTGGAGCAAAACAACATGACCGTGTCACAGTACGAAGCCAAGTTTGCCGAGTTGTCCCGATTTGTGTCCCACTTGGTTGATAATGAAGAGAGAATGACGCGGATGTTTTTAAGAGGTTTGAAGCTGGAGATACGTCAATATATTATTTCTCATAAACTGTGTTTGTATTCAGATGTTGTTAATAGGGCTCAGTTATTGGAGCGCGATAACGAGTCAACCCAACCAAAAGAGAGCAGCCGACAAAATAATAATACCGGTGATAACAGTCATCAAAGAGGTGACAATCAGCATGGATGGAATCAACATGCCAGAAATGGTAACCACTTCGGTGGTAATCATGGCCAAAATAATAAGAATAGACATTTCAAGAAGAGAAGGTTCAACAATGACGTGAAGACGTCGACACCAGCACCCGTTTCAAAGGAAGAAGAACGACCACCGGTCGTATGTTTCAAATGCGGACAGGAGGGACACATCCGTCCAAACTGTACGCAAAAATCCAAAGCGTGTTTTAATTACAGAAGAGAAGGTCACCTAGCTTGATTTTATCGTATGGTGAAGTCAAGTCCAGCTGGGATAGTGATGCCAAAGGATGTCCCAGACAAGCCAAAGCCTGTAGTTTAAGATAGAGCTTTTTTTCGTGACGAGGAACCTGAATAAAATTATCACGGGTATGTTAGTCATAAACTCTTTTGAAGTTTATATTGTGTTAGATACCGGTTCTACTCACTCTTTTATTTCACCTAGTTGTGTTCAATGTTTGAACTTAACTCTGGAGAAGTTAGACTATGATGTATCTGTTAAAATTTCGTTGGAAAAACCTTCGTTACCTCCACTATTTATAAATCTTGTTTGATTCAAATCAACACTTTCACGTTACCTATCGATCATATCTCTTTGAAAATACTTGCCTTTGATTTGATTTTAGGAATCGATTGGTTAACTACTCATCATGCTTTTTTTGTAAGGTTGTTAGCTTTCATATTCCTAATCAACCTATTATGTGAATTTAAGCAACCAAACCATTAAAGTCAATCATTGTCATATCAAACCATAAGTAAAGAGTCCTGAGCCTATATCTGGTGACTTCCTTGTATGGAATGCACCGAAGCCAGACTTTTTGTAGGCGACGTCGTGAATGACGATAGCAAGTTGATAGGTATCAATGTGACGTACTATCCGAGCATTTGATGAGGGTCACATCTTTGAATGATATTTCTATTGTTAATAAATTTCCTGACGTATTGTTGAAGACTTCTTAGCCTACCCCCAGAGCATGCAATCGAATTTTGTATTGACCCCAGTACAAAACCCATTTCTAAAACCCTCAAATATTTTCTTCACCTAAAACGAACGTGTAATGTGCCAAAGACGTTGGCTCGAGCTGTTGAAGATTACGATCGTACCATTCAATATCATCGTGGAAAAAATGAACGTGGTAGCTGACGCGTTGAGTAGAAGATCGTATGAGTCTACGAGTGCAATGTTGTTAACACAAAGACTCATTTTGTATAACTTACAAGTGATGAAGATAAAGTTAAAGACTCTAGGGACCCACGTGAAGATAATGAATATACGATTAGAATCGACTTTAATCGATAAAGTTAACGCCGCTCAAGCTACATACTCAGAGCTGATGAATGTGAAGAAGAAGGTTGAAGAGGGCGTTATTCTGGAAGCAAGAATCGATGAAGAGAGGAAATCTCAACCCTCAATTTAATTGATCCATTTGAAATACTCGATCAAGTAGGAACTATGGCTTATAGACTCGTTTTACCGCTAAGTATGTCGCGTGTTCATAACATTTTTAACGTATCGATGTTACGTAAATATGTGGACGACCCGAACCACATTATTAAATTAGAACTAGACGAGATAGAAGAAGATTTAACGTATGAGGAGATACGTGTTAAAACCTTGAATAAGAAGGATCGTATTCAACACTCAAAGGTTATATCTCAAGAGTTAGAATATGAAATGAAGTCAAGGTATCCTCATCTCTTTGGTATACCAAGTACGTACGTAAATTTTGAAGGCGAAATTTCATAAGGAGGGGAGATTGTGAGACCCCAGATTTTATGAATAAAGATTTAATTTTCTCGAAATAATTTTTTGAATATTATGGTGTGGATTTGATATAATGTTATAGTTGTGGATAGTATTTATAAATTTTGCAAAGTATGCAAGTTGTTGTATAATATTCGATTGGTCAGGGAATATTCTTTTTGCCGAAGAATATCCGTACGACGGTACAATCATTGGTGGACCCCGCAACGGAATTATTATCGGATTGAGAAAACGACAAAAATACTTTTATGAAAATAACGGTGAAAGTTTTACCGTTAACTGTTGAAACACCCGGTGTTAAAAGTACAGTAATACGCGTGGTTGCATAGTAGTACACGGTATTGATTATTGATGCTTATATGAGAAGTCACTCAGTATTGTTCAATCGCGTATTCGGGACACTTTTCGTGTCGAAGTACTATTCATGAGTTACTATTCACGGGATACTATTGATCACCCGTAAAATATATTTCTTTTCGGTTCAAATCATTTTTGGGTACAATATTATTCTATGAGGAGATGTGCTAATTTTTCAGACCGTTGGTTGAAGATATAATAGTAAATCAATATGGACGGTTGGTGAAAAGTTATAATAGTGAATCAATATGGATCGCTAGTTTAAAGTTTTAATTGTAAATCAGTATGGACCGTTGCTTTAAGTTTTAATAGTAAACCAATATGGACCGTCCGTTTAAAAGTAAATCAATCTGGACCGTTCATGAATTAGTTACTATTCAGTCCATTTTCCTATAAATAGAAGCTCATTCCTTCATTATTTCTTACGAATTCACTGAAACTCTAGAGAGAGAAAGAAGAAAAGTGTTCTGCTACTTCACTGCTCCAATATCCAGTTTCTTATAAGGTAGGGGATATTATTTGTTGTACTCGTAAGGGGTATTATTTCTTTTGTATTCATGAAGAAAACTTTTGTTATTCCATTATTTATTATTCTGTGGGAATAACCTGTATACGCGGGCTACCCTATACTTGGTGAAATTCTTCTGTTATTTCATTCTTTATTATTCTGTCGGAATATCCTGTCTATGCGTTTTACGCCGGACCTGGTTCCATTATTTATTATTCTGTCAGAATATCCTGTTTGTGCGTTTTACGCCAGACCTAGTTCCATTCTTTATTATTCTGTTGGAATATCCTGTCTGTACGTTTTACGCCGGACCTGGTTTCGTTATTTATTATTCTGTTGGAATAATCTGCCTGTGCGGTCTATCGAATGCATGGTGATTTCTTTTGTTATTCCATTCTTTATTATACTCAATTGGTTAAAACTTTGACTTCTATACTCCATGAAATTAGTGAAATATCATTGATATTTGCGCTTCATCCAGTATCTTTTCATAGAAATATTCTTCTGAGCATTCTTGAATTTTACTCTATAAAGCAATAGTATCATGTTGACAATTTGGACGTTATCAGTTCCAAGATAAATTAATTCTTGAACTTATTTTATTGAATTCTTATATCATTGTCATCATCCTCATGTTTATATTTTGTTGAAAGTCATCTATGGCCTGTAGTGCATAGATGGACTTGGTATGATTATGACCAGGGATTATTCAGTGTAATCATGACCGTAATGTTACAAATGATGTGGAAAAAGTCCTCATTGGCCTATAGTGCATTGATGGACAGTTTTTGGTATGATTATGGCTATGGATTCTCTTTGGCCGTAGGGCAAAGATGAATTGTTTTATGGCATGATCAGGACCGTTGATGAAAACATGATTATCTTTAGCCGTAGTTCATGCATAATTCGTGGTCGTGATACTAAAGAATATCCTTGGCCGTAGTGCATGGGTGATTCGATGATGTGGATTATTTATTAAGCTGAGTCCCAACGATAAAAGTGATGAAAAACCTTTTAAATCATAGAAGATAGTAGATTTTATTCCCTACTTGACTCTTCACATGGATTGCTTGTTCCGCTGCAGTTAAACTTGATAGTTATTATATTTTATCAGTTTAACACTGTTGAAGGCTAACGATAAATTATTCTGCATTATCTTAGTTATAATATTTCTTACTGGGCTAGTTGAGCTCACTCTTTTGCTTTCATTGTTCTCTTCAGGAAATGAGAACGTAGCGGGGACTTGTCGGGGAACGGTGTGATGGTTCAGATGATAACATTAGTAATAAATAGTGTGAAAATAAATGTATTGAGGACTTATTTTGAGTCTGAATCCTGTTTAGAAGAAATTGTTGTATTAAAATTCACACCTTATATTTTGTTGTATCTTACACGACAGTTGTATAATTTATTTTGTATTTGTATTTTGTACCATGTATCTGGCGACCCAAGATGGGTGAGGTATACATATATTTTGGGGGCGTCACAACCCTAATACTAATTGGCAAGCATAAATTATTTATTAAACTTAAAAATATGATTAGAAACCCCTAATTATATTTTTGTATCTAAATTTCTATTTTACAAACCCTAATTGTAATTTAGAATTTAGAATTTTTAATTTTTATAAATAAAAACCCTAATTAGAAATTTTGAAAAGCTAAATATTTAAAACCTAAGGGTTAGAACCTTATGGTTAAACCCTAAGGGTGTGACAAATTTCTTTTATGCCATTAAAAATATATAGAAAAGGACTAAAATGCCCTTTTTCATTTTTTTTAAAAGGTAACTTGTAAAAATACCAATACTTTTAGTTGGTGAACCACTAATTTGACTTTGGGACATAAATTTCTAGCAATACCATTATCAGATCTAGCATCAAGACAAGCAATATATATTAGATTGGAGAGAGAGAGAGAGTCATAAAAAATGTGTCATTTGCTCTCAAGCTCTCCATAACTCATTCTCTCTCTCAACCTTCGAATTCTTAAAGTTCCTCAGTCATATAATCAGCCCCTAGGTCTCCTAATAACATATTGGAGATCAAAGATCAAAATCTAGAACATAAAGGTATAAACCCTAAGTTTCATTTTGATCTTGTATGCTTTGTAAAAATTTTGTGTTTATGTGTTTAGATATTTGCTAGATGATGTTTTATGATGATCTATGTTGATATAACATAGATCCATAGTATCAAAAGGCTTTAAAATGAAATTTAAAAAAAAACTGTTCTTGAGCATTTTTAGTGGTCTGACAAGAAATGTCAGTAGCGCTAGATCTGGCTATGTTATCCATTTTTTATGTTTTATTGTTTGGATCGGTACCTTGTTATGTTGTCTTTAATCTGCAAGTTGAATCAGAGTCACTTAATTTTTAGATCGGGAGTTATTCTTGGTCAAATCCCGTTGACCGGGCATGACCAGTCCATTTCTGGACAACCCAGAACAATGTTTTGTTGTCTTGAGATTTAACAGTTGTTTTGTGTTTTGATAATGTTATGGTAACCATGTTGTAGCCAGTATAATGGACTATATATCTGGGTCTTTAGACCTCTTAAAACATCAATATAATGATCGGATTAGGTGGTCAAACTAGGCAACTACACCCTGATTTGTAGTTTCTGGAATTTCCAGAAACGGGAAGAGCATTGATTCTGACAAACTTTGACCAAGTGATAAATTATGGATCTGTTGTTTTTGGACTGAGATCTTGACATCTCGTTGTTCCTTGTCATGAATACTACATGTATGAATACTAAAACCACCAAAACAATGATCAGAACCTAGATTAATTTGTACTGGAAAGTGACCAGTCGAAGTTCTGGGTTTCTGGAGAAACCCAGGTAATGTCTGACAGTATGTTTACGAGTCCAGATCTTCATGATATGTTGATATATGACTTAAATATTTGTTGCTTGTTGTAGTGTGGTGTACTGACTACAAGATCATGGTGAGAAATTTCCCGGAAACATTTTGTATTAAGATTTATTGACGGTCAAAGTTGACCTCTTGATACTGTCGGTTGTCAGTGTTCTTAAGCTCAAGAACACCAACAGCGACGGTTACTGTCGCTGAAGGCCTATAGCAACAGTTTAATTAGTTTTTATTTTCTGAATTTCTGAAAATTATTTAAAAATAGAAATAAATTATAAAAATTATTAAAAATTGTTTTAAAAATTATTTTAAATTATGAAAAATAATTTTTGACCAATTGGAATATTTTTATTTAATATTTATAATTATTTAAATATTAAAGGTATTTAATTTATTTAATTAGTGTATTAAATAAATTAGAGAAAAATGATTTAATATTATGAAAAATCATTTTAAATAAGAATAATGTATTTAAAAATATTTTGAGTAATAAAATACAACTTTTAATATTTTTAGATAATTTTCATTAATAATTTAATATTAATGATATTAGATTTATTTAATTATTAAATTTAATAAATAAGATAAAAATGATTTTATTGATTTAAAAATCATTTTAAATAAGAATAAAGTGTTAGAAAATATTTTGAATTATAAAATATAACTTTTAATATTTTTGGAGAATTCTCATTAATAAATTAATATTAATGACATTAGATTTATTTATTAAATAAATGAATTAAAAATAATTTTATTGATTTAAAAATCATTTAAAAATGATTTAAGTGTTTGAAAAATTATTATAAAATATAATAATTGCTTATAAATTATTAAAACTTCCGAAAAATATTATAAATGATATTTGACTTATCTAAAATAATATTGAAGCTTAGAAACCGAATTTAATTGACAATAAATGCGTTAATTATCGGATAGGGTGACCATAACAGTGAGAATGGACCGAAGTCCAACCAGACCGAAATAGTTAGACTTGATAAGTGTTTATATAGGTTATAAACACAGATGTGACTATGTGATAATGTGTCTATAAGAAGATTGACTGTGAATTACAGTGTTGTGTGTTATGAAATATTGTGCTAATTGTGAGACCGATATTATTGGTTATAGGTCTTTCAAAAGTAGATAAGTTTATTATATAGTTATAATCAGTGGAAGAAGCAAGTTTTATAACTCAACCTTGAGTTAATATTGTTCAATTATTATAGTGGCTAATTATTGTTAATTATACCACGTCCAAGAATTTATTGTTTATTATTCGTAGTTAGTGCAAGTTTAATAATTCAAATTGAATTATTGATTCAACAAATATACATTTGTAGAATAACCGTTGATGGATATTCATATCTGTAGAAGCTAGTATTGACAATGCAAATAATTCATATTTATTGTCGAATTATGTTGAGAAATGTCTTAGCCAATTATTCTGGCTAGACGAACATTTGTTAGAACTTGATAGGTTCGAGAAGAGAATTAAATTATTATTGACAGATCGATGCCAATTATTTCGGCTAGATCGAGAAGTAATTAGAAATTGAAATCACAATATTTCGTTGTTAAATCAAAATCTTGATTCTGAGACTGAGAAGAACAACCTTTTATATAAAGAGAATATTTTATTGGTCGTATATTTGGCCTTTGCGCGCTATTAAGTATTATGCATAATATAGGGTATACTAAAGCTGATCGCTTTATATACTTGCAGAGGGGTATGATTTAATCTTTATGGTTAGCTGATACACCTAGGTATATCAATGTATAACTTTGATAGTTACTCGAGAAGAGAAGTTCAAGATCCAAGAGATTGCTCAGCATAAATCTGGAAAATATTCCACTTTGCTTTTTCATAGAATATAATTATTGATTATTCATTTGAATATCGTAGAAAACCTTGAAAGCGTTGTATTATTTCATTATTGAATTATTGTTGCGTAGAATGTGAGAGTGCTTGATATTGATATCTATACCTTTATCGTATGTCTAAACTTGCGGGGCAAACTTGTTGCTCACCCTTGCTAAATAAAACTTTTTAGTTAGGGACGAAGTTGCAGAAGGTGTTGCGAAGAAGAACAAAGGAAAAGGCATAGTGATAAATTAGTTATGATGAACAATATTATTATTATGTTGTATTGTATTGTAAACCCTTTTTATATATCTAAGGGGTATTTCTATAATTTTAAGGTTAGTGGACCTGGGACTTATGTATTAACAACATATGTTAATGAGTTATGTATTCCTATTTATATTTAAATAGGTAGTTAGATGTTATTATATTGTGGATCGTGAACACCAAACTAAGGGATTAGGTAACCCAGATTTGGGGGTGTCACAGGTTGGTATCAGAGCTGTAGGTTATAAACCTTAAGTGGGGTAGGGGAAAACCCTAGGATTATAACCATGAGCGAGATAGAGAATACTCATTTAGAGTACTAAGTGAGGGATTGCAGAAGTGTATCGATAGTGAGATATGTGGACTCATAGTGTGAGAAGTTTATATTGGTGAAGTACTAACCAAGTTGTTTAAACTGATTGTAGGATGTCGGGAGAAGATAAGATGAGTACGGAGATGCTAGAGGCTGTCGCACCAGTGCCAGTAGCCGAGGTGCCAGCACAGAGCGAGTTAGTTGAAGAAGTAGGAAAAGATGAACCCATGGTCAATCTCGGGAGTGATCATGATGATTATCTCGAGATGTATCTGAGTATTGATGAGGAGGCAGAGTCTAAAGAAGCTAAGGTAAAGTTAAACAATAAGATTAAAGTTGGAGAACAAGATCAGCTATCTGCAAAAGTCCAAGAACTCTGAAGTAAAGTATTTCTTTTAGAGGAGTTGTGGAAGACAGAGCGAGCGTTACGCGAAATGACTGAAGAACGGAACGAGCTGAAGGCGCAGGTGGAAAGGATGAAGACTGAAGGTGGTGTATCGTCTGAAGGAACCAACAAGAAGGGCAAGGCTAAGAGAAAGAGGGAAAAAGTCAGTGACAACTCTAAAGCTTCAAACCCAGAAAAGAGGTAAGCTTGCAGCAAGTGTGGGAAGACTCACGTGAGAGAATGCATGATGTGGAAGAATGTCTGTTTCAACTGTAAGCAGGATGGACATATTTCTTTGCATTTTCCTAAGCCAAATATGAGGAAGTGTTTCTCATGTGGGAGAACGGGTCACGGATTCAACAAGTGTCCCAACAAGAAGAAGACTGGTGAAGGGAGTGGTCGGTAGACAACTTAGATACATGTGATAGTATCTTTTGGTAGAAGTTTCTAATATTAAGTGTTATAATATCGAGAATGATGTTTAAGCATATGTAAATATATATGTTTTATGAATGAAATTTTTATTTTCTATATGAATATAAGATTAAGATTAATTTGTGTGTTATTAAAACTCATACTTATAGTAAGTTAATGACTCATGATTATATGAAATATTTTGAACCCCTCAGCGAATGGACGCCAAAGGTTTGACTAGGATAAGTTCATACATTCATATAATTGTGGCAAGTTCCTGAACTCATAAGTGTGGTAAGTTTGACGAACTGGTGATAACTATGTGTGAATGGAGAATTACAACTATTTGTGTAAAGTTGTGTATGTTAATCCTAAAATTTATTTAAAAAAGGGATAGTAATATGTGTTAAGTACTAAAAGTATTATGTGCTATTTGAATAAATATGCAATTACATGAGAACTATGTGTTGAATTCTTATTGTGTTAAGAATCTGTGTGGAGAAAGAGAATTAATATAAGATTTTTATTTAAATCAGATCATGCCGCCTAGACAATAGAATTGAAACCAATGAGAAGAACATTCAGTGAATAACGAAGGAGGTCAAGCGGACCCAATGCAGAATTTCGTAGACATGCTAGCCCAAGCTATGGAAACTAGAGCTCCAGCTGCAAGAGGAAGGGCGAGGAATCAACCAGCCGACAGATTGGCAAAATTTCAAAGACTTTAAAGTGGTATGACTGCCTGAATTCAAAGGGACTACAGATCCGATTGAAGCCCAAACTTGGGTAAAGGAGATGGAGAAAACATTCATCACTGCGCGTGTGGCAGAAGAGCAGAAGATAACTTTTGCACCTTATCTGATGAAGGGAGAAGCCAATTACTGGTGGGAAACTAACCAAGCAAGAGCGGGTACAGCTGTGGTGACTTGGACAAGATTCAAGGAGTTGTTCTTTGAGAACTACTTTTCGCCAAGTATGCAGTCCAGAATGGAAGTTAAGTTCTTAGAACTTAAGCAGGAGAACATGTCAGTATCTGAATATGATGCCAAATTCAACGAGTTGACTAGATTTACACCTCATCAGGTGGACACAGAGGCGAGAGAGGCGAGAAGATTCAAGAATGGAATGAAGCCGGGGATATTCAGCAAGGTAGCGGTATTACAGATCAATACATTTGCAGCTTTAATGGAGAAAGCATTAATTGCTGAAGGAGGGAGCGAAGCTACGTCTCGATTTCATCAAGAGAAGAAGAAGAAAGACAAGTGATGGTGGAAGCAGGGGTGGTAGTAACCCGAATAAGAGAAAGTGGAATGAGAATACCCCGGGTAGCAAGATAGAAGATAATAGGAAAGGGAGGGAGCCATGTGCAACATGTGGAAAAAATCATGCAGGAGTTTGTCTGAAGAAGAAGGGAGTTTGCTATAACTGTGGGCAAGAGGGGCACATGTCGCCCAATTGTCCCAATCCGAAGAAGATACAAGGTTACTTTGCCTGTGGATCAACTGATCATATGGTTCGGAATTGTTCGAAGAGGAATGTTGAGAAGGAAAGTATCAACAAGGGACCCAGTGGTGGAACCTTGGCAATTCGAAGACCTGCACCGCCAGTACATTCAATATGACGGCGCAGGATGCAGTGGCTACTCAGGAGGTGGCAGCATGTAACAATTTCGCTTAAGAATTTAAATTACACGAGTAATATGAGTCAGATATTCTGTGAACTATTTTCTTTTATAGATTCAAGTCACAGTTTAGAATTTAAGACAAAATTAATATTGTGTTGATAAAAATGAATTGATGATATAACTTTAAAAGATTATAGAGAATAAGAAAGCGATGATTCCGAGAACGGAATCCTTTTAAGGAGGGGTGAATGTGATAACCTGAGATTTTGAATAATCCAAATTTCACGAATAAATTTTTTTTATTTAATATTGACTTTGACTGTTAATATTGTACTGTGTATCTGTGATACGAGTCTCGAGAATTAGTCAATTTGTGTATTGACTGAGAAATTAGAGTAGAGTTGTGCTTAACAGCTTTAGAAACCCTAACCCTAATTTTTGAATAGGGATTTGATAGAAAATATAATTAAAATAATTAGTTTGATAAGTACGTGTTTGCACTGTGTAGGAATGCTGATCAATAATTGATAGGATAAGGTTTGTAATTAATAAACCCTAATAAGGGATTAGAAACCCTAATCTCAGATTTAGAAAACCAAATGTACAATTAAAAACCCTAATTGTACGCTAGGAAACCCTAATATAAAATTCGGGAATCCTAAACCCTAATTAGGAAACCCTAATACTAATTGGTAAGCATAAGGTGTTTATTAAACTTAAAAATATGATTAGAAAACCCTAATTATATTTTTGTATCTAAATTTCTATTTTACAAACCCTAATTATAATTTAGAATTTTTAATTTTTAATTTTTCTAATTAAAAACCCTAATTAGAAATTTTTAGAAGCTAAATGTGTAAAACCAAAGGGTTAAAACCATAGGGTTAAACCCTAAGGGTGTGACAAATTCCTTGTATGCCATTAAAAATATATAGAAAAAGACCAAAATGCCCTTTTTTATTTTCTTTAAAAGGTAACTTGTAAAAATACCAATACCTTTAGTTGGTGAACCACTAATTTGACTTTGGGACATAAATTTCCAGCAATACCAGTTGAAATTATCAGATCTAGCATCAAGACAAGCAATATATATTAGATTGGAGGGAGAGAAAGTCATAAAAAATGTGTCATTTGCTCTTAAGCTCTCCATAACTCATTCTCTATCTCAACCTTCGAATTCTTAAAGTTCCTCAATCATATAATCAGCCCCTAGGTCTCCTAATAACATTTTGGAGATCAAAGATCAAAATCTAAAACATAAATGTATAAACCCTAAGTTTCATTTTGATCGTGTATGCTTTGTAAAACTTTTGTGTTTATGTGTTTAGATCTTTGCTAGATGATGTTTTATGATAGTCAATATTGATATAACATAGATCCATAACATCAAAAGGCTTTAAAATGAAGTTTTAAAAAAACTATTCTTGAGCATTTTTAGTGGTCTGACAAGAATTGTCAGTAGCGCTAGATCTGGCTATGTTATCCATTTTTGATGTTTTATTGTTTGGATCGGTGGCTGGTTATGTTCTCTTTAATCTGCAAGTTGAATCATAGTCATTTAATGTTTAGATCAGGAGTTATTCTTGGTCAAATCCCGTTGACCGGGCATGACCAGTCCATTTCTGGGCAACCCAGAATTGCATGAACACCGTCTGACAACGTTTTGTTGGCTTGAGATTTGACAGTTGTTTTGTGTTTTGATAATGTTATGGTAACCATGTTGTAGCCAGTATAATGGACTATAGATCTGGGTCTTTAGACCTCTTAAAACATCAATATAATGATCGGATTAGGTGGTCAAACTAGGCAACTAGACCCTGATTTGCAGTTTCTGGAATTTCCAGAAACGGGAAAAGCATTGATTCTGACAAACTTTGACCAAGTGATAAATTATGGATCTATTGTTTTTGGACTGAGATCTTGACATCTCGTTGTTCCTTGTCATGAATACTACATGTATGATTACTAAAACCACAAAAACAATGATCAGAACCTAGATTAATTTGTACTGGAAAGTGACCAGTCGAAGTTCTGGGTTTTTGGAGAAACCCAGGTAATGTCTGTCAGTATGTTTACGAGTCCAAATCTTCATGATATGTTGATATATGGCTTAAATATTGTTTGTTTGTTGTAGTGTGGTGTACTGACTACAAGATCATGGTGAGAAATTTCCCAGAAACATTTTGTATTAAGATTTATTGACGGTCAAAGTTGAACTCTTGATACTACCGGCTGTCAGTGTTCTTGAGCTCAAGAACACCAACATCGACGGTTTATTTAGTTTTTATTTTCTGAATTTCTGAAAATTATTTAAAAATAGAAATAAATTATAAAAATTATTAAAAATGCTTTTAAAAATTATTTTAAATTATGAAAAATAATTTTTGACCAATTGGAATATTTTTTCTTTAATATTTATATTTATTTAAATATTAAAGGTATTTACTTTATTTAATTAGTGTATTAAATAAATTAGAGAAACATGATTTAATATTATGAAAATTATTATAAATTAGAATAATGTATTTAAAAATATCATTTTAATGATATTAGATTTATTTAATTATTAAATTAAGTAAATAAGATAAAAATAATTTTATTGATTTAAAAATCATTTTAAATAAGAATAAAGTGTTAGAAAATATTTTGAATTATAAAATAAAATTTTCAATATTTTAGGAGAATTCTCATTAATAAATTAATATTAATGACATTAGATTTATTTATTAAATAAATGAATTAAAAATAATTTTATTAATTTAAAAATCATTTAAAAATGAGAAAAATAATTTAAAAATATTTGAAGTTATAATTAATGACTTTTAATATTTTGATGATAATTTCATTAATATTTAAATATTAATGGTGATGGTTTAAAAATGATTTTAATTAATTTAAAAATTATTTAAGTAGAATATTGATTATTTAAAAATATTTTAAGTTATTAATAATAATTTTAATATTTTTACAAGTATAACATTAATATATTTATATCATTAAATATTAATGATGATTAGATTATTTGATAATTAAATTATTTAAAAGTGATTTAAGTGTTTGAAAAATTATTATAAATTATAATAATTACTCATAAATTATTAAAAGCTTCCGAAAAATATTATAAATGATATTTGACTTATCTAAAATAATATTGAAGCTTAGAGACCGAATTTAATTGACAATAAATGTGTTAATTATCGGATAGGGTGACCATAACACCGAGAATGGACCGAAGTCCAACCAGACCGAAATAGTTAGACTTGATAAGTGTTTATATAGGTTATAAACACAGTTCTGACTATGTGGTAATGTGTCTAGGAGAAGATTGACTGTGAATTACAGTGTTGTGTGTTATGAAATATTGTGCTAATTGTGAGACCGATATTATTGGTTTTAGGTCTTTCAAAAGCAGTTAAGTTTATTATGTAGCTGTAATCAGTGGAAGAGGCAAGTTTCCTAACTCAACCTTGAGTTAATATTGTTCAATTATTATAGTGGCTAATTATTGTTAATTGTAAAACCCCAACTTTTATAAATAAAGATGAATTTTCTATAAATATCATTTTTGAATATTATGAAGTTAATTTGATATAATGTTATAGTTGTGGGTAATATTTATAAATTTTACAAAGTAAGCAAGCTGTTATAAAATATTCGTTTGGTCGGGGAATATTCTTTTTGTCGGGAAATATTCGTACGACGGCACAATCATTGGTGGACCCCACAACGGAATTATTGTCGGATTGAGAAAACGACAAAATTATCTTTCTATAAAAATAACAGCTGAGGTATTACGTTAAAATCGTTAAAACTGTTAAACTACTTGGTAGTAAAAGTACAGTAATACGCGTGGTTGCATAGTAGCACACGGTATTGATTATTGATGCTTACGTGAGAAGTCACTCAGCTATACTCAATTATTGCTACAGTAATTGCTGCATCATATCTCTTAAATTATTGTCATAGTATCATCTGTATAATATGTTATATTATTGAGACGTTGTGGTAAGTTTGGTTATTTTATGGGGGGCCATATGTCATCATCTAAGAGTCTCTTCGTCAATAGTAATTACCGTCGTCAATAGTAATTACCGTCGTCAATAGTAATTACCTTCGTCAATAGTATTTACCTTGGTCAATAGTAATTACATTCGTCAATAGTATTTACCTTGGTCAATAGTATTTACCTTGGTCAATAGTAATTACCTTCGTCAATAGTATTTACCTTGGTCAATAGTAATTACTTTCGTCAATAGTAGTTGTCCCTTCAATATTACCAAGAGTCATTTGACCATTCGTTAAGACCAAGAGTCATTTGACCCTTCGTTAATACCAAGAGCCACCCTCGGTTTTTCTATAAATAGAGGCCTAGGGCTTCATTATTTTTCACGAATTCATTCAAGCTATAGAGAGAGAAAGTATAGAGAGAATAAGAGAGAGAGAATAAAAGTATTCTGCTACATCACTTTTCCAATATCCAGTTCTTTTAAGGTAGGGAATATTATTTCTTTTATATTCATGAAGAGAACTTCTGTTATTCCATTTGTTATTATTCTGTTGGAATAACCAGTATACGCGGTCTACCCTATACTTGGTGACATTCTTCTATTATTCTGTTGGAACATCCTGTCTGTGTGTTTTACACCGGACCTGGTTCCGTTTATTATTCTGTTGGAACATCCTGTCTGTGTGTTTTACACCGGACCTGGTTCCGATTTATTATTATTCTGTTGGAATATCCTGTCTGTGTGTTTTACACCGGACCTGGTTCCATTATTTATTATTCTGTCGGAATATCCTGTCTGTGCGTTTACGCCGGACCTGGTTCCATTATTTATTATTCTGTTGGAATAACCTGTCTGTGCGGTCTATCGCATGCATGGTGATTTCTTTTGTTATTCCATTCTTTATTGTACTCAGTTGGTTAAGTTTTGACTTCTATACTCCATGAAATTTGTGGAATATCCTTGATAGTTGCGTTTCATCCAGTATCTTTTCAAGAAAATATTCTTCTAAGTATTCTTGAATTTTACTCCACAATGCAGTATCATGTTGACAATTTGGACGTTGTTAATTCCTGGATAAATTAATTCTTGAACTTGTTTTATTGAATTCTTATATCATTGTCATCATCCTCATGTTTATAAAATGTTGAAAGTCATCTGTGGCATGTAGTGCATAGATGGACTTGGTATGATTATGACCAGGGATTATTCGGTATAATCATGACCGTAATGTTACAAATGATGTGGTAAAAGTCCTCATTGGCCCGTAGTGCATTGATGGACAGTTGTTGGCATGATCATGACCATTAATGAATACACGAATATCCTTGGCCGTAGTGCAGGGGTGATTCGATGATGTGGATTATTTTATTAAGCTGAGTCTCAGCGATCACAGTGTTGAAAAACTTTTTAAATCATAAAAGATAGTAGAGTTTATTTTCTACTTGACTCTTTTAATGGATTGCTTGTTCCGCTACAGTTAAACTTGATGTCTATTATATTTTATCAGTTTAACATTGTTGAAGGCTAATGATAATTTATTCTGCATTATCTTAGTCATAATATTTCTTACTGGGCTAGTTGAGCTCACCCTTTCTTTCACTGTTCTCTTCAGGAAATGAGAACGTAGCTGGGACAAGTCGGGGTACGGAGTGATGGTCCGAATGATAGTATTAGTTAGTAGTCCTCACTATTCTATGTAATGGTGTGTTAATAAATGTAATGAGGACTCCTTTTGAGTATGAATACTCTCTAGAAGATAATATTTGTATTCAAACTCACAGTTTATGTTTTGTCGTATTGTACACGACAGATGTATTAATCAGTTGTATTTGTATTCTGTACTATGTATCTGACGACCCAAGATGGGTGATGTATACCTAATTTTGGGGGCGTCACAGTTGGTATCAGAGCTTAGGGATATGATCCCTGGCTAAGATGTGAGAATAGAACTAGGAGGGGAGAGACGGGGAATTCCTTCGCTAGTATGACATACCTAAGTTTATTTGCATGGTATTTAATTGGTCGGTCATAATATAAGGATAATATATGACATATCAATTAATTTTTATTTTGTGGCAGTATCTGAAAATGGCATCTGAGAATGTTGAGAATAGCAATGGAGCACAGACGACTGTTGATTCACCACATATCAATAATCAGGATAATGTGCATCAGGAAGGTGTCAATCCTCATGCAAACAACAACACTGACCAAATGATGAATGATCAAATGTTCAGAGGCTTTATGCAATTCATGCAACAACAGGTGAAAGCGGCTCCTGTCCACAACGTAGGTGGAAATACTGGAAACTCTCTGGCGGTCACCGCTAAACAGTTTAAGGAGCTGGGACCACCGGAGTTTAAGGGAGAACCCAAACCACTTGTAGCTGAAACATGGATAAAGCAGATCACCAAGATATTTGATGTCTTGGGTTGCTCCGAGGAGCAAAAGGTTCCCTTTGCCGCCTTTATGTTGCGAGGAGAGGCAGATTACTGGTGGGAATCGATAAAGCGTACTCAACCTGCCGCACTGAAGATGTCTTGGGAGAAGTTTCAAGATCTGTTTAACGACAAATACTTTCCCGAGAGTATTCGTCACATGAAGGAGGTGGAGTTCATCAAATTGGAGCAGAATAATATGACCGTGTCGCAGTACGAGGCAAAATTTGCGGAGTTATCCCGGTTTGCGTCCCACCTGGTGGATAATGAAGAAAGAATGACGCGGATGTTTTTAAGAGGTTTGAAGCCGGAGATACGTCAACATCTTGTTTCTCATAAACTGTGTTTGTATTCAGATGTTGTAAATAGGGCTCAGTTGGTGGAGCGCGATAACGAGACAACGCAACCAAAAGAGAGCAGCCGGCAAAATGATAATACCAGTGAGAGCAGTCATCGAAGCGGTGACAACAAGCGTGGAGGGAATCAACAGGCCAGAAATGGTAACCACTTCGGTGGTAATCAGGGCCAAAACAATAAGAATGGACATTTCAAGAAGAGGAGATTCAACAATGATGGAAAGACGTCAGCACCAGCACCTGTCGTTAAGGAAGGAGAACGACCACCTATCATATGTTTCAAATGCGGAGGGGAGGGGCACATCAGTCCAAACTGCGCGATGCCGTCCAAAGCATGTTATAATTGTGGAAGAGAAGGTCATTTAGCCCGATTTTGTCGTTTACCGAAGACAAATTCAGCTAGGATGGAGGCACCAAAAGCCGTCCCAGAAAAGTCAAAACCGGTTGTGCAAGGGAGAGCGTTTGTTGTGAACTCCCAGAGAGCAAGGAACCCGAATGAGGTCATCACGGGTAAGCTTATCATAAACTCTAAAGAAGTTTATACTTTATTTGATACCGGTTCAACCCATTCTTTTATTTCTCCTACTTGCGCTCATCGATTAAATTTGATTCCGGAGAAATTAGACTTTGACTTATCTGTGGAAACTCCATTGGGAGAAACCTTCATTACCTCCACTGTTTATAAGTCTTGTTTGGTTCAAGTTGGTACCCACACATTACCTATCGATCTGATTTCATTAAAAATACTTGCATTTGACGTGATTCTAGGGATTGATTGGTTAACTACTCATTATGCAAAAATTGATTGTTTTCGTAAGGTTGTTAGTTTTCATATTCCTAATCGACCTATTATGCGAATTCAAGCAACCAAACCATTAAAATCAATCGCTGTCATCTCAAGCCATAAAACTATTCGTTTATTGAAAAACGGATGTCAAGCTTTCTTAGCTCATGTCACAGATCTAAACAAAAATACGTCAGCTTTGAATGATATTTCTGTTGTTAATAAATTTCCTGACGTATTTCCCGAAGAACTTCCTGGCCTACCCCCAGAGCGTGAAATTGAATTTTGTATCGACCTTGAACCCGGTACAAAACCCATTTCCAAAGCCCCATATCGAATGGCTCCTATTGAACTTCAGGAGTTAAAGACTCAACTGCAGGAATTGTTAGACATTGGTTTTATTCGTCCTAGTACTTCTCCTTGGGGTGCTCCTGTTCTATTCGTGAAGAAGAAAGATGGGAGTATGCGACTTTGTATTGATTATCGGGAGTTGAATCATGTCACCATCAAAAATAGGTACCCATTGCCACGTATTGATGACCTGTTTGACCAGTTGCAAGGAGCACAATTCTTTTCAAAGATCGATCTTCGTTCTGGATATCATCAGCTGAAGGTTAGAACTGAGGATATTCCAAAGACGGCTTTTAGAACTCGGTACGGGCATTATGAATTCCTAGTCATGTCCTTTGGATTGACTAATGCTCCTGCTGCCTTCATGGATATGATGAACCGGGTATTCAAGGAATATTTGGATCACTTTGTGGTCGTCTTTATTGATGACATCCTTATTTATTCCAAAAGCCGTGAAGATCATGAGCAACACTTGAGGCTGGTACTCCAAAAGCTTCGTGAATACAAACTTTATGCCAAGTTGAAGAAATGCGAGTTCTGGCTGGAGGAGGTAGCATTCCTTGGGCACGTAGTATCAAGTCGTGGAATATCGGTTGACCCGGCAAAGATTGAAGCTATTCAAAGCTGGGAGCAACCTAAATCAGTGACCGAAGTACGTAGCTTTCTTGGTTTAGCTGGTTATTATCGGAGATTCGTGGAAGGATTTTCTCGAATCGCTACTCCATTAACTCAGCTGACTCGGAAAGATACAAAGTTTGGTTGGAGCGAAGAATGTGAGCAGAGTTTTCAAGAACTCAAGAGGAGACTCATTTCAGCACCTGTTCTAACAATACCATCTGGCTCGGAGGGATTTGTCATCTACAGTGATGCTTCGAGCAAAGGGTTGGGATGCGTTCTCATGCAACATGGAAAAGTCATAGCCTATGCATCAAGACAACTCAAGGAATATGAGAGGAATTATCCTACTCATGATCTAGAGTTGGCAGCTGTTGTCTTTGCACTTAAAATTTGGAGGCATTACTTGTATGGGGAGAAAGTGGAGATCTTTACGGATCATAAAAGCCTCAAATATTTCTTCACTCAAAAGGAACTCAACATGCGACAACGACGTTGGCTTGAACTGTTGAAAGATTATGATCATACCATTCAATACCATCCTGGAAAAGCGAACGTGGTAGCTGACGCATTGAGTAGAAGATCATATGCAAGTACGAGTGCAATATTGTCAACACAAAGACCCATTTTGTGTGACTTGCAAAGGATGGAGATAGAGTTAAAGACTCCAGGGACCCATGTGATGATGGCGAATATACGAGTAGAACCGACTTTAATCGATAAAGTTAAAGCTGCTCAAGCTACAGACCTGGAGCTGATGCGTATGAAGAAGAAAGTGCAAGAAGGTGTTATGCCGGAAGCAAGAATCGATGAAGAAGGAATACTTCGAGTCAACTCCAGACTTTGTGTTCCTAACAACCCTGATTTAAAGTATGAAATCATGATGGGGGCGCACAACACACCGTTTACAATCCATCCTGGAAGTAGCAAAATGTATCATGATCTTCGTCATACATTTTGGTGGAGCAATATGAAGAGAGAGATAGCGTTGTTTATCTCAAGGTGTCTAACTTGTCAACGAGTCAAAGCGGAGCATCAAGTACCAAAAGGTCCATTGCAACCACTTGAAATTCCAGAATGGAAGTGGGAGCACATTACCATGGATTTCGTTACCGGTCTTCCTAGGGTTTCTCAAGGTATTGATGCGATTTGGGTCATTGTTGATAGATTGACCAAGTCTGCTCATTTCTTACCGATACGAGAAACTTATACACTTGAACGTCTTGCTCGTATGTACATAAACGAGATTGTAAGACTGCATGGTATGCCAGTATCCATAGTTTCTGATCGAGACCCAAGATTCACTTCACGATTTTGGGTTAGTTTACAAAAAGCTATGGGCACGGAGTTACGATTTAGTTCAGCATATCATCCTCAGACGGACGGACAATCAGAGAGGACTATTCAAACTCTTGAAGATCTATTAAGACTCTGTGTCTTTGACTTCAAGGGAAGTTGGGACAAGTTCTTACCATTGGTGGAGTTTTCCTACAACAACAGTTATCAAGCAAGTATTGGCATGGCTCCATTCGAAGCATTGTATGGAAGAAAATGTCGTTCTCCAGTATGCTGGGATGAGGTGGGCGAAGCAACGTTGTTGGGACCGGAGTTGGTACGTATGACTACAGAAAAGATTCAAACGATCCGACAACGTATAAAAACCTCACAAGATCGACAAAAGAGTTATGCTGATCTTCATCGAAAGGACGTGGAATTTGATGTAGGAGATCATGTGTTCTTACGTGTTGCTCCATGGAAAGGAGTTACGAGATTTGGAAAGAGAGGAAAGCTAAATCCTCGATTCATCGGTCCATTTTTAATCCTCGATCGAGTAGGAACTGTGGCTTATAGACTCGCTTTACCGCCAAGTATGTCTCGTGTTCATAACGTTTTCCACATATCCATGTTACGCAAATATGTGGAAGACCCGAACCACATTATTGAGTTAGAACCGGACGAAATAGCGGAGGATTTGACGTATGAAGAAGTTCCTGTTCAAATCTTGGATAAGAAGGAACATATTCTACGCTCCAAGGTTATACCTCAAGTTAAAGTTTTGTGGAGAAACCACGATGTTGAGGAAATGACTTGGGAGTTAGAATCAGAAATGAAATCAAGGTATCCTTACCTCTTCGACATACCAGGTACGTACCCTAATTTCGAGGGCGAAATTTCATAAGAAGGGGAGGTTGTAAGACCCCAACTTTTATAAATAAAGATGAATTTTCTATAAATATCATTTTTGAATATTATGAAGTTAATTTGATATAATGTTATAGTTGTGGGTAATATTTATAAATTTTGCAAAGTAAGCAAGTTGTTATAAAATATTCGTTTGGTCGGGGAATATTCTTTTTGTCGGGAAATATTCGTACGACGGCACAATCATTGGTGGACCCCACAACGGAATTATTGTCGGATTGAGAAAACGACAAAATTATCTTTCTATAAAAATAACAGCTGAGGTATTACGTTAAAATCGTTAAAACTGTTGAACTACTTGGTAGTAAAAGTACAGTAATACGCGTGGTTGCATAGTAGCACACGGTATTGATTATTGATGCTTACGTGAGAAGTCACTCAGCTATACTCAATTATTGCTACAGTAATTGCTGCATCATATCTCTTAAATTATTGTCATAGTATCATCTGTATAATATGTTATATTATTGAGACGTTGTGGTAAGTTTGGTTATTTTATGGGGGGCCATATGTCATCATCTAAGAGTCTCTTCGTCAATAGTAATTACCGTCGTCAATAGTAATTACCGTCGTCAATAGTAATTACCTTCGTCAATAGTATTTACCTTGGTCAATAGTAATTACATTCGTCAATAGTATTTACCTTGGTCAATAGTATTTACCTTGGTCAATAGTAATTACCTTCGTCAATAGTATTTACCTTGGTCAATAGTAATTACTTTCGTCAATAGTAGTTGTCCTTTCAATATTACCAAGAGTCATTTGACCCTTCGTTAAGACCAAGAGTCATTTGACCCTTCGTTAAGACCAAGAGCCACCCTCAGTTTTTCTATAAATAGAGGCCTAGGGCTTCATTATTTTTCACGAATTCATTCAAGCTATAGAGAGAGAAAGTATAGAGAGAATAAGAGAGAGAGAATAAAAGTATTCTGCTACATCACTTTTCCAATATTCAGTTCTTTTAAGGTAGGGAATATTATTTCTTTTATATTCATGAAGAGAACTTCTGTTATTCCATTTGTTATTATTCTGTTGGAATAACCAGTATACGCGGTCTACCCTATACTTGGTGACATTCTTCTATTATTCTGTTGGAACATCCTGTCTGTGTGTTTTACACCGGACCTGGTTCCGTTTATTATTCTGTTGGAACATCCTGTCTGTGTGTTTTACACCGGACCTGGTTCTGATTTATTATTATTCTGTTGGAATAACCTGTCTGTGTGTTTTACACCGGACCTGGTTCCATTATTTATTATTCTGTCGGAATATCCTGTCTGTGCGTTTACGCCGGACCTGGTTCCATTATTTATTATTCTGTTGGAATAACCTGTCTGTGCGGTCTATCGCATGCATGGTGATTTCTTTTGTTATTCCATTCTTTATTGTACTCAGTTGGTTAAGTTTTGACTTCTATACTCCATGAAATTTGTGGAATATCCTTGATAGTTGCGTTTCATCCAGTATCTTTTCAAGAAAATATTCTTCTAAGCATTCTTGAATTTTACTCCACAATGCAGTATCATGTTGACAATTTGGACGTTGTTAATTCCTGGATAAATTAATTCTTGAACTTGTTTTATTGAATTCTTATATCATTGTCATCATCCTCATGTTTATAAAATGTTGAAAGTCATCTGTGGCATGTAGTGCATAGATGGACTTGGTATGATTATGACCAGGGATTATTCGGTATAATCATGACCGTAATGTTACAAATGATGTGGTAAAAGTCCTCATTGGCCCGTAGTGCATTGATGGACAGTTGTTGGCATGATCATGACCATTAATGAATACACGAATATCCTTGGCCGTAGTGCAGGGGTGATTCGATGATGTGAATTATTTTATTAAGCTGAGTCTCAGCGATCACAGTGTTGAAAAACTTTTTAAATCATAAAAGATAGTAGAGTTTATTTTCTACTTGACTCTTTTAATGGATTGCTTGTTCCGCTACAGTTAAACTTGATGTCTATTATATTTTATCAGTTTAACATTGTTGAAGGCTAATGATAATTTATTCTGCATTATCTTAGTCATAATATTTCTTACTGGGCTAGTTGAGCTCACCCTTTCTTTCACTGTTCTCTTCAGGAAATGAGAACGTAGTTGGAACAAGTCGGGGTACGGAGTGATGGTCCGAATGATAGTATTAGTTAGTAGTCCTCACTATTCTATGTAATGGTGTGTTAATAAATGTAATGAGGACTCCTTTTGAGTATGAATACTCTCTAGAAGATAATATTTGTATTCAAACTCACAGTTTATGTTTTGTCGTATTGTACACGACAGATGTATTAATCAGTTGTATTTGTATTATGTACTATGTATCTGACGACCCAAGATGGGTGATGTATACCTAATTTTGGGGGCGTCACATTAATTATACCACGTCCAATAATTTATTATTGATTATTCGTAGTTAGTGCATGTTTAATAATTCAAATTAAATTACTGATTCGAAAAATATACATTTGTATAATAACTGTTGATGGATATTCATATCCATAGAAGCTAGTATTGACAGTATAGATAATTCTTGTTTATTGTTGAATTATGTTGAGAAATGTCTTAGCCAATTATTCGGGCTAGACGAACATTTGTTAGAACTTGATAGGTTCGAGAAGAGAATTCAATTATTATTGACAGATCGATGCCAATTATTTCGGCTAGATCGAGAAGTAATTAGAAATTGAAATCACAATATTTCGTTGTTAAATCAAAATCTTTATTCTGAGACTGAGAAGAACAAACTTTTATATAAAGAGAATATTTTATTGGTCGTATATTCGACATTTGCGCGCGATTAAGTATTATGCATAATATAGGGTATACTAAAGCTGATCACTATATATACTTGCAGAGGGGTATGATTTAATCTTTATGGTTATCTGATACACCTGGGTATATCAAAGTATAACTTTGATAGTTACTCGAGAAGAGAAGTTCAAGTTCCAAGAGATCGCTCAGTATAAATCTAGAAAATATTCCACTTTGTTATTTCGTAGAATATAATTCTTGATTATTCATTTGAATATCGTAGAAAACCTTGAAAGCGTTGTATTATTTCATTATTGAATTATTTTTACGTAGAATGTGAGAGGGCTTGATATTAATTTTTATACCTTTATCGTATGTCTGAACTTGTGGGGCAAACTTATTGCTCACCCTTGCTAAATAAAACTTTTCAGCTAGGGACGAAGTTGCAGAAGGTGCTGCGAAGAAGAACAAAGGAAAAGGCATAGTGATAAATTAGCTATGATGAACAATATTATTATTATATTGTATTGTATTGTAAACTTTTTTTGTATATATAAGGGGTATTTCTGTAATGTTAAGGTTAGTGGACCTGGGACTTATGTATTAACAACATATGTTAATGAGTTATGTATTCCTATTTATATTTAAATGGGTTGTTAGAAGTTATTATATTGTGGATCGTGAACACTAAACTCAGGGGTCAGGTAACCCGGATTTGGGGGTGTCACAATACATCTTATTAATTTTCATCATGATTTAAAAATAATCTTAATGTTTTTATTATAATCTACAAGAACATTACACATTGCACAACCTCATTACGCTCTTACTCCACGATACGAATCATTGACGACCAATCACATACCAAAGATAAATCTCAACCTTTACAGAATATAGAATACTAAATTATAAGTTCCATCATTCGCTTGGCCTTCTTCAACCTGTCTTCAACACGACCTAAGAGTTTAGAAGCCTTCACCCATGCGTCTTCAGCTCTCGCACGCTTTACTGACTTCTTTCCCCAGTCATTCCTGCGCAATCTCATTCCTAGCTAATAACTATCCTCTTTAATATTTTGACTTAGCTAATATCCGCTCTACATCTGCAAGTTATATAGTAAGGTCTTGAGTCACGACATCTTCTTGCGTTAACGTGGCTTGGTGCTTTTAGGGCTTGACCTTCTAATTTCTCGACCTTCTTTTATAACTCAATGTTATGACCATACACTTCATTTGAGGAATTCCCCTCCTCGTACTCATCTTTGACCTTTATCACCCTAATTTTATCCCCTCATTCAACTCAAGCCTATACCCAAGGTCTATAACAGAATTCAACGAGTATGACTTTCTCAATACCAACCATACACAGACTATACGAACTTCTAAGGCTCCTAATCCTTATCATCCTTCGTCAGTCATTCTGATAATAAAGTTTTAATAACCCCACGACTTGATATGTAATACTCGCTACTCCTAAGTACTCACGAGAACAAAAGTCATTAAAACATAAGCACATAAAGTCTTTTATCATTTTATCTTCAATGAATTTCCCTCAATTCATTCCTTAGAACTCGATAAGAGTCTATCACCTCAATATTTTTGATCTCCTAGAAGGTTATAGCCAAAGGTTTCCCCACCTAAGGTTCATAACCTAAAGCTTTGATACCAACTTGTGACACCCCCAAATTCGGGTACCTCAATTCTACAGATTTGGTGTTCACTGTCCAATTAAATCATAACTAACTACCTATAAACAAAGGATATAATTAAACTCAAAAGTTTAAACAATCAATCTCTCAGTAAAGGGTTACATAATCTAAAATAAATCTCAGGTCATCTAACCTTTATTACAATCATCAGCGAAAAATTAAAACATGATCATAATTAAATCTATTACATAAGCTTCATAAATAAAAGGTAAACTAAACGTCGTCTAATCAAGCATCATGCCCTTGCCCTTGCTTATAGAAAACTCTTCAAACTTTTTAACTTCATCTACATTATTTTGTGCAAGAGTGAGCAAATAATTTCCCACAAGAAGGATAATATACAATAACGTTTAATGAATGACAATTAACTGAGCTTTCAATGGTAAAGTATTCTTACCGGAATAATAAACTTTAATTCAACAGCTATGAGTTCAAAGGAGTAATGAACGTTTAAGTTAACAATAGATATCAACATCAAAGAATACACTGAGAGTCACAAGACCACGAACTATACTCTAGGTTTTCAAGTATTTATACTTTAACCTTTAATAGTCTAAAAGACTATAATCATCATATATGTCCTAGGTTAACAGGTGTTTATACTGTAACCATTAACAGTCTAAACGACTATATAGACCATCATCCCGTACTCTAGGTGATCAGCCCTTTGTACTATGTATTGCGCAAACATTTTAACGCTATTGCATAGCTCTAAAATAATCCCCTAATATAGGGTTGTTCATCTCAACTTAGATTATCAAGTTTCGAACCAAAGGAAGTTTGGTTGGGAATTAACTTCAAAGGAATTTTAGATCTTTAGAATGCTCATCCACCAAGTACTGGTTGAATCAGATAGAGACCAATAACTATTCAAGAGTTTGATTATAATATCTTCATGAACAAGGTATATCGATGAATCAATAAGAGCTAGAGTATTAACAGTTTCTAAATTGAACAAATGTTATCATCGACAACATGCTTTCAAAATTATGTGAGTACATAAGCAAACCAAAGGAAGTTTGGTTTGGGTTGACTTCAAGGTAATTTAGAGTTCAGAACATTCATCAACTAAGGATTAGTTGAATTGGTAAAGAATCGCTAGACAACTTAGAGTTTGGTACCATAATGTAAGATAGTACAATGACATTGGAGAACAAAGATCAAACAACAGTTATTAGTAGCTGAATAAACAACAGTATAGACTTTGAATAACCAAAGTGATCTCGTTTGAAATAAAGAAATAAAGATTAACTAACTTGCTCAACAATAAATGACGGTTAAAGAACTCGCATGACAATAAATTGTTAAACAAGAGATTAGAGATAAAGAATTTGCATAAGTATAACATAACAATGAAAAGTAACCTTGCTGAATAATAAAGTAGCAAAGGTTAGGGAACTTGCCTCTTGCGTAAGCTGTAACGACCCCAAAATTCATATAATTTAATTCTCGACCTCTGTCGTTAATAATACATCCAATCTCTAATGTTACATCGTCAAACGATAATACAACCATTAAAATTTGCGAAATAATTAAAATTTTCTGTTACAAACAATTCTCGCTCCCAAAACCTTCAACCTTTACATCTAAATATCTCAGAATCATTTTAATACTACAAGAGTTTACATCACAAAAAAATATTATAAATCGACATTAATACATTATTCGGAACCTTAAACATGGTTCAAATATTAAAAACTCGGCTAAAGTATACAAATCTTCAAGTATCACATAACTTTACCTTCAATCTTTAACCTGCAAAAGTGGTTATTTGCAAGGTTGAGCTCTACAGCCCAGCAAAATCTAACAGTTTTCATGCATCACATAGCATATAATAACATTCTCAACATATGTCTCATAAACATTTGACTAACATAACATACATGCTACAGTTCATATAACAATTATAAAGATTGAGTTCCTTACTCAATTAGCATTCTTTACACAATCAACGTAGTCATAAGTTGACTTTAACATTTCACACTTTCAACATATATACAACAAATCATGCTCTTTGAAATAAAGACTTAAAATAGTTAATCATCAAGTTCACATAGCAAATAAGAACTGAAAGACTTGCCTTGATCGTTGTTTACCGATAACAGTTTAACAGCTTACAGTTATCTGCACTTCACATGCCCTACACAATTATATAATTATACACATCAACTATTAGTCACATAACAACACATAATAATTGTAATGGAAACTCTACTCCACATCTCATAATCTTTCCTATTAATTTGCACCCAATGTTCAATTAGATTGTGTTAACTTTTCGACTTATGTAATATTCGAAATTCATTCAAGTGTTTAAATCTTGCTAGGAATCATTATTGGTTTTATATTAAACTTATTTCATATTTTATAATATCCATTTCATTTGACTTAAAACACTTTTTACGTTCATTAACACTTATCACGGCGTTTCGACGTTAATTCGTCACACGCCCGATTTGCCTCTCTTGTGTACGCTTACTATGCTTCTATAACTTATCCAATACATTATTTATTAATATTAAGCATCATTATGTTTACTAGCATTCATGTTTTATAACTTAGAATAACATATTTTATCGTCAAAAGCACTACACATGCATATGTGCATGCCCGACGCCCTCCGATTGCCCCCGAAAACACAACAGTCCTAAAGATGACAATTTTGACTACTATTACAGACCTCAAATTGAAAATCTTAAAGAACAAAAATTGTAGGTCTATTCGTCCTCGTTTCGGATCATCTTGAACCACCTTAACCGGAGTTCGTATGAAAAAGTTATGGCCATTTTACTACAGGAGGTCAAAACTGTCCGACCCAGACTACTCTTCCAGCGCAGCGGCGTGAGAACTAAGCTAGCCAGTGGCGCTACAGTGCAAAATTGGCACTGGGGCACGGATTTCAGCGCTGCGGCTCTATTTTTGGCGCTGGGGTGCCAAAACTTACAGAAATCGCACACGAAGAACATAACACATCAATTCTTAACAGTTTAATAGCTTCTAGTAGCTAAATTAACATATTTAATTTATGTAAATCACACATAACATTAACAAGCATAAACATACTAAATTAGTACAACTTAAACAATAATTTAAGAGAAGTTAAATCCTTGAAATACTATTTTAAAACAAAACTCCATTGTTGACGTTGTTTTACAAGGTTTAACGCTGTAAACCACAATTATCCAACGAATTCATTCCTTTGAACTACGTTCTCATTAAGTTGTTACCCAATTAACACACAATCACATCCTAATTTTGTAGTCCTACAAAACATGTTCATATACTTGTAATCACTGTAAAATCAATTTCTTTCTTACATACGTAATTTAGCATACAATCACATATATATACATATATATATGCTAGTTATAACAATTACCATTACAATTACGCATAATTTCATAATCAATTGTAAAATCATGGTTTATAGAAAGTTTTTGTAAAAAAAAACTTTATACTAAAGTGAAACTTAAGATCACAGAAACTTTAGAAATTACGCCATATAAACATATATACTAACATATATATGGTATAAAGGTTTTGAATAATACCTTCTTTTTTTTTTGGTTAACCCTTGCTAATCACAGACAACCTTGCAACTTCATAGACCTTTTCCTCTCCATTTACTCTATTCTCTCTCAATTTCTATAATCTTCCTTTTCTTTTCTCTTAAGCCATAACCCAAATACTCTTTACGTAAAAATAAAATAAAACCAACGCACGCCCTTTTAAAATAAAACCGACGCCTATTAATTACCCCTATTCAATTTATCAGTTACCAATTTAATATATATATTTTATTTATTAAAATTCAAAATTTAAAAATCAAAAGTCGTAAGGCTCTGTTTTGCAAAACTCTTTAAAATTTAAAGACTTAATATATTTAAGCTTTGTTTGACAAAACTAAATTAAACTCCTTTAATTTATTTTAATAACCACTTATAATATAGTTATTTGTCACATTTAATTAAGTTTTCATACTTAATTTAATTAATTCTAATAACAATTTATTGAATAATATAATAATTCATTTAATTATTATAAATTCTCTAACTTAATAATTAGAATATTTCCTCATAATAATAAATTTCCTTCACACATTAATTATTTATTTCACAAATTAAATAAATATTTATTTAGCAATAAACACACCAATTAAATATTTATACAATTCAATAAATATTTAAATATTATAATTAAAAATCTGAATTGTTATATCATTCCCTCCTTACAAGGATTCTGTCCACGGAATCACAACTCAAACCACTCATTCATTACAATCTTCCCTACTTACAAAGATTCTGTCCCCAGAATCGAAGACACAAATTAAACAAATAACTCAAAGTAATCTTTTATCACTTTATCTAAATATAGGTTTTATATTTACTATTACATTCATTACTTTAACAAATTCTAGGTTTCATTTCATAACTTTCACTTGAACTGAATTATATTCTGAGTATTATATATTCTTTAACCCATTCATTCCCTTTTATAAGGATCGTTATCGTAACACTCAGGATATTGCATTCACCATTTCTTATAAGAATTCCATCCTCGAAATTTTTATCTATTAATCTTTATTCATTCAATCTATCAAAATAGATTTTACGTTAATACTATATTCATTCCTTGAGTTTTATAACCACTTCTTTCCACAAAGATCTTTCTACAATTATTAAACTTTTCTATTAAAAGTTTCACATTACTCTTTGATAACTCATATCCTTCTCCCTTCAAAATCTATTTCTAACTTATTCAACATACTCATCATTCAGTGTCGCATTCTACGACTTACTTCTTTCTGAGGAATACTTTCCTTTCCATATTCACTTCAGAATAACATGAATCCTCCACAATTGCTCGATAATTGGGAAGCAGTATGAATAACTCAGGATTTTAAAAGATTATCGAATCATGCTGAGGGGTCACAAGACCTTGAACTACGTCCCCAGGTTATCAAGTATATCTCGACTTGAACCTTTAACAGTCATAAGACTATATGGACCTCCGTACTTAGGGTGTTAAGCCCTTCGTATAATGTATTGTGCACAAGCATTTCAGCGCAAAGTGTAAAATAAGCGTAACCTCTAATAAAAGAGTTGTTCATCTCAGAATTTAGAGTACAAGCATTCAACTGAGGGTCTAATAACCACGAGCCATGTCCACAATTATAAGTAATCTTTCAACATTAACTTTAACAGTCATAAGACTATAAGGACTCCACATACTTAGGGGGATCAATCCTTCTTACAATATATTGTGCACAAACATTTCAGCGCAAAGTATAAACTAAGCGTAACCCCTAATAATAGGGTTGTTCATCTCAACTTTTCAACATCTGAATCCACACCAAAACAATTTGGTTTGGCATAACTTCTCAAGAAACTCTTGAATTTCATGAACAATTTTTAATTTTCGTCTAGCTGAATCAAATAGCATAGACCTTTACAACAATTTGGACATACCAAAATATACATATACATACATACATCTGTATTCTCATATCGTAAAGAAATCTCAAAAAAAAATTTATGGCGTCATGATACCGCACTATATTTACAGTCCGTTTGAGGATTTCGTCATTTGGTGATTTTATCATACTACATCATACCATAGTGGGTTGACGATCCTTAGATCACATCCAACACTAAGTGATACTGCATTGATGACTAAATTATTTTTATCATCTCTTCACCAGGTTCTATGATACATTGATGATATATAAAATATATTTTGATATTTTTGAATCATTTTTGTCTAGCCGAAGCAATTAGCATAGACATACGAATAACAATATTGTTGTTAAAACTTATTAGTTCCATCATTTGATCCAATGTTTTTCAAGAAAATAAAAGTGTAAACATCAGCACGGAGTCAATAAATTTCGAAAGTCTAGCATAGCTAGTAGATTTAGAATAATATTCTTGTGTTTTAACTTACCATCTTTCTCTAACCCCATTATAGTTCATCAAACTTATCGCACATTGGAAATTCTGGAACTTGCCACAATAATATGAGTTTAAGAACTTGTCCTAGTCAGACCATAGGCGTCCATTCGCTGAGGGGTTCAAAACATACCATATTATTATTAGTCACGAACTTACCATATGTATTAGTTTTAAGAACTCGTACCTAACCCTAATAATATCTAACTAATCTTAATAGTTTCTAACTATCAAATATACACATGAGAAAAGAATCAAATTTTTGCCACGTATACTTTGATAGCGCGACACCAACATTCTAATGATTATCAATGTGCTAAACTGAGTGCAAGCATAAAACCCTCGCCCATACAAAGGTTTGTACAACTCAGCCACCACATGAGTCCTCAGTTGAAATTCCTCCTAACTCTATCTTGCTCATAACTTGCCCTTAACTTGCTCAATACGAATTCCTCATATCACATTATCTATAACTCCTCATGAGTTCATCTTGTACTATATCATAGTACAATATCTTCATAGCATCAAGCTATAATTATTCAAACATTACAAACCACCTATCTTTTATAACTTAAATAGATCACGCCGTGATCTTATTCTATAATCATCTCTCTTAAAATTCTTTTCTTAACTCGTGGTCGTGTTGTTTTACAATCCCCTTTCTTTCCTTTTCCATCATTTACGACATTATTCGTTATCTTGGCTATTGGAGTTAAAAATACTCCCATTTTTATCTTTATATCTCTTCAAGATTCTTTTTTGAATCTTCTTGTTTATATAATAATTCTTCCTTTAAGAATTTCTAACTTCATTTACATTGCTCAACATTTCATTCGAGTTCCACATTTTCATCATACGTATCCATTTTCTATACTTGGTACACATCGAGTCTCTAACAGTTTCAATATGGTATGCTGAGTGGTTTCCCACAAACAACCAACAAACTAGGTTCCGAGTTGCTAGTTCGTATATACCTTCGCTCTATGAAAGAATCGTTTAGCTTCAAACCCGGAAAAGAGGTAAGCTTGCAGCAAGTGTGGGAAGACTCATGTGAGAGAATGCATGATGTGGAAGAATGTATGTTTCAACTGTAAGTAGGATGGACATATTTCTTTGCATTTTCCTAAGCCAAATATGAGGAAGTGTTTCTCATGTGGGAGAACGGGTCACGGATTAAACAAGTGTCCCAACAAGAAGAAGACTGGTGAAGGGAGTGGTCGGTAGACAACTTAGATACATGTGATAGTATCTTTTGGTAGAAGTTTCTAATATTAAGTGTTATAGTATCGAGAATGATGTTTAAGCATATGTAAATATATATGTTTTATGAATGAAATTTTTATTTTCTATATGAATATAAGATTAAGATTAATTTGTGTGTTATTAAAACTCATACTTATAGTAAGTTAATGACTCATGATTATATGAAATATTTTGAACCCCTCAGCGAATGGACGCCAAAGGTTTGACTAGGATAAGTTCATACATTCATATAATTGTGGCAAGTTCCTGAACTCATAAGTGTGGTAAGTTTGACGAACTGGTGATAACTATGTGTGAATGGAGAATTACAACTATTTGTGTAAAGTTGTGTATGTTAATCCTAAAATTTATTTAAAAAAGGGATAGTAATATGTGTTAAGTACTAAAAGTATTATGTGCTATTTGAATAAATATGCAATTACATGAGAACTATGTGTTGAATTCTTATTGTGTTAAGAATCTGTGTGGAGAAAGAGAATTAATATAAGATTTTTATTTAAATCAGATCATGCCGCCTAGACAATAGAATTGAAACCAATGAGAAGAACATTCAGTGAATAACGAAGGAGGTCAAGCGGACCCAATGCAGAATTTCGTAGACATGCTAGCCCAAGCTATGGAAACTAGAGCTCCAGCTGCAAGAGGAAGGGCGAGGAATCAGCCAGCCGACAGATTGGCAAAATTTCAAAGACTTTAAAGCGGTATGACTGCCTGAATTCAAAGGGACTACAGATCCGATTGAAGCCCAAACTTGGGTAAAGGAGATGGAGAAAACATTCATCACTGCGCGTGTGGCAAAAGAGCAGAAGATAACTTTTGCACCTTATCTGATGAAGGGAGAAGCCAATTACTGGTGGGAAACTAACCAAGCAAGAGCGGGTACAGCTGTGGTGACTTGGACAAGATTCAAGGAGTTGTTCTTTGAGAACTACTTTTCGCCAAGTATGCAGTCCAGAATGGAAGTTAAGTTCTTAGAACTTAAGTAGGAGAACCTGTCAGTATCTGAATATGATGCCAAATTCAACGAGTTGACTAGATTTACACCTCATCAGGTGGACACAGAGGCGAGAGAGGCGAGAAGATTCAAGAATGGAATGAAGCCGGGGATATTCAGCAAGGTAGCGGTATTACAGATCAATACATTTGCAGCTTTAATGGAGAAAGCATTAATTGCTGAAGGAGGGAGCGAAGCTGCGTCTCGATTTCATCAAGAGAAGAAGAAGAAAGACAAGTGATGGTGGAAGCAGGGGTGGTAGTAACCCGAATAAGAGAAAGTGGAATGAGAATACCCCGGGTAGCAAGATAGAAGATAATAGGAAAGGGAGGGAGCCATGTGCAACATGTGGAAAAAATCATGCAGGAGTTTGTCTGAAGAAGAAGGGAGTTTGCTATAACTGTGGGCAAGAGGGGCACATGTCGCCCAATTGTCCCAATCCGAAGAAGATACAAGGTTGCTTTGCCTGTGGATCAACTGATCATATGGTTCGGAATTGTTCGAAGAGGAATGTTGAGAAGGAAAGTATCAACAAGGGACCCAGTGGTGGAACCTTGGCAATTCGAAGACCTGCACCGCCAGTACATTCAATATGACGGCGCAGGATGAAGTGGCTACTCAGGAGGTGGCAGCATGTAACAATTTCGCTTAAGAATTTAAATTACACGAGTAATATGAGTCAGATATTCTGTGAACTATTTTCTTTTATAGATTCAAGTCACAGTTTAGAATTTAAGACACAAAATTAATATTGTGTTGATAAAAATGAATTGATGATATAACTTTAAAAGATTATAGAGAATAAGAAAGCGATGATTCCGAGAACGGAATCCTTTTAAGGAGGGGTGAATGTGATAACCTGAGATTTTGAATAATCCAAATTTCACGAATAAATTTTTTTTATTTAATATTGACTTTGATTGTTAATATTGTACTGTGTATCTGTGATACGAGTCTCGAGAATTAGTCAATTTGTGTATTGACTGAGAAATTAGAGTAGAGTTGTGCTTAACAGCTTTAGAAACCCTAACCCTAATTTTTGAATAGGGATTTGATAGAAAATATAATTAAAATAATTAGTTTGATAAGTACGTGTTTGCACTGTGTAGGAATGCTGATCAATAATTGATAGGATAAGGTTTGTAATTAATAAACCCTAATAAGGGATTAGAAACCCTAATCTCAGATTTAGAAAACCAAATGTACAATTAAAAACCCTAATTGTACGCCAGGAAACCCTAATTTAAAATTCAGGAATCCTAAACCCTAATTAGGAAACCCTAATACTAATTGGTAAGCATAAGGTGTTTATTAAACTTAAAAATATGATTAGAAAACCCTAATTATATTTTTGTATCTAAATTTCTATTTTACAAACCCTAATTATAATTTAGAATTTTTAATTTTTAATTTTTCTAATTAAAAACCCTAATTAGAAATTTTTAGAAGCTAAATGTGTAAAACCAAAGGGTTAAAACCATAGGGTTAAACCCTAAGGGTGTGACAAATTCCTTGTATGCCATTAAAAATATATAGAAAAAGACCAAAATGCCCTTTTTTATTTTCTTTAAAAGGTAACTTGTAAAAATACCAATAACTTTAGTTGGTGAACCACTAATTTGACTTTGGGACATAAATTTCCAGCAATACCAGTCGAAATTATCAGATCTAGCATCAAGACAAGCAATATATATTAGATTGGAGGGAGAGAAAGTCATAAAAAATGTGTCATTTGCTCTTAAGCTCTCCATAACTCATTCTCTATCTCAACCTTCGAATTCTTAAAGTTCCTCAATCATATAATCAGCCCCTAGGTCTCCTAATAACATTTTGGAGATCAAAGATCAAAATCTAAAACATAAATGTATAAACCCTAAGTTTCATTTTGATCGTGTATGCTTTGTAAAACTTTTGTGTTTATGTGTTTAGATCTTTGCTAGATGATGTTTTATGATTGTCAATATTGATATAACATAGATCCATAACATCAAAAGGCTTTAAAATGAAGTTTTAAAAAAACTATTCTTGAGCATTTTTAGTGGTCTGACAAGAATTGTCAGTAGCGCTAGATCTGGCTATGTTATCCATTTTTGATGTTTTATTGTTTGGATCGGTGGCTCGTTATGTTGTCTTTAATCTGCAAGTTGAATCATAGTCATTTAATGTTTAGATCAGGAGTTATTCTTGGTCAAATCCCGTTGACCGGGCATGACCAGTACATTTCTGGGCAACCCAGAATTGCATGAACACCGTCTGACAACGTTTTGTTGGCTTGAGATTTGACAGTTGTTTTGTGTTTTGATAATGTTATGGTAACCATGTTGTAGCCAGTATAATGGACTATAGATCTGGGTCTTTAGACCTCTTAAAACATCAATATAATGATCGAATTAGGTGGTCAAACTAGGCAACTAGACCCTGATTTGCAGTTTCTGGAATTTCCAGAAACGGGAAGAGCATTGATTCTGACAAACTTTGACCAAGTGATAAATTATGGATCTATTGTTTTTGGACTGAGATCTTGACATCTCGTTGTTCCTTGTCATGAATACTACATGTATGAATACTAAAACCACAAAAACAATGATCAGAACCTAGATTAATTTGTACTGGAAAGTGACCAGTCGAAGTTCTGGGTTTTTGGAGAAACCCAGGTAATGTCTGACAGTATGTTTACGAGTCCAAATCTTCATGATATGTTGATATATGACTTAAATATTGTTTGTTTGTTGTAGTGTGGTGTACTGACTACAAGATCATGGTGAGAAATTTCCCAGAAACATTTTGTATTAAGATTTATTAATGGTCAAAGTTGAACTCTTGATACTACCGGCTGTCAGTGTTTTTGAGCTCAAGAACACCAACATCGACGGTTACTGTCGCTAAAGGCCTATAGCGACGGTTTATTTAGTTTTTATTTTTTGAATTTCTGAAAATTATTTAAAAATAGAAATAAATTATAAAAAATGCTTTTAAAAATTATTTTAAATTATGAAAAATAATTTTTGACCAATTGGAATATTTTTCTTTAATATTTATATTTATTTAAATTTTAAAGGTAATTAATTTATTTAATTAGTGTATTAAATAAATTAGAGAAACATGATTTAATATTATGAAAATTATTTTAAATAAGAATAATGTATTTAAAAATATCATTTTAATGATATTAGATTTATTTAATTATTAAATTAAGTAAATAAGATAAAAATAATTTTATTGATTTAAAAATCATTTTAAATAAGAATAAAGTGTTAGAAAATATTTTGAATTATAAAATAAAATTTTCAATATTTTAGGAGAATTCTCATTAATAAATTAATATTAATGACATTAGATTTATTTATTAAATAAATGAATTAAAAATAATTTTATTAATTTAAAAATCATTTAAAAATGAGAAAAATAATTTAAAAATATTTTAAGTTATAATTAATGACTTTTAATATTTTGATGATAATTTCATTAATATTTAAATATTAATGGTGATGGTTTGAAAATGATTTTAATTAATTTAAAAATCATTTAAGTGGAATATTGATTATTTAAAAATATTTTAAGTTATTAATAATAACTTTAATATTTTGACAAGTATAACATTAATATTTTTATATCATTAAATATTAATGATGATTAGATTATTTGAGAATTAAATTATTTAAAAGTGATTTAAGTGTTTAAAAAATTATTATAAATTATAATAATTGCTTATAAATTATTAAAAGCTTCCGAAAAATATTATAAATAATATTTGACTTATCTAAAATAATATTGAAGCTTAGAGACCGAATTTAATTGACAATAAATGTGTTAATTGTCGGATAGGGTGACCATAACACCGAGAATGGACCGAAGTCCAACCAGACCGAAATAGTTAGACTTGATAAGTGTTTATATAGGTTATAAACACAGTTATGACTATGTGGTAATGTGTCTAGGAGAAGATTGACTGTGAATTACAGTGTTGTGTGTTATAAAATATTGTGCTAATTGTGAGACCGATATTATTAGTTTTAGGTCTTTCAAAAGCAGTTAAGTTTATTATGTAGCTGTAATCAGTGGAAGAGGCAAGTTTCCTAACTCAACCTTGAGTTAATATTGTTCAATTATTATAGTGGCTAATTATTGTTAATTATACCACGTCCAATAATTTATTATTGATTATTCGTAGTTAATGCATGTTTAATAATTCAAATTAAATTACTGATTCGAAAAATATACATTTGTATAATAACTGTTGATGGATATTCATATCCATAGAAGCTAGTATTGACAATATAGATAATTCATGTTTATTGTCGAATTATGTTAAGAAATGTCTTAGCCAATTATTCGGGCTAGAAGAACATTTGTTAGAACTTGATAGGTTCGAGAAGAGAATTCAATTATTATTGACAGATCGATGCCAATTATTTCGGCTAGATCGAGAAGTAATTAGAAATTGAAATCACAATATTTCGTTGTTAAATCAAAATCTTTATTCTGAGACTGAGAAGAACAACCTTTTATATAAAGAGAATATTTTATTGGTCGTATATTCGGCATTTGCACGCGATTAAGTATTATGCATAATATAGGGTATACTAAAGCTGATCACTATATATACTTGCAGAGGGGTATGATTTAATCTTTATGGTTATCTGATACACCTGGGTATATCAAAGTATAACTTTGATAGTTACTCGAGAAGAGAAGTTCAAGTTCCAAGAGATCGCTCAGTATAAATCTAGAAAATATTCCACTTTGCTATTTCGTAGAATATAATTCTTGATTATTCATTTGAATATCGTAGAAAACCTTGAAAGCATTGTATTATTTCATTATTGAATTATTGTTACGTAGAATATGAGAGGGCTTGATATTGATTTTTATACCTTTATCGTATGTCTGAACTTGTGGGGCAAACTTGTTGCTCACCCTTGCTAAATAAAACTTTTCAGCTAGGGACGAAGTTGCAGAAGGTGCTGCGAAGAAGAACAAAGGAAAAGGCATAGTGATAAATTAGCTATGATGAACAATATTATTATTATATTGTATTGTATTGTAAACCCTTTTTGTATATATAAGGGGTATTTCTGTAATGTTAAGGTTAGTGGACCTGGGACTTATGTAATAACAACATATGTTAATGAGTTATGTATTCCTATTTATATTTAAATGGGTAGTTAGAAGTTATTATATTGTGGATCGTGAACACTAAACTCAGGGGTCAGGTAACCCGGATTTGGGGGTGTCACAATACATCTTATTAATTTTCATCGTGATTTAAAAATAATCTTAATTTTTTTATTATAATCTACAAGAACATTCCACATTGCACAACCTCATTACGCTCTTACTCCACGATACGAATCATTGACGACCAATCACATACCAAAGATAAATCTCAACCTTTACAGAATATAGAATACTAAATTATAAGTTCCATCATTCGCTTGGCCTTCTTCAACCTGTCTTCAACACGACCTAAGCGTTTAGAAGCCTTCACCCATGCGTCTTCAGCTCTCGCACGCTTTACTGACTTCTTTCCCTAGTCATTCCTGCGCAATCTCATTCCTAGCTAATAACTATCCTCTTTAATATTTTGACTTAGCTAATATCCGCTCTACATCTGCAAGTTATATAGTAATGTCTTGAGTCACGACATCTTCTTGCGTTAACGTGGCTTGGTGCTTTTAGGGCTTGCCTTCTAATTTCTCGACCTTCTTTTATAACTCAATGATATGACCATACACTTCATTTGAGGAATTCCCCTCCTCGTACTCATCTTTGACCTTTGTCACCCTAATTTTATCCTCTCATTCAACTCAAGCCTATACCCAAGGTCTATAACAGAATTCAACGAGTATGACTTTCCCAATACCAACCATACACAGACTATACGAACTTCTAAGGCTCCTAATCCTTATCATCCTTCGTCAGTCATTCTGATAATAAAGTTTTAATAACCCCACGACTTGATATGTAATACTCGCTACTCCTAAGTACTCACGAGAACAAAAGTCATTAAAACATAAGCACATAAAGTCTTTTATCATTTTATCTTCAATGAATTTCCCTCAATTCATTCCTTAGAACTCGATAAGAGTTTATCACCTCAATATTTTCGATCTCCTAGAAGGTTATAGCCAAAGGTTTCCCCACCTAAGGTTCATAACCTAAAGCTTTGATACCAACTTGTGACACCCCCAAATTCGGGTACCTCAATTCTACAGATTTGGTGTTCACTGTCCAATTAAATCATAACTAACTACCTATAAACAAAGGATATAATTAAACTCAAAAGTTTAAACAATCAATCTCTCATTAAAGGGTTACATAATCTAAAATAAATCTCAGGTCATCTAACATTTATTACAATCATCAGCAAAAAATTAAAACATGATCATAATTAAATCTATTACATAAGCTTCATAAATAAAAGGTAAACTAAACGTCGTCTAATCAAGCATCATGCCCTTGCCCTTGCTTATAGAAAACTCTTCAAACTTTTTAACTTCATCTACATTATTTTGTGCAAGAATGAGCAAATAATTTCCCACAAGAAGGATAATATACAATAACATTTAATGAATGACAATTAACTGAGCTTTCAATGGTAAAGTATTCTTACCGGAACAATAAACTTTAATTCAACAGCTATGAGTTCAAAGAAGTAATGAACGTTTAAGTTAACAATAGATATCAACATCAAAGAATACACTGAGAGTCACAAGACCACGAACTATACTCTAGGTTTTCAAGTATTTCTACTTTAACCTTTAATAGTCTAAAAGACTATAATCATCATATATGTCCTAGGTTAACAGGTGTTTATACTGTAACCTTTAACAGTCTAAACGACTATATAGACCATCATCCCGTACTCCAGGTGATCAGCCCTTTGTACTATGTATTGCGCAAACATTTTAACGCTATTGCATAGCTCTAAAATAATCCCCTAATATAGGGTTTTTCATCTCAACTTAGATTATCAAGTTTCGAACCAAAGGAAGTTTGGTTGGGAATTAACTTCAAAGGAATTCTAGATCTTTAGAATGCTCATCCACCAAGTACTGGTTGAATCAGATAGAGACCAATAACTATTCAAGAGTTTGATTATAATATCTTCATGAACAAGGTATATCGATGAATCAATAAGAGCTAGAGTATTAACAGTTTCTAAATTGAACAAATGTTATCATCGACAACATGCTTTCAAAATTATGTGAGTACATAAGCAAACCAAAGGAAGTTTGGTTTGGGTTGACTTCAAGGTAATTTAGAGTTTAGAACATTCATCATCTAAGGATTAGTTGAATTGGTAAAGAATCGCTAGACAACTTAGAGTTTGGTACCATAATGTAAGATAGTACAATGACATTGGAGAACAAAGATCAAACAGCAGTTATTAGTAGCTGAATAAACAACAGTATAGACTTGGAATAACCAAAGTGATCTCGTTCGAAATAAAGAAATAAAGATTAACTAACTTGCTCAACAATAAATTAGGGTTAAAGAACTCGCATGACAATAAATTGTTAAACAAGAGATTAGAGATAAAGAATTTGCATAAGTATAACATAACAATGAAAAGTAACCTTGCTGAATAATAAAGTAGCAAAGGTTAGGGAACTTGCCTCTTGTGTAAGCTGTAACGACCCCAAAATTCATACAATTTAATTCTCGACTTTTGTCGTTAATAATACGTCCAATCTCTAATGTTACATCGTCAAACGATAATATAACCATTAAAATTTGCGGAATAATTAAAATTTTCTGTTACAAACAATTCTCGCTCCCAAAACCTTCAACCTTTACATCTAAATATCTCAGAATCATTTTAATACTACAAGAGTTTACATCGCAAAAAAATATTATAAATCGACATTAATACATTATTCGGAACCTTAAACATGGTTCAAATATTAATAACTCGGCTAAAGTATACAAATCTTCAAGTATCACATAACTTTACCTTCAATCTTTAACCTGCAAAAGTGGTTATTTGCAAGGTTGAGCTCTACAGTCCAGCAAAATCTAACAGTTTTCATGCATCACATAGCATATAATAAAATGTTCAACATATGTCTCATAAACATTTTACTAACATAACATACATGCTACAGTTCATATAACAATTATAAAGATTGAGTTCCTTACTCAATTAGCATTCTTTACACAATCAACGTAGTCATAAGTTGACTTTAACATTTCACACTTTCAACATATATACAACAAATCATGCTCTTTGAAATAAAGACTTAAAATAGTTAATCATCAAGTTCACATAGCAAATAGGAACTGAAAGACTTGCCTTGATCGTTGTTTACCGATAACAGTTTAACAGCTTACAGTTATCTACACTTCACATGCCCTACACAATTATATAATTATACACATCAACTATTAGTCACATAACAACACATAATAATTGTAATGGAAACTCTACTCCACATCTCATAATCTTTCCTATTAATTTGCACCCAATGTTCAATTAGATTGTGTTAACTTTTCGACTTATGTAATATTCGAAATTCATTCAAGTGTTTAAATCTTGCTAGGAATCATTATTGGTTTTATATTAAACTTATTTCATATTTTATAATATCCATTTTATTTGACTTAAAACACTTTTTACGTTCACTAACACTTATCACGGCGTTTCGACGTTAATTCGTCACACGCCCGATTTGCCTCTCTTGTGTACGCTTACTATGCTTCTATAACTTATCCAATACATTATTTATTAATATTAAGCATCATTATGTTTACTAGCATTCATGTTTTATAACTTAGAATAACATATTTTATTTTCAAAAGCACTACACATGCATATGTGCATGCTCGACGCCCTCCGATTGCCCCCGAAAACACAACAGTCCTAAAGATGACAATTTTGACTACTATTACAGGCCTCAAATTGAAAATCTTAAAGAACAAAAGTTGTAGGTCTATTCGTCCTCGTTTCGGATCATCTTGAACCACCTCAACCGGAGTTCGTATGAAAAAGTTATGGCCATTTTACTACAGGAGCTCAAAACTGTCCGACCCAGACTACTCTTCCAGCGCAGCGGCGTGAGAACTAAGCTAGCCAGTGGCGCTACAGTGCAAAATTGGCACTGGGGCACGGATTTCAGCGCTACGGCTCTATTTTTGGCGCTGGGGTGCCAAAACTTACAGAAATCGCACACGAAGAACATAACACATCAATTCTTAACAGTTTAATAGCTTCTAGTAGCTAAATTAACATATTTAATTTATGTAAATCACACATAACATTAACAAGCATACACATACTAAATTAGTACAACTTAAACAATAATTTAAGAGAAGTTAAATCCTTGAAATACTATTTTAAAACAAAACTCCATTGTTGACGTTGTTTTACAAGGTTTAACGCTGTAAACCACAATTATCCAACGAATTCATTCCTTTGAACTACGTTCTCATTAAGTTTTTACCCAATTAACACACAATCACATCCTAATTTTGTAGTCCTACAAAACATGTTCATATACTTGTAATCACTGTAAAATCAATTTCTTTCTTACATACGTAATTTAGCATACAATCACATATATATACATATATATATGCTAGTTATAACAATTACCATTACAATTACGCATAATTTCATAATCAATTGTAAAATCATGGTTTATAGAAAGTTTTTGTAAAAAAAAACTTTATACTAAAGTGAAACTTAAGATCACAGAAACTTTAGAAATTACGCCATATAAACATATATACTAACATATATATGGTATAAAGGTTTTGAATAATACCTTCTTTTTTTTTTGGTTAACCCTTGCTAATCACAGACAACCTTGCAACTTCATAGACCTTTTCCTCTCCATTTACTCTATTCTCTCTCAATTTCTATAATCTTCCTTTTCTTTTCTCTTAAGCCATAACCCAAATACTCTTTACGTAAAAACAAAATAAAACCAACGCACGCCCGTTTAAAATAAAACCGACGCCTATTAATTACCCCTATTCAATTTATCAGTTACCAATTTAATATATATATTTTATTTATTAAAATTCAAAATTTAAAAATCAAAAGTCGTAAGGCTCTGTTTTGCAAAACTCTTTAAAATTTAAAGACTTAATATATTTAAGCCTTGTTTGACAAAACTAAATTAAACTCCTTTAATTTATTTTAATAACCACTTATAATATAGTTATTTGTCACATTTAATTAAGTTTTCATACTTAATTTAATTAATTCTAATAACAATTTATTGAATAATATAATAATTCATTTAATTATTATAAATTCTCTAACTTAATAATTAGAATATTTCCTCATAATAATAAATTTCCTTCACACATTAATTATTTATTTCACAAATTAAATAAATATTTATTTAGCAATAAACACACCAATTAAATATTTATACAATTCAATAAATATTTAAATATTATAATTAAAAATCTGAATTGTTATATCATTCCCTCCTTACAAGGATTCTGTCCACGGAATCACAACTCAAACCACTCATTCATTACAATCTTCCCTACTTACAAAGATTCTGTCCCTAGAATCGAAGACACAAATTAAACAAATAACTCAAAGTAATCTTTTATCACTTTATCTAAATATAGGTTTTATATTTACTATTACATTCATTACTTTAACAAATTCTAGGTTTCATTTCATAACTTTCACTTGAACTCAATTATATTCTGAGTATTATATATTCTTTAACCCATTCATTCCCTTTTATAAGGATCGTTATCGTAACACTCAGGATATTACATTCACCCTTTCTTATAAGAATTCCATCCTCGAAATTTTTATCTATTAATCTTTATTCATTCAATCTATCAAAATAGATTTTACGTTAATACTATATTCATTCCTTGAGTTTTATAACCACTTCTTTCCACAAAGATCTTTCTACAATTATTAAACTTTTCTATTAAAAGTTTCACATTACTCTTTGATAACTCATATCCTTCTCCCTTCAAAATCTATTTCTCACTTATTCAACATACTCATCATTCAGTGTCGCATTCTACAACTTACTTCTTTCTGAGGAATACTTTCCTTTCCATATTCACTTCAGAATAACATGAATCCTCCACAATTGCTCGATAATTGGGAAGCAGTATGAATAACTCAGGATTTTAAAAGATTATCGAATCATGCTGAGGGGTCACAAGACCTTGAACTACGTCCCCAGGTTATCAAGTATATCTCGACTTGAACCTTTAACAGTCATAAGACTATATGGACCTCCGTACTTAGGGTGTTAAGCCCTTCGTATAATGTATTGTGCACAAGCATTTCAGCGCAAAGTGTAAAATAAGCGTAACCTCTAATAAAAGAGTTGTTCATCTCAGAATTTAGAGTACAAGCATTCAACTGAGGGTCTAATAACCACGAACCATGTCCACAATTATAAGCAATCTTTCAACATTAACTTTAACAGTCATAAGACTATAAGGACTCCACATACTTAGGGGGGTCAATCCTTCTTATAATATATTGTGCACAAACATTTCAGCGCAAAGTATAAACTAAGCGTAACCCCTAATAATAGGGTTGTTCATCTCAACTTTTCAACATCTGAATCCACACCAAAACAATTTGGTTTGGCATAACTTCTCAAGAAACTCTTGAATTTCATGAACAATTTTTAATTTTCGTCTAGCTGAATCAAATAGCATAGACCTTTACAATAATTTGGACATACCGAAATATACATATACATACATACATATGTATTCTCATATCGTAAAGAAATCTCAAAAAAAAATTTATGGCGTCATGATACCGCACTATATTTACAGTCCGTTTGAGGATTTCGTCATTTGGTGATTTTATCATACTACATCATACCATAGTGGGTTGACGATCCTTAGATCACATCCAACACTAAGTGATACTGCATTGATGACTAAATTATTTTTATCATCTCTGCACCAGGTTCTATGATACATTGATGATATATAAAATATGTTTTGATATTTTTGAATCATTTTTGTCTAGCCGAAGCAATTAACATAGACATACGAATAACAATATTGTTGTTAAAACTTATTAGTTCCATCATTTGATCCAATGTTTTTCAAGAAAATAATAGTGTAAACATCAGCACGAAGTCAATAAATTTCGAAAGTCTAGCATAGCTAATAGATTTAGAATAATATTCTTGTGTTTTAACTTACCATCTTTCTCTAACCCCATTATAGTTCATCAAACTTATCGCACATTGGAAATTCAGGAACTTGCCACAATAATATGAGTTTAAGAACTTGTCCTAGTCAGACCATAGGCGTCCATTCGCTGAGGGGTTCAAAACATACCATATTATTATTAGTCACGAACTTACCATATGTATTAGTTTTAAGAACTCGTACCTAACCCTAATAATATCTAACTAATCTTAATAGTTTCTAACTATCAAATATACACATGAGAAAAGAATCACATTTTTGCCACGTATACTTTGATAACGCGACACCAACATTCTAATGATTATCAATGTGATAAACTGAGTGCAAGCACAAAACCCTCGCCCATACAAAGGTTTGTACAACTCAGCCACCACATGAGTCCTCAGTTGAAATCCCTCCTAACTCTATATTGCTCATAACTTGCCCTTAACTTGTTCAATACGAATTCCTCATATCACATTATCTATAACTCCTCATGAGTTCATCTTGTACTATATCATAGTACAATATCTTCATAGCATCAAGCTATAATTATTCAAACATTACAAACCACCTATCTTTTATAACTTAAATAGATCACGCCGTGATCTTATTCTATAATCATCTCTCTTAAAATTCTTTTCTTAACTCGTGGTCGTGTTGTTTTACAATCCCCTTTCTTTCCTTTTCCATCATTTACGACATTATTCGTTATCTTGGCTATTGGAGTTAAAAATACTCCCATTTTTATCTTTATATCTCTTCAAGATTCTTTTTTGAATCTTCTTGTTTATATAATAATTCTTCCTTTAAGAATTTCTAACTTCATTTACATTGCTCAACATTTCATTCGAGTTCCACATTTTCATCATACGTATCCATTTTCTATACTTGGTACACATCGAGTCTCTAACAGTTTCAATATGGTATGCTGAGTGGTTTCCCACAAACAACCAACAAACTAGGTTCCGAGTTGCTAGTTCGTATATACCTTCGCTCTATGAAGGAATCGTTTAGCCCAGATACCATACATCAACTATTAAAGAGTAAAATTGTACCATACTTAAATATAACTTTTTTATTCTTAACTTCTTTATCATTCTCTTTTTATAGACATTCTCTATTTATTATAACCTTATATCCTTATTATTGGAGTTGGGTAACCCCACATTCATATTCCTTATAACTCTGTGAGATTCTTCTTTGAATCCTCTTACGCATGTTTTAATCCCCTCTCTAAAATTTCTTAAATTACTTCTTAATGTTCAACTCTATTTGAGCTTATTCGTTCATTATCTTCACCTCTCTTCTCTAAGGTTATAGCCTAAGGTACTCTTACATAAGGTTTCTAACCAATCAGCTTTGATACCACTTGTAACGACCCCAAAATTCATACAGTTTAATTCTCGACTTCGGTCGTTAATAATACATTCAATCTCTAATGTTACATCATCAAACGATAATACAACCATTGAAATTTGCAGAATAATTAAAATTTTCTATTACAAACAATTCTTGCTCCCAAAACCTTCATCCTTTACATCTAAATATTTCAGAATCATTTTAATACTTCAAGAGTTTACATCGCAAAACGATATTATAAATCAACATTAATACATTATTCGAAACCTTAAACATGGTTCAAATATTAATAACTCAGCCAAAGTATACAAATCTTCAAGTATCACATAACTTTACCTTCAATCTTTAACATGTAAAAGTAGTTATTTAGAAGGTTGAGCTCGACAGCCCAACAAAATCTAACAGTTTTCATGCATCACATAGCATATAATAACATGCTCAACATATGTCTTATAAACATTGGACTAACATAACATACATGCTACAATTCATATAACAATTATAAAGATTGAGTTCCTTACTCAATCAGCATGCTTTACTCAATCAACGTACTCATAAGTTGACTTTAACATTCACACTTTCAACATATATACAACAAATCATGCTCTTTGAAATAAAGACTTAAAACAGTTAATCAGCAAGTTCACATAGCAAATAGGAACTGAAAGGCTTGCCTTGATCGTTGTTTATCATTAACAGTTTAACAGCTTACAGTTATCTGCACTTCACGTGCCCTACACAATTATATAATCATACACATCAACTATTAGTCACATAACAACACATAGTAATTGTAATGTAAACTCTACTACACATCTCATAATCTTTCCTATTAATTTGCACCCAATGTTCAAATAGATTGTGTTAACTTTTCAACTTATGTAATACTCGAAATTCATTCAAGTGTTTAAATCTTGCTAGGAATCATTATAGGTTTTATATTAAACCCATTTCATATTTTATAATATCCATTTCATTTGACTTAGAACACTTTTTACGTTCATTAACACTTATCACGACGTTTTGACAATTATTCGTCACACACCCGATTTGCCTCTCATGTGTATGCTTACTATGCTTCTATAACTTATCCTATACATTATTTATTAATGTTAAGCATTATTATGTTTACTAGCATTCATATTTTATAACTTAGAATAACATAGTTTATCGTCAGAAACACTACAAATGCATATGTGCATGCCCGACGCCCTCCGATTGCCCCCGAAAATACAACAGTCCTAAAGATGACAATTTTGACTACTGTTACAGACCTCAAATTGAATATCTTAAAGAACAATAGTTGTAGGTCTATACGTCCTCATTCTAGATCATCTTGAATCACCTCAACCGGAGTTCGTATGAAAAAGTTATGGTCATTTAACTACAGGAGGTTAAAACTGTCCGACCCAGACTACTCTTTCGGCGTCGCAGCGCGAGAACTAAGCTAGCCGGTGGCGCTGCTGCACGAAATTTGAGCTGGGGCGCGGATTTCAGCGTTGCGGCACTATTTTTGGCGTTGGGGTGCCGAAACTTTCAGAAACTACACACGAAGAACATAACACATCAATTCTTAACGGTTTAATGGCTTCTAGCAGCTAAATTAACATATTTAATTTATGTAAATCACACATAACATTAACAAGCATACTTATACTAATTTAGTATAACTTAAACAATAATTTAAGAGAAGTTAAATCCTTAAAATACTATTTTAAAACAAAACTCCATTGTTGATGTTGTTTTACAAGGTTTAACACTGTAAACCACAATTATCCAATGAATTCATTCCTTTGAACTACGTTCTCATTAAGTTGTTACCCAATTAACACATAATCACATCCTAATTTTGTTGTCCTACAAAATATGTTCATGTACTTGTAATCACTGTAAAAACCAATTTCTTTTTTACATACGTAATTTAGCATACAATCACAAACACACACACACACACACACACACACACACACACACACACACACACACACACACACACACACACATATATATATATATATATATAGACATGCTAGTTATAATAATTACCATTACAATTACGCATAATTTCATAATCAATAGTAAAAGCACGGTTTACAAAAAGTTTTTGTAAAAAAAAACTTTATACTAAAGTGAAACTTAAGATCATAGAAACATTAAAAATTACGCCATATAAACATATATACGAACATATATATGGTATAAAGGTTTTTAATAATACCTTCTTTTTCTTGGTTAACCCTTGCTAATCACAAACAACCTTGCAACTTCAGAAACCTTTTCCTCTCCATTTACTCTATTCTCTATCAATTTTCGTAATCTTCCTTTTCATTTCTCTTAAGCCATAACCCAAATACTCTTTACGTAAAAACAAAATAAAACCAACGCACGCCTGTTTAAAACAAAACTGACGCCTACTAATTTCCCCTATTTAATTTATCAGTTACCAATTTAATAAATATATTTTATTTATTAAAATTCAAATTTTAAAAACCAAAAAGCCATAAGGCTCTGTTTTGTAAAACTCTTTAAAAATTAAAGACTTAATATATTTAAGCATTGTTTGACAAAACTAAATTAAACTCCTTTAATTTATTTTAATAACCACTTATAATATAGTTATTTGTCACATTTAATTAAGTTTTCATACTTAATTTAATTAATTCTAATAACAATTTATTGAATAATATAATAATTCATTTAATCATTATAAATTCTCTAACTTAATAATTAGAATATTTCCTCATAATAATAAATTTCCTTCACACATTAATTATTTATTTCACAAATAAATAATCAAATTAAACAAATATTTATTTAGCAATAAACACACCAATTAAATATTTATACAATTTAATAAATATTTAATAGTATAATTAAAAATCTGGATTGTTACATAAGCTATACAATTACAATTCACGTACTCCAATATCTTACACATACCATTAGGATTATCACATCAACTAGCTACATATACATTAACCTCTTAGATTCATTTCTCATCTTAGTTAAGTAATAACCTTTAGTTTAAGGTCTAACCATATTAATAAACCACATAACACGAATCTAAAAACTCACTAACACATACATAAGACTTTTAGCATCCAATTCACATTTTCAACTCTTATTAATCTATACTAAATTTCTCCTTAATTGAACTTGAAGTTTAATCAAGTGTTTAAGTCTTCCTAGGACTCATTGGTTTTATATTAATCACCTTCTGTATCTTATAATGTCCATCTCAGAAACCACAAGTGTTAGATTCATAACACCCATTCACTATTCATTATGTACCTTAAATCCTAACATATCGCTTTCCTAATCTACTAATCTATTTACAACTTTGAAATTATCAATGACATGACACGGTTCTGTTTTAACCTATAATAACCTGATATTGTCTATACAAATAAATGAGAAATTTTGCATATAATTTTTTTTTATTATTTTAAAAATAGAAATATATGCCAAGTAAAGTGTATGTATATATGTGATAAATAAAATTTATTTATTACATGAATAATTTCATATAATTTTATTTTAGAATTATTGATCATTATAAAGTATATTCTTATAATAATTAATTTTGTAGCAGAAATATTTTTATTAATTATTTTCCATGAAATAAGATTTTTATATTATTTAAATAATATATCAAATGATTATTAGAATAATAATAATAAATATTTTATTATATGAATTTGTTCAACATATTTAAGTTATTTACTTTAACTTAATTATTAATGTTGTATACAAAAGATAAACCAGATATGAAATCCAAACCCTAAATTTGGATTTTTGATCAAGGGATGAGAATAATAATATAATATTAATTATATTTTGATTTTTCAGTGCTATAAATATGTACTGTATATCTGTAGACTGATAATGGTTAGTCAATTATAGTGAATAATGTCAAAACCCTAGTACTACTGTCATATACCATAATTTGAAACTCAAAACTGGAGTTTAAGGTCGGTCAGAAATGGTGTTATATGAATTATGTTGCATATTATAGAATTACTGTTAATTAAGAAAAACCCTAATTAATATTCGAAAACCCTAATCTACTAAAATTAGAAACCCTAATTTGCTAATTAGGAAAAATAATAGCTAAAATTAGAAACCCTAATTACTATTTTAGTAAATTAAATTGTTAAATTGGGAACCATAATGATAATTAAGGAACCCTAATTATTTAAACCCTAATTTCCTATTAAAACCCATAATTTTAATTAGTGTGTTTTAATTAAAATTTTTATTACACTTTAATTTTAATTTTTCAAACACTTGAAATTATTTGAGAAACTTTAAGGTTTAAAATCTAGTGATTAAACCCTAGATTCAAGTACCATGGACAAGAATACCATTAAATTAAAATACAAATGACCATTTTACCCTTTTTGTCCCATTTGGTGAATAATTGCTAGGAAATCTTGTCAAATCTTGCAAGGCACCCTAGTCTAAAGCTATGAACCTACAAGACTACAACTCTCAGCCATTACTAATAGCCATATTCATTGCATCAAGGATTAGATAGAATTCAAGAGAGAGAAAAGTAAAAAAAAAACTCATTTGTGCAACAAACACTTACCCATACAAGAAAGAGTATAACAATCAAATAAGTGATCATATAGGGATCTGTGCATATATATAATACTTCTGATTAAGGCTTTAAAATGAGCCAAGCTACTCATATTGCTCGTAGCTTGTCTTGGATTGACTTAGGGCTCGTTATAAACAGGTCAAATTTAGAGCTTTTGATTGTTCTTAAACGAGGTGGGTTTGACTCTTGAGAAACCAAAAGTTTGGCTCAGCTTGGTTCATCTACACTTGTGTGTCTGCATATATATATATAAATACGTACATACATTATACAAATATATTGCATCTAATGGTGACCATAATGGAATCTTTTTCGGACTGGTAACCTGTTGAAATTTGAATTGAAAAGTTTAGGTCATATATTTTGTACTTTTGATGACAAATAGCTGAATGAGAATTTAAATGATCGAGTTTTGTTAAGAGTTAGCTAGGAAGATTCATAGAGTAGTATGTAAGATGGAAAATAAGAGAAACGGGATTGAAATTGCAAGAGCAATGTGAATAGGAGTAGGGACTTGGGACTGCTTCATGTACACTAACGCTTTGATGTAATGTTTATTTCTCCTGTATGATCACTGAAATTTTGATTCAAAATAGAAATTAAAGAATGAAAGTCTATGTGTTTGGTTGCATTAGAGGGTTGCTTAATTGTGACTCTTTTACATTTTTGGCTTTTCATTATTGTTGGTTGGCAAATGTAAATAAATTATTGTGTTTAGTCTGTAATCTTTGTAGCATCATGTGACACTTATCATTTGCTAACCTATTTTAATTGAGACCATCAATGTAAGACCCCAACTTTTATAAATAAATATGAATTTTCTATAAATATCATTTTTGAATATTATGGAGTTAATTTGATATAATGTTATAGTTGTGGGTAATATTTATAAATTTTGTAAAGTACGCAAGTTGTTATATAATATTCGATTGGTCGGGGAATATTCGTTTTAACAGAGAATATTCGTACAACGGCACAATCATTGGTGGACCCCACAACGAAAGTATTGTCGGATTGAGAAAACGACAAAAATATTTTAATAAAAATAACGGCGAAAGTTTTACCATTGATACTGTTGCACTACTCGGTAGTAAAAGTACAGTAATACGTGTGGTTGCATAGTAGCACACGGTATTGATTATTAATGCTTATGTGAGAAGTCACTCAGTTTGATTCAATTATTGTCAGTTAATAATATGAATTATTTAGCGATAATGAAGTTTTGTTTTATTCGTATTATTAACGTAATAAAACAGAAACATCTTTTTATATAAAACAGAATACTTTATTAAAGTTATTCTATAAATAGAATATATTATATTTTATTTAAAAGATTTTTCTTTAAATATGGACCGTCAGATTAAAGTAATCAATCTGGACCATTCATGGATTAGTTACTATGCATTCCATTTTTCTATAAATAGAAGCTCATTCCTTCATTATTTATTACGAATTCACTGAACTCTATAGAGAGAAACTATAGAAAAAAACTATAGAGAGAGAGAAGAAAAGTATTCTGCTACTTAACTACTTCCTTATTTCAGTTCTTCTTTAAAAACGGTAAGGGGTGTTATTCTTTCTTATTTATGAAGAGAACTATTGTTATTCCATTTCTTATTATTCTGTTGGATTAACCTGTATACGCGGTCTACCCTATACTTGATGACATTCTTCTATTATTCTGTTGGAACATCCTGTCTGTGTGTTTTACACCGGACCTGGTTCCGTCTTTATTATTATTCTGTTGGAACATCCTGTCTGTGTGTTTTACACCGGACCTGGTTCCGTCTTTATTATTATTCTGTTGGAACATCCTGTCTGTGTGTTTTACACCGGACCTGGTTCCGTCTTTATAATTATTCTGTTGGAACATCCTGTCTGTGTGTTTTACACCGGAGCTGGTTCTGTCTTTATTATTATTCTGTTGGAACATCATGTCTGTGTGTTTTACACCGGACCTGGTTCCGTCTTTATTATTATTCTGTTGGAACATTCTGTCTGTGTGTTTTACACCAGACCTGGTTCCGTCTTTATTATTATTTTGTTGGAACATCCTGTCTGTGTGTTTTATACAAAACCTGATTCCGTCTTTATTATTATTCTGCTGGAATATCATGTCTGTGCGGTCTATCGCATGCACGGTGATTTCTTTTGTTTTTCCATTCTTTATTATACTCAGTTGGTTAAAACTTTGACTTCTATACTCCATGAAATTAGTGAAATATCTTTGATATTTGAACTTTATCTAGTATTTTTTCATGGAAATATTCTTCTAAGAATTCTTGAATTTTACTCCACAAAGCAGTATCATATTGACAATTTGGACGTTGTTAATTCTGGGATAAATTAAATCTTGAACTTGTTTTATTGAATTTTTATATCATTGTCATCATCCTCATGTTTATAAAATGTTGAAAGTCATTTGTGGCCTGTAGTGCATAATGGACTTGGTATGATTATGACCAGGGATTATTCGGTATAATCATAACCGTAATATTACAAATAATGTGGTAAAAGTCCTCATTAGCCCGTAGTGCATTGATGGACAGTTGTTGGCATGATCATGACCATTAATGAATACACAAATATTCTTGGCCCGTAGTGCATGGATAATTGTGGTCGTGATACTAAAGAATATCCTTGGCCGTAGTACAGGGGTGATTCGATGATGTGGATTATTTTATTAAGCTGAGTCTCAGCGATAACAGTGCTAAAAAACCTTTTAAATCATATAAGATAATAGATCTTATTATCTACTTGACTCTTTTAATGGATCGCTTGTTCCGTTGTAGATAAACTTGATGTTCGTTATATTTTATAAGTTTAACACTGTTGAAGGCTAATGATAATTTATTCTGCATTATATATCTTAGTCATAATATTTCTTACTGGGCTAGTTGAGCTCACCCTTTCTTTCATTGTTCCCTTCAGGAAATGAGAATATAGCTGGGACGAGTCGGGGAACGGAGTGATGGACCAGATGATAGTGTTAGTAGTCCTCACTATTCTGTTAAATAGTGTGACAATAATTATAATGAGGACTACTTTTGAGTTTGTATAGTCTCTAGTAGACAATAATTGTATTCAAACTCACAGTTATGTTTTGTCGTATTGTACACGACAATGGTATTAGTAAGTTGTATTTGTATTCTGTATCATGTATCTGACGACCCAAGATGAGTCATGTATTCCTAATTTTGGGGGCGTCACAGTTGGTATCAGAGCTTAGGGATATGATCCCTGGCTAAGATGTGAGAATAGAACTAGGAGGGGAGAGACGGAGAATTCCTTCGCTAGTATGACCTACCTAAGTTTATTTGCATAGTATTTAATTGGTCGGTCAGAATATAAGGATAATATATGACATATCAATTAAATTTTGTTTTGTGGCAGTATCTGAAAATGGCATCCGAGAATGTTGAGAATAGTAATGGAGCACAGGCGACTGTTGATTCACCACATATCAATAATCGGGATAATGTGCATCAGGAAGGCGACAATCCTCATGCAAACAACAATACTGACCAAATGATGAATGATGGAATGTTCAGAAGCTTTATATAGTTCTTGCAACAGCAGGCGAGAGCGGCTCCTGTTCAAAATGTAGGTGAAAACACTAAAAACTCTCGAACGGTCACCGCTAAACAGTTCAAGGAGCTGGGACCACCGGAGTTTAGGGGAGAGCCAAAATCACTTATAGCGGAAACATGGATAAAGCAGATCACCAAGATATTTGATGTCTTGGGATGCTCCGAGGAGTAAAAGGTTCCCTTTGCCACCTTTATGTTGCGAGGTGAGGCAGATTACTGGTGGAAATCGATTAAGCGTACTCAACCTGCCGCACTGAAGATGTCTTGGGAGAAGTTCCAAGAGCTGTTCAATGACAAATACTTTCCCAAAAGTGTTCGACACATGAAGGAGGTGGATTTCATCAAATTGGAGTAGAATAATATGACTGTGTCGCAGTATGAGGCTAAATTTGCTGAGTTGTCCCGATTTGTGTCCCACTTGGTGGATAATGAAGAGCGAATGACGCGAATGTTTTTGCGAGGTTTGAAACCTGAGATACGTCAACATCTTATTTCTCATAAACTGTGTTTATATTCAGATGTTGTGAATATGGCTCAGTTAGTGGAGCGCGATAACGAGTCAACGCAACCAAAAGAGAGCAGTCGGCAAAATGATAATACCAGTGAGAGCAGTCATCGAAACGGTGACAACAAGCGTGGAGGGAATCAACAGGCCAAAAATGGTAACCACTTCGGTGGTAATCAGGGCCAAAATAATAAGAATGGTCATTTCAAGAAGAGGAGATTCAACAATGATGGAAAGACGTCAGCACCAGCACCCGTTGTTAAGGAAGGAGAACGACCACCTATCATATGTTTCAAATGCGGAGGGGAGGGGCACATCAGTCCAAACTGTGTGATGCCGTCTAAAGCATGTCATAATTGTGGAAGAGAATTTCATTTAGCTCGATTTTGTCGTTTACCAAAAATAAGTTCAGGTAGGATGGAGACACCAAAGGCCGTCTCAGAAAAGCCAAACCGGTAGTGCAAGAGAGAGCGTTTTTTGTGACCTCCCAGAAAGCAAGGAACCCGAATGAGGTCATCATGGGTAAGCTTACCATAAACTCTAACGAAGTCTATACTTTATTTGATACCGGTTCTACCCATTATTTTATTTCTCCTACTTGCGTTCATCGATTAAATTTGACTCCGGAGAAATTAGACTTTGACTTATCTGTTGAAACTCCATTGGGAGAAACCTTCATTACATCCACAGTTTATAAGTCTTGTTTGGTTCAAGTTGGTACCCACACATTACATGTCGATCTTATTTCATTAAAAATACTTGCATTTGACGTGATTGTAGGGATTGATTGGTTAACTACTCATCATGCAAAAATTGATTATTTTTGTAAGGTTGTTAGGTTTCATATTCCTAATCGACCTATTATGCGAATTCAAGCAACCAAACCATTAAAATCAATCGCTGTCATCTCAAGCCATAAAGCTATTCGTTTATTAAAAAACGGATGTCAAGCTTTCTTAGCTCATGTCACGGATCTAAACAAAAATACGTCAGTTTTGAATGATATTTCTATTGTTAATAAATTCCCTGACGTATTCCCTGAAGAACTTCCTGGCCTACCCCCAGAGCGTGAAATTAAATTTTGTATCGACCTTGAACCCGGTACAAAACCCATTTCCAAAGCCCCATATCGAATGGCTCCTATTGAACTTCAGGAGTTAAAGATCCAACTACAGGAATTGTTAGACGTTGGCTTTATTCATCCTAGTACTTCTCCTTGGGGTGCTCCTATTCTATTCGTGAAGAAGAAAAATGGAAGTATCTGACTTTGTATTGATTATCGGGAGTTGAATCATGTCACCATCAAAAATAGGTACCCATTGCCACGTATTGATGACCTGTTTGACCAGTTGCAAGGAGCACAATTCTTTTTAGAGACCGATCTTCGTTCTGAATATCATCAATTGAAGGTTAGAACTGAGGATATTCCAAAGACGGCTTTCAGAACTCGGTACGGGAATTATGAATTCCTAGTCATGTCCTTTGGATTGACCAATGCTCCTGCTGCCTTCATGGATATGATGAACCGGGTATTCAAGGAATATTTGGATCACTTTGTGGTCGTCTTTATTGATGACATCCTTATTTATTCCAAAAGTCGTGAAGATCATGAGCAACACTTGAGGCTGGTACTCCAAAAGTTTCGTGAATACAAGCTTTATGCCAAGTTGAAGAAATGTGAGTTCTGGCTGGAGGAGGTGGCATTCTTTGGGCACGTAGTATCAAGTCGTGGAATGTCTGTTGACCCGACAATGATTGAAGGTATTCAAAGCTGGGAGCAACCTAAATCAGTAACCGAAGTACGTAGCTTTCTCGGTTTAGCTGGTTATTATCGGAGATTCGTGGAAGGATTTTCTCGAATCGCTACTCCACTAACTCAGCTGACTCGAAAAGATACAAAGTTCGATTGGAGCGAATAATTTGAGAAGAGTTTTCAAGAACTCAAAAGGAGACTCATTTCAGCACCTGTTCTAATAATACTATCTGGCTCGGAGGGATTTGTCATCTACAGTAATGCTTCGAGCAAAGGGTTGGGATGCGTTCTCATGCAACATGGAAAAGTCATAGCCTATGCATCAAGACAACTCAAGGAATATGAGAGGAATTATCCTACTCATGATCTAGAGTTGGCAGCTGTTGTCTTTGCACTTAAAATTTGGAGGCATTACTTGTATGGCGAGAAGGTGGAGATCTTTATGGATCATTAAAGCCTCAAATATTTCTTCACTCAAAAGGAACTCAACATGCGACAACGACGTTGGCTTGAACTGTTGAAAGATTTTGATCATACCATTCAATATCATCCTGGAAAAGCGAACGTGGTAGCTGACACATTGAGTAGAAGATCATATGCAAGTACGAGTGCAATATTGTCAACACAAAGGCCCATTTTGTGTGACTTGCAAAGGATGGAGATAGAGTTAAAGACTCCAGGGACCCATGTGATGATGGCAAATATACGAGTAGAACTGACTTTAATCGATAAAGTTAAAGCTGCTCAAGCTACAGACCTAGAGCTGATGCGTATGAGGAAGAAAGTGCAAGAAGGTGCTATGCCGGAAGCAAGAATCGATGAAGAAGGAATACTTCGAGTCAACTCCAGACTTTGTGTTCCTAACGACCCAGATTTAAAGTATGAAATCATGATGGAGGCGCACAACACACCGTTTGCAATCCATCCTGGGAGTACCAAAATGTATCATGATCTTCGTCATATATTTTGGTGGAGCAATATGAAGCGAGAGATAGCGTTGTTTATCTCAAGGTGTCCAACTTGTCAACGAGTCAAGGCAGAGCATCAAGTACCAAAAGGTCCATTGCAACCACTTGAAATTCCAGAACGGAAGTGGGAGCACATTACCATGGATTTCGTTACCGGTCTTCCTAAGGTTTCTCAAGGTATTGATGCGATTTGGGTCATTGTTGATAGATTGACCAAGTCTGCTCATTTTTCATAGATACAAAAAACTTATACACTTAAACGTCTTACTCGTATGTACATAAACGAGATTGTAAGACTGCATGGTATGCCAGTATCCATAGTTTCTGACCGAGACCCAAGATTCACTTCACGATTTTGGGTTAGTTTATAAAAAGCTATGGGCACGGATTTACGATTTAGTTCGGCATATCATCCTCAGACGGACGGACAATCAGAGAGGACTATTCAAACTCTAGAAGATTTATTAAGACTCTGTTCCTTGACTTCAAGGGAAGTTAGGACAAGTTCTTATCATTGGTGGAGTTTTCTTACAACAACAGTTATCAAGCAAGTATTGGCATGGCTCCATTCGAAGCGTTGTATGTAAGAAAGTGTCGTTCTCCAGTATGCTAGGATGAGGTGGGTGAAGCAATGTTGTTGGGACCGGAGTTGGTACGTATGACTACAGAAAAGATTTAAACGATCCGACAACGTATAAACACCTCACAAGATCGACAAAAGAGTTATACTGATCTTCATCGAAAGGACGTGAAATTTGATATAGAAGATCATGTGTTCTTACGTGTTGCTCCATGGAAAGGAGTTACGAGATTTGGAAAGAGAAGAAAGCTCAATCCTCGATTCATCGGTCCATTTTTAATCCTCGATCGAGTAGGAACTGTGGCTTATAGACTCGCTTTACCGCCAAGTATGTCTCGTGTTCATAACGTTTTTCACATATCCATGTTACGTAAATATGTGAAAGACCCGAACCACATTATTGAGTTAGAACCGGATGAAATAGCGGAGGATTTGATGTATGAAGAAGTTCCTGTTCAAATCTTGGATAAGAAGGAACATATTATACCTCGAGTCAAAGTTTTATGGAGAAACCACGATGTTGAGGAAATGACTTGGGAGTTAGAATCTGAAATGAAGTCAAGGTATCCTTACCTCTTTGACATACCAGGTACGTACCCTAATTTCGAGGGTGATATTTCATAAGAAGGGGAGGTTGTAAGACCCCAACTTTTATAAATAAAGATGAATTTTCTATAAATATCATTTTTGAATATTATGGAGTTAATTTGATATAATGTTATAGTTGTGGGTAATATTTATAAATTTTGTAAAGTACGCAAGTTGTTATATAATATTCGATTGGTCGGGGAATATTCGTTTTAACAGAGAATATTCGTACAACGGCACAATCATTGGTGGACTCCACAACGGAAGTATTGTCGGATTGAGAAAACGACAAAAATATTTTAATAAAAATAACGGCGGAAGTTTTACCATTGATACTGTTGAACTACTCGGTAGTAAAAGTACAGTAATATGTGTGGTTGCATAGTAGCACACGGTATTGGTTATTAATGCTTATGTGAGAAGTCACTCAGTTTGATTCAATTATTGTCAATAAATAATATGAATTATTTAGCGATAATGAAGTTTTGTTTTATTCGTATTATTAACGTAATAAAACAGAAATATCTTTTTATATAAAACAGAATACTATATTAAAGTTATTCTATAAATAGAATATATTATTTTTTATTTAAAAGATTTTTCTTTAAATATGGACCGTCAGATTAAATTAATCAATCTGGACCGTTCATGGATTAGTTACTATGCATTCCATTTTTCTATAAATAGCAGCTCATTCCTTCATTATTTATTACGAATTCACTGAACTCTAGAGAGAGAAACTATAGAGAGAAACTATAGAGAGAGAGAAGAAAAGTATTCTGCTACTTAACTACTTCTTATTTCAGTTATTCTTTAAAAACGGTAGGGGGTGTTATTCTTTCTTATTTATGAAGAGAACTGTTGTTATACCATTTCTTATTATTCTGTTGGAATAACCTGTATACGCGGTCTACCCTATACTTGGTGACATTCTTCTATTATTCTGTTGGAACATCCTGTCTGTGTATTTTACACCGGACCTGGTTCCGTCTTTATTATTATTCTGTTGGAACAACCTGTCTGTGTGTTTTACACCGGACCTGGTTCCGTCTTTATTATTATTCTATTGGAACATCCTGTCTGTGTGTTTTACACCGGACCTGGTTCCGTCTTTATTATTATTCTGTTGGAACATCCTGTCTGTGTGTTTTACACCAGACCCGCTTTCGTCTTTATTATTATTCTGTTGGAATATCCTGTCTGTGCGGTCTATCGCATACATGGTGATTTCTTTTGTTATTTCATTCTTTATTATACTCAGTTGGTTAAAACTTTGACTTCTATACTCCATGAAATTAGTGGAATATCTTTGATATTTGCGCTTTATCTAGTATCTTTTCATGGAAATATTCTTCTAAGAATTCTTGAATTTTACTCCACAAAGCAGTATCATATTGACAATTTGGACGTTGTTAATTCTTGGATAAATTAATTCTTGAACTTGTTTTATTGAATTCTTATATCATTGTCATCATCCTCATGTTTATAAAATGTTGAAAGTCATCTGTGGCCTGTAGTGCATAGATGGACTTGGTATGATTATGACCAGGGATTATTCGGTATAATCATGACCGTAATGTTACAAATGATGTGGTAAAAGTCCTCATTGGCCCGTAGTGCATTGATGGACAGTAGTTGGCATGATCATGACCATTAATGAATACACAAATATTATTGGCCCGTAATGCATGGATAATTGTGGTCGTGATACTAAAGAATATACTTGGCCGTAGTGCAGGGGTGATTCGATGATATGGATTATTTTATTAAGCTGAGTCCCAGCGATAACAGTGTTGAAAAACCTTTTAAATCATATAAGATAATAGATTTTATTATCTACTTGACTCTTTTAATGGATTGATTGTTCCGCTGCAGTTAAACTTGATGTTCGTTATATTTTATCAGTTTAACACTATTGAAGGCTAATGATAATTTATTCTGCATTATCTTAGTCATAATATTTCTTACTGGGCTAGTTGAGCTCACCCTTTCTTTCACTGTTTCCTTCAGGAAATGAGAATATAGCTGGGACGAGTCGGGGAACGGAGTGATGGACCAGATGATGGTATTAGTAGTCCTCACTATTCTATTAAATAGTGTGACAATAATTGTAATGAGGACTCCTTTTGAGTTTGTATAGTCTCTAGTAGACAATAATTGAATTCAAACTCACAGTTATGTTTTGTCGTATTGTACACGACAGTGGTATTAGTAAGTTGTATTTATATTTTGTACCATGTATCTGACGACCCATGATGGGTGATGTATACCTAATTTTGGGGGCGTCACAATCAACCTAAGCGGTAATATGTAGGTTATATAAGTTTTAGAAGTGTGGCCAAAATGAGATTTGAGTAATTGAATTTGTCCAAATATGGCCCAAAACATTGGAATACAAACAAACTGAAGTTTTGCCAATGAATATAAACTATTGGTAAAAATTGATAGCCAAAAGCTACAGATTAGTTTGCATTATTTTTGTCAAATAAATGTCAGAACTCGTCAGTTGAGAAAATTGTATTTATCGTTGCATTCAGATCCCCGTCTTGAATTTTGAGGTTGTGTCTTACTTTTACCTAATAAGGTGGTTATTTTCTTTCAGGAACCTGTAATTCGACCATCATGGAATACATTTTCCAGTAGCGTCAACGGAATATGGAAGGGAGTGGGAGCAGCATTCTCAAACAAAAATGCTGAAATGGAGCCTATTGAGGTGGGAAAAAGGAACGAGCACTTATTTGATTGTTATACTCTTTCTCGTATTGTTATACTCTTTAGGGTTAGAAACCTTAGGTGAGACAGACCTTAGGCTATAACCATAGAATAGAGGAAAACGTTCAAAATGCAGATAACTCATATAGAGTTTAAAAGGAGATGAATTGAATAAATTCATCGTTAAACAAAATAAAAGATAACTTTTATAAAATTATTATTTGTTGTGTGTATATACTATGTCCTAATCAGGATAATTATATGTAGATGTCAGGAGGAAAAGAATTAGGATACCCTCAGATCGTAGAGAAGGAGCCAATATCAAAGCCAGTAGCTGAAATAGAGGCTCATAGTGCAAGCAACCTTGATGAGATGGTGGTATTGGAAAACATAGTACTAGATCCAGAAATAGTAGAACTGACAGATAGTGATTCAGACACTAAAGTTGGAGCTGATCAAGCATCAACAGAAGTGCATAATCTGAGGAACCGAGTTTCTTCTATGGAAAATTTGTGGGAAATAGAAAGGCTATAAAACAGTCAGTTACGAAAAGCGTTAATGGAAACTATGGAGGAACAAGATAAGCTTAAAATCTAAATTGGTCAAATGGGAACAAGAAGCAGCAAATCGTGCACAACTTCGAACAAGAAGGGGAAAAGAAAGATGAAAGACCGTGACTTAGAAAATAAGTAGGATTAGTAGTTGATTATGTATGTTTGATAATGTACGTGTTTAATGTAATATTCCTAACTTTTGTGTAAGTTATCATAGTAAATCCCAACTTTTGTGGTCACAAAGGGATAGTCGTATGAGTTATGTTATGTAAAGTTCTATGACTTGTTGAATAAATATGAATCTATATTTGATTAATGGAATAAGTTTTGTATAAAACTTCGTGTTACATGTTAAACTTATACAATAAGGTTAAAAATGTAAGTTAAATTTATGATTTTATGTAATCAGATAATGCCGCCAAGATGTAGAACACGGAATCGAAGGGCAGAAAAATCTGTCAACAATGCTGAGGGACAACAGCAAGACCCGATGCAAACCTTTACGAACATGGTAGTTCAGGCTATGCTGCAGGGAATACTAGCCGCAGGGAACCAGCCAGACAATCGCTTGGCAAAATTTAAAGACTTCAAGGCAGTAGGACCACCAGAGTTCAGGGGATCAGATGACCCTATAGAAGCCTAGACATGGGTTAACGAGATAAAAAAGGCATTCGTAATTGCTGGGGTAGATGAGGGGCAAAAGACCTCTTTTGCCACCTATATGATGAAAGGGGAGGCGAAATTTTGGTGGGAAGCAAATCAAGCGAGGGCAGGAGAAACAGTAGATACTTGGGCTAGGTTTAAGACTTTGTTTTTCGAAAACTACCTCTCAACTAGCATGCAGGCTAGGATGGACGTGAAATTTCTGGAGTTAAAGCAAGATAACATGACTGTTACGGAGTATGCCGTAAAGTTTAATGAATTGGCTAGGTTCGCTCTACATCAAGTTGATACGGAGGCTAGGAAGGCAAGGAGGTTTGAGCTGCGCTTAAAACCCTGTCTCTACAACATGGTGGCGGTATTGCAGATCAATACTTTTGCAGCACTCATGGAAAAAGGCTATTATAGCAGAGGAGGGGAGTGAGGCCATGAGCCTCTACAACAAGAAGAAGAAGAACACATGCAAGACGGGAGGAGATGTGAAGGTGGAAGCTAATGGTGGTAATAGGGGTGAAAAGAGAAAAGGAAATTATTTCGAGAATGTTCAGGTGAAGCAAGAAGGTGTGAAGAAACAAACTGTGCAGTGTAAGAATTGCGGGAAGAATCACTCTGGTGAGTGTCTGAAGGGTAAGTTTGTATGTTACAAGTGCGGGCAGGAGGGCCATATCTCTCCCAACTGCCCCAACCCAAGGATGAACAGTTGGTGTTTTCTATGTGGATCGACTGAACAAAAGCTGAAGGATTGTCCAAAGAGGAGAATGGATGCGAGTAGTGTAACCACGGAAAAAGGCAGCGGGACTCTGGCGATCACAGGTCCGACTTCAACCAACAATCCACCAAAAGCAACTGCGAGAGTCTTTAACATGAAGGTTCAGGATATTGTGGTAGCTGGTAATTGAACTCTAGGTATTATTCGAATAACTTTTATTTTTCGTGTATATATATGATTTTCCTATATATAGCAAATTATTTTATAAAGAAATTTTGAAGGAGGAATTTGAGCTCTTCTGGAAATCAAATTTTCTGTTTAATCAGATAGACAAGCTTTATGCCGAATAGCTAAAGGTCAGTTCGATCAAATATGATCGAGATCTACTTGCAATGATTGTGTATGCTATGTACCCTTGTATGTATAAGTTTTAAAATGGTGATTCCGGGGACGGAATCCGTATAAGGGAGGGTGAATGTAATAACCCGATATTGTCTATATAAATAAATAAAAAATTTTGCAGATAAATTTTTTTATTATTATTTTAAAGATAGAAATATGTGCCAAGTAAAGTGTATATATATATGTGATAAATAAACTTTATTTATTACATGAATAATTTTAAATAATTTTATTTTAGAATTAATGATCATTATAAAGTATATTCTTATAATAATTAATTTTGTAGCAGAAATATTTTTATTAATTATTTTCCATGTAATATAATTTTTATATTATTTAAATAATATATCAAATGATTATTAGACTAATAATAATAAATATTTTATTATATGAATTTGTTCAGCATATTTAAGTTATTTATTTTAACATAATTATTAATGTTGTATACAAAAGATAAATCAGATATAGAATCCAAACCCTAAATTTGGATTTTTGATCAAGGGATGAGAATAATAATATAATATTAATTATATTTTAATTTTTCAGTGCTATAAATATGTAATGTCTATCTATAGACTGATAATGGTTAGTCAATTATAGTGAATAATGTTAAAACCCTAGTATTACTGTCATATACCATAATTGGAAACTCAAAACTAGAGTTTAATGTCGGTCAGAAACGGTGTTATATGAATTATGTTGCATATTATATAATTATTGTTAATTAGGAAAAACCCTAATTAATATTCGAAAACCCTAATTTTCTAAAATTAAAAACCCTAATTGCTAAAATTAGAAACCCTAATTACTATTTTAGTAAATTAAATTGTTAAATTGGGAACCCTAATGATAATTAAGGAACCTTAATTATTTAAACCCTAATTTCCTATTAAAACCCCTAATTTTAATTAGTGTGTTTTAATTAAAATTTTTATTACACATTAATTTTAATTTTTCAAACCCTTCAAATTATTTGAGAAACTTTAAGGTTTAAAATCAAGTGATTAAACCCTAGATTCAAGTACCATGGACAAGAATACCATTAAATTGAAATACAAATGACCATTTTACCCTTTTTGTCCCATTTGGTGAATAATTGCTAGGAAATCTTGTCAAATCTTGCAAGCCACCCTAGTCTAAAGCTATGAACCTACAATACTACAATTCTCAGCCATTACTAACAGCCATATTCATTGCATCAAGGATTAGATAGAATTCAAGAGAGAGAAAAGCAAAACAAAACTCATTTGTGCAACAAACACTTACCCACACTCTCTCAAGCTCATCAAACTTACCACAATTTGGAAATCCAGGAACTTGCCATAATCACATGAGTTTAAAAACTTATCCTAGTCAGACCATAGGCGTCCATTCGCTGAGGGGTTCAAAACATGTCATATGATTACGAGTCACAAACGTATCATATGCATGAGTTTGAAGAACTCGCGCCTAATCTCAATATTCTCTTAATCTTAATAGTCTCTATCTATCCAATATGATATGAGAAAAAAATCACCTTCTCACCATAAGCATGTCGATAACGCGACACTGACATTCCATTGATTATCATTGTGAGGAACCGAGCGTGAGCACAAATCCTTCGCCCACAAAAAGGTTTGTACAACTCAACTCTCACGTGAGTCCACAACTGAAATACCACTTAACTCTATCTTACACTTAACTTGCTCTTTGTTCGATACGACTTCTTCGTATCTTATCACATATAACTCCTCATGAGTTCACATCGTACCATTTCACAATACATTCTCTTATAGCATCAAGCTATACACACTTAGTCGTTACAGACTATTTATCACTTCACAGCTCAATCCGATCACGTCGTGATCATCAATTTACCTTAGGGTTCTTTCCCTATTATCAATAAAACTCCACTAGAGTTCATTCTTATTATCTTTGTCATGTAGACACCATCTTAACATTTTTATTATCGGAGTTAGGAAACTCCTGAATCCTCATTCTCTTAGATACTTCAAGATTCTTCTTTGAATCTTCACTTATATATGTTTTAATCTTTATCTTTCTCTCTCTCAGGTTATAGCCTAAGGTACACTTACGTAAGTTTATAACCTACAGCTTTGATACCAACCTGTGACGCCCCCAAATTCGGGTCCCTTCGAACCACAGATCCGGTCCACAACGATACTACTATCGTCAAATTACTTATATTGTTCATTCATAACTTAATGAATAAAACTTTACTTATTACAATTTAGAATATAAATTCATTCCATTTCCAAGATCTACACAATGACCCCAAACTTTTATAAGTTTCTAATCTTGGTCATTTACTATTCCTGTATCACATCACATTCGATGTTATATAAATATGCGAAATAATTTAAACTTTTTCAATCTCCTTTAAAAATATAGCTTTTATTGATTTATTAACTTGAATCAATTACATATCCTTCAATCAAATTATGTTATGATTCATTCTATTCGAATTACTATATAAATTTTAACATCTCGATTCGAATTTCTCTATGTATCTCATAGTACAACTTAACATGTATTACACATCATAAACTACTATCATGTACATTTCCTAGAACCTAAACATGGTTCAAGAGTATATATTTAAACAAATGAATCAATCTCCTTTGATGTGATTGAACTTCATCAATCAAGTAGCACGCAACCTTTACCGTGTGTCCTTAACCTGCAAAAGTGGTTATTTGCAAGGGTGAGCTCGACAGCCCAGCAATTCTAATAGTTTTCATGCAGCACATAGCATATAATAGTATATTCAGTTCATGCATTTATAATCAATTTATATTTACTACGCATGTTACTTCTCACATAACAGGCATAGAGATTTACTTCACAGGCATATCATCAAATATCAACTTTCACATTTCATACATATCTCATATGCATTTTATTTATATACATCAACATTCTCATGGCATAATATAGCTCAATTAACAGTTATCGAATTCATATAACAAATAGGAACTGAAAGACTTGCTTGATTCGTAGTATATGAACTACGACTTAACTGCTTAAAGCTTATCTGTACTTCATGTATTCCTACACAGCTATATAATGATGGATTCATGTCCATTAGTCATACATTTCATAAGCTCTTTTAATATAAGAACAATGTTACATTGTTTCCTAACTAGGTTCGTAAAACCTACATTTTATTTTCTCATCATACTCTTAGAATAGCTAGGTATGTCTAGGTATACCTTAACTACTCGTATATAACATCAACATTCATATACATCTATCACACACTTGACTCATTATGTGTTCGTTACACATTTAAAACTCATAGATGACACATAATTACTCATTAAACATTCAATTTTATCGTTTAGCATGCCTTTTTAATAAATCGGATAGTATATTGGCTACCTAATAATATAATCATTCATGAACCCACAAATTATTTACAGAAAAGAGTTCTCACTGCAGGGTGGCGTGGCCGCACTGGATTTGAACTAAGGAGTGGCGCGGCCGCGCTGCTCCTTGTTCAAACCAGATTTGCTAGATATTAGCTTGGCCATACTCGCGCACTTGTAAGCAAATATAATGACTTTTGCAGAGTTATGTCTATGAATAGGTTTGGCCTCCCCTGTGGCCATTCCAAGATTCTCTTAATAATATGATTTTGTTTTTAGGAAAATCTTTATTAACAAAGCCAAAATGACCACTTTTCAACAAATTAACCATGGCTAACCATTATATCACATAATGAGGTTAATAACCCTTAACTATACATGCTCGAGTTGGCTTGCCCATGTATTTCAATTCAACATAGTTTTTATCTCTTTAGAAATCCTTCGAAACCATGCCTGACTAGTCCATAATATGTTTAATTAGATGAATGCACATATCAATCGTATCTAGATGCATAATGCATCCTATCATAATGGTCCATAGGTTCAGAATACTAATAGGGTATTCCCCCAACAAAGTTGGGTTTCACTTCAACGTTTTTATTGAAAGTCTCATGTTAAACCACTAAGCATGCAAAATAAGTCCACTAGTTTAAGTCATGCTTTCATGTTCATAGATATATGAAACCAATTTATAATAGCATGTTTTCGAGTTCAAAACTTGGTGCACACATAGTTCATTTACATATAGCTATCATGGTCTTTTACTTGCATTTTTTTTAATTCATGCTTGACTACTTCATACCCTCACCAACAAGGTAACTAACATATTGGCCACATGTCAAGACATATCAGAATGTAAAACACTTGCATCCAAGGTTAGAACATGTCTTGAAAAAAGTTTATCAAAACTAGTTTCCAACTCTTTAAGTTTTCTTTTAATATTCTAACCAAAACTAGCTAAGGTAACTTTCTTGTTCAAAATAACATCTCATCACATGTCAGGGTCACTTAAATGTATAACATATCTATCATAGCATGCTCAAATGTGACAACTCGAGAATTTAGAAAATTTTTAAAATTTTAATTAATTGATTTAAGGTTCAAAATTAGAACCTAGACATAAAATAAGGGTATGCGTTTGATATTTTTCAGATAGAATTTTGAGGATTTCAAAATTCTATGAAAGGTTTAGGTGAATTATTCAGGATTAAGTGTATATGTGTTTGTGTTCTGTGTATATGGTTATTTATGTATTCAGAATGTGGTTAAGGGTCAAGGGTTGACCAGATAAACGATATCTGCATCAAACCCTAAGTATATGATTAAGAACGTCAACGTTCTGTTAGAAAACCCTAGCAATTAACAAGAAACCCTAGAAGTCGGTTCTGAAACCCTAATTTCAATTCAGGGAATCTAAAACCCTAATTCAAAAGTTGAAAACCCTAAATTAGGAACTTAATGTTGTAAGTGTAAATAATTATAAGATTAATTAGGGTTAATCTCAACAAAGTGGTTAGAAAACCCTAATTTTAAAATTTGAAACCCTAATTTCAGGATTTGAAACCCTAATTTATAATTAGGGAAAATCTAGGTGTTAATTTAATAATTTTAATGTTAATTAGGAAATATTAATCCTAATTTTCAAGTTAAGTAATTAGAAAACCCTATTCTAATTAGGAAACCTAATTTCTAATTTAGAAAATTTATTTTTTTTATTATTTAGAAACCCTATTTCTAGGTTATAAACCCTAATGACCAATTTTAACCTAATTGCTTAATTAGCAATTTTAATTAGGATATATTAATCCTAATTAGCTTATATTGAATTATGATTACCAAATTTTAATATAATTAGAAAATTCTAATTATAATTTAGAAAAATATTAATTTTCGATTTATAGAATCTAAGTTAGAAATTTAAGAAATTAAATTGCACACCCCAAAGGGTTTAAACCCTAAACCTAATTTAAACCCTAAACCCTAAGGGTTTACAACAAATGACAATTCCGGAAATAAAATGGTATGAAAATGACATTTTTGCCATTTGTTGCATTATTGCGACTTAACTTGCAAGAGTTGTCCTAGTAAGTGGTTCACCAACCCTAAACCCTAGCATGTGACTTATTATCCAATAATCCAACAGCTAGCTCAGCCAAATACATTGCATTTGTATCAATTTATAAGATTAAAGTGAGAGAAACTATCTCACTTTACTTTTCCAAATAACCAAGACCTTCTCTCTCTTCCAACTTCGAAATCTAGAGTGAAAGGGAGTGGGGAACAAAACCATTATCAGTTATTAGCTCTCCTTAAACAGATCACAAGGATCAAAATCAAGATCAAGCATTAGAAAGGTATTAAAACCCTAATTTTTAAAATCTTTTGATTTGATGTTAAAAGTTGTAATTGATTGGTTAAAGATGTGTAATAAGGTGTCTTTTAGTGATATGGGTTGTAAAATCTCAGATCCATAACATCAAAATGCTCGAATTTGATGATTTTTAAAATCTAGGAAAAGTTGGAAATATGGCCTGACAAGCTAATGTCAGGGCCTCTAGATCTTTATATGTTAGTGGTTTTGTGTGTTATATGTTATAGATATATAGTATGACATATGGACTAGGATCTGAAACTAAAATTAGGTTTAGATCATATTTAAATCTCAAGTTATGAACGGTCAAACCTAGTTGACCGATCACGAAAATAATTTCTGGGCAGCCCAAAAATTTCTAGAAATTCCTGACAAGCTTTTGCAAGCCTCTGATCTTGCAGTCGTTTTATTGTTTGGCCATGTTGTTGTTTTGGTATTGTAGCTTGACATTCATATTACACATCTAAGCCATCAGAACCACCAGATCGATCACAGGATCAAAGATAATACCGGTCAAACAACCGTTGACCATCATGCTGGATGAAGATTCTAGGTAACCCAAATCTTCATCAGTCGAGTTTTCTGTTAGAGTTTGACCAGCCTTGATCTTGCATATGTGTTGATGTTTTTATGATCTGATGTTACTTGTAGTATTACACTTATACTATAATTATAACACTTAACCCAGTCCATAAATCACTAAGAACATGGTTTAAATGTTGGTCAAACCACCCACCCGGTTAACTGACATGCGTTTTCTGGGCAGCTCAAGAACAGCTGAAGAACACTTTCAGCGACGGTTGTGTCACTAAAGCTACCTTTAGCGACAATTAAATTCGGAAATTTATTTATTTTAATTAATAAATAGATAAAAATAGTTTTTAATTATTAAAAATACATAATAAATTTCAAAAAATTATTTTAAAGTCTGAAAAATAGTTTTTAATTATTTTGAGTATATTTCATAAATAGTTGATATTTTTTGAATATAAATGGTATTTAATTTGTTTAATTATAATATTAAATAAATTAATTAAAAATGATTTTAATGTATGAAAAATCATCAAAAATAATATTATGGTATAATAAAATATTTTAAGTTATTTTTAGTGACTTATAATATTTTGTGATGAATTTCATTAATTAATCAATATTAATGATAGTTAATTTATTTAATAAATATATTAAATAAATTATGGAAAAATAGAATTAATGCTTTATAAATCATATAAAAATAATTTAAGTGTTATAAAAAATTTTAAGTTATAAAATATAACTTTTGATATTTTGTCATGAAAATATTAATATTTTAATATTAAAAGTAATTATCGGATAATGAAATTAATTGTTTAAAAATCATATAAATATGATTTTAAGGTATAAAAAATACTTTGATATATTATATGTATATTATAATATTATGACATGTATTTCATTAATATTTGATAATAAATAGATATTAATGACAAAAGAATTATGTGATAATTAATTCATTTAAATACAATATTAATGATTGAAAAATCAAGATAAATAGTAATAATTATTTAAAAATTATTACGAGCTTATGAAAATTATTTTGACTAATATTAAAATTATCTGAGATAATTGTTAATTGTTAGGCATAGTTTAATTGAATTTAAACTCGAATAATTGTCCGGCTAGACCGTCGGGACGTTAGAACTTTGTCGAACTCAAGTCAGACTGAAATAGTTTGACCTGATAGTGAGTCTTATGTGTGTTATAGACTGATAGAGTTATGTGTTTAGATTATTCTATGTATATATATATATATATATATATATATATATATATATATATATATATATATACTATGATGATATTATTCTTATATTGGAGATCTATATTACTAATATTAAGTCTTCATATAAAGCGTTATAAATTGTGTAGCAATAATCAACGGTTCAGGCAAGTTTTACTTAACTCTACTAAGAGTTGTTTCATTCAGATATGCGTATGGATAATCATTGCTGATTGTCATTGTAGAATTGTACTCTGTACATATTGCATGTATAAGTCAGGTATGAAAGGCTGATCACCTTCATTACCATTCGGTCCAGATACATTTGTTCATGTTTAATACTTGTTCAGTCAAAAGTTTGTTCGAGCATATTCATAACTATACTGTTGAATTATAGCTAACTTATTATTCATACTCTTTCAATCATGATATGTCGTTAAATTATTTAATTTAAACTTGCTGGGAAACTTTCATGCTCACCCTTGCTATATCATGATAAACATTGCAGATTAAGGTGATTGCATTCGAATACAGGAAAAAGGATAATGCCAAGTTCAGCTTGGGATAAAATGTGTAGCTAATTTGTAATAGTATAGTTTGATAATAATGTTATATGTTAGATAGTTTATGAACTGTGTATAAGTTAAGGTTACTCAATTTTTGGGGAATAGTGTGTAAAGTGTATTGTATAAATAATTTATGTTTATATCTTTTGCAAATATAGTAATAGTGATAGAATGATCGAATCGGATTCGCGGTGATTTGGGACCTCGGATTCGGGGCCCTCACAGTTGGTATCAAAGTTATAGGTTATGGACCTTAGGTAGGAATATCTGAGACTAATAATCGCAGTGATTAGGATAAGATCTAACTCATACAGAGTTAGTCAGTCGGTAAGATTCAAAGACGAATCTCGATGGGGTATAAGATACGGAGTTCCCTAACTCTGATAATAAAGATGAACCGTAGTGGTGAATAGATATAGTCTAAAAGACTAAATGTATAGTGATAGGAGATCGTAAAACTAAACGATCATAGTATAGAAATGAATCGTAATATATACGATGAGATCACCCCATGATCGGATAAGGTTATAGTATGGAGAAGAATCAATCTAAAGATTGAACAGTTTATAGCAAGATTGTTGAGTGTCAGTTGTACTATGAATTGGTACAGATTTAGGAAAGGATTATGAATACGGATTAAATGAAATTCGTATGGAGAAGGGAGTTAAGATTAGGTGGGGATTTCAATTGAGGACTCATGTTGGCAGCTGAGTTGTATGATTTCTTGTGTGGGCGGGGAATTGTACTTAGTGTAAAAACTACTTAGTTCTGGCAATGATAATCATTGAAATGTTTGTGTCGCGCTATTTGATATATGCATGTTAAGACGATGGTTCCTTTCTCATGTGTATAACATATAGATAGGTTATAGGTAGAGAATATAAGGTTAAGTACGAGTTCTTAAAACTCATACTTATGTGACATTCTTGACTCACAGTTTTATGAAATGTTTATGAACCCCTCATCGAATGGGCGCCAAAGGTCCAACTAGGACAAGTTCTTAATCTCATATGATTGTGGCAAGTAAATGAACTCATAAGTGTGGTTTGACGAACTGGGTATAGTTGTGTGTAAATGAAGAATTGAGGATTATAGGAACAGATAGATTTTTAAGCAAATGATTATTAGTGGAGACATAAGCTTTCCAAAACTCTTAGCTATGCTAGACTTCAAAATTTTGACATCAAGCTAAATACGCATTGTGTGCTTTAAAAAAATATAAAATATATGTAGACTCGTAATCATTTTTAAAACGGTTTAAAGTACAGTCTATGCTACTTATTTCGGCTAGACGCAAATGATTTGAAATATCAAAATATATTTTTATTTATCACTCATGTACCATGTAACCTGGTGCAAACATGATAAAAATTGATAGAGTTATAAATGCAGGAATACATAATGTGAATTCGATCTAAAAATTATTGTCCCACTATGTAAGACCCCGAATTTTATAAAATAAAAGTATTCAATTTTTCTTATAATTATTATTCAATAAATGGCTAAATTGATAAATGTTAAAGTTAAGGGTGATATATGAATTTTTTTTCAAAATACACAAGTGGTTATAAAATATTCATTGTTGTCGGGGAATATTCATTTGGTCGTGGAATATTCTTTCTGTCGGGGAATATTCGTACGACAGTGCAGCCATTTGTGGGCCCCATAACAGAATAACTGTCGAATGAAGAAAACGATAAATTTGAGTTTTTACAAATAACGACGTAGTTGTTACCGTTAACACTGTTGGAATACCCAGTGGTTAAAATACAGTAATACGCGTTATTGCACAGTAGCACACGGTATTGCACAGTATTTTTGAAATTATTGATTCTTACGTAAGAAGGCACTACTCAATAATTATTACAGTAATTACTGTTCAATATTTTATTTTATTGATTCAATAATTGCTACGTTGAAATTTTATATTATTGTTGTTCAATAATTGTCACTGCATAGTATTTCCCATTATCAGATCAATAATTCATATTATTTGAATAATATTATTAGATTGCATTATTGGCAATGTCTAGAAAGTTCTGTCTAAGGAGAGGTTTGGTCATCTAATTGCGCGCTAGTAAGGAGAAATCTTTATTGGAAAGCACCCTATTTCTTGGGAACGGCCTGGTTGTCATAAATATGATTCTGTAATATTATTTGTGAATAATTAATTTTTGATTCATATGATAAGGAAATATTTATTTTATGTGGATATAAATGAGGGATATATTTTTGTGGTTAAAAATGAAGGAGTTAATGTTGAGGGTTTTATCAGTATTTTTGTCGGAATGGATGTATTAAAAATCAGGGTTTTTGAGATATTTTGCGGGGGTTATAATTTTTAATCCGACCGTTGGATCGTGGTAATTTTTGGATATGTTATACATATATAAGTTGAGTATATGTACACAAATTTTGAACTGTTAAAAATGAACGTATGATTTATTATGAATTTTATGAGATGACTGGTTCAGAAATTGTTAAATTTTCGGAGTTTATCATTTTGGTGGAAAATTCTAGAATTGGTGGGGCCCACTCTTAGTTGGTAAAGAAATTTGCAGAGTTTTTTTATTCAAATGTGGTGGGTGGGAATAGTAGCAGGTAAAGCCATCAGGTTACAGGTTAAGTCTGCTTCGGCGTGCTAACATTTTCCTATAAATAGAGGGCTAAGTTAGAATTGAAAATCACACCAGAAACATAAGCTTTCTCTCTTTCTCTCTCTATATTATGAAGCATATTTTGTGAGTATTTAGATACTTTGAGAGTTGCTATTCAGTGCAAGTTTCCTTCAACTTTGCATCCCAGTCAGAAATACTACACTTTTGAGGTAAGGGATAGTAAGGGATTTTAAGGGTTATTATGTTTTTCAGTTCGTAATTTTTCTGACCTTCAAAAAATTCTGGAAAAATTTGAAATACTATTGTGATGAGTTTTATTAATTGTGTCGAAAAATGGTGATTTTTGGATGTATAGATTAAGAGTTATAAATTTTATGAGAAAAAACTATTTTAAAAGTAACCGCTTATAACTCATTGTGGTTAACTTCAAAATTGGTGAAATTTTTATTGAGAGTATATGTATATGATAGAAGTATACTCTATAAATTTCGAAATTTTTGGATAAAAGTATAATTTATGATAAATGTCTAAATATTCGGCGGTTTTGGCCATATGAAAAATAGTAAATGAATTTAAAAAATTCCGGGAAAAATATATGTTCAATATGGGACTATATTATGTTAAATCCCAGAAAAGAAATATTTTTGGAACTGATTTGGTATTTTTAATAAAAATAGACTAGTTATGAGTAAATGAATTAAATATGTTATGTGAAGTAAGAAAATTGGAAAATAGGATTTTATGGCTTGAGAATCCTATATGAGGTATATACGGATTTTTGATGAGGGTTTTGGTTATTGGTAATGAAATCTTATGAGTTTGGCATTTTAGGATGATTAAATGCATTATTTAGTAAAGTGTAAACAATAAAAATAAATTGTTTATAAATTTAAGAAATGTTATTCTTTCAATATCATTATACCGAAATATTGGTATGAATTTTATTGTAGAATTTCTATCTTTTTATGTCGGGTTTACTATTTATGAGTTACTATTCACGAGTTACTATTCACGAGTTACTATTCATGAGTTACTATTCACGAGTTATTATTCATGGGTTACTATTCACGAGTTACTATTCATGACAAAATTGGTTTCTTTTTCTGACCAAATTATAGTTGAGTTATGAATATTACTCTTGAGATTAAATCTATATGTTGATTATATTGATTTCATTATCATATATAACATTTTTAAAACTCTAATGATGATATTTCTCTTTGACTTGAGTGTAAAGATGGATAGATTTTTAGTATGATCATGACTATGGGTTCCCTTTGGCCAGTAGTGCAAAGTTGAATTGTTGACTAGTATGATCATGACCATTGAATTTATAAATGAATATCTTTAGCTTAAGTGCAAAGGTGAAATAATCAACATGGTTATAATTATTGTTTATATAAATTTTGAAATGATTATATATTTCTTTGAGATATTAATATATTTGGCCTGTAGTGCAAATATGAACTATTGATGAATATATTTGGCCTGTAGTGCAAATATGAACTGTTGAGGAATATCTTTGGCCTGTAGTGCAAAGATGGTCTGTTGATGAATATCTTTGGCCCGTAGTGCAAAGATGACCTGTTGTTGAATATCTTTGGCCTGTAGTGCAAAGATGGTCTGTTGATGAATATCTTTGGCCGTAGTGCAAAGATGAAATTATTAGTATGATTATGAACAGTAACTGTGATTTGGTATAACCATGATCTTTGATGTTTCAGGTAAAGACATGTGAGGAAAATTATCTTCGTCCTGCATGGGAAGAGGAATTTAGAATTATAATTATGATTATGAGTTATTCATATAATTGTGAAAAGGAACTGTTATAGGGATAAAACATGATTGGTAGGCTTTTAATGTGGAGAATATAATAGACTTTATGGTCTATTTGACTCTTCCAATGGATTGCTCGTTCCGCTACAACTATGGTTGAAATTTTTATCATCTACCATATGTTCTAAATCTCTGATTTAATCCTGTTGAATACTAAGGATAATTTTTTGTATATTATCTTAGTCATAATATTCTTTACTGGGCTAGTTAAGCTCACCATTTTTCTTTTTGTTCCATTTTTCTTCTCAGGAGGTGAGAACATAGCAGGATCTAGTCGGGGTATGGAGTGATGGTTCTAGAAAGATGTTTTAGCTGTCCTCACTATATCTGTAAAATAGTGTTTGAATAATTGTAATGAGGACTTATTTGAGTGTGGATGTTGTCTAGAAGACAATATTTGTATTTAAACTCACAGTATGTGTTGTCGTATTTTGCACGACAATTGTATTATTGAAGTTGTAGTTTGCTTTTTGTACCATGTATTTGACGACTCAGAATGGGTGTTGTATACCTATCTTGGGGGCGTCACACACTATTGTATGATATGTTATGACAAAGTCATACGATGACGTCATCCTCAAATGGACTGTTAATATAGTACGGCATCATGACGTCATTCTCGAAAATATTTTCAAATTTTTAATTTGCCAACGGGGTTTGGCTACACATAAATAATTCGATTGAATTGAATTATTAATATGATTCTATGCTATTTGATTCAGCTAGACAAATATTTATAAAACTCTAAGAGTTCTTTAAAAAATTTCCCGAACCAAATTGTTTTGGTGCGGATTCTGATAAAGACTTTGGTGAAAGTTTATGCGCCCAAGGTGGATAAGAGGAACAAATTGTTCCGACCAGCAGTACTTGATCAGTACAGGGCATATCGGGCTAATCACCCTTTGTGTCTGTAAGTTATGACGGTTTGCAGATGAATTTCCATAAAACCTTTGTGAAAATGACAAACAATAGTCTGTAAAACCCCTCAGCATAATTTCAAAATTTTAACTCTTGTGAGAGGTGTATTGGGTAGCATGCGATGATGAGAAGGAATGGTGATTGGGGTATGGTGTAAGGTAAATTTCGGGGACGAAATTTTTAGAAGAATGAGTGAATGTGACAACCCGATAATTTAGAAAATTTTTAAAATTTTAATTAATTGATTTAAGGTTCAAAATTAGAACCTAGACAGAAAATAAGGTTATGCGTTTGATATTTTTAAAATAGAATTTGGAGGATTTCAAAATTTAGTGAAGGATTTAGGTGAATTATTCAATATTAAGTGTATATGTGTTTATATTCTGTGTATATGGTTATTTATGTATTCAGATTGTGGTTAAGGGTCAAGGGTCAAAGGTTGACAAGATAAACGATATCTGTATCATACCCTAAGTATATGATTAAGAACGTCAACGTTCAGTTAGAAAACCCTAGCGATTAATAAGAAACCCTAAACACCGATTCTAAAACCCTAATTTTGGTTCCAGAATTTGAAACCCTAATTCGAATGTTGGAAACCCTAAATTGGGAACTTAATGGCGTAAGTGTAAAATAATCATAAGATTAATTAGGGTTAATCTCAACAAAGTGGTTAGAAAACCCTAATTTCAAAATTTGAAACCCTAATTTCAGGATTTGAAACCCTAATTTATAATTAGGGAAAACCTAGGTGTTAATTTAATAATTTTAATGTTAATTAGGAAATATTAATCCTAATTTTCAAGTTAAGTACTTAGGAAACCCTAATCTAATTAGGAAACCTAATTTCTAATTTAGAAAATTTATTTTTTTTATTATTTAGAAACCCTATTTCTAGGTTATAAACCCTAATGACCATTTTGACCCTAATTGCTTAGTTAGCAATTTTAATTAGGATATATTAATCCTAATTAGCAAGATTGAATTATGATTAGTAAATTTTAATATAATTAGAAAATTCTAATTATAATTTAGAAATATTAATTTTCGATTTGTAGAGCCTAAATTGGAAATTTTAGAAATTAAATTGCAAACTCTAAAGGGTTCAAACCCTAAACCCTGACTTAAACCCTAAACCCTAAAGGTTTACAACAATTGACAATTCTAGAAATAAAATGGTATGAAAATGACATTTTTGCCCTTTGTTGCATTATTGTGACTTAACTTGCAAGAGTTGTCCTAGTAAGTGGTTCACTAACCCTAAACCCTAGCATGTGACTTATTGTCCAATAATCCAGCAACTAGCTCAGCCAAATACATTGCATTTGTATCAACTTATAAGATTAAAGTGAGAGAAAGTAACTCACTTTACTTTTCCAAATAACCAAGACCTTCTCTCTCTTCCAACTTCGAAATCTAGAGTGAGAGGGAGTGGGGAACAAAACCATTATCAGTTATTAGCTCTCTTTAAACAGATCACAAGGATCAGAATCAAGATCAAGCATTAGAAAGGTATAAGAACCCTAATTTTTAAAATCTTTTGATTTGATGTTAAAAGTTGTAATTGATTGGTTAAAGATGTGTAATAAGGTGTCTTTTAGTGATCTGGATTATTAAATCTCAGATCAATAACATCAAAATGCTCGGATTTGATGATTTTTGAAATCTAGGAAAAGTTGGAAATATGACCTGACAAGCTAATGTCAGGGCCTCTAGATCTTTATATGTTAGTGGTTTTGTGCGTTATATGTTATAGATATGTAGTATGACTTATGGACTAGGATCTGAAACTGAAATCAGGTTTAGATCATATTTAAATCTCAAGTTATGAACGGTCAAACCTAGTTAACCGATCACGAAAATAATTTCTAGGCAGCCCAGAAATTTCCAGAAATTCCTGACAAGCTTTTGCAAGCCTCTGATCTTGCCGTCGTTTTATTGTTTGGCCATGTTGTTGTTTTGGTATTGTAGCCTAACATTCATATTACACATCTAAGCCATCAGAACCACCAGATCGAACACATGATCAAAGATAATACCGGTCAAATAACCGTTGACCATCACGCCGGATGAAGATTCTGGGTAAACTAAATAATAATAATAATAATAATAATAATAATAATAATAATAATAATAATAATAATAATAATAATAATAATAATAATAATAATAATAATAATAATAACAATAATAACAATAATAACAATAATAACAATAATAACAATAATAGTACTAATAACAATAACAATAATAATAGTACTAATAACAATAATAATAATAATAATAATAATAACAATAATAATAATAATAATAATAATAAAAATAATAATAATAATAATAATAATAATAATAATAATAATAATAATAATAATAATAATAATAACAATAATAACAATAACAATAATAATAGTACTAATAACAATAACAATAATAATAGTACTAATAACAATAACAATAATAATAGTACTAATAATAATAATAATAATAATAATAATAATAATAATAATAATAATAATAATAATAATAATAATAATAATAATAATAATAATAATAATAATAATAAAGTTGCACCAATGGTGTGTGTGACGCTCCCAAAATTAGGTATACATCACCCATCTTGGGCCGTCAGATACAAAGTACAGAATACAAATACAACTTACTAATACAACTGTCGTGTACAATACGACAAAACATAAACTGTGAGTTTGAATACAAATATTATCTTCTAGAGAGTATTCATACTCAAAAGGAGTCCTCATTACATTTATTAACACACTATTACATAGAATAGTGAGGACTACTAACTAATACTATCATTCGAACCATCACTCCGTTCCCCGACTTGCCCCAGCTACGTTCTCATTTCCTGAAGAGAACAGTGAAAGAAAGGGTGAGCTCAACTAGCCCAGTAAGAAATATTATGACTAAGATAATGCAGAATAAATTATCATTAGCCTTCAACAATGTTAAACTGATAAAATATAATAGACACCAAGTTTAACTGCAGCGGAACAAGCAATCCATTAAAAGAGTCAAGTAGAAAATAAACTTTACTATCTTTTATGATTTAAAAGGTCTTTCAACACTGTTATCGCTGGGACTCAGCTTAATAAAATAATTCACATCATCGAATCACCCCTGCACTATGGCCAAGGATATTCGTGTATTCATTAATGGTCATGATCATGCCAACAACTGTCCATCAATGCACTACGGACCAATGATGACTTTTACCACATCATTTGTAACATTACGGTCATGATTATACCGAATAATCCCTGGTCATAATCATACCAAGTCCATCTATGAACTACAGGCCACAGATGACTTTTATCATTTTATAAACATGAGGATGATGACAATGATATAAGAATTCAATAAAAAAAGTTCAAGAATTAATTTATCTAAGAATTAACAAAGTCCAAATTGTCAACATGATACTGCTTTGTGGAGTAAAATTCAAGAATGCTTAGAAGAATATTTTCATGAAAAGATACTGGATGAAACGCAATTATCAAGGATATTCCACAAATTTCATGGAGTATAGAAGTCAAAACTTAACCAACTGAGTACAATAAAGAATGGAATAACAAAAAAAATCACCATGCATGCGATAGACCGCACAGACAGGTTATTCCAACAGAATAATAAATAATGGAACCAGGTCCGGCGTAAACGCACATACAGGATATTTCGACAGAATAATAAATAATGGAACCAGGTCCGGTGTAAAACACACAGACAGGATGTTCCAACAGAATAATAACAAGACAGAACCAAGTCCGGTGTAAAACACACAAACAGGATGTTCCAACAGAGTAATAATAAAAACGGAACCAGGTCCGGTGTAAAACACACAGACAGGATATTCCAACAGAATAATAATAAAAACGGAACCAGGTCCGGTGTAAAATACACAGACAGGATGTTCCAACAGAATAATAGAAGAATGTCACCAAGTATAGGGTAAACCGCGTATACAGGTTATTCCAACAGAATAATAAGAAATGGAATAACAACAATTCTCTTCATGAATAAGAAAGAATAACACCCCTTACCGTTTTAAAGAAGAGCTGAAATAAGGAAGTAGTTAAGTAGCAGAATACTCTTCTTCTCTCTCTCTATAGTTTCTCTCTATAGTTTCTCTCTCTAGAGTTCAGTGAATTCGTAAGAAATAATGAAGGAATGAACTGCTATTTATAGAAAAATAGGATGCATAGTAACTAATCCATGAACGGTACAGATTGATTACTTTAATCTGACGGTCCATATTTAAAGAAAAATCTTTTAAATAAAATATATTATATTCTATTTATAGAATAACTTTAATAAAGTATTCTGTTTTATATAAAAAGATGTTTCTGTTTTATTACGTTAATAATACGAATAAAACAAAACGTCATTATCGCTAAATAATTCATATTATTAACTGACAATAATTGAATCAAACTAAGTGACTTCTCATATAAACATTAATAATAAATACCGTGTGCTACTATGCAACCACACGTATTACTGTACTTTTACTACCGAGTAGTTCAACAGTAATAATGGTAAAACTTCCGCCGTTATTTTTAATAAAATATTTTTGTCGTTTTCTCAATCCGACAATAATTCCGTTGTGGGGTCCACCAATGATTGTGCCGTTGTACGAATATTCCCTGTTAAAACGAATATTCCCCGACCAATCGAATATTATATAACAACTTGCGTACTTTGCAAAATTTATAAATATTACCCACAACTATAACATTATATCAAATTAACTCCATAAAATTCAAAAATGATATTTATAGAAAATTCATCTTTATTTATAAAAGTTGGGGTCTTACAGTGTGTAAGTTTTTTTTAACTCCCATTTTTTAAATTCTCATTTTTCTTAACTTGTAATTTTTTTTATGATCAAATATTAATTTATCTTTATATCTTGAATTAGAGGGTGTTTGACAATGACTTATAAGTTGGTTAAACTAAGTTATAAGTCATTTGTTATTATTTAGTGTTTGACAATAACTTAAATTTTAACTTTTTTTACTTATAAGTCAATATTAAAAATAAAATTCATGCTTCATGTGCTATATTTTTTATATTATTACTATTACTATTACTATTATTATAATTATTATTATATTTACTATTATTATTACTATTATTATTATTATTACTATTATTATTAATTTTTTTTTTATTATTAGAATAATTATTACTAATCTTATAATTATTATTTTTATTAATATAATAATTATAATTATTACTATTATTATAATTTCTATTATTATTATTATTGTTGTTGTTGTTGTTGTTGTTGTTGTTGTTATTATTATTATTTTTATTATTATTGTTACTATTATTATAATAATTATTATTGTTACTATTATTATTGTTATTATTGTTGTTATTATTATTACTATAATAATAATAATTGTTATTATTAATTATAATTATTATTACTATTACTATTACTATTACTATTACTATTATTATAACTACTATTATTATTATTGTTGTTATTATTAATTATTATTATAATTACTATTATTATTCCTATTACTATTATTATTATTAATTATTATTATTATTATAATTATAATAATAATAATTATTACAATAATTATAATAATACTAATAATAAAAAAGCCTGGCCCGACCCGCGAACTTTTTAAAAAATAAAATAAAATAATGCTCTCCTTAAAAATTGAACTCTAGACCTCCCACTTTCCTTAAACAAATGCTCAAACCAGTTAAGCTATAAAGATATTTTATTACAAAGTCAGTTACCCGGAACTAAAATACTAAAAATACTAATTACATATTTACATCAAATACTAAAAATACTAATTAAAAAAATTCTAAAATACTAAAAAAAATTAAATTAAAAAATACTAAAAATACTAAAATTCAAATTATTTTGTTAATTAATCAAAAGAACAAAAATTCAAATTACATCATTAAAATACTAAAATCATAACATATTTACATCATTGACATCATAACACAACATATTATCATATTTGCATCATTTACATCATATTTACATCATAACATATATAAATTATTTTATCAAAATACTAAAATTCAAATACTAAAATACTAAAATTTTACTCAAATACTAAAATTTTACCATAGTTGTATAACATATCAAAATATTAAAAGTCACTTATCCGACATTAAAATACTAATTACATATTTACATCAAATACTAAAAATATTAATTAAAAAAATACTAAAAAAAATCAAATTAAAAAAAATACTAAAATTCAAAAAAATACTAAAAATTCAAATTAATTTGTTAATTAATCAAAACAACAAAAAATCAAATTACATCATTAAAATACTAAAATCATAACATATTTACATCATTTACATCATAACATAACATATTATCATATTTACATATTTACATCATTTACATCATATTTATATCATAACATATTTATATCATTTAATCAAAATACTAAAATTTAAATACTAAAATACTAAAATTTTACTCAAATACTAAAATTTTACCATAGTTGTATAGCATATCAAAATACTAAAATTTTACCATAGTTGTATAACATATCAAAATACTAAAAGTTACTTACCAACACAAAAATACTAATTACATATTTACATTAAATACTAAAAATACTAATTAAAAAAATACTAAAATACTAAAAAAATCAAATTAAAAAAATACTAAAATTAAAAAAATAATAAAATATTATAATTCAAATTATTTTGTTAATTAATCAAAACAACAAAAATTCAAATTACGTCATTAAAATACTAAAATCATAACATATTTACATCATTTACATCATAACATAACATATTATCATATTTACATATTTACATCATATTTACATCAGAACATATTTATATCATTTAATCAAAATACTAAAATTCAAATACTAAAATACTAAAATTTTACTCAAATACTAAAATTTTACCATAGTTGTATAACATATCAAAATACTAAAAGTTACTTACCCGACATTAAAATACTAATTACATATTTATATCAAATACTAAAAATACTAATTAAAAAAATACTAAAAAAAATCAAATTAAAAAAATACTAAAATTCAAATAAATACTAAATTTCAAATTATTTTGTTAATTAATCAAAACAACAAAAATTCTAATTACATCATTAAAATACTAAAATCATAACATATTTACATCATATCAACTTTTGTTGCACATATAAAGAAACGACAACAAATAATGTCATTGCTAATCGACAACTTTCATTGCTATTGAAAAATAACCAGTAACAAATATTTTCGTTGCTGATTCAGCATAATGTCGTTGTAAAATAATATAATCAGCAACGAAAATCATTGCTAAAAAGTTTACATTCCGCAACGAAAGCAAGCTTAGGCAACAATTTCCATAATTTACTGCAACGAAAAATGTCGTTGCAAAATGGTGTCAATTGCAACGAAAATACATGGTCGTTGCAAAAAAAAAGAGTTCATTTCGTTGCCAATTAGCAGGCTTTTGCAACGAAATGGGATTTTTCGCAACGACATTTTAATTATTCTGCAACAATATATTTTGTTGCTAAAGGATCGATGTCTCTGTACGAAAAGTCAAATTTCGTTGTAAAATGTATTACTTTTGGCAACGAAAAAAATACGTTCGTTACGGAACAATTAGCAACGCTCATTGCTCAACGAAAGACACAATGACAGTAAAGTCGTTGTCAAAACCCTTTAGCAACGAAATTTGGCACCTTTAGCAACGAAAATCGATTGTTGCTGAAGTCCCATTTTTTTGTAGTATAAAAGCTTTTCGAGAAATTTTTTGAAAAACACTATTCATCGATTTCCGCTCGGGAATTATTTTTGAACTTTCGAGAAATATGTAACGTTAGAAGATCAAGGTGAGATAGATTATGTAATAATAATTCATGTATGGAAAACGTAATTTTTCGCATGCGGACTTAATTTTAGAACGTTAAGGAAAATCAAGCGTTAAGAAGCTAATGTAATGATCGTATGATACGGATGTATTACGCGAGTAAATGAATACGAGTATGATACGAAGTATTATATGAGTGTGTATGAATGATGGAATATCGTATATTAGGAATTAGTATATGTAACACCCGAGAAAATCGGATCTTTAATGAATTAAATTTTTAATTGATTATGTGGATTAAATAAATTTAATTGATTGATTATGTGAGTAAGATATTTGAAGGTCGTTCTATGACCTAGAATGTGTGGATGTGGTTAGTATTCTGGCTGTGTGCTAGGATTAATTGTTTTAAATTACCAAGACGAAAATAAATGTTTTTCGAGAATTTTTCGTAAAATCACTATTCATCCGATGTCGCTCGGAGATTTGGTTTGAAATTCCGAGAAATGAGTAATGGTAGAATAGGAAGATGTAATGGAATATCCAATAATATTTCAGTTTTGGCAAACGAAGTTTTCGCCTGCAGACTTAAAACCTAAGGATTAGTGAAAGTAATTTCTGAGAAGAAAATGTAATGCGTATAATGATTAGAAGTATTATGTGTATGATATACTACTATGGTATGAATAATAGTACGATGTATAATACGAATATCGTATGAATACTAAACGAAGATAATACATGAGTATACGCGTAGAATACGATTAGTTCTTATTTAATTTTGAGTTAAGGACTTTTTATAATCCAATTGGACTTGGATTTATATCAAGCCCAATGAATTGTGTAATCAAGCCCAAGTTAAGGCCTAATGTTAAGTTAATTCAAGCCCGATCCAAGAAACTAAATCACAAATCGAACCGGCGGGTCACGTGTGGGCCGGCCACTTGGCCACCAAGTAAAGTGATTACTGGGTGGCTAAGTTGCTAAGGAGGTGGGGGATAGAAAGGAGTTGGCCAATGGACAATTTTTCCCTCCATTTGGTTTTCCTATAAAAAGAAAGCTTAGGTTGGTCATTTGGTGTTTTATAAACTTTTTTCAACATATATTGAGAGAGGGAAAGAGCTAGAAACAAGCAATCAATCTACTTTGAAGCAAAACATAAGAAGTTTATCAAGAACGCGAAGAACAAAAAGGTAATTTTTCGTAAACGTTAATTTTCGAACTTTTCGATTTCTTTTTTGTAGAGAATCATAGATTGGTGGATCATGTCTATTGAGGAGGAATAAGGATGGCTATTAATGATGTAAACATTGATAAATCATGTTTAACTATAAATTGTAAGAGTTTACGTATGCTTAAACCGTAGAAATCTTTGAATGTTAACTTGTTTGTTGATGGACAAATTGAAAACCATCTTAGATAGGGTATGTGAATCTTGCTTGGTTAGGATGTAGATGATGAATCAATGGAGTGTTCCATTTAATTTGGCATATAGAACACGAGTAACGAAGTTATGGCGAATTGTACGAAAATAGACGTTAAACGTCGAAAACGTAAAACTCTCGAATTAGTACTCAAAAGTTGTCGTGTGACTTGTAAACTTCGGTTTCAATGTCAACATGTGAGATAGGGCATTCATGAGTCGTGGACTCAAGAATCATCGAATTTCGACTTAGAACGAAGAAAACGAGTATTGAACGCTCACGAACGATAAACGATCGCTCGATAATGAACCAAAAGGTGAATTCTGAGTTAACATATTCGAAAGTGAAAGATTCTTGCATGAACACCTATAGTAAGTAATTTGTGAGTTGTGGGCTTTTGAATGAGCCAATTCGGATGTAAAACGAATAAGTTATGAGGCCGGAAAGTTCGTAGAAAAAGTTAACTGTCAAAGCGAACTGAAGCTCAGAGGCAGCGCCACAGGGCCAATCCCAGTTATAAACACCGTGCCGCAGCGCCGGCTCCGGGCTCTGTCTACTGTTAGTTTGCACCGCAGCGCCAATGGCGTACTAGAGTCTGGCGCCGCAGTGCTGGCAGTGGGAAATGGTTGACCAAGTTAGGTTTTGTAATTCCAATTGAATGTAAACCAATAGTAAGACATGAATGTACTTATTGTACATGATAAAGCTAACTTTAAATCACTTATAAAGTGATAACGTTAGAAGGTTAAGTATAGTTTGTAACGTCCCCATATCTATACTCCTATGGTATCTGATATGGTGCTTACAACGAATCAATATAATGCATTTAAATCTATACACCCATGGTATTTAATTATAAGCTTATCTTAATTTAAGGGACTATAAGATATAATTCCCATAGATCCAAGATTCACAGTATCCCATAACATATGACAATTCTCAAGAGAACTATTACTGTGTTTGGATACCCTCACTTGGATATATGAACTGTATTTGTGAATAGAATCTATCTATTCAAAATCCAGAATATCACTAATAACATGAACAGTCCATTTTACTAATATCCTCACCTAGATGTATAGTATATGCCATGTGAATTTATACTATCGTATCAATAGTAACTATCTATCTGAAATCCAGGATATCAGTAATAACATGAACAGTCCATATTACTAATATCCTCACTCAGATAAATAGTTCCCAAGGATCTCAACTAGATTCAAAGAATTCTAAATTTACATCTATATATGTAAGAAAACACGGTTGCGAAAATAAAAGATGCTATATATATATATATATATATATATATATATATATATATATATATTAAGGTTCGATTACATGATTCTCATAACGAGTTTCGTATTACAAAGTATTCAACTAGACATGAATATAACCTAATCTAAGCAGGGACATTTCCCTTTATCTACTCCAGATTTTCCAGGATTACCATCTAAAACTGCAAAGGGAATAATTTGCAAGGGTGAGCTATGACATGCTCAGCAAGTTTTGTATTTATAACAATATATGATTTGAAAAAATACAACACTTTAAATTTCGACTGATAGTTGTTACCATTTTTTGGATTTCTATTTCTGTCAGTCACACAGACTTAAAAATTTTGTTTATATATGAGATAGGGGATCAGCCTATTCAATATCCTAGGAGTATGCATGTCATCCTATCAGTGCTCAAATGCACCCAAATTAATGTCAATATATTATCGACCGAATTATGATTACCCAACTTCATAATAGGATGTCTTACCAAACAATTTGGTTTGACACAATAATTTATGCTTAACAATTAAAATGAATAAACAATTCATTTCTTAGTTATGTTGAAGCTATAGCTATAACCTTACAATAAAAGATAATTCAAATGTAGGTGTAGTATATTATATCAAGATAAAAAATCTTGTTCAGCGAATAAACAGGGTTGAGAAATTTGCATAAGTAGTTTAAGGTTTAAGAAGAACTTACCTTAGCGTAGATCAGTCAAGTTATGCTACTCAATTCGTTTAATAAATATCTACGATGTTCATATATATATAAATCTAACAAGTTAGTATTGATAACAATACTCAAATATAACATTTATATAAGATCGGGTTAGATTCGATAAGGTTTCGGTGTTCAATGTCTTTACTGAATACTAAATAAGTTGATATATGAACTAAATTTTATTTATAAAATTTATTATATTTTTAGATAATTTATATATCCATTATAAAATTTTTTAGAAATTTTAAAATATTTTTAAAACATTTATTTATCCTTTAAATGATTTTTAAATCATTTATTTCTATTTTAGGTCATTAATATTTACTTAAAATTTTGCAAAAACATTGTTTATTATTTTTAAATAATTTATAACCATTTATTATTATTTTTATATTATTAATATTATTTTTCAATAATTATTTAGTATTTATATATAATTATTCTAATTACTTTACTATTAAGTTAATTATTAATAATATCTAAATAAAATAAAATATTTATTGAATTTATGTAAAAATATCAAAAATTAATTATAATTATTTAATATAATTTTTAAAATTATTTTAGTATTTATTTATATTTATTTATTACTTATTTCTAATATTTATAAATTAATTTTTACAAAAATAATTTTTGTCTGTCGCTAAAGCACTATAGTGACCGGAAGTGTCGCTATAGGTGTTCTTGAGCTTCTGGGTAAACAGTTGGTCATGGTCGAGGGACCAGTTTGAACACAATTTATCTGGCTATGGTTTATGATTCTAGGTTTGGACAATTATTCTGTGTAATAGATGTGTGTTGTGTTTGTTGCAACATATAGTATATATGTCAGGGTACAAATATATAACACTAACTTGAACAAAGCATAAATCTAAGGTCTCTATTTATATTGGTCAAAGTACAACCAAAAGTTGTTCTTCGAGTTCATCAATTTTTTGGGTAACCAAGAAAACTTGGTCAAGCTCAGTCAACGACTTTTGACCAATAATTCCAGTAATCCTATGAGTTGTTTAAGCAATTTAAGATTATAGATATGTAGTATGTATATCAAGGTGTTAATCTAAAACAAAAACAAATAGAAAGTGATCAAAAGGCTGGTCAAAGTAGCCGGTTCAAACTGTTCTTGAGTTTTCTGGGTAACCCAGAAAACAAAACCCCGTGAACGGTCAACTCACTTTGACCACCTATAACTTGCAATATATGGTTCTAATGAACCTGTTTTCTTTTCCAGATTAAAGACCTACTATCAGGCTACAAATATCATACAAATAGCAGACCTAAACATAAACATATACGAATCTACAAGCTCTGACATTCGGCTGTCAGACTTGATTTTAAAAATTTCCAGTTTCTAAAAACACTTAAGGCATCTAGATGTTATGAAAACGTGTTCTATCAATCTAACATACTTTCTAACAAATTAATACATAATTCTAAACATCTAAACAACAAAATTAACAAAGGATCAAAGAGCTAGCTATGAATTAGGGTTTGCACCTTACTTGCTTTGAATTTTGATTCTAGCTTCTGAATTGGTTGCTGCTATCACCTAGGCTTGATTTGGTATGTATATAAGTGTATAATGGCTTAAAGATTTCGTGAGTTTGCTCTGATCTAGGGTTCCTATTTATAGAATTCTTCAACTTAGCATTTTTGACATTTTCAGGCTACTTGCCTCCACAAATATCAGATCTGATGACTCTACTCATGCTTGGGAGTTACAAACATGTCATGTGCAGCCTAGGAACTTGCATTGGTGACTCCTAACCTACTTGTGAGCTAGTTAGGTTAGTTTAGTAGCCTAATTATGCCCTAATCTTCATTATTCTTGATTAGGGTTTTGTTTCTAATGGTTAGGATTGTTAAATGATCTTTATTAGTACCAAATTGAAGTTTAGTAATCATGTTTAGGTGTTAAGATAATCCAATTAGGGTTAAATTAGCTAATTAGGGTTAGGTTTATAAATTAGGGTTAGGGTTTTGCTAATTAGGATTAGGGTTTGTTAATCTAGGGTTACTAACCTAAATTTCCCACTTATCCTAACAAGCACGACAAAGCGTTTTGTCAGTGTAAGCACGACAAAGTAGCTTGTCCAAACAAATATGCCGAAAAGCCCAATTTTGGAAGAAAATTTTTAAGCACGAGGTGTCAAGCACGACGTTTTTCGGACAAAATTTTATTTGACCAAATTTGTTAAACAGAGTATATATTAACACATAACACATTCAGAACGAAGAAATATTATTGATAAAACTGAATTTTACATAACCGAGTCTTATTGGGGTTTTGGGTTTTTACATGGTTTAACAACAATTAAACGAAGAACGCAAAAGTGTAAACAAGTAAACCGTGAATGGTATTCAACGTTGGTACCTCACCAATGATGACCGAGTGTCGGTTAATAACGTAACAACGTTAACAAGCCGTAATGAAGTATAGTAAGTCGAATTGACCTTATTAATGGAATAAATTCAAGTAAGACATATAAGAGAAAGAACTTGGTTAAAACAATAAAGTTAGTTCGTTTGGTAGCTAATTACAGTGTGCTATGTGAATATATCATGTAGATCATGTAAAGACTGAGAACTGTTGAATATTATAAGACGCTTGAAGGCAAGTTTTCTTAACGCTTGTATAACCTCCGTGTTAGTCAAGTTTTCTATGATTCATGTCCTGAAATGGATGAATTGTTTTAAAGAAAGAGTCGATGCCAGTTTTAACTCGGCTAAACTAATCTTGAAGAGTTGATTGATTTGTTTACAAGTCTTTCGATATAAAACGGTTAACGCTATCTAATGCCAAATATTTGGTACGGATTCAAAGGTAAGTTTGTCTATGAACAAACAAATGTATTTTCATCGATTATTCGATGGGCATGCGAGCTTGCCAAAACTTAAACCTAAATACGTTTAATGGATGAATGTTGATCAACATAGAGTACTATAGCTGATAAGCTAGAAGTTCTCGTAAGTAATGTTGGACGTACGACCTTAGTGTCGGGATGTTCTTTTCATGTATGAAAACGAAAAGAGTATGTTCATGGTCTTTTGATCGGTTCAGAACTCCTAAGCTATTATATATACTTTGGAATCATTGTTATGAAATGAGAAGTGCTAGTCAATGTTTCATAGTGCTTCATAGCTATTTGTTCAGCTGTGGAAGATAATCATATAATTCTCGATGTGGTATTTATATTATCCTTTGTTAGACTTGCTGAGCTAGTTATGCTCACTTTTTACTTGAATTATATGATTGCAGCTAAGGCCGAACAAACTGAGAGTTCTAAGAGAGATAAAGGCAAAGCTAAGTTGGATAGTTAATTATCCTGTAATAGACTAGGGTTTTTGTATGTTATTATGAATACCAAAGAATGTATTCGGTTTATAAACCTGGGAAAGGATTTATTACTATTGTAATAAGAAGATAGTAAAAACAATCATTTTGCTGTTGTTTCAATGGAATGATTATATAAATTGTAGTACCATGTAGCATCATCTATCGGGTTGGGAGATACCCAGATTTGGGGGCGTCACAGGTTGGTATCAAAGCATTAGGTTATAAAACTTAATGGGGAAAAAAACCATAGGCTAATAACCTCGTTAGGAAAGGAAAAGTCCGAAGGAAGTAAACTTGAGTTCAATGAGTCAATAAGGTATTGAGGAAACTTAGTATCGAAAGAGTTAAAAGATGGAAATTAATCTTAAATAAATTAAATGTGATTTGTGCTTATATTATTGTGTATTATGTACTAATCAACTTGTTATGTGTTATTGTAGATGTCGATCGATAACTTTATGTATAGAGATATACACGTGGTGAGAGAAGAGTCTGTGAACAGAGTAGAGCCTGTACCTATGCCTGTAGCGGAGATACCATTAGTGATTCTAGAAGAATCAAAGCCAGAGGAGTATTTTTCGGAGGAGGACTATTCTGAGGAGACTATGAGATTGGCATCATATCTTAATATGATGATAGATGTGGAGGATGATATGGAGGTAAAATCGGTTAATACGGTGATGCCTGCACTAGAGCCAACACCTATAGATACGATGAGGGCAATGTATCTATCGGTGCTTGACTGTAACGTGCAGCTACACAATATGGTGCAGAACCAGAAGAAGGAGATTAGTGATCCCTATGACGCTAAGGAGTCTACAGAATCAGACTTTGAGTCAAAGCATGATGAGAAGGTGCTTATGATAGATAAGGCTAGGGATTACAATAACGAGGTCGTAGAGCTTCGTAAGAAACTGATTGAGAAAGACCAAAAAATAGCACGGATGTCATATATCAATGACAATGCGCATGAGGATTTCAAGCTGAAAGACAACTCAACATACTATAAGTCGGGACATTGTGTCGATTCTAGCGAATGAGAAGCATGAAAATGCTGTTAGGCAGTATTAGAAGTTCGAACGGTAAATACTGTGACTCCCCTAAATCTGGGTATCTTCCAACCCGATAGATGGTGGTACACGGTACTATAGTTCACACAAACATTCAATTGAAATGCCTCAAAAGAACGAATATGTCTTATATATATTCAAAATAATATTAACATTCCCTCAGGTTCTTTATAATCGTTACAATTGTTCTTGTCATAATATCAAATATTATCATTACAAACCTATACTATTACATAGGTAATCTACGGGTTCGCCTTAGCCTTCCCTTTATCCTTGCCGGATTCGTCTGTCCGTTCGATCTTAGCTGCATTCATATGGTTCAAGCAAGAGTGAGCATAACTAGCTCAGCAAGTACAACAATTCTAATAACACCACATGCTTAAAACATAGGAATCATATATCTTCAATAACTGAACAATAGTTATGAAGTACTATCTATAATTCAAAATAGCACTTCTTTTCATTCAAAATGTTTTACAATGACAATATTTAGTAAAACATCAATTTCGGTCTAAGACCATGAGCATTTCATAAGTTCTTTGAAAAGGACATCCCGACACTAAGTTCGTAAGTTCGGCATAGCTTACGAGCACGTCTAGGTGATCTGCCCATAGTACTCTATGTGACGCCCCCGAATTCGGGTATCTTCCAACCCAACAGATGGTGCTCCATGATACTACAATTCATATAGTCCTTCTATTGAGATAACAACAAAATGATTATAATTGCTATATTCTTATTACATTCGTAATAAATCTTTCCCCAGGTTCATAACCCGAATACATTCTTCGTAATTCATATGTATCTTACATACCAATATTCTAGTCTATTACAGGATAATCAACCATCCATCTTAGCCTTGCCTTTATCTCTCTTAGAACTCTTAGTTCGTTCGGGTTTAGCTGCAAACATATGGTTTAAGCAAGAATGAGCATAACTAGCAAAGCAAGTCTCACACAAAGAATCATATGAATATCACATTCGGAATTACATGCTTACCTTCTATAATCAAACAATTAACTATGAAGCACTATGAAAAATTTGACTAGTACTTCTCATTTCATATCAACAATTCCAAAGTATATATATCATAGCTTAGGAATTTCGAACCGGTCAAAAGACCATGAACGTACTTTTCCGTTTTCATACTTGAAAAGGACATCCGGCACTAAGGCCATCCATCCGTCTTTACTTACGAGCACTTATAGGTGATCAGCCTATTGTACTATATGTTGATCAACACTCTTCCGTTAAACTTATTTACGTTTGACGTTTGGCAACCACGCGTACCCATCTAATAATCGATGAAAATAATTTTGTTTGTTCATAGACAAACTTATCTTCTCATTCGTACCAAATACTTGGCATAGGATAGCGTTAACAATTCTATATCGAAAGACTTGTAAACAAATCAATCCATTCTTCAATACTAGTCTAGCCGAGTTAAAACAGGCATCGACTCTTTCTTTAAACCATTCATTCATCTTATAATGTGAATCACAGAAAACTTGACTAACACGGAGGTTAGACAAGCGTTAAGAAAGACTTGCCTTCAAGCATCTGCGAATAAAATATTCAATCAATTCTCAGTCCTTACAGGATCTACATGATATATTCACATAGCACACTATAATTAGTTATCAAACAAGCTTATTTTTCTTGTTCTAACCAACTTCTTTCTCTTCTATGTCTTATTTGAATTTATTTCTTAATAAAGCCAATTCGTCTTTCTATACTTTGTTACGGCTTGTTAACGTTCTAACGTTATTAACCCGTCATTCAAAAATCATTGGTAAAGTATCAACGTTTGAACATCAATCACGATTTACTTTCTTACACTTTTACTTTCTTCGTTTAATTCTTATTAAACCATACTAAATCTTCTAATGTTAACACTTCATTAGTGATTTAAGGTCAGCCTTATTATGTACATTAAGTACCTTCAATGTCTTATCTTAGGTCTACATTCAAATGGAACAAAAACCTAACTTGGTCAACATTTTTACACTTCCGGCGCTGCGGTGCGACATCCCTAGTACAAACTCGGCGTTGCGGCGCCAGTTAACAGAAGACACGGTCGGATCTGGCGCGACCCTTTTGTGCTAGGTTTGGCGCTGCGCCGCCCCCCCCTGTGCACCAGTTGGTTAAAATAGTTTGCTTTTCTAACGAAACTCCCAGCTTCATAACTTCTTCGTTTAACATCCGAATTGACTCATTCGAAAACCTACAACTCACAAATTACACCCTCTATGTGTTCATATAAGAATTTTACATTTCTAAATCCGTTAACATAGAATTCACCTTTTAGTTCCTTTTAGCGTTCGTTTATCGTTTTAACCGTTCAATACTCATTTTCTTCGTTATAAGTCGAAATTCGACGATTCTCATGTCCACGACTCTTAAATACCTTATCTCACGTTTTGACATTGAAAACCAACATTTTCAAGTCACTTGGCAACTTTTGACCCTTAATCTGAGATTTTTACGTTTTTCGACGTTTAACGTCTATTTTCGCAAAATTTACCATAACTTCGTTACTCGTGTTCTATAAGCCAAATTAAATGGAATACTCCATTGATTCATCATCTACATCCTAACCAACCAATATGCACATACCTTAGCTGTAACGATTTTCAAATCGTTCATCACAACTAAGTTCACGTTCCTAACTTTCTTAGGTTTTTAACTTACGTAAACACTTACGATTTCTATTTGGTCATGACTTATCAATGATTTGATCATTAATAGAAATCCTTATTCCTCCTCACTAAACATGCTCCACCAATCTACGATTCTCTACTAGAAAGAAATCGAAAAGATGAAGACTACGGTTTATGAGAATTTACCTTTGTTGTTCTTCGCATTCTTAGAAAACATCTTATGGTTTACTTGGAAATAACTTGATTATGTGTTTCTAGCTTTTCTCTCTCTCAATATGTATTGGACAATGTTTGTAAAACACTAAAAGTCCAACCTTAAGCTTTGTATTTATAGGATTTCAACATGGGGGCAAAATGGTCAAAGAGTCACCTCCTTACTATTCCCACCTTCTCTTCAACTTAGCCACCAAGTAATCACTTTACTTGGTGGCCAAGTGGCCGGCCCACCTCCTTCATGGATCATCCCATGGGTTACCCCATGGATTTTACCCATCCCGTGACCCACCGGTTCGACCCGCGGTTCGGTTTCTTGGATTGGGCTTGACTTACATTAATATTGGGCCTTGACTTAGGCTTGCTTACTTAATTCATTGGGCTTGCTATTAGTCCAAGTCCAATTGGATTATACAAAATCCTTAACTCAAAATCCCATAATAACTAATCGTATTCTATGCGTATAACTCACGTATTCTCTTCGTCTAGTACTTATACGATATTCACATTATACGTCGTACTATTCTTCTTACCATACTCGTATTTAACTGGTATAATACTCGTATCTCATACGTATAATAACCTAAATGATTATACGCATTACATTTCCCTTTTGAAAATTACTTTCTCTAACCCTTAGGTTTTAAGTCTGCAGGCGAAAACTTCGTTTGCCATAACTGAAATATTATTGGATATTCCATAATATCTTCATATTCTATCATTACGCGTTTCTCGGAATTTCAAACCTACGCTCCGAACGAAATTGGATGAATAGTGTTTTTACGGGAAAATTCTTAGAAAAACCTTCATTTTCGTCTTGATAAATCAAAACAATTAATTCTAGCACATAGCCAGAATACTAACCACATCTACATATTCTAGGTCATAAAACGACCTTCAAACATCTTACTCACATAATTAATCAATTAAATTCATTTAATTCACATAATAAAAATAAAAATTTAATTCATTCATAATCCGAAATTCTCGGGCGTTACACTCTATATTGATCAACACTACATTCATTAAATGTATGTACGTTTAAGTTTTGTCAGCCTCACATGCATGTCGTTTGACGATAAAACAATTTAGCATACTCAGTCTTCATTTAAAAACCATACCAACATAGTTTGGTAAAACATTGACAGTACTTTAATAGATTATAAGAAATCCAATAATATCGTAAGTTTAGCCGAAAGAATTGGCATTGACTTCATCAAAAATTAACTCATGTGTAAGAATACATGAATCACAAAGATCGTCCAGATTGAACTGGAACAAGGGTTAGAACACTTGCCTTTAGCGTCTGCTACAGTTATAACACGTGCACTTTAAGTCTTTAAGGTCTCTACAGTAGATGATAACATCAATCTCTACATATATGATTCCTTAAAAATCTTACCCTTCTTCTCAATCTAATTACGTATTAGATTTATTTTTATTGGTTTCGGCTTTCCTTTACGTCGTTCTTACGTTCACATACAATTGACTTATCTTAACCCTAAGTGATCATACTTGAGGTTTAACCATTTATTAACAATGTTACATTAACTTCCTTAGTTCATTGTTAGTCAATTACCATGCATGCTCTACTTGTAACCCCTAAGGCTAGCGTTGCGGTGCCATCATTCCTTCTTTGTGCCGCGTTGAGTCCCCTTCATTACGGTCGCACTGCGGTGCCGAACTCTAGTAGGTCACAGCTTTTCCCGGCCAAGCTCGGCGCTGCGGTGCCACCTATTTGGCCTTGGGCCGGCGCCGCGGCGCCAGCTCTGTGCACCAAAAAACTTAGACAATTTTTCAACTTTGCGAAACTCCCGGGCTCGTAACTTCTTCGTTATAAGTCCGAATTGGCTCGTTCAAGAGCCTATGGTTCACAAATTACATACTTTTTGTGTTCATGCAAGAATTTTATCTATTTAACTTTGTTAACTAAAAATTCACCAATTAGTCCATTTTTAAAGAAAACGATAAACGTTCGTGAACGTTCAACCCTCGTTTCTTCGTTCTAAGTCAGAATTCGGTCATTTTTGAGTCTGCAACTCTATAATGGCAAATAAGATTTGTCTCCATCAACAACTAACATTTTCGAGTTCAAACATAAAATCTGACTTCCATTCCGAGAATTTTACGAATTCGACGATTATCGTTCAATTGTGTGAATTCTGGTAAAACTTCGTTACTAATGATTTGTTCATCATTCCAAATAGATTCAATCCATCAATTAGACATCTCAACCTACATATTACAACAACTTATTTTCTTGTTAAGTCATTACATGTCTTCACAAACTTATTTACTTATCAAAGTATAATTTACATATAACTTTGTTTCTCAAGGCTTATGATAGTTAAAGTCTTCTAACCATCTTTTCTATATCTTATTATCATATTATTCTTCATTCATATAGACATGATATAAGACTTTCAAGTTCTTCTTTAGTTCATAGCCTATTCATGGACAAAGTGCTTATTTTTGGCTCATTAATACTTAAGTCATTAGCTTATCCCTTCTTATGATTTCTTAGCATACAAGACCATCACTTCTATATCAAGCTATCATGGAAGAGATTGAATAATATAGGACAAGTGTCTTACCCTTGATGAACTAGTTCTTCTTCTTCTTGAAAAAAATATGGAAGTTTAGCTTATAAGTTCTTATTCTCTCTAACACTTAAGTTACTTTGTAAAGGAAAGTTGTTGGATGAAATTTGAACAAGCAAATAATGAATCCAAGCTTGGTATTTATAGGACTTCCAATGTTAGGGCATAAGAGTCATTAGGACATCCACCTCCTTAGTAAACCTCCTTACTATTCACTACTTAACCCCTAAGTAAACTTGCTAACCACATAACTTTCTTGCCCACCACACCAAGTTCTTGGTCACCAAGTTCACCCATGGGTTGCCCCATGGATCCTAATTATCCAATAGATCATAGCTTTGGGCTTAGGTTTTAAATTACTTAACTTATCTTTGGGCTTGTCTTAAATCACTTTGGGCTTCACATTAACAATTACTTGGGCTTTACATATTAATTCACATTGGATTTGTACATCCTATATAATCCACAATTCTATTTACAAATGGCTTAAAGCCTTAGGACGTATTTTATATGTATAATCCTCGTATTCTTACTCGTATACTAATTTCTAATATACGGTATTCCATTATTCATACATACTCGTATAATACTTTGTATCATACTCGTATTCATTTACTCGTACAATACATACGTATCGTATGATCATTACATTAAATTCTTAACGCTTGATTTTCCTAACATTCTAAAATTAAGTCCCTGCATGCGAAATATTACATTTTCCATACTTGAATTATTATTACCTAATCCATCTCACCTTGATATTATAACGTTACATATTTCTCAGAAGTTCAAAAATAATTCCTAAGCGAAAAACGATGAATAATGTTTTTCAGAAAATTTCTCGGAAAGCTTTTATTTTCATCTTGGAAACTCAAACACTTAAATTTCTTCACGTAGTTAAAATAATAAATAATATAATTTTATTCCTTATTTAATTATTTAAAAGTATTTTACAAAGGATTCGAATTTCTCGGTCGTTACAAATTAATACTTTTGTGTAGTGATGTAAAACCCTCTTTTGTATAATTAAAGGGTAGTCTTTTTGTTAATTCTAATTTTTGTGGAAGTTAATCGCGGGATATAAATGTAATAGCTTTTGGCTATGGAAAGTAAATTGTAAATAGTTTTGACTATAAAGAAGCATATAAATATAATGAAGTTTTTATTAAATGTGCTTTGTTGTGTATGAGTTATTGTTCAGTTGTTGAGCGAATAATAACTAAGTAAGCAAATAAGTAATAATGGAACTTTATTTATTTAATCAGAAATGCCGCCAAGAAGAAGACAACGTAATCAGGAGGCGGAATCACATAACGATAACCAAGGGGGTCTGAATAACCTTATGCAAGAGTTCGTTAATTTATTAACGGCTGCATTTAACCAAACCTGGGGTAGAGTACCCGCGGGACCTAGGGTAGCCAGAATGACGACCTTTAAAGAATTCAAAAGCGTAGGTCTGCCTGAGTTCAAAGGAACGATGGGCCCAATGAAGGCCCAAACATGGGTAAAAGAAATAGAAAAGGCGTTTGTTATTACAAACGTAGGTGAGGCGCAAAAGACTTCTTTTGCGACTTACATGATGAATGGGGAAACCAACTACTGGTGGGAGGCTCACCAGGGTGGGGCTAGAACAGATGTTGTTACGTGGGAACAGTTCAAGAAGGTATTCTTCGAGAACTACTTTCCTACTAGCATGCATGGTAGGATGGAGATTAAGTTCCTAGAACTTAAGCAGGGGGACATTGTGACAACCCGAAAAATCGGATTGTCCAAAATTTAAGATTTAAAGGATTAGTTATTAACAAAGTAAATTTTTTATTAATACTATTTTGTGCTATGTGTTTATTAATCGTTCTAGAACCTAGAATGATTATAAGTCGGGAGGATTCTGGCTACGAGCTAGACTGAACGAGTAAGAATTTTTAAGACGAAAATAAAATTTTTTCGGGAACAAAAGTATTTCTAGGGAAAAAGACGAAATAGGCACTATTCACCCGATGAAACCCTAAGGGTTAGGGTTTAAATAACCTAAGCCTTTCTGGGAGTTCGATATGTTGAAATGACATTCCGTTAAAAGATTTGACGATAATGTATCGTAAAAAGTTAAGTAAGCCGATAAAAGTTTTTCTCAAAAAACGTGCAGAAATTAGACGAAATAAAAATGACGAAAAGTACTACTATGTATTTTTCATTCGTTAAGCTACGTTAGGGGAAAACGTGAAGGAAAATGCATAATACCAAAAAGTATTTTTCAATTTTTCGGAGATCCGAAGAATACGTAAAAGTTAAACGGTAAAGGGAAGATGAAATATCCAAAAATATTTGGATTCCGAGAATCGCAGTTTTGAAAACTGTCGGACGAATTCCGCAAGACGAAAGCACGAAACTTCCAATAGAAGCTTCGTGAATAGTAAGGAGGTGGAGTAAGGACTAAGTAAACTTAAAGGCTAAGTAAACTTAAGGGCTTAAGCCATGAATAGTAAAGAGGTTTGAGGGCGAAATGACTATTTTGCCCCTAGCCTTAGTTTTCTATAAATAGGAAGCTTAATTCATTTGTTTAGGATTTTAAAAATCCTACAACATTTGAGAGAGAGAGAGAGAGAGAGAAATTTTGGATGAGAAATAAGAGAAAAAGGAAGAGAAAAAGCTTGCCCAAGTGCACGCCTTGTCCAACGGAGGAAGATTAAAGAAGAGAGGTAATCCGAAACCTAGCTTCTAATAAATTTTCTTTAAGTTTTTATGTTGAAAAACATAGCTTAATGAAGATAAGGGTAGATGATGTTAGAAATGATTTCATATGGTTGAAATCGTAAGAAAATGAAGAAATAAGAATTAGAAGTTTAATTTAAAGATTTCTTAAGGAAGTATAAGATTCGTAAGGATTCTGAGCGATCCGAATGAATCTTATGAATGAGTAGGTCAAATAAGTAAGGAATGATGTTCTATAACATTAATTTCCAAGAAAAAGTAAAATCGTAATCCAAAATATCGATTAAAAATGAAGAACGAACAAAGAACGCGAAGAACACGAAGAACATTGCTGATGGACAAATTTAAAACAATCGTAGGATAATTGTTGTTGATGGAAAAGTTTAAAACCATCACGTGTAAGTTAATTGCTTATTGCGTGGTTAGAAACAGTAGAAACATTCATGAAGAATGGATTAAACTTAGTTATAACGAAGTTATGGCAAAAATTTCGTAAAGGACGAACGAGAATTAGAAAGTTAGTAAATGAAACCGAACATGTAGGGTTCCATAAGAAAGTAAGAGAATGTAAAAAATGTGAGTCGTGGACTCAAGAACGAATGAGTTCCGAGTTTGGATGAATGAATTACGGACGAACGAGCGAAGAACGTTAAAAGCGTAAAAATGAACGAAGGGTGAAGATTAATCTAATCGAATGGCACGTTAATGGATTCAGAACGAAGTTCTGTCTAAGGGGTATTGAAGTACATAAGATAAGGAAGAGACTGGCTTTAGAATGACCTCGTTCCGACTTACAACGAAGGAGTTATGAGATCGTAAAGTACGCGTCTCAAACTTGATTCAAGACTTAGAAAATTTTCTAGGGTTTGTGCTTGGCGCCACAGCTCCAGCTGAGCCTTGGAGAGACGGCGTCGCAGTGCGAGCTCGGCCATAAACTACTGGTGAGTGGCGCCACAACGCGAGAGGTAACGAAGTGTTTGGCGCCACAGCGCCAGACAAAGTAAGAGGGTGACGTAGGCTCGTGCCGCAGCGCGAGAGAGAAAGAAGAGAGTGGCGCTGTAGCACCGGTGCAGGGCAATGCTCAGAAATGAGATTTTTATTGCTCAATTAATGGGGGTGTAAAAGAAAGAAATATGAACATGTAGTTCACCTAATGTAACACTTAATCAAGTATTTTAAATATTTAGTAAAGGTTGAACGGAAAGATTAAATGAGTTTAAAAGACAAAGATTGCAAGTACGGGTTACGAAACCGATATCCGGGGTCCGTAGTCGCGATGAACGAACGTGAGGGATTTCTATGGTTGTGATTCCTTAGACGTTGAGCGACGAGTGTAATGAATAACATTTTGATGTTATTGTTAGGTTTGTAATATTCATGAACGCAATCAAATTGCACAAAATAAGCGGAAACGTGTAAAAATCAAAGTTTAAAATTTTACAAACGTTTACCCGGATCATCTTTTATGCATAATTATTAATTAAACGGAAAGATAAAGAATAAGAATCATACCCTTGAAGATTCGAGCTTCCTCAGGTACAAGTTCACCTCTAAATCTTTTTCGCGTTCAACTTGAATCTATCGGGTTGGGTTCCTTCCTTTGATCAACGTTAGCCATCCAAGTGTTTGGCCTCTAGAGGTGATCAACCAAGAGATAATAAAGATTTAAGAAGATGGGTGTTTGGCAAAATCCTAGTTTTGCTGTCTCTCATAGAAAAGGATGTACTCTCCAACAATTGAAATTACGTCTGTTGTGACAAAGTCAACAACCACACTACACCCATAATAAGACTCCTCTTATTTATAGATGTAGGTAACCCTTCTTAACAATTAAGGAATTGGGCTTTATTTTAATTAATTAGGCTCCTAATCTTATTAGGAATAATTAATTAAAATTTTAATTAATTAGCCTCCTAATCTTATTAGGAATAAATGAGAGTACTTTTATTAATTATTTTCCAAACTCCTTTAGGAATTAAATAATAATAATAGTAATAATAATAACAAGACTCCTCTTATTAATTTATATTTAATATTTCTAAAATATTAAATAATAAATATTAAGCTATTTAATTTATTCTATCACCATAGATTAAATTAAATATACTTAACTTATTATTACGATTATATCATTTGCTTCCTAAATAATTATTCTTCCTTTTATCACCGACTCTTTAGGTTCTCCATATTAAACTGGTTGTGAATAAATCAATTAGAACAATTATAATCTTATTTAAATAAATAATATTTATTCTACAATAGGGATAAGCCTCCCTAGCGATTAACGACTTTTCAGATAATATAAATTTCAACATTAATCATAAAAGAACCTTTGAGTAAATAGTTACCGTACAATTCAATCCTTCCACCATACAATGTCCCAATTAAATATAAGGCATGAAATTACTGTCAAGTCTTATTTTATTTAATTATATGTATTTCGACTCTTAAATGCACAACTCCAAATAATGCAAATTAGAAACTCCTTTCTAATTTCATTCTGTCATGGCCAAGGACTACTGGGTTGTCATTTATCAAATCACATAGGACATTTCTCTTCTTTTACTAGAAGCGGTAGATTCTTTATTGATCATACATTATCTCCATGTACGACTTATTATACCCAAGCATACCCTTTGATATACCCTAAGGGTCTTAAGGAATAAGTTAAAGTATAACTTATCATATACAAGATACTATGATGATCTCAAGTCCAAGGATCACTTGTACTACTATCACTACAGGAATTCCTATTGACAGGCAAGTAAAACTCCATTAGGTATTCCTTAGCGAGCCACGTTCAGTGAACTTATTCTCTAATAAGCACCTATATACTTACTTTAGTGTCTCAACACAAATGATCATGAGATCAATCATCTTAATCCAATGAGCAAGCAACGTATGTACCAATCTATCCGAATTCACTAATCCCCAATTTAGTAATCCAATGATTGGAAACTATTTTATTTTTAAGCTTTCTAAGAATTTAGATCTCATTAGAATGATCATCATCATTATTCTAAAAGTATTGCTTAAAACTATGGGTTTATCACATATTATAAAACAACATCATGTAGATAATTAAAAGCCTTTAATAAATTTAACACTTTTTATTAATAAATGAAGAAGATTCTTACAAAGTATATGCTTTATCATCAAACATGATTGGCTTGTGTGCATACTACTTTCAATCTTCCACTAGCACTAAAGCCAATCGCCATGGTATCTCATACCCTTCTTTTCTAAGTGACGATTATCCTGCTGTTGGATAAGCTTTAGTTAATGGATATGTAATGTTGTTCTTGAGAGTCCACTATCTCTATAGTGATTTTTGATCTTTCAATGATTCCATTATCAAATGAAAGTGCCACAACACATGTTTAGATCCAAGATGAGACTTAGGAACTATTCCTAGTTCTGTAATGAACTTTTCATCCAAACAATCAACTTGTAGCTTCATTTATAGTTATATACTTTGTCTTTATCACTAAACTAGCAACTCTTTGCTGTTTGGAACCTTTCCAATTCACTGCACCACTGTTCAAGGTAACACTTTACCTTAAAGTGTATTTTCTGTCATCTTGGTTTGTCTGAAAAAAAACTCGAGTCTGTTAAACTCTCTAGTTTTAATTCAGACCCACCATGTATATGATCACATCGTTAGTGCCGGTTAAGTACTTTAAGATGTTTTTCACTGACTTATAGTGAACTTCTGTAGAATATGACTAATCAACATCAGGTCTTGTACATTTCATTGCATACATGATAGTTACTCATGTGATCTCTCTTTTATGAGTCTATGAGGACTATTAAGAGATATACACTCCGGGGCTAATCAACATGAGACATCCCATGGAGTTTGTCATGCTAAACGACTTTAGCATCAAAAGAATATACGTTCCTTAGATTAAGTCGAGCATCCTTTTAAATCTATCTAAATAGATTTTTATCCCCAATTAAGATACTCTTTCCAAATCATTTATGGAGGAATTCTTAGACAACTTTATCTTTACTTATTGTAGCATTGGTATGTCATTCCTTATCCATAGTATATCAATATATAATACTAGGAATGTCACGACGCTCCCATTGACCCTTTTGTACACACTAGGTTAATTCTTATTTTTGATAAAATCAAACTCTTTTGATTGTCTTATCAAAACGAACGTTCCATTTTTGAGAAGATTTCTTCAATCCATTTCTCTGAGTGTCTACAAATTTTACCTCATCGTATGTAACTAGATTATCTTCTTCTATGATGTATACCTCATCATCATTATCTATGATGAATCCATACCTCTCAGGTATCTTCGGTACTATTCCAGATTTACGATTCGGTTGTGGTACAATATGTCTATCTACAGTTTTCTCTTATTTGACTTATAGTGTTTTGTGGTTCTTAAACTCTTCAAGATCTATTATCTTCCCACTAGCCCTTTTAATGAGAAACACCTTTATCTTAGAAGGTAATGTGTTTCGCAATAAACACCTTTTGCTAAGTAGGATTATAGAAAATATACCCTAAACTTTCTTTAGGATGTCCCACAAATCTGTACTTGTCAAATTTTGTCCCAAGCTTATCCTTTGAAACTTTTTTCACATAAGCTGGATAACCCCTTATCTTAACATACTTAAGATTAGGAATCCTCCCTATCCATAACTCTTATAGAGCCTTGGGGTCAAATTTTGAGGTTACCTTCTCCGTAGATATGCAGCCATTTCTAGGGCATGGCCCTAGAGGGATACTAGAATGTCGGTAAAATCATTATGGACCGCACCATGTCCAACAAGGTACGATTTTTTCTTTCAGATACATCAATCAATTATTGTGTATCAGGAGGCGTCTATTATGAGAAAACTATTTGAGATGATCTAGAAACTTATTGCACACATATTTATTCCTTGATCTAATCAAAGAATCTTAATACTTTGTCAATTTGTTTCACTTCTGAATTCTTTGAACCTTTCAAATAATTAACACTTGTATTTTAGCAAATACACACATTCAACTCTGTGAATGATCATCTCCTTTTCTTATACTAATTTGTTCAATATGCAAAATTATTTTCACGTAAGTCAAGTATATAAATTCTATTAAGTAATATTCTAGTTCTATACAAAACATTATTATTATAAATAGAACAACAATTGTTCTTAAATATAATATCAAAGATTTCATTGTCCAACAACAAAATGGAAATAATGTTTCTAACAAGGACCAGAATACAATAACAACTTATTGACAAAATTAATAGATTTGCCCGTAGGCATTTCTAAACTATAAGTTTATATGGCTAATGTAGCAACCTTTGCTTTATTTCCCATACATAGGATTACTTATCTTTGTTTAGCTTTCTACTTCTGCTTGATCCCTTCATAAATCTATATTTATGATAACCAAAGTCGGTATCCAATACCCAAGTAGAACCTTGACTTAAAGAAAAATTTATTTTAAATCATGAACAAATTTGTATATGTAACCGAAACTTCACTAAGCTTCTTTAGTTAGCATCTGCTAGATGCTTCTCACAGTTTCTTTCAAGTGTCCAGACTTATTGTAGTAAAAGCAAACTCCTTTGCTAACCGTATCAGTTTTGTTCTTATTATCTTTTATTTTTGTCTTTCCATTTACATTCTTAGAATCATTCTTCTTTTCAAAAGATCCTTTGGCCCCTACCAGTAAGACTTGGTCTTTCTTGGTTGGAAAGTGACTCTCAACATTTTTCTAAATGTTAAGCAAATCGGCGAGGCTGATATCTAGCTTGTTCATATGAAAATTTCACAATAATTATGAAAAAAGTCCGGGAGTGAGTTCAAGATCAAATCTTAGCTCAACTCTCCATCCATGACAAAACCTGCTGTCCTAATTGATAAATTAAATTGATTATGTTAAGGACTTTTATACGTACTGTAGTGTCATCGGTCATTCTAGATCAGAAGAGCTCCTTAGATATCTGATATCTATCAGTCCTACTTTCCTCACCATCAACTACTTGACGTGTATGAGCATAGTATGAGCATCCATAGTTTCATGCTGACGCTGAAGCTTATTACTCATGGATGCGAGCATGATGCATTGAGCCAATTGTGCATCATTTTGCCACTTTCTAAAAGTAGCAATCTTTCCTCAGAGGCATTGTCTGCAACCATTGCAGGGTTAGGCATATCAAGGACATAAGATAGCTTTTCAACCATGAGAACTATTCTCAAATTCCTTAACCAATCCGTTTAATTCGGTCCGATTAATATAGCATCTAATATGCTACGCAGTGATAGTAATTTAGACATTGTAAAATTCTGTAAATGAATTTGTAATTAACAATATTTTAGCATACATTCTTTTATTAATTACCAAAATAAATCTTGTCTTGTTCTAAATTGATATCTTCCACTATTTTCGTCAAACTATGTTACCCTCACTTATATAGTTCGGCAAAATCTAATTAAAGATTTGCTAGTGAGAATAAGAATCACATTTCAAATGTATATAGCCTTGTGGTGACACAACAAACTATATATAAATAAATAGGTAGACAACTCTTGTCAATTACATCAACTATGCAACTCCTTATATTTTGCCTCTTAGATTATTTTGATCATCCGAATCAAAATTATTCAAGTTAAGTCCAACTTAGCACTCCATATATTCAAAAAAGAAAAATATTGTCCTTGTGGTGACACAACAAAATAATATTGTTCAATTTTCTCTATAAGCATCTAATGTGATAAAATTAACATCTCAAAGAATTAAGATAAGCCTTGTGGTGACATAACAAACTTATAATAATTAATTGATACTCTATTATTTTTATCATGCTAGAAGGCGACGTTCGATATTCTAAATATCTTTGAACGCTTAGGACTTAATATAAAAATTTTGAGGGGTTTGCTATTAATTTGTCTCATCTTGTTTAGCGCGCATGCACACACACACACACACACACACACACACACACACATACATATATATATATATATATATATATATATATATATATATAAGCATGAACATATAGAATACTATATTCTACCCGGATTGATTACGTACTTTTATTCTAGTTTAGTTCGCTAGAGCCACCAAGTGAACCAAAAAGTCAAACCCTATGGTACAAGAATTAATATTTAAATATAATCATTACATTTAAATTCGGGCTCCATTACAAACGGGTCTTCAAACAATCCTTGCCCCTTGATATCCAATTCTTCAAAATTAATTTTAACTATTACTATTACAAAACTATTTTAAAATAAATAGAAACCTTGATCAGCAATCAAGGGGAAGTGCATAGGATAGAGATAGAATTTACATTAAGAAAAATTAGAGAAGACGATGTGCGCAGACCCCATTTAAGAAAATTCATACATTCATGCATCCAACTAAAATAAAATCCAATCACATTGGTCAATACTCCATAATCAATTCCATTTATTATCATACACATCATCATATGCATCAATAAATAATATTCATCTCATGAATAATAAACATTCAATATATATATTGATATCATTTAATGGGCAAATTTAGTTAGTATAAAATTTAATTTTTGAATCAAAATAAACTCCTTTATTTTAATCCAAATTTAAATCAAAATAAATCTCTTTTATTTTAATTTATCCAATTTTGAATAAAATAAACTATTTTATTTTAATCAAAATCTTTAATCAAAATAAACTTCTTTATTTTAATTAATTATGGAATCCAATTCTAAGTAAACAAAACTCCTTTATTAAAGGAAAAACGAATTCTCTTTTCTATTCACAAATAAACTCCTTTATTTTGAATAATATGAAATCTTATTTCATATCTAAATAAACTACTTTATTTAAGGAAACAATGATTCACTTTCCTATTCACAAATAAACTCTTTTATTTTGAATAATATGAAATCTTATTTCATATTTGAATAAACTCTTTTATTTAAGAAAACATGGAATACAATTTCAACTCCAATTAGTTATCATGGAATCTAATTCAACTCTAATTAGTTAGCATAAAATTTAGTTTTAAAATTAAAATAAATCTTTTTTTATTTTAATATTAAAATAAGCTTTTATTTTAATTTTAAAATTATTAGTATATATATATATATATATATATATATATATATTATAAAAAACAATATATATTATAATACCCGTGTAGGATAAATCCCCTGCAAGTGGCCATGTGAACCAGAATGAATCAGAAACCCTTTTATATATATTTATACATATTAGCAGGATTCTTATATATAATATATATAAAAAGAAGAAATCAGGATCTCATTACTTGTTAACTATTATATGGTTAACGTTTTCTCCTTTTTTTTATTTTTTAAAACCAGCCACGGATAAGAAACAAAGTTATTCACGCCAAGTCGCCAACAGGATAATGAATAGCAACTATCAGCCACGCTAATCACGGAATTAAAAAAAAAAAAGTGCACGAATATTTTTTTATTTTTTTTTAATTTAAAACTAAATTTTGTACAATAAATTATGCCCAATTAAATTATTCTAAACACATATAAATATGCATATCTAATTAAAATAATTAATAATTCGCATAAAAGTTTAGCTCTGATACCACTGTTAGGTTTGTAATATTCATGAACACAATCAAATTGCACAAAATAAGCGAAAACGTGTAAAAATCAAAGTTTAAAATTTTATAAACCATATATCCGGATCATCCTTTATGCACAATTATTGATTAAACAAAAAGATAAAGAATAAGAATCATACCCTTGAAGATTCGAGCTTCCTCAAGTACAAGTTCACGTCCAAATATTTTTCGCGTTCAACTTGAATCTACCGGGTTGGGTTCCTTCCTTTGATTAACGTTAGCCACCCAAGTGTTTGGCCTCTAGAGGTGATCCACTAAGAAAGAATAAAGATTCAAGAAGATGGGTGTTTGACAAAATCTTAGTTTTTCTATCTCTCATAGAAAAGGATGTACTCTCCAATAATTTAAATTACTGTCTATTGTGAAAAAGTCAACAACCACACTACACCCATAATAAGACTCATCTTATTTATAGATATAGGTAACCATTCTTAACAATTAAGGAATTGAGTTTTATTTTAATTAATTAAACTCCTTTAATTAATTAGGCTCCTAATCTTATTAGGAATAATTAATTAAACTTTTAATTAATTAGTCCCCTAATCTTATTAGGAATAAATGAGAGTACTTTTATTAATTATTTTCCAAACTCCTTTAGGAATTAAATAATAATAATAGTAATAATAATAGCAAAACTCCTCTTATTAATTTATATTTAATATTTCTAAAATATTAAATAATAAATATTAAGCTATTTAATTTATTCAATCACCATAGATTAAATTAAATATACTTAACTTATTATTACGATTATGTCATTTGCTTCTTAAATAATTATTCTTCCTTTTCTGGTGTGACTCTTTAGGTTCTCCATATTAAACCGGCTGTGAATAAATTAATTAGAACAATTCTAATCTTATTTAAATAAATAATATTTATTCTACAATAGGAATAAGCCTCCCTAGCGATTAACGACTTTTCAGATAATATAGATTTCAACATTAATCATAAAAGAACCTTTGAGTAAATAGTTACCGTACAATTCAATCTTTCCACCATACAATGTCCCAATTAAATATAAGACATGGAATTACTGTCAAGTCTTATTTTATTTAATTATATGTATTTCGACTCTTAAATACACAACTCTAAATAATGCAAATTAGAAACTCCTTTCTAATTTCATTCTGCCATGGCCAAGGACTACTAGGTTGTCATTTATCGAATCACATATAATATTTCTCTTCTTTTACTAGAAGCTGTAGATTCTTTATTGATCATACATTATCTCCATGTACGACTTATTATACCCAAGCATACCCTTTAATAAACCCTAAGGGTCTTAAGGAATAAGTAAAAGTATAACTTATCATACATAACATGCTATGATGATCTCCAGTCCAAGGATCACTTGTACTACTATCACTACAGGAATTTCTATTGACAAACAAGTAAAATTCCATTAGGTATTCCTTAACGAGCCACGTTCAGTGAACTTATTCTCTAATAAGCACCATATACTTGCTTTAGTGTTTCCACACAAATGATCATGAGATCAATTATCCTCATCCAATGAGCAAGCAACATATGTACCAATCTATCCAGATTCACTAATCCCCAATTTAGTAATCCAATAATTGGGAACTATTTTAGTTTTAAGCTTTCTAAGAATTTAGATCTCATTAGAATGATCACCATCATTATTCTAAAAGCATTGCTTAAAACTATGGGTTTATCACATATTATAAAACAATATCATGTAGATAATTAAAAGCCTTTAATAAATTAATACTTTTTATTAATAAATGAATAAGATTGTTACAAAGTATATGCTTTATCATCAAATATGATTGACTTGTGTGCATACTACTTTCAGTTATGTCATGGTGATGAGAGATAGGTGTAAAGCGTATAGACATTGTGAACGCAACGTTGTTGCGATGAACGAGCGGTCTTAGCATACAACGAATAGTATGGCTTAGACATTAAGATAAAATAATGAACATGGGGTTCATGGGATGGATAATGAATGAAAGTGATTAAAACCTTAAGTAAAGGTTGAATGAGAGATTAAGAGACGAGCAACGTGAACGCATATTACGTAAACGATCATCATAAATCGTATTCGAGTCGGACGAACGATCTAAGTGTACAATGGTTGTATAACTTGGACGTTGACAAAAGTAGTAAGTACGATATGAATTATCGTAAAAAGCCGTAGCGAACGATAATAAGAATAATGAAAGTCCGAGCATGAGTCGGATAGAGAATGTTATAATAAAATGTAAGTATTAAACACTTTAGCCAACGTAAGGGTTGAGTGTACGCAATTATTAAACGGGCAGAACCTACACCCCGTGTATGGTTTGACCGTAAGGTAATGAAGAATGTTTTTTAATCGTGAATGGTGAAGAAACTGAGTTAAAGATAATAACGTATAACGTAAAGAAGTCGAGTTAGTAATGATAACTTGGAGGACGTTCCGAATCGAATGAACCAGATGTTGTAAGATATGAATAAGATAATATAAAATGTTTAACATTATGACCTCATAGTATTAACACTATGACCTTTGATGGTAGACATATGGGAGCTGGGCTAAACAATTCCTTCAAAGAGCGAATGTATATACGAAACTAGAAACCGATTTAACTCACTGTTATGGGCAGTGTAGATGAGACGGAAACTTGTTTGTTAGTTGTTTGTGGGAAACCACTCAGAGTACCATATGGACTACTAGCAGAGACACGATGTGTGCTGAGTCCTAGAGAAGTTATAAGAAGAAGATAAGACTGTAAATCATTAAAGATGATGATAGTATGAGTTAAGACATCTCCGTATGTCATGAAGTCATAAACCGGTAGGAAAAGGAAGTTAGTCACGTAATCTTTTATCACAAGAACGCAAACCTTAAGAAGTAAAGTTAAGTAAACCAATGCGTAAGTCAAGTATATGACTAATTGGGGTATGTGTTATTTCCTTGTATGTTATATAGGAATTGATGTAACGCCCCAGAAAATCGAACCTTTTGTAAATACTTTAATAATGAATAAAATAATATTATTTATTATTATTATGTGTTAGTAAGATGAATGTCGTTATATAACCTAAAAACGTTGGAACATCATAGTATTTTAAGTATGTGAAGGAATTAAAGTGTTTGAATTTTCAGAACGAAAATAAAAGCTTTCTGAGAAATTTTCTGAAAAATACTATTCATCGTTTTCCACTCGGGAATTATTTTTGAACTTCCAAGAAATACGTAACGTTATAATATCGAGATGAGATGGATTATGTAATAATAATTCATATATGGAAAACACAATATTTCGCATATGGACTTAATTTGAGAACGTTAAAGGATTAAAGACAAAAGGAAATGGACTTGTGGATTATGTAGGATGTATATGACCATTAGGAATTGGATGTGCAAGCCCAAGTAATTGTTAATATGAAACCCATAGCAATTTAAAGCAAGCCCAAAAGATTAAGCTAATCAAATTAAACCTAAGCCCAAGGTAATGATCCAATGGATTAGGTTGACCCATGGAGCAACCCATGATGATGTGGTTAATCTTGGTGACCAAGATTTTTATGTGGAGGCCAAGTAATAAGTGTAGGGAGCAAGTATACTTTGGGATTAAGGAATGAATGGTAAGGAGGTTATTAAGGAGGTGGGAGGTCTTAATAACCATTATGCCCTAGCTTAGGGACTTCTATAAATAGCAAGCTCACAATTCATTTTTTTGCTTGTTCAAATAATCTAACAACTTCCATTACAAAGCAACTTAAGTGTTAGAGAGAATAAGCACTTATAAGTCCAACCTTCCATTATTAGATTGTCAAGAAGGAGAAGCTAGTCATCAAAGTTAATTGATCTCATGATATTATACCTTCCATCTCTATCATTGTAGGGTGATAAGAGAAGTGTAACCTAATGAACATATATGTTAAGAACACTTAAGAAATGGATGATTAATGGACTTAAGCCGTATAAGTTATGAATAAGTAATTTAAACCTAAATAAGTTATGAACATATGAAGAACAATAATGAATTTGTCATATGTTTACCTTAAGAAGTATGTATGATTGATAAGATGTTAGAATGTTAATAAAAGGACTAAAATTAATAATAAATCATAAGGAATGAAACCTTGCAATTTGTTAAGTTATGAACTTATAAGAAATAAGTCATAACCTAATTTAAAGATAAGTTGTTGTAATGAGTAGGATGAGATGTCTAATTAATGGATTGAATCTATTTGGAATGATGAACAAATCACTAGTAATAATGTTTTGCCAGAATTCACACGATTGGACGATAATCGTCTAATTCGTGAAATTCTCGGAATGGAAGTCGTATTTTGTGTTTGAACTCGAAAAAGTTGGTTTTCGATGGATACCAGTTATATTTCGCATTATAAAGTTGCGGACTCGAAAATGACCGGATTCCAACTTAGAACGAAGAAACGAGCGTTGAATGTTCACGAACGTTTATCATTTTCGTTAAAAATGGACTAATATCTAAATTTTTAGTTAACAAAGCCAAATAGATAAAATTCTGCGCATGAACACGTAGAGTATGTGATTTGTGAACCACAGGCTCTTGAACGAGCCAATTCAAACTTATAACGAAGAAGTTACGAGCCCGGTAGTTTCACAAAATTAAAAAGTCTGTAAAAAATTTTGGTGCATAGAGCTGGCGCCACGGCGCCAGCCCAAGGTATAAAAGCCCGCGCCGCGACGCGAGGCCGAGGTTTGAGGTACTGTTAGTTGGCGCCGCAGCGCGGCCGTAACAAAGGGGACTCGCGCCGCAGCACCGAGTCCGGTCTTCTAGCCTTAGTGTGTGACGCTGTGATAACCCGATAATTTAGACAATTTAATAAATTCTTAAAAGATTGAATTAAGGTTAAATATTAAACCTATCCAGAAAATAAGAGTATGGATTTGACATTTTTGGAAAGGAATTTTATGAATTTAAAAACTTTTGGTTAAGGTTTACAATGTTAAGAGTATAAGTATATATGTTCTATGTATATGATCTTATATGTGTACAGTATGTGGTTAAGGGTCGAGGGTTAACCAGATAACCTATATCATGGACAAACCTTGATATTATATTAAGAACCTCGATGTTCAGTTAGAAAACCATATCGACTGATAAGAAACCCTAGCACCAGTTCTGGAAACCCTAGTTTCAGTTTCGAGAATCTGAAACCCTAATTTGGAAGTTTGAAAATAAGTACAAGATTTTTATGTTATTGATGTTTTATATTTAATTAGGGATAGCCCTAATTGATTATTAGAAAACCCTAATTGTTTAGTTGAAAACCCTAATGTACAATTATAAAACCTAATTGCTAAATTAGCAATTTTAATTAAGGAAATATCAATCTTAATTAGCAAGCTTGAATGTAATTAGAAAACTTTAAAATTTAATTTAAAAATCTTAATTTTTTATTTTTAAAACTAAATTAGAAAAGTCTATAAATTTGAATTTGTGTAATCTTAGGGTTAAACCCTAAGGGTTAAAACCTAAAGGTTGTGACAAGTTACCAAGTTGCCATTAGCTTTACAAGTTAAATGACCAAATTGCCTTTCTTGAATATTTTAATGAGACGAAGTGTAGATCTAACCCTACTTGTGGTTGGTGACCAACCCTAAGCCAGCCATGTGGTCTAGAAATCAACTTTAATCAGCCAACAATTGATCACATGATTAGCCATAGGCATTGAATCATATTATATATAGATTGAGAGAGATAAAATGCTCACTTTACTTTTCAACCTAGCCAAGCCTTCTCTCTCTCTGCCATCCGAAATTTTAGAGTGATAGTGAGTGATAAGTTAAGGCAAGATCATGTGTTAGCTTGCCAAGATCAAACAACAAGGATCAGATTCAAAAATTGGGCATTCATAAGGTATAAACCCTAAATTTCAAAATCTTTTTAGATTTGTGTTAATGTTATGATTTGTTGTTTAAATGTTGTGTTAGAGGGTGTCATTTAGTGATCTGAGTTGCTATAACATAGATCCATTACATCTAGATGCTCGAAATTAAAGATTTCAATAATCTGGAAAAATTTGAAGAGTCTGTCTGACAGCCATATGCCAGGGCCTCTAAATCGTTACCTGTTAAGTGTTATGTGTGTTTTATGTTAAAGATCAGTAGTATGCCATGTGGACTTTGATTTGGAACTGAAATTAGGATCATATCATTTTTAGATCGCAAGTTATGAACGGTCAAACGTAGTTGACGGATCACGAAACTAGAATTTTGGGCAACCCAGAATTTCCAGAAACTCTGACAAACCTTTTGCGGGCCATGAATTTTACCGTGTTTAATGTTTTAGATTATGTTGTTGCTTGGGATTTGTAGTCTGACATATGGACTACACATCTATACCTTTAGATTACCAAATACGTAATAGAAGCGAATTTAATGATGGTCAAATTTGGGTTGACCAAACTACTTAAGAACATTTCTGGGAAGCCCAGAAATGTTCAAGAACAGTTTTCTTAACTACTTTGACCGGCCCAGATCTTGAATTGGTTATGTTGTTAAGTTGATGTTATGCTATGTAATGGTTCTACGACATGAGCATTATAGAATTGGACCTTAATAACAACATTGTAATGACCAGAACACCAAGTAAATTGAATCACAAAGTGGACCCTTGCAACTGCTTGAGTTTCTGGGCAACTCAAAAACTCAAGAACACGTCTGACATCATTTTTTGTAGCTTAAATCTTACAGTTGTGATATAGTTTGGTCATGAAATCGATTTGTAGTTGTAATATTGCATGTATACTATAACATTAGCATAATTACAAGCCTAGAAATCAACTAGACCATAGATTAAATCTTGGTCAAAGTAGGCAGCCTAATAATGAGTTTTAATGTTCTGAGTTTGGCCAAGAACACCTATAGCGACGGGTATGTCGTTATAGGGCCCATTAGTGACAGTTTATTTATGAAAATTAATTATTTATTTATTAAATAGATAAAAATAGTTTTTAATTATTAAAAATACATAATAAACTCCTAAAAATTATTTTAAAGTCCGAAAAATAGTTTTTAATTATTTTAAGTATATTTCATAAATATTTAATATTTTTGGAATATAAAGGATATTTAATTTATTTAATTATAATATTAAATAAATTATTTAAAAATAATTTTAATTCATGAAAAATTATATTATGATATAAGAAAATATTTTAAGTTATTTTTAATATGTTGTGAGGAATTTCATTAATAAATTAATATTAATGGTAATTAATTTATTTACTAAGTGTATTAAATAAATTATGAAAAAAATAGAATTTATGATTTATAAATCATATAAAGATGATTTAAGTGTCATAAAAATATTTTAAGTTATAAAATATAACTTTTGATATTTTGTCATGAAAAATATTAATATTTTAATAGTAAAGACAATTATTTATTAATGGTTTTAATTACTTTAAAATCATTTAAAGATAATAATGAAGTATTAAAAATACTTAGAGATATTATAAATATATTATAATGTTATGTTAAGATTTCATTAATATTTAATATTAAATAAATATTAATGATAGTGGAAATAAGTGGTATTTAAATCATATAAATATGATATTAATGATGGAAAAATCATAATAAATGTTAATAATTACTTGAAAATTATTATGAGCCTATGAAAATTATTTTGACTGAATAATTAATTGTGTTGTGTTTAGACAGAGTCTTATGGATATTAGGCTATATATTATCCGATTAGGCAATCAGGATGTCAAAATAGTATCGAATTCAACTTAGACTGCAATAGTTTGACTTGATACTAGGCCTTATATGCTGTATAGATTGATAGGATTATGTGATAATGTGTTTAGGTTATTTTGTAGCTATATTTAACAGTAATATATTGTGATGATATTATTCTAATGTGGAGATCGGTATTATTTATATTAGGTATTTGGATAAAGCTTAGTTATGTTTCGTAATGATAATCAACCGATCAGGCAGGTTTCTTATACTCACTTATTGTAAAAGTTTTTCTTGAACTATTCTTTGAACTTGTGATTAATCATTGTTGATTACATCACGTCTATGAATTATTGAATCGCACTTTGTGCATATTGCATGTGTTCATCAAGTATGAAAGGCTGATCACCTTCATTACCATTCGATCCAGATATAATTGATATTTCATGTTTAATGCTCGTTCTGTTGTGAAATTTGTCCATGCTAGTTCACAATTATATTGTTGAATGTTAGTCAGCTATTATTCAAAATCTTTCCATCATGATATATCCATAATTTATTGAACTTAAACTTGTTGGGCAAACTTATCGCTCACCCTTGCTATATTATTATAAACATTGCAGATTAAGGCGAATACGTCGGATACAAGGAAAAGTCAAAGCCAAGTTTAGCTTGGGACTATGAGTGCAGCTAGAGTTGTAATAGTATTATATAATAATAACATTGTATGTTAGATACGATATTGATTCAGGTTTTAAGTAAGGTTTTCGACCTTGGGGATAATGTGTAATGTTTAATGTATAGACAATTTATGTTTATATCTTTCGCAATAGTTGTAGAATGATTGTACCAGATCCGCAGTAATTTGGGACCTGGATTTGGGGCTGGCACAATTGGTATCAAAGCTGTTGGTTATAAACCTAGGGTAGAGTTACCTTAGACTAATAACCGCAGTGGTAGGATAAGACCTAACTCACATAGAGTTAGTGTGTCGGTAAGATTCAAAGGTGAATCTCGGTAAGTTGTAAAGGTACGGAGTTCCCTAACTCTAATAGTAAAAGTGAACATTAGTGGTGGATAGATAGAGTCTAAAAGACTAAAAGTACATGGATAGGAGATTGTAAAACAAAATGATCATAACATACAAATATATTGTAATATATACGATAAGATCACTCCGTGATCGGATAAGGTTATAGTAGTGAGAATGATCAAGCGAATGATTGAAAAGTTTACGGCAAGAATGTCGTGTCAGTTGTACTATGAATTGGTACAGATTCAGGAAAGGATTATGAATACGGATTAAATAAAATTCGTATTGAGAAGGGAGTTAGGATTAAGTGGGGTTTTCAATTGAGGACACATGTCAGCAACTGAGTTTGGTGTAACAACCACTTAGTTTCTTACACTGATAATCATTGAAATGTCTGTGTCGCGCTATTTGCTATATACCTGTTGAGAAGGTGAATCTTTTCTTAGGTATACAACAGATAGGTAGGGTAAAGTTAGAGAATATAAGGTTAAGTACGAGTTCTTAAAACTCATACTTATGGTACGTTATTGACTCATGATTATAAGAAATGTTTTTGAACCCCTCAGCAAATGGACGCCAAAGGTGTGACTAGGACAAGTTCTTAAACTCATATGATTGTGGAAAGTTCCTGAACTCGTAAGTGTGGTAAGTTCAACGAATTGGGTATAGACATGTGTGATTGGAGTTTTGAGAATTTTAGGAATTGATAGGTTACTAAGTAATTAATCATTAGTGGAGACATAGGTTTTCCAAATCTTATAGCTATGCTAGACTTCGAAATTTTGACATCAAGCTAAATACGCACTATGTGCTTTTGAAAATAAAATTTTATTCTCCACTCCGGGTGACCATTGTGTTAGAGTGGACTTCGGGCCACCGACACATCGTTACCTGTTGAGGTAATAAAACTATTTTGAAATGAATTTTTGAACGGTTTAAAGAATAGTCTATGCTACTTATTTCAGCAAGACGATAAAGATTTGAAATATCAAAATATAGTTTTATTTATCACTTATGTACCATGTAACCTGGTGCAGAGATGATAAAAAGTTGATGGAGTTGTAAATGCAGGAATACTTAGTGTTGAATTTGATCTAAAATTGTTGTTCCACTATTGTATGATGTGTTATGAAAAAGTCACTCGATGACGGCATCCTAACACAGACGATTAATACAGTACGGCATCATGACGTCATTTTCAAACTATTTTTAAATAATTTTAATTTGCCAACGGGGTTTGGCTATACCTAAATATTTTGATTGAATTGAATTATTGATATGAGTCTACGCTATTCAATTCAGCTAGACCAACGTTTATAAAATCCTAAGCGTTCTTAGAAAATTTTCCCGAACCAAATTGTTTTGGTGAGGAATCCGATAAAGACTGAGGTAAGAACATGGCCAGTACAGGGCATACCGGGCTAATTACCCACTATGTCCGTAAGTTATGATGGTTTACGAATGAATTTCCAGATAACCTTTGCAAAAATGACAGACAATAGTCTATATAACTCCACAGCATTATTTGAAATTATTTTTACTTTTGTGAGGAATGTATTTGGGTGGCATGTGATGCTGTGTATGAATGGTGTATGGATCATGGTGTAAGGTGTAAGGTAAATTTCGGGGACGAAATTCTTAGAAGAAAGGGTGAATGTGATAACCCGAGAATTTAGACAATTTAATAAATTCTTAAAAGATTGAATTAATGTTAAATATTAAACTTAGACAGAAAATAAGTGTATGGATTTGACATTTTTAGAAAGGAATTTTGTGAATTTAAAAACTTTTGGTTAAGGTTTACAGTGTTAAGAGTATAAGTATATATGTTCTGTGTATATGATCTTATATGTGTACATTATGTGGTTAAGGATCGATGGTTGACCAGATAACCTATATCAGGGACAAACCCTAATATTATATTAAGAACCTCGATGTTCAGTTAGAAAACCATATCGACTGATAAGAAACTCTAGCACCGGTTCTGGAAACCCTAGTTCCAGTTTTGGAAATCTGAAACCCTAATTCGAAATATTAAAACCCTAATTTGGAAGTTTGAAAATAAGTACAAGGTTTTTATGTTATTGATGTTTTATATTTAATTAGGGATAACCCTAATTGATTGTTAGAAAACCCTAATTGTTCAACTCGAAACCCTAATGTACAATTATAGAACCTAATTACTAAATTAACAATTTTAATTAAGGAAATATCTATCTTAATTAGCAAGCTTGAATGTAATTAGAAAACCCTAATTATAATTTAGAAATCTTAATTTTTTTATTTTTAAAACTTAATTAGAAAAGTCTAGAAATTTGAATTTGTGTAATCTTAGGGTTAAACCCTAAGGGTTGTGACAAGTTACCAAGTTGCCATTAGTTTTACATGTAAAATGACCAAATTCCCCTTCTTAAATATTTTAATGAGATGGAGTGTAGATCTAACCATACTTGTGGTTGGTGACCAACCCTAAGCTAGCCATGTGGTCTAGAAATCAGCTTTAATCAGCCAACAACTGATCACATGATCAGCCATATGCATTGCATCATATTATATATAGATTGAGAGAGATAAAATGCTCACTTTACTTTTCAACCTAGCCAAGACTTCTCTCTCTATCCCATCCGAAATTTTAGAGTGATAGTGAGTGATAAGTTAAGGCAAGATCATGTGTTAGCTTGCCAAGATCAAACATCAAAGATCAAATTCAAAAATTGGGCATTCATAAGGTATAAACCCTACATTTCAAAATATTTATAGATTTATGTTAATGTTATGATTTGTTGTTTAAATGTTGTGTTAGAGGGTGCCATTTAGTGATCTGGGTTGCTATAACATAGATCCATTACATCTAGATGCTCGAAATTAAAGATTTTAAAAATCTAGAAAAAGTTGAAAAGATTGTCTGACAGCTATATGTCAGGGCCTCTAGATCGTTACCTGTTAAGTGTTATGTGTCTTTTATGTTATAGATTTGTAGCATGCCATGTGGACTTTGATCTGGAACTGAAATCAGGATCATATCATGTTTAGATTGCAAGTTATGAGCGGTCAAACGTAGTTGACCGATCACGAAACTGGAATTTTGGGCAACCCAGAATTTCCAGAAACTATGGCAACCCTTTTGCAGGCCATGAATCTTACCGTGTTTAATGTTTCAGATTATGTTGTTGCTTGGGATTTTTAGTCTGACATATGGACTACATATCCATACCTTTAGATTACCCAAATACGTAACATAAGCGAATTTAATGATTGTCAAACTTGGGTTGACCAAACTACTGCTCAAGAACATTTATGGGAAACCCAGAAATGTTCAAGAACAATTTTCTTGACTACTTTGACCGTCCCATATCTTGAATAGGTTATGTTGTTAAGTTGATGTTATGTTATGTAATGGTTACACGACATGATCACTATAGAATTGGACATTAATAACAACATTGTAATGACCAGAACACCAAGCAAATTGAATCACAAAGTGGACCCTTGTAACTGCTTGAGTTTCTGGGCAACCCAAAAACTCAAGAACACGTCTGGCATCATTTTATGTAGCTTAAATCTTTGTGATATAGTTTGGTCATGAAATCAATTTGTAGTTGTAATATTGCATATATACTATAACATTAGCACAATTACAAGCCCAGAAATCAACTAGACCATAGATTAAATCTTGGTCAAAGTAGGCAGCCTGATAATGAGTTTGAATGTTCTGGGTTTGGCCAAGAACACCTATAGCGACTGTTCTGTCGCTATAGGGCCCTTTAGTGACAGTTTATTTATAGAAATTATTTATTTTATTTATTAAATAGATAAAAATAGTTTTTAATTAGTAAAAATACATAATAAATTCTTAAAAATTATTTTAAAGTCCGAAAAAATAGTTTTTAATTATTTTGAGTATATTTCATAAATATTTAATATTTTTTGGAATATAAAAGATATTTAATTATAATATTAAATAAATTATTTAAAAATAATTTTAATTCATGAAAAATCATGAAAAATTATATTATGATATAAGAAAATATTTTAAGTTATTTTTAGTGACTTTTAATATTTTGTGAGGAATTTTATTAATAAATTAATATTAATGGTAATTAATTTATTTACTAAGTGTATTAAATAAATTATGAAAAAATAGAATTTATGATTTATATATCATATAAAAATGATTTAAGTGTTATAAAACTATTTGAAGTTATAAAATATAACTTTTAATATTTTGTCATGAAAAATATTAATATTTTAATTGTAAGGACATTTATTTATTAATTATAAGACCCCGAATTTTATGAAATAAAAGTATTCAATTTTCTTATTTAGTAAATGGTTAAAATGATAAAAGTTAAAGTTAAGGGTGATATATGAATTTTTTTTAGAAATACGCAAATGGTTATAAAATATTCATTGTTGTCGGGGAATATTCGTTTAGTCGTGGAATATTCTTTCTGTCGGGGAATATTCGTACGACGGCGCAGCCATTTGTGGGCCCCATAACAGAATAACTGTCGGGTGAAAAAAATGACAAATTTGAGTTTTATAAATAACGACGTAGTTGTTACCGTTAACACTGTTAGAATACATGGTGATTAAAATACTGTAATACGCGTAGTTGCACACGGTATTGCACAATATTTTTTTCAATTATTGATTCTTACGTGAGAAGGAACTACTCAATAATTGTTACAATAATTTCTGTTCAATATTTTATTTTATTGAATGAATAATTGCTGCATTGATATTTTATATTATTGTTAATTCAATAATTGTTACTGCACAGTATTTCCCATTATCAGATCAATAATTCATATTATTTGAATAAAATTATTAGATACCATTATTGGCAATGTCTAGAAAGTTCTGTCTTAGGAGAGGTCTGGTCACCTAATTGCGCGCCAGTAAGGAGAAATCCTTATTGGAAAGCCCCCTCTTTCCTGGGAACGGCCTGGTTGTCATAATTGTGATTCTGTAATATTATTTGTGAATAATTAATTATTGATTTATATGATAATAAAATATTTATTTGATGTGGATATAAATGATGGATTTATTTATGTGATTATTATTGAAGGAATTAATGTTGAGGTGTTTTATCAGTATATCTGTCGGAATGGAGGTATTAAAAATTAAATCAGTATTTTTCAGATATTTTGCGTGAGTTATAATTTTTAATCTGATCGTTGGATCATTGTGATTTTTGGATATGTTATACGTGAGTAAGGATCAATAGTAGAACTCTTAAGTAGTAAAACTCCCTTAAATAATAGAACTTTATCAAAACGAAGTCGTTTTGATATCACTACTATCTTTTTATATTATTTTTCTCTCTTCACCTTTTTACATTCTCTTATCAAAACGACGTCGTTTTGATAAAGTTCTATTATTTAAGAGAGTTCTACTACTTAAGAGTTCTACTCTTGATCCTTACTCTGTTATACATATATAAGTTGAGTATATGTCCACAAATTTTGAACCGTTAAAAATGTAAGTATGATTTGTTATGAATTTTAAGAGGTGATTGATTCAGAAATTAGGTTTATAAATGATTTTGGTAGAAAATTCTAGAAATAGGTGGGCCCCACTTTTGGTTATTGGAGAAGATGGCTAATTTTTGGTGGGTTAAATAGTAGCAGGTAAAGCCATCAAGTAGCAGGTCAAGTCTGATTCGGTGTGCTAACATTTACCTATAAATAGAGGGCTACGTTAGAATTGAAAATCACACCAGAATTAATAAGTTTTCTCTCTTTTTCTCTCTAGATTATCAAGTGTATTTTGTGAGTATTTATATACTTGGTGAGTTGCTATTCATCAGTGCAAGTTTCCTTCAGCGTCATATCCGATATCAAGTCGGAAGTGCTGCTCTTTTGAGATAAGGGATAGTAAAGGATATTAAGGGATATTATATTCTTCATAATGATGTTATTCTTTTAATATCATTATACTGAAATATTGGTATGGATTTTATTGTGGAATTTTTATCTTTTTGAGTCGGGATTACTACTCACGTATATGACACTATTCATGTATACGGCACTATTCATGTATATGACAGTATTTACGTATATGACATTATTTACGTATACAGTACCATGAACGAATACAAAGCACTATTCACGAGTTACTATTCACGGGTACTATTCACGACAAAAATTGGTTTCTTTTTATGACCAAATTATTGTTGATTTATGATTGTTGCTCTTGAAAATAAATGCAGTTGTTGATCATATTATTTTTATTATCATATATAACATTTTTATAACCCTGATGTTGAATTTCTCTTTCACTTGAGTGTAAAGATGGGTAAATTATTGGTATGATCGTGACTGAGGAATATCTTTGGCCTGTAGTGCAAAGATGAATTGTTAACTGGTATGATCATGACCATGGAATTTATAATTGAATATCTACAACTTAAGTGTAAATATGAATTGATTAACATGGTTATAATTATTGTTTATATAAATTCTGAAATGATTATATATTTATTTGAGATATGAATATATTTGGCCTGTAGTGGAAATATGAACTGTTGAGGAATATCTTTGGCCTGTAGTGCAAAGATGAATTATTGATGAATATCTTTGGCCCGTAGTGCAAAGATGACCTATTGTTGAATATCTTTGGCCAGTAGTGCAAAGATGAACTGTTGACGAATATCGTTGGCCCGTAGTGCAAAGATGAATTTATTAGTATGATTATGAACAGGAACTGTGATTTGGTATAGCCATGATCTTTGATGTTTCAGGTAAAGACATGTGATGAAAATTATCTTCGTCCTGAATGCGAAGAGGAATTTAGAATCACAATTATAATTATGAGTTATTTATATGATTGTGGACCAGAACTGTTGATTGATGTTATAGGGATAAACTATTGTTGATGGATTTTTAACATGGAGAAGGTAATAGATTTTATGGTCTATTTGACTCTTCTAATGGATTGCTCGTTCCGCTGCAACTATGGTTGAAAATTTTTATCATCTACCATATGTTCTAAATCTCTGTTTTATTACTGTTGAAGGCTATTGACAATTTATTTATCTTTAGTCATGATATTCTTTACTGGGCTAGTTGTGCTCACCCTTCTGTTTCATAATTCATTTCAGGTAATACTAGTGTAGCTGGGTCGAGCGGGGGTAACAGGAGAATAGAACGGTGGTCATTATTTAGTAGTTATATTTGGTGAATTATCTAGGGTGAGGCGAACCCAACGTTGGAAGGGTGTTTTGCCACTATCATACAAGATGTCTAATGACATACAACCTCGTGTCATCATAAGACAGGATTGTGCTAATTCACTTGCTGAGTATATTTATGAGCACTACCTATATAATCTTGGTGTTTGTTTGAAGTATAATTCTCAATTAGAGATAGTGGAGATAATGATAAGTCAAGAGAAGACTCACCATTGGGAAGAATATGATAGTAATCTTCTCATTTTTCTTTGGGGTATATTGGGTCAACCAAGGATAATTCTGTGGACATATGATATCTATCATAACCTTGAAGCATGGACTCCCATGTACGAAGGTTTCCCTAAGCACTTCCCAAAAATTCTAATTTCTAAAGCAGTTTTTTACTATACCTTTATGTAAGGTGTCATTGTGACGTGCTGTCCACGGTTGGGACATGTGTCACATTTGGTATATATTTGTATCCAAACTTACAACATATGTGTTGTTGTATTTTGCACGACAATTATTGTAATAAAGTTGTAGTTGTTTTCTGTACGATGTATTTGGCGACTCAGAATAGGTTGGATGGAATAGACCTATTTTGGGGTTGTCACAGTTGGTATCAGAGCTATAAGTAAAGAGCCCCGAGCCTCTCGCTGGTGACTTCTTGTTGATGGGGGATGCACCGAAGCCAGACTCTTCGTAGGGGACGCCGTTATGCGGTGGCAAACTATTAGGTACCACTGTGAGTTGCTGTCCACTAATGGGGTTGTCACATTTGGTATCAGAGCTTAGGGATATGATCTCTGGCGGAGATCGAAAAATAGAACTAGAAGGGGAGAGATGAGTAAATCCTTCGCTAGTGTGTCCTACCTAAGCATATTTGTTGGTCAGTCATAATATCGGGATATTATGTGATATGTTAATTTGTTCAATTAACCCTTGTTTTGAAGCTGTATTCTAGAATGATATCTGAAATACAGGAGATGAGCAATGAATAAATTATGATGACAGGGAAGATGGAATCTGAAATGAAAGCAAGGTATTCTCAACTCTTTGAATTATCAGGTACGTAAATTTCGGGGACGAAATTTCATAAGGAGGGGAGGTTGTAAGACCCCGAATTTTATGAAATGAAAGTATTCAATTTTTCTATTTAGTAAATGGTTAAATTGATAAAAGTTAAAGTTAAGGGTGATATATGAAATTTTTTTCAAAATACGCAAGTGGTTATAAAATATTCATTGTTGTCGGGTAATATTCGTTTAGTCTTGGAATATTCTTTCTGTCGGGGAATATTCGTACGACGGCGCAGCCATTTGTGGGCCCCATAACAGAATAACTGTCGGATGAAAAAAAATGACAAATTTGAGTTTTATAAATAACGGCGTAGTTGTTACCGTTAACACTGTTGGAATACCTGGTGGTTAAAATATAGTAATACGCGTAGTTGCACAGTAGCACACGGTATTGCACATTATTTTTTTCAATTATTGATTCTTACGTGAGAAGGCACTACTCAATAATTGTTACAGTAATTTCTGTTCAATATTTTATTTTATTGAATCAATAATTACTTCGTTGATATTTTATATTATTGTTGTTTCAATAATTATTACTGCACAGTATTTCCCATTATCAGATCAATAATTCATATTATTTGAATAATATTATTAGATAGCATTATTGGCAATGTCTAGAAAGTTCTGTTTAAGAAGAGGTTTGGTCACCTAATTGCGCGCCAGTAAGGAGAAATCCTTATTTGAAAGCCCCCTCTTTCTCGGGAATGGCCTGGTTGTCATAATTGTGATTCTGTAATATTATTTGTAAATAATTAATTATTGATTTATATGATAAGAAAATATTTATTTGATTTGGATATAAATGATGGATTTATTTATATGGTTATTATTGAAGGAATTAATGTTGAGGTGTTTTATCAGTATTTCTGTCGGAATGGAGGTATTAAAAATCAAATCAGTATTTTTCAGATATATTGCGTGAGTTATAATTTTTAATCCGACCGTTTGATCATTGTGATTTTTGGATATGTTATACATATATAAGTTGAGTATATGTCCACAAATTTTGAACCGTTAAAAATGAACGTATGATTTGTTATGAATTTTAAGAGGTGACTGATTCAGAAATTAGATTTATAAATGATTTTGGTGAAAAATTCTAGAAATGGGTGGGCCCAATTTTTGGTTGTTGGGGAAGATTGCTGATTTTTGGTGGGTGGAATAGTAGTAGGTATAGCCATCAGGTAGCAGGTCAAGTCTGCTTCAGCGTGCTAACATTTTCCTATAAATAGGGGGCTAAGTTAGAATTGAAAATCACACCAGAATTAATAAGTTTTCTCTCTTTTTCTCTCTAGATTATCGAGTGTATTTTGTGAGGATTTAGATACTTGGTGAGTTGCTATTCATCAGTGCAAGTTTTCTTCAGCGACATATCCGATATCCAGTCGGAAGTACTGCTCTTTTGAGGTATGGGATAGTAAAGGATATTAAGGGATGCTATATTCTTCATAATGATGTTATTCTTTCAATATCATTATACTGAAATATTAGTATGGATTTTATTGTGGAATTTTTACCTTTTTGAGTTGGGATTATTATTCACGTATACAGCACTATTCATGTATACGGCACTATTCATGTATATGGCACTATTTACATATATGACATTATTTACGTATACGGTACCATGTACGAATACAGTGCACTATTCATGAGTTACTATTCATGAGTTACTATTCATAAGTTACTATTCACGAGTTACTACTATTCACGAGTTACTATTCACAGATACTATTCACGACAAAAATTGGTTTCTTTTTCTGACCAAATTATTGTTGATTTATGATTGTTGCTCTTGAAAATAAATGTAGTTGTTGATCATATTGTTTTTATTATCTTATATAACATTTTTATAACCTTGATGTTGAATTTCTCTTTCACTTGAGTGTAAAGATGGGTAAATTATTAGTATGATCGTGACTGAGGAATATATTTGGCCTGTAGTGCAAAGATGAATTGTTAACTGGTATGATCATGACCATTGAATTTATAATTGAATGTCTTTAGCTTAAGTGTAAAGATGAATTGATTAACATGGTTATAATTATTGTTTATATAAATTCTGAAATGATTATATATTTCTTTGAGATATGAATATATTTGGCCTGTAGTGCAAATATGAACTATTGAGGAATATCTTTGGCTTGTAGTGCAAAGATGAATTATTGATGAATATCTTTGGCCCGTAGTGCAAAGATGACCTGTTGTTGAATATCTTTGGCCAGTAGTGCAAAGATGAACTGTTGACGAATATCGTTGGCCCGTAGTGCAAAGATGAATTTATTAGTATGATTATGAACATGAACCGTGATTTCGTATAACCATGATCTTTGATGTTTCAGGTAAAGACATGTGATGAAAATTATCTTCGTACTGGATGCGAAGAGGAATTTAGAATCACAATTATGATTATGAGTTATTTATATGATTGTGGACCAGAACTGTTGATTGATGTTATAGGGATAAAACATTGTTGATGGATTTTTAACATGGAGAAGATAATAGATTTTGTGGTCTATTTGACTCTTCTAATGGATTGCTCGTTCCGCTGCAACTATGGTTGAAATTTTTTATCATCTACCATATGTTCTAAATCTCTGATTTATTACTGTTGAAGGCTATTGACAATTTATTTATCTTTAGTCATGATTTTCTTTACTGGGCTAGTTGTGCTCACCCTTCTATTTCATAATTCCTTTCAGGTAATACGAGTGTAGCTGGGTCGAGCGGGGGTAACAGGAGAATATAACGGTGGTCATTATTTAGTAGTTATATTTGGTGAATCATCTAGGGTGAGGTGAACCCAACGTTGGAAGGGTGTTTTGCCACTATCATACAAGATGTCTAATGACATACAACCTCGTGTCATCATAAGACAGGATTGTGCTCATCCACTTACTGAGTATATTTATGAGCACTACCTATATAATCTCGGTGTTTGTTTGAAGTATAATTCTCAATTAGAGACAGTGGAGATAATGATAAGTCAATAGAAGACTCACCATTGGGAAGAATATGATAGTAATCTTCTTATTTTTCTTTGGGGTATATCGGGTCAACCAAGGATAATTCTGTGGACATATGATATCTATCATAACCTGGAAGCATGGACTCCCATGTACGAAGGTTTCCTTAAGCACTTCTCAAAAATTCTAATTTCTAAAACAGTTTTTGAATATACCTTTATGTAAGGTGTCATTGTGACGTGCTGTCCACGGTTGGGACATGTGTCACATTTGGTATATATTTGTATCCAAACTTACAGCATATGTATTGTTGTATTTTGCACGACAATTGTTGTAATAAAGTTGTAGTTATTTTTTGTACCATGTATTTGGCGACTCAGAATAGGTTGGATGGAATGGACCTGTTTTGGGGTTGTCACAGTTGGTATCAGAGCTATAAGTAAAGAGCCCCGAGCCTCTCGCTGGTGACTTCCTATTGATGGGGGATGCTCCGAAGCCAGACTCTCCGTAGGGGACGCCGTTCTGCGGTGGCAAACTGATAGGTACCACTGTGAGGTGATGTCCACTGATGGGGTTGTCACATTAATGGTTGTAATTACTTTAAAATCATTTAAAGATAATAATGAAGTATTAAAAATACTTAGAGATATTATAAATATATTATAATATTATGTTAAGGATTTCATTAATATTAAATAAATATTAATGATAATGGAATTAAGTTGTATTTAAATCATATAAATATGATATTAATGATGGAAAAATCACAATAAATGTTAATAATTACTTGAAAATTATTATGAGCCTATGAAAATTATTTTGACTAAATAATTAATTGTCTAAATTAATTGTGTTGCGTTTAGACAGAGTCTTGTGAATATTAGGCTCGATATTATCCGATTAGGCAATCGGGATGTCGAAATAGTACCGAATTCTACTCAGACTGTAATAGTTTGACTTGATACTAGGCCTTATATGCTATATAGACTGATAGGATTATGTGATAATGTGTTTAGGTTATTTTGTAGCTATATTTAACAGTAATATATTGTGATGATGTTATTCTAATGTGGATATCAGTTTTATTAATATTAAGTCTTTGGATAAAGCTTAGTTATGTTTCGTAATGATAATCAACTGATCAGGCAAGTTTCTTATACTCGCTTATTGTGAAAGTTTTTCTTGAACTGTTCTTTAACTTGTGATTAATCATTGTTTATTACATCACGTCTATGAATTGTTGACTCGCACTTTGTACATATTGCATGTGTTCATCAGGTATGAAAGGCTGATCACCTTCACTACCATTCGGTCCAGATATAATTGATATGTTCATGTTTAATTCTCGTTCAATTATGAAAATTTGTCCATGCTAGTTCACAATTATATTGTTGAATGTTAGCCAGCTATTATTCAAAATCTTTCTATCATGATATATCCATAATTTATTGAACTTAAACTTGCTGGGCAAACTTGTTGCTCACCCTTGTTATATCATGATAAACATTGCAGATTAAGGTGAATACGTCAGATACAAGGAAAAGTCAAAACCAAGTTTAGCTTGGGACTATGAATGCAACTAGATTTGTAATAGTATTGTATAGTAATAACATTGTATGTTAGATACGACATTGATTCAGGTTTGAAGTAAGGTTCTCGACCTTGGGGATAATGTGTAATGTTTAATGTATAGAAAATTTATATTTATATCTTCCGTAATAGTGGTAGAATGATTGTACCAGATCCGCGGTGATTTGGGACACGAATTTGGGGCTGTCACAGACGCCGCAGCGCGGTACAGAGAAGAATAGCGGGCGCCACAGCGCCAGCCTTAGAATCTAGATAATGAAGAATGTTTTTATGTTGAGCATGAATGGTAATTGATGACCAATTAACTAAAGATCTTAATGTAACATGGTTAAGACATAGTTAAGCCTTAAGTATAATCACCTAGAGTTAAAGAAAGTCAGTTTCATGTGAACATAGGAATGACGTAACGGAAAGGCGGAACCAATAAATAACAATTCTAATATGTAATTAGATTGAGAAGAAGGGTAAGATTCTTTAGGAACCATGAATGTTATTCATGACCTAATGTGTTATGTGATATGATCATCTACTGTAGAGATCTCAAAGACTTAAAGTGTACGTGTTATACTTGTAGCAGACGCTAAAGGTAAGTACTCTAACCCTTGTTTCAGTTCAAGCTGGACAAGCTTTGTGATTCATGTATTCTTACGCATGAACTAATGTCTGATGAAGTCAAAGCCAATTCTTTCGGCTAGACTTACGATATGTTGGATTTCTCATAATCTATCAAAGTATTGTCAATGATTTATCAAACTAATAATTGTGTGGTTTTTCAAAAGGAGATTGAGTATGCTAAAAATGTTTTTTCGTCAAAAGATGAGCACGTGAGGTTGCCACAACTTTAACGTATACACGTTTAATGAATGTAGTGTTGATCAACATAGAGTACTATAGGCTGATCACCTAGACGTGCTCGTAAGGTATGTCGGACTTACGGACTTAGTGCTGGGTTGTCCTTTTTAAAGAACATATGAAATGCTCATGGTCTTGGACCAAAATTAATGTTTTACTGAATATTATCATTATAAAACGTTTTGAATGAAAAGAAGTGCTATTTTGAATTATCGATAGTACTTCATAACTATTGTTCAGTTATTGAAGATATACTATTCCTATGTTTCAAGCATGTTAGTTTATTAGAATTGTTATACTTGTTGAGCTTGTTAGGTTCACTCTTGCTTGAACCATATGAATGCAGCTAAGATTGAATGGACCGATGGCTTCGGCAAGGATAAAGGGAAGGCTAAGGCAAACCCGTAGATTACTTATGTAATAGTATTGGTTTGTAATAATAATATTTGATATTATGACAAGAACAAATGAAACGGTTATAAAGAACCCGGGGGAAGGTTAATATTATTTTGAATATATATAAGACATATTCATTCTTTTGAGGCATTTCAATTGAATGTTTGTATGAACTGTAGCACCGTGTAGCACCATCTGTCGGGTTAGAAGATACCCAAATTTATGGGTGTCATAGGTTGGTATCAAAGTATTAGGTTATAAAACTTAAGGGGGGATTTAAACCTTAAGTCATAACCTTAAGAAAAGTCAAAAAAAATCAAAGATGAAAATTAACCTTATAAAAATGTATTATATATGTTATGTGTTTTTATTATTCTACTGACATTTACTAATCAAACTTATTATGTTGTTGTAGATGTCAGGAGAAAATAGAGATGTACAGGTAGTCAGCGAAGGGCAGTTAATCAGGTAGAGATCATACCGAACCCCATATCAGCAGAGCCAGAAGTAGTGGTGGTTGAGTCTGGAGACTCAGAGAGCCTAGACTATACGTCTGTGTTTGACGACATGTTGGAGGAAGAGGTGAAGGCAGTATCCTTCAATCCAGTAGCAATAGCAGCAGAGATTGCTCCGAGGGAGTCAATGATGTCACTTTTTATGATAGTGTTGGATAGAAACATCCATTACTGTCAGGAGGTCAAGGAGCTGAAAGCAGAGCTCCAGGCTGTCTTAGAGGATAAGACAGACGTGGAGTCTATGTGGGAGCAGGAGCACAATGAGAGAGTTTTGGCCAAGGACAAGGTCCATGAGCTGAAATAGGAGGTCTTTGAGCTTAGGGGGAGCTAAAGACCAAAAAGCAGAAGATAGGGAGAATGTCCTATATTCATAGGAGTTCTCATGCGGACTTTCAGCAGCAGGTAGCTAGTTATCCTATAGAGGCAGGGCAGATGCGGCATACTATCTGTCGTTATATTATTGTTGGTCTTGCCAAGGCAAATTTTGATAATGCCTTAAGGCAGATGTAATCTATTAGTAGATAGAGTTGTTTAGATATATAAATATGGTGTATCTAGTAGTGACATAAAACCCTCTTTTGTATAACAAAGGGCAGTCTTTTGTAAATCCCAATTTTTGAAAAGCAATTGTGGGAAAGTAATGTAATCAACTTAGGCTGTGTAATGTAACCGATGTAGTATTATACTACAATGAATGAATCAATATAAGCCTTTTTTAGAACATATTAAGTTATGGATGTTTAAGTTATTGTTTAATTTGAATAATAACTAACTAACAGGAAATGAATAATAACGAAATGTGTTGGTAGTTATAACAGCAAAATGCCGCCAAGAAGAGTACCACGTAATCATGGCGCTAACGTAAATCAACTGGACAGAGGTCCATTTAACCCCATACAGGAGTTTATAAATCTCTTAACAGCAGCATTTAATAGAACTGGGGCTAACATCCCCGTAAATCCTGGTGTAGTACGAGCTACTACGTTTGAGGATTTTAAAAGCGCGGGTCCGCCGGAGTTCAAAGGAACTACGGACCCTATCGAAGCCCAAACATGGGTGAAAGAAATTAAGAAGGCATTTGTGATAGTAAATGTCGACGAGGCCCAGAAGGTTGCCTTTGCAACCTATATGACGAAGGGAGAGGCCAACTTTTGGTGGGAGGCCAATCAAGCCAGGGTCGGGATCGAGAAACTAACGTGGGTGAGGTTCAAGGAGATATTCTTCGAGAACTACTTTCCCACGAGCATGCAGGGGAGGATGAAAATGAGGTTTCTTGAGTTAAAACAAGGGGATATGACGGTTACCCATTACACTGCCAAGTTTAATGAACTGACGAGGTTCGCTCCACGCTAAGTGGACACCGAGGTGAGGAAGACGCGATGGTTCAAGCAGAGCTTGAAACCCTGGCTCTATAACCGTATTTTTGTGTTCTAAAGTACTTCGTTTGGGACCATTTTAGAGAAAGCGATAATCGTTGAAGGTGGTAGTGAGGCTCTGAGCCAATACCACAAGGATAAGAAGAACAAAGGGAAAATGAATGGTGGAGTGAAGGTCGAAGGAGCCAGTGGGAGTGGCGAGGGATAGAAGAGGAAAATGTTCAGCTCTGGGAATACCAGAGTGAAACTAGGAGACCTAAAGAGGAGGATGGAGGCCTGCAAGACTTGTGGGAAGACTCACTTAGGAGTATGTCTCAAGGGAAAGGCCGTATGCTACAATTGTGGACAGGAGGGGCACATTACGTCTAACTGTCCAAGTCCAAAAAAGAACCACAGACGCTTTGTGTGTGGGTCAACTGACCACATGGCAAAGAACTGCCTGAAGAAGGGGACGGACGGGAATAAGGGCGCCAATAGTGGTAAGTTAACTATTAGTGGTCCAACGCAGCCGGGTAGGCCGATGGTCCGTACCTTTAATATGACCGTTCAAGATACGATGGCATCAGGGGACGTAGTCGCAGGTATTATTTTGGTCAACAAACTAAATGCATACGTGCTGTTTGACTCGGGTGCTACTTGTTCGTTTATTGCATGTGATTTTGCTAGATGATTAGGATTACTTCCCGAAAAGTTGCATATACCCTTAAATATTAAGGTAGTAAACGAAGAGGTAATTCCTGTTGAAGATATTCATAGGAGTTGTTGCGTAGACATACGGGTTTGTAAATTATCGGTTGATTTGATACCGATAAAGTTAAGAGAATTTGACGTAATTCTCGGAATGGATTTGTTGGTTAACCATGGGGCAATTATAGATTGTCAAAAGAAATGCGTAAATATTAAAACATTAAGACAATCTCAGGTAATATTTTGCGGTAATAAATCATTGGGACGTTCGTGTTGTCTTACCATGACACAAACTAGGAAACTTTTGAGGAAGGGGTGTGTAAGTTTTCTGTGCCATGTAGTTGATACCCAGAGAGTGGGAGTGACCATGGAACAAATACTTATAGTGAGTGAATTCATGGATGTATTTCCAAGTGAGTTACCGGGTCTTCTGTCGGATAGGGAGACCGAGTTCATAACATACATTGTGCCAGGAGCAGCACCAGTTTCCAGGGCACCGTATCGTATGGCGCCAGTGGAGATGAAGGAGTTAATGGTGCAGTTGCAAGAACTGTTTGACAGGAAGTATATACAATCGAGTGTTTCACCGTGGGGAGCACCAACACTATTTGTCAAGAAGAAGGACGGATCGTTGAGACTTTGTATCGACTACAGGGAGTTGACCAAGTTAACGATAAAGAATAAGTACCCATTGCCAAGGATCGGTGATCTTTTTGATCAGTTGAAAGGGGCAAAGTATTTTTCAAAAATAGATTTAAGGATGTGGTATCATCAGCTGAAGGTTAGGAATGAAGACGTACCAAAGACAGCATTCAGGACTCGTTATAGTCATTACGAGTTCCTGGTGATGTCATTTGGGTTAACTAATGCACCAGCTGCATTTATGGATATGATGAACTGGGTGTTCAAACAATATTTGGACAAGTTTATCGTGGTGTTTATCGATGATATTCTAGTCTATTCTAAGACACCAGAAGATCATGCTGAACACCGAAGAATAGTGTTGGAGACACTAAGGAAGGAGAAGTTATATGCGAAGTTCACTAAGTGTGAATTTTGGTTAGAGAAAGTACAATTTTTAGGTCATGTCATTGACCATGAGGGGATTTCAGTAGATCCAGCGAAGGTAGAAGCCGTGATGAATTGGGTACAACCGAAAATACTGACTAAAGTGCGGAGTTTCCTAGGGTTAGCGGGATACTATCGGAGATTCGTTCTGGATTTTTCGAAGATAGCTACTCCGTTAACTAACTTGACAAGGAAGATAGTGATATACGCATGACAGAGAAATACGAGGACATTTTTGAAGAACTAAAGAAAAGGTTAAGTGAAGTGCCTGTTTTGTCATTACCTTATGACACAGGAAATTTTGTAGTTTATAGCGATGCTTCGTATAGAGGACTTGGTTGCGTGCTCATATAGCATGGCAAGGTCATTGTTTATGCATCAAGGCAATTGAAGGATTATGAAAAAGTTTACCCTACTCATGATCTGGAACTGGCCGTGGTAATTTTGCCTTAAAGATATGGAGACATTATCTTTACGGAGAAAAATGTGAAATATACACGGACCACAAGAGTCTAGAATATATCTTTACACAAAAGGAGTTGAATATGAGACAGTGGAGATGGCTGGAGTTGATAAAGTATTACGATTGTGAAATCCTGTATCACCCTGGGAAAGCCAATATAGTTGTTGATGCCTTAAGTAGGAAGGGTCGGGAGAAGTTGTCTATGTTAATGGCTCAAACTGAGTTAATAACAGAAATGACTAGGATGGAGTTAGAGGTTAAGTTGTCGAGTGAAACGGGACAGAGACTGTTTGCAACGGAGATCCAATCTACCATCGTAGAGAGAGTCAAGGAGGTGCAGTTCAAAACTGATGAGTGTGACCAGATGAAGAAGCTGTTAACCAATGAAAAAGATATTAAATATATCTTGATAATAAGGGATTATTAAGATTTGAGGGAAGAATTTGGGTTCCAAATAAGACGAAATTAAAGGAGTAAGTTTTACAAGAGGCTCACAGTTCGAGGTACTCGATTCATCCCGGTAGTACCAAGATGTATCAAGACCTTCGATGGAGTATGTGAGTAGGTGCTTGACTTATCGGAAAGTTAAGGCCGAACATCAACGACCAAGTGGCTTATTACAGTCATTAGAGATTCTGGAGTGGAAGTGGGAGCATATCACGATGGACTTTGTAGTGGGACTTCCGACTACTCAGAAGGGGTATGATGCAATTTGGGTAATAGTGGACCGATTGACAAAGTCAGCTCACTTATTGCCAATATGAGTTAAGTATAACTTAGACCAGTTAGCTAAACTTTATGTTAACGAAATTATTTCCAGGCATGGAGTACTAGTTTGGATTGTGTCAGATCGTGGCCCATGATTCACGTCAAACTTTTGGAGAAGTCTACAACAATAGTTGGGAAAGCAGCTGAAGCTGAGTACGGCATATCATCTACAAACCGATGGACAGAGCGAGAGGGCAATTCAGACGTTAGAAGATATGTTGAGATCTTGCGTTATGAATTTCAAGGGTAGTTGGGATGATCATCTACCATTAGTAGAGTTTACGTATAACAACAGTTATCATGCAAGCATAGGTATGTCGCCTTACGAAGCCTTATACAGAAGAAAATGCAGAACACCATTGTATTGGGATGAAGTGGGAGAACGCCGAATGCTAGGACCAGAATTGGTGCAGCAAACAGCGGATATAGTGAAGCTAATACATATTCGATTGGTAGCAGCTCAAGACAAACAAATGAAGTTTACAGATTTGCATCGAATAAATAGGGAGTTCGAGGTAGGCTCATACATATTTCTGAAGGTATCTCCTTTGAAAGGAAAGATATGCTTTGGAAAGAAGTGAAAGTTAAGTCCCAGGTTTATAGGACCTTTTGAAATATTAGAAAAAATGGGAGGGGTAGCTTACATGGTAGCGTTACCTCCAGACCTAGAACGAATACATAACGTGTTTCACGTATCTATATTACGTCCTTATAAGCCTGATTACAAATATGTAATAGAGTATGAGCCGATTCATATCGAGGAGGACTTAACATATGAGGAGATGCTGGTTTAAATCATCGATCAAAAAGAGCAAGTTCTACGAAACAAAGTTATAACATCTGGAAAAGTGTTATGGAAGAACCACGATGTCAAAAAAGCAACATGGGAATTGGAATAAAAGATGAAAAAGAATTACCCTCATCTGTTTGTGTAATTTTTTTTATGTTAGTGAGATCCTGGGGACAGAATCCTTATAAGGGGGAGAGAGTGTAACGCCCCAGAAAATCGAACCTTTTGTAAAAACTTTAATAATAAATAAAATAATATTATTTATTATTATTATGTGTTAGTAAGATGAATGTCGTTATATAACCTAAAAACGTTGGAACATCATAGTATTTTAAGTATGTGAAGGAATTAAAGTGTTTGAATTTCCAGAACGAAAATAAAAGCTTTCTGAGAAATTTTCTGAAAAATACTATTCATCGTTTTCCACTCGGGAATTATTTTTGAACTTCCAAGAAATACGTAACGTTATAATATCGAGATGAGATGGATTATGTAATAATAATTCATATATGAAAAACGTAATATTTCGCATATGGACTTAATTTGAGAACGTTAAAGGATTAAAGACAAAAGGAAATGGACTTGTGGATTATGTAGGATGTATATGACCATTAGGAATTGGATGTGCAAGCCCAAGTAATTGTTAATATGAAACCCATAGCAATTTAAAGCAAGCCCAAAAGATTAAGCTAATCAAATTAAACCTAAACCCAAGGTAATGATCCAATGGATTAGGTTGACCCATCGAGCAACCCATGATATTGTGGTTAATCTTGGTGACCAAGATTTTTATGTGGAGGCCAAGTAATAAGTGTAGGGAGCAAGTATACTTAGGGATTAAGAAATGAATGGTAAGGAGGTTATTAAGGAGGTGGGAGGTCTTAATGACCATTATGCCCTAGCTTAGAGACTTCTATAAATAGCAAGCTCACAATTCATTTTTTTGCTTGTTCAAATAATCTAACAACTTCCACTACAAAGCAACTTAAGTGTTAGAGAGAATAAGCACTTATAAGTCCAACCTTCCATTATTAGATTGTCAAGAAGGAGAAGCTAGTCATCAAAGTTAATTGATCTCATGATATTATATCTTCCATCTCTATCATTGTAGGGTGATAAGAGAAGTGTAACCTAATGAACATATATGCTAAGAACACTTAAGAAATGGATGATTAATGGACTTAAGCCGTATAAGTTATGAATAAGTAATTTAAACCTAAATAAGTTATGAACATATGAAGAACAATAATGAATTTGTCATATGTTTACCTTAAGAAGTATGTATGATTGATAAGATGTTAGAATGTTAATAAAAGGACTAAAATTAATAATAAATCATAAGGAATGAAACCTTGCAATTTGTTAAGTTATGAACTTATAAGAAATAAGTCATAACCTAATTTAAAGATAAGTTGTTGTAATGAGTAGGATGAGATGTCTAATTAATGGATTGAATCTATTTGGAATGATGAACAAATCACTAGTAATAACGTTTGGCCGGAATTCACACGATTGGACGATAATCGTCAATTCGTGAAATCCTCGAAATGGAAGTCGTATTTTGTGTTTGGACTCAAAAAAGTTAGTTTTTGATGGAGACAAGTTGTATTTGGCATTATAGAGTTGCGGACTCAAAAATAACCGGATTCCAACTTAGAACGAAGAAACGAGCGTTGAACGTTCACGAACGTTTATCGTTTTTGTTAAAAATGGACTAATAGGTTAATTTTTAGTTAACAAAGTCAAATAGATAAATTCTTGCATGAACATATAGAGTATGTGATTTGTGAACCGTAGGCTCTTGAACGAGCCAATTCGGACTTATAACGAAGAAGTTACGAGCCCAGGAGTTTCACAAAATTAAAAGTCTGTAAAAATTTTTTGGTGCACAGTGCTGGCGCCACGGCGTCAGCCCAAGGCATAAAACCCCGTGCCGCGGTGCGAGGCCGAGGCATGAGGTACTGTTAGTTGGCGCCGCAGCGCGACCATAACAAAGGGGACTCGCGCCGCAATGCCGAGTCCGGTCTTTTAGCCTTAGTGTGTGACGCCGCAGCGCGACACAGAGAAGAATAGCCGGCGCCGCAGTGCCAGCCTTAGAATCTAGATAATGAAGGATGTTTTTATGTTGAGCATGAATGGTAATTGATGAACAATTAACTAAAGATCTTAATGTAACATTGTTAAGACATAGTTAAGCCTTAAGTATGATCACCTAGTGTTAAAGAAAGTCAGTTGCATGTGAACATAAGAATGACGTAACGGAAAGCCGGAACCAATAAATAACAAATATAATACGTAATTAGATTGAGAAGAAGGGTAAGATTCATTAGGAACCATGTATGTTATTCATGACCTAATGCGTTATGTGATATAATCATCTACTGTAGAGACCTTAAAGACTTAAAGTGTACGTGTTATACCTGTAGCAGACGCTAAAGGCAAGTACTCTAACCCTTGTTTCAGTTCAAGCTGGACAAGCTTTGTGATTCATGTATTCTTACGCATGAACTAATGTCTAATAAAGTCAAAGCCAATTCTTTCGGCTAGACTTACGATATGTTGGATTTCTCATAATCTATCAAAGTATTGTCAATGATTTACTAAACTAATAATTGTGTGGTTTTTCAAAAGGAGACTGAGTATGCTAAAAATGTTTTGTCGTCAAACGACAGGCACGTGAGGTTGCCACAACTTAAACGTATACACGTTTAATGAATGTAGTGTTGATCAACATAGAGTACTATAGGCTGATCACCTAGACGTGCTCGTAAGCTATGCCGGACATACGGACTTAGTGTCGGGATGTCCTTTTCAAAGAACCTATGAAATGCTCATGGTCTTAGACCAAAATTTATGTTTTACTGAATATTGTCATTGTAAAATGTTTTGATCGAAAAGAAGTGCTATTTTGAATTATCGGTAGTACTTCGTAACTATTGTTCAGTTATTGAAGATATACTATTCCTATGTTTCAAGCATGCTAGTTTGTTAGAATTGTTATACTTGCTGAGCTAGTTAGGCTCACTCTTGCTTGAACCATATGAATGCAGCTAAGACGGAACGGACCGACCGCTCCAGCAAGGATAAAGGGAAGGATAAGGTGAACCCGTAGATTACTTATGTAATAGTATAGATTTGTAATGATAATATTTGATATTATGATAAGAACAAATGTAACGGTTATACAGAACCTGGGAGAATGTTAATATTATTTTGAATATATATAAGACATATTCGTTCTTTTGAGGCATTTCAATTAAATGTTTGTGTGAACTGTAGCACCGTGTAGCACCATCTGTCGGGTTGGAAGATACTCAGATTTGGGGGCATCACAATTGAAATGAGTAGTTCAGTGTAAACTATAAACCGTAGCTATGTGCAAGGCAAGTTTACTAACTTCATTCATTTTATATAAATGCTAGTTTCTTAAACTTCTCAGATGTTAAACTTGAGAAGTATTGTCTATGTGAAAATGTGTGATATTTGTACAAGGTGGTAGTATGTATGAGGCCTTGCGCCATAATTTGAACACTTCGGTGTTTCTTTGAGATGAACTGTTTTGTGATTGAACTGTTTAATACAAGTATGTTCTGTTTATACGTGAACCGTTATTGTTAAATCTGTGCTAATGATTCTAGCCAGACAGAATGTGTATGAAAAAGGTAGAAGAATGAAAGTATTTCAAAGTGGATGTGATTGATGTTTTAGATTGATAGAAATCGAGACTATTCCTATTATTCAAGCTGCTTCATAACCTTTGTTTGGTTATAAAAGTTTTAAAGGAACGTTGAAACTCTTGAAGTTATGTGTTCAACTGTTATGACTTGCTGGGTAATTGAATGCTCACACTTGCTTTAAATGAAAAATATTTTCAACGAACGATGTTAGAAAGAACTTAAGGATCCCGTAAATATCAAGTTGATCGGTATCCAGACGAAGTGCCATTCAATATGTGAATGTGCGTGAAGAGCAAGCCAAGACATGTAATGTAGATTAGTTTAATTGAACTATAGATTCGTTTAATAAACTGATATGTATCCTTGGTGGCGGATAAAAGTCACTCTTGTACGATGTAAAGAATAATGTAATTATCATTATTTGTAATGAAATGGGTTATAAGGTTTCCAGAACCTAGGATTTGAGAATATATGTTGTTATATTTAACTATATAATGACGTATGTTTGGTAAGAAGTGGGACCGTGACGTACGGAATCTAGGTGTGAGAATAGACCGAAAGATTGGTATCAAAGCTGATAGGTTATAAATCTTAGGTATGAGTACCTAAGACTATAATCGTAGAGAGAAGGATAAGAAGATCACCACGTGATCATAGTAAATCGTAGTAACAGATGAGTTGTTAAACGATGAATGATTTATAGATAATGCTATGAATGAATGGTACTACGAAGTAGTACGGGAAAGAAGAACTCAAATTGAGTTATGAAGGATAGTATACGAATTAAAAAAATTCGTATTAAGTAAAGAGAAATTTAGAAGTTGTAAGATTTCAATTGAGGACTCTTGTGATGGTTGAGTTGTATAAACCTTTGTTATGAGCAGAGGTTTGTGCTTTGGTGTAACAACTACTCAATTTATTATAGTAATAATCATTGGAATTGGTCACGCTATTAAGATGTATATGATGAGAAGGTGAATCTTTTCTCATGTATATACTTGATAGGTAGAGAACGATAAGGTAGGTGTGACTTCTTGAAACTCATACTTGTGGTAAGTTTACGACTCATAATAATATGGTATGTTTTCGAACGTCTCAGCGAATGGACGCCTATGGTCTGAATGTATACTTCTTAAACTCATATTTTTGTGGAAAGTTCCTGAACTCATAATGTGTGATAAGTTAATGGACTGTACAAAGATATAGGAATGTTTAGACTAAAAATGAGTTGTTTTCAGTAGGCTTAGTATTGAAGGTACTAGAGAAGATTAAGTATTGTCACAAGTAAGACAATGAAGGAAGATGGAGGAATAGGATATTCCAAGTTATCTAGCTATGCTAGATTTCGAAGTTTATTAAAATTGTGCTGATATGTACACTTTGAAAAGCAAGGAATTGGTTCAACTTTTGGAACCAACGGATTTTAAAAGAGCTATTTTCGGCATGTCTATGCTAATTGTTGCGGCTAGACAGAAGTTGATTTGAAATATCAAAATAAATTTTATATCATCAATGCATTTGATGCAAAGATGGTAAACAGATGGAGTTATTAATACAATTAAACATAGTGTTGGATTTGATCTTGTGATCAACTACCCGTTATGGTATGATGTATAATGATGAAGTCATAAACTAACGAAGTGCTCAACGTACTGTGAAAAGTACGATATCATGACGTCATAAAACGTTTTGATGTATTGTGAAAAGAATTTAAAGAAGTAGTCGATGTCAATTGAGTTGACTAGACAAATGTTTCAAGTTGATGTCCAATTTATTGGTATGGTCTAAGCTATTTGGTTTGGCTAGATAAATGGTATGTCATGTTATAAGAAAATCGAGCTTTATTTGAGAACTTGTGCCAAACCAAATTATTTTGGTGCAGAATCTAATGATTAAGTCTGATGTGAGCATACCCCGAAATGGGGATATATGATGGGTTAATCACCTATGTTTGGAAGAGGTAGTGTACTTTCTTTGTGATTGTAAACTGACTGTTAAAGAAGGGTTTACAGTGAAATGTTGTTTAACCTAGTAAGAGTTCATGGTCGATTTGACCCCTCAGCAAAAGTATGAAACGTTTTAAAGGAAATTTTATATTCGTTGTTATTCCTTCTACTTCATGATTCTTGATAGGTTACAGAGGTTAGGAATGATGGAAAGATAAGAACTTCTTTGAGGAGAAGTTGAGAAGAAGAGTAAGCTAAAATTTCGATGACGAAATTCGGTGAAGAAGGGGAGAATGTCAGGACCCGGGTATGGGTGTGGTTTTAGAAAATTCGAGGATGGAAATTTTATAAGGAGGGAAGAATGTGACAACCCGAAAAATCGGATTATCCAGAATTTAGGATTTAAAGGATTAGTTATTAATAAAGTGAATTTTTATTAATACTATTTTGTTCTATGTGTTTATTAATCGTTCTAGAACCTAGAATGATTATAAGTCGGGAGGATTCTGGCTACGAGCTAGATTGAACGAGTAAGAATTTTCAAGATGAAAATAAAATTTTTCTGGGAACAAAAGTATTTCTGGGGAAAAAGACGAAATAGGCACTATTCACCTGACGAAACCCTAAGGGAGAGAGTTGGAATAACCTAAGCCTTTTCGGGAGTTCGGTATGTCAAAATGACATTATGTTAAAAAATTTGAAGATAATGTATCGTGAAAAATTAAGTAAGCCGATAAAAGTTTTTCTCGAAAAATGTGCAGAAATCGGACAAAATAAAAATGACGAAAAGTACTGCTATATACTTCTCATTCGTTTAGCTACGTTAGGGGAAAACGCGAAGGAAAATACTTAATGTCAAAAAGTGTTTTTCAATTTTTCATAGATCCGAAGAATACGTAAAAGTTAATCAGTAAAGGAAAGATAAAATATCCAAAAATATTTAAATTCTGAGAATCGCAGTTTTTAAAACTGTCGAACGAATTCTGCAAGATGGAAGCACGAAGCTTCCAAGGGAAGCTTCGTGAATAGGAAGGAGGTGGAGTGAGGACTAAGTAAACTTAAAGGCTAAGTAAACTTAATGGCTAAGTAAACTTAACGGTTAAGTAAACTTAAAGGCTAAGTAAACTTAAGGGTTAAGTAAACTTCAAGGCTAAGTAAACTTAAGGGTTAAGTAAACTTAAAGGCTAAGTAAACTTAAGGGCTAAGTTAACTTAGTGCTTAAGCCATGAATAGTAAGGAGGTTTGAGGGAGAAATGACTATTTTGCCCCCAGCCTTGGTTTTCTATAAATAGGAAGCTTAATTTGTTTGTTTAGGATTTTGAAAATCCTACAACATTTGAGAGAGAGAGAGAGAGAGAGAGAGAGAGAGAGATTTCGGATTAGAAATAAGAGGAAAAGCTTGCCCGAGTGTATGCCTTGTCCAAGGGAGGAAGATTAAGGAAGATAGGTAATCTGAAACCTAGCTTCTAATAATTTTTCTTTAAGTTTTTATGTTCAAAAATATAGCTTAATGAAGATAAGGGTAGATGATGTTAGAAATGATTTCATATGGTTGAAATCGTAAGAAAATGAAGAAATAAGAATTAGAAATTTAATTTATAGTTTTCTTAAGAAAGTATAAGTTTCGTAAGGATTTTGAGCGATCCAAATGAATCTTATGAATTAGTAGGTCAACTAAGTAAGGAATGATGTTCTACAACATCAAATTCCAAGAAAAAGTGAAATTGCAATCCAAAATATCGATTAAAAATGAAGAATGAATGAAGAATCCGAAGAACGCGAAGAACACATAAAGAAACCATTGTAGGATAATTGTTGTTAATGGACAAGTTTAAAACCATCGCGTATAAGTTAGTTCCTTATTGCTTGGTTAGGAAAAGTAGAAACGTTCATGAAGAACAGATTAAACTTAGTTATAACGAAGTTATGGCGAAAATTTTATAAAGGACAAACGAGAATTAGAAAGTTAGTAAATGAACCCGAACGTGTAGGGTTTCATAAGAAAGTAAGAGAATGTAGAAAACGTGACTTGTGGACTCAAGAACGAATAAGTTCTGAGTTCGGATGAACGAATTACGGACGAACGAGCGAAGAACGTTAAAAGCGTAAAAATGAATGAAGGGTGAAGATTAAGCCAATCGAATGGCACGTTAACAGATTTAGAATGAATTTCTGTCTAAGGGGTATTGAAGTACGTAAGATAAGGACCTCGTTCTGAGTTATAACAAAGGAGTTATGAGATCGTAAAGTACGCGTTTCAAACTTGATTCAAGACTTAGAAAATTTTATAGGGTTTGTGCTCGGCGCCGCAGTACCAGTTGAGCCTTGGAGAGACGGCACCGCAACGCGAGCTCGACCATAAACTACTGGTTAGTGGCACTACAGCGCAAGAGGTAACGAAGTGTTTGGCGCCGCATCGCCTGACAAAGGAAGAGGGTGACGTAGGCTCGCGCCACAGTGCGAGAGAGAAAGAAGAGAGTGGCGCCGCAGCGCCGATGCCGGGAAATGCCTAGAATTGAGATTTTTATTGCTCAATTACTAGGGGATGCGTAAGAAAGAAATATGAACATGTAGTTCACCTAATGTAACACTGAATCAAGTGTTTTAAATCTTTAGTAAAGGTTGAATGGAAAGATTAAATGAGATTAAAAGACAAAGATTGTAGGTGCGGGTTACGGAACCGATACCCGGGGACCGTAGTCGCGATGAACGAACGTGAGAGATTTCCATAGTTGTGATTCCTTAGATGTTGAGCGACGAGTGTAATGAATAACATTTCGATGTAATGTTATGGTGATGAGAGATAGGTGTAAAGCATATAGACGCTATGAACGCAACGTTGTTGCGATGAACGAGCGGTCTTAGCATACAGCGAATAGTATGGCTTCGACATTAAGACAAAATAATGAACATGGGGTTCATGGGATGGATAACGAATGAAAGCGATTAAAACCTTAAGTAAAGGTTGAATGAGAGATTAAGAGACAAGCAACGTGAACGCGTATTACGTAAATGATCCTCGTGAATTGTATTAGAGTCAGACAAACGATCTAAGTGTACAATGGTTGTATAACTTGGACGTTGATGAAAGTAGTAAGTGAGATATGAATTATCAAAAAAAGCCATAGCGAATGATAATAAGAATAATGAAAGTCCGAGCATGAGTCAGATAGAGAATGTTATAATGAAATGTAAGCATTAAACAGTTTAGCCAACGTGAGGGTTGAGTGTACGCGATTATTAAACGGGCAGAAGATGGTTTGACCGTTAGGTAATGAAGAATGTTGTTTAACCGTGAACGGTGAAGAAACTGAGTTAAAGATAATAACGTATAACGTAAAGAAGCCGAGTTAGTAATGATAACTTGGAGGACGTTTCGAGTCGAATGAACCAGATGTTATAAGATATGAATAAGATAATATAAAATGTTTAACACTATGACCTCATAGTATTGACATTGAACGATCGTTCTGAGTATATAAAAGACTGTATGACTTAGACGATAAGAAATGAATCCCGAGGTATGGCATTTAGTTGCCAGAAAGCCGTAAGGAATAAGAAATTAACTTAACGAACATTATAGTTTAATGGTTCGGATAAGTTAAGATAAGTTAGGTTGTGGTACAATCGTAACCTTTGATAGTTGACATATGGGAGCTGGGCTAAACAATTCCTTCAGAGAGCGAAGGTATATACGAAGCTGGAAACCGATCTAACTCACTGTTATGAGCAGTGTAGATGGGACGTGAACTTGTTTGTTGGTTATTTGTGGGAAACCAATCAGTGTACCATATGGACTACTAGTAGAGATGCGATGTGTTCTGAGTCTTAGAGAAGTTATAAGAAGAAGATAAGACTGTAAATCATCAAAGATGTTGATAGTATGAGTTAAGACATCTCCGTATGTCATGAAGCCGTAAACCGATAGTAAAGGAAATTAGTTGCGTAAGCTTAGATTACAAGAACGCGAACCTTAAGAAGTAAAGTTAAGTAAACCAATGCGTAAGTCAAGTATATGACTAATTGGGGTATGTGTTATTTCCTTATATGTTATATAGGAATTGAAATGAGTAGTTCAGCGTAAACTATAAGTTGTAGCTGTGCGTAAGACAAGTTTCCTAACTTCATTCCTTTTACATGAATGCTAGTTTCTTAAACTTCTCAAATGTTGAACTTGAAAAGTCTTATCTACGTGCAAATGTGTGATATTTGTACAAGGTGGTAGTATGTATGAGGCCTTGCACCACAATTTGAACACTTCGGTGTTTTGTTGAGATGAACTGTTCTGTGATTGAACTGTTTAATACAAGTATGTTCTGTTTATACATGAACCGTTATTGTTAAGGTATATGCTAATGATTCTAGCCAGACAGAATGTGTATGAAAAAGGTTGAAGAATGAAAGTGTTTCAAAGTGCATGTGACTGATGTTTTAAGATGGTAGGAATCGAGACTATTCCTATTATTCAAGCTGCTTCATAACCATTGTTCGATTATAGAAGTTTTAAAGGAATGTTTAAACTCTTAAAGTTATGTGTTCAACTGTTATGACTTGTTGGGCAATTGAATGCTCACACTTACTTTAAATAAAAAACATTTTCAGCGAACGATGTTAGAAAGAACTTAAGGATCCCGTAAAGATCAAACTAGTTGGTATCCAGACGAAGTGTCATTCAATAAGTGAATGTGCGTGAAGAGCAAGCCAAGACTTGTAATGTAGATTAGTTTAATTGAACTATAGGTTAGTTTAATGAACTGATATATATCCTTGGTGGCGAATAAAAGTCACTCTTGTACGATGTAAAGAATAATGTAATTATCATTATTTATAATGAAAGGGGTTATAAGGTTTCCAGAACCTGGGATTTGAGAATATATGTTGTTATATTTAACTATATAATGACGTATGTTTGGTAAGAAGTGGGACCGTGACATACAAAATCCTGGTGTGAGAATAGACCGAATTTTGGGGGGTCACAAACATGACGGTTCCCTAATATGCGACCAAATTCAAAGAATCGGCAAGGTTTGCTCCACACCAAGTGGACACAGAAGAGAGGAAGGCTCGTAGATTTGAGCAGGGCCTGAAACCCTGTCTCTATAGTAGAATTTCGATATTCCAGAGTGCTTCCTATGGGACCATTCTGGAAAAGGCAATTATAGCAGCGGGTGGTAGTAAGGCGTTGACCCAATACCACAAAGAAAGAAATAATAAGAGTAAGGGAGAGAGAGGAACCAAGGCAGAGAGTGCTAGTGGTAGTGGCAGTATGCCGAAAAGGAAGAGTTTTAATTTCAGGAATACTGGGGTGAAACAATGGGATCCTAAACGTAGGATGGAGGCATGCAAGACATGAGAAAATACTCATCTGGGAGTCTGTCTGAAGGGGAAATCAGTTTGTAATAACTGTGGGCAGGAGGGACATATATCACCCAACTGTCCTAATCCTAAGAAAAACTAGGGTTGTTTTGTTTGTGGGTCGATGGACCACATGGCAAGGAATTGCCCGAAGAAGGGATCTGAGGGTAGTAAGGGTTCTGGTAGTAATAAGTTAGCCATTAATGAACCAACACCATCATTGGGTAGACCCTCAGCCGAACTTTTAATATGACTGTCCAAGATGCGGTTGCATCAGCAGATGTAGTAGCAGGTATAATTTCAGTCAATGAAATAAATGCTTATGTGTTATTTGACTTGGGTTACTTGTTCTTTTATAGTATGTGGATTTGCTAAACAACTAGGTTTAAACCCTGAAAAGCTAGAAGTACCTTTAGACATTAAGGTAGCAAACGAAGAGATAATTCCCATTGAACACATTCATATGAATTGTTCTTAGATATTAGAGGTAACAAATTATCGGTAGATCTTTCACCAATAAGGTTGAGAGAATTCGATGTAATTCTCGTTATTGATTGGTTAATTAACCATAGAGCGATAATAGATTGTCATAGAAAGAGTGTAAACCAAAGGCTTTCTAAGAAACCTGAGGTGGTATTTTATGGTAATAAATCACTGGGATGCTCTTGTTGTCAAACCATGATACAGGCTAAGAAGATGTTAAAAAAGGGGTGTAACGGTTACCTATGCCATGTGGTGGATACCCAAAGAGTGGGAGCATCATTAGAACAAATACCGATTGTTCAAGAGTTCATGGAGGTATTTCTGGAGGAGTTACCTTATATTCCACCCGATAGGGAGGTCGAATTTTTGATTGATTTGTTGTCGGGTACGACACCAGTTTCAAAGGCACCATATAGGATGGCGTCAGTAGAGATGAAGGAGTTAATGGTTAAATTATAGGAACTATTAAATAGGAAGTACATTTAACCAAGTGTGTATCCGTGGAGAATGCCGATATTGTTTGTAAAGAAGAGGGATGGGTCGTTACGACTTTGTATCGACTATCAAGAGTTGAACAAGTTAACGATTAAGAATAAATACCTGTTGCCCAGGATCGATGATCTATTCGATCAGTTGAAAGGGGCAAAGTATTTTTCAATGATAGATTTGCGTACGGGGTATCATCAACTGAAAGTAAGGAAGGATGATATACCTAAGACGACGTTCAGAACTCGTTATGGTCATTACGAGTTTCTGGTTTTGTCGTTTGGGTTGACAAATACGCCAGCCGCATTCATGGATATGATGAACAGAGTGGTCAAACAATATTTGGACAAGTTTTTTGTAGTGTTCATTGATGATATTTTAGTCTATTCTAAGACACCAGAAGATCATGCTGAACATTTAAGAATAGTATTGGAAACATTACAAAGAGAGAAGTTGTATGTGAAATTCACTAAGTGTGTATTTTGGCTTGAACGAGTGCAGTTTTTAGGACATGTTATATATAAAGATGGAATATCCGTAGATCCAACAAAGGTGGAAGTAGTGAATGAGTGGGAGAAACCAAAAATGCCAACCGAGGTTCGGAGTTCTTTGGGGTTAGCGAGATACTATATAAGGTTCATTCAGGGCTTTTCTAAAATAGCTACTCTATTGACAAATCTGACAAGGAAGTCAGTAAAGTATGTGTGGATAAAAAAGTGTGAAAATAGTTTTCAAGAACTAAAAAGGAGTTTAAGTGAGGCACCTGTATTATTCTTACCAGATGATACTTGAAATGTTGTAGTTTATAGCGATGCTTCACATAGAGGACTGTGTTGCGTGTTCATGCAGCATGACAAGGTCATTGCGTACGCATCATACTAGTTAAAGGATTATGAGAAGGTCTATCCTACTTATGACCTAGAATTGGCAGTAGTAGTTTTTGCCTTAAAAATATGGAGACATTATTTATACGGGGAGAAGTGTGAGATATACACGGACCATAAAAGTCTGAAATATATCTTCACACATAAGGAGTTGAATATGAGGCAGAGGAGGTGGTTAGAGTTGATAAAAGATTAGGATTGTGATATCTTATATCATCCAGGGAAGGCAAACATAGTAGTCGACGCGTTAAGTCAGAAGTGTAGGGAAAAGCTATCAATGTTAATGACTCAGAATGAGTTAATAACGGAGATGGCAAAAATAGAGTTAGAAGTGAAGTTACCAAGTGAAACGGTGGAAATGTTATTTTTAATGGAGACTCGACCAACGATAGTGGAACGGGTTAAGGAACTACAAATAGGTACTGAAGAATGGAGCGAATGAAAAAGATAATGAAGGATGAAATGAAGACTAAGTATAACCTTGATAATGAAGGTGTACTTCGTTTTGAAGGAAGAATTTGGGTTCCAAATAATTCCAATTTAAGAGAAGAGATTATGTGTGAGGCTCATAGTTCGAGGTACTCGATACATCCTGGTAGTACTAAGATGTATCAAGACCTTCGTCAGAAATTTTGGTGGCCGGACATGAAGAGGTAAATCACAAAATATGTTAGTAAGTGCTTAACTTGTCAGAAAGTTAAGGCTGAACACCAACGACCGAGTGGGTTATTGCATTCACTAGAGATTCAAGAGTGGAAGTGGGAGCATATCACCACAGACTTTGTGGTAGGACTTCTAACAACCAGAAAAAGATACAACGTTTTTTGGGTAATAGTGGATTGGTTGGCGAAATTGGCTCACTTTTTACCAATAGGAGTTAGGTATAACCTAGAGCAGTTAGCTAAGCTTTATGTCAAGAAATTATTTCTAGACATGGGGTACCTATTTTGATTGTGTCCGATCGTGATCCACGATTCACGTCGAACTTTTAGAGGAGTTTGCAAGAGCAAATGGGAGACAGTTGAGTTTGAGTATGGCGTATCATCCACAAAAGGATGGACAAAGTTAACGGACAATTCAAACGCTAGAAGATATGTTAAGATCTTGCGTTATGGATTTTAAGGGGAGTTGGGACGAACATCTGCCTTTGGTGGAATTCGCGTATAACAATAGTTTTCACGCTAGTATAGGCATGCCGCCTTATGAAGCGTTGTATGGCAGGAAGTGTAGAACACCGCTTTGCTGGGATGAAGTAGGTGAACGTCAAATGTTGGGACCTGAGATGGTACAATAAATGGCAGACATGGTTAAGCTAATACGAATTCATTGGTAGCGGCTCAAGATAAACAAAAGAAGTATGCAGATCCTCATCGAGAGAAGATGGAGTTTGAAGTAGGTTCATATGTCTTTTTGAAAGTATCACCTTGGAAAGGGAAGAAACATTTTGGAAAGAAAGGAAAGTTAAGTCCAAAGTTTATAGGACCTTTTGAAATTTTAAGAAGGGTAGGAGAGGTAGCTTATGAAGTAGCCTTACCTCCAGAGATGGAAAGAATACACAATGTGTTTCACGTGTTAGTGTTGCGTCCTTATAAATCGGACTACAAGCACGTAATAGAGTATGAATTTATTCAAGTAGAAAAAGAATTAATGTATGAAGAGCTTCCGATTCAGATTGTGCATAGGAATGAACAAATCTTGAGAAATAAAATAATACCTTCAATAAAGGCAATTTGGAGTAACCACGATGCCGAACAAGCAACGTGGGAGCTCTAGAGTAAAATGAAGGAAAAGTTTTCACATTTGTTTATGTAATTATAGTGAGATTATGGGGACAAAATCCTTATAAGGGGGGAGAATGTAACGCCTGAAAAAATTGGATCTTTAATGAATTAAATTTTTATTTGATTATGTTGATTAAATGAATTTAATTTATTGATTATGTGAGTAAGATATTTGAAGGTCGTTCTATGACCTAGAATGTGTGGATGTTGTTAGTATTTTGGCTATGTGCTAGGATTAATTGTTTTGAATTACCAAGACGAAGTTTGGTTTGAAACACTATTCATTCGATGTCGCTCTGAGATTTGGTTTGAAATTCTGAGAAATGCGTAATGGTAGAATATGAAGATGTAATGGAATATCCAATAATATTTTAGTTTTGGCAAACAAAATTTTTGCCTGTGAACTTAAAACCTAAGGATTAGTGAAAGCGATTTCTGAGAAGAAAATGTGTTGCGTATAATGATTAGAAGTATTGTATGTATGTTATACAAGTATGGTATGAATAATAGTACGATGTATAATACGAATATCGTATAAATACTAAACGAAGCGAATACATGAGTTATACGCATAGAATACGATTAGTTCTTATTGGATTTTGAGTTAAGGACTTTGTATAATCCAATTGGACTTGGATTTATATCAAGCCCAATGAATTGTGTAATCAAGCCCAAGTTAAGGCCCAATTTTAAGTTAACTCAAGCCCTATCCAAGAAACCAAATCGCAGATCGAACCGGCGGGTTACAGGATGGGTAAAACCCATGGGGCAACCCATGCGAAGACCAATGGACATGTGGGCCGGCCACTTGGTTACCAAATAAAGTGATTACTTGGTGGCTAAGTTGCTAAGGAGGTGGCTAATGGACAATTTTGCCCTCCATTTGGTTTGCCTATAAAAAGAAAGCTTACGTTGGTGATTTGGTATTTTATAAACTTTGTCCAACATATATTGAGAGAAAGAAATAGCTAGAAACAAGTAATCAATCTACTTTGAAGCAAAACATAAGAAGTTTATCAAGAACGTGAAGAACGAAAAAGAAATTTTTCGTAAACATTAGTTTTCGAACTTTTCAATTTCTTTCTCATAGAGAATCGTAGATTGGTGGATCATGTCTATTGAGGAGGAGTAAGGATGGCTATTAATGATGAAAACATTAATAAATCATGTTTAAGTAGAAATCATAAGAGTTTACGTAAGTTTAAACCGTAGAAATCTTTGAACGTTAACTTGGTTGTTGATGGACAAATTAAAAACCATCTTAGATAGGGTATGTGAATCTTGCTCGGTTAGGATGTAGATGATGAATCAATGGAGTGTTCAATTTGATTTGACATATAGAACACGAGTAACGAAGTTATGGTGAATTTTACAAAAATAGAAGTTAAACGTTGAAAATGTATAACTCTTGGATTAGTAGTCAAAAGTTGTCGTGTGACTTGGAAACTTAAGTTTTCAATGTTAACACGTGAGATAGAGCATTCAAGAGACGTAGACTCAAGAATTATCGAATTTCGACTTAGAACGAAGAAAACGAGTATTGAACGCTCACGAACGATAAGCGAACACTCGATAATGAACCAAAAGGTGAATTTCGAGTTAACGAATTTGAAAGTTAAAGATTCTTGTATGAACACCTAGAGTAGGTAATTTGTGAGTTGTGAGCTTCTGAATGAGCCAATTTGGATGTAAAACTAATTAGTTATGAGGCCGGGAAGTTCGTAGAAAAAGTTAACTGTCAAAGCCAACTGAGGCTCAGGGGCCGCGCTGCAGCACCAACCCCAGTTATAAACGTCGTGCCGCAGTGCCGGCTCCGGGCTCTATCTACTGTTAGTTTGCTCTACAGCGCCAATGGTGTACTAGAGTCTGGCTCTGCAGCGCCGACAGTGGGAAATGGTTTACCAAGTTAGGTTTTGTAATTACAATTGAATGTAAACCAATAGTAACACATGAATTTACTTAATTTACATGATTAAGATAACTTTAAATCACTTATAAAGTGATAATGTTAGAAGGTTAAGTATGGTTTAACAATAATTAAACGAAGAACACAAAAGTGTAAACAAGTAAACAATGAATGGTATTCAACGTTGGTACCTCACCAATGATGATCGAGTGTCGGTTAATAACGTAAGAGCGTTACCAAGCCGTAATGAAGTATATTAAGTCGAATTGACCTTATTAATGGAATAAATTCAAGTAAGACATAGAAGAGAAAGAAGTTGGTTAAAACAATAAAGTTTGTTTGTTTAGTAGCTAATTACAATGTTCTATGTTAATATATCATGTAAATCTTGTAAAGACTGAGAACTTTTGAATATTATAAGACGCATGAAGGCAAGTTTTCTTAATGCTTGTCTAACCTCCGTGTTAGTCAAGTTTTCTGTGATTCATGTCTTGAAATGCATGAATTATTTTAAAGAAAATGTCGATGCCAGTTTTAACTCGGCTAAACTAATCTTGAAGAGTTGATTTATTTTTTTACAAGTCTTTCGATATAGAAATGTTAATGCTATCCCATGCCAAGTATTTGGTACGGATTCAAAGGTAAGTTTGTCTATGAACAAACAAATGTATTTTAATCGATTATTCGATGGGCGCGCGAGGTTGCCAAAACTTAAACGTAAATACGTTTAACGGATGAACGCTGATCAACATAGAGTACTATAGGATGATCACCTAGAAGTGCTTGTACGTAATGCCGGACGTAAGGCCTTAGTGAAAGTAGTATGCACACAAGCCAATCATGTTTGATGATAAAGCATATACTTTGTAACAATCTTATTCATTTATTAATAAAAAGTATTAATTTATTAAAGGCTTTTAATTATTTACATGATATTGTTTTATAATATGTGATAAACCCGTAGTTTTAAGTAATACTTTTAGAATAATGATGATGATCATTCTAATGAGATCTAAATTCTTAGAAAGCTTAAAACTAAAATAGTTCCCAATCGTTGGATTACTAAATTGGGGATTAGTGAATCCGGATAGATTGGTACATACGTTGCTTGCTCATTAGATGAGGATGATTGATCTCATGATCATTTGTGTGGAGACACTAAAGAAAGTATGTAGGTGCTTATTAGAAATAAATTCACTGAACGTGGCTAGCTAAGGAATACCTAATGGAGTTTACTTGCCTGTCAATAGGAATTCCTATAGTGACAGTAGAACAAGTGATCCTTGGACTTGAAATCGTCATAGTATCTTGTCTATGATGAGTTATACTTTGACTTATTCCTCAAGACCCATAGGGTATATCAAAGGGTATGCTTGGGTATAATAAGTTATACATGGAGATAATATATGATCAATAAAGAATCTACCACTTCTAGTAAAAGAAGAGAAATGTCCTATGCGATTCGATAAATGACAACTCAGTAGTCCTTGGCTAAGGCAGAATGAAATTAGAAAGGAGTTTTTAATTTGTATTATTTGGAGTTGTGCATTTAAGGATCGAAATACATATAATTAAATAAAATAAGACTTGACAGTAATTCCATGTCTTATATTTAATTGGGACATTGTATGGTGGAAGGATTGAATTGTACGGTAACTATTTACTCAAAGGTTCTTTTATGATTAATGTTGAAATCTATATTATCTGGAAAGTCGTTGATTGATAGGGAGGCTTATCCCTATTGTAGAATAAATATTATTTATTTAAATAAATTAATAGTTTAATTTATTTATTTAAATAAGATTAGAATTGTTCTAATTGATTTATTCACAACCGGTTCAATATGGAGAACCTAAAGGGTCACACCGTAAAAGGAAGAATAATTATTTAAGAAGTTAATGGCATAATCATAATAATAAGTTAAGTATATTTAATTTAATCTATAGTGATAGAATAAATTAAATAGCTTAATATTTATTATTTAATAATTTGAAAATATTAAATATAAATTAATAAGAGGAGTCGTATTATTATTATTACTATTATTATTATTTAATTTCTAAAGGAGTTTGGGAATTAATTAATAAAAGTACTCTTATATATCCTAATAAGATTAGGTGGCTAATTAATTAAAAGAGTTTAATTAATTATTCCTAATAAGATTGGGAGCCTAACTAATTAAAGAAGTTTAATTAATTAAAATAAAATATAATTCCTTAACTGTTAAGGAGGGTTGCCTACATCTATATATAAGATGAGTCTTATTATGGGTGTAGAGTTGTTGTTGACTTTTTGACAACAGACGTAATTCTAATAGTTGGGGAGAGTAAACCATTTTCTATGAGAGATAGAAAAACTAGAGTTTTGCCAAATATCCTTATTCTTGAATATTTCTTATTCCTTGGTGGATCACCTCTAGAGGCCAAACACTTGGGTGGCTAACGTTGATCAAAGGAAGAACCAAACCCGGAAGATTCAAGTTGAACGCGAAAAGGATTGGAGGTGAACTTGTACCTGAAGAAGCTCGATTCTTCAAGGGTATGATTCTTGTTCTTCATATTTTCATTTAATTAATAATTGTGCATAAAGGATGATCCGGGTATATGGTTTGTAAAATTTTAAAACTCTGATTTTCCATGCTTCCGCTTAATTTGTGCAATTTGATTGCGTTCTTGAATATTACAAACCTAACACTTAGTGCCGGGATGTCCTTTTCATGTATGAAAATGAAAAGAGTATGTTCATGGTCTTTTGACCGGTTCAGAATTCCTAAGCTATTATATATACTTTGGAATCGTTGTTATGAAATGAGAAGTGCTAGTCAATATTTCATAGTGCTTCATAGCTATTTGTTCAATTATGGAAGATAATCATATAATTCTCGATGTGATATTTATATTATCCTTTGTTAGACTTGCTGAGCTAGTTATGCTCACTTTTTACTTGAATTATATGATTGCAGCTAAGGCCGAACAAACTGAGAGTTCTAAGAGAGATAAAGGCAAAGCTAAGTTGAATAGTTAATTATCATGTAATAGACTAGGGTATTTGTATGTAATATACTTATGAATAACAAATAATGTATTCGGTATATGAACCTGAGAAAGGATTTATTACTATTTATAATAAGAAGATAGTAAGTACAATCATTTTGCTGTTGTTTCAATGGAATGACTGTATAATTTGTAGTACCGTGTAGCACGACCTGTCGGGTTGGGAGATACCCGGATTTGGGGACGTCACAATATACGAGTTAGAATATGAGAATAATATGTAAATAATACGTTATAAGTCTTTTAGTCAAATGAAATGGTCATGTAAAATTGTGTAGTAATTGGTAAAGTCCAATCAAGGTTAATGTGCAAGCCCATGTGTGAGTAATGTTAGAGCTCAAGTGGTTATTAATGTAAAGCCCAAAGTAATTTAATGCAAGCCCAAAGCTTAAGTTAAGTAATTAAACCTAAGCCCAAGCTAGGATCCAAGGGGTAAGCATGATCCATGGGGCAACCCATGGGTGATCTTGGTGCACAAGTATTGGATAATTGTTGTGATAGCCAAGTAAAGTAAGTGGTTAGCAAGTAAACTTAGGGAGTAAGTAATGAATAGTAAGGAGGTTTGTTAAGGAGGTGGGATGACCTAATGACCATTATGCCTTAACCTTATGAATCCTATAAATAGAGGAAGAGTTGATTCATTTGTTGCTTGTTCATTTTCATCCAATACTTTCAAACTTATTTGATAGAGAGAATAAGCAAGGTTAGGTTAGACTTTCAAGAAGGAGAAAAGCTAGTTCATCAAGGGTTAGCCTCCCATGTCATAATCTTCCATCTCTACCATAGTAGCTTGATAGAGAAGGGTTGAATGATGGTGCATGTATAGTAAGAAGTAAAGAAATTGATTAATCAATGGACTTAAGCCTTATAAAGTCAAGAATAAGTAATTCAAACATACATAAGTTATGAACTTATGAAGAACTTATATGAACTTGTCATATATTTACATGAATGAAGTTAGTATGTTAATAAGGTGTAAGAATGTTGGTTAAAGGACTTAAACTATCATAAGTCATGAGAATTGAAATTATAAGTAGTTTATACTTTGATAAGTTATAAACTCATGAAGAATAAGACATAACTTAACATGAAAATAAGTTATTATAATATGAAGGTTGAGATGTCTATTTGATGGATTAAATCCATTTAGAACGATGAACAAATCATAAGTAACGAGGTTGTGCCGGAATTCTCACGATTGTAAGATAATTATTGAATTCGTGAAATTCTCGGAATGAAAGTTGAATTTTGATGTTGAACTCGAAAATGTTGGTTTTCGATGGGAACAAGTCTTATTTGGCATTATAGAGTTGTAGACTCAAAAATGACCGAATTCCGACTTAGAACGAAGAAACGAGCGTTGAACATTTACGAATGTTCATCGTTGTCGTGAAAAATGAAGTAATAAGTGAATTTTGAGTTAACAAAGTCAAAATTGTAAAATTCTTGCATGAACGTGTAGAGTATGTGATTTGTGAACTATCAGCTATTGAACGAGCCAATTCAGACTTATAACGAAGAAGTTATGAGCTCGGGATTCTCACAAAGTTAAAAATCTGTGAAAATTATCTGGTGCACAGAGTTGGTGCCGCGACACCAGCACAAGGCCAAATGGGTGGCGCTGCAGTGCCAAGCATAGCCGAGAGAAGTGTTCACTTAAACCTTCTCATCGGTTAAAGTGTTCAACGCTTACATTTCATTCTAACATTCTCCATCTGAATCACTATCGGCTTTCATTAATCTTATTACCGTTTGTTACGCCTTTCTTGATACAATTCGTATCTTACTTAATACTTTCGTTATCCATTACATGAACCCCATGTTCATTACTCATTTCTAATGTCGAAGCTATACTGTTCGTTGTATGCTAAGACTGCTTGCAACTGCATTACGTTTACGTTCATTACCTTTTTGGTCTGTTAATCTTTTTCGACCATATCGTTTAACCTGTACTAAAGGTTTAAAACACTTGATTAAGTTTTATATTCGTTGAACATTATGTTCTTTATCTTCCCTTACGTTTCCCCCAAGAGTTGAGCAATCAAAAGCCCTTATCTGGCTTTTCCTTCACATCGACGCTGCGGCACCACTCCCTTCTTTATTTCTTGCACTGCGGAGCGAGACTCCAGTTCTTGGCTCCCGATCTGGCACTGCAGCGCCACTCTACAAGGCATGGCCGGCACCGCGGCGCCAAGCCCTAACCCTAGAAAAAAATTTTAGGTGTTAAATCCAATTTGAGATGCTTACTTCCCGATCTCATAACCCATTTCGTTATAACTCAGAACGAGTCATTCCAAAGCCATTCTCTTCCTTATCTTACGTACTTCAATACCCCTTGGACAAAACTTTACTCTGAATCAGTTATCGTGCCATTCAATTGGCTTGATCTTCACCCTTTGTTCGTTTTACGTTTTTAACGCTCTTCATTCGTTCGTTCGTAATTCAGTCATCCGAACTCGGAACTCGTTCTTTCTTGAGTCCATGACTCACGTTTTCTATGTTCCCTTACTTTTTTATAAAACCCTACACATTCAGGTTCAATTACTAACTTTCTAAGTCTCGTTCGTCTTTTACAAAATTTTTCCATAACTTCGTTATAGCTCAGTTTTAATCCGTTCTTCATGAACGTTTCTACCGTTCCTAACCAAGCATTAAGCATCTAACTTATACTCGATGGTTTTAAACTTTTCCATTAACAACAATTATCCTACGATGGTTTTAGATTTGTCCATCAGCAATGTTCTTCGTCTTCTTTGTGTTCTTCGTTCGTTCTTCATTTTTAATCGATATTTTGGATTACGATTTCACTTTTTCTTGGAATTTGATGTTATAGAACACCATTCCTTACTTATTTCACCTACTCATTCATATAATCCACTCGGATCGTTCTAATTCATTACGAATCTTACACTTCCTTAAGAAATTTATTTACTAAACTTCAAATGCTTATTTCTTCTTTTCTCAATGATTTCAACCATATGAAATCATTCCTAACATTATTTACTTCTTATTCTCATTAAGTTATGTTTTTGAACATAGAACTTAAAGAAAAATTATACGAGATAAGGTTTCAGATTACCTTTCTCCTTTAATCTCTTTCCGTCGAACAAAGGTTGCTTACAAGCAAGCTTTTCCTCTTCCTCTTCCTCTTTTTTCTCCCATCCGAACTCTCTCTCTCTCTCTCTCTCAAAGTGTAGGATTTTCAAAATCCCAAAACAATGAACTAAGCTTCCTGTTTATAGAAAACCAAGGATAGGGGTATTTTAGTCATTTCACCCCGATCTCCTTACTATTCACACATCCTCATTCCACCTCCTTACTATCCATGTGGCTTCCCTTGGAAGCTTCGTGCTTCCATCTTGCGAAATTCGTCCGACAGTTCAAAAACTGAAATACTCGGAATCCAAATATTTTTAGATATTTCGTCTTTCCTTTACCGATTAACTTTTACGTATTCTTCGGATATCCGAAAAACTGAAAAACACTTTTTGGCATTAAACGTTTTCCTTCACGTTTGTGACAACCCGAGAATTTAAAAAAAATTAAAATTTTAATTAATTAGTTTAAGGTTCAAAATTAGAACCTAGACAGAAAATAAGTGTATGCGTTTGATATTTTTGAGAAGGAATTTTGAGGATTTCAAAATTCTGTGAGGGATTTAGGTGAATTATTTAGGATTAATGGAATACGTGAATATGTTCTGTGAATATGGTCAATTATGTGTTCAAAATGTGGTTAAGGGTCAAGGGTTGACCAGATAAGCGATATCTGTGACAAACCCTAATCATATATTAAGAACGTCAACGTTCGGTTAGAAAATTCTTACAAATTATAAGAAACTGTAGAAACCGGTTCTGAAAACTCTAATTTCAGTTCCGGGAATCTCAAACCCTAATTCAGAAATTAAAAATCCTAATATGAGAACTTAAAGGATAATTATAATGCTTATGTGCTATTAATTATAATATTAATTAGGGTAACGCTTAATTAATTAGCAAACCCTAATTTTAATTTTAGAAAACCTTAATTTTTGGATTAGGAACCCTAATTTATAAATAGGAAAAACCTAATTAATAATTTAATAATTGTAATGATAATTAGGAAATATTAATCCTAATTTTCAAGATATGAGTAATTAGAAAACCCTAATCTAATTTCTAATTTAGGAAAATTATTTTTCTATTAGAAATAATTCATGGGTTATAAACACTAATGGTCAATTTTTACCCTAATTGATTAATTAGCAATTTTAATTAGGAATTTTCAATCCTAATTAGCAATATTTAAATTTTCATTAAGGAATTTTAATATAATTATAAAATTCTAATTATAATTTAGAAATATTAATTTTTTATTTTTAAAATCTAAATTGGAAACTTTAGAAATTAAATTGCAAGTTAAGGGTTAAATCCTAAATCCTAAAATGGTTCAAATCCTAAACCCTAACCCAAACCCTAAACCCGAAGGGTTTGCATCAAAAGACAATTCTAGAATTAAAATTAAATGCCAAATGTCTATTTTACCCTTATTGCATTATTTGACTTAACTTGCAAAGGTTGTCCTAGTTTGGGTTGTTCACCAACCCTAAGCCATAGCATTTGACTTATATCACATTATATCAGCCACTTGCCAGCCTATTTCATTGTATTGGTAACAATTATAAGAGATTCAAGTGAGAGAAATGGCCACTTTAATTTTATTTTCTCCCAATACTTTCTCTCTCCAAAATTTTCAAAATTTAGAGTGAGAAAGTGAGATAAGATAAGCTAGTATCAGTCCCTTGTATGATCCATAACAAGCCAATAGCAGATACCAAAAGTCAGAATCAAAGATCAAGCATGAATGAGGTATATACCCTAATTTTTGTAAATCTTGTGTTTGGATGTTAGTTGTTGGTTAGATATGTGTTAGAGGGTGTCATTTAGAGATCTGGGTTGTTGGATCATGGATCCATAACATCTAGATGCTCGAATCTAAATATTTCAAAAATCTGGAAATGTTGAAAGAGTGGCCTGACAACCGAATGTCAGTGGCCTGACAACCGAATGTCAGTGGCCTTAGATTCTTTTCTGTTTTCTATTTTTGTTGTTTTAAAGTTGAAATAGGCAGGTTGTCATGTGGTCTTTGATCTGGAAGTGGAATCACAACCATTACAGGTCTAGATCGTGAGTTATTAACGGTCAAAGTGAGTTGACCGGGTAAATCTGGGTTACCCAGAAATGGTTAATCAGAGTCTGACAAGATTTTATTTTGCTTTGATCTGTCAGTCGTGTTAGTGTTTTGATGATATGTTGTAATAGGTTTGTAGTTGGTCATTTGTAATTCATATATGTGGCCTTAGATCATTTAAATCATCATCAGATCGAACTTAGCAGGTGGTCAAACTAGACCATCCGTTAAAGACTTCAGTTTCTGGAAAAACCCAGAAACTCGATGAACATAGTTTCTGACATCATTTGACCGAGCCAAATCTGGAGCATATAATGTTATTGGACTGAAATATTGGTATATAAATGTACCTTGACATAATGACTATAGATGGGAACCTTAACATCACATGAACCATTACCAGAACATGTATATAATCGAGATACAAGATGGCCACTCGAAGCTGCTGGGTTTCTGGGTTTACCCAGAAAACCCAGAATCTTTCTGACAACAAATTTGGAGACTTTGATCTCCTTGTTGCGATGTCGTATGATCATTTTGATGATTGATAAGTGTATTCTTACGTGTTTACTACTATACCTAAGTCTTAGATGGCCCAGAAATAAGTATACCAGATAATTAAGGCCGGTCAAACCATGCACCTTGAATACTGACTTTGTCAGTGTTCTTGAGCCAAGAACACCAAAGGCAACAGACAAGTGTCGCTATAGGCTTTAGCGACGATTTCTATTTAATTTATTTTCTGATTTTCCAAAAATTAATTAATAAATTGATAAAAATAGTTTTTAATTATTAAAAATACAAAATAAATTCTAAAAAACTTATTTTAAAATCTGAAAAAAGTTTTTAATTATTTTGAGTATATTTCAAAAATATTTAATATTTTTGGAATATAAAAGATATTAATTTATTTAATTACAATATTAAATAAATTATTTAAAAATAATTTTAATTCATGAAAAATCATGAAAAATAATATTATGGTAAAGAAAAATATTTTAAGTTATTTTTAGTGGCTTTGGATATTTTGTGATGAAATTCATTAATAAATTAATATTAATGATAATTAGTTTATTTAATAAATATATTAAATAAATTATGGAAAAATAGAATTAATGATTTATAAATCATATAAAAACGATTTAAGTGATATAAAAATAATTTAAGTTATAAAATATAACTTCTGATATTTTGTCATGAAAATATTAATATTTTAATATTAAAAGCAATTATTAGATAATAGATTTAAGTGTTTAAAAATTATATAAATATGATTTTACGGTATTAAAAATACTTTGTAATATTATAAATATATTATAATATTATGTGAAGATTTTCATTAATATTTAATAATAAATAAATATTAATTATAAAAGAATTATGTGGTATTTAATTCATTTAAATACGTTATTAATGATTGAAAATTCATGATAAATGTTATTAATTATCTAAAAATTATTATAAGACTTAAAAAAATATTTTGACTGATATTAAAATTATCTGAGACAATTGTTAAGTGTTAGGCAGAGTTTAATTGAGCTTAGACTCGATAAAAGTCCGACTAGACCGTCGGGACGTTAGAATTTTGTCGAATTCAAGTCAGACTGAAATAGTTTGACTTGATACTGAGTCTTATATGTGTTATAGACTGATAGGGTTATGTGTTAGGTGTTATGTGTTTAGGTTATTCTATGTTTATATATATATCTTATAGTAATATATTGTGATGATATTAATCTAATATTGGAGATCTATATTACTAATATTAGGTCTTCGGATAAGGCAATATAAATTGCGTAGGGGTAATCAGTGGGCCAGGCAAGTTTATTTTTACTTAACTCTACTAAGAGTTCTTTCATTCGGATATGCTTATGGTTAATCATTGCTGATTGCCATGTATAATTGCACTCTGGACATATTACATGTATAAGTCAGGTATGAAAGGCTGATCACCTTCATTACTAGTTGGTTCAGATATATTTTTATTCATGTTCAATACTTGTTCAGTCAAAAGTTTGTTCCTGCTAGTTCACAATTATATTGTTGAATTATAGCCAGCTTATTATTCAGACTCTTTCAATCATAATATATCGTTATATCATAACAATTATATACATAACAATAGTTTTCGTCGTTTTTATTTCGTCCGATTTCTACACTTTTTTCGAGAAAATTTTTTATCGGTTTACTTAACTTTTCACGATATATTATCGTTAAATCTTTCGCCAGAATGTCATTTCGATATACCGAACTCTTGGAAAGGCTTAGGTTATTCAAACCCTAACCCTTAGATTTTGTCGGGTAAATAGTGCCTATTTCGCCTTTTTTTTCCCGAAAATATTTTTGTTCCCGAATTTTTTTTATTTTTGTCTTGAAAATTCTTACTCGTTTAGTCTAGCTCGTAGCCAGAATCATCCCGTATTATAATCATCCTAGGTTCTAGAATGATTAATAAGTCATGGGAAAATAATTTGTATGTAGTTTATACTTTCATAAGTTATAAACTCACGAAGAATAAGTAATAACTTATCATAAAAATAAGTTGATGTAATATGTATGTTGGGATGTCAATATGATGGAAATAATCCACTTGGAACGATGAAGAAATCATAAGTAACAAAGTTTTGCCGAAATTCTCACGATTGGACGATAATCTTCGAATTCATGAAATTCTCGGATTAGAAGTCGAATTTTGGTATTACGCTCGAAAATGTTGGTTTTCAATGGGAACAAGTCTTATTTGGCATTATAGAGTTGCGTACTCGAAAATGACCGAGTTCCAACTTAAAACGAAGAAACGTTTATCATTTTTGTTAAAAATGAACTCATAGGTGAATTTTGAGTTAATGCAGTCGAAAATGTAAAATTCTTGCATGGGCACGTAGAGTATGTGATTTGTTAGCTAACGACTTTTGAACGAGCCGATTCGGACTTAAAATGATCAAATTTTGAGTTTGGGAAGTTCACAAAGTTAAAAATCTATCAAATTTTTTTGGTGCACAGAATTGGCGCCGCCGAGCCAGCCCAAGGCCAAATAGGTGGCGTCGCAGCACCGAGAAAGCCATAACCTACGTAAACCTACTGACGAGCCGTGCCGCGGCGTGGGTGAAGGAAGGGAAGCTGGCGTCGTAGCGCCAGTCTTAGGGTTTGCATAGTAAAGAAAGATTATGAAGATAAAAAAGAAAGACAGATAGTTAGTAATGAAGTACAACCTTAAGGAACTTGAAGTAACATTCTTAATTGATGTTAAAGACCATAAGTATTGCAACTTAAGATTGACGAAAGATTAATTAAATGTCAGAGCAATGTAATGTGATAAGCCGGAACCAATAATAAACAATCTAAGTCATGATTAGAATGAGAAGAAGGGTAAGATTCATTAGGAACATTGTATGTTTATTCATAACATAATGTGTTATATTATGTGATCATCTACTGTAGAGACCTTAAATACTTAAAGTGAACGTGTAATAACTGTAGCAGACGCTGAAGGCAAGTGTTCTAACCATTGTCTCAGTTGAATATGGACAAGCTTTGTGATTCATGTATTCTTATGCATGAATTGATATATGATGAATTCAAAGCCAATTCTTTCGTCTAGACTTATGATATATTGGATTTCTTATAATCTATCAAAGTATTGTCAATGTTTTACCAAACTATATTGGTGTGGTTTTCAAATGAAGACTGAGTATGCTAAAATATTTTGTCGTCAAACGACAGGCACGTGAGGTTGCCAAAACTTAAACGTACATACGTTTAAAGAATGTAGTGTTGATCAACATAGAATACTATAGGCTGATCACCTTGATGTGCTCGTAAGATATGTCGGACTTACGGACTTAGTGTTGGGTTGTCCTTTTCAAAGAAAGTATGAAATATTCAAGGTCTTGGACCGAGTTCTATGTTTTATGAATGTTATTCATTGTGAATGCTATTTTGAATTATCGATAGTACTTCGTAACTATTGTTCAGTTATTGAAGATATACGGTTCCTATGTTTCAAGCCTAATATTTAATTGGAATTGTTGTACTTGCTGAGCTAGTTATGCTCACTCTTGCTTGAACCATATGAATGCAGCTAAGACCAAACAGATTGAAGGATCCGACAAGGATAAACAGAAGGCTAAGGCGGACCTGTAGATTACTTATGTAATAGTATAGGTGAATGATATTAATATTTGATATTATGACAAGAACAAATGTAATGGTTATTAATAATATGGGGAATGGTAATATTCGTTCTTTTTTAGGAATTTCAATTGAATGTATGTGTGAACTGTAGCACCGTATAGCACCATATGTCGGGTTGGAAGATACCCAGATTTGGGGGCGTCATAGGTTGGTATCAAAGTATTAGGTTATAAACCTTAAGGGGTGATTAGAACTTTAAGTCATAACCTTAAGAAGAGTCAAAGAAATAAAAGATGGAAATTAACCCTATAAAAATGGAAATTATTCTATTGACGTGTACTAATTAAACTACTTATTTTGTTATACATGTCAGGAGGAAATGAAATGTATAGGGATGTACATGTAGTCAGTGAAGGGTCGGTGAATCAAGTAGAGATTATACCGAATCCTATAGCAGCAGAGCCTGAAGTAGTGATAGTTGAGTCCGGAGACTCAAAGAGCCTAGACCTTATGGCCATGTTCAATGACATGTCTGAAGAGGAGGTGGAGGTGGTGTCTTTTAACCCCATAGCACCTGAGGAAGAGATGACTCCGGGGGAGTCAATGGGAGCACTATTCATGGCAGTTTTGGATAGACACATCCAGTATTGTAAGGAGGTAAAGGAGCTGAAAGAGGAACTTCTTGCTATCTTGGAGGATAAGACAGATGTGGAGTCGATGTGGGAGCAGGAACATGACGAGAGAGTTTTAGCCAAGCACAAGATCCATGAGCTAAAACAAGTGGTCTTTGAGCTCAAGAAGGAGCTAAAGACCAAGAAATAGAAGATATGGAGGATGTCCAATATTCATAAGAGTTCTCATAACGACTTCTAGCAGCAGGTAGTTGGGTATCCAATAGAGGCTGGGCAAACTCGGCATACTATCAGCTGTGATGTTATCGCCGGTCTTGCCACACCGAATTTTAATAATGCCTTGCGGCAGATGTAATCTAGTAGAGGCTAGAGTAGTTTTAGATATATAAATATTGTGTATCTAGTAGTGACGTAAAACCCACTTTTGTATATCAAAGGGTTGTCTTTTGTAAATCCCAATTTTTGGAAAGTAATTACGGGATAGTAATGTAATCAGCTTAGGTTGTGTAATGTAAACAATGTAGTATTATACTACAGGGAATTAATCAATATAAGCCTTTTTCGGAACATATTGAGTAATGAATGTTGAAGTTATTGTTTAATCTTGAATAATAACTAACTAACAGGAAGCAAATAATAACGAAATGTGTTGTTTATCGTAACAACAAAATGTCGCCAATAAGGAGACAAAGTAATCAAGACGCTAACTTAAATCAACCGGAGGGATGTCCGATAAACCCGATGCAGGAATTTGTTAACTTGTTAACAGTAGCGTTTAATAGAAATGGGGCCAATATCCTCGTAAATCCTGGAGTAGTACGAGCTACTACTTTTAAAGATTTTAAGAGTGTCGGTCCGTCGAAGTTCAAAGGAACTACGGACCCTATAGAAGCCCAAACGTGGGTAAAAGAAATTGAGAAGGCATTTGTTATTGCAAATGTCGATGAGGGCCAGAAGGTTGGTTTCACAACCTACATGATGAAGGGAGAGGACAACTTTTGGTTGGAGGCCAACCAGGCTAGGGCCAGTATCGAGAATCTAACATTGGTAAGGTTCAAGGAGATTTTTTTTGAGAACTATTTTCCCACGAGTATGCAGGGAAGGATGGAAATGCAGTTTATTAACTTGAAATAAGGGGAGATGACGGTTCCCTAATACGCTGCCAGGTTCAACGAACTGGCGAGATTTTCTCCGTACCAAGTGGACATTGAGGTTAGGAAACCTAGACGGTTCGAGCAGGGCTTGAAACCCTGGCTGTATAACTGGATATCTGTGTTTTAAAGTACTTCATTTGGGACATTACTAGAGAAGTCGATAATCGCTGAATATGGGAGCGAGGCTTTAAGCTAGTACCACAAAGATAAGAAGAATAAGGGAAAGGTTGATGGAGGAGTGCAGGTCGAGGGAGCCAGCGGGAGTGACGAAGGGCATAAGAGGAAAGGGTTTAACTCTGGGAATACCGAAGTAAAGCAAGGACATTCGAATAAGAGGATGGAGGTATGCAAAACCTGTGGAAAGACTCATTTAGGACTCTATCTCAAGGGGAAGGTTGTATACTACAACTGTGGATAGGAGGGGCGGGCACATTTCGCCTAACTGTCCAAGTCCAAAGAAGAACCACTGATGCTTTGTATGTGGGTCAACTGACCACATAGCAAAGAACTGCCCGAAGAAAGGGACTTCCGATTACTCAGAAGGGGTATGATACGATTTTGCTAATAGTGGACCAGTTAACGAAGTCGGCTCAATTTTTTCCCATTAGGGTTAAGTATAACTTAGACTAGTTGGCTAAACTTTATGTTTAGGAAGTCATTTCCAGACATTGAGTGCCAGTCTCGATTGTGTCAGATCATGATTCACGATTCACATCAAACTTTTGGAGGAGTCTGCAAGAGCAGTTGGGAATGCAGTTGAAGCTGAGTACGGCTTATCATCCACAAATAGATGGACAGTGCGAGAGAACAATTCAGATGTTAGAAGATATGTTGAGATCTTACGTCATAGATTTCAAGGGTAGTTGGGATGATCATCAACCAATAGTAGAGTTTGCATATAACAATAGTTATCATGCAAGCATAGGCATGCAAAACACAGTTGTATTCTGATGAAGTAGGAGAACGCCGAATGCTAGGACCCGAAATGGTACAACAAACAACGGATATCGTAAAGCTGATACAGATGTGATTTGTAGAAGCTCAAGACAGACAAAGGAAGTTTACAGATTTGCATCGAGTAAATAAGGAGTTTGAAGTAGGCTCGTATGTATTTCTAAAGGTATCTCTTTGGAAAGGAAAGATACGATTTGGAAAGAAGGAAAAGTTAAGTCCCAGGTTTATAGGACCTTTTGAGATATTAGAAAAGGTAGGAGGGTTAGCTTATACGGTAGCGTTACCTCCAGACATAGAACGAATACATAAAATGTTTCATGTATCTATGTTTTGTCCTTATAAGCCTGATTATAATCACATAATAGAGTATTAGCCTATTCATATCGAGAAGGACTTAACACACGAAGAGATCCCAATTCAAATTATCGATAGAAAAAGCAAGTTCTACGGAACAAAGTTATACCTTCCGTGAAAGTGTTATAGAAGAACCACGATGTCGAAGAAGCAACGTGGGAACTTGAAGAAAAGATGATGAAGAATTATCCTCATTTATTTGTGTAAATTTTTTTTGTTAGCGAGATTCTGGAGATAGAATCCTTATAAAGGGGAGAGAGTGTAACGACCCAGAAAATTGAATAATTTGTAAAATTATTTTATTTGTTAAAATTATGAGTAAAATTATATTATTTGTTATTATTATGTGTTATTAAGCTAAATGTCGTTCTATGACCTAGAAACGTCGGAAAGTCGTAGTATTTTGACTACGCGAAGGAATTAAAGTATTTGAATTTCCAAGATGAAAATAAAATCTTTCCGAGAAATTTCCTGAAAAACATTATTCATCAATTTTTGCTCGGGAATTATTTTTGAACTTTCGAGAAATACGTAATGATATAATACCGAGGTGAGATGGATTATGTAATAATAATTTGAGTATAAAAAACATAATTTTTTGCCTGCGGACTTAATTCGAGAACGTTAGGGAAAATAAAGCGTTAAGGAACTTAAGTAACGATCGCATGATATGTAGGTATTGTACGAGAAAATGAATTTGAGTATGATACGAAGTATTATATGAGTATGTATGAATGATAGTATATCGTATATTATGAATGAGTATACGAGTTAGAATACGATAATAATACGTAGAGTTTATGTTCTAAGGCTTTAAGCCAAATGAATGGACTTGTAGGATTTGGTAAGAAGTTGTTAAATCCAATCGGGATAATAATAAAGCCCAATGCTAATCAATGTTAAAGCCCAAAGGGTTGTAATGTATAATCTAATGTGGATTAATGCAATCCCAAGTGTAAGTAACGGTAAAGTCCAATTAGTTTTGTTAATACAAGCCCAAGTGTAGGATAAGTTAATTAAACTTAAAGCCCAAGCTATTGATCCAATGGATTAGGGTGACCCATGGGGCAATCCATGATCATATGGTTAATTTTGGTGGCCAAGTAAAAGTTGTAATGAGCAAGTAATGGATAAGTGTTGTCGTTAGCAAGTAAACTTAGGGTTTAAGTAATGAATAGTAAGGAGGTTTGATTAAGGAGGAGGGATGGCCTAATGACCACTATGTCCTAACTTTAGTAATCCTATAAATAGAGGGAGAGTTGGATCATTTTTGCACTTGTTAATTTCATCCAACATAATACAACTTATTTGTTAGAGAGAATAAGCAAGAATAAGCTAGACTTCCAATATTAGAAAAGACGAAGAACAAGTTTGATCATCAAAGGTAATGATCTTATATCATAAATCTTCCATCTCTACACTTATAGGTTGATAAGAGAAATGTTGATTGATAGACATTGTGACAACTCGAATTTTTTATAAGTTATTAAAATAGAAATTTAGTAATTAAAATTCTTATTATGAGATGTTTCGAGTTTGAGTATGTATATATTCGTGCTATATATTTTAAAATATGTGATCTGGTGTGAAGAGAAATATATATTCATATATTGAGAAATGGAGGTTTAATAGTTGAGTTAACTATTGAAGGAATTAAATGAATTTTGTAATTAATCTTAAATATTTATTGAATTAAATAAATATTTTAATAATTTATTTATCGAGAAAAGTAAATAATTTATGAATTTGTGGTATAATAATTTAGTTACGTGTGTATGATAATTAAGTTAAAGCAAAGAAAAATTTTATTCTTTGAAGATTTAATTTAATGAATTAATTAAATTAAATGAATTGTTTAATATTAAAGGTAATAAATAAATTAAATAAAGTAATTTTTAAATCTAATCTATAAATTAAATTAGATATATGTAATTATTTATTAATTATAAGTATAATTATAATGAGATTATAAGTATTATTAATTACTATTATTATGTGTTATTTAAATTAACTAAAGGTGTGACACGTGAAACTATATAATAAAAATAATCTAGTTTGGGGGAATAGGTGGTAGCCAAACAAGTCCTTGTGGCCTTTAGTTTAGGAAAATGACGTCTTTTTATTTTTTTTTAACTGATAGAGTACGTGGGAAATAAGCCATAGCAGGTTATTTTTCTTTCACATCTTATTTCTCTCCTAAGGCCTAAGAGCAAAGAGTTGGGAGAGAAGAAGAAACATAGAGGGTTTAGAAAGAGGGAGAGCTTGGTGAGAAGAGAGAATTGCAGAGATTGCAAAGAGAACAAGAAGGGTTTCTAACACTATGTTAAATCAAGGTAAATTGCTTCTAAGTTGTATATTTTGAATTCTTAGTGATTATCCATTGTAAATTGATAGTTGTTTTGGGTTGATATATATACTTGCAAGTAGAGTTTATACTCTGATAATCATCACATGTGAGTGTTATTTGATGATAAAAGTCCATGCAAATTGGTTTGTAGGAAGAAAAGTATATAACAGTGTTTATACATGAAAATTGGCTTTAGAAAGTACAAAATTTTATGCCCTATAAGTGTTATAATCTGTAAATTGAGGTTAGATTATGTTAATATGTGAAGAAACGAAAGCGACGTAGTTTAAATCATGTTAATCGGTTAAGTAACGAAGCCGTGGCGATCGAATTCGCTAAATGTGTTTAAAACATGAAAATAGAGTATGAACATGTACTTTTGGTCAAGTTTTAGGTTGGTTAGTGTTTTTATAAATCGTTTTAATTTTAGTATGTTGTAGTTCTATGAATTACGAGTCCATAGAATCAAAAACCAACTAATTCGGACTTAAAACGAGAAAGTTATGGCAAAAACTATAAACTGGGCCAGGCCGAGCGCGGACGCGCTGCCCAGGAGCGCGGGCGCGCGGATGGGTGTGCTGGAAGTGGCGCGGGCACGCCCAAAGTATGTCATGTGTGTCTACTTTGACCTGTTTCGGTAAAACGATCATAACTTTTTCATATGAACTCCGATTGAGGCGATTTAAGAAGATCCGGAATGAGGACGAATAGACCTACAACTTTTGTTCTTGAAGTGTTTCAATTTGAGGTCATTATAAAGGGTTAAAATGGTCGTTTTTGGGACTATTGTGTTTTCGGAGGCAATCGGAGGGCGTCGGGCATGTACGTATGCAAGTGTAGTGCTTCTGACAATAAAAGATGTTGTTCTAAGTTATAAAACATGAATGTTAATATAATGATACTTAACATTGATAAATGATGTATTAGATAAGTTGTATAAGCATACTAAACATACACAAGAGAGACAAATCGGGCGTGTGAAGAATAAACGTCGGAACGCCGTGACAAGTGTTAATGAACCTAAAAAGTGTTTTAAGTTAAATGAAATGAATATTATAAGATATGAAATGGGTTTAATATAAAAACAATAATGATTCCTAGCAATACTTAAACACTTGAATAACTTCGAGTATGAAATATGGTGAGATATAAGTTAAAAGTTAACACAATCAAATTGAACATTGTGTATTGATTAATAAGAAGCGTTATAGGAGGTAGAGTAAAGTTTACATTTAAATTATTATGCGTTGCTATGTGAATAATAGTTGATGTGTATGATTATATAATTGTTTAGGCCATGTGAAGTGCAGATAACTGTAAGCTGTTAAATTGTTATTGGTAAACAATGATCAAGGCAAGTCTTTTAGTTCCTATTTGCTATGTGAACTTGGTGATTAACTGTTTTAAAATTTTTTTGCGAAGATCATGATGTGTTATATATATGTTGAATGTATGAAATGTTAAAGTCAACTTATGCCTACGTCGATTGAGTAAGGAACTCAATCTTTATACTTGTTATATGAACTGTAGCATGTATGTTATGTTAGTCCAATGTTTATGAGATATATGTTGAGCATGTTATTATGTGCTACGTGATGCATGAAAATTGTTAGATTTTGCTGGGCTGTCCAGCTCAACCTTGCGAATAACTATTTTTGCAGGTTAAGGATTGAAGGTAACACTACGTGCTACTTGAATGACGTGGATCAAAAATAATATACGAAGATTAATATTTTAGCTAAAGTTGTTATTTTTTTATAACATGATTAAGATTCATGAGATGTATTAAATATTTTATGATGTATAGTTTTATGTTGAGTTGTAAAGCTAAAGTTAGAGTTATCTGATATGTAAAGGTTATCGGATTGAAATGTAAAATTTTATAGAACGATAGTGATAAAGTGAATCATAAAATAAGATTGATTCAAAGACATGTAGATGATAAAGCTTTTGATTCAGGGAATGAAAGTAAGAAGACATAAAAGTTTAAATTATTCCGCATTTTATAAAGTTTAACATCGAATAATGATGTAAATTCAAAAATTAGACATGTTATTAACGACCGAAGTCGATAACTGAGTTGTATGAATTTTGGGATCATTACAGACATGTATGCTAAGAAATGATAAGAATGAATAATCTAAGGACTTAAGCCTTAGTAAGTCGTGAATAAGCACTTTGTTCATAGATAAGTTATGAACTAAGAAAGAACTTGTAAGACTTGTAACAAGTTTACATGAATGAAGTTTATATGATAAGGAAATATGAGAATGGTGGTTAGAAGACTTAATCCATTATAAGTCATGAGAAATAAAATTGTATGTAGTTTATACTTTCATAAGTTATAAACTCACAAAGAACAAGTAATAACTTATCATGAAAATAAGTTGATGTAATATGTATGTTGGGATGTCAATATGATGGAAATAATCAATTTGGAACGATGAACAAATCATAACTAACGAAGTTATGCCGGAATTCTCACTATTGGACGATAATCGTCGAATTCGTGAAATTCTCGGATTAGAAGTCAAATTTTGGTATTAAGCTCGGAAACATTGGTTTTCAATGGGAACAAGTCTTATTTGGCATTATAGAGTTGCGAACTCAAAAATGACCGAATTCTGACATAGAACGAAGAAACGAGCGTTGAACGCTCACGAACGTTTATCGTTTTTGTTAAAGATGAACTCATAGGTGAATTTTGAGTTAATGAAGTCGAAAATGTAAATTTCTTGCATGAAAATGTAGAGTATGTGATTTGTGAGCTAACGGCTTTTGAACGAACCAATTCAGACTTAAAATGATCAAATTTGTAGTCTGGGAAGTTCACAAAGTTAAAAATCTGTAAAAAAAATTTGGTGCACAGAGCTTGCGCTGCGGTGCCAGCCCAAGGCCAAATAGGTGGCGCCGCAGCGCCGAGAAAGCTATAACCTACTGGAGTTTGGCGCCATAGCGCGGCCCAATGTACTGAAGTTGGCACCGCAGCGCTAGAACCGGGGTAAACCTACTGACGAGTCACGCCGTGATGTGGGTCAAGGAAGGGAATTTGGCACCGCAGCGCCAGCCTTACGGTTTGCATAATAAAGATAGATTATAAAGATAAAAAGAATGACAGATAGTTAGTAATGAAGTACAACCTTAAGGAACTTGAAGTAACATTTTTAAGTGATGTTAAAGACCATAAGCATTGTAACTGAAGGTTAACGAAAGATTAATTAAATGTCAGAGCAATGTAATGTGATAAGCCAGAACCAATAATAAACAATCTAAGTTATGATTAGATTGAGAACAAGGGTAAGATTCATTGGGAACCATATATGTTTATTCATAACCTAATGTGTTATGTTATGTGATCATCTACTGTAGAGACCTTAAAGACTTAAAGTGAACGTGTAATAACAGTAGCAGACACTGAAGGCAAGTGTTTTAACCCTTATCTCAGTTCAATCTAGACAAGGTTTGTGATTCATGTATTCTTACGCATGAATTGATGTATGATGAATTTAAAGCAAATTCTTTCGGCTAGACTTACGATATGTTGGATTTATTATAATCTATCACAGTATTGTCAATGTTTTACCAAACTACATTGGAGTGGTTTTCAAATGATGAGTGAGTATGCTAAAGTATTTTGTTGTCAAACGACAGGCACGTGAAGTTGCCACAACTTAAACGTACATACGTTTAAAGAATGTAGTGTTGATCAATATAGAGTACTATAGGTTGATTACCTAGACGTGCTCGTAACATATTCCAGACTTACAGACTTAGTGTCGAGTTGTCCTTTTCAAATAAAGTATGAAATGCTCAAGGTCTTGGACTGAGTTATATGTTTAATGAATGCAATTCATTGTGAAACGTTTTGAGGGAAAAGAAGTGCTATTTTGAATTAGCGATAGTACTTCATAACTATTGTTCAGTTATTGAAGATATACGATTCCTATGTTTTAAGCATGCTATTTAATTGGAATACTTGTTGAGCTAGTTATGCTCACTCTTTCTTGAACCATATGAATGCAGCTAAGACCGAACGGACCGAAGGATCCGGCAAGGATAAAGGGAAGGCTAAGGCGAACCTAAAGATTACTTATGTAATAGTATAGGTGAATGATATTAATATTTGATATTATGACAAGAACAACTGTAATGGATATTAAGAACTTGGGGAATGGTAATATTATTTTGGAATATATAGACATATTCGTTCTTTTGAGGAATTTTAATTGAATGTATGTGTGAACTGTAGCACCGTGTAGCACCATATGTTGGGTTAGAAGATACCTGGATTTGGGGGCGTCACATTTATTCATGACCTAGTGTGTTATGTTATGTGTTCATCTACTGTATAATCCTTAAAGACTTAAAGTGAATGTGTAATAATAGTAGTAGACACTTAAGGCAAGTTTTCTAACCCTTATCTCAGTTCAATCTGGATAAGCTTTGTGATTCATGTATTCTTACACATGAATTGATGTATGATGATCGAAGCTAATTCTTTCGGCTAGACTTACGATATGTTGGATTTCTTATAATCTATCAAAGTCCTGTCAATTTTTTGCCAAATTATTTGGTGTGGTTTTCAAATGAAGACTGAGTATGCTAAACAAAGGTTTTGTCATCAAACGATAGGCACGCGAGGTTGCCACAACTTAAACGTACAAACATTTAAAGAATGTAGTGTTGATCCACATAGAGTACTCTAGGTTGATCACCTAGACGTGCTCATAAGATATGCATGACTTACAGACTTAGCGTCGGGTTGTCCTTTTCAAAGAAAGTATGAAATGGTCAGGGTCTTGGACCGAGTTATATGTTTAATGAATGTTATTCCTTGTGAAACGTTTTGAAAGAAAAGAAGTGCTATTTTGAGTTATCGATAGTACTTCGTAACTACTGTTCAGTTATTGAAGATATACGATTCTTAAGTTTTAAGCATGCTATTTTATAGGAATTGTCATACTTGCTGAGTTAGTTATGCTCACTCTTGCTTGAACCATATGAATGCAGCTAAAATCGAACGGACCGAAGGATCCGGCAAGGATAAAGGAAAGGCTGAGGCGAACCTGTAGATTACTTATGTAATAGTATAGGTCAATGATATTAATATTTGATATTATGACAAGAACAACTGTAATGGTTATTAAGAACCTGGGGGAATGGTAATATTGTTTTGGAATATATATAAGACATATTTGTTGTTTTGAGGAATTTTAATTGAATGTATATGTGAACTGTAACACCGTGTAGCACCATATGTCGGGATGGAAGTACCCATATTTAGGGGCATCACAGGTTGGTATCAAAGCATTAGGTTATAAAACTTAAGGGGGGAAATTATAACCTTAAGTCTTAACCTTAAGAAGTGTTAAAGAAATAAAAGATTAAAATTAACCCTATAAAAATGCATTATATATGTTATGTGTTTTTATTATTTTATTAATGTGTACTAATCAAACTATTTGTTTTGTTGTAGATATCAAGAGGAAACGAAATATATAGGGATATACATGTAGTCAGTGAAGAGTCGGTGAATAAAGTAGAGATCATACTGAACCCAATTGCTACAGAGCCTGAAGTAATAATTATCGAGTCTGAAGACTCTGAAAGCCTAGACCTTATGACCATGTTCGATGGCATGTTTGAAGATGAGGTGGAGGTGGTGTCATTTAACACCATAGCACCTGAAAAAGAGAAGACTTCGGGGGAGTCAATGGGAGCACTGTTTATGGTAGTACTGGATAGAAACATCCAGTATTGTAAGGAGGTAAAGGAGTTTATAGAGGAACTCCATGCTGTCTTGGAGGATAAGACATATGTGGAGTCTATGTGGGAGTAGGAACATGACGAGCGATTGTTAGCAAAGGACAAGGTCCATGAGCTAAAACAAGAGGTCTTTGAGCTCAGAGATGAGCTAAAGACCAAGAAACAGAAGATAGGGAGGATGCCCTATATTCATAGGAGTTCTCATGCGGACTTCTAGCAGCAGGTAGCTGGCTATCCGATATAGAGGTAGGGCAGACTCGGCATACTATCAGCTATGATGTTATCGCCGGTCTTCCCGCCACGGATTTTGATAATCCCTTTGCGACAGATGTAATCTAGTAGTGGCTAGAGTAGTTTTAGATATGTAAATATTGTGTATCTAGTAGTGACATAAAACCCTCTTTTGTATATCAAAGGGTAGTCTTTTGTAAATCCCAATTTTTGGAAAGCAATTACGGGATAGTAATGTAATCAGCTTAGGCTGTGTAATGTAAACGATGTAGTATTATACTACAAGAAATGAATCAATATAAGCCTTTTCTGGAACATATTGATTAATGAATGTTAAAGTTATTGTTTAATCTTGAATAATAACTAACAAATAGGAAGCAAATAATAACGAAATATGTTGTTTATTGTAATAGCAAAATGCCGCCAAGAAGGAGACAACGTAATCAAGAGGCTAATGTAAATCAACCGGAGGGAGGTCCGGTAAACCGAATGCAGGAATTCGTCAACTTGCTAATAGCCGTGTTTAATAGAAATGGGGCTAATATCCCCGTAAATCCTAGAGTAATATGAGCTACTACTTTTAAAGATTTTAAGAGTGTCGGTCCGCCGGAGTTCAAAGGAACTATGAACCCTATAGAAGCCCAAACGTGGGTAAAAGAAATCGATAAAGAATTTGTCATAGCAAATGTTGACGAAGGCCAAAAGGTTGCTTTTGCAACCTATATGATGAAGGGAGAGGCCAACTTTTAATGGGATGCCAACTAGGTTAGAGCTAGTATCGAGAATCTAACGTGGGTAAGGTTCAAGGAGATTTTCTTCGAGAACTATTTTCCCACGAGTATACAAGGAAGGATGGAAATGAGGTTTATTGACTTGAAACAAGGGGAGATGATGGTTCCCCAATAAGCTGCCAAGTTCAATGAACTGGCAAGATTTGCTCCACACCAATTGGACACTGAGTTTAGGAAAGCTAGACGATTTGAGCAAGGCTTGAAACCCATGCTCTATAATCGGACATCTGTGTTCCAAAGTACTTCCTTTGGTACTATACTAGAAAAGGCGATAATTGCCGAAGGTGGGAGCGAGGCTTTAAGCCAGTACCACAAGGACAAGAAGAATAAGGGAAAGGTTGATGGGGGAGTGAAGGTCGAGGGAGCCAGCGGGAGTGGCGAAGGTCATAAGAGGAAAGGGTTTAACTCTGAGAATACCAGAGTGAAGCAAAGAGATCCGAAGAGGAGGATGGAGGCCTGCAAGACATGTGGAAAAACTCACTTAGGAATTTGTCTCGAGGGGAAGGCCGTATGCTACAAATGTGGACATGAAAGGCATATTTTGCTTATCTTTCCAAGTTCGAAGAAGAACCACGGATGCTTTGTATGAGGGTCAACTGACCACATAGCAAAGAACTGCCCGAAGAAGGGGACGAACGGGAATAAGGGCGCTAATAATGGCAAGTTAGCTATTGGTGGTCTAGCGCAGTCGGGTAGGCCGATGGCCCGTAACTTTAACATGACGGTCCAAGATGAGGTGGCATCAGGGGACGTAGTTACAGGTATTATTCTGATCAACGACATAAATTCTTACGTGTTGTTTGATTCAAGTGCTACTTGTTTGTTTATAGCATGTGATTTTGCTAGACGATTAGGATTACTTCCCGAAAAGTTGCCTATACCTTTAAATTTTAAGGTAGCAAATGAAGAGATAATACATGTTGAATATATTCAGAGGAGTTGTTGCGTGGACATATGGGGTTGTAAGCTATCGATAGATTTGATACCGATAAGGTTAGGAGAATTCGATGGAATTCTCAGAATGGATTGGTTGTTTAACCATGGGGCAATTATAGATTGTCAGAAGAAATATGTGAATGTTAAAATGTTGAGACAACCTCAGGTAGTATTTTAGGGTAATAGATCTTCGGGGCGTTCGTGTTGTCTTTCCATGACAACTAGGAAATTATTGAGGAAGGGATGTGTAGGTTATATGTGCCATGTTGTTGATACCTAGAGAGTGGGAGCGACCATGGAACAAATACCTATAGTTAAAGAATTCATGGATGTATTTCCAAGTGAATTGTCGGGTCTTCCACCAGATAGGGAGACCGAGTTCGTAATAGACATTGTGCCAGGAGCGACACCAGTCTCCAGGGCACCATATCGTATGGCACCAGTGGAGATGAAGGAGTTATTGGTACAGTTGCAAGAACTGTTGGACTGGAAGTACATTCAATAGAGTGTTTCGCCGTGGGGAGCACCAGTACTGTTTGTCAAGAAGAAGGACGGATCGTTAAGACTTTGTATCGACTATCGAGAGTTGAACAAGTTAACGATAAAGAATAAGTACCCATTGCCCAGGATCGATGATCTTTTTGATCAGTTGAAAGGGGCAAAGTATTTTTCTAAAATAGATTTGCGGATGTGGTATCATCAGTTGAAGGTTAGGAAGGAGGATGTACCAAGGACGACATTCAGGACTCGTTACGGTCATTACGAGTTTCTGATGATGTCATTTGGGTTGACTAATACAACAGCTGCATTTATGGATATGATGAACAGAGTGTTCAAAAAATATTTGTACAAGTTCGTTGTGGTGTTTATCGATAATATTCTAGTCTATTCTAAGATGACAGAAAATCATGTTGAACACCTAAGAATAGTATTGGAGACACTAAGAACAGAGAAGTTATATGCGAAGTTCACTAAGTGTGAATTTTGGCTAGAAAGGGTATAGTTTTTAGGTCATGTCATTGACCATGAAGGAATTTTCGTGGATCTAGCAAAGGTGGAAGCTGTGATGAATTCATAACAACCGAAAACGTCGACTGAGGTGCGGAGTTTCCTAGGGTTAGCGGGTTACTATCGGAGATTCATCCAGGATTTTTTGAAGATAGCTACTCCGTTGACTAACTTGACAAGGAAGACAGTGAAATATGCATGGACTGAGAAATACGAGGACAGTTTTCAAGAACTGAAGAAGAGGTTAAGTGAAGCGCCTGTTTTGTCATTACCTGATGACACATGAAATTTTGTAGTTTATAGCGATGCTTCACATAGAGGACTTGGTTACGTGCTCATGCAGTATGGCAAGGTCATTGCGTATGGATCAAGGTAGTTGAAGGATTATGAGAAAGTTTACCCTACTCATGATTTGGAACTGGTCGCAGTAGTGTTTACCTTAAAGATATGGAGACATTATCTTTATGGAGAGAAATATTAGATATACATGGAGCATAAGAGTCTAAAATATATCTTCACACAGAAGGAGTTGAATATGAGACAGAGGAGATGGCTGGAGTTGATAAAGGATTACGATTTTGGAATCCTGTATCACCTTGGAAAAGCCAATGTAGTTGCTGATGCCTTAAATAGGAAGGGTCGGGAAAAGTTGTCTATGTTAACGGCTCAAACTGAGTTAATAACAGAGATGGCTAGGATGGAGATAGAGGTGAAATTTCCAAGTGAGTCGGGACAGATACTGTTTGTGACAGAGATTCAATCTACTATTATAGAGAGAGTTAAGGAGGTGCAGCTCAAAACTGATGAGTGTGACCAGATAAAGAAGCGGTTAACCAATGAAAAAGATTTAAAGTACAGTCTTGATAACAAGGGGTTATTGAGATTTGAAAGAAGAATTTGGGTTCTATATGAGACGGAATTAAAGGAGAGTGTTATAAGAAGCTCATAGTTCGAGGTACTCGATTCATCCTGGTAGTACTAAGATGTATTAAGACATTTGACAGAGTTTTTGGTGGCCAAAAATGAAGAGAGAAATAGCCAAGTATATGAGTAGGTGCTTGATTTGTCAGAAACTTAAGGCCGAACATTAACGACCAAGTGGCTTGTTACAGTCATTGGAGATTCCAGAGTGGAAGTGGGAGCATATCACGATGGATTTTGTGGTGGGACATCCGATTACTAAGAAGGGATATGATGCGATTTGGGTAATAGTGGACCGGTTGACAAAGTCGGCTCACTTTTTGCCAATTAGGGTTAAGTATAACCCAGACCAGTTAGCTAAACTTTATGTTAAGGAAGTTATTTCCAAACATTGAGTACCAGTTTCGATTGTGTTAGATCGTGATCTACGATTCACATCGAACTTTTGGAGGAGTCTGCAAGAGCAGTTGGGAACGGAGTTGAAGTTGAGTACGACTTATCATCCATAAACCGATGGACAGAGCGAGAGGACAATTCAGTCTTTAGAAGATATGTTGAGATCTTGCGTCATGGATTTCAAGGGTAGTTGGGATGATCATCTACAATTAGTAGAGTTTGCGTATAACAATAGTTATCATGCAAGCATAGGTATGCCGCCATACAAAGCCTTATACGGAAGAAAGTGCTGAACACCATTGTGTTGGGACGAAGTGGGAGAACACCGAATGCTTGGACCAGAATTGGTGCATCAAACAATGGACGTAGTGAAGTTGATACGGATGCGTCTCGTAGCAGCTCAAGACAGACAGAAGAAGTATACGGGCTCGCATCGAGTGAATAGGGAGTTTGAGGTAGGATCGTATGTATTTCTAAAGGTATCTTATTGGAAAGGAAAGATACGCTTTGGAAAGAAGAGGAAGTTAAGTCCAAGGTTTATAGGACCTTTTGAAGTGTTAAAACAGGTAGGCGAGGTAGCTTATATGGTAGCGTTACCTTCAGACCTAGAACGAATACATAACTTGTTTCACGTATCTGTGTTACGTCCTTATAAACCAAATTATAAGCACGTAATAGAGTATGAGCCTATTCATATCGAGAAGGACTTAACGTATGGAGAGATGCCGATTCAAATCATCGATAGAAAAGAGCAAGTTCTGCGAAATAAAGTTATACCTTCTGTAAAAGTGTTATGGAAGAACCACGATGCCGAAGAAGCAACGTGGGAATTGGAAGAAAAGATAAGGGAGAATTACCCTCAGTTGTTTGCGTAATGTGAGATGAGATTATGGGGACAGAATCTTTATAAGGGGGAAGAATGTAATGACCGAGAAATTCGTATCTAATGTAAAATACTTTTATTTAATTAAATAATGAATAAAATCATATTATTTGTTATTATTACGTGTTAGTAAGATTAATGTCGTTCTATAACCTAGAAACGTTGGAAAGTCGTAGTATTTTAACAACGTTAAGGAATTAAAGTTTTTGAATTTCCAAGACGAAAATAAAAGTTTTCCAAGAAATTTTTTGAAAAATACTATTCATCGATTTCCTCTCGGGAATTATTTTTGAACTTCTGAGAAATACGTAATGATAGAATACCGAGGTGAGATGGATTATGTAATAATAATTCGAGTATGATATGAAGTATTATACGAGTATGTATGAATGATGGAATGTCGTATATGATGATTGAGTATACGAGTTAGAGTACGAGATTAATACGTAGATAATACGTACTAAGGCTTTAAGCCAAATGAATGGACTTGTAGGATTTGGTAAGAAGTTGTAAAGTCTAATTGGGATAATAATAAAGCCCAATGTTATTCAATGTTAAAGCCCAAATGCTTGCAATGTATAATCTAATGTGGATTAATACAAGCCCAAAATGTATGATAAGTTAATTAAACATAAAGCCCAAACTATTAATCCAATGGGTTAGGGTGACCCATGGGGTAACCCATAATCACATGGTTGAATGTGATGACCAAGTAATTAAAGTAAGGACTGTTGGTCGGATAACCGATCACTAAACACGCGCAAGTATACGCGATCTAACAAGTAATACAGTGATAAGAAGAGTGTCGTACCCATGAGGAACTATGACTGATGTTTACCAAATACCGACTATATATCGCTAAAGTCTTATTCGAATAGCAATAAATGGAACTGTGATTAATCTAGTTGAAACTAATTAACAAAGCGAGTAAATGGATAACGAATGGTAATATAAGGAAATACAAGCTAAGGTCACAACTTTACCCCACACAGACATTCTGTCGAACACCTGGCGTGCTATGTTTCATCAAACTAGCTACCCTTCTCTCTTTGGTCTTAATGGTCACGACAATTTGTCGACCGATAACACACAGGTGCCTATGCACCTCTATCGAGGTATTCACAAACATATCCTCTCCAGATCCACCTAAAAGGAATAGAACAGAAAAGAACATCCAAGCTAGATACAATACTACATATGTCTATGTGAATCAATCATGACAAGGATTTAAGCATAAGTTCTCAATAAGGTCGCACGTGGCGTACAGAGATATGTCTATTCTACGTACAACTTATGCAGTAGAGACCCACAATCACATGTCAACATATTTAGGTGTAAATCTACATTCCTTCTGTCGATATCATGTAGATTACCAAAATCATCACTAATGTCTTAGCGAGAATCATAAACCACAAATATATTAAACCAAATCATATGGTGCCAACCAAAGAGATAAGACAGTGAATTTAAATAACAAAGGGATCCATTATAACCTTAGAGCAAATATTCAGTTCATAGCTAATAAACCAAATACAAGTAGCAACAAGGATAACATTTATGGATTACAATAATAGATGAATTAAATGGATAAGAAGAACTCTGTCAAAGCCCTTTGGTCCCAAATCAATCCGCTCCTTTCAAGCTTTCCAATCCGTGTCGCTCGTTGCTCTTGAAGCTCCAAAGCTATGCCAGACTTCTTCCTAAATCTACCTAAACTATATGTACAAACATCAACTAAGAACTAGAGAGAGAAAGTACAAAAGAAAAGAGAAAAAATAATCTAAGCTAAACAATATGATCTATGGTGGCTGATATATTCAGAGATGATGAGGTCTACGAAATGCAGAGCCTTTTTTCCGTTATATACGCCTTCCTTCCTTTTGCTAGGTCAAGCACAAGTCCTCTCTGCTTGGACAACGGAGCTCGCGCTGCGGCGCGAGCAATAGCATTGTAGATGGCGCTGCAGCGCCACGTGTGTAGGAAAGAACCGGAGCTCGCGCTGTAGCGCGAGCCAAAAGAGGGAACAATGGCGCTGCGGCGTGGGCTGACGTCAGCAGGGACAGGGAGGTGGTGCCGTGGCGCGAGGAATAGACTGGGCATTGGCGTTGCGGCACCAGTTTATAGAAAATGGCCAATTTTGCCCCTAAAAGCTATAAAACACCTAAAAAAACCTACAATATGACGATTAAGCACAATAACACTATAACCATATAAAATCATATAAAATCTACGAGAACAGGCAACTATTTAAGTCATAAAATATCCGATTTACGGGTATAAATTCCACTCATCAAATACCCCCAAACTTAAGTCTTTTCTTGTCCTCGAGCAAACTAACTATCATAACACTAATAATGAAACACATGCGAAAGAAAAATAAAACAGTAAAGTAGTATCATGGCTTCAAAGCTCGATCATAGCCACTCCCAAAGAATAGGGCAAACACATACATGAATAGGGGTTCATTCAATTTCAAGCATAAGACTGTATTCGATCCATTCTATGTGTGTGTGTGGAGACCAACCATCCTAACTAATCATGGCTCGAATAAGTTCGCACAGTCGATTGCTAATACTAATATGCAGACTCTGCAACTTAAGCATTCAACAAGCATCAAGAATAGGACGCAAATGCAGGAAAAGATCAGAAGACTAGCATGACGAGAGTAAAATCTGACTCGGACAATACTTAATTACCTTAGGCTATTCAGAACTACCCATGAATGAGCTTTTGATCAGTGACTCCCAAGCCAGACGACTTTAGGGCACTAGGTGTAGAACACCCCTATGAATCTAATAACTCGAGCAGTAAAGGCCACGTAATCAACATAAGCCACTAAGATTTTACAACAAAAATGAAGATTATTTAGGTAGTGCATTTTATTTTCCATCTCGATATCGGTCCTACGTTTATGGGCTAGTGCGTTTTACGCTCCATCTCGACCCACCGCAAAACTTTAGATATAAACTCTTCTTTTTATTTTTTAATCCGCTTTCATTCATTTTTTTTATGTCAACATGCTAGAAACCAAGATCCAAAACTGTATAAACGTCTAAGTCTTTTATTACCTTGTAAAAATGAAAGTTTATAAGAGTGAACAAATTGTCAAAACAATAAATACTCGAATTAAATTTGAAAAATAACTAGTTATAAACAGTTGGTTGATGCGTGGTAAGAGGGATGGATCAATAATAGTCTAAACATATCAATTGAACACTCATCATGCTTGACACGACTCTAAGAGATAGGTATAGATACTTGACATTTGTCATCAGCCACAATAAAAAATTAATTATACTATAACACCCTTACTAAATAGTAGCTCAAAATAGGGTAAAAAGGCCATTCAAATGGCACAAGCATCTAATCTACAAAAGCCTCAAAAAGATGGCTAAAAACCACACTCATGCTGATAATAATAAAAACATTAATTAATAAAAACCAAAAATAGTTCATGGCATAATAATAAAAATCCAAATAAAACATGCAGTTCAAAACGACTGCACCACAATCCTGATAATAAAAACATAATAAGATACTAAAGTATGCAACCTAGTTATAGCAGTAGAGAAATAACAGATATAACCAAAACACCCCTAAACTTGAGGTGAGAAATGCCGTCATGGTTAAACATAAAGTAATCGTATACAAGAGGGCTTCCCTGAAGTACACTACTCAGCAGTAGTCTCGTCCTTGTTAGCCTCGACCAGTGGTGATGGGGGAGGGTAGGGTGGGAAGACAGGTAGCTTTGGAAACTAGTATAGTGTGAACTCAGCATTCTCGCCATAATAATCAGTGTAGATGCTCTGCATGGTGTTCACCAGCACAGCCTGGTACTGCATTGCAATCTCCTGTCTCTGAGCCACTACCGCTGTATGCCTCTGTTATCTCTGCACCTCGGCATCCTATTTCTGGTGCAGCAGGGTGAGGGACACCATAGTGTCTGTCAGTAGACCCTGTGCAGCTGGGCCAACGTCTAAAGTATTGCCTGTTCTGGCTCTGCTGTAGGAGGCGGTGCTGTAAGAGGTCCATAGCCTTCACCTCTGATATGCGACTTTGCCCCGTCCCACATGATCAAGCGTGAGATCGTCTGGTGGTCGATGATTGCCATGGGAGGCAAGGCTCTCTTTTCTGGGCCCCACTGAATGTCTTCCCTCTTGTAAAGCTGAGTGATCAAGGATGGATGTGGAAGCCCCGAAGCCACGGTACTCTTGATTGCCTTTAGAATGGACTCGTGAATCAGTACTCCAATATCCACCTGCAGACCCGTGACAATGGCGAATAGCAGAATTGCCCTATCTTTGGTCACGTCGCTCAGATGTCGGGTCGAGTGTTAGGTTTGTAATATTCATGAACGCAATCAAATTGCACAAAGTAAGCGGAAACGTAATAAAAAAGAGTTTTAAAATTTTACAAACCATATACCCGGATCATTCTTTATACGCAATTATTAATTAAACGAAAAGATAAAGAACAAGAATCATACCCTTGAAGATTCGAGCTTCCTCAGGTATAAGTTCACCTCCAAATCCTTTCGCGTTCAACTTGAATCCACCGGGTTTGGTTCCTTCCTTTGATCAACGTTAGCCACACAAGTGTTTGGCCTCTAGAGGTGATCCACCAAGAAAGAATAAAGATTCAAGAAGATTGGTGTTTGGCGAAACTCTAGTTTTTCTATCTCTCATAAAAAAGGAGCGTACTCTCCAACTATTGGAATTACGTATGTTGTGAAAAAGTCAACAACCACCCCTTCACCCATAATAAGACTCCTCTTATTTATAGATGTGGACAACCCTCCTTAACAATTAAGGAATTAAATTTTATTTTAATTAATTAAGCTCTCAATCTTATTAGGAATAATTAATTGAAATCTTTTAATTAATTTACCTCATAATCTTATTAGGAATATATGAGAGTACTTTTATTAATTAATTCTCAAACTCCTTTAAGAATTAAATAATAATAATAGTAGTAATAATAATAAGACTCATCTTTAATAATTTATATTTAATATTTCTAAAATATTAAATAATAAATATTAAGCTATTTAATTTATTCTATCACCATAGATTAAATTAAATATACTTAACTTATTATTACGATTATGCCATTAATTTCTTAAATAATTATTCTTCCTTTTATGGTGTGACCCTTTAGGTTCTCCATATTAAATCGGTTGTGAATAAATCAATTAGAACAATTATAATCTTATTTAAATAAATAAATTAAATAATTAATTTATTTAAATAAATAATATTTATTCTACAATAGGGATAAGTATCCCTAGCGATCAACGACTTTCCAGATAATATAGATTTCAACATTGATCATAAAAGAACCTTTGAGTAAATAGTTACCGTACAATTCAATCCTTCCACCATACAATGTCCCAATTAAATATAAGACATGGAATTACTAGCAAGTCTTATTTTATTTAATTATATGTATTTCGACTCTCAAATGCACAACTCTAACTAATGTAAATTAGAAACTCCTTTCTAATTTCATTTTACCTTAGCCAAGGACTACTGGGTTGTCATTTATCGAATCACATAGGACATTTCTCTTCCTTTACTAGAAGCAGCAGATTCTTTATTGATCATACATTATCTCCATATACAACTTATTATACCCAAGCATACCCTTTGATATACCCTAAGGGTCTTAAGAAATAAGTCAAAGTATAACTCATCATACACAAGATACTATGATAATCTCAAGTCCAAGGATCACTTGTACTACCATCACTACAGGAATTCCTATTGACAGGCAAGTAAAACTCCATTAGGTATTTCTTAGCGAGCCACATTCAGTGAACTTATTCTCTAATAAGCACCTACATAATTGCTTTAGTGTCTCCACACAAATGATCATGAGATCAATCATCCTCATCCAATGAGCAAGTAACATATGTACCAATCTATCCGGATTCACTAATCCCCAATTTAGTAATCCAATGATTGGAAACTATTTTAGTTTTAAGCTTTCTAAGAATTTAGATCTCATTAGAATGATCATCATCATTATTCTAAAAGCATTGCTTAAAACTAGGATTTATCACATATTATAAAACAACATCATGTAGATAATTAAAAGCCTTTAATAAGTTAATACTTTTTATTAATAAATGAATAAGATTGTTATAAAGTATATGCTTTATCATCAAACATGATTGGCTTGTGTGCATACTACTTTCATCGGGATCATGTTCGCACATATGAAGCTAAACCACGCTTTCCCATAGCGGCTGAGCGCTGAAGTCGGGAAGCTGATCTTTTCCCGAGTATAGTTATTCTTCTTCCACGCGGTCTCGGGCTTGCACAGCCTCCTGATGATGTCCTCTAGGTTGTAGCTACGGAGCCCCAGCTCCATATAGTCCCTGCCCACATAGTTGGGCGTGGCAAATAGCGCATTGATGGCCTCACTTCCAAACGCCACTAACTTCCCCCTAACTTGGACAACCGCGTCACCTTCGGCAATGGCGTTGGCATAGAACTCCCGAACCACTAAGATGACAGCTGACCCAGGTGGTTTTATGAAATAGGACCATTGGCGTTCTTGTATCATAGTTGCTAACTCACCATCCTTTTCCAGGCCTCCTCATTGATAAACTTGGCTCTGTCCCATGCCGCAGGTGGTGCCGCGGACGATGATCCTCCCATACAAAGTCTTCACCTCTTTTGTGCCATTGGAAAAATTCAGTTGGTTCGGCGACAAACTCAGTCCCTAAGAAATTCCACGCTCTGTAGAACTTCCCTCAAGCAAACACAACAAATCCCTAATGAAATCCTAGTGAAATTACACAAAAAACAACGCAACTTCTCTCTTAGGCAAACTATCGAACACTTGAAGTGCACTTCTCAAAACCAAATTGGACAATCTTTGCTTGTAAATGCTCAACCCATATTTCCGACAGAAGACATCACACAAATACCTGACAATAAGAACGAATCCAAATAATGAACTCACCAATACTTTCTGATTGACTGAACTCAAAAATTACCTTTGATTGAAGAACCCTAGTTTGAGAAGTGTGGGCTCGCACTCTGACAGGCAATTGATGAGGGTTCTTGGTTTGTTTTGGTAGTTTTAGATGTTAAAGGCCTTTAGTTTGCTCATTGATTGATTGGTAAGGGTCTGTGGGGCGTTGGTTAGTGCTTGGACGCTTGGGTGCTGTCGAGTCGGTTGAGACAAATGAGGGTAATGGGCACAACTGCTGGCCTTCAGGAGATTTTTAAAAACTGAATCTCGTTGCTCGCATCGCGACGCGGGCTGTCCTTCAGTACTTGGCACCACGACGCGAGTTAACAGGGGCTGGGCTCACTCATGGCACCGCGACGCGACCTGTCTAAGTGTTGCTTGGCGCTGCGGCGTGAAGGAGAGAGTTAAGCATTTCACACTGGCGCTGCAGCGCGAAAAGTGGCGCTGCGACACGAATTCAGTGCCGCGGCGCGGCTTGTAATACAATGGTTAGCGCCGCGGTGCGAGGGAAAATTTGTGTGTTTTCTCTATCTGCTTTCTGCACATGCTAGGACAAGTATAACAGAAAACACATTGAAGCAAATATACATTATCACAAACAATATAGCAACTAGCTACACACTGCTACCTACAAATAGCATATGAAAGCTACAGAAACATGCTTAAAGAATAACACAGAGTAACTATATATAAGCCAAGGAAAATAGATGAACTTTATACCGAGATGGGGGTGCCTCCCCACCAAGCGATTGTTTTAAAGTCGTCGACTTGACTATACCGACGCCATTCAATCCGGCTCATAAGCGAAAATGACCTTCTCATGCTGCCTATTCGTCAATTCTTTTGGATTTTTGGCAGACATGGATGATTGGTCATCCTCGTTCTCCTCATCCATCCAGTCATCCATCGGCACAAAGAAGTTTTCACCAATGGAATCATCCACTAATTCACCTAATTCATTAAGTTGAAAATGTTTTTTGAGCACTATTGGGCCCTCACAGATTTCCACAGTTGGGAGAGTGGTTTCTGATAGTAGATCAGTATTGACGATACAACCACTATTTATCCTTGTGTCTCCAACTTCAAACTCCACCGGCTGGCTAGTTTGCACTACGACGTCTCCATCAACAACTGTGTGAGACTCATTGCATTTTCCTTACATATCCACCGTGCAAAGCTCTACTTCTTCATCGTCGAGATCAATTACGACCGTGAGATTGCCTTGCGGTGGATTTGTGATGGCATTGACGAGTTGCCCCAATTGATTCTCAAGGTTGTGCAATGAGGCTTCTTGGCTTGCCATCCGAACCTCATTTCTCTCAATAAAGTTGTAGAGAAGCTCCCCAAGCCGGTTCTTTTCTTCTCGTGTAGAGGTCTCATAAAAGCTCTCATCGGGTTTAGACGTCAACTCATAATGCGGCGAAGAATGATAGTTAAACTGAGAGGCATGATTCGGATCATAATAGTTCTCTTGACTGTTGTCCCACGAGTTTGGATAACCCTGGCAGTTTGGATGGTAGGAAATCGGTTCAAAGTCAGCTTGATCCTGACAGTAGGCATCCTGAGTGGACTAACACTCAAGATTGTCAGAAAATCTCAAGGCATTAGCAATTTGAAGTTGTAATTTCTTGAGTCCTTCTTCCGAGCTTGGTTGCGTCGTTCCCTCATAAGGTCATTGATAACATTGATCGTCCATAATCTATAATCTCCAAAGCAAAAAGAAAGGAAGATCAAACAAATAAAGAAATAAATATATACGCGCTCAATGTAAGACTAAATTGATTTGAATCAATATTGGACAATATTAGAATAATAGTTCCCCGGTAACGGTGCCAAAAACTTGTTGGTCGAATAACCGATCATTAAACACGCGCAAGTATATGCGGTCTAACAAGTAATACAGTGATAAGAAGAGTGTCGTACCCACGAGGAACTATGACTAATGTTTACCAAATACCGACTATGTATCGCTAAAGTCTTATTCGAACAGCAATAAATAGAAGCGTGATTAATCTAGTTGAAACTAATTAACAAAGCGAGTAAATGAATAACGAATGCTAATCTAAGAAAATACAATCTAAGGTCACAACTTCACCCCACATATGCATTTTGTCGAACACCTGGCGTGCCATGTTTCATCAAACTAGCTACCCTTCTCTCTTTGGTCTTAATGGTCACGACAATTTATCGACCGAGAACACACAGGTGCCTATGCACCTCTGTCGAGGTATGCACAAACATATCCTCTCCAGATCCACCCAAAACGGAATAGAACAAAAAAGAACGTCCAACCTAGATATAATCCTATATATGTCTACGTGAATCAATCATAACAAGGATTTAAGCATAAGTTCTCAATAAGGTCGCACGTGGCACACAGAGATATGTCTATTCTATGCACAACTTATGCAGTCGAGAGCCACAATCAAATGTCAATATATTTCGGTGTAAATCTACATTCCTTCTGTCGATATCATGTAGATGACCAAAATTATCACTAATGTCTTAGCGAGAATCATAAAGCACAAATATATTAAACCAAATCATATGGTGCCAACCAAACAGATAAGACAGTCAATTTAAATAACAAAGGGATCCATTATAACCTTAGAGCAAATATTCAGTTCATAGCTAATAAACCAAATACAAGTAGCAACAAAGACAACATTTATGGATTACAATAATAGATGAATTAAATGGATACGAAGAAATCTGTCAAAGTCCTTCGGTCCCAAATCAGTCCGCTCCTTTCAAGCTTTCCAATCCGTGTTGCTTGTTGCTCTTGAAGCTCCAAAGCTATGCCAGACTTCTCCCTAAATCTACCTAAACTATATGTATAAACATCAACTAAGAACTAGAGAGAGAAAGTACAAAAGAAAAGAGAAAAACTAATCTAAGCTAAACTATATGATCTATGGTGTCTGATATATTCAGAGATGATGAGGTCTACGAAATGCAGAGCCTTTTTTCTGTTATATACGCCTTCCTTCCTTTTGCTACGTCAAACACAAGCCCTCTCTGCCTGGACACCGGAGCTCGCGCTGCGGCGCGAGCAATAGCATTGTAGATGGCGCTGCAGCGCCACGTGTGCAGGAAAGAACCGGAGCTCGCACTGTGACGCGAGCCAAGAGAGGGAATGGTGGCGCTGCTGCGCGGGCTGACGTCAGCAGGGACAGGGAGGTGGCGCTGCGGCATAAAGAATAGACTGGGCATTGGTGCTGCGGCGCCAGTTTATAGAAAATGGCCAATTTTGCCCCTAAAAGCTATAAAACACCTGAAAAGACCTGCAATATGATGATTAAGCACAATAACACGATAACCATATAAAATCTACGAGAACAAGCAACTATTTAAGTCATAAAATATCTGATTTGCGGGTATAAATCCCACTCATCAAGGACCAAGTAAATAATTTAATGGCCAAGCGAAGGAAGTATTGAGCAAGTTAACTTAATTATGAAGTAATGAATAGTAAGGAGGTGGATTAAGGAGGTGGAAGTGGTTTATTGATTAAACTACCCTAACCTTAGCAATCGTATAAATAGAAAGCTTTGGATTTCATTTGTTGTTTGTTAACTTTCATCCAACAACTTATTGGTTAGAGAGAATAAGTTAGGAAAAGTTAGACTTTGAAGCAAGAAGTAAGAACAAGAAAGATTCAAGTGATCTTCAGGGGTAAGAATCCTATGTCATTAATCTTCCATAGTAGCTTGATAGAGAAGTGATGAATGGTGGTGCAAGTATGTTAAGAAGTAAAGAAAATGGATAATCAAAGGACTTAAGTCTTAATAAGCTGTGAATAAGCACTTTATTCATAGATAAGTTATGAACTAGGAAAGAACTTGTAACTTGTGTACATGAATAAAGTTTGTATGAGAAGAAGATTGTAAGGATGTTGGTTAGAAGACTTAAACCATTATAAGTAATGAGAAATGAAATTGTATGTAGTTTATACTTTAATAAATTATAAACTAATGAAGAATAAGTAATAACTTATCATGTAAATAAGTTGATGTAATGTGTATGTTGAGATGTCAATATGACGGAAATAATCTATTTGAAACGAAGAACAAATCATAAGTAATGAAGTTATGTCGGAATTCACACGATTAGACGATAATCGTCAAATTCGTGAAATTCTCGTATTATAAGTCAAATTTTTATATTAAGCTCGAAAACGTTGGTTTTCAAAGGGAACAAGTCTAATTTGGCATTATAGAGTTGCGGACTCAAAAATGACCGAATTTTAACTTAGAACGAAGAAACGAGCGTTAAACGTTCACGAACGTTTATCGTTTTCGTTAAAAATGAACTCATAGGTGATTTTCTAGTTAACGAAGTCAAAAATGTAAAATTCTTGCATGAACATGTAGAGTATGTGATTTGTTAGCTAATGGCTTTTGAATAAGCCAATTCGGACTTAAAATGATCAAATTTGGTGTTTGGGAAGTTTGTTGTGTAAACAAAACTGTCAATCTATCTGGTGCACAGAGCTGGCGCCGCGGTGCCAGCCCAAGGCAAATAGGTGGCATTGCAGCACCGAGCAGCGCCTAGAAAATGCCATGACCTACTGGAGTTTCGCACGCTAAGACTCACGCCGTAGCACCGAGTCCGGTCCTCAGCCACTGAAGTGTGGCGCCGCAGCGCGACTTAATAAGAGGAAGCTGGTGCCGCAGCGCCAGCCTTAGGGATTGCTCAGTAAGGAGGGTTTGTAAGTAAAGAAAGAAAGTAAACTAATTAGTAATGAACTAAATCTTGAAGTTACATTGTTTAAGACATTGTTAAACCTTAAGTATGAAAACTAAAGGTTGAAGATAATCAATCGAACATGAACGTAATAACAATGTAAATTATAACGGTAAGCCGGAACCAATAGTAACAAATCTAATACATGATTAGATTGAGAAGAAGGGTAAGATTCATTATGAACCATGTATGTTTATTCATGACCTAATGTGTTATGTTATGTGATCATCCACTATAGAGACCTTAAAGACTTAAAGTGAACGTGTAATAAAATTAGCAGACACTGAAGGTAAGTGTTCTAACCCTTGTCTCAGTTCAATCTGGACAAGCTTTGTGATTCATGTATTCTTATGCATGAATTGAGGTATGATGAAGTAGAAGCCAATTCTTTCGGCTAAACTTACGATATGTTGGATTTCTTATAATCTATCAAAGTATTGTCAATGTTTTGCCAAATTATTTGGTGTGGTTTTCAAATGAAGACTGAGTATGCTATACAAAGGTTTTGTCATCAAACGACAGGCACGTGAGGTTGCCACAACTTAAACGTACATACGTTTAAAGAATGTAGTGTTGATCAACATAGAGTACTATAGGCTGATCACCTAGACGTGCTCGTAAGATAAGCCAGACTTACGGACTTAGTGTCGGGTTGTCCTTTTCAAAGCAAGTATGAAGTGCTCAAGGTCTTGGACCGAGTTATATGTTTAATGAATGCTATTCATTGTGAAACATTTTGAAGGAAAAGAAGTGCTATTTTGAATTATCGATAGTACTTTGTAACTATTATTCAGTTATTGAAGATATATGATTCCTATGTTTCAAGCATGTTATTTAACTGGAATCGTCATACTTGTTGAGCTAGTTATGCTCACTCTTGCTTGAACCATATGAATGCAGCTAAGAGCAAACGGACCGAAGGATTCGGCAAGGATAAAGGGAAGGCTAAGGTGAACCTGTAGATTACTTGTGTAATAGTATAGGTGAATGATGTTAATATTTGATATTATGACAAGAACAAATGTAATGGTTACTAAGAACCTGGGGAATGGTAATATTATTTTGGAATATATATAAGACATATTCGTTCTTTTGAGGAATTTCAATTGAATGTATGTGTGAACTGTTGAACTGTGTAGCACTATATGTCGGGTTGGAAGATACCCATATTTGGAGGTGTCACAGTCCCTTTTATTTTTACATAAAAGGTTTGGCCAAATGGAAAAGGGAGAGGTTATAGAGAAAACTAAAGAGAGTTTGCAGAGAGAATAGATAGAATTTGAGAGAAAAGTCATGTGATTCCAAAACAATTCATGTGATTAGCAAGCATTATTCAAGTAATTAAAGGTATATCCTAACACCTTAATATTATATATATGTATGTTTTACGTCATGAATTTCAAGTCTTTGTGGATTCGAATTTTTTTGAATTGTTGTTAATACAACAGAGTTATTGTGTTTTTGTGTAATTTTGATGTTCGAATTCGTATTTAGACAAGAATTAGTGTGCTAATTACGTTAAAAAGAAAGGAAATTGTTTACAGTGCATGTTTATATATATGGCTTGTGAAAGTACCAACTTTCGTGGTTAATTTGTAAACTAATCTGTAAATTGAGCCTTAGATATGTTAATTCGGTAAGAAATGAAGAGAATGTAGTTTGAATGAGTTAATTTGGTGTTTTGTTGAGATCACAATGTTAATTTTTGTCAAGAATGTCAAAAATGGAGTTCCTAGTATAAAACATGGAATTTAAAGGATTTAAATTAGTTGTAGTTGTTGTTTAAATGTTCTAAGTTAGTATATATGTGAGGAATCATGTTTGTATGAGCCCTATATCAATTAGGTATGCTTAATTTACTATTTTGTAGATGAAATTCGTGATAGTTGGGCTAAAACAGAGTAATGTTACAGACAGCGTAGTTTCTGTCTGTGCACCAGTGCAGCTGCGCTAGTGTCAAGGCCAGAAACGACACAGTTGTGCTGCAGCGCAGCTGTGCCGGTCCCAGGCTTAAGTATGGCGCAGCTGCGCCATACCCTGATCAGAGGTAGTGATGCCTGTTACTTCTGCAGACCTAGAACACCTACTATAACTTAGTCTAATGATATGTTAATGTGAGAAACATGTAATGAAGAGGTTAAAATAGAATCGTATCATGTGATTAGTAATTCTAAAGTTGTAAAAGATTAGTAAGTTATGAAAGCGATACGTTGTGATTTATTGTAAACATGAATAGTGAATAAGTGTTTTGAAGTTAATACTTGTGATTTTCTGAAATGCATATGGTGTAAAGTAAAACTTGTACTAAAATAACAAGACTAACTAGAATTGAGTGTTATTTTAAGAAAATGGATGTTAGTATATCTAATAGATATTGTGATTCTAATACTATGTGTAGGTGAACATAAGTTGTAAATTTATAGCTTACGCACGAGGCAAGTTTCTAAACCTTACATCTTTACATTGAGCAAGTTCCTTACCCTAAACTTTAATTGAGCAAGTTCTTTTATCCTTAAACTTTATTTGAGCAAGCTCTAACCCTAACGTTATTTGAGCAAGTTTTGAATTCTAATCATTGTTGAGTTATTCTAACTTATTTATAGTTAAGCAAGTTTTCTTAGTTCTATTCTTTTATGATAAATGCAAATTCGTGAACTCAAATCTTTAATTGAGTTGTTCTATTTCATTTACTTAACGCAAATCGAAATATTATTGTTATTTTAAGCAAGTTTCATTCTAAGCTTGTTAGTCCTTAGTACACATTCATAACTTAATTCTTTTATCTCAAGATCATAGCCTTAGCATAATATTGTTCAAGCAAGGTTTATTATTTTATTCAATACTTATGCTTTTTAGTTATTTCTAAGTATGAGTTTAATATATAGTTGGTTCACCTATGATTCTTAATTATTCCATATTATGTTGTTATTGATCAACCGTAGTGTTATCAAACTTTGTTGATTCAACTAATCCTTTAGTTAATTATTGTTAAACTCTAAATGTGACAACCCGAGAATTTTGAATATTTTAAAAATTTTATTTATTGATTTAAGGTTCAAAATTTGAACCTAGACAGAAAATTAGTGTATTCGTTTGATATTTTTAAGAAAGAATTTTAAGGATTTCAAAATTCTGTGAAGGATTTAGGTGAATTATTCAGGATCAAGGAAATACGTGAATATGTTCTGTGTATATATGCTCAGTGTATGATTAAGGGTCAAGGGTTGATCAGATAAATGATATCTGTAACAAACCCTAAGTATATATTAAGAACGTCAACGTTCGGTTAGAAAACCGTAATTTCGAGATTTGAAACCCTAATTTATAATTAGGGAAAGCTTAATTGTTGATTTAATAATTTAATGATTAGGAAATATTAATCCTAATTTTCAAGATATGAGTAATTAGAAAACCCTAATCTAATTACGAAATCTAATTTCTAATTTAGGAAAATTATTTTTTCTAAATAAAACCCTAATTCGTGGGTTATAAACCTTAATGAACAATTTTGACCCTAATTGCTAAATTAGCAATTTTAATTAGGAATTTTTAATCCTAATTAGCAATATTTAAATGGTGATTAAGAAATTTTAATATAATTAGAAAATCTTATTTATAATTTAGAAATGTTAATTTTCTATTTTTGAAAATCTAAATTTGGAAAATGTTAGAAACTAATTTGTTAAATTTGAGGGTTCAAACCCTAAACCCTAAGGATTTGATCAAATGATAATTTTAGAATTAAAATTAAAAGGAAATGACCAAAATGCCCTTAAGCAAAAGATAAGGCCAATCATGGTGAGTCATCACCCTAATGTTTATCCCATGTGCCCTAAATCTTTAAAAGATCAGATCAAGTGACACCTTGCAACTTAGATGCATTAAATCAAAGATATTATATAAATTAATGGAGAGAAAAGGCTCACTTTTATTTCATTTTTCTCCTAAGCTCTTCTCTCTCTAAATTCGAAATTATAGAGTGAGAGGGAGTGTAAAACAAAGCCAAGATCAGATCATCAAGGATCAGTTCTTGAATCAAAGCTCAAAGAACGTATAAACCCTTATCCTAGAAATCCTTAGATCTGATGTTTAATGTTGTTGTTTGTTGGTTGGATATGTGTTATAGGGTGTCATTTGATGATCTGGGTTGCTAAAACTTAGATCCATATCATTTTGACGCTCGAAATTGAAGATTTCTTAAATCTGGAAAAGTTAGAAATTTGTGATTTGACAGTCATATGTTAGTGCTTTTAGATCGGTGTATGTTAGGTTTTATGTGTGTTTTATGTTATGAACTAGTAGTATGACATGAAGGCTTTAATTGGGAACTTGAATCAAGGTCATATCCTATCCAGATTTCATGTAAGAAGAGGTCAAACCTCGTTGACCGTTCATGGAGACTGAGTTTCTGGGCAACCCAGAAACCCAGATCTCGCCTGACAATATTTTATGTGCCTTAGATCTTGCAGTATGATAGTGTTTTGGCTATGTTGTTGATTTAAGGTTGTAGACTGGTATCTTAACTACAAATTCATGCTATTAGATCACCCAGATCGGTACCAGGATCGTAGAAATGCATGGTCAAACCACCGTTGACCAACTGACTGGTTGAAGATTTCTGGGAAACCCAGATCTTCAAGAACCGTGTCCTGATCCCTAGTTTGACTAGCCTTGATCTCCTTGTTATGATGATAATATGATGATCTGTTGTTATGGAATTGTTGCCTGCTATCAGGACTACAAGATAGAGCCTCTAGATCACACAAACCGAGTCCAGAACGTTATGATTTTAAACTGCATAGAAGGTGTCTTGGCTATTCTTCAATTATGGGTAACCCAGAAAATGAAGAACAGGCCTAATAAGCTTTTTAAAGACCCATATGTGACGCCCCCAAAATTAGGTATACATCACCCATCTTGGGTCGTCAGATATATAGTACAAAATACAAATACAACTTACTAATACAACTGTCGTGTACAATACGACAAAACATAAACTGTGAGTTTGAATACAAATATTATCTTCTAGAGAGTATTCATACTCAAAAGGAGTCCTCATTACATTTATTAACACGCTATTACATAGAATAGTGAGGACTACTAACTAATATTATCATTCGAACCATCACTCCGTTCCCCGACTTGCCCCAGCTACGTTCTCATTTCCTGAAGAGAACAGTGAAAGAAAGGGTGAGCTCAACTAGCCCAGTAAGAAATATTATGACTAAGATAATGCAGAAAAAATTATCATTAGCCTTTAACAATGTTAAACTGATAAAATATAATAGACATCAAGTTTAACTGCAGCGGAAAAAGCAATCCATTAAAAGAGTCAAGTAGAAAATAAACTCTACTATCTTTTATGATTTAAAAAGTTTTTCAACACTGTGATCACTGAGACTCAGCTTAATAAAATAATCCACATCATCGAATCACCCCTGCACTACGGCCAAGGATATTCGTATATTCATTAATGGTCATGATCATGCCAACAACTGTCCATCAATGCACTACGGGCCAATGAGGACTTTTACCACATCATTTGTAACATTACGGTCATGATTATACCGAATAATCCCTGGTCATAATCATACCAAGTCCATCTATGCACTACAGGCCACATATGACTTTCAACATTTTACAAACATGAGGATGATGACAATGATATAAGAATTCAATAAAACAAGTTCAAGAATTAATTTATCCAGGAATTAATAACGTCCAAATTGTCAACATGATACTGCTTTGTGGAGTAAAATTCAAGAATGATCAGGAGAATATTTTCATGAATAGATACTAGATGAAGCGCCAATGTCAAGGATATTCCACAAATTTCATGGAGTATAGAAGTCAAAACTTAACCAACTGAGTATAATAAAGAATGGAATAACAAAAGAAATCACCATGCATGCGATAGACCGCACAGACAGGTTATTCCAACAGAATAATAAATAATGGAACCAGGTCCGGCGTAAACGCACAGACAGGATATTCTGACAGAATAATAAATAATGGAACCAGGTCCGGCGTAAACGCACAGACAGGATATTCGACAGACAGGATATTCCGACAGAATAATAAATAATGGAACCAGGTCCGGCGTAAACGCACAGACAGGATATTCTGACAGAATAATAAATAATGGAACCAGGTCCGGCGTAAACGCACAGACAGGATATTCCGACAGAATAATAACAAGACGGAACCAGGTCCGGCGTAAACGCACAGACAGGATATTCCGACAGAATAATAAATAATGGAACCAGGTCCGGCGTAAACGCACAGACAGGATATTCCGACAGAATAATAACAAGACGGAACCAGGTCCGGTGTAAAACACACAGACAGGATGTTCCAACAGAATAATAATAAAAACGGAACCAGGTCCGGTGTAAAACACACAGACAGGATGTTCCAACAGAATAATAGAAGAATGTCACCAAGTATAGGGTAGACCGCGTATACAGGTTATTCCAACAGAATAATAAGAAATAGAATAACAACAGTTCTCTTCATGAATAAGAAAGAATAACACCCCTTACCATTTTAAAGAAGAGCTGAAGTAAGGAAGTAGTTAAGTAGCAGAATACTCTTCTTCTTCTCTCTCTCTCTCTATAGTTTCTCTCTATAGTTTCTCTCTCTAGAGTTCAGTGAATTCGTAAGAAATAATGAAGGAATGAGCTGCTATTTATAGAAAAATAGAATGCATAGTAACTAATCCATGAACGGTCCAGATTGATTACTTTAATCTGACGGTCCATATTTAAAGAACAATCTTTTAAATAAAATATAATATATTCTATTTATAGAATAACTTTAATAAAGTATTTTGTTTTATATAAAAAGATGTTTCTGTTTTATTACGTTAATAATTCGAATAAAACAAAACGTCATTATCGCTAAATAATTCATATTATTAACTGACAATAATGGAATCAAACTGAGTGACTTCTCACATAAGCATTAATAATCAATACCGTGTGCTACTATGCAACCACACGTATTACTGTACTTTTACTACCGAGTAGTTCAACAGTAACAATGGTAAAACTTTCGCCGTTATTTTTAATAAAATATTTTTGTCGTTTTCTCAATCCGACAATAATTCCGTTGTGGGGTCCACCAATGATTGTGTCGTTGTACGAATATTCCCTGTTAAAACGAATATTCCCCGACCAATCGAATATTATATAACAACTTGCGTACTTTGCAAAATTTATAAATATTACCCACAACTATAACATTATATCAAATTAACTCCATAATATTCAAAAATGATATTTATAGAAAATTCATCTTTATTTATAAAAGTTGGGGTCTTACAACCTCCCCTTCTTATGAAATTTCGCCCTCGAAATTAGGGTACGTACCTGGTATGTCGAAGAGATAAGGATACCTTGATTTCATTTCAGATTCTAACTCCCAAGTCATTTCCTCAACATCGTGATTTCTCCACAAAACTTTGACTTGAGGTATAACCTTGGAGCGTAGAATATGTTCCTTCTTATCCAAGATTTAAACAGGAACTTCTTCATACGTCAAATCCTCCACTATTTCGTCCGGTTCTAACTCAATAATGTGGTTCGGGTCTTCCACATATTTGCGTAACATGGATATGTGAAAAACGTTATGAACACGAGACATACTTGGCGGTAAAGCGAGTCTATAAGCCACAGTTCCTACTCGATCGAGGATTAAAAATGGACCGATGAATCGAGGATTGAGCTTTCCTCTCTTTCCAAATCTCGTAACTCCTTTCCATGGAGCAACACGTAAGAACACATGATCTCCTACATCAAATTCCACGTCCTTTCGATGAAGATCAGCATAACTCTTTTGTCGATCTTGTGAGGTTTTTATACGTTGTCGGATCGTTTGAATCTTTTCTGTAGTCATACGTACCAACTCCGGTCCCAACAACGTTGCTTCACCCACCTCATCCCAGCATACTGGAGAACGACATTTTCTTCCATATAATGCTTCGAATGGAGCCATGCCAATACTTGCTTGATAACTGTTGTTATAGGAAAACTCCACCAATGGTAAGAACTTGTCCCAACTTCCCTTGAAGTCAAAGACACAGAGTCTTAATAAATCTTCTAGAGTTTGAATAGTCCTCTCTGATTGTCCGTCCGTCTGAGGATGATATGCCGAACTAAATCGTAAATCCGTGCCCATAGCTTTTTGTAAACTAACCCAAAATCGTGAAGTGAATCTTGGGTCTCGATCAGAAACTATGGATACTGGCATACCATGCAGTCTTACAATCTCGTTTATGTACATACGAGCAAGACGTTCAAGTGTATAAGTTTCTCGTATCGATAAGAAATGAGCAGACTTGGTCAATCTATCAACAATGACCCAAATCGCATCAATACCTTGAGAAACCCTAGGAAGACCGGTAACGAAATCCATGGTAATGTGCTCCCACTTCCATTCTGGAATTTCAAGTGGTTGCAATGGAACTTTTGGTACTTGATGCTCCGCTTTGACTCGTTGACAAGTTAGACACCTTGAGATAAACAGCGCTATCTCTCTCTTCATATTGCTCCACCAAAATGTATGACGAAGATCATGATACATTTTGGTACTTCCAAGATGGATTGTAAACGGTGTGTTATGCGCCTCCATCATGATTTCATACTTTAAATCAGGGTTGTTAGGAACACAAAGTCTGGAGTTGACTCGAAGTATTCCTTCTTCATCGATTCTTGCTTCCGGCATAGCACTTTCTTCCTCATACGCATCAGCTCCAGGTCTGTAGCTTGAGCAGCTTTAACCTTATCGATTAAAGTTGGTTCTACTCGTATATTCGACATCATCACATGGGTCCCTGGAGTCTTTAACTCTATCTTTATCCTTTGCAAGTCACACAAAATGGGCCTTTGCGTTGTTAATATTGCACTTGTACCCGCATATGATCTTCTACTCAATGCGTCAGCTACCACGTTCGCTTTTCCAAGATGGTATTGAATGGTATGATCATAATCTTTCAACAGTTCAAGCCAACGTCGTTGTCGCATGTTGAGTTCCTTTTGAGTGAAGAAATATTTAAGGCTTTTATGATCCGTAAAGATCTCCACCTTCTCCCCATAAAAGTAATGCCTCCAAATTTTAAGTGCAAAGACAACAGCTGCCAACTCTAGATCATGAGTAGGATAATTCCTCTCATATTCCTTGAGTTGTCTTGATGCATAGGCTATGACTTTTCCATGTTGCATGAGAACACATCCCAACCCTTTGCTCGAAGCATCACTATAGATGACAAATCCCTCCGAGCCAGATGGTATTGTTAGAACAAGTGCTGAAATGAGTCTCCTCTTAAGTTCTTGAAAACTATGCTCACATTCTTCGCTCCAACCGAACTTTGTATCTTTCCGAGTCAGCTGAGTTAATGGAGTAGCGATTCGAGAAAATCCTTCCACGAATCTCCGATAATAACCAGCAAAACCAAGAAAGCTACGTACTTCGGTCACTGATTTAGGTTGCTCCCAGCTTTGAATAGCTTCAATCTTTGCTGGGTCAACCAATATTCCACGACTTGATACTACGTGCCCAAGGAATGCTACATCTTTCAGCCAGAACTCGCATTTCTTCAACTTGGCATAAAGTTTGTATTCACGAAGCTTTTGGAGTACCAACCTCAAGTGTTGCTCATGATCTTCATGGCTTTTGGAATAAACAAGGATGTCATCGATAAAGACGACCACAAAGTGATCCAAATATTCCTTGAATACCCTGTTCATCATATCCATGAAGGCAGCAGGAGCATTAGTCAATCTAAAAGACATAACTAAGAATTCATAATGCCCATACCGAGTTCTGAAGGCAGTCTTTGGAATATTCTCAGTTCTAACCTTCAGCTGATGATATCCAGAACGAAGATCGATCTTTGAAAAGAATTGTGCTCCTTGCAACTGGTCAAACAGGTCATCAATACGTGGCAATGGGTACCTATTTTTGATGGTGACATGATTCAACTCCCGATAATCAATACAAAGTCGCATACTCCCATCTTTCTTCTTCACGAACAGAACAGGAGCACCCCAAGGAGAAGTACTAGGACGAATAAAACCAATGTCTAACAATTCCTGCAGTTGGGTCTTTTACTCCTGAAGTTCAATAGGAGCCATTCGATATGGGGCTTTGGAAATAGGTTTTGTACCGGGTTCAAGGTCGATACAAAATTTAATTTCATGCTCTGGGGGTAGGCCAGGAAGTTCTTCGGGAAATACGTCAGGAAATTTATTAACAACAGAAATATCATTCAAAGCTGACGTATTTTTGTTTAGATCTGTGACATGAGCTAAGAAAGCTTGACATCCGTTTTTCAATAAACGAATAGCTTTATGGTTTGAGATGACAGCGATTGATTTTAATGGTTTGGTTGCTTGAATTCGCATAATAGGTCGATTAGGAATATGAAAGCTAACAACCTTACGAAAACAATCAATTTTTGCATGATAAGTAGTTAACCAATCAATCCCTAGAATCACGTCAAATGCAAGTATTTTTAATGAAATAAGATCGACAGGTAATGTGTGGGTACCAACTTGAACCAAACAAGACTTATAAACCATGGATGTAATGAAGGTTTCTCCCAATGGAGTTTCAACTGCTAAGTCAAAGTCTAATTTCTCTGGAATCAAATTTAATCGATGAGCGGAAGTAGGAGAAATAAAAGAATGGGTAGAACCGGTATCAAATAAAGTATAGACTTCGTTAGAGTTTATGATAAGCTTACCCGTGATGACCTCATTTGGGTTCCTTGCTCTCTGGGAGTTCCCAACAAACGCTCTCCCTTGCACAACCGGTTTTGACTTTTTTGGGACGGCCTTTGGTGCCTCCATCCTAGCTGAATTTGTCTTCGGTAAACGACAAAATCGGGCTAAATGACCTTCTCTTCCACAATTATAACATGCTTTGGATGGCATCGCGCAGTTTGGACTGATGTGTCCCTCCCCTCCGCATTTGAAACATATGATAGGTGGTCGTTCTCCTTCCTTAACGACAGGTGCTGGTGCTGACGTCTTTCCATCATTGTTGAATCTCCTCTTCTTGAAATGCCCATTCTTATTGTTTTGGCCCTGATTACCACCGAAATGGTTACCATTTCTAGCCTGTTGATTCCCTCCACGCTTGTTGTCACCGCTTCGATGACTGCTCTCACTGGTATTATCATTTTGTCGACTGCTCTCTTTTGGTTGCGTTGACTCGTTATAGCGCTCCACTAACTGAGCCCTATTCACAACATCTGAATACAAACACAGTTTATGAGAAACAAGATGTTGACGTATCTCCGGCTTCAAACCTCTTAAAAACATCCGCGTCATTCTTTCTTCATTATCCACCAGGTGGGACGCAAACCGGGATAACTCCGCAAATTTTGCCTCGTACTGCGACACGGTCATATTATTCTGCTCCAATTTGATGAACTCCACCTCCTCCATGTGACGAATACTCTCGAAAAAGTATTTGTCGTTAAACAGCTCTTGGAACTTCTCCCAAGACATCTTCAGTGCGGCAGGTTGAGTACGTTTTATCGATTCTCACCAGTAATCTGCCTCTCCTCGCAACATAGAGGCGACAAAGGGAACCTTTTGCTCCTCGGAGCAACCCAAGACATCAAATATCTTGGTGATCTGCTTTATCCATGTTTCAGCTACAAGTGGTTTGGGTTCTCCCTTAAACTCCGGTGGTCCCAGCTCCTTAAACTGTTTAGCGGTGACCGCCTGAGAGTTTCCAGTATTTCCACCTACGTTGTGGACAGGAGCCGCTTTCACCTGTTGTTGCATGAATTGCATAAAACCTCTGAACATTCCATCATTCATCATCTGGTCAGTGTTGTTGTTTGCATGAGGATTGTCACCTTCCTGATGAACATTATCCTGATTATTGATATGTGGTGAATCAATAATCGCCTGTGCTCCATTGCTATTCTCAACATTCTCAGATGCCATTTTCAGATACTGCCACAAAATAAAAGTTAATTGATATGTCATATATTATCCTTATATTATGACCGACCAATTAAATACCATGCAAATAAACTTAGGTAGGACATACTAGCGAAGGAATTCCCCGTCTCTCCCCTCCTAGTTCTATTCTCACATCTTAGCCAGGGATCATATCCCTAAGCTCTGATACCAACTGTGACATCCCCCATCAATAGGATGTCACCAGATAGAGGCTCGGGGCTCTTTACTTATGGCTCTGATACCAACTGTGACGCCCCCAAAATTAGGTATACATCACCCATCTTGGGTCGCCAGATATATAGTACAAAATACAAATACAACTTACTAATACAACTGTCGTGTACAATACGACAAAACATAAACTGTGAGTTTGAATACAAATATTATCTTCTAGAGAGTATTCATACTCAAAAGGAGTCCTCATTACATTTATTAACACGCTATTACATAAAATAGTGAGGACTACTAACTAATACTATCATTCGAACCATCACTCCGTTCCCCGACTTGCCCCAGCTACGTTCTCATTTCGTGAAGAAAACAGTGAAAGAAAGGGTGAGCTCAACTAGCCCAGTAAGAAATATTATGACTAAGATAATGCAGAATAAATTATCATTAGCCTTCAACAATGTTAAACTGATAAAATATAATAGACATCAAGTTTAACTGCAGCGGAAAAAGCAATCCATTAAAAGAGTCAAGTAGAAAATAAACTCTACTATCTTTTATGATTTAAAAAGTTTTTCAACACTGTGATCGCTGAGACTCAGCTTAATAAAATAATCCACATCATCGAATCACCCCTGCACTACGGCCAAGGATATTCGTATATTCATTAATGGTCATGATCATGCCAACAACTGTCCATCAATGCACTACGGGCCAATGAGGACTTTTACCACATCATTTGTAACATTACGGTCATGATTATACCGAATAATCCCTGGTCATAATCATACCAAGTCCATCTATGCACTACAGGCCACAGATGACTTTCAACATTTTACAAACATGAGGATGATGACAATGATATAAGAATTCAATAAAACAAGTTCAAGAATTAATTTATCCAGGAATTAATAACGTCCAAATTGTCAACATGATACTGCTTTGTGGAGTAAAATTCAAGAATGATCAGGAGAATATTTTCATGAATAGATACTAGATGAAGCGCCAATGTCAAGGATATTCCACAAATTTCATGGAGTATAGAAGTCAAAACTTAACCAACTGAGTATAATAAAGAATAGAATAACAAAAGAAATCACCATGCATGCGATAGACCGCACAGACAAGTTATTCCAAAAGAATAATAAATAATGGAACCAGGTCCGGCGTAAACCGCACAGACAGGATATTCCGACAGAATAATAAATAATGGAACCAGGTCCGGCGTAAACGCACAGACAGGATATTCCGACAGAATAATAAATAATGGAACCAGGTCCGGCGTAAACGCACAGACAGGATATTCCGACAGAATAATAACAAGACGGAACCAGGTCCGGCGTAAACGCACAGACAAGATATTCCGACAGAATAATAAATAATGGAACCAGGTCCGGCGTAAACGCACAGACAGGATATTCCGACAGAATAATAACAAGACGGAACCAGGTCCGGTGTAAAACACACAGACAGGATGTTCCAACAGAATAATAATAAAAACGGAACCAGGTCCGGTGTAAAACACACAGACAGGATGTTCCAACAGAATAATAGAAGAATGTCACCAAGTATAGGGTAGACCGCGTATACAGGTTATTCCAACAGAATAATAAGAAATAGAATAACAACAGTTCTCTTCATGAATAAGAAAGAATAACACCCCTTACCGTTTTAAAGAAGAGCTGAAGTAAGGAAGTAGTTAAGTAGCAGAATACTCTTCTTCTCTCTCTCTCTCTATAGTTTCTCTCTATAGTTTCTCTCTCTAGAGTTCAGTGAATTCGTAAGAAATAATGAAGGAATGAGCTGCTATTTATAGAAAAATAGAATGCATAGTAACTAATCCATGAACGGTCCAGATTGATTACTTTAATCTGACGGTCCATATTTAAAGAAAAATCTTTTAAATAAAATATAATATATTCTATTTATAGAATAACTTTAATAAAGTATTTTGTTTTATATAAAAAGATGTTTCTGTTTTATTACGTTAATAATTCGAATAAAACAAAACGTCATTATCGCTAAATAATTCATATTATTAACTGACAATAATGGAATCAAACTGAGTGACTTCTCACATAAGCATTAATAATCAATACCGTGTGCTACTATGCAACCACACGTATTACTGTACTTTTACTACCGAGTAGTTCAACAATAACAATGGTAAAACTTCCGCCGTTATTTTTAATAAAATATTTTTGTCGTTTTCTCAATCCGACAATAATTCCGTTGTGGGGTCCACCAATGATTGTGTCGTTGTACGAATATTCCCTGTTAAAACGAATATTCCCCGACCAATCGAATATTATATAACAACTTGCGTACTTTGCAAAATTTATAAATATTACCCACAACTATAACATTATATCAAATTAACTCCATAATATTCAAAAATGATATTTATAGAAAATTCATCTTTATTTATAAAAGTTGGGGTCTTACACCATATCTATCTGTTTTGGTATAGAATTGCCATGTTGTTTGTTTAGGATTGTAGTATTGCGTCAATACTATAATCTGAACACCTAATCGAACCCAGATACCTCAGGATTCAAGAGTTATAGTCGGTCAAACCTACCAACTTGAAAACTGACTTGGTTTTCTGGGCAGCTCAAGAGCAAGCTTAAGAACACTTATAGCGACGGTTCTGTCGCTATAGGGCCCTTTAGCGACGGTTTTGTTAGTTTTGAAATTTTAATTTCCGAAAATTAATTAATAAATCGAAATAAATAGTTTTTAATTATTAAAAATAGAAAATAAATTCTGAAAAATTATTATAAAGTCTGAAAAATAGTTTTTAACTATTTTGAGTATATTTCATAAATATTTAATATTTTTGGAATATAAATAGTATTTAATTGATTTAATTATAATATTAAATAAATTGTTTAAAAATAGTTTTAATTCATGAAAAATTATAATATGGTATAAGAAAATATTTAAAGATATTTTCAGTGACTTTTAATATTTTGTGATGAATTTCATTAGTTAAAATAATATTAATGATAATTAGTTTATTTAATAAATATATTAAATAAATTATGGAAAAATAGAATGAATGATTTAAAAATCATATAAAAATGATTTAAGTGTTAGAAAAATATTATAAGTTATAAAATATAAATTTTGATATTTTGTCATGAAAATATTAATATTTTAATATTAATAGCAATTATCGGATAATAGATTTATCTATTTAAAAATCATATAATTATGATTTTAAAGTATTAAAAATACTTTAATTATATTATAATATTATGTTATGCTTTTTATTAATATTTAATATTAAATAAATATTAATGATAAAAGAATTATGTAGTATTTAATTCATTTAAATACGATGTTAATGATTGAAAAATGTTGATAAATGATATTAATTATTTGAAAATTATTACAAGTATATGAAATTGTTTTTGACTGATAAGAAAATTATCTGAGATAATTGTTAAGTGTTAGGCAGAGTTTAATTGAACTTAGACTCGATAAAAGTCCGACTAGACCGTCGGAACGTTAGAACTTTGTCAAACTCAACTCAAACTGCAATAGTTTGACTTGATACCGAGTCCTATGTGTGTTATAGACTGACATGGATATGTGTTATGTGTTATGTGTTTAGGTTATTCTATGTATATATATGTAATAATATTATATTATGATGATATAATTCTAATATTGGAGATCTATATTACTAATATTAGGTCTTCGAATAAAGCGGTATAAATTATGTAGCGGTAATCAACGGTTCAGGCAAGTTTGTTTTTACTTAACTCTACTAAGAGTTGTTTTATTCGGATAAGCTTATGGTTAATCATTGTCGGTTGCCATGAATTGTACTATGTACATATTGCATGTATAAGTCAGGTATGAAAGGCTGATCACCTTCATTACCAGTTGGTTCAAATATATTTGTTCATGTATAATACTTGTTCAGTCAAAAGTTTATTCCTGCTAGTTCACAATTATATTGATGAATTATAGTCAGCTTATTGTTCATACTCTTTCAATCATGATATATCGTTATATTATTGAATTTAAACTTGTTGGACAATCCTTATGCTCACCCTTGCTATATCACGATAAAACATTGCAGATTAAGACGAACGCGTCGAATTCAAAGAAAGGTTAAAGACAGTTCCAGCGTTAGGATATGTGTGCAGCTAAATTGTATAAGTGTTGTATTTTAAGATTATGTGTTAAGTAAGTTATGTAATGTGTATTAAGTTAAGGTTACTCGACCTTGGGGAATAGTGTGTTAAATGTATTGTATAAACAATTTATGTTTATATCTTTCGTAAATATAGTAATAGTGATAGAATGATCGAACCGGATCCGAGGTGATTTAGGACCTGGATTCGGGGCCCTCACAGTTGGTATCAGAGCTGTTGGTTATGAACCTTAGGTAGGAATACTTGAGACTAATAACTGCAATGATTAGGATAAGATCTAACTCACATAGAGTTAGTTGGTCGGTAAGATTCAAAGACGAATATCAGCGAGTTATGAGATACAGAGTTCCCTAACTCTGATAATAAAGTGAACAGTAGTGATGAATAGATCAAGTCTACAAGACTAAAAGTGCAGGGATAAGAGATCGTAAAATAAAACGATCTAGATATAGAAATGAATCGTAATATATACGATAAGATCACTCTGTGATCAGATAAGGTTATAGTATGGAGAAGGATCAAGCGAATGATTGAAAAGTTACAGCAAGTTTGCTGGGTGATAGTTGTACTATGAATTGGTACAAATTCAGGAAAGGATTATGAATACGAGTTGAATGAAATTCGTATTGAGAAGGGTGTTAAGGTTAGGTGGGGATTCAATTGAGGACTCATGTCAGTAGCTGAGTTGTATGATTCCTTGTATGGGCAGGAAATTGTACTTGGTGTAAAAAATACTTAGTTCTGGCAATGATAATCATTGAAATGTTTGTCTCGCGCTATTTGCTATATGCATGTTAAGAGGGTGATTCCTTTCTCATGTGTATAACAGATAGATAGGTCATAGGTAGAGAATATCAGGTTAAGTATGAGTTCTTAAAACTCATACTTATGTGACATTCTTGATTCATAGTTATATGAAATGTTTATAAACCCCTCAGCGAATGGACGCCGAAGGTCTGACTAAGACAAGTTCTTAAACTCATATGATTGTGGCAAGTAAATGAACTCATAAGTGTGGTTTGATGAACTGGGTATAGTTGTGTGTAAACAGAATATTGAGGATTTTAAGAACAGATAGATTGTTAAGCAAATGATTATTAGTGGAGACATAAGTTTTTCGAAACTCCTAGCTATGCTAGATTTCGAAATGATTGACATCAAGCTAAATATGCATTATGTGCCTTTAAAAAAAATATAGACTCGTAATCATTTTTGAAACGGTTTAAAGTATAGTCTGTGCTACTTATTTCAGTTAGATGCAAATCATTTGAAATATCAACATATATTTTATTTATCACTCATGTACCATGTAACCTGGTGCAGAGATGATAAAAAGGTGATGGAGTTGTAAATACAAGAATACTTAGTGTGAATTTGATCTAAAATCGTTATTTTACTATTGTATGATGTGTTATGACAAAGTCATACAATGAAGGCATCCTCAACCGGACTGTTAATACAGTACGACATCATGACATCATTCTCAAAAATGTTTTCAAAAATTTTAATTTGCCAACTGGTTTTGGCTACACCTAAATAATTCGATTGAATTGAATTATCGATATGAGTCTATGCTATTTGATTAAGCTAGACTAATGTTATGAAAACTCTAAGTGTTCATTGAAATAAATTTCCAGACCCAAATTGTTTTTGTGTGGAATCCTATGATAAGTCTGAGGTGAACAACCCCGAAAATGGGGATATACTAATTGGATAAAATATTCCAATCTAAGAACGCATATAGTCGTTCCGATTACTAAGGTACAATAGATTGATCATCTAAAGTACCCGCATCGGTAGTTTACCTTCTTTGTGATTGTAAACATACTGTTAACCTTTGTACGGGGTAGAGTACCTTTTTCTTAATTGAAATAGGTAGCAGGTAGTAATACCTATAAACCTCAGTAGTTCATGGTCTATATGAGCCCTCAGAACAATTTGAAAACTTTTACTATTGTGAGTGGTGTATTGGGTAGCATGTGATGATGAGAATGTATGGTGAATGGTGTATGGTATAAGGAGTAAGGTGAATTTCGGGGACGAAATTCTTAGAAGAAGGGGTGAATGTGACAACCCGAGAATTTTGAATATTTTAAAATTTTTATTTATTGATTTAAGGTTCAAAATTTGAACCTAGACAGAAAATTAGTGTATGCGTTTGATATTTTTAAGAAAGAATTTTGAGGATTTCAAAATTCTGTGAAAGATTTAGGTGAATTATTCAGGATCAAGGATATACGTGAATATGTTCTGTGTATATATGCTCAGTATATGATTAAGGGTCAAGGGTTGATCAGATAAATGATATCTGTAACAAATCCTAGGTATATATTAAGAACGTCAACTTTCGGTTAGAAAACCCTAATTTCGGGATTTGAAACCCTAATTTATAATTAGGGAAAACTTAATTGTTGATTTAATAAATTTAATGATTAGGAAATATTAATCCTAATTTTCAAGATATGAGTAATTAGAAAACCCTAATCTAATTACGTAATCTAATTTCTAATTTAGGAAAATTAATTTTTTCTAAATAAAACCCTAATTCGTGGGATATAAACCTTAATGAACAATTTTGACCCTAATTTCTAAATTAGCAATTTTAATTAGGAATTTTTAATCCTAATTAGCAATATTTAAATGGTGATTAAGAAATTTTAATATAATTAGAAAATCATAATTATAATTTAGAAATGTTAATTTTCAATTTTTGAAAATCTAAATTTGGAAAATGTTAGAAACTAATTTGTTAAATTTGAGGGTTCAAACCCTAAACCCTAACCAAATCCTAAACCCTAAGGATTTGATCAAATGACCATTTTAGAATTAAAATTAAAAGGAAATGACCAAAATGCCCTTAAGCAAAAGATAAGGCCAATCTTGGTGAGTCATCACCCTAATGTTTATCCCATGTGCCCTAAATCTTTAAAAGATCAGATCAAGTGCCACCTTGCAACTTAGATGCATTAAATCAAAGATATTATATAGATTAAAGGAGAGAAAAGTGTGACAACCCCAAAATAGGTCCATTCCACCTAACCCATTCTGAGTCGCCAAATACATGGTACATAAAACAACTACAACTTTATTACAACAATTGTCGTACAAAATACAGCAACACATATACTGTGAGTTTGGATACAAATATATACCAACTGTGACTCGTGTCCCAACTGTAATGTGACAAATGTCCCATCAGTGGACAACACCTCACAGTGATACCTACATAAATGTATAGTTAAAAAACTGTTTTAGAAATTAGAATCTTTGGGAAGTGCACAAGGAAACCTTCATACATGAGAGGCCATGCTTCTAGGTTATGATAGATATCATATGGCCACAGAATTATCCTTGGTTGACCCAATAGACCCCAAAGAAAAATGAGAAGATATTCTTCCCAATGGTGAGTCTTCTCTTGACATATCATTATCTCCATTGTCTCTAATTTCGAATTATACTCCAAACAAACACCAAGATTATATAGGTAGTGCTAGTAGATATACTCCGCAAGTGGATGTACACAACCCTGCCTTATGATGACACGAGGTTGTATATCGTTAGACATCTTGTATGATAGTGGTAAAACACTCTTCCAACGTTGGGTACACCTTATCCTATTGGATTCACCAAATATAACTATTAAATGAACTTTTCTATACTGCTTAGGGAGAACTCCACAGCTAGAGACCACCGTTCTATTCCCTTGTTACCCCCGCTCGACCCAGCTACACTCTTATTACCTGAAAAAGAATTGTGAAGCAAAAGGGTGAGCACAACTAGCCCAGTAAAGAATATCACGACTAAAGATAATTAAATTATCAATAGCCTTCATCAGTAATAAATCAGAGATTTAGAACATATGGTAGATGATAAAACTTCTCAACCATAGTTGCAGCGGAACGAGCAATCCATTAGAAGAGTAAAATAGACTATAAAGTCTATTATCTTTTCCACGTTAAAAGTCCACCAACAATGTTTTATCCCTGTAGCATCAATCAACAATTCCTGCCCACAATCACGTGTATAACTCATAATCGTAATTGTAGTTCTAATTCCTTTTCTCATCCAAGACAAAGAAATTTTTATCACCTGGAATATCAAACATCATGGTTATACCAAATCACAGTTCATGTTCATAATCATACTAATAAATTCATCTTTGCACTACGGCCCAAAGATATTCATCAACAAGTTATCTTTGCACTACATGCCAAAGATATTCAATAATAGGTCATCTTTGCATTACGAGCCAAAGATATTCATCAACAACTCATCTTTGCACTACATACCAAAGATATTCAACAATAAGTCATTTTTGCATTACGAGCCAAAGATATTTATCAATAATTCATCTTTACACTACGGGCCAAAGATATTCCTTAACAGTTCATATTTGCACTATAGGCCAAATATATTCATATCTCAAAGAAATATATAATCATTTTAGAAGTTATATAAACAATAATTATAACCATGTTGATCAATTCACCTTTGCACTTAAGCTAAAGATATTCAATTATAAATTCAATGGTCATGATCATACCAGTCACAATTCAACTTTTTCACTACTGGCCAAAGAGAACCCTAGTAATGATCATACCAATAATCTACCTATCTTTACACTCAAGTGAGAGAGAATATCATCATTAGGGTTATAAAAATGTTATATGTGATAATAAAAATGATATAATCAATATATAGTTTAATATCTAGAGTAATATTCATAAAGCAACTATAATTTGGTTAGAAAAAGAAACCAATTTTTGTCGTGAATAGTAATCGTGAATAGTAACTCGTGAATTGTAACTCGTGAATAGTAACTCATGAATAGTAACTCATGAATAGTACTCCGTATTCGTACATAGTACCGTATATATAAATAATGTCATATACGTAAATAGTGTCATATGCATGAATAGTGTCGTATACGTGAATAATGTCGTATACGTGAATAGTAACTCCGACTCAAAAAGTTCTTAATTTAATAAAAAGTTCATACCAACATTTCGGTATAATGATATTGAAGAAAATATTATTTTAAGAAGAATATAACACCCCTTACTATCCCTTACTATCCTTTACCTCAAAGAGCAACACTTCTGACTGGATATCGGATATAACGCTGAAAGAAACTTGTACTGATGAATATCAACTCACCAAGAATCTAAATACTCACAAAATACACTTGATAATCTAGAGAGATAAAGAGAGAAAGCTTATGAATTCTGGTGTGTTTTTCAATTCTAACTTAGCCCTCTATTTATGGAAAAATGTTAGCACGCCGAAGCAGACTTGACCTGCTACCTGATGGCTTTACCTGCTACTATTCTACCCACCAAAAATCAGCCATCTTTCCCAACAACCAAAAGTGGGGCCCACCCATTTCTAGAATTTTCCACCAAAATCATTTATAAACCTAATTTCCGAATCAGTCACCTGTTAAAATTCATAACAAATCATTCGTTCATTTTTAACGGTTCAAAATTTGTGAACATATACTCAACTTATATTTGTATAACATATCCAAAAATCACAACGATCCAACGATCAGATTAAAAATTATAACTCACACAATAAAATGTAAGAACACTGATTTGATCTTTTCATACCTCCAATCCGACAAAATACTGATAAAATACCTAAACATTAATTCCTTCATTTATAACCACATAAATAAATCCATCATTTATATCCACATCAAATAAATATTTCATTATCATATAGATCAATAATTAATTATTCACAAATAATATTACAGAATCACAATAATGACAATCAGGCAGTTCCGAGGAAAGAGGGGACTTTCCGATAAGGATTTCTCCTTACTGGCGCTCAATTAGGTGACCAAACCTCTCCTTGACAGAACTTTCTAGACATTACCAATAATGATATTTAATAATATTATTCAAATAATATGAATTATTGATCTGATAATGGGAAATAGTGTGCAGTGACAATTATTGATCAATAATAATATAAAATATCAACGCAGCAATTATTGAATCAATAAAATAAAATATTGAACAGTAATTACTGTAACAATTATTGAGTAGTGTCTTCTCACGTAAGAATCAATAATTAAAAAAAATATTGTGCAATACCGTGTGCTACTGTGCAACTACGCGTATTACTGTATTTTAACCACCAGGTATTCCAACAGTGTTAACGGTAACAACTACACAGTTATTTACAAAAATTCAAATTTATCGTTTTCTTCATCTGACAGTTATTCTGTTATGGGGCACACAAATGGCTGCGCCGTCGTACGAATATTCCCGACAGAAAGAATATTCCACGACTAAACGAATATTCCCCGACAACAATGAATATTTTATAACCACTTGCGTATTTTGGAAAAAAAAATTCATATATCACCCTTAACTTTAACTTTTATCAATTTAACCATTTATTGAATAGTAATTATAAGAAAAATTGAATACTTTTATTTCATAAAATTTGGGGTCTTACAATCTCCCCTCCTTATGAAATTTCGTCCCCGAAATTTACGTACCTGGTATTTCAAACAGTTGAGAATACCTTGCTTTCATTTCAGATTCCATCTTCCCTGTCATCATGATTTCTTCAATGCTCATCTCCTGTATTTCAGATATCATTCTAAAATACAGCTTCAAAACAAGGGTTAATTGAATAAATTAACATATCACATAATATCCCGATATTATGACTGACCAACAAATAAGCTTAGGTAGGACACACCAGCGAAGGATTTACTCATCTTTCCCCTCCTACTTTTATTCTCCAATCTCCGCCAGAGACCATATCCCTAAGCTTGATACCAAATGTGACAACCCCAAAATAGGTCCATTCCACCCAACCCATTCTGAGTCGCCAAATACATGGTACAGAAAACAACTACAACTTTATTACAACAATTGTCGTACAAAATACAGCATCACATATGCAGTGAGTTTGGATACAAATATATACCAACTGTGACTCGTGTCCCAACCGTAATGTGACAAATGTCCCATCAGTGGACATCACCTCACAGTGATACCTACATAAAGGTATAGTTAAAAACTGTTTTAGAAATTAGAATCTTTGGGAAGTGCTCAAGGAAACCTTCGTACATGGGAGGCCATGCTTCTAGGTTATGATAGATATAATATGGCCACAGAATTATCCTTGGTTGACCCAATAGACCCCAAAGAAAAATGAGAAGATATTCTTCCCAATGGTGAGTCTTCTCTTGACATATCATTATCTCCACTGTCTCTAATTGAGAATTATACTCCAAACAAACACCAAGATTATATAGGTAATGCTCGTAGATATACTCCGCAAGTGGATGTACACAACCCTGCCTTATGATGACACGAGATTGTATGTCATTAGACATCTTGTATGATAGTGGCAAAACACCTTTCCAACGTTGGGTACACCTTACCCTATTGGATTCACCAAATATAAATATTAAATGAACTTTTCTATACTACTTAGGGAGAACTCCACAGCTAGAGACCACCGTTCTATTCCCTTGTTACCCCCGCTCGACCCAGCTACACTCTTATTACCTGAAAAGGAATTGTGAAGCAAAAGGGTGAGAACAACTAGCCCCGTAAAGAATATCATGACTAAACTTAATTAAATTATCAATAGCCTTCATCATTAATAAATCAGAGATTTAGAACATATAGTAGATGATAAAATTTCTCAACCATAGTTGCAGCGGAACGAGCAATCCATTAGAAAAGTCAAATAGACTATAAAGTCTATTATCTTCTCCACGTTAAAAGTCCACCAACAATATTTTATCCCTGTAATATCAATCAACAATTCCTGTCCATAATCACGTGTATAACTCATAATCGTAATTGTAGTTCTAAATTCCTTTTCTCATCCAAGACAAAGATAATTTTCATCACCTGAAACATCAAACATCATGGTTATACCAAATCACAGTTCATGTTCATAATCATACTAATAAATTCATCTTTGCACTACGGCCTAAAGATATTCATCAACAAGTCATCTTTGCACTGCATGCCAAAGATATTCAATAATAGGTCATGTTTGCATTACGAGCCAAAGATATTCATCAACAACTCATCTTTGCACTACAGGCCAAAGATATTCAACAACAAGTCATCTTTGCATTACGAGCCAAAGATATTTATCAATAATTCATCTTTGCACTACGGGCCAAAGATATTCCTCAACAGTTCATATTTGCACTACAGGCCAAATATATTCATATCTCAAAGAAATGTATAATCATTTTAGAACTTATATAAACAATAATTATAACCATGTTGATCAATTCACCTTTGCACTTAAGCTAAAGATATTCAGTTATAAATTCAATGGTCATGATCATACCAGTCACAATTCAACTTTTTCACTGCTGGTCAAAGAGAACCCTAGTCATGATCATACCAATAATCTACACATCTTTACACTAAAGTGAAAGAGAATATCATCATTAGGGTTATAAAAATGTTATATGTGATAATAAAAATGATAAAATCAATATATAGTTTAATCTCTAGAGTAATATTCATAAATCAACTATAATTTGGTTAGAAAAAGAAACCAATTTTTGTCGTGAATAGTAACAGTGAATAGTAACTCGTGAATAGTAACTCGTGAATAGTAACTCATAAATAGTAACTCATGAATAGTAACTCATGAATAGTACTCCGTATTCGTACATAGTACCGTATACATAAATATACGTAAATAGTGCCATATGCATGAATAGTGTCGTATACGTAAATAATGCCGTATACGTGAATAGTAACCCCGACTCAAAAAGTTCTAAATTTGATAAAAAGTTCATACCAACATTTCGGTATAATGATATTGAAGAAAATATCATTTTAAGAAGAATATAACACCCCTTACTATCCCTTACTATCCCTTACCTCAAAAGAGCAACACTTCTGACTTGATGTAAGACCCCAAATTATTAATAAATAAAATTTAATTTTCTCTATTTATTATTTTGAAATAGTAAGGGTTGATTTGATTAATGTGGTTAGTTATGGGTAAAATGCGTAAATATTTCAAATAATCAGGTGGTTATAAAATATTCATTGTTGTTAGGGAATATTCGTTTGGTTGTGGAATATTCTTCCTGTCGGAGAATATTCGTACGACGGCGCAGTCTTTTGTGGGCCCCATAACGAAAAGCGATTGGATGAAGAAAACGACAAATATAAGTTGCTTATAAATAACGACGTAGTTGTTACCGTTAATACTGTTGGAATACCCGGTGGTTAAAATACAGTAATACGCGTTGTTACACAGTAGCACACGGTATTGCACCAATTATTGATTCTTATGTAAGAAGACACTACTCAATAATGGTTACAGTAATTACTGTTCAGTATTTTGTTTTATTGATTCAATAATTGCTGCGTTGATATTTTATATTACTGTTGTTTCAATAATTGTCACTACACAATATTTTCCATTATCGGAGCAATAATTCATATTATCTAAATAATATTATTAGATAACATTATTGGCAATGTCTATAAAGATCTGTCTAAGGAGAGGTTTGGTCACCTAATTGCGTGCCAGTAAGGAGAAATCCTTATTGGAAAGCCCCCTCTTTCCTGGGAACTGCCTGGTTGTCATTATTGTGATTCTGTAATATTATTTGTGAATAATTAATTATTGATTTATATGATGAGAAAAATATTGATTTTATGTGAATATAGATGGAGAAAATTTTTATTGTAACAATTGTTAAAAATTAATATTTTATCTTTTTCTGATAAAATAATTCATTTTAATATATTATTATATTTTAATAATATAATAATTGTGATATTTTACAATGAATGTGGGATATATGAGTATATGAGGAGGAAGAGTATTTTTGTTGCAATAAATACTAAAAACGTGTTAAACATGTCCGTGGGCCCATTTCTTGACTGAAATTTGATTATAGCCTATAAAATCTTCCGTTTATGGACTTCGGTTAATTTCTGTTTGGAATTTGGAAAAACTTTCTTCTGCAAAGTTGTAGAGAATTGAATTTCCTATAAAAACATGCGAGATTTGAATTTTCTGATAAAAGGGCTATTTATTATGACTTATTGAAGTTCTGAAGTTCCGAAATAATTGATTTTTTGAAGTTTTAATTATTTTAAATAAGAAAAATGTTTTTATTGTTGGCCCATGTGTTGTTAGATGCTGAAATTCAGAAGTCAAGTGTGCATAAGAATTTAATATATATATATATATATATATATATATATATATATATATATATATATATATATATATTAATATTTTATTAAATTTTCTACTTTGGTATTCTAAGTATTTTCCTATAAATAGGGTGCTTAGGTTAGGATTGAAAATCACACCAGAAACACAAGATTTCTCTCTCTTTCTCTCTCTATAATATCGAGCGTATTTTGTGAGTATTTTTATACTTTGAGTATTGCTATACGGTGCAAGTTTCCTTCAGCACTATATCCGGTAGTCCAGCCAGAAGTACTATTATTTCGAGGTAAGGGATGTTATTTTATTCGAAAATGATATTATTTCTTCAATATCATTATATTGGTTAGAAATTTTTATCAAATTTGAAACTTTTCATGTCGGGATTACTATTCATGAGTTACTATTCACGAGTTACTATTCATGAGTTACTATTCACGAGTACTATTCACGAAGCATAATAATGTTTTTTTGTGAAATTTCTATCTTTTGGTGTCGGAGTTACTATTTAGGTATGTGGCACTATTCGCGTATACGACACTATTCACAAATACGGTACTATTCACCAGAAAATGATTTTTTTTCTTTTTGTCCAAAATATCTATTCTGGATACTAGCTTTGATTGTATCCATGGTTTGATCATTCTTGAATTTTACTCCACCATGATTATTTATGAGGTATTTTTAGACATGGAATAGCTGAAATACGAATCCTTAATATTTACTTTTTTGTTTCACTGGATTCGTTTTTTTTAAAATATTTTTCATCATCCTCAGTCTTAAATGATGATATAACTGAATATCTTTGGCCTGTAGTGCAAAGATGAATGATTTCTGATGAATATCTTTGGCCCGTAGTGCAAAGATGAACAGGTGTTGAGATAAACATGACCAACTGATGAATATCTTTAGCTTGTAGTGTAAAGATGACTATTTGATTCAAGATATTTATTGATTGATGTTGTAGGGATAAAATGTTAATGATGGACTTTTAAATTCATAGATAATTGTAGATTTCATTCTCTACGTAACTCTTCTATGAATTATTATTTTCCGCTGCGAATATTGATTTAAAACTTGTTGTCTATTGTATTCTATTAGATTTTTCCCTGTTGAAGACTAACGATAATTTGTTCTGTATTATCTTAGTCATAATGTTCTTTACTGGGCTAGTTGAGCTCACCCTTTTCCTTATTGTTCCATTTTTCTTCTTAGGAGGCGAGAATGTAGCGAGTACTAGTCGGGGTGTGGAATGATGGTTCAAGACAGTTGTTTTAGTAGTCCTCACTATTTTGTAAAATAGTGTATCAATAAGTATAATGAGGACTTAATTGAGTATGAATACTGTCTAGATGATAATATTTGTATTTAAACTCACAGTATATGTGTTGTCGTATTTTGCACGATAATTGTAATAATAAAGTTGTAGTTATTTTCTGTACCATGTATTTGGCGACTCAGAATGGGTTGGATAGATTGGTCCTATTTTGGGGGCGTCACAGTTGGTATCAGAGCTTAGGGATATGATCTCTGGCGGAGATCGGGGAATAGAACTAGGAGGGGAGAGACGAGTAAATCCTTCTCTAGTGTGTCCTACCTAAGCTAATTTGTTAGTCGGTCATAATATAGGGGTATTATGTGATATGTTAATTGCTTAAATTAACCCTTGTTTTGTGGCAGTATTTGAGAATGTCGACTGAGAATGTTAACAGTAGAGTAAATGAGACCGTGGAGACACATGTGCTCACCAACGAGGAGAACGTGCAACAGGCTGACAATGTTTCTCTTGTGAACAACACCAATGAGCAGATGATAAATGATGGGATGTTTAGAAGCTTTTTGCAATTTATGCAAAACTAGACGAGGGAGACACATGTTCAAAATACAGGAAGAAATGATAGCAATTCACGGTTTGTCATAGCCAAACAGTTCAAGGAGTTAGGACCACCAGAATTTAAGGGAAAGCCGGATCCGATCATGGCGGAAACGTGGGTCAAGCAAATTACCAAGATATTTGATGTCTTGGGATGCACGGAGGAACAGAAGGTTCCATTCGCTACCTTTATAATCCGTGGCGAGGCAGACTACTGGTGGGAGTCTGTGAAGCGTACCCATCCAACCGCACTCAGCATGTCTTGGGAGACATTTTAGAAACTGTTCAATGACAAGTACTTTCCTGAAAGTATTCGTCATATGAAGGAGGTAGAGTTTATTAGACTGGAGCAGAATAACATGACGGTGTCCCAATACGAGGCGAAGTTTGCAGAGTTATCCAGGTTTGCAACTCATTTGGTAGAGAATGAGGAACCAATGACGAGGATGTTTCAGAGAGGTTTAAAACCCTAGATTCGGCAATATCTTATCTCTCATAAATTTTCTATCTATTCAGATGTTGTCAACATGGGTCAATTATTAGAGCGAGATAACGAGTACGGTCAATCGAGGGACCACAACAAGGATCATACCGGTGACAGCAGTCATCAGAACAATGATAACCAGCGGAGAAAGAAGAATACGGACAAGAACGACAACCACTCTGGTGGTAATCATGGCCATGAGAATAGAAGAAGCGAGTCGAGAGGAGATTTTAAAAAGAGGAGATTCAACAATGACAATACGAAGACGTCAGCACCATCAGCATCTGGTTCCAAGGGAGGAGAACGACCACCGGTCATATGCTATAAGTGCGGAAAAGAAGGACATATCAGCCCAAACTGCCCACAACAGTTTAAGGTATGTTATAATTGTGGAAAGGAAGGACATATCGCTCGTGATTGCACTGTAGCGAAACCAAGTCCAACGGGGGTGGTGACTCAAAAAGTTGTCCTAGAAAAGTCAAAGTCAACGGTTCTTGGAAGAGAGTTTTTCGTGACTGGTCAGAATGCGAGGAACCCGAACGAAGTTAGCACGGGTTAGTTAATTATAAATTTTTGCGAAGTCTATACCTTATTAGATACCGGTTCTACCCATTCATTTATCTCTCCTGCTTATACTCAACGTTTAAACTTGACTCCGGAGAAAATTAGACTTTGACTTATCTGTTGAAACTCCGTTAGGAGAAACTTTCATCACATCCATTGTTTATAAATCTTATTTAATCCAAGTTGGCACCATCACATTACTTGTTGACCTTATCTCTTTAAAGATACTTGCTTTTGATGTGATTTTAGGGATCGATTGGTTAACTACTCATCATGCCAAAATGATTGATTTTGTAAGGTTGTTAGTTTTCATATTCCTAAGCAACCTCTTATTCAAATTCAAGCAACCAAACCATTGAAGTCAAACTCTTTCATATCAAGCCGTAAAGTCATTCATTTATTGAAAAATAGATGTCAAGCTTTCTTAGCTATGTTATGGACTTGAACAAAAATACGTCAGATTTGAATGATATTTCTATTGTTAGTAAATCCCTGACATATTTCCTGAAGAATTTCTTGGACTACGTCCAGAGCGTGATATTGAATTTTGTATCATCTTTGAATCTGGTACAAAACTCACTTCTAAAATCTCATATCGAATGGCTCCTATTGAACTTCAGGAGTTAAAAACCCAACTATAGAAGTTGATAACCGAGCCTCTATCTGGTGACTTCCTTTGTGGAATGCACCGAAGCCAGACTCTCCGTAGGGGACGCCATATTCGTACGGTAGTAAACTGATAGGTGTCATTGTGACGTGCTATCCAAGATTGGGATATGAGTCACGGTTGAGAGCAAACCTAAGTCAGTAATCGAAATACGTAGCTTTCTATGCTTAGCTAGTTATTATCAAAGATTTTGTGAAAAGATTTTCTCGAATTGCTACTCCATTAACTCAGTTGACTCATAGAGATAAAAAAAAATTCGAATGGAGCAAGGAATGTGGGAAGAGCTTTGAAGAACTCAAGAGGAGACTCATTTCGGCACATGTTCTGATCATACTATCCTAGAAAAGCGAACGTGGTAGCTAACGTGTTGAGTAAAATATCGTATACGAGTACAAGTGCGATATTGTCAAAGACCCATTTTTGTATAACTTACAAATGATAGAGATAGAGTTGAAGACTCTAGGTACCCATGTGATGATATACGAGTAGAATCGACTTTTATCGATAAAGTTAAAATCGCTCAAGCTACACACCGGAGTTAATGAATATGAAGAAGAAGATTCAAGAAGTTGTTATTTCCAAAGAGAGAATTGGCGATGTGAGGGAAGCTCAAACCTTCGATTTATTGGTCCATTTGAAATCCTCGATCGAGTAGGAACTGTGGCCTATAGACTCGCCTTAACGCTAAGTATGTCGCGTGTTCATAACGTTATTCACGTATCGATGTTACGTAAATATGTGGATGACCCGAACCACATTATTGAGTTAGAACCGGACGAGATAGCTGAAGACTTAACGTACGGAGAGGTACCTATCAAGATCTTGGATAGGAAGGAGTATATTCTACGCACGAAGGTCTTACCACAGGTTAAAGTTTTGTGGAGAAACCATGCTATTGAGGAAATGACCTGGGAGTTGGAAACGGAAATGAAAGCGAGGTATCCTCATCCTTTCGAAACACCAGGTACGTACGTCAATTTCGAGGACGAAATTTCATAAGGAGGGGAGGTCGTAAGACCCCAAATTATTAATAAATAAAATTTAATTTCCTCTATTTATTATTTTGAAATAGTAGGGGTTGATTTGATTAATGTGGTTAGTTATGGGTAAAATGCGTAAATATTTCGAATAAGCAGGTGGTTATAAAATATTCATTGTTGTTGGGGAATATTCGTTTGGTCGTAGAATATTCTTCTTGTCGGGGAATATTCGTACGACGGTGCAGTCTTTTGTGGGCCCCATAACGAAAAGCGATTGGATGAAGAAAACGACAAATATAAGTTGTTTATAAATAACGACGTAGTTGTTACCGTTAATACTGTTGGAATACCCGGTGGTTAAAACACAGTAATACGCGTTGTTGCATAGTAGCACACGGTATTGCACCAATTATTGATTCTTATGTAAGAAGGCACTGCTCAATAATGGTTACAATAATTACTGTTCAGTATTTTATTTTATTGATTCAATAATTGCTGCGTTGATATTTAATATTACTGTTGTTTCAATAATTGTCACTACACATTATTTTTCATTATCGAAGCAATAATTCATATTATATGAATAATATTATTAGATAACATTATTGGCAATGTCTAGAAAATTCTGTCTAAGAAGAGGTTTGGTCACCTAATTGCGCGCCAGTAAGGAGAAATCCTTATTGGAAAGCCCCCTCTTTCCTGGGAACTGCCTGGTTGTCATTATTGTGATTCTGTAATATTATTTGTGAATAATTAATTATTGATTTATATGATGAGAAAAATATTAATTTTATGTGAATATAGATGGAGAAAATTTTTAATGTGACAATTGTTAAAAATTAATATTTTATCTTTTTCTGATAAAATAATTTATTTTAATATATTATTATATTTTAATAATATAATAATTGTGGTATTTTACAATGAATGTGGGATATATGAGTATATGAGGAGGAAGAGTATTTTTGTTGCAATAAATACTAAAAATATGTTAAACATGTCTGTGAGCCCATTTCTCGACTAAAATTTGATTATAGCTTATAAAATCGTCCGTTTATGGATTTCGATCAATTTCTGTTTGGAATTTGGAAAAACTTTCTTCTGCAAAGTTGTAGAGAATTGAATTTCTTATAAAAACTCGCGCGATTTGAATTTTCTGATAAAAGGGCTATTTATTATGACTTATTGAAGTTCCGAAGTTCTGAAATAATTGATTTTTGGAAGTTTTATTTATTTTAAATAAGAAAAATGTTTTTATTGTTGGCCCATGTGTTGTTAGATGCTGAAATTCAGAAGTCAAGTGTGTGTAGGAATTTAATATATATATATATATATATATATATATATATATATATATATATATATATATATATATATATATATATATTAATATTTTATTAAATTTTCTGCTTTGGTGTTCTAAGCATTTTCCTATAAATAGGGTGCTTAGGTTAGAATTAAAAATCACACCAGAAACACAAGATTTCTCTCTCTTTCTCTCTCTATAATATCGAGCGTATTTTGTGAGTATTTTTATACTTTAAGTATTGCTATACGGTGCAAGTTTCCTTCAGCAGTATATCCGGTAGTCCAGCCAGAAGTACTATTCTTTCGAGGTAAGGGATGTTATTTTATTCAAAAATGATATTATTTCTTCAATATCATTATATTGGTTGGAAATTTTTATCAAATTTAGAACTTTTCATGTCGGGGTTACTATTCATGAGTTACTATTCACGAGTACTATTCACGAAACATAATGATGTTTTTTGTTAAATTTCTATCTTTTGGTGTCGGAGTTACTATTCACGTATACGGCATTATTCACGTATACGGCACTATTCACAAATACGGTACTATTCACCGGAAAATGATTTTTCTTCTTTTTGTCCAAAATATCTATTCTGGATACTAGCTTTGATTGTACCCATATTTTGATCATTCTTGAATTTTACTCCACCATGATTATTTATGAGGTATTTTTGGACATGGAATAGCTGAAATACGAATCCTTAATATTTACTCTTTTGTTTCACTGGATCCTTTTTTTTTAAAATATTTTTCATCATCCTCAGTCTTAAATGATGATATAACTAAATATCTTTGGCCTGTAGTGCAAAGATGAATGATTTCTGATGAATATCTTTGGACCGTAGTGCAAAGATGAACAGGTGTTGAGATAAACATGACCAACTGATGAATATCTTTGGCCTGTAATGCAAAGATGACTATTTGATTCAAGATATTTATTGATTGATGTTACAGGGATAAAATGTTAATGATGGACTTTTAAATTCATAGATAATCGTAGATTTCATTCTCTACGTAACTCTTCTATGAATTGTTATTTTACGCTGCGAATATTGATTTAAAACTTGTTGTCTATTGTATTCTATTAGATTTTTCCCTGTTGAAGACTAACGATAATTTGTTTTGTATTATCTTAGTCATAATATTCTTTACTGGGCTAGTTGAGCTTACCCTTTTCCTTGTTGTTCCATTTTTCTTCTCAGGAGGTGAGAATGTAGCGAGCACTAGTCGGGGTGTGGAATGATGGTTCAAGACAGTTGTTTTAGTAGTCCTCACAATTTTGTAAAATAGTGTATCAATAAGTATAATGAGGATTTAATTGAGTATGAATATTGTCTAAATGATAATATTTGTATTTAAACTCACAGTATATGTGTTATCGTATTTTGTACGATAATTGTAATAATAAAGTTGTAGTTATTTTCTGTACCATGTATTTGGCGACTCAGAATGGGTTGGATAGATTGGACCTATTTTGGGGGCGTCACACTTGATATCCGATATAACGCTGAAGGAAACTTGTACTGATGAATATCAACTCACCAAATGTCTAAATAGTCACAAAATACACTTGATAATCTAGAGAGAAAAAGAGAGAAAGCTTATGAATTCTGGTGTATTTTTCAATTCTAACTTAGCCCTCTATTTATAGGAAAATGTTAGCACGCCGAAGCAGACTTGACCTGCTACCTGATGGCTTTACCTGCTACTATTCCACCCACCAAAAATCAGCCATCTTTTCCAATAACCAAAAGTGGGGCCCACCCATTTCTAGAATTTTTCACCAAAGTCATTTATAAACCTAATTTCCGTATCAGTCACCTCTTAAAATTCATAACAAATCATTCGTTCATTTTTAACGGTTCAAAATTTGTGAACACGTACTCAACTTATATATGTATAACATATCCAAAAATCACAACGATCCAACGATCAGAATAAAAATTATAACTCACATAATAAAATGTAAGAACATTGATTTGATCTTTTAATACCTCTAATCCGACAAAATAATGATAAAATACCTCAACATTAATTCCTTCATTTATAACCACATAAATAAATCCATCATTTATAGCCACATCAAATAAATATTTCATTATCATATATATCAATAAATAATTATTCACAAATAATATTACAGAATCACAATAATGACAACCAGGCAATTCTAGGAAAGAGGGGACTTTCCGATAAGGATTTCTCCTTACTGGCGCGCAATTAGGTGACCAAACATATCCTTGACAGAACTTTCTAGACATTGCCAATAATGCTATCTAATAATATTATTCAAATAATATGAATTATTGATCTAATAATGGAAATACTGTGCAGTGACAATTATTGAGCAATAATAATATAAAATATCAACGCATCAATTATTGAATCAATAAAATAAAATATTGAACAGTAATTACTGTAACAATTATTGAGTAGTGCCTTCTCACTTAAGAATCAATAATTAAAAAAATACTGTGCAATACCGTGTGCTAATGTGCAACTACGCGTATTACTGTATTTTAACCATCAGGTATTCCAACAGTGTTAACGGTAACAACTACGCCGTTATTTATAAAAACTCAAATTTGTCGTTTTCTTCATCCGACAGTTATTCTGTTATGAGGCCCACAAATGGCTGCGCCGTCATACGAATATTCCCCGACAGAAAGAATATCCCACGACTAAACGAATATTCCCCGACAAAAATGAATATTTTATAACCACTTGCGTATTTTGGAAAAAAAAATTAATATATCACCCTTAACTTTAACTTTTATCAATTTAACCATTTACTGAATAGTAATTATTGGAAAAATTGAATACTTTTATTTCATAAAATTTAGGGTCTTACAATCTCCTCTCCTTATGAAATTTCGTCCCCGAAATTTACGTACCTGGTATTTCAAAGAGTTGAGAATACCTTGCTTTTATTTCAGATTCCATCTTCCCTGTCATCATGATTTCTCCAATGCTCATCTCCTGTATTTCAGATATCATTCTAGAATACAGCTTCAAAACAAGGGTTAATTGAATAAATTAACATATCACATAATATCCCGATATTATGACTGACCAACAAATACGCTTAGGTAGGACACACTAGTGAAAGATTTACTCATCTCTCCCCTCCTAGTTTTATTCTCCGATCTCCGCCAGAGACCATATCCCTAAGCTCTGATACCAAATGTGACAACCCCAAAATAGGTCCATTCCACCCAACCCATTCTGAGTCGCCAAATACATGGTACAGAAAATAACTACAACTTTATTACAACAATTATCGTACAAAATACAGCAACACATATGCAGTGAGTTTGGATACAAATATATACCAACTGTGACTCGTGCCCCAACTTTAATGTGACAAATGTCCTATCAGTGGACAACACCTCACAATGATACCTACATAAAGGTATAGTTAAAAACTGTTTTAGAAATTAGAATCTTCGAGAAGTGCTCGAGAAAACCTTCATACATGGGAGGCCATGCTTCTAGGTTATGATAGATATCAAATGGCCACAGAATTATCCTTGGTTGACCCAATAGGCCCCAAAGAAAAATGAGAAGATATTCTTCCCAATGGTGAGTCTTCTCTTGACATATCATTATCTCCACTGTCTCTAATTGAGAATTATACTCCAAACAAACACCAAGATTATATAGGTAGTGCTCGTAGATATACTCCGCAAGTGGATGTGCACAACCCTGCCTTATGATGACACGAGGTTGTATGTCGTTAGACATCTTGTATGATAGTGGCAAAACACCCTTCCAACGTTGGGTACACCTTACCCTATTGGATTCACCAAATATAACTATTAAATGAACTTTTCTATACTGCCTAGGGAGAACTCCACATCTAGAGACCACCGTTCTATTCCCTTGTTACCCCCGCTCGACCCAGCTACACACTTATTACATGAAAAGGAATTGTGAGCAAAAGGGTGAGCACAACTAGCTCAGTAAAGAATATCATGACTAAAGATAATTAAATTATCGATAGCCTTCATCAGTAATAAATCAGAGATTTGGAACATATGGTAGATGATAAAACTTCTCAACCATAGTTGCAGCGGAACGAGCAATCCATTAGAAGAGTCAAATAGACTATAAAGTCTATTATCTTCTCCACGTTAAAAGTCCACCAACAATGTTTTATCCCTGTAACATCAATCAACAATTCCTGTCCACAATCACGTGTATAACTCATAATCGTAATTGTAGTTCTAAATTCCTTTTCTTATCCAAGACAAAGATAATTTTCATCACCTGAAACATCAAACATCATGGTTATACCAAATCACAGTTCATGTTCATCATCATACTAATAAATTCATCTTTGCACTACGGCCCAAAGATATTCATCAACAAGTCATCTTTGCACTACATGCCAAAGATATTCAATAACAGGTCATCTTTGCATTACGAGCCAAATATATTCATCAACAACTCATCTTTGCACTACAGGCCAAAGATATTCAACAACAAGTCTTTTTTGCATTACGAGCCAAAGATATTTATCAATAATTCATATTTGCACTACAGGCCAAAGATATTCATCAAGAATTCATCTTTGCACTACAGGCCAAAGATATTGCTCAACAGTTCATATTTGCACTACATGCCAAATATATTCATATCTCAAAGAAATATATAATCATTTTAGAACTTATATAAACAATAATTATAACCATGTTGATCAATTCACCTTTGCACTTAAGCTAAAGATATTCAATTATAAATTCAATAGTCATGATCATACCAGTCACAATTCAACTTTTCCACTACTGGCCAAAGAGAACCCTAGTCATGATCATACCAATAATCTACCCATCTTTACACTCAAGTGAAAGAGAATATCATCATTAGGGTTATAAAAATGTTATATATGATAATAAAAATAATATAATCAATATATATTCATAAATCAACTATAATTTGTTTAGAAAAAGAAACCAATTTTTATCGTGAATAGTAACTCGTGAATAGTAACTCTTCAATAGTAACTCGTGAATAGTAACTCATGAATAGTAACTCGTGAATAGTACTCTGTATTCGTACATAGTACCGTATACATAAATAATGTCATATACGTAAATAGTGCCATATGCATGAATAGTGTCATATACGTGAATAGTGACGCATACGTGAATAGTAACCCAGACTCAAAAAGTTTTAAATTTGATAAAAAGTTCATACCAACATTTCGGTATAATGATATTGAAGAAAATATCATTTTAAGAAGAATATAACACCCCTTACTATCCCTTACCTCAAAAGAGCAGCACTTCTGACTGGATATCGGATATAACGCTGAAGGAAACTTGCATTGATGAATAGCAAATCACCAAGTATCTAAATACTCACAAAATACACACGATAATCTAGAGAGAAAAAGAGAGAAAGCTTATGAATTCTGGTCCGTTTTTCAATTCTATAGGAAAATGTTAGCACGCCGAAGCAGACTTGACCTGCTACCTGATGGCTTTACCTGCTACTATTCCACCCACCAAAAATCAGCCATCTTTCCCAACAACCAAAAGTGGGGCCCACCCATTTCTAGAATTTTTCACCAAAATCATTTATAAACCTAATTTCCGAATCAGTCACCTCTTAAAATTCATAACAAATCATTCGTTCATTTTTAACGGTTCAAAATTTGTGAACATCAACTTATATATGTATAACATATCCAAAAATTACAACGATCCAACGATCAGATTAAAAATTATAACTCACACAATAAAATGTAAGAACACTAATTTGATCTTTTAATTCCTCCAATCCGACAAAATACTGATAAAATACCTCAACATTAATTCCTTCATTTATAACCACATAAATAAATCCATCATTTATATCCATATCAAATAAATATTTCATTATCATATAGATCAATAATTAATTATTCACAAACAATATTACATAATCACAATAATGACAACCAGACAGTTCCTAGGAAAGAGGGGGCTTTCCGATAAGGATTTCTCTTTACTGGCGCGCAATTAAGTGACCAAACCTCTCCTTGACAGAACTTTCTAGGCATTGCCAATAATGCTATCTAATAATATTATTCAAACAATATGAATTGTTGATCTAATAATGGGAAATACTGTGCAGTGACAATTATTGAGCAATAATAATATAAAATATCAACGCAGCAATTATTGAATCAATAAAATAAAATATTGAACAGTAATTACTGTAACAATTATTGAGTAGTGCCTTCTCACGTAAGAATCAATAATTGAAAAAAATATTGTGCAATACCGTGTGCTGCTGTGCAACTACGCGTATTACTGTATTTTAACCACCAGGTATTCCAACTGTGTTAACGGTAACAACTACGCCGTTATTTATAAAAACTCAAATTTGTCATTTTCTTCATCCGACAGATATTCTGTTATGGGGCCCAAAAATGGCTGCGCCGTCGTACGAATATTCCCCGACAGAAAGAATATTCCACGACTAAACGAATATTCCCCGACAACAATGAATATTTTACAACCACTTGTGTATTTTGGAAAAAAAAATTATATATCACCCTTAACTTTAACTTTTATCAATTTAACCATTTACTGAATAGTAATTATAACAAAAATTGAATACTTTTATTTCATAAAATTCGGGGTCTTACAATCTCCCCTCCTTATGAAATTTCGTCTCCGAAATTTAAGTACCTGGTATTTTAAAGAGTTGAGAATACCTTACTTTCATTTCAGATTCTATCTTCCCTGTCATCATGATTTCTCCAATGCTCATCTCCTATATTTCAGATATCATTCTAGAATACAGCTTCAAAACAAGGGTTAATTGAATAAATTAACATATCACATAATATCCCGATATTATGACTGACCAACAAATAAGCTTGCGTAGGACACACTAGCGAAGAGTTTACTCATCTCTCCCCTCCTAGTTCTATTCTCCGATCTCCACCAGAGACCATATCCCTAAGCTCTGATACCAAATGTGACAACCCCAAAATAGGTCCATTCCACCCAACCCATTCTGAGTCGCCAAATACATGGTACAGAGAACAACTACAACTTTATTACAACAATTGTCGTACAAAATACAGCAACACATATGCTGTGAGTTTGGATACAAATATATACCAACTATGACTCGTGTCCCAACCGTAATGTGACAAATGTCCCATCAGTGGACAACACCTCACATTGATACCTACAAAAAGGTATAGTTAAAAACTGTTTTAGAAATTAGAATATTTGGGAAGTGCTCAAGGAAACCTTCGTACATGGGAGGCCATGCTTCTAAGTTATGATAGATATCAAATGGCCACAGAATTATCATTGGTTGACCCAATAGACCCCAAAGAAAAATGAGAAGATATTCTTCCCAATGGTGAGTCTTCTCTTGACATATCATTATCTCCACTGTCTCTAATTGAGAATTATACTCCAAACAAACACCAAGATTATATAGGTAGTACTCGTAGATATACTACGCAAGTGGATGTGGACAACTCTGCCTTATGATGACACGAGGTTGTATGTCGTTAGACATCTTGTATGATAGTGGCAAAACACCCTTCCAACGTTGGGTACACCTTACCCTATTAGATTCACCAAATATAACTATTAAATGAACTTTTCTATACTGCTTAGGGAGAACTCCACAGCTAGAGACCACCGTTCTATTCCCTTGTTACCCCCGCTCGACCCAGCTACACTCTTATTACTTGAAAAGGAATTGTGAAGCAAAAGGATGAGCACAACTAGCCCAGTAAAGAATATCATGACTAAAGATAATTAAATTATCAATAGCCTTCATCAGTAATAAATCAGAGATTTAGAACATATGGTAGATGATAAAACTTCTCAACCATAGTTGCAGCGGAACGAGCAATCCATTAGAAGAGTCAAATAGACTATAAAGTCTATTATCTTCTCCACGTTAAAAGTCCACCAACAATATTTTATCCTTGTAACATCAATCAACAATTCATGTCCACAATCACGTGTATAACTTATAATCGTAATTGTAGTTCTAAATTCCTTTTCTCATCCAAGACAAAGATAATTTTCATCACCTAAAACATCAAACATCATGGTTATACCAAATCACAGTTCATGTTCATAATCATACTAATAAATTCATTTTTGCACTACGGCCCAAAGATATTCATCAACAAGTCATCTTTGCACTACATGCGAAAGATATTCAATAACAGGTCATCTTTGCATTACGAGCCAAAGATATTCATTAACAACTCATATTTGCACTACCGGCCAAAGATATTCAACAACAAGTCATCTTTGCATTACGAGCCAAAGATATTTATCAATAATTCATCTTTGCACTACGGCCCAAAGATATTCATCAATAATTCATCTTTGCACTACAAGCCAAAGATATTCCTCAACAGTTCATATTTGCACTACAGGCTAAATATATTCATATCTCAAAGAAATATATAATCATTTTAGAACTTATATAAACAATAATTATAATCATGTTAATCAATTCACCTTTGCACTTAAGCTATAGATATTCAATTATAAATTCAATGGTCATGATCATACCAGTCACAATTCAAATTTTTCACTACTGGCCAAAGAGAACCTTAGTCATGATCATACCAATAATCTACCCATCTTTACACTCAAGTGAAAGAGAATATCATCATTAGGGTTATAAAAATGTTATATATGATAATAAAAACAATATAATCAATATATAGTTTAATCTCCAGAGTAATATTCATAAATCAACTATAATTTGGTTAGAAAAAGAAACCAATTTTTGTCGTGAATAGTAATCGTGAATAGTAACTAGTGAATAGTAACTCATGAATAATAACTCAGAAATAGTAACTCGTGAATAGTACTCCGTATTCGTACATAGTACCGTATATATAAATAATGGCATATACGTGAATAGTGCCATATGCATGAATAGTATCGTATACGTGAATAGTGCCGTATACGTGAATAGTAACCCCAACTCAAAAAGTTCCAAATTTGATAAAAAGTTCATACCAACATTTCGGTATAATAATATTGAAGAAAATATCATTTTAAGAAGAATATAACACCCCTTACTATCCCTTACCTCAAAAGAGCAGCACTTCTGACTAGATATCGGATATAACGCTGAAGGAAACTTGCACTGATGAATAGCAACTCACCAAGTATCTAAATAATCACAAAATACACCCAATAATCTAGAGAGAAAAAGAGAGAAAGCTTATGAATTTTGGTGTGTTTTTCAATTCTAACTTAGCCCTCTATTTATAGGAAAATGTTAGCACGCCGAAGCAGACTTGACCTGCTACCTGATGGCTTTACCTGCTACTATTCCACCCACCAAAAATCAGCCATCTTTTCCAATAACCAAAAGTGGGGCCCACCCATTTCTAGAGTTTTTCACCAAAGTCATTTATAAACCTAATTTCCGTATCAGTCACCTCTTAAAATTCATAACAAATCATTCGTTCATTTTTAACGGTTCAAAATTTGTGAACACGTACTCAACTTATATATGTATAACATATCCAAAAATCACAACGATCCAACGATCAGAATAAAAATTATAACTCACATAATAAAATGTAAGAACATTGATTTGATCTTTTAATACCTCTAATCCGACAAAATAATGATAAAATACCTCAACATTAATTCCTTCATTTATAACCACATAAATAAATCCATCATTTATAGCCACATCAAATAAATATTTCATTATCATATATATCAATAAATAATTATTCACAAATAATATTACAGAATCACAATAATGACAACCAGGCAATTCCTAGGAAAGAGGGGACTTTCCGATAAGGATTTCTCCTTACTGGCGCGCAATTAGGTGACCAAACATATCCTTGACAGAACTTTCTAGACATTGCCAATAATGCTATCTAATAATATTATTCAAATAATATGAATTATTGATCTAATAATGGAAAATACTGTGCAGTGACAATTATTGAGCAATAATAATATAAAATATCAACGCATCAATTATTGAATCAATAAAATAAAATATTGAACAGTAATTACTGTAACAATTATTGAGTAGTGCCTTCTCACTTAAGAATCAATAATTAAAAAAATACTGTGCAATACCGTGTGCTAATGTGCAACTACGCGTATTACTGTATTTTAACCATCAGGTATTCCAACAGTGTTAACGGTAACAACTACGCCGTTATTTATAAAAACTCAAATTTGTCGTTTTCTTCATCCGACAGTTATTCTGTTATGGGGCCCACAAATGGCTGCGCCGTCATACGAATATTCCCCGACAGAAAGAATATTCCACGACTAAACGAATATTCCCCGACAAAAATGAATATTTTATAACCACTTGCGTATTTTGGAAAAAAAAATTCATATATCACCCTTAACTTTAACTTTTATCAATTTAACCATTTACTGAATAGTAATTATTGGAAAAATTGAATACTTTTATTTCATAAAATTTAGGGTCTTACAATCTCCTCTCCTTATGAAATTTCGTCCCCGAAATTTACGTACCTGGTATTTCAAAGAGTTGAGAATACCTTGCTTTTATTTCAGATTCCATCTTCCCTGTCATCATGATTTCTCCAATGCTCATCTCCTGTATTTCAGATATCATTCTAGAATACAGCTTCAAAACAAGGGTTAATTGAATAAATTAACATATCACATAATATCCCGATATTATGACTGACCAACAAATACGCTTAGGTAGGACACACTAGTGAAAGATTTACTCATCTCTCCCCTCCTAGTTTTATTCTCCGATCTCCGCCAGAGACCATATCCCTAAGCTCTGATACCAAATGTGACAACCCCAAAATAGGTCCATTCCACCCAACCTATTCTGAGTCGCCAAATACATGGTACAGAAAATAACTACAACTTTATTACAACAATTATCGTACAAAATACAGCAACACATATGCAGTGAGTTTGGATACAAATATATACCAACTGTGACTCGTGTCCCAACTGTAATGTGACAAATGTCCTATCAGTGGACAACACCTCACAATGATACCTACATAAAGGTATAGTTAAAAACTGTTTTAGAAATTAGAATCTTCGAGAAGTGCTCGAGGAAACCTTCATACATGGGAGGCCATGCTTCTAGGTTATGATAGATATCATATGGCCACAGAATTATCCTTGGTTGACCCAATAGGCCCCAAAGAAAAATGAGAAGATATTCTTCCCAATGGTGAGTCTTCTCTTGACATATCATTATCTCCACTGTCTCTAATTGAGAATTATACTCCAAACAAACACCAAGATTATATAGGTAGTGCTCGTAGATATACTCCGCAAGTGGATGTGCACAACCCTGCCTTATGATGACACGAGGTTGTATGTCGTTAGACATCTTGTATGATAGTGGCAAAACACCCTTCCAACGTTGGGTACACCTTACCCTATTGGATTCACCAAATATAACTATTAAATGAACTTTTCTATACTGCCTAGGGAGAACTCCACATCTAGAGACCACCGTTCTATTCCCTTGTTACCCCCGCTCGACCCAGCTGCACACTTATTACATGAAAAGGAATTGTGAGCAAAAGGGTGAGCACAACTAGCTCAGTAAAGAATATCATGACTAAAGATAATTAAATTATCGATAGCCTTCATCAGTAATAAATCAGAGATTTGGAACATATGGTAGATGATAAAACTTCTCAACCATAGTTGCAGCGGAACGAGCAATCCATTAGAAGAGTCAAATAGACTATAAAGTCTATTATCTTCTCCACGTTAAAAGTCCACCAACAATGTTTTATCCCTGTAACATCAATCAACAATTCCTGTCCACAATCACGTGTATAACTCATAATCGTAATTGTAGTTCTAAATTCCTTTTCTCATCCAAGACAAAGATAATTTTCATCACCTGAAACATCAAACATCATGGTTATACCAAATCACAGTTCATGTTCATCATCATACTAATAAATTCATCTTTGCACTACGGCCCAAAGATATTCATCAACAAGTCATCTTTGCACTACATGCCAAAGATATTCAATAACAGGTCATCTTTGCATTACGAGCCAAAGATATTCATCAACAACTCATCTTTGCACTACATGCCAAAGATATTCAACAACAAGTCTTTTTTGCATTACGAGCCAAAGATATTTATCAATAATTCATATTTGCACTACAGGCCAAAGATATTCATCAAGAATTCATCTTTGCACTACAGGCCAAAGATATTGCTCAACAGTTCATATTTGCACTACATGCCAAATATATTCATATCTCAAAGAAATATATAATCATTTTAGAACTTATATAAACAATAATTATAACCATGTTGATCAATTCACCTTTGCACTTAAGCTAAAGATATTCAATTATAAATTCAATAGTCATGATCATACCAGTCACAATTCAACTTTTCCACTACTGGCCAAAGAGAACCCTAGTCATGATCATACCAATAATCTACCCATCTTTACACTCAAGTGAAAGAGAATATCATCATTAGGGTTATAAAAATGTTATATATGATAATAAAAACAATATAATCAATATATATTCATAAATCAACTATAATTTGTTTAGAAAAAGAAACCAATTTTTGTCGTGAATAGTAACTCGTGAATAGTAACTCTTCAATAGTAACTCGTGAATAGTAACTCATGAATAGTAACTCGTGAATAGTACTCTGTATTCGTACATAGTACCGTATACATAAATAATGTCATATACGTAAATAGTGCCATATGCATGAATAGTGTCATATACGTGAATAGTGACGCATACGTGAATAGCAACCCAAACTCAAAAAGTTTTAAATTTGATAAAAAGTTCATACCAACATTTCGGTATAATGATATTGAAGAAAATATCATTTTAAGAAGAATATAACACCCCTTACTATCCCTTACCTCAAAAGAGCAGCACTTCTGACTGGATATCGGATATAACGCTGAAGGAAACTTGCACTGATGAATAGCAAATCACCAAGTATCTAAATACTCACAAAATACACACGATAATCTAGAGAGAAAAAGAGAGAAAGCTTATGAATTCTGGTCCGTTTTTCAATTCTATAGGAAAATGTTAGCACGCCGAAGCAGACTTGACCTGCTACCTGATGGCTTTACCTGCTACTATTCCACCCACCAAAAATCAGCCATCTTTCCCAACAACCAAAAGTGGGGCCCACCCATTTCTAGAATTTTTCACCAAAATCATTTATAAACCTAATTTCCGAATCAGTCACCTCTTAAAATTCATAACAAATCATTCGTTCATTTTTAACGGTTCAAAATTTGTGAACATCAACTTATATATGTATAACATATCCAAAAATCACAACGATCCAACGATCAGATTAAAAATTATAACTCACACAATAAAATGTAAGAACACTAATTTGATCTTTTAATTCCTCCAATCCGACAAAATACTGATAAAATACCTTAACATTAATTCCTTCATTTATAACCACATAAATAAATCCATCATTTATATCCATATCAAATAAATATTTCATTATCATATAGATCAATAATTAATTATTCACAAACAATATTACAGAATCACAATAATGACAACCAGACAGTTCCTAGGAAAGAGGGGGCTTTCCGATAAGGATTTCTCTTTACTGGCGCGCAATTAAGTGACCAAACCTCTCCTTGACAGAACTTTCTAGACATTGCCAATAATGCTATCTAATAATATTATTCAAATAATATGAATTGTTGATCTAATAATGAGAAATACTGTGCAGTGACAATTATTGAGCAATAATAATATAAAATATCAACGCAGCAATTATTGAATCAATAAAATAAAATATTGAACAGTAATTACTGTAACAATTATTGAGTAGTGCCTTCTCACGTAAGAATCAATAATTAAAAAAAATATTGTGCAATACCGTGTGCTGCTGTGCAACTACGCGTATTACTATATTTTAACCACCGGGTATTCCAACTGTGTTAACGGTAACAACTACGCCGTTATTTATAAAAACTCAAATTTGTCATTTTCTTCATCCGACAGTTATTCTGTTATGGGGCCCAAAAATGGCTGCGCCGTCGTACGAATATTCCCCGACAGAAAGAATATTCCACGACTAAACGAATATTCCCCGACAACAATGAATATTTTACAACCACTTGTGTATTTTGGAAAAAAAAATTATATATCACCCTTAACTTTAACTTTTATCAATTTAACCATTTACTGAATAGTAATTATAACAAAAATTGAATACTTTTATTTCATAAAATTCGGGGTCTTACAATCTCCCCTCCTTATGAAATTTCGTCTCCGAAATTTAAGTACATGGTATTTTAAAGAGTTGAGAATACCTTACTTTCATTTCAGATTCTATCTTCCCTGTCATCATGATTTCTCCAATGCTCATCTCCTGTATTTCAGATATCATTCTAGAATACAGCTTCAAAACAAGGGGTAATTGAATAAATTAACATATCACATAATATCCCGATATTATGACTGACCAACAAATAAGCTTGCGTAGGACACACTAGCGAAGAGTTTACTCATCTCTCCCCTCCTAGTTCTATTCTCCGATCTCCACCAGAGACCATATCCCTAAGCTCTGATACCAAATGTGACAACCCCAAAATAGGTCCATTCCACCCAACCCATTCTGAGTCGCCAAATACATGGTACAGAGAACAACTACAACTTTATTACAACAATTGTCGTACAAAATACAGCAACACATATGCTGTGAGTTTGGATACAAATATATACCAACTGTGACTCGTGTCCCAACCGTAATGTGACAAATGTCCCATCAGTGGACAACACCTCACATTGATACCTACAAAAAGGTATAGTTAAAAACTGTTTTAGAAATTAGAATATTTGGGAAGTGCTCAAGGAAACCTTCGTACATGGGAGGCCATGCTTCTAGGTTATGATAGATATCAAATGGCCACAGAATTATCATTGGTTGACCCAATAGACCCCAAAGAAAAATGAGAATATATTCTTCCCAATAGTGAGTCTTCTCTTGACATATCATTATCTCCACTGTCTCTAATTGAGAATTATACTCCAAACAAACACCAAGATTATATAGGTAGTACTCGTAGATATACTACGCAAGTGGATGTGGACAACTCTGCCTTATGATGACACGAGGTTGTATGTCGTTAGACATCTTGTATGATAGTGGCAAAACACCCTTCCAACGTTGGGTACACCTTACCCTATTAGATTCACCAAATATAACTATTAAATGAACTTTTCTATACTGCTTAGGGAGAACTCCACAGCTAGAGACCATCGTTCTATTCCCTTGTTACCCCCGCTCGACCCAGCTACACTCTTATTACTTGAAAAGGAATTGTGAAGCAAAAGGATGAGCACAACTAGCCCAGTAAAGAATATCATGACTAAAGATAATTAAATTATCAATAGCCTTCATCAGTAATAAATCAGAGATTTAGAACATATGGTAGATGATAAAACTTCTCAACCATAGTTGCAGCGGAACGAGCAATCCATTAGAAGAGTCAAATAGACTATAAAGTCTATTATCTTCTCCACGTTAAAAGTCCACCAACAATATTTTATCCTTGTAACATCAATCAACAATTCATGTCCACAATCACGTGTATAACTTATAATCGTAATTGTAGTTCTAAATTCCTTTTCTCATCCAAGACAAAGATAATTTTCATCACCTAAAACATCAAACATCATGGTTATACCAAATCACAGTTCATGTTCATAATCATACTAATAAATTCATTTTTGCACTACGGTCCAAAGATATTCATCAACAAGTCATCTTTGCACTACATGCAAAAGATATTCAATAACAGGTCATCTTTGCATTACGAGCCAAAGATATTCATTAACAACTCATATTTGCACTACCGGCCAAAGATTTTCAACAACAAGTCATCTTTGCATTACGAGCCAAAGATATTTATCAATAATTCATCTTTACACTACGGCCCAAAGATATTCATCAATAATTTATCTTTGCACTACAAGCCAAAGATATTCCTCAACAGTTCATATTTGCACTACAGGCTAAATATATTCATATCTCAAAGAAATATATAATCATTTTAGAACTTATATAAACAATAATTATAATCATGTTAATCAATTCACCTTTGCACTTAAGCTATAGATATTCAATTATAAATTCAATGGTCATGATCATACCAGTCACAATTCAAATTTTTCACTACTGGCCAAAGAGAACCTTAGTCATGATCATACCAATAATCTACCCATCTTTACACTCAAGTGAAAGAGAATATCATCATTAGGGTTATAAAAATGTTATATATGATAATAAAAACAATATAATCAATATATAGTTTAATCTCCAGAGTAATATTCATAAATCAACTATAATTTGGTTAGAAAAAGAAACCAATTTTTGTCGTGAATAGTAATCGTGAATAGTAACTCGTGAATTACTCATGAATAATAACTCAGAAATAGTAACTCGTGAATAGTACTCCGTATTCGTACATAGTACCGTATATATAAATAATGGCATATACGTGAATAGTGCCATATGCATGAATAGTGTCGTATACGTGAATAGTGCCGTATACGTGAATAGTAACCCCAACTCAAAAAGTTCCAAATTTGATAAAAAGTTCATACCAACATTTCGGTATAATAATATTGAAGAAAATATCATTTTAAGAAGAATATAACACCCCTTACTATCCCTTACCTCAAAAGAGCAGCACTTCTGACTAGATATCGGATATAACGCTGAAGGAAACTTGCACTGATGAATAGCAACTCACCAAGTATCTAAATAATCACAAAATACACCCGATAATCTAGAGAGAAAAAGAGAGAAAGCTTATGAATTCTGGTGTGTTTTTCAATTCTAACTTAACCCTCTATTTGTAAGAAAATGTTAGCACGCCGAAGCAGACTTGACCTGCTACCTGATGGCTTTACCTGCTACTATTCCACCCACCAAAAATCAGCCATCTTTTCCAATAACCAAAAGTGGGGCCCACCCATTTCTAGAATTTTTCACCAAAGTCATTTATAAACTTAATTTCCGTATCAGTCACCTCTTAAAATTCATAACAAATCATTCGTTCATTTTTAACGGTTCAAAATTTGTGAACACGTACTCAACTTATATATGTATAACATATCCAAAAATCACAACGATCCAACGATCAGAATAAAAATTATAACTCACATAATAAAATGTAAGAACATTGATTTGATCTTTTAATACCTCTAATCCGACAAAATAATGATAAAATACCTCAACATTAATTCCTTCATTTATAACCACATAAATAAATCCATCATTTATAGCCACATCAAATAAATATTTCATTATCATATATATCAATAAATAATTATTCACAAATAATATTACAGAATCACAATAATGACAACCAGGCAATTCCTAGGAAAGAGGGGACTTTCCGATAAGGATTTCTCCTTACTGGCGCGCAATTAGGTGACCAAACATATCCTTGACAGAACTTTCTAGACATTGCCAATAATGCTATCTAATAATATTATTCAAATAATATGAATTATTGATCTAATAATGGAAAATACTGTGCAGTGACAATTATTGAGCAATAATAATATAAAATATCAACGCATCAATTATTGAATCAATAAAATAAATTATTGAACAGTAATTACTGTAACAATTATTGAGTAGTGCCTTCTCACGTAAGAATCAATAATTGAAAAAAATATTGTGCAATACCGTGTGTTACTGTGCAACTACGCGTATTACTGTATTTTAACCACCAGGTATTCCAACAGTGTTCACGGTAACAACTACGCCGTTATTTATAAAAACTCAAATTTGTCATTTTCTTCATCCAACAGTTATTCTGTTATGGGGCCCACAAATGGCTGCGCCGTCATACGAATATTCCTGACAGAAAGAATATTCAACGACTAAACGAATATTCCCCGACAACAATGAATATTTTATAACCACTTGCGTATTTTGGAAAAAAAATTTCATATATCACCCTTAACTTTAACTTTTATCAATTTAACCATTTACTGAATAATAATTATAAGAAAAATTAAATACATTTATTTCATAAAATTCGGGGTCTTACAAAAAGGCTCACTTTTATTTCATTTTTCTCCTAAGCTATTCTCTCTCTAAATTCGAAATTATAGAGTGAGAGGGAGTGTAAAACAAAGCCAAGATCAGATCATCAAGGATCAGTTCTTGAATCAAAGCTCAAAGAACGTATAAACCCTTATCCTAGAAATCCTTAGATCTGATGTTTAATGTTGTTGTTTGTTGATTAGATATGTGTTATAGGGTGTCATTTGATGATCTGAGTTCCTAAAACTTAGATCCATATCATTTTGATGCTCAAAATTGAAGATTTCTTAAATCTGGAAAAGTTAGAAATTTGTGATCTGACATTCATATGTCAGTGCTTTTAGATCGGTTTATGTTAGGTTTTATGTGTGTTTTATGCTATAAACTTGTAGTATGACATGAAGGCTTTAATTGGGAACTGGAATCAAGGTCATATCCTATCTAGATTTCATGTAAGAAGAGGTCAAACCTCGTTGACCGTTCATGGAGACTGAGTTTCTGGGCAACCCAGAAACCCATATCTCGCCTGACAATATTTTATGTGCCTTAGATCTTGCAGTATGATAGTGTTTTGGCTATGTTGTTGATTTAAGGTTGTAGACTAGTATCTTAACTACAAATTCATGCTATTAGATCACCAAGATCGTTACCAGGATCATAGAAATGCATGGTCAAACCACCGTTGACCAACTGACTGCTTGAAGATTTCTGGGAAACCCATATCTTCAAGAACCGTGTCCTGATCCCTAGTTTGACTAGCCTTGATCTCCTTGTTATTATGATAATATGATGATTGGTTGTTATGGAATTGTTGCCTGGTATCAGGACTACAAGATAGAGCCTCTAGATCACACAAACCGAGTCCAGAACGTTATGATTTTAAACTGCATAAAAGGTGTCTTGGCTGTTTTTTATTTTTGGGTAACCTAGAAAATGAAGAACATGCCTGACAAGCATTTTAAGGACCCATATCTCTCTGTTTTGGTATAGAATTGCCATGTTATTTGTTTAGGATTGTAGTATTGCATCAATACTATAATCTGAACACCTAATCGAACCCAGATACCTCAGGATCCAAGAGTTATAGCCGGTCAAACCTACCAAGTTGAACACTGACTTGGTTTTCTGGGCAGCTCAAGAGCATGCTCAAGAACACCTATAGCGATGGTTCTGTAGCTATAGGACCCTTTAGCGACGGTTTTATTAATTTTGAATTTCTAATTTCTGAAAATTAATTAATAAATCGAAATAAATAGTTTTTAATTATTAAAAATACAAAATAAATTCCGAAAAATTATTTTAAAATCTGAAAAATAGTTTTTAACTATTTTGAGTATATTTCATAAATATTAAATATTTTTGAAATATAAATGGTATTTAAATTATTTAATTATAATACTAAATAAATTGTTTAAAAATAGGTTTAATTCATGAAAAATCATGAAAAAATATATTATGGTATTAGAAAATATTTAAAGATATTTTCAGTGACTTAATATTTTGTGATGAAATTCATTAATTAAAATAATATTAATGATAATTAGTTTATTTAATAAATATATTAAATAAATTATGGAAAAATAGAATGAATGATTTAAAAATCATATAAAAATGATTTAAGTGTTAGAAAAACATTTTAAGTTATAAAATATAACTTTTGATATTTTGTCATGAAAATATTAATATTTTAATATTAATAGCAATTATCGGATAATAGATTTATCTGTTTAAAAAATATATAATTATGATTTTAAAGTATTAAAAATACTTTGTGATATTATAATTATATTATAATATGATGTTATGATTTTCATTAATATTTAATATTAAATAAATATTAATAATAAAAGAATTATGTAGTATTTAATTCATTTAACTACTGTGTTAATGATTGAAAAATGTTGATAAATGATATTAATTATTTGAAAATTATTACAAGTCTATGAATATTGTTTTTGACTGATAAGAAAATTATCTGAGATAATTGTTAAGTGTTAGGCAGAGTTTAATTGAACTTAGACTCGATAAAAGTCCGACTAGACCGTTGGAACGTTAAAACTTTGTTGAACTCAACTCAAACTGCAATAGTTTAACTTGATACCGAGTCCTATGTGTGTTATAGACTGACATGGATATGTGTTATGTGTTTAGGATATTCTATGTATATATATGTAATAATATTATATTGTGATGATATTATTCTAATATTGGAGATCTATATTACTAATATTAGGTCTTCGGATAAAGCAATATAATTTACGTAGCGGTAATCAACGGTTCAGGCAAGTTTATTTTTACTTAACTCTAGTAAGAGTTGTTTTATTCGGATAAGCTTATGGTTAATCATTGCTGGTTGCCATGAATTGTACTCTGTCATATTGCATGTATAAGTCAGGTATGAAAGGCTGATCACCTTCATTACTAGTTAGTTCAGATATATTTGTTCATGTATAATACTTGTTCAGTCAAAAGTTTGTCCCTGCTAGTTCACAATTATATTGATGAATTATAGCAAGCTTATTGTTCATACTCTTTCAATCGTGATATATCGTTATATTACTGAATTTAAACTTGATGGGCAATCCTTATGCTCACCCTTGTTATATCATGATAAAACATTGCAGATTAAGACGAACGCGTCGAATACAAGGAAAGGTTAAAGACAGTTTCAGCATTAGGATATGTGTGTAGCTAAATTGTATAAGTGTTGTATTTTAAGATTATGTGTTAAGTAAGTTATGTAATGTGTATTAAGTTAAGGTTACTCGATGTGACGACCCCAAAATAGGTCCATTCCATCCAACCTATTCTGAGTCGTCAAATACATGGTACAAAAAATAACTACAACTTTATTACTACAACAACACATATGCTGTGAGTTTTAATACAAATATATACCAACTGTGACTCATGTCCCAACCGTGGACAGCATCTCACAGTGATACCTTACATAAAGGTATAGTCAAAAACTGTTTTAGAAATTAGAATTTTTGGGATGTGCTTAAGAAAACCTTCGTACATGGGAGTCTATGCTTCCAGGTTATGATAGATATCATATGTCCACAAAATTATCCTTTGTTGACCTAATAGACCCCAAAGAAAAATAAGAAGATTACTATCATATTCTTTCCAATGGTGAGTCTTCTCTTGACATATCATTATCTCCACTGTCTTTAATAGTGAATTATACTTCAAACAAACACCAAGATTATATAGGTAGTGCTCGTAAATATACTCAGCAAGTGGATGTGCACAACCCTGTCTTATAATGACACGAGGTTGTATGACATTAGACATCTTGTATAATAGTGGCAAAACACCCTTCTAACGTTGGGTTCGCCTCAACCTATTGGATTCATCAAATAAAACTACCAAATGATGACCACCGTTCTATTCCCCTATTACCCCCGCTCGACCCAGCTACACTCGTATTACCTGAAAAGAATTATGAAATAGAAGGGTGAGCACAACTATCCCAGTAAAGAATATCATGACTAAAAATAAATAAATTATCAATAGCATTCAATAGTAATAAATCAGAGATTTAGAACATATGATAGATGATAAAAATTTTTAACCATAGTTGCAGCGGAACGAGCAATCCATTAGAAGAGTCAAATAGACCATAAAATCTATTATCTTCTCTATGTTAAAAATCCATCAACAATGTTTTATCCCTGTAACATCAATCAACAGTTCTGGTCCACAATCATATAAATAACTCATAATCATAATTGTGATTCTAAATTCCTCTTCGTATTCAGGACGAAGATAATTTTTATCACACGTCTTTACCTGAAACATCAAAGATCATGGTTATACCAAATCACAGTTCATGTTCTTAATCATACTAATAAATTTATCTTTGCACTACGGGCCAACGATATTTGTCAACAGTTCATCTTTGCACTACTGGCCAAAGATATTCAACAACAGGTCATCTTTGCACTGCGGGCCAAAGATATTCATCAATAATTCATCTTTGCACTACAGGCTAAAGATATTCCTCAACAGTTCATATTTACACTACAGGCCAAATATATTCATATCTCAAAGAAATATATAATCATTTTAGAATTTATATAAACAATAATTATAGCCATGTTAATCAATTCATCTTTACACTTAAGCTAAAGATATTCAATTATAAATTCAATGGTCATGATCATACTAGTTAACAATTTATCTTTGCACTACAGGCCAAAGATATTCCTCAGTCACGATCATACCAATAATTTACCCATCTTTACACTCAAGTAAAAGATAAATTCAACATCAGGATTATAAAAAAGTTATATATAATAATAAAAATAATATGATCAACAACTGTATTTATTTTCAAGAGCAACAATCATAAATCAACAATAATTTGGTTAGAAAAAGAAACCAATTTTTGTCGTGAATAGTACCCGTGAATAGTAACTCGTAAATAGTAACTCCTAAATAGTAACTCGTGAATAGTAACTCATAAATAGTAACTCGTGAATAGTAACTCGTGAATAGTACTCTGTATTCGTACATGGTATCGTATACGTAAATAGTACCGTATACATGAATAGTGATGTATACATAAATAGTGTCGTATATGTGAATAGTAATCCCGACTCAAAAAGGTAAAAATTCTACAATAAAATCCATACCAATATTTCAGTATAATGATATTGAAAGAATAACATCATTATGAAGAATATAGCATTCCTTAATATCCTTTACTATCCCTTACCTCAAAAGAGCAACACTTCCGACTAGATATCGGATATGACGCTGAAGAAAACTTGCACTGATGAATAGTAACTCACCAAGTATCTAAATACTCACAAAATACACTCGATAATCTAGAGAGAAAACTTATTAATTCTGGTGTGATTTTTAATTCTAACTTAGCCCTCTATTTATAGGAAAATGTTAGCACGCCGAAGCAGACTTGACCTGCTACCTGATGGCTTTACCTGCTACTATTCCACCCACCAAAAATCAGCCATCTTCCACAACAACCAAAAGTGGGGCCCACCCATTTCTAGAATTTTCTACCAAAATCATTTATAAACCTAATTTCCGAATCAGTCACCTCTTAAAATTTATAACAAATCATACGTTCATTTTTAATGGTTCAAAATTTGTAGACATATACTCAACTTATATATGTATAACATATCCAAAAATCACAATAATCCAACGACCAGATTAAAAATTATAACTCACGCAATATATCTGCAAAATACTGATTTAATTTTTAATACCTCCATTCCGACAGAAATACTGATAAAACACCTCAACATTAATTCATTCAATAATAACCACATAAATAAATTCATCATTTATATCCACATCAAATAAATATTTTCTTATCAAATAAATCAATAATTAATTATTCACAAATAATATTACAGAATCACAATTATGACAACCAGGCCATCCCAAGAAAAGAGGGGGCTTTCCAATAAGGATTTCTCCTTATTGGCGCGCAATTAGGTGACCAAACCTCTCCTTAGATAAAACTTTCTAGACATTGCCAATAATGCTATCTAATAATATTATTCAAATAATATGAATTATTGATCTGATAATGGAAAATATTGTGCAGTAACAATTATTGAAATAACAATAATATAAAATATCAACGCAGCAATTATTGATTCAATAAAATAAAATATTGAACAGAAATTACTGTAACAATTATTGAGTAGTGCCTTCTCACGTAAGAATCAATAATTAAAAAAAATACTGTGCAATACCGTGTGCTACTGTGCAACTACGCGTATTACTGTATTTTAACCACCAGGGATTCTAACAGTGTTAACGGTAACAATTACGCCGTTATTTATAAAAATTCAAATTTGTCATTTTTTTCATCCGACAGTTATTCTATTATGGGGCCCACAAATGGCTGCGCCATCGTACGAATATTCCCCGACAGAAAGAATATTCCACGACTAAACGAATATTTCCCGACAACAATAAATATTTTATAACCACTTGCGTATTTCGAAAAAAAATTTCATATATCACCCTTAACTTTAACTTTTATCAATTTAACCGTTTACTGAATAGTAATTATAAGAAAAATTGAATACTTTTATTTCATAAAATTCGGGGTCTTACACTCGACCTTGGGGAATAGTGTGTTAAATGTATTGTATAAATAATTTATGTTTATATCTTTTGCAAGTATAGTAATAGTGATAGAATGATCGAACCGAATCCGAGGTGGTTTAGGACCTGGATTTGGGGCCCTCAAACTAAATTACCCTTGAAGTTTATCTAAACCAAACTTTATTTGGTGCGGACTTGTACCCTATAATTGAGAAGAACACCCCTATTATAGGGGTACGCGATGCGTTTAGATGTTTGTGCATAATACATGGTACGAAGGGCTGATCACCCTAAGTTCGTGAAGTTCCTATAGTACAACTATTTACGTTAAAGTTTATAGATTACTTGTAACATTGGACATAGTTCGTGGTCTTATGACCCTCAGATTCATTTCATATATTGATTCCAGTTTTTGGTTATCATTGACAGAGTATTATTCAGTTCTGATGAGCTTATTCATTGGCAATTATTATTCTATTGTTGTTCATTGCTATATCAAGTGAGCATTTGTTTTGCTCACTATTGCATAAATATAATTATTACAGCTAAGGTTGAGAAGGTTGATGAATCTACCACAAACAAAGGGAAAGAAAAATGTACAACTGATGAAGACTTGTAATTTATTGGCTTTTATGTTGATAGACTTTATTTAAATGATGTAATGTAACTATTTTATTTCCGCACTTGATTTATGTTAAAGGTTAGATAACATGGGGAAACGTAATAGTTTAATGATGCAACCCTTTTAATGGGAGGATTTATGGTTTAAATTTTATTATACTTGGGTAGTTAGTTATGAATGTATGGAAAGTGAATACCAAGTCTTGTGTGATGGAAGTACCCCGATTTTGGGGTGTCAAAACTACCGTGTTAAACGATACTACCTCCACCTCCTCCTCTGACATGCCATTGAACAAGGATGTAAATCCTAAGTTCACAGAATCGTATAACTCAACCACCGCCACCGCTGGCAACTCAGCTACGAGTGTTGGTAAAATCTCTATATGGTACACAGACTCTTCATTAAAAACATGTATATGTGAAAGCCCCGAACCCGGGTCCCAAATCACCGCGGATCCGATACAATCAATCTATTACTATTACAATCATTCAATAACTATTGTGGAATATATAAACATAAATTTTTTATACAATACATTTACACACAATTCCCCAAGGTCGAATAACCTTAACTTATACACAATTCATAACTTGACTAACACATATCATTATTATCATACAATACTATTACAATTAAGCTGTACATAAAATCCCAAGCTGAACTTGGCTTTATCCTTTCCTGTATCCGACGTATGCTTCTTAACCTACAATGTTAATCATGATATAGCAAGGGTGAGCATGAAGGTTGTCCAGCAAGTTTAAATTTATAATTTAACAATATATCATGATTGAAAGAATCTGAATAATAAGCTGGCTATAATTCAACAATATAATTGTGAACTAGTAGGAACAAACTTTTGACTGAACAAGAATTGAACATGAACAAATATATTTGAACCAAATAGTAATGAAGGTGATCAGCCTTTCATACCTGACTTATGCATGCAATATGTACAGAGTACAGTTCTACAATGGCAATCAGTAATGATTAACCATAAGCATATTTGAATGAAAAAAAACTTAGTAGAGTTAAGTAAAACTTGCCTAAACTGTTGATTACCATTACGTAATTTAATAAGCTTTGTCTGAACCTAACATATACATAATATCGATATACAAATTAGAATAATATCATCACAATATTTAAAATAACCTAAACACAGTATCAACTAATCCTATCAATCTATAAAACACAAAAAACTTAACCTCAAGTCAAACTATTACGGTATGAGTCGAGTTCGGTATAATTCTGACATCCCGACGGTCTAGTCGAATAAAATTTCGAGTTTAAGTTCAATTAAACTCTGTAAAAACACTTAACCATTATCTAAGATAATTTATAAGTAGTCAAAACATTTTTCATAAGCCCATAAAAATTTTCAGATAATTATTATCATATATTATAATTTTTCAATCATTAATAACGTATTTAAATGAATTAAATACCACATAATTCCTTTATCATTAATATTTATTTATTATCAAATATTAATGAAATACATGTCATAATATTATAATATATTTATAATATCACAAAGTATTTTTTAATACTTTAAAATCACCTTTATATGATTTTTAAACACTTCAATTCATTATCCGGTAATTGCTATTAATATTAAAATATTAATATTTTTCATGAAAAAAATCTCAAAAGTTATATTTTATAACTTAAAATATTTTTATAACACTTAAATCATTTTTATAAGATTTTTAAAACATTAATTCTATTTTTCTATAATTTATTTAATACATTTATTAAATAAACTAATTATCATTAACATGGGTTAATTAATGAAATTCATTCTAAAATATCAAAAGTCTTTAAAAATAACTTAAAAATATTTTCTTATACCATAATATTATTTTTCATGATTTTTCATCCATTAAAATTATTTTTAAATAATTTATTTAATATTATAACTAAATAAATTAAATACCATTTATATTCCAAAAATATTAAATATTTATGAAATATACACAAAATAATTAAAAACTATTTTTCAGACTTTAAAATAAATTTTTAGAATTTATTTAGTATTTTTAATAATTAAAAACTATTTATTTCTATTTATTTAATTAAAATAAATATTTTCTGGAAAATAATAATTAATAAATGGCCCTATAGCGACAGAACCGTTGCTATGGGTGTTCTTGAGTGTTCTTGAGCCTTCATAGTCAGAGTGCTGGGTACTACGTTTGACCGTTGAAACTTTTTGATCCTTAAGTTTATAGACTTGTTCTTGTTTTAATAATATAGTACTAATGTAATACAACAACTACCAACTAAGTTCATGGCCATACGACACGAAATTAGAGAGATCAAAGCCTCTCAATATTCTGACAACGTTGTTCTTGAGTTCCTGGGTTGCCAGAAACTCAAGCAGTGTTGAGGGTCCTTCTATGCAGCCTTCAATCTTTGATTTCCATGCCATGTTTATGTGATCTTAAGGCTCAATATTGTAGTCCTCAAGTCAGTATACACTACCATCTCACTAACTTAACCTAAAAATATCACATGTTCAAGATCTGGGCCGGTCAATATAGGGGTCACAAACTGTTCTTCAGAAATCTTGGTTTTCCAGATTTCTTCATCCGGCTGGTGGTCAACGTGGGTTTGACTACGATAAGCTACGATTCTGCTACGGATCTGAGTGATCTAAAGGCATAGATGTATAGCCTGCATGTCAGTCTACAAGATACCACCAACAACATTACATAATAACTTAAACCTAGCAAGATCTAGCGCCTGCAAAAGCTTGTCAGGAATTCTGGGAAAATTTTGGGTTACCCAGAATCGTTTTCCGTGATCGGTCAAGGAGTTTTGACCAAGTATAACTGAAGATCTAGACTTGATCCAACCCTGTTTCCAGTTTCAAATCACATTCCTCATGTCATAGAACAGATTCAAAACATAAAACACACAAAACATCTAACACATAAAGAATTAAGGCCTCTGACATTTGACGGTCAAATCTTGAATTCTAGAGAGAGAAAAGTCTTGCACAAAATAAAAAGTAAAGTAAGTATTTTACTTAACTTTTATCTTTGATTTTTGGATTCAATGAATGTAGTGTTACAAGGTGGCACCAAAGATTAGATATGGTAAGATATTTAACACATGCCAATATCTAAATGGATAAGTCAACAAGATTTGACAAGTCTTTTACTTAATCATTAAGAAAAAGGGAATTTTAGACAGTTCACATTTAATTTTAAAGGCATTATTGTCATTTGCCCTAACCCTTAGGGTTTAGGGTTTAACCTTTAGTGTTTAGGGCTTAACCCTTAGCGTTTAGGATTTAACCCTTAGGGTTTAAGGTTTAACCCTAAATTTTTTAAAATTTAATTTCTAAGATTTCCAAATTTTGGTTTTCAAAATAAAAAATTAATATTTCAAAATTATAATTAGGATTTTCTAATTATATTAAAATTTACTAATCATTAATCAAGCTTACTAATTAGGATTAATATTTCCTAATTAAAACTTCTAATTTAGCAATTAGGTTTCATGATCATGCATTAGGGTTTATACCCCAATAATTAGGGTTTCTAAATTATTAAAACTCTAATTAATAGTTAGGATTATCCCTAATTAGGTTTGTAATTAAAATACATAAACCTTATACATAGCATTTAAATTCCCAAATTAGGATTTTAATATCCAAATTAGGGTTTCAAATTCTCGAAACTGAAATTAGGGTTTTCAGAATCGATTTCTAGGGTTTCTTACCAGACGTTAGGGTTTTCTAACTGAACGTTGATGATTTAAATATATACCTAGGGGTTGGACACTGATATAGTTACCTGGTCAACCCTTGACCCGTAACCACATACTGTACTCATATAATACCATATTCACATAACATATACACTTATATACTTCATCCTTAATAATTAACCACCGAAAATTTTTAAATTCACAAAATTCTTTTCCAGAAAGGTCAAATCCATACACTGCTGTCTAGGTTTATTATTTAACCTTTATTTAATAATTTAATATTTAAATAATTTTCTAAATTATTGGATTGTCACATTCACCATTTCTTCTAAAAATTTCGTCCCTCAAATTTACCTTACACCATACACCATTCATACACAGCATCGCATGCTACCCAATAAATTCCTCACAAGAATAAAAATTTTGAAATTGTGTTGAGGGGCTATATAGACTATTGTCTATCATTTTCGCAAATGTTTTATAGAAATTTATCTGTAAACCGCCATAACTTACGGACATAGTGGGTAATTAGCCCGACATGCCCTGTACTTATTAAGTACTGCTAGTCGAATCTGTTTCTCGTCTCTGCCATAGGCACAAAATTTTACCTCAGTCTAATTAGATTCTGCACCAAAATAATTTGGTTAGAGAAATTTCTTTCAATGAACACTTAGAGTTTTTATAAACATTAGTATAGCTGAATCGAATAGCATAGACCCATATCAATAATTCAATTCAATAGAATTATTTAGATGTAGCCAAACCCCGTTGGCAAATTAAAACTTTTAAAATTAGTTTGAAAATGACGTCATTATGTCGTACTGTATTAACAGCCCATTTGAAGATGTTGTCATTGTATGACTTTGTCGTAACACATCATACAATTACTACTATAAAACAGTAAATAGACAACACTTAAACCACAACGTTTTTTAAAAAACGTTGTGGTTTTTTTTACAACGTTTTAAAAAAAACATTGTAGATATATATGCAAAAACGTTATCTATTTAAAAGGACATTTTTTTGGTTTAAACTAGATAACGTTTTTTTAAAACGTTGTCTATCAAGAAAAACACGGAGCCAAAAAAAAAGACGCGGAAATGAGAAGTTGAAATTAACACAAATCTACTTTCTTCTCTCCTATCTCTGTACTTTCTCTCTCTACGAAGTGGGTGTCGTGCTCTCCTACTCTCCTATGATCCAAACTTCGGCTACCACTGTGGCTATCAGCTGAGGAGGCACATACGATGTTTCAGTTGGAGATATTTCGATTCGAGCTAGAGAAGATCAGAAAACACCTTTGACTACTAGTATGGTCTGGTCGGGTTCGGTCAGACACAAAATTCTAGGGTTTTTGCTATGGCTGACGCTCTCTCTGAGATTAGATCAGAAAACGCTCTATCAGCCTCAAGCTCACCTAGAAGGACGCTCTAATCGCCGACCTCCAAGCCCAGCTGCAATCCCTAGATTCTTCTCTCTCTGACACCTCTGATAAACTCTCCCAGGCCGACCGAAAAAAGGTCCGGTTCCCCTGTCAAACCAGGTTCTGTTCATACAAATTCATATGAAAGATGATATAAACCTTGAATTGAATCGTGCAGGAGAAATTGTTGAAGAAGAACGCTTCGCTATCTAATGAGGTTAAGAAGCTCAATCGCGATGTTGCCAAGGTAATCAATCTCTTCTCCATGTTCTTTCTCCACCACTAGAATGTAAATATCACTCAATTTTAAATACTCTTTTGTAGTAAGTTTATGTTTAAATTACGGTGATCTGTAGTTAAGGTTATAGATCTTATATGTATTTTCATTGTATGATTTTGTTTAGGTTTTTCAATTTCTATTAGTATTTTCAATTTGCTCTATTATCTCTAGGTTCAGCTTCTGGATTTCCTGATTCCCTTTTGAATTTTGCTGTTCTGGAGTTTCTCTTATCAATTAAGGATTGTTACAATTGTGGATGTCGAAATGTTTTTCTTCTTGGATTCATTTCTGCCAAGGTAGAGAGTGTTGTTGTTCTTCTTTGCAGGGGGCCTAACCTTAGTGTTAATGCATTGAAAGACATGAATTGGGACCTGAGTCAGTCATGGATACTGAAAATGGAAACGGGCCTCACTACTTTAAACTTAATACCAGAACCAAGATGCCGGCAGCTGGCCTTGGGACGTGGAAAGCTCTGGCAGGTGTTGTTGGTGAAGCTGTCATCACAGCAGTCAAGGTTCTAGCTAGCTAGCTCGCTCTAACCAAATCTTAATTACTTTACTTTCAGATTAGTTGACTCTATTTAATTTTAAAAATTACAAATTTGTGCAGGCAGATTATAGGCACATTGACTATGCTAAAGTTTATGACAATGAGAAAGAGGTAGAATTTCCTTGTTAATAAATTGATTCAACTTGTTATGCTCAGTGTAATTATAATGACAATTAAGTTGTATATTTGGATGATGATGATGATGTTTTCTACATGTTATGGTTAATTGTGTATAGATATGGGTGGCTCTAAAAGAACCATTTTCCAGAAGGGGTAGTGAAGCGTGAAGAGATTTGGATAACCTCTAAATTATGGTTAGTTTTAATGTGTAACCTAATTGAATTGTGTTGTTCATCTATTAATTGATTGATTTTGGATCTTATTTTTCTGATTAACGGAGGTGTGATGATGTGTTTAGATATCTATAATTCCCATAATTTTACTATCTTTAGTAGTTGTAATATCTGAATTATGTCACAGTTCAAGCAGTGCATATGAAACACTCATGTGCTAGGTTTTGGTGGACCCTTTGCAACGACATGTTTTTTACGGGTATAAGTGCAGAATTCTAGATTTCTTCAGATTATTTAGAATGCAGTCAAAGATCCTATTCTGCAATTGTTATGGTTTTGATGAGCTCTACCCTGATCTGATTGTGTCTGCTCTGGAATATGCTGCAGAAGTTGGGACATCAATTTTTTTTTATCATGGGCCTCGAGGAAAGACCCTTGCTAACGGAACACCTGTAACGACCCCAAAATCTATACAATTTAAATCCCGACTTCGGTCGTTAACCATGCATTCAACCTCTAATTAATACATCATTATTCGATGTTAAACTTAATAAAATTGCGGAATAATTAAAACTTTTATACATCTCCTTCTGTCTTGCCCTAAATCATAACCTTTACATTACATCTCTTCGATTCAAATCAAATGCCATGAATCATTACAACAAACTGACTATGCAAAGTCTTACATCATAACTAAATATCCATATACATTGGATAGCTCAACTTACAATTCAACAACATGTTACATTTAAGATAGGAAATACATTTCTCATAGAACATAAGTAATCTTCGTGAATATAGATCTCTATAACTCACTTAGCACATATCTTTACCTTAAAGTTTGTACCTGCAAAAGTGGTTATTTGCAAGAGTGAGCTCGACAGCCCAGCAAAGTCTAACAGTTTTCATGCATCACATAGCACATAATAACATGCTCGATATACAACTCATTAAAGTAACATTGCATACATGCTTTTAACTCAAATAGCAAATATAAAGATTGAGTTCCTTACTCAATCATCATTACTTAGCCAAAACAATGCAGTCATATATTGACTTTAACATTTCATGATTTCAACATGTATAACATATCATGCAATTTAAAACAGTTCATCAAGTCCACGTAGAAAATAGGAACCGAAAGACTTGCCTTGATCGTTGTTTACCAATAATAGCTTAACAGCTTACAGTTATCTGCACTTCACGTGCCCTACACAATTATATAATCATACACATCAACTATTAGTCACATAACAACACATAGCAATTGTAATGTAAACTCTACTCCACATCTCATAATCTTTCCTATTAATAAATACACAATGGTCAATTAGATTGTGTTAACTTTTTGACTTATGACTCACTATATTTCTTCTTAGTCAAACTCGAAGTTCAAGTGGTTAAGTCTTGCTAGGACTACTTATTGGTTTTATATTAAACCCATTCCATATCTTATAATATCCATTTCAATGGAATTGAAACACTTTTTAAGTTCATTAACACTTGGTACGGCGTTTTGACGTTCAATCGTCACACGCCCGATTTGCCTCTCTTGTGTATGCTTACTATGCTTCTATAACTTATCTAATACATTATTTATTAATGTTTAGCATCATTATATTTACTAAGATTCATGTTTTATAACTTAGAACATCATCTTTTACGGTCTGGAGAACTACACATGCATATGTGCATGCCCGACACCCTCTGATTGCCTCTGAAAATACAACAGTCCTAAAGATGACCATTTTGACCCATCTTAGTGACCTCAAATTGAAAAACTTAAAGAACGAAAGTTGTAGGTATACTCGTCCTCATTCCGGATCATCTTGAATCACCTCAATCGGAGTTCGTATGAGGAAGTTATGGCCATTTTACTACAGGAGGTCAAAACTGCCCAACTAGGCCACTTTTCCGGCGCCAGGGCGCGGAACAGTGGCGCTAGGGCGCGAGCATCAACGCTGGGGCGCGAGCTTCAGTGCTGGGGCGCGAGCTTCAGCGCTGGGGCGCGAGCTTCAGCGCTGGGCGCAAGCTACGAGCCCATTTTTGACGCTGGGGCGCGAACCTTGGCGCCAGGGCGCGGTTTTTGGCGCTGGGGCTCAAATTTTGGCGCTGGGGCGCCGAAACTTGCAGAATCCAACCACGAAGAACAGAACAAAGCTACTGTCTTTATTTTTTAACAGCAATTAACCCCAATTAACATCTATAACTTATATAAATTACACATATACACACTACCCAACATGCATATACTAGTTTTAACACAATTAATCAACAATACTTGGAAACTAAATATTTGAAAACACTGTTTTAAAAACCAAAACTCCATTATCGATATATAAAATACAGTAAACTATAATTCCATGGTTATAACCAATTTGATTCCTTTAAACTACGAATTTTCTGAAATTCATACCAAATAAACATACATGACCTTCAACTTCATAACTAGCATACACGAATTTCTTTGTTATCATGAGTATATTTATTTTTCACTGTAAAACCAAGTTCTCTTTCTCAATAAACTTAATTTAGCATGCGATACATATACATATATATATGCTAGTTGTATCAATTACAATTATAATTATTCAGGATTTCAAAATCAATTACATAAACATGATTTACAGACAACATTTGTAAAAACTCATATACAGTGAAGTTGAGTTTCAAGAAACACAGAGGCTAAATAGTTATACTATAAAACCTATGTTAACATTATAACACATACCTTTTTGTTGCTTTTAGAAAACCTTTCACTGAGAATAACTTTTGACGAACACAGAACCTTCTCTCTCAGTCACAAATTCTCAGACACTTTTCTTCTCCTTTCTTTCTCTGTAGTTTTCCTTAGGCTTAGGTTTAGACAATACAGACAACAAGCTAACAAATCAATGTACGCTTTCCAAAACATTTTTAAAACCGTCGTATACTAATTACCCCTATTCAATTATCAGTTACCAAATATATATATTATATTTATATTTTATTAAATTCAAAATTTAAAAAAAACAAAAGCCATAGGGCTTTGTTTGGCAAAATAATTTAAAACTTAGAGACTTAATAAACTTAAGCCTTGTTTGGCAAAATAAATTAAAACTACTTTAATTTATTTTAATAACCACTTATATTATAACTATTTGTCACACTTCTAATTAATTAAGTTTTCATACTTAATTTAATTAATTCTAATAACAATTCATTGCATAATATAATAATTTATTTAATCATTATAAATTCTCTAACTTAATTATTAAATTAAATTAGATTAATATTTCAAAATAATTACTTTCCTTAACTCATTAATTATTTATTAAACAAATAATTAAATCACATCAACTCAAATTGCCATATAATTCAATAAATATTTAATATTGCCAATAAATATTTAATATTTAATATTTAATTATTTATTCAACAAATAATTAAATAAACCACATCACTCAAATTGAACAATTATTTATTCAACAATAACATATCCACTAAATACTTAAATAAATCAATAAATATTTAATATCACGCTTTAAAATTATGGAATGTTACATCATTCTCTCCTTACAAGGATTCTGTCCTCAGAATCACAATTCAAATAAATCGTTCGTTACATTCTTCCCTACTTACAAAGATTTTGTCCCCAGAATCACCGAAACCCTACCTTACTCAGGTTTTCCTCAAATCTATTCATTGAATAACTTCAACACATTATCTTTATATAGGTTTTATATTTTCTACTCTCACCATTCTTGATAATAAATTCTTATAAGTTTTATTTCATAACATTTACTTAGACTCAATTATATTTGAGTATTATATATTCTTTGACCAGTTCATTATCTTTCTCTAAGGATCATTATCATATATTATATGATCAAACTCTCGGGACATTACATTCACCCTTTCTTCTAAGAATTTCGTCCTCGAAATTTTTATTTATTAATCTTTATTCATTCAATCTATCAGAATAGATTTTACGTTAATACCTTATTCATTCATTGGATTCTATAACCACTTCTTTTCCACAAAGATCATTCTACAATTATTAAACTTTTCTATTAAAAAATTTCACATTATTCTTTGATAACTCACATCCTTCTCACTTCAAAATCTCTTTTCTCACTTATTCAACATATTCATCATTCAGAGTCGTATTCTATGACTCACTTCTTTCTAAAGAATATCATCATTACCACATTCACCTTTTAGAATACCAAGAATCTTCCACAATTGCTCAATAATTGGGAAGCGATATGAATAACAGGAATTTAATAGATTCCAAATCATGTTGAGGGTCATAGGACCTTGAACTACGTCCTCAGGTTGTCAAGTATATCATGACTTGAACCTTTAACAGTCATACGACTATATGGACCTCCGTACTTTGGGTGTTAAGCCCTTCGTACAATATATTGTGCACAAACATTTCAGCGCAAAGTATAAACTAAGCGTAACCTCTGATAAAAGAGTTGTTCATCTCAGAATTTAGAGTGCAAGCATTCAACTGAGGGTCTAATGACCACGAACCATGTCCACAGTTATAAGTAATCTTTCAACTTTAACTTTAACAGTCATAAGACTATAAGGACTCCAAAGTACTTAGGGGGATCAATCCTTCGTACATGTATTGTGCACAAATATTTCAGCGCAAAGTATAAACTAAGCGTAACCCCTAATATTAGGGTTGTTCATCTCAGCTTTTCAACATCTGAATCCGCACCAACACAATTTGGTTTGGCATAACTTTTCAATGAACGTTTGAATTTCATGAACATCTTTCAATATTTGTCTAGCTGAATCAAATAGCATAGACCTCTATAACAATTCGGATATCAACCAAAATATACATATACATACAATAATACATATGTATTCTAATATCTAAAAGAAATCTCAAAAATTTTTTTATGACGTCATGATACCGCACTGTATTTACAGTCCGTTGAGGATTCTGTCATTTGGTGATTTTATCATACTACATCATACCATAGTGGGCTGACGATCCTTAGATCACATCCAACACTAGGTAATACTGCATTGATGACTCCATCATTTTTTTTATCATCTTTGCACCAGGTTACATGATGCATTAATGATATAAAATACATTTTGATATACTGCAAATCACTTTTGTCTAGCCGAAGCAATTAGCATAGACATACAATAATAGTATTGTTGTTAAAACTCATTTGTTCCATCATTTGATCCAATATTTTTCAAAAAAATAGAAGTGTAAACATCAGCACGAAGTCAATAAATTTCGAAAGTCTAGCATAGCTAGTAGATTTAGAATACCTATGCTTCCACCATCAACTCCACTTTCTATAATGATCCATTGCTTAATAGGTCTATCTATTCCTATCATCCTTAATGCTCTATTCACATTTATCTATACCCTAGTTCATCAAACTTACCACACGTTATGAGTTTAGGAACTTGCCACAATCATATGAGTTTAAGAACTTATCCTAGTCAGACCATAGGCGTCCATTCGCTGAGGGGTTCAAAAACATACCATATAATTATGAGTCACGAACCTACCATAAGTATGAGTTTTAAGAACTCGCACTTACCTTATAATATTCTCTAACTATACTCTACCTATCTATTATACACATGAGAAAAGAATCACCTTCTCAACATGCATATAGAAAATAGCGCGACACAAACATTCCAATGATTATCATTGTGATAAACTGAGTGCAAGCACAAAACCCTCGCCCATACAAAGGTTTGTACAACTCAGCCATCATAAGAGTTCTCTATTGAAATCCCACCTAACTCTATCTTTCTTTTAACTTGCTCTTTGCTCGATACGAATTCCTCGTATCACGTCATCGATAACTCCTCATGAGTTATCTCGTACTATTTCATAGTACACCATCTTCATAGCATTAAGCTATAATCATTCAAACATTACAGACCATCTTTCTTTTATAACTTAAACAGATCACGTCGTGACCTTATTCTATAATCTTCTCTCTTAAAATTATTTTATTAACTCGTGATCGTTTTGTTTTACGATCCTCATTCTATCTCTTTTTCATCATTTACGACATTATTCGTTATCTTGGCTATTGGAGTTAGGAAACTCCCATTTCTTATCTTTATATATCTTCAAGATTCTTCTTTGAATCTTCTTGTTTATATAACAATTATTCCTTTAAGAATTCTAACTTCATTTACATCGCTTAACATTTCATTCGAGTTACACACTTGGTACACATCGAGTCTCTAACAGTTTCAATACGGTACGCTGAGTGGTTTCCCACAAACAACCAACAAACTAGGTTCCGAGTTGCTAGTTCGTATATACCTCCGCTCTATGAAGGAATCGTTTAGCCCAGATACCATACATCAACTACTAAAGAGTACAATTGCACCATACTTAAATATAACTCTCTATTCTTAACTTCTTTATCATTCTCTTTTTATAGACATTGTCTATTTATTATCACCTTACATCCTTATTATTGGAGTTGGGTAACCCCACATTCATATTCCTGATAACTCTGCGAGATTCTTCTTTGAATCCTTTTACACAAGTTTTAATCCCATATTGTTCAAACTCTATTTGAGCTTATTCGTTCATTATCTTCACCTCTCTTCTCTAAGGTTATAGCCTACGGTACTCCTACCTAAGGTTTATAACCTACAGCTTTGATACCAACTGTAACGACCCCAAAATCTATACAATTTAAATCCCGACTTCGGTTGTTAACCATACATTCAACCTCTAATTAATACATCATTATTCGATGTTAAACTTAATAAAATTGCGGAATAATTAAAACTTTTATAAATCTCCTTATGTCTTGCCCTAAATCATAACCATTACATTACATCTCTTCGATTCAAATCAAATTCCATGAATCATTACAACAAACTGACTATGCAAAGTCTTACATCATAGCTAAATATCCATATACATTGGATAGCTCAACTTACAATTCAACAACATGTTACATTTAAGATAGGAAATACATTTCTCATAGAACATAAGTAATCTTCGTGAATATAGATCTCTATAACTCACTTAACACATATCTTTACCTTAAAGTTTATACCTGCAAAAGTGGTTATTTGCAAGAGTGAGCTCGACAGCCCAGCAAAGTCTAACAGTTTTCATGCATCACATAGCACATAATAACATGCTCGATATACAACTCATTAAAGTAACATTGCATACATGCTTTTAACTCACATAGCAAATATAAAGATTGAGTTCCTTACTCAATCATCATTACTTAGCCAAAATAATGCAGTCATATATTGACTTTAACATTTCATGATTTTAACATGTATAACATATCATGCAATTTAAAACAGTTCATCAAGTCCACGTAGAAAATAGGAACCGAAAGACTTGCCTTGATCGTTGTTTACCAATAATAGCTTAACAGCTTACAGTTATCTGTACTTCACGTGCCCTACACAATTATATAATCATACACATCAACTATTAGTCACATAACAACACATAGCAATTGTAATGTAAACTCTACTCCACATCTCATAATCTTTCCTATTAATAAATACACAATGGTCAATTAGATTGTGTTAACTTTTTGACTTATGACTCACTATATTTCTTCTTAGTCAAACTCGAAGTTCAAGTGGTTAAGTCTTGCTAGGACTACTTATTGGTTTTATATTAAACCCATTCCATATCTTATAATATCCATTTCAATGGAATTGAAACACTTTTTAAGTTCATTAACACTTGGTACGGCGTTTCGACGTTCAATCGTCACACGCCCGATTTGCCTCTCTTGTGTATGCTTACTATGCTTCTATAACTTATCTAATACATTATTTATTAATGTTAAGCATCATTATATTTACTAAGATTCATGTTTTATAACTTACGACATCATCTTTTACGGTCTGGAGCACTACACATGCATATGTGCATGCCCGACACCCTCCGATTGCCTCCGAAAACACAACAGTCCTAAAGATGACCATTTTGACCCATCTTAATGACCTCAAATTGAAAAACTTAAAGAATAAAAGTTGTAGGTATACTCGTCCTCGTTCCGGATCATCTTGAATCACCTCAATCGGAGTTCGTATGAGAAAGTTATGGCCATTTTACTACAGGAGGTCAAAACTGCCCAACTAGGCCACTTTTCCGGCGCCGGGGCGCAGAACACTGGCGCTGGGGCGCGAGCTACGGCGCTGGGGCACGAGCTTCAGCGTTGGGGCGCGAGCTTCAGCGCTGGGCGCGAGCTACGGGCCCATTTTTGACGCTAGGGCGCGAACCTTGGCGCCAGGGCGCGATTTTTGGCGCTGGGGCTCAAATTTTGGCGCTGGGGCGCCGAAACTTGCAGAACCCAACCACGAAGAACAGAACAAAGCTACTGTCTTTATTTTTTAACAGCAATTAACCCCAATTAACATCTATAACTTATATAAATTACACATATACACACTACCCAACATGCATATACTAGTTTTAACACAATTAATCAACAATACTAGGAAACTAAATATTTGAAAACACTGTTTTAAAAACCGAAACTCCATTATCGATATATAAAATACAGTAAACTATAATTCCATGGTTATAACCAATTTGATTCCTTTAAACTACGAATTTTCTGAAATTCATACCAAATAAACATACATGACCTTCAACTTCATAACTAGCATACACGAATTTCTTTGTTATCATGAGTATATTTATTTTTCACTGTAAAACCAAGTTCTCTTTCTCAATGAACTTAATTTAGCATGCGATACATATACATATATATATGCTAGTTGTATCAATTACAATTATAATTATTCAGGATTTCAAAATCAATTACATAAACATGATTTACAGACAACATTTGTAAAAACTCATATACAGTGAAGTTGAGTTTCAAGAAACACAGAGGCTAAATAGTTATACTATAAAACCTATGTTAACATTATAACACATACCTTTTTGTTGCTTTTAGAAAACCTTTCACTGAGAATAACTTTTGACGAACACAGAACCTTCTCTCTCAGTCACAAATTCTCAGACACTTTTCTTCTCCTTTCTTTCTCTGTAGTTTTCCTTAGGCTTAGGTTTAGACAATACAGACAACAAGCTAACAAATCAACGTACGCTTTCCAAAACGTTTTTAAAACCGTCGTATACTAATTACCCCTATTCAATTATCAGTTACCAAATATATATATATTATATTTATATTTAATTAAAATTCAAAATTTAAAAAAAACAAAAGCCATAGGGCTTTGTTTGGCAAAATAATTTAAAACTTAGAGACTTAATAAACTTAAGCCTTGTTTGGCAAAATAAATTAAAACTACTTTAATTTATTTTAATAACCACTTATATTATAACTATTTGTCACACTTCTAATTAATTAAGTTTTCATACTTAATTTAATTAATTCTAATAACAATTCATTGCATAATATAATAATTTATTTAATCATTATAAATTCTCTAACTTAATTATTAAATTAAATTAGATTAATATTTCAAAATAATTACTTTCCTTAACTCATTAATTATTTATTAAACAAATAATTAAATCACATCAACTCAAATTGCCATATAATTCAATAAATATTTAATATTGCCAATAAATATTTAATATTTAATATTTAATTATTTATTCAACAAATAATTAAATAAACCACATCACTCAAATTGAATAATTATTTATTCAACAATAACATATCCATTAAATACTTAAATAAATCAATAAATATTTAATATCACGCTTTAAAATTATGGAATGTTACAACACCTGAAGAACAAAAAGCACTTGACAAGTTCCTAAGGATGAGTGATGTTCTTATAACATCTGAGGAGGTCCAATACATACCTGGTTCAGTTGTTTCTTTTTGTCAGAGTTCAGTATTGATATATAATTAGAGATTTAAGGTTCTGTTTTTTTCTTTTTCTTTTTCTTTTCACTCAACATATTGAGGCTTCTGAACTGCAGGCATTACAGATGATTGATGTCTATACAAAATTTACTTATGAGAAAGCTGCAATACCTATTATTGCAGGTCAAAAATCCAAGGCTGAGACGTTTACTGGTGCTGCCAAGACGTATACAATTGAAACTATGATGGGTGACCGTAAGGCCTTGTAGGCTGGGACAAGCCACAACCTTGGACAGAACTTCTCTCGTGCTTTCAAAACACAGGTCAAGGGCTTACTGGTTTGTTGTGCTTAGCTAACTGAGGTGCACTACATTTCTAGCTTTATCTGTCTGTATACATTTCTTAGAGTATTTAGAGTATCATTCTTGATATTGAGATGAGATTCTAGAAACTTGTAGGAAAAAAAACCACAATCATAAAGTAGGAGCTCTTCAAGCACCTTTACAAGCACCTTTATCAGGTGCATTCATATTTTTGGCCAAAATATAATTGACCTCTTTCCAATCAGGAGAATTTGAACGGTGTATGAATAAATCTTAAGATTCATAAGTTGCAAACATTTTTAGCATGGTTACTTTAGAGCTGCTTAGAGTGTCCAGCCTTTTAAGATTTTTCTACTTGTAGCCTTTAGCCTGGATGGGTACCTCATGTTTCAATTATGCATTTTAAGTGGTTGATTTCATGCTGAGGGTATTCTTTTTATGTTTTTAAATGATTCCTATCTGTCCAACTAGTACTATTGATTTTCCCCATCCTTACTTTCTTCTTTTACCTATTTGATGGCACTTAATAACAGTAGTAGTATGCCTGATATGTATGTCTGAACAGTTTGACAACGAAGATGGACAAAGAGGGCATGTATGGCAAACATCATGGGCTATCAGCACCCATTTTGTCAATGGTATCATTATGACACATGGAGATGATGATGGTTTAATGCTTCCCCCAAAGCTAACATATGAAAGATGATAGTATTGAAGGCATATATGATACTTTGACGAAGTACGAGATGAGTGGGAAATGTATGTGAGCAGCTACATGTAGAGCATATATGATAGTTTGGTTTATATTTTGTAGATGTAGTAATTTGAATTACACGAATGGTGTTATTGGAATGCATTTTGAATGGTTGATACATTTTGATTTTAAATTTAAATGAGAATTTAGACCTTTTAGCTTTATATCATGGCATTAGCATATTGCAGGTGCATTGGTAATGTAGGCGAACCAATCTTTTTTTTTCTTTTTTTTTAATCTACAACATTTTAAAAACGTTGCATAATCATACCTTCTACAACGTTTTATCCAGAAAACATTATGGAATCATACCTTCTACAACGTTTCTAAGCATCTACTAATTTATGGATAACAAATCTACAACGTTTTTTTTCTTAAAAACGTTGTGTAATGTGCTTAACTACAACGTTTTAAAAACGTTGTGTAAGGGTGTCAAATAGATAACACCCTTAACCACGACATTTTTCTGACTGAAACCACAACGTTTTTTTCGCGTTGTCTATTTACTGTTTTGTAGTAGTGAATAGTGGAACAACGATTTTAGATCAATTCAACACTAAGTATTCCTGCATTTACAACTCGATCAACTTTTTATCATCTCTACACCAGATTACATGGTACATAAGTGATAAATAAAAATATATATTGATATTTTAAATCATTATTGTCTAGCCGAAATAATTAGCATATACTGTACCTTAAACCGTTCCAAAAATGATTACGAGTCTACATTTTTTTTAAAGCACATCGTGCGTATTTAGCTTGATGTCAAAATTTTGAAGTCTAGCATAGCTAGGAATTTTGGAAAACCTATATCTCCACTAATAATCATTTGCACTAATAATCATTTGCTTAAATAGTCTATCTATTCCTATTATCCTTAATACTCCATTCACACGAAACTATACCCAGTTCATCAAACTTACCACACTTATAAGTTCAGGAACTTACCACAATTATATGAGTTTAAGAACTTATCGTAGACAGACCTTTGGCGTCCATTCGCTGAGGGGTTCATAAACATTTCATATAATTATGAATCACGAACGTACCATAAGTATGAGTTTTAAGAACTCATACTTAACCTTATATTCTCTACCTATAACCTATCTATCTGTTATACACATGAGAAAAGAATCACCTTCTCAACACGCATATAGCAAATAGTGCGACACAGAAATTTCAATGATTATCAGTGCCAGAAACTAAGTGGTTTTTACACTAAGTACAATTCTCCGCCCATAACAAGGAATCATACAACTCAGCTGTTGACATGACTCCTCAATTGAAATCCCCACCTAATCTTAACTACATTCTCAATACGAATTTCATTCAACTCGTATTCATAATCCTTTCCTGCATTTGTACCAATTCATAGACACACCCTATTCTTACCGCAAACTTGTCTATCATTAGCTTAATCCATATCAGATCACGGGGTGATCTCATCGTATATAATACGATTCATTTCTATTCCATGATCATTTTGTTTTACGATCTACTATCCTGATTCTTCTAATCTTTTAGACTTTATCTATTCATTACTACGATTAAGTTTTATTATCAAAGTTAAGGAACTCTGTATCTTTTATAACCCGCCGAGATTCGTCTTTGAATCATATTGATACACTAACTCTATTTGAGTTAGTACTTATCTTAATCACTACGGTTATTAGTCTAAGGTATCACTACCCTAGGTTTATAACCTACAGCTTTGATACCAACTGTGAAAGCCCCGAACCCAGGTCCCAAATCACAGCGGATCCGGTACAATCAATCTATCACTATTACAATCATTCTATAACTATTGCGGAAGATATAAACATAAATTGTTTATACAATACACTTACACATAATTCCCCAAGGTCGAATAACCTTAACTTATACACAATTCATAACTTGACTAACACATATCATTATTATCATACAATACTATTACAATTAAGATGCACATAAAATCCTAAGCTGAACTTGGCTTTATCCTTTCCTATATCTGACGTATGATTCTTAATTTGTAATGTTAATCATAATATATCAAGGGTGAGCATGAAGGTTGCCCATCAAGTTTAAATTTATAATTTAACGATATATCATGATTGAAATAATCTGAATAATAAGCTGGCTATAATTCAACAATACAATTGTGAACTAGCAGGAATAAATTTTTGACTGAACAAGAATTGAACATGAACAAATATATCTGACCCGAATGGTAATGAAGGTGATCAGCCTTTCATACCTGACTTATACATACAATATGTAAAGAGTACAATTCTACAATGGCAATCAGCAATGATTAACCATAAGCATATCTGAATGAAACAACTTAGTAAAGTTAAGTAAAACTTGCCTGAACCGTTGATTACCGTTACGTAATTTAATAAGCTTTGTCTGAACCTAATATATACATAATATAGATATACAAATTAGAATAATATCATCACAATATTTAAAATAACCTAAACACAGTATCACATAATCCTGTCAGTCTATAAAACACAGAAAACTTAACCTCAAGTCAAATTATTACAGTATGAGTCGAGTTCGGTATAATTCTGACATCCCGACGGTCTAGTCGAACAAAATTTCAACTTTAAGTTCAATTAAACTCTGTAAAAACACTTAACCATTATCTAAGATAGTTTATAAGTAGTCAAAACATTTTTCATAAGCCCGTAATAATTTTCAGATAATTATTATCATTTATTATAATTTTTCAATCATTAATAACGTATTTAAATGAATTAAATACCACATAATTCCTTTATCATTAATATTTATTTATTATCAAATATTAATGAAATACATGTCATAATATTATAATATATTTATAATATCACAAATTGTTTTTTAATACTTTAAAATCACCTTTATATGATTTTTAAACACTTCATTTCATTATCCGGTAATTGCTATTAATATTAAAATATTAATATTTTCATGACAAAATCTCAAAAGTTATATTTTATAACTTAAAATATTTTTATAACACTTAAATTATTTTTATATTATTTTTAAAACATTAATTCTTTTTTTTCATAACTTATTTAATATATTTATTAAATAAACTAATTATCACTAATATTGATTAATTAATGAAATTCATCCTAAAATATTAAAAGTTATTTTTTAAAATATTTTTTATACCATAATATTATTTTTCTTGATTTTCATGCATTAAAATCATTTTTAAATAATTTATTTAATATTGTAATTAAATAAATTAAATAAAATTTATATTCCAAAAATATTAAATATTTATGAAATATACTCAAAATAATTAAAAACTATTTTGTAAACTTTAAAATAATTTTTTGAAATTTATTTAGTATTTTTAATAATTGAAAACCATTTATTTCTATTTATTTAATTAAAATAAATAATTTTTAGAAAATAATAATTAATAAATGGCCCTATAGCGACAGAATCGTTGCTATAGGTGTTCTTGAGTGTTCTTGAGCCTTCATAGTCAGAGTGCAGGGTACTACGTTTGACCGGTTGTAACTTTTTGATCCTTAAGTTTCTGGACTTGTTCTTGTTTTAATAATATAGTACTAATGTAATACAACAACTACCAACTAAGTTCATGGCCATACGACACGAAATCAGAGAGATCAAAGCCTCTCAACATTCTTACAACGTTGTTCTTGAGTTCCTAGGATGCCCAGAAACTCAAGCAGTGTTGAGGATCCTTCTATGCAGCCTTCAATCTTTGATTTCCATGCCATGTTTATGTGATCTTAAGGTTCAATATTGTAGTCCTCATGTCAGTATACACTACCATCTCACTAACTCAACCTAACAACACCACATGTTCAAGATCTGGGCCGATCAATATAGGGGTCAAGAATTGTTCTTCAGAAATCTGGGTTTTCCAGATTTCTTCATCCGGCTGGTGGTCAACGTGAGTTTGACTACGATTAGCTACGATTCTGCTACAATTCTGAGTGATCTAAAGGCATAGATGTATAGCCTGCATGTTAGTCTACAAGTTACCACCAACAACATTACATAACAACTTAAACCAAGCAAGATCTAGCGCCTGCAAAAGCTTGCCAGGAATTTTGGGAAAATTCTGGGTTACCCAGAATCGTTTTCCGTGATCAGTCAACGAGTTTTGATTGAGTATAACTAAAGATCTAGACTTGATCCAACCCTGATTCCAGTTTCAAATCACAGTCCTCATGTTATAGAATATATTCAAAACATAAAACGCACAAAACATCTAACACAAAGAATTAAGGCCTCTGACATTTGACTGTCAGGCCATTTTTATAAAATTTTTCAGATTTCTTAAAATGCAAATTTTGTGCATCTAAGTGTTATGGATCCATGATCCAACAACCCAGATCACTTATTAACACCCTAATACACAACTTTAACCAATTATTAACAACATCTAACATCAGATCGTAAAATTTTAGGATTTAGGATTTTTTATACCTTTAAAGCTTTAATCATTGAACTTCTGATCTCCGATCTGATATTGGAAAGTTGAAGGTTGATCTAGCCCTAACTTAACACTCATATTTACTCTCAAATCTCGAATTCTAGAGAGAGAAAAGTCTTGGACAAGATAAAAAGTAAAGTAAGTATTTTACTTAACTTTTATCTTTGATTTTTGGATTCAATGAATGTAGTGTTCCAAGGTGGCACCAAAGATCAGATATGGTAAGATATTTAACACATGCCAATATCTAAATGGATGAGTCAACAAGATTTGGCAAGTCTTTTACTTAATCACTAAGAAAAGGGTATTTTAGACATTTCACATTTAATTTTAAAGATATTCTTGTCATTTGCCCTAACTATGGTTTAGGGTTTAACCCTAAAATTTTTAAAATTTCATTTCTAAGATTTCCAAATTTCGATTTTTAAAATAGAAAATTAATATTTCAAAATTATAATTAGGATTTTCTAATTATATTAAAATTTACTATTCATTAATCAAGCTTACTAATTAGGATTAATATTTCCTAATTAAAATTTGTAATTTAGCAATTAGGTTTCATGATCATGCATTAGGGTTTATACCCCAAGAATTAGGGTTTCTAAATTATTAAAAATTTAATTAATAATTAGGATTATCCCTAATTAGGTTTGTAATTAAAATACATAAACCTTATACATAGCATTTAAATTCCCAAATTAGGATTTTAATATCCGAATTAGGGTTTTCAAAACCGATTTCTAGGGTTTCTTATCAGACATTAGGGTTTCCTAACTGAACGTTGATGATCTAAATATATACCTAGGGGTTGGACACTGATATAGTTACCTAGTCAACCCTTGACCCTTAACCACATACTGTACTCATATAATACCATATTTACAGAACATATACACTTATATACTTAATCCTGAATAATTCACCACCAAAAATTTTTAAATTCACAAAATTCCTTTTCAGAAAGGTCAAATCCATACACTTATTTTCTGTTTAGGTTTATTATTTAACCTTTATTTAATAATTTAAGATTTAAATAATTTTTTAAATTCTTAGGTCGTCACAGTATATCTCTATACATCATGTTATCTCCTGACAGCTACAATAAAACAAGTTATCTTGATTAGTACACAACATTTGAATATTATAAACACATATCACATTTAATGCATTTTTAGGGTTAACTTCATCTTTTATATTCTTCAACTCTTCTTAAGGTTGTGACCTAAGGTTCTTTCCCCCCTTATGTTTTATAACCTACAGCTCTGATACCAACCAGTGATGCCCCAAAATCTGGGTATTTTTCAACCTGATAGATGGTGTTAAACGGTGCTAATGTTCACACATACATTCAATTGAAATACCTCAAAAGAGTGAATATGTCTTCTATCTATTACAAAATAATATTTTCCTTCCCAGGTTCTTTGTAACCATTACATATGTTCTTCGTCATAGTATCAAATAAATACAACATTCATACTATGCTATTACAAAGACAACTACTTGTCTGCTTATCCTTCCCTTTATCCTTAATGGATCCTTCGGTCCGTTCATTCTTAGTTGCATTTATATGGTTCAAGCAAGGGTGAACATAATTAGGTCGGCAAGTATAATAGTTTCATTTGAGCAATATGTTTGAATCATATGATTTTATATATATATATATATATATATATATATATATATATATATATATATATATATATATATATATATATATATACTGAATCAATAGTTATAAAGTACTATAGATAATTCAAAATTGAACTTCTCTTTTCTTTAAAATATTTAACACTGAACAACATCTGCTAAACCTTTATTTTGGTCCCAGACCTTGAGCATTTCATTCTTTCTTTAAAAGGGACAACCTGTGACATCCCGAAAAATCGAATTGTGTGACACCCCCAAATTCGGGTACTTCATTCCCTCAAGATTTGGTGTTCACTTAATAAAACATTCATATCTAACTACCTAATCATAATAAAGTTAGATAATAAACCTTCCTATTAAAGGATTACATTAATAAAAATCTCTCAAGTTATCTAACCTTTAAATACGAACATTCATATGCTGAAAATTAAATAACTTCATTACATTAATAAAAACAAAGTCTGACAACAAAATGTCAACATGATTACAAGTCTTTAATACTTGTTCATCTTTCCTTTCCCTTTACTGGTGCTAGGTACATCGACCATCTTAACTTTAGTTGTAATATTTTTATAAGTAAGAGTGAGCAAACAATGCTCACTTGAAATAATAATGAATGAAACTTTATAACAATTGTCAAATAGTAGGCTCAATAGAACTGAACAATATGTTCTATCAATGATAATCAAAATCTGAATCATATATCTGAGCGTCATAAGACCACAAACTATGTCCATAGTTATAAGTAATCTTTCAACTTAAACTTTAACAGTCATAAGACTATAGGGACTCCTTGTACTTAGGGGGATCAACCTTTCATACAATGTATTGTGCACAAACATTTTAACACTATGCGTAAATTATCCCCTAATAATAGGGTTGTTCATCTCAGCATTTCGAATACAAGTCCGCACCAAAGTAAGTTTGGTTTGGATAAGTTTCAAGGTAATTTGGAATTTAACGAACATCAACTAAGGATTAGTTGAATAAAAAGGTAATAACATTATGCTATGAAATAAATCATAACTGAATCAACATTGTATACTAAGGTCATGCTTTAGGAATAATCTAAGAGCATAAACATTGAATAATTGAAGCATACCTTGCTTGAACAATATTAAGCCAAGGTTATTTAGAATTGAGTACTAAACATGCATAACAATAATAAATTGAACGATAAAACTTGTTCAACACTAGTATATCATAATGTAGAAACTTGCATGCTAAATAACAAGTTAAAGATTTAAAGAAACTTGCTAATTATAATGATATAAGATTTAGAAAACTTGCTTAACATACGAATAAGGTTTAGGAAACTTGCTCAACGAAACAAGTTAAAGACAAGAATAACTTATTCAATATCAAAAAAATAAGGTTTAGAAAATTGCTCAATAACAAACAAGGTAAAGTAAGAAATATGCTCAATGAAAATGTAGAGTTAGAAAACTTGCCTTGCGTGTAGGCTAAATCGTAATAATTTGATTCACAATATCCTAATCACATATCATTAGGATACAATTAGTTACTACAGATACTTGTATAAAAATAAGTACCTATTTCATGTATGTCTTGATTTTTAATCACATAACCAAGTTACATCAATAACATAATAATAACACTCGTTAGGTATTAATAATATGCTCGCTCCTAGCACTATAATACCACAATAACACAATTACATTTTTAACAGCTATAATATTGCATTATATTAGCATTTACGGAATTCGTGTAAAAGAAAACTCATTCTTGGCCCTACTGCTAACCGGCGCTGCGGCGCCACAATTTGTACGGCGCGGTAGTGGCGCTGCGGCGCGAAGCCCAGGCCATGGGCCGGCACTGCGACGCAAAAGTCGCGGTTGCGGCACTGGCTTTAGCGATGCGATGCGAAGTTGGGGCTGCGACACTGCTTTTGGCGCTGAGGCGCCGAACTTACTGTACCGAGTACGAAGAATAGAACAAAGCTAACTTTTGTCTCTTTAATAGCTTCTAGCAGCTAAATTAACACACATATAACTTATGTAAATTACACATAACCCTTACCCATCATACATATACCAATTTAAAACAACTAACCAACAATTTTAGAAAGATTAAATCCTTGAATGCCATATTTTTAAACAAAACTCCATTTTTGACATTTGTTTAACATAGTGAACATTGTAACCACAATTATACACCAAATTTGATTCCTTTGAACTACATTCTGTTTATTTCTTAACAGATTAGCATATTTAAGGTTCAATTTCACAATTAGCTCATAATTAAATGTAAATTTTTATACTCGTACTACTGAACATTGTAATTGTCGATGTAATGCAATACTATGACTGTTAAAAATATAATTTTGGTTATTGTGGTATTATAGTGCTTAGAATGAGCATATTACTAATACTTAACGAGTTTTATTATTATTTTATTGATGTAATTTGACTTTGTGGTTAACAATCAAACCATACATGAAATAGATACTTATAAAGTATTTGTAATGACTAATTATATATCCTAATGATATGTGATTAGGATATTGTGAATAACACTAGTATGGTTTAGCCTACACTCAAGGCAAGTTCTCTAAATCTATTGTTATATTGAGCAAGTTTTCTAACGCTATACTTTCGTTGAGCTAGTTCTATTGTTACATTGTGCAAGTTTCCTAGACCTTATTCTTATATTGAGCAAGTTTATTATTTCTAGTTCGATTACAATTATGCAAGTTTCTTAACTTATTTCAATTCGTGTATTGAACGCGGGTATCTTATCTTTAACAAGTTATTTAGCATGCAAGTTTCTAAATTCTGATGGACTAATGTTGAACAAGTTTTATCGTTCAATTACTATTTATTATGCATGCTTCATACTCAATTTAAAATAAGATTTCTAACCTTAGCTTAATATTGTTCAAGCAAGATATGTTATGTTATTCAATACTTATGCTATTAGATTATTCCTAAAGCATGACCTTAGCATACAATGTTGATTCACTTACGATTTATTCTACAGCATAATATTATTACCCTTTTTATTCAACTAATCCTTAGTTGATGCTCGTTGAATTCCAAATTACCTTGAAACGTATCCAAACCAAACTTACTTTGGGATTGAATTGTATTCTAAATATTGAGATGAACAACCATATTATTATGGGATAATTTACGCATAGCATTGAAATATTTGTGCATAATACATTGTACGAAGGGTTAATCCCCCTAAGTACGAGGAGTCCCTATAGTCTTATGACTATTAAAGTTTAAGTTGAAAGATTACTTATAACTATGGACATAGTTCGTGGTCTTATGACCCCTCAGATGAATGATTCAGAATTTTGATTATCACTAATAAAACCTATTGTTCAGTTCTATTGAGTCTATTATTCGGCAAATGTTGTAAAGTTTTATTTATTGATATTTCAAGTGAGTCTTGGTTGCTCACTCTTGCTTATATAAATATTACAGCTAAAGTTGAGAAGGTCGATGTACCTAGCACCAATAAAGGGAAAGGAAAGGTGAAAAAGTATTGAAGACTTGTAAACATGTTGACATTTTGTTGTCAAACTTTATTTTGATTAATGTAATGAAGTTATTTAATTTTTTGCATATGAATGTTTGTATTTAAATGTTAGATAACCTGGGAGATTTTTATTAATGTAATCCTTTAATGGGAAGGTTTATTATCTAATTTTATTATGATTGAGTAGTTAGATATGAATGTTTTATTAAGTGAACACCAAATCTTGAGGTAATGAAGTACCTGGATTTGGCGGTGTCACAATCTCAACCAACTCCTTCAGCTCCTCAACCTTGTCCTGTAATTCTATGTTCCGATCATACAAAGCATAATACATCTCTGCTGATATGGAGTTTGGTGGAAACTCCACAGAATCCTCTTCCTCATCATCCTCCTCTATCTCCTCAGAACTATCCTCCTCGGGATTGGTCACAGGCTCATCCTCCTGGATCAACTGTTCCCGCACTACGTGAATATCTTAGGGTTCGCCATCTCTAGGTATCTGCGGTATCACCTGTAAGATCCCGAATTTTATGAAATAAAAGTATTCAATTTTTTTTAATTACAATTCAGTAAATGATTAAATTGATAAAAGTTTAAAGTTAAGGGTGAGATATGAATTTTTTTTTAAATAAGCAAGTGGTTAGAATATTCGTTTGGTCGTAGAATATTCTTTCTGTCGGGGAATATTCGTACGACGGCGCAGCCATTTGTGGGCCCCATAACGGATAACGGTCGGATGAAGAAAACGTCAAAATTGAATAACGGCGTAGTTGTTACTGTTACCAATGTTGGAATACCCGGTGGTTAAAATACAGTAATACGCGTTATTGCACAGTAGCACACGATATTGCACAGTATTTTTGAATTATTGATCCTTACGTAAGAAGGCACTACTCAATAATTGTTACAGTAATTACTGTTCAATATTTTATTTTATTGATTCAATAATTGCTACGATGAAATTTTATATTATTGTTGTTCAATAATTGTCACTGCATAGTATTTTCCATTATCAGATCAATAATTCATATTATTTGAATAATATTATTAGATAGTATTATTGGCAATGTCTTGAAAGTTCTGTCTAAGGAGAGGTTTGGTCACCTAATTGTGCGCCAGTAAGGAGAAATCCTTATTGGAAAGCCCCCTCTTTTTTGGGAACTGCTTGGTTGTCATTATTGTTATTCTGTAATATTTTTTGTGAATAATTAATTATTGATCTATATGATAATGAAATATTTATTTGATGTGGATATAAATGATGGATTTATTTATGTGGTTATAAATGAAAGAATTAATGTTGAGGTATTTTTTCAGTATTTTGTCAGATTGGAGGTATTAAAAGATCAAATAAGTATTCTTACAGATTTATTGCGTGAGCTATAATTTTTAATCCGACCGTTGGATCGTTGTGATTTTTGGATATGTTATTCATATATAAGTTGAGTATATGTCCACAAATTTTGAACCGTTAAAAATGAACGTATGATTTGTTATGAATTTTAAGAGGTGACTGATTTAGAAATTAGGTTTATAAATAATTTTGATAGAAAATTCTAGAAACGGGTAGACCCCACTTTTGGTTGTTGGGGGTGGTGGCTAATTTTTGGTTGGTGGAATAGTAGCAGGTAAAGCCATCAGATTACAGGTCAAGTCTGCTTCGGCGTGCTAACATTTTTCTATAAATAGAGGGCTAAGTTAGAATTAAAAATCACACCAGAATTCATAAGTTTCTCTCTTTTTCTCTCTAGATTATCGAGTGTATTTTGTGAGTATTTAGATACTTGGTGAGTTGCTATTCATCAGTGCAAGTTTTCTTCAGCGTCATATCTGATATCCAGTCAGAAGTGCTGCTCTTTTGAGGTAAAGGATAGTAAGAGATTTTAAGGGTTATTATGTTTTTCAGTTTCGTAATTTTTCTGACCTTCAAAAATTATGGAATAATTTGAAATGATAATTTGATGAGTTTTCTTGATTGTATCCAAAAATGACGATTTTTGGATGTATAGATTAAGAGTTGTGAATTTTATGAGAAAATACTATTTTAAAAGTAAACATTTATAACTCCTTGTGGTTAACTCCAAAATTAGTGAAATTTTTATTGAGAGTACATGTATATGATAGAAGTATACTCTGTAAATTTCAGAATTTTTGGATAAAAGTACAATTTTTGATAAATATCTAAATATTCGGCTGTTTTGGCCATATGAAAAATAGTAAATGATTTTTAAAAATTCTAAGAAAAATATATGTTCAATATGGGACTATATTATACTAAATCCCAGAAAAGAAAATTTGTTTATACTGATTTGGTATTTTTCATAAAAATAGACTAGTTGTGAGTAAATGAATTAAATATGTTATGTGAAGTAAGAAAATTGGAAAATTGGATTTTATGGCTTGAGAATCCTATATGAGGTATATGCAGATTTTTTATGAGGGTTTTGGTTATTGGTGATGAAATCTTATGAGTTTAGAATTTTAGAATGATTAAATGCATTAGTTAGTAGAGTGTAAACAATTAAAATAAATTGTTTATAAGTTTAAGAAATGTTATTTCAATATCATTATACCGAAATATTGGTATGAATTTTATTGTGAAATTTCTACCTTGTTATGTCGGGTTTACTATTCATGAATTACTATTCACGAGTTACTATTCATGAGTTACTATTCACGAGTTACTATTCACGACAAAATTGGTTTTTTTTTTCTGACCAAATTATAGTTGATTTATGAATATTACTATTGAGATTAAATCTTTATGTTGATTATATTGATTTTATTATCATATATAACATTTTTATAACCCTAATGATGATATTTCTCTTTGACTTGAGTGTAAAGATGGGTAGATTTTTGGTATGATCATGACTATGGGTTCCCTTTGGCCAGTAGTGCAAAGTTAAATTGTTGACTGGTATGATCATGACCATTGAATTTATAATTGAATATCTTTGAAAATTATTACAAGTCTATGAAAATTATTTTTGACTGATAAGAAAATTATCTGAGATAATTGTTAAGTGTTAGGTAGAGTTTAATTGAACTTAGACTCGATAAAAGTCCGACTAGACCGTCGGAACGTTAGAACTTTGTCAAACTCAACTCAAACTGCAATAGTTTGACTTGATACCGAGTCCTATGTGTGTTGTAGACTGACATGGATATGTGTTATGTGTTATGTGTTATGTGTTTAGGTTATTCTATGTATATATATGTAATAATATTATATTGTGATGATATTATTCTAATATTGGAGATCTATATTACTAATATTAGGTCTTCGAATAAAGCGATATAAATTACGTAGCGGTAATCAACGGTTCAGGCAAGTTTGTTTTTACTTAACTCTACTAAGAGTTGTTTTATTCGGATAAGCTTATGGTTAATCATTGCTGGTTGCCATGAATTGTACTATGTACATATTGCATGTATAAGTCAGGTATGAAAGGCTGATCACCTTCATTACCAGTTGGTTCAGATATATTTGTTCATGTATAATACTTGTTCAGTCAAAAGTTTGTTCCTGCTAGTTCACAATTATATTGATGAATTATAGCCAACTTATTGTTCATACTCTTTCAATCATGATATATCGTTATATTATTGAATTTAAACTTGCTGGGTAATCCTTATGCTTACCCTTGCTATATCACGATAAAACATTACAGATTAAGACGAACGCGTCGAATACAAAGAAAGGTTAAAGACAGTTCCAGCGTTAGGATATGTGTGCAGCTAAATTGTATAAGTGTTGTATTATAAGATTATGTGTTAAGTAAGTTATGTAATGTGTATTAAGTTAAGGTTACTCGACCTTGGGGATTAGTGTGTTAAATGTATTGTATAAACAATTTATATTTATATCTTCCGTAAAAATAGTAATAGTGATAGAATGATCGAACCGGATCCGAGGTGATTTAGGACCTGGATTCGGGCCCTCACAGTTGGTATCAGAGCTGTTGGTTATGAACCTTAGGTAGGAATACCTGAGACTAATAACCGCAATGATTAGGATAAGATCTAACTCACATAGAGTTAGTTGGTCGGTAAGATTCAACGACGAATCTCGGCGAGTTATGAGATACAGAGTTCCCTAACTCTGATAATAAAGTGAACAGTAGTGATGAATAGATCAAGTCTAAAAGACTAAAAGTGCAGGGATAAGAGATCGTAAAATAAAACGATCTAAATATAGAAATGAATCGTAATGTATACGATAAGATCACTCCGTGATCAGATAAGGTTATAGTATGGAGAAGGATGAAGCGAATGATTGAAAAGTTACAGCAAGTTTGCTGGGTGACAGTTGTACTATAAATTGGTACAGATTCAGGAAAGGATTATGAATACGGGTTGAATGAAATTTGTATTGAGAAGGGTGTTAAGGTTAGGTAGGGATTCAATTGAGGACTCATGTCAGTAGCTGAGTTGTATGATTCCTTGTATGGGCAGGGAATTGTACTTGATGTAAAAACTACTTAGTTCTGGCAATGATAATCATTGAAATGTTTGTCTCGCGCTATTTGCTATATGCATGTTAAGAGGGTGATTCCTTTCTCATGTGTATAACAGATAAATAGGTCATAGGTAGAGAATATCAGGTTAAGTACAAGTTCTTAAAACTGATACTTATGTGACATTCTTGATTCATAGTTATATGAATTGTTTATGAACCCCTCAGCGAATGGACGCCGAAGGTCTGACTAGGACAAGTTATTAAACTCATATAATTGTGACAAGTAAATGAACTCATAAGTGTGGTTTGATGAACTGGGTATAATTGTGTGTAAACAGAATATTGAGGATTATAGGAACTGATAGATTGTTAAGCAAATGATTATTAGTGGAGACATAAGTTTTCCGAAACTCCTAGCTATGCTAGATTTCGAAATGATTGACATCAAGCTAAAAACGCACTATGTGCCTTTAAAAAAAATGTAGACTCGTAATCATTTTTGAAACGGTTTAAAGTATAGTCTATCCTACTTATTTCAGCTAGACGCAAATGATTTGAAATATCAAAATATATTTTATTTATCACTCATGTGCCATGTAACCTAGTGTAGAGATGATAAAAAGGTGATGGAGTTGTAAATACAGGAATACTTAGTGTGAATTTGATCTAAAATCATTATTTCACTAATGTATGATGTCTTATGACAAAGTCATGCAATGACGGCATCCTCAAACGGACTGTTAATACAGTACGGCATCATGACGTCATTCTCAAAAATGTTTTCAAAAATTTTAATTTGCCAACAGGGTTTGGCTACACCTAAATAATTCGATTGAATTGAATTATCGATATGAGTCTATGCTATTTGATTAAGCTAGACTAATGTTATGAAAACTCTAAGTTTTCATTGAAAGAAATTTCCCGACCCAAATTATTTTGGTGCGGAATCCTATGATAAGTCTGAGGTGAACAACCCTGAAAATGGGGATATACTAATTGGATAAAATATTCCAATCTAAGAACGCATATAGTCGTTCTGATTACTAAGGTACACTAGATTGATCATCTAAAGTAACCGCATCGGTAGTTTACCTTCTTTGTGATTGTAAACATACTGTTAACCTTTGTACGGGGTAGAGTACCTTTTTCTTAATTGAAATAGGTAGCAGGTAGTAATACCTATAAACCTCAGTAGTTCATGGTCTATATGAGCCCTCAGAACAATTTGAAAACTTTTACTATTGTGAGTGGTGTATTGGGTAGCATGTGATGATGAGAATGTATGGTGAATGGTGTATGGTATAAGGAGTAAGGTGAATTTCGGGGACGAAATTCTTAGAAGAATGGGTGAATGTGACAACCCGATAATTTTGAATATTTTAAAATTTTTATTTATTGATTTAAGGTTCAAAATTTGAACCTAGACAGAAAATTAGTGTATGCGTTTGATATTTTTAAGAAAGAATTTCGAGAATTTCAAAATTATGTGAAGGATTTAGGTGAATTATTCAGGATCAAGGATATACGTGAATATGTTCTGCGTATATATGCTCAGTATATGATTAAGGGTCAAGGGTTGATCAGATAAATGATATTTGTAACAAACCCTAGGTATATATTAAGAACGTCAACGTTCGGTTAGAAAATCTTAATTTCGGGATTTGAAACCCTAATTTATAATTTGGGAAAACTTAATTGTTGATTTAATAAATTTAATGATTAGGAAATATTAATCCTAATTTTTAAGATATGAGTAATTAGAAAACCCTAATCTAATTACGTAATCTAATTCTAATTTAGGAAAATTATTTTTTTCTAAATAAAACCTTAATTCGTGGGTTATAAACCTTAATGAACAATTTTGACCCTAATTGCTAAATTAGCAATTTTAATTAGGAATTTTTAATCCTAATTAGCAATATTTAAATGGTGATTAAGAAATTTTAATATAATTAAAAAATCCTAATTATAATTTAGAAATGTTAATTTTCTATTTTTGAAAATCTAAATTTGGAAAATGTTAGAAACTAATTTGTTAAATTTGAGGGTTCAAACCCTAAACCCTAACCAAACCCTAAACCCTAACGGTTTGATTAAATGACCATTTTAAAATTAAAATTAAAAAGAAATGACCAAAATGCCCTTAAGCAAAAGATAAGGCCAATCTTGGTGAGTCATCACCCTAATGTTTATCCCATGTGCCCTAAATCTTTAATAGATCAGATCAAGTGCCACCTTGCAACTTAGATGCATTAAATCAAAGATATTATATAGATTAAAGGAGAGAAAAGGCTCACTTTTATTTCATTTTTCTCCTAAGCTCTTATCTCTCTAAATTCGAAATTATAGAGTGAGAGGGAGTGTAAAACAAAGCCAAGATCAGATCATCAAGGATCAGTTCTTGAATCAAAGCTCAAAGAACGTATAAACCCTTATGCTAGAAATTCTTAGATCTGATGTTTAATGTTGTTGTTTGTTGATTAGATATGTGTTATAGGGTGTCATTTGTTGATCTGGGTTGCTAAAACTTAGATCCATATTAATTTGATGCTCGATATTGAAGATTTCTTAAATCTGGAAAAGTTAGAAATTTGTGATCTGACAGTCATATGTCAGTGCTTTTAGATCGGTGTATGTTATGTTTTATGTGCGTTTTATGTTATGACCTTGTAGTATGACATGAAGGCTTTAACTGGGAACTGGAATCAAGGTCATATCCTATATAGATTTCATGTAAGAAGAGGTCAAACCTCGTTGACCGTTCATGGAGACTGAGTTTCTGGGCAACCCAGAAACCCAGATCTTGCCTGACAATATTTTATGTGCCTTAGATCTTGCAGTATGATAGTGTTTTGGCTATGTTGTTGATTTAAGGTTATAGAATGGTATCTTAACTACAAATTCATGCTATTAGATCACCCAGATCGTTACCAGGATCGTAGAAATGTATGGTCAAATCACCGTTGACCAACTGACTGCTTGAAGATTTCTGGGAAACCCAGATCTTCAAGAACCGTGTCCTGATCCCTAGTTTGACTAGCCTTGATCTCCTTGTTATGATGATAATATGATGATCTGTTGTTATGGAATTGTTGCCTGGTATCAGGACTACAAGATAGAGCGTCTAGATCACACAAACCGAGTCCAGAACGTTATGATTTTAAACTGCATAGAAGGTGTCTTGGCTGTTCTTCATTTCTGGGTAACCCAGAAAATGAAGAACAGGTCTGACAAGCTTTTTAAGGACCCATATCTCTCTGTTTTGGTATAGAATTGCCATGTTGTTTGTTTAGGATTGTAGTATTGCATCAATACTATAATCTGAACAACTAATCGAACCCAGATACCTCAGGATCCAAGAGTTATAGCCGGTCAAACCTACCAACTTGAACACTGACTTGGTTTTCTGGGCAGCTCAAGAGCATGCTCAAGAATACCTATAGCGACGGTTATGTAGCTATAGGGCCCTTTAGCGATGGTTTTATTAATTTTGAATTTCTAATTTTCGGAAATTAATTAATAAATCGAAATAAATAGTTTTTAATTATTAAAAATACAAAATAAATTCCGAAAAAATATTTTAAAGTCTGAAAAACAGTTTTTAACTATTTTGAGTATATTTCATAAATATTTAATATTTTTGGAATATAAATGGTATTTAATTTATTTAATTATAATATTAAATAAATTGTTTAAAAATAGGTTTAATTCATGAAAAATCATGAAAAATTATATTATGGTATTAGAAAATATTTAAAGATATTTTCAGTGAATTTAAATATTTTGTGATGAAATTCATTAATTAAAATAATATTAATGATTATTAGTTTATTTAATAAATATATTAAATAAATTATGAAAAAATAGAATGGATGATTTAAAAATCATATAAAAATGATTTAAGTGTTAGAAAAATATTTTAAGTTATAAAATATAACTTTTGATATTTTGTCATGAAAATATTAATATTTTAATATTAATAGCAATTATCATATAATAGATTTATCTGTTTAAAAATCATATAATTATGATTTTAAAGTATTAAAAATACTTTGTGATATTATAATTATATTATAATATTATGTTATAATTTTTATTAATATTTAATATTAAATAAATATTAATGATAAAGGAATTATGTAGTATTTAATTCATTTAAATACGGTGTTAATGATTGAAAAATTTTGATAAATGATATTAATTATTTGAAAATTATTACAAGTCTATGAAAATTGTTTTTGACTGATAAGAAAATTATCTGAGATAATTGTTAAGTGTTAGGCAGAGTTTAATTGAACTTAGACTCGATAAAAGTCCGACTAGACCGTCGGAACGTTAGAACTTTGTCGAACTCAACTCAAACTGTAATTGTTTGACTTGATACCGAGTCCTATTTGTGTTATAGACTGACATGGATATGTGTTATGTGTTATGTGATATGTGTTTAGGTTATTCTATGTATATATATATAATAATATTATATTGTGATGATATTATTCTAATATTAGAGATCTATATTACTAATATTAGGTCTTCGGATAAAGGAATATAAATTACGTAGCGGTAATCAACGGTTCAGGCAAGTTTGTTTTTACTTAACTCTACTAAGAGTTGTTTTATTCGGATAAGCTTATGGTTAATCATTGCTGGTTGCCATGAATTGTACTTTATACATATTTCATGTATAAGTCAGGTATGAAAGGCTGATCACCTTCATTACTAGTTGGTTGAGATATATTTGTTCATGTATAATACTTGTTCAGTCAACAGTTTGTTCCTGCTAGTTGACAATTATATTGATGAATTATAGCCAGCTTATTGTTCATACTCTTTTAATCATGATATATCGTTATATTATTGAATTTAAACTTGATGAGCAATCCTTATGCTCACCCTTGCTATATCATGATAAAACATTGTAGATTAAGACGAACGCGTCGAATACAAGGAAATGTTAAAGACAGTTCCAACATTAGGATATGTATGCAGCTAAATTGTATAAGTGTTGTATTTTAAGATTATGTGTTAAGTAAGTTATGTAATGTGTATTAAGTTAAGGTTACTCGATGTAACGACCCCAAAATAGGTCCATTCCTTCCAACCTATTCTGAGTCGCCAAATACATGGTACAGAAAATAACTACAACTTTATTACTACAACAACACATATGCTGTGAGTTTTGATACAAATATATACCAACTGTGACTCATGTCCCAACCGTGGACAACATCTCACAGCGATACCTTATATAAAGGTATAGTCAAAAACTGTTTTAGAAATTAGAATTTTTGGGAAGTGCTTAAGGAAACCTTCGTACATGGGAGTCCATGCTTCCAAGGTATGACAGATATCATATGTCCACAAAATTATCCTTGGTTGACCTAATAGACCCCAAAGAAAAATAAGAAGATTACTATCATATTCTTTCCAATGGTGAGTCTTCTCTTGACATATCATTATCTCCACTGTCTTTAATCGTTGATTATACTTCAAACAAACACCAAGATTATATAGGTAGTGCTCGTAAATATACTCAGCAAGTGGATGTGCAAAACCCTGTCTTATAATGACACGAGATTGTGTGACATTAGGCATCTTGTATGATAGTGGCAAAACACCCTTCCAATGTTGGGTTCGCCTCAACCTATTAGATTCATCAAATATAACTTCCAAATGATGACCACCGTTCTATTCCCCTGTTACCCCCGCTCGACCCAGCTACACTCGTATTACCTGAAAGGAATTATGAAACAGAAGGGTGAGCACAACTAGCCCAGTAAAGAATATCATGACTAAAGATAAATAAATTATCAATAGCCTTCAACAGTAATAAATCAGAGATTTAGAACATATGGTAGATGATAAAAAATTTCAACCATAGTTGCAGCGGAACGAGAAATCCATTAGAAGAGTCAAATAGACCATAAAATCTATTATCTTCTCCATGTTAAAAATTCATTAACAATGTTTTATCCCTGTAATATCAATCAACAGTTCTGGTCCACAATCATATAAATAACTCATAATCATAACTGTGATTCTAAATTCCTCTTCGCATCCAGGATGAAGATAATTTTTATCACATGTCTTTACCTGAAACATCAAAGATCATGGTTATACCAAATCACAGTTCCTGTTCATAATCATACTAATAAATTCATCTTTGCACTATGGGCCAACGATATTCATCAACAGTTCATCTTTGCACTACTGGCCAAAGATATTCAACAACATGTCATCTTTGCACTACGGGCCAAAGATATTCATCAATAATTCATCTTTGCACTACAGGCCAAAGATATTTCTCAACAGTTCATATTTGCACTACAGGCCAAATATATTCATATCTCAAAGAAATATATAATCATTTCATAATTTATATAAACAATAATTATAACCGTGTTAATCAATTCATCTTTACACTTAAGCTAAAGATATTAAATTATAAATTCAATGGTCATGATCATACCAGTTAACAATTCATCTTTGCACTACAGGCCAAAGATATTCCTCAGTCACGATCATACCAATAATTTACCCATCTTTACACTCATGTGAAAGAGAAATTCAACATCAGGGTTATAAAAATGTTATATATGATAATAAAAATAATATGATCAACAACTGCATTTATTTTCAAGAGCAACAATCATAAATTAACAATAATTTGGTCAGAAAAAGAAACCAATTTTTGTCGTGAATAGTACCCGTGAATAGTAACTCGTGAATAGTAACTCGTGAATAGTGACTCGTGAATAGTAACTCATGAATAGTAACTCGTAAATACTAACTCGTGAATAGTGCTCTGTATTCGTACATGGTACCGTATACGTAAATAGTGTCATATACATGAATAGTGCCGTATACGTGAATAGTAATCCCGACTCAAAAAGGTAAAAATTCAACAATAAAATTCATACCAATATTTCAGTATAATGATATTGAAAGAATAACATCATTATGAAGAATATAGCATCCCTTAATATCCTTTATTATCCCTTACCTCAAAAGAGCAGCACTTCCGACTGAAAATCGGATATGACGCTGAAGGAAACTTGCACTGATGAATAGCAACTCACCAAGTATCTAAATACTCACAAAATAAACTCGATAATTTAGAAGGAAAAAAAGAGAAAACTTATTAATTCTGGTGTGATTTTCAATTCTAACTTAGCCCTCTATTTATAGGAAAATGTTAGTACGCCGAAGCAGACTTAACCTGCTACCTGATGGCTTTACCTGCTACTATTCCACCCACCAAAAATCAGCCATCTTCCCCAACAACCAAAAGTGGGGTCCACCCATTTCTAAAATTGTCCACCAAAATCATTTATAAACATAATTTCTAAATCAGTCACCTCTTAAAATTCATAACAAATCATACGTTCATTTTTAACGGTTCAAAATTTGTAGACATATACTCAACTTATATATGTATAACATATCCAAAAATTACAATGATCCAACGGCCGGATTAAAAATTATAACTCACGCAATATATCTACAAAATACTGATTTGATTTTTAATACCTCCATTCCGACAGAAATACTGATAAAACACCTCAATATTAATTCCTTCAATAATAATCACATAAATAAATCCATCATTTATATCTACATCAAATAAATATTTCCTTATCATATAAATCAATAATTAATTATTCATAAATAATATTACAGAATCACAATTATGACAACCAGGCCGTTCTTAGGAAAGAGGGGGCTTTCCAATAAGGATTTTTCCTTACTGGCGCGCAATTAGGTGACCAAACCTCTCCTTAGACAGAATTTTCTAGACATTGCCAATAATGCAATCTAATAATATTATTCAAATAATATGAATTATTGATCTGATAATGAGAAATACTGTGCAGTAACAATTATTGAAACAACAATAATATAAAATATCAACGCAGCAATTATTGATTCAATAAAATAAAATATTGAACAGAAATTACTGTAACAATTATTGAGTAGTGTCTTCTCACGTAAGAATCAATAATTGAAAAAAATATTGTGCAATACCATGTGCTACTGTGCAACTACGTGTATTACTGTATTTTAACCACAAGGTATTCCAACAGTGTTAACGGTAACAATTACGCCGTAATTTATAAAAATTCAAATTTGTCATTTTCTTCATCCGACAGTTATTCTATTATGGGGCCCACAAATGGCTGCGTCGTCGTACAAATATTCCCCGACAGAAAGAATATTCCACGACTAAACGAATATTTCCCGATAACAATGAATATTTTATAACCACTTGCGTATTTTGAAATTTTTTTTCATATATCACCCTTAACTTTAACTTTTATCAATTTAACCATTTACTGAATAGTAATTATAAAAAAAATTGAATACTTTTATTTCATAAAATTCGGGGTCTTACACTCGACCTTGGGGAATAGTGTGTTAAATGTATTGTATAAACAATTTATGTTTATATCTTCCGCAAATATAGTAATAGTGATAGAATGATCGAACCGGATCCGAGGTGATTTAGGACCTGGATTCGAGGCCCTCACACTAAATTACCCTTGAAGTTTATCTAAACTAAACTTTCTTTGGTGCGGACTTGTACACTATAATTGAGAAGAACACCCCTATTATAGGGGTATGCGATGCGTTTAGATGTTTGTGCACAATACATGGTACGAAGGGCTGATCACCCTAAGTACGTGAAGTTCCTATTGTATAACTGTTTAGGTTAAAGTTTATAGATTACTTGTAACATTGGACATAGTTCATGGTCTTATGACCCTCAGATACATTTCATATTTTGATTCCAGTTTTTGGTTATCATTGACAGAGTATTATTCAGTTCTGATGAGCTTATTCATTGGCAATTATTATTCTATTGTTGTTCATTGCTATATCAAGAAAGCATTTGTTTTGCTCACTCTTGCATAAATATAATTATTGCAGCTAAGGTTGAGAAGGTCGATGAATCTACCACAAACAAAGGGAAAAAATGTACAACTGATGAAGACTTGTAATTTATTGGCTTTTATGTTGATAGACTTTATTTAAATTATGTAATGTAACAATTTTATTTACGCACTTGATTTATGTTAAAGGTTAGATAACCTGGGGAAACGTAATAGTTTAATGATGTAACCCTTTTAATGGGAGGATTTATGGTTTAAATTTTATTATACTTGGGTAGTTAGTTATGAATGTATGGAAAGTGAATACCAAGTCTTGTGGGATGGAAGTACCAAAATTTTGGGGTGTCACAACTACCGTGTTAAACGATACTACCTCCACCTCCTCCTCTGACATACCATCGAACAAGGATATAAATCCTAAGTTCTCAGAATCTTATAACTCAACCACCACCACCCCTGGCAACTCAACTACGAGTGTCGGTAAAATCTCTATATGGTACACAGACTCTTCATTAAAAACATGTATATGTGAAAGCCCCGAACCCGGGTCCCAAATCACCGCGAATCCGATACAATCAATATATCACTATTACAATCATTCAATAACTATTGTGGAATATATAAACATAAATTGTTTACACAATACATTTACACACAATTCCCCGAGGTCGAATAACCTTAACTTATACACAATTCATAACTTGACTAACACATATCATTATTATCATACAATACTATTACAATTAAACTGTACATAAAATCCCAAGCTGAACTTGGCTTTATCCTTTCCTGTATCCGACGTATGCTTCTTAATCTGCAATGTTAATCATGATATAGCAAGGGTGAGCATGAAAGTTGCCCAGCAAGTTTAAATTTATAATTTAACAATATATCATGATTGAAAGAGTCTGAATAATAAGCTGGCTATAATTCAACAATATAATTGTGAACTAGCAGGAACAAACTTTTGACTGAACAAGAATTGAACATGAACAAATATATTTGAACCAAATGGTAATGAAGGTGATCAGCCTTTCATACCTGACTTATACATGCAATATGTATAGAGTACAGTTCTACAATGGAAATCAGCAATGATCAACCATGAGCATATCTGAATGAAACAACTCTTAGTAGAGTTAAGTAAAACTTACCTGAACCGTTGATTACCGTTACACAATTGAATAAGCTTTGTCTGAACCTAATTTATACATAATATCGATATACAAATTAGAATAATATCATCACAATATTTAAAATAACCTAAACACAGTATCACATAATCCTGTCAGTCTATAAAACACAGAAAACTTAACCTCAAGTCAAACTATTATAGTATGAGTCGAGTTCGGTATAATTCTGACATCCCGACGGTCTAGTCGAAAAAAATTTCGTGTTTAAGTTCAATTAAACTCTGTAAAAACAGTTAACAATTATCTAAGATAATTTATAAGTAGTCAAAATATTTTTCATAAGCCCGTAATAATTTTCAGATAATTATTATCATTTATTATAATTTTTCAATCATTAATAACGTATTTAAATGAATTAAATACCACATAATTCCTTTATCATTAATATTTATTTATTATCAAATATTAATGAAATACATGTCATAATATTATAATATATTTATAATATCACAAAATATTTTTTAATACTTTAAAATCACCTTTATATGATTTTTAAACACTTCATTTCATTATCCGGTAATTGCTATTAATATTAAAATATTAATATTTTCATGACAAAATCTCAAAAGTTATATTTTATAACTTAAAATATTTTTATAACACTTAAATTATTTTTATATTATTTTTAAAACATTAATTCTATTTTTTCATAACTTATTTAATATATTTATTAAATAAACTAATTATCATTAATATTGATTAATTAATAAAATTCATCCTAAAATATTAAAAGTCATTACAAATAAATTAAAATATTTTTTTATACCATAATATTATTTTTCTTGATTTTTCATGCATTAAAATCATTTTTAAATAATTTAATTAATATTGTAATTAAATAAATTAAAGACAATTTATATTCCAAAAATATTAAATATTTATGAAATATACTCAAAATAATTAAAAACTATTTTGTAGACTTTAAAACAACTTTTCAAAATTTATTTAGTATTTTTAATAATTAAAAACCATTTATTTCTATTTATTTAATTAAAATAAATAATTTTCAGAAAATAATAATTAATAAATGGCCCTATAGCGACAGAATCGTCGCTATAGGTGTTCTTGAGTGTTCTTGAGCCTTCATAGTCAGAGTGCAGGGTATTACGTTTGACCGGTTGTAACTTTTTGATCCTTAAGTTTCTGGACTTTTTCGTGTTTTAATAATATAGTACTAATGTAATACAACAACTACCAACTAAGTTCATGGCCATACGACACGAAATCAGAGAGATCAAAGCCTCTCAATATTCTTACAACGTTGTTCTTGAGTTCCTAGGTTGCCCAGAAACTCAAGCAGTGTTGAGGGTCCTTCTATGCAGCCTTCAATCTTTGATTTCCATGCCTTGTTTATGTGATCTTAAGGTTCAATATTGTAGTTCTCATGTCAGTATACACTACCATCTCACTAACTCAACCTAACAACATCACATGTTCAAGATTTGGGCCGGTCAATATAGGGGTCAAGAACTGTTCTTTAGAAATCTGGGTTTTCCAGATTTCTTTATCCGGCTGGTGGTAAACGTGAGTTTGACTATGATTAGCTACGATTTTGCTACGGATCTGAGTGATCTAAAGGCATAGATGTATAGCCTGCATGGCAGTCTACAAGTTACCAACAACAACATTACATAACAACTTAAACCATGCAAGATCTAGCGCCTGCAAAAGCTTGCCAGGAATTCTGGGAAAATTCTGGGTTACGCAGAATCGTTTTTCGTGATCGGCCAACGAGTTTTGATTGAGTATAACTAAAGATCTAGACTTGATCCAACCCTGATTCCAGTTTCAAATCACAGTCCTCATGTCATAGAATAGATTCAAAACATAAAACACACAAAACATCTAACACATAAAGAATTAAGGCCTCTGACATTTGACTGTCAGGTCATTTTTACAAAATTTTCCAGATTTCTTAAAATGCTAATTTTGTGCATCTAAGTGTTATGGATCCATGATCCAACAACCCAGATGAATGTAGTTTACTTAACTTTTATCTTTGATTTTTGGATTCAATGAATGTAGTGTTCCAAGGTGGCACCAAAGATTAGATATGGTAAGATATTTAAAACATGCCAATATCTAAATGGATGAGTCAACAAGATTTGGCAAGTCTTTTACTTAATCATTAAGAAAAGGGTATTTTAGATATTTCACATTTAATTTTAAAGACATTCTTGTCATTTTCCCTAACCCTTAGGGTTTAGGGTTTAACCCTAAAAATTTTAAAATTTCATTTCTAAAATTTCCAAATTTCGGTTCTCAAAATAGAAAATTAATATTTCAAAATTATAATTAGGATTTTCTAATTATATTAAAATTTACTATTCATTAATCAAGCTTACTAATTAGGATTAATATTTCCTAATTAAAATTTGTAATTTAGCAATTAGGTTTCATGATCATGCATTAGGGTTTATACCCCAAGAATTAGGGTTTCTAAATTATTAAAAATTTAATTAATAATTAGGATTATCCCTAATTAAATTTGTAATTAAAATATATAAACCTTATACATAGCATTTAAATTCCCAAATTAGGATTTTAATATCCGAATTAGGGTTTCAAATTCCCGAAACTAAAATTAGGGTTTTCAGAACCGATTTCTAGGGTTTCTTATCAGACGTTAGGGTTTCCTAACTGAACGTTGATGATCTAAATATATACCTAGGGGTTGGGCACTGATATAGTTACCTGGTCAACGCTTGACCCTTAACCACATACTGTACTCATATAATACCATATTTACATAACATATACAATTATATACTTAATCCTGAATAATTCACCACCAAAAAATTTTTAAATTCACAAAATTCCTTTTCAGAAAGGTCAAATCCATACACTTATTTTCTGTTTAGGTTTATTATTTAACCTTTATTTAATAATTTAAGATTTAAATAATTTTTTAAATTCTTGGGTCATAACAGTATATCTCTATACATCATGTTATCTCCTGACAACTACAATAAAACAAGTTATCTTAATTAGTACACAACATTAGAATATTATAAGCACATATCACATTTAATGCATTTTTAGGGTTAACTTCATCTTTTATATTCTTCAACTCTTCATAAGGTTGTGACCTAAGGTTCTTTCCCCCCATATGTTTTATAACCTACAGCTCTGATACCAACCAGTGATGCCCCTAAATCCGGATATCTTTCAACCTGATAGATGGTGCTAAACGGTGCTAATGTTCATACATACATTCAATTGAAATACCTCAAAAGAGTGAATATGTCTTCTATATATTACAAAATAATATTTTCCTTCCCAGGTTCTTTGTAACCATTACATATGTTCTTCGTTATAGTATCAAATAAATACAACATTCATACTATGGTATTACAAAGACAACTACTTGTCTGCCTTATCCTTCCCTTTATCCTTAATGGATCCTTCAGTCCGTTCATTCTTAGTTGCATTTATATGGTTCAAGCAAGGGTAAACATAATTAGGTCAGCAAGTATAATAGTTTCATTTGAGCAATATGTTTGAATCATATGATTATATATATATATATATATATATATATATATATATATATATATATATATATATATATATATATATATATATATATCTTCTATAACTGAATCAATAGTTATAAAGTACTATAGATAATTCAAAATAGAACTTCTCTTTTCTTTAAAATATTTAACACTGAACAACATCTGCTAGACCTTTATTTTGGTCCCAGACCTTGAGCATTTCATTCTTTCTTTAAAAGGGACAACCTGTGACATCCCAAAAAATCGAATTGTGTGACACCCCCAAATTCGGGTACTTCATTCCCTCAAGATTTGGTGTTCACTTAATAAAGCATTCATATCTAACTAACCAATCATAATAAAGTTAGATAATAAACCTTCCCATTAAAGGATAACATTAATAAAAATCTCTCAGGTTATCTAACTTTTAAATATGAACATTCATATGCGGAAAATTAAATAACTTCATTACATTAATAAAAACAAAGTCTGACAACAAAATGTCAACATAATTACAAGTCTTTAATACTTGTTCATCTTTCCTTTTCCTTTACTGGTGCTAGGTACATCGACCATCTTAACTTTAGTTGTAATATTTTTATAAGCAAGAGTGAGCAAACAATGCTCACTTGAAATAATAATGAATGAAACTTTATAACAATTGCCAAATAGTAGGCTCAATAGAACTGAACAATATGTTCTATCAATTATAATCAAAATCTGAATCATATATCTGAGGGTCATAAGACCACAAACTATGCCCATAGTTATAAGTAATCTTTCAACTTAAACTTTAACAGTCATAAGACTATTGGGACTCCTTGTACTTAGGGGGATCAACCTTTCATATAATGTATTGTGCACAAACATTTCAACGCTATGCGTAAATTATCCCCTAATAATAGGGTTGTTCATCTCAGCATTTCGAATACAAGTCCGCACCAAAGTAAGTTTGGTTTGGATAAGTTTCAAGGTAATTTGGAATTTAACGAACATCAACTAAGGATTAGTTGAATAAAAAGGTAATAACATTATGCTATGAAATAAATCATAACTGAATCAACATTGTATACTAAGGTCATGCTTTAGGAATAATCTAAGAGCATAAACATTGAATAATTGTAGCATACCTTGCTTGAACAATATTAAGCCAAGGTTATTTAGAATTGAGTACTAAGCATGCATAACAATAATAAATTGAACGATAAAACTTGTTCAACACTAGTATATCATAATGTAGAAACTTGCATGCTAAATAACAAGTTAAAGATTTAAAGAAACTTGCTAATTATAATGATATAAGATTTAGAAAACTTGCTTAACATACGAATAAGGTTTAGGAAACTTGCTCAACGAAACAAGTTAAAGACAAGAATAACTTATTCAATATCAAAAAATAAGGTTTAGAAACTTGCTCAATAATAAACAAGGTTTAGAAAGCGTGCCTTGCGTGTAGGCTAAATCGTAATAATTTGATTCACAATATCCTAATCACATATCATTAGGATACAACTAGTCACTACAGATACTTGTATAAAAATAAGTACCTATTTCATTTGTGTCTTGATTTTTAATCACATAACCAAGTTACATCAATACCATAATAATAACACTCTTTAGGTATTAATAATATGCTCGTTCCTAGCACTATAATACTACAATAACACAATTACATTTTCAACAGCTATAATATTGCATTATATTAGCATTTACAAAATTCGTGTAAAACAAAACTCATTCTTGGCCCTAATGCTAATCGGCGCTGCGACGCCACAGTTTGTACGGCGCGATAGTGGCGCTGCGGCGCGAAGCCCAGGCCATGGGCCGGCACTGCGACGCAAAAGTCGCGGTTGCGGCACTGACTTTAGCGCTACCACGCGAAGTTGGGGCTGCGACACTGCTTTTGGCGCTGAGGCGCCGAACTTACTGTACCGAGTACGAAGAATAGAACAAAGCTAACTTTTGTCTCTTTAATAGCTTCTAGCAGCCAAATTAACATACATATAACTTATGTAAATTACACATAACCCTTACCCATCATACATATACCAATTTAAATCAACTAACCAACAATTTTAGAAAGATTAAATCCTTGAATGCCATATTTTTAAACAAAACTCCATTTTTGACATTTGTTTAACATAGTGAACACTGTAACCACAATTATACACCAAATTTGATTCCTTTGAACTACGTTCTGTTTATTTCTTAATAAATTAGCATATTTAAGGTTCAATTTCACAATTAGCTCATAATTAAATGTAAATTTTTATACTCATACTACTGAACACTGTAATTGTTGATGTAATGCAATACTATGACTGTTAAAAATATAATTTTGGTTATTGTGGTATTATAGTGCTTAGAATGAGCATATTACTAATACTTAACGAGTTTTATTATTATTTTATTGATGTAATTTGACTTTGTGGTTAACAATCAAACCATACATGAAATAGATACTTATAGAGTATTTGTAATGACTAATTATATCCTAATGATATGTGATTAGGATATTGTGAATAACACTAGTATGGTTTAGCCTACAGTCAAGGCAAGTTCTCTAAATCTATTATTATATTGAGCAAGTTTTCTACCTCTATACTTTCGTTGAGCTAGTTCTATTATTACATTGTGCAAGTTTCCTAGACCTTATTCTTATATTGAGCAAGTTTATTGTTTCTAGTTCGATTACAATTATGCAAGTTTCTTAACTTCTTTCAATTCGTGTATTGAACGCAGGTATCTTATCTTTAACTTGTTATTTAGCATGCAAGTTTCTAAATTCTGATGGACTAATGTTGAACAAGTTTTATCGTTCAATTACTATTTATTATGCATGCTCCATACTCAATTTTAAATAAGATTTCTAGCCTTAGCTTAATATTATTCAAGCAAGATATGTTATGTTATTCAATACTTATGCTATTAGATTATTCCTAAAGCATGACCTTCACATACAATGTTGATTCACTTACGATTTATTCTATAGCATAATATTATTACCCTTTTTATTCAACTAATCCTTAGTTGATGCTCGTTGAATTCAAAATTACCTTGAAACGTATCCAAACCAAACTTACTTTGGGATGGAATTGTATTCTAAATATTGAGATGAACAACCCTATTATTAGGGGATAATTTACGCATAGCGTTGAAATATTTGTGCACAATACATTGTACGAAGGGTTGATCCCCCTAAGTACGAGGAGTCCCTATAGTCTTATGACTATTAAAGTTTAAGTTAAAAGATTACTTATAACTATGGACATAGTTCGTGGTCTTATGACCCTCAGATGAATGATTCAGAATTTTGATTATCATTGATAAAACCTATTGTTCAGTTCTATTGAGCCTATTATTTGGCAAATGTTGTAAAATTTTATTTATTGATATTTCAAGTGAGCCTTGTTTGCTCACTCTTGCTTATATAAATATTACAGCTAAAATTGAGAAGGTCGATGTACCTAGCACCAATAAAGGGAAAGGAAAGGTGAACAAGTATTGAAGACTTGTAAACATGTTGACATTTTATTGTCAAACTTTATTTTGATTAATGTAATGAAGTTATTTATTTTTCCGCATATGAATGTTTGTATTTAAAGGTTAGATAACCTGGGAGATTTTTATTGATGTAATCCTTTAATGGGAAGGTTTATTATCTAATTTTATTATGATTGAGTACTTAGATATGAATGTTTTATGAAGTGAACACAAAATCTTGAGGTAATAAACTAAGTGGATTTGGCGGTGTCACAATCTCAACCAACTCCTTCAGCTCCTCAACCTTGTCCTGTAATTCTATGTTCCGATCACACAAAGCATCATACATCTCTGCCGATATGGAGTTTGGTGGAAACTCCACAGGATCCTCTTCCTCATCATCCTCCTCTATCTCCTAAGAACTATCCTCCTCGGGATCGGTCACAGGCTCATCCTCCTGGATCAACTGTTCCTGCACTACGTGAATATCTCAGGGTTCGTCATCTCTAGGTATATGAGGTATCACCTGTAAGATCCCGAATTTTATGAAATAAAAGTATTCAATTTTTTTTAATTACAATTCAGTAAATGATTAAATTGATAAAAGTTTAAAGTTAAGGGTGAGATATGAATAGTGGTTATAAAATATTCATTGTTGTCGGGGAATATTCGTTTGGTCGTGGAATATTCTTTCTGTCAGAGAATATTCGTACGGCGGCGCAACCATTTGTGGGCCCCACAACAGATAACGGTAGGATAAAGAAAACGACAAAATTGAATAACGACGTAGTTGTTACCGTTAACACTGTTGGAATACCCGGTGGTTAAAATATAGTAATACGCGTTATTGCACAGTAGCACACAATATTGCATAGTATTTTTGAATTATTGATCCTTACGTAAGAAGACACTACTCAATAATTATTACAGTAATTACTGTTTAATATTTTATTTTATTGATTCAATAATTGCTACGATGAAATTTTATATTATTGTTGTTCAATAATTGTCACTGCACAGTATTTCCCATTATCAGATCAATAATTCATATTATTTGAATAATATTATTAGATAGCATTATTGGCAATGTCTAGAAAGTTCTGTCTAAGGAGAGATTTGGTCACCTAATTGAGCACCAGTAAGGAGAAATCCTTATTGGAAAGCCCTATCTTTCCTAAGAACTGTCTAGTTGTCATTATTGTGATTATGTAATATTATTTGTAAATAATTAATTATTGATCTATATGATAATGAAATATTTATTTGATGTGGATATAAATGATAGATTTATTTATGTGGTTATAAATGAAGGAATTAATGTTGAGGTATTTTATCAGTATTTTATCGGATTGGAGGTATTAAAAGATCAAATCATTATTCTTGCAGCTTTATTGCGCGAGTTATAATTTTTAATCCGACTGTTGGATCGTTGTGATTTTTGGATATGTTATTCATATATAAGCTGAGTATATGTCCACAAATTTTGAACCGTTAAAAATTAACGAATGATTTGTTATTAATTTTAAGAGGTGGCTGATTTAGAAATTAGGTTTATAAATGATTTTGATAGAAAATTCTAGAAATGGGTGGGCCTCACTTTTGGTTGTTGGGGATGGTGGTTGATTTTTGGTGGGTGGAATAGTAGCAGGTAAAGCCATCAGGTTGCAGGTCAAGTCTGCTTCGGCGTGCTAACATTTTCCTATAAATAGAGGGCTAAGTTAGAATGAAAAATCACACCAGAATTCATAAGTTTTCTCTCTTTTTCTCTCTAGATTATCGAGTGTATTTTGTGAGTATTTAGATACTTGGTGAGTTGCTATTCATCAGTGCAAGTTTCTTTCAGCGTCATATCCGATATCCAGTCAGAAGTACTGCTCTTTTGAGGTAAGGGATAGTAAGAGATTTTAAGGGTAATTATATTTTTCAATTTCGTAATTTTTCTGACCTTCAAAAATTCTGAAAAAATTTGAAATGATAATTTGATTAGTTTTCTTGATTGTGACCAAATATGGCGATTTTTGGATGTATAGATTTAGAGTTGTGAATTTTATGAGAAAAGACTATTTTAAAAGTAAACCCTTATAACTCCTTGTGGTTAACTCCAAAATTAGTGAAATTTTTATTGAGAGTAAATGTATATGATAGAAGTATACTCTGTAAATTTCAGAATTTTTGGATAAAAGTACAATTTTTGATAAATATATAAATATTCGGCTGTTTTGGCCATACGAGAAATAGTAAATAATTTTTAAAAATTCTGAGAAAAATATATGTTCAATATGGGACTATATTATACTAAATTCCAGAAAAGAAAATTTGTTTGTACTGATTTGGTATTTTTCATGAAAATAGACTAGTTGTGAGTAAATGAATTAAATATGTTATGTAAAGTAACAAAATTGAAAAATAGGATTTTATGGCTTGAGAATCCTACATGAGGTATATACAAATTTTTGATGAGGGTTTTGGTTATTGGTGATGAAATCTTATGAGTTTGGAATTTTAGGATGATTAAATGCATTATTTAGTAAAGTGTAAACAATTAAAATAAATTGTTTATACGTTTAAGAAATGTTATTTCAATATCATTATACCGAAATATTGCTATGGATTTTATTGTGGAATTTCTACCTTGTTATGTCGGGTTTACTATTCATGAATTATTATTCACGAGTTACTATTCATGAGTTACTATTAACAAAGTTACTATTCATGAGTTACTATTCACGAGTTACTATTCATGAGTTACTATTCACGAGCTACTATCACGACAAAATTGGTTTCTTTTTCTGACCAAATTATAGTTAATTTATGAATATTACTATTGAGATTAAATCTTTATGTTGATTATATTAATTTTATTATCATATATAACATTTTTATAACTCTAATGATGATATTTCTCTTTGACTTGAGTGTAAAGATGGGTAGATTTTTGGTATAATCATGACTATGGGTTCCCTTTGGCTAGTAGTGCAAAGTTGAATTGTTGACTGATATAATCATGACCATTGAATTTATAATTGAATATCTTTAGCTTAAGTGCAAAGGTGAATTGATCAACATGGTTATAATTATTTTTTTATATAAATTTTGAAATGATTATATATTTCTTTGAGATATTAATATATTTGGCCTATAGTGCAAATATGAACTGTTGATGAATATATTTGGCCTGTAGTGCAAATATGAACTGTTGTTGAATATCTTTGGCCTGTAGTGCAAAGATGAACTGGTGATGAATATCTTTGGCCCATAGTGCAAAGATGACCTGTGGTTAAATATCTTTGGCCAATAGTGTAAAGATGAATTGTTGATGAATATCTTTAGCCCGTAGTGCAAAGATGACATGTTGTTGAATATCTTTGGCCAGTAGTACAAAGATGAACATGTGTTGAGATGAACATGACCAACTGGTGATACAAATGAATATCTTTGGCCGTAATGCAAAGATGAAGTTATTAGTATGATTATGAACAGGAAATGTGATTTGGTGTAACCATGATCTTTGATGTTTCAAGTAAAGATTATCTTCGTCCTGGATGAGAAGAGGAATTTAGAACTACAATTATGATTATGAGTTATTCATATGATTGTGGACCAGAATTGTTAATTGATGTTACATGGATAAAATATTGTTGGTAGATTTTAAACATGGAGAAGATAATAGACTTTGTAGTCTATTTGACTCTTCTAATGGATTGCTCATTTCGCTGCAACTATGGTTGAAATTTTTATCATCTACCATATGTTCTAAATCTCTGATTTAATTCTGTTGAAGGCTATTGATAACTTATTTATCTTTAGTCATGATATTCTTTAGTGGGCTAGTTGTGCTCGCCCTTATGTTTCACAATTCCTTTCAGGTAATAAGAGTGTAGCTGGGTCGAGCGAGGGTAACAGGGGAATAGAACAGTGGTCATCATTTAGTAGTTATATTTAGTGAATCATCTAGGGTGAAGCGAACCCAACGTTGAAAGGGTGTTTTGCCACTATCATATAAGATGTCTAATATCATACAACCTCGTGTCATTATAAGACAGGGTTGTGCACATCCACTTGCTGAGTATATTTACGAGCACTACCTATATAATCTTGGTGTTTGTTTGAAGTATAATTCACGATTAAAGACAGTAGAGACAATGATATGTCAAGAGAAGACTCACCATTGGAAAGAATATGATAGTAATCTTCTTGTTTTTCTTTGGGGTCTATTAGGTCAACTAAGGATAATTCTGTGGACATATGATATCTATCATAACCTGGAAGCATGGCCTCCCATGTACGAAGGTTTCCTTGAGCACTTCCCAAAGATTTTAATTTCTAAAAAAGTTATTGATTGTACCTTTATGTAATGTATCAATGTGAGGTGATGTCCAAAGTTGGGACATGAGTCACAGTTGGTATTAAAACTCACAACATATGTGTTGTTGTATTTTGCAGGACAATTGTTGTAATAAAGTTGTAGTTATTTTTTGTACCATGTATTTGGTGACTCAGAATAGGTTGGGTGGAATGGACCTATTTTGGGGTTGTCACATCACCTCCCTAGCTGGACTGGATCCTCCTTCGTTAGACATCCTGACAATAAAATATTTTTAAGTTTATCTATTATATAACATTCTTCGATACTCGCGAGCACATAAGTTATTAACACATAGCACATAATGTCTTTTATTGTTTAGCTTCAATCAATACTTTAATCCATTCCTTAAAACTTGATAAGAGTTACACACCAACCTAAGGTTCATAACCTAGAGCTTTGATACCAACCTGTGACATCCCCAGATCTGGGTACTTCATTCCCACAAAATTTGGTGCCCATTTAACAAAAATAATTACATCTAACTATCCATAATAAAGGATAAAACATCAATCAATTTAAATAATAATTTTTCCCATTAAAGGGTTACATCATCTATAAAACAATCCCAGGTAAACTAACCTTAAATTATTACATCAGTTTGCATAATGCATCATAAAATAAAACCAGTCTTATAATAGAATGCATTTAAATAAATTTTCATAAATCTTCAACACTTGGACATCTTGCCCTTTCCTTTGCTAGTAGATGGCTCATCGACTCTTTCAACTTTAGCTGCAATGTTAATTACAAGAAAGAGCAAACAATTGCTCACTTATATAAAGAGTAGTAATGATAACAACATGAAAATGAACAATGAATACTGAACAATAATGAACTTGTTCTACGAATCAAAAATAGAAAACAAGTTAGAACTTTAATGTCTGAGGGTCTTAAGACCACGAACTATGTCCCCGGTGATTAGGTATTACTACCACAACCTTAACATTCATTTAGCCTATATATACCCTTCTTAATGTACTTAGGGGGATCAGCCCTTTGTACCATGTATTATGCACAAACATCTAAAATTTACACGTACAAAATTCCCTATGTTAGGGTTGTTCGTCTTAGTTGGGATTTAGAATTTTTGCACTAAAGAAAGTTTAGTTTCAAACTAGCTTATCAGTGATTCTAGAATTTTAAAAAACTATTCCAGTATGGACCAGTTCAATCAATAAGAGTTTGCTTACTACTTGAAGGTTTAATACAACAATATGGAATTAAACAAGGTTATTAAGGTCAAAGATCGAATAATAACAATATATAATTGAGTAAACATGATATACATGCAAAGTGCTATATTCAAAAGAGTTTGAACAATCTCCTTTGAATTGATGTATTAAAACAATATGTGCTTCAAATAATATTAAGGAAAGTGAAACTTGCTCGATGTAACGAATTAGGTTACAATAGCTTGTACAATCATACAAAAGATAGATTAGTTTTGCTCAACTTTAACATATAATTTAAAAACTTGTACAATGATAATTTAGGAATAGAAAGCTTGCATTCTTATAAAGAGAATGAAGTTAAGAAACTTGCATCGGGTGTAAGCTACACAAATATAATAAACGTTCGCCAATTACCCAACATATACCATTAGAATCACAATACTAATTAGTTATACTAACATCAATTTCATTAGTTTTTCATTTTAATCAAGTCTATAATCTTTAACTTAAGACTTGATTATTCTACCCATTCACGTACATGAAACTAAATTCCCACTACATCATAGTACACAACATGGTGGTCATAGAACAAAACTAATTCAAATGACATCCATTACAAACTGTCACAACTTACTAAATCATAATCTATAGTTTCGGCGTTGTGATTACAATACATTACTATGTCTTGTAACATGTTTTAGGTCCTTTACAAATCATTAAAATATATTAAGTTAACAATTTCCTAGCAATGCTGTTAACAGCTCAACATTGGATCTGATTGACCACTGGCGCGACCGCGCCATGGTTAGCTTAAAGTCCGGAGCGCCCGTGTGGCAGCGCGCCCGCGCTCGGCACCAGAAATATTTTTGCAGAAACTCGAACATAGTCTCTATTTAAGGCCAAAATATCTCAATTTCACGCTAACATGGATAACCCACACACTACAAACTTAACTAAAGTCACATAGCATATACACACAATCCTTCTAATACCTAAACTAACTTACATACCAAAATTAAGAGGATTAAAACCTTGTTTTTACTAATTTCTTCATTTTTTACACTTTTAGCGAATTTGATTGTCACAACTTCGTTTATTAACCAATTGACACGATTTAAACTACGTTGTTTTCGTTTCTTAATATACTAACATAACCCAACATCAATTTACAGATTATATCACATATTGAGCATGAAATTTTGTACTTTCTTAAGCCATTTTTCATACATAGCCATTGTTATTTCAATTTCTTCCTATAACCCAATTTATTGAAATCTAATCATCAAATAGCACTCACGAATGATGATTAACAGATTATAAACCGGATACATACATGTATAAATCCCATGTGATAAGCAATTTATAGAAGATGTTCCTTGAAAACTCAAAACATGAATAGTAGGGGTAGAGTATACCTTTAATTCCTTGATTATATGCCAGCAAAGGATAGTCACAAGGTTTAGCAATCCTCTCCTTCCTCTTAAAATCTTAGAGAATTCTCTCTTCAAAACCACTGTACTTTTCTCACGCTCTGTGTTTTCTCTTAGCTTAGGATATAATACGCAAATAAACTGATATAGCATCTTAACTTAACGCATCAGGTTAAAAACCATAGAGTTACGTCAGTTGCAAAATGCCAAAGGCCACAAGGCCTTGTTTGGCTACACAAAATTCCCCTCTTCAAATTTATTTATATAATATTTATATTGTATTGTTTCATTTGTCACACATGTAACCAATTTACATAACTTACAATAATAATAATTATAATCTTATTATAATTATACTTATGATTAATAAATTATCTAATTTAATAAATTAGACTTAAACATTACTTTAGTTAATTTACTTATTTTCTTTAATTTTAAACAATTCATTTAATTTAATTATTTTCATTAAATTATATCTTCAAATAATAAAATTACCATTCATTAATTTAGTTAGCATACATACTCAACTAAATTATTACATCATAATTCATCAAATATTTATTTATCTCAATAAATAAATTATTTAAAATATTTATTTAATTCAATAAATATTTAAATTAAATTATAAATTTCTCGATCGTTACAGAATGCTCACGCTTGCTTTAAATAAAAAATATTTTCAGCGTACGAGTAGAAGAACTTGAGGATCCCGTAAAGATCAAGCTGATCGGTATCCAGACGAAGTATCATTTAGTATATGAATGAGCGTGAATAGCAAGCCGAGACTTGTAATTAAGAATAGTTTAATGAACTATTGTGTATCCTTGGTGGCGGATAAAAGTCAATCTTGTAAGATGAGAAAGAATAATGTAATTATCAATATTTGTAATGAACGAGGTTATAAGGTAATAGAACCTAGGATTTGAGAATGTTTGTTATTATATTTAGCTGTATAATGATGTATGTTTGGAAGGTGATGTAACCGTGATGTACGGATTCCGGGTATGAAGATAGACCAGATTTCGAGGCATTACAGAGTGGTATTAGAGCTGATATGTTATAAACCTTAGGTATGAGTACCTAAGACTATAATCACAGAGAGAAGGATAACAAAATCGTTGAGTTAAATGATTAAGGAAGAAGATCACTACGTGATCATATTGAATCTTAATAATTGTTGTTCTGTTAAACGATGGAAATTTATAGATAATGCTATAAATAAATGGAACTATGAAGTAATATGGGAAAAAGAACACAGAAGAGTTATAGAGGATGAAATACGAATTACTGAAAATTTGTATTAAGTAAGAATGGTAATGTCGTGCTATCAATATATATATGACGAGAAGGTGAATCTTTTCTCAAGTGTATATTTGATAGGTAGAGAATGATAAGATTGGTGTGAGTTCTTGAAACTCATACTTATGAAAAGTTTGTGACTCATAGTTATATGTTATGTTTCTGAGCCCTAAGCATATGGATAGTCCTTGATTTGTTCTTGGATTACATATTACGAAGATAAGCTCTTAAACATATATGGTTGTGGAAAGTTCCTAAACACATAATGTGTGGTAAGTTGATGGATTATACTAAGGTATAGGAATGTTTAGACTGAAAACAAGTATTTTCAGTATGCTTAGCATTAAAGGTGCTAGAGAAGATTAAGTGTTGTCGCAAGTAAGACAATGAAGGAAGATTAATAAAAATGATATTCCAAGTCATCTAGATATGCTAGATTTTGAAGTTTACTGAAATCGTATTTATATGTGTGTTTTAAGAAAAGGAAATAATTGGTTCAATTTTTTGAACCAATAGATTTTAAAAAATTTATTCTTGGTATGTCCATGCTAATTATTTTAGCTAGACATAAATTGATTTGAAATATCAAAATGAATTTTATATCATCAGTGTATTTGAGGCAAGAATGATAAAAGGATGGAGTTATTAATGTAATTGAACCTGGTGTTGTGACAACCTGAGTAAAATCGGATTGTCCAGAATTTAAGATTTAAAGAATTAGTTATTAATAAAATGATTTTTTATTAATACTATTATGTGTTATGTGTTTATTAATCATTCTAGAACCTAGGATGATTATAATACTAGAGGATTCTGGCTACGAGCTAGATCGAACGAGTAAGAATTTTCAAGACAAAAATAAAAATTTTCTGGGAACAAAATATTTTCGAGAAAAAAGATGAAATAGACACTATTCACCTGACGAAACCCTAAAGGTTAGGGTTTGAATAACCTAAGCCTTATTGAGAGTTCGGTATATCGAAACGACATTCCGTCAAAAGATTTGACGATAATATATCGTGAAAAGTTAAGTAAGCCGATAAAAGTTTTTCTCAAAAAACATGTAGAAATCGGACGAAATAAAAATAACGAATAGTATTGTTATGCGCTTTTCACTCGCTTAACTACGTTAGAGGAAAACGTGAAGGAAAACACCTAACGCCAAAAAGTGTTTTTCAGTTTTTTAGAAATTTTAAGAATACGTAAAAGTTAATCGGTAAAGGGAAGACGAAATATCCAAAAAAATTTGGATTCCGAGAATTGCAGTTTTTAAAACTGTCGGACGAAACCTAAAAGACGGAACCACAAAACTTCTAAGGGAAGTTTTGTGAATAGTAAGGAGGTGTATTGAGGAGGTGGGAATAGTATAGAGGTGTGAATAGTAAGGAGGTTTGGGGGGCGAAATGACTCTTTTACCCCTAGCCTTGGTTTTCTATAAATAGGAAGCTTAATTCATTTGTTTAGGATTTTAAAAATCCTAGAACATTTGAGAGAGAGAGAGAGAGAGAGAGATTTCGGATGAGAAGGAAGAGGAAAAGCTTGACCGAGTGCACGCTTTGTCCAACGGAGGAAGATTAAAGAAGAAAGGTAATCCGAAATCGAGCTTCTAATAAATTTTCTTTAAGTTTTCTATGTTAAAACATAGCTTAATGAGAATAAGGAGTAAAAGATGTTAGAAATGATTTCATATGGTTGAAATCATGAGAAAAGAAGAAATAAGAAAGTAAAAATTTAGTTTATAAATTTCTTAAGGAAGTGTAAGATTCGTACTGAATTAGAACGATCCGAGTGGATCATATGATTGATTAGGTGAAATAAGTATGGAATGGTGTTCTATAGCATCAAATTCTAAGTAAAAGTATACTCGTAATGAAAAAATCGATTAAAAATTAAGAACGAATGAAGAACGCGAAGAACACACGAAGAACACGAAGAACGTTGTTGATGGAAAAATTTAAAAGCATCGTAGGATAATTGTTATTGATGGACAAGTTTAAAACCATCACGAATAAGTTAGTTGCTTATTGCATGTTTAGGACGGTAGAAACGTTCATGAAAAACGGATTAAAACTGAGCTATAATGAAGTTATGGCAAAAATTTTGTAAAAGACGAACGAGAAATAGAAAGTTAGTAAATGAAGATGAACGTGTAGGGTTTCATAAGAATGTTCGAGAACAAAGAAAATGTGAGTCGTGGACTCAAGAACGATCGAGTTCCGAGTTCGGATGGCCGAATTACGGACGAACGAACGAAGAATGTTAAAAGCATAAAAATAAACAAAGGGTGAAGATCAAGCCAATCGAATGGCACGTTAATGGATTCAGAATGAAGTTCTATCTGGGGGGTATTGAAGTATGTAAGATAAGGAAGAAAATGGATTTGGAATGACCTCGTTCTGAGTTATAACGAATAAGTTATGGAAGCGAGAAGTAAGCGTCTCAAAACGATCAAACACTTAGACAAAAATTTCAAGAATTAGGGCTTGGCTCCGCGGAGCCAACCATACCTTGTAGAGTGGCACAGCAGTGCCAGACCGAGAGCTGGGGACTAGAGACTCATGCCGCGGTGCGAGAGATAAAGAAGAAAGTTGCGCCGCAGCGCCGGTACAGGGAAAAAGCCCGGTAATGAGATTTTAACTGCTCAAAACCTAGGGGAAATGTACTGAAAGCTAATGAACATATAATTTATCAAGTGTAACACTTAATCTAGTGAATTAAACCTTTAGTAAAGGTTAAACAGAAAGATTAAATGAGATTAAAAGACGAAAAATGTAAACGCGGTTTACGGAATTGATGTCCGGGGATCGTAGTCCTGATGAATCGAACATGTGGGATTGCTATGTTGGTGATTCCTTATACGTTGAGTGACAAGGATGATGTATAACATTTCGATGTTATGGTGACATGATAATGTGAGGTGAATGTAAAGCGTATAGACGTTGTGTACGTAATGTAGTTGTGATAAAAGATCGATCTAAGCATACAACGAACCGTATGGCTTCGATATTAAGAAAGAATAATGAACATGGGGTTCATGGTGTGGATAACGATGGAAAGTGATTAAAACCTTGAGTAAAGGTTGAATGAGAGATTTAAAGATGAGCAACGTAAACGTCAAATACGTAAACGATTCTCGTGAATCGTATTCACGTCGGACGAACGTTCTAATTGTACAATGATTGTATGACTTAAACATTGACGAAGGTAGTAAGTAAGATATAATTTATCAAGAAAGCCATAGCAAACAGTAATAAGAGTAATGAAAATCGAATGTAAGTCAGATAGAGAATGTTAGAATGAAAGGTAAGCGTTAAACACTTTAACTGACATGAGGGTTTAGTCTACACGAATATTAAATGGGTAAAACCTACACTCCATGTATGGTTTGACCGTAAGGTAGTGAAGACCAATGATTAAACCTGTGAACGGTGAAGAAGTTGAATTAAAGATATGTACGTATAACGTCAAGAAGCCAAGTTAATGTTTATAACTTGGATGACGTTCCGAGTCGAGTGAACCGGACGTTGTAAGATAAGAACAAGGTAATGTAAAATGTTTAACGCTATAAATGCGTAGAACTAATATGGAATGATCGTTCTGAGTATACAAAAGATAGTATGACTTAGATGATAAAGAATGAATCATGAGGTATGATATTTAGTTGCCAGAAAGCTGTAAGGAATAAGAAGTTAACTTAGCGAATATTATAATTTAATGGTTCAGATAAGTTAAGATCAGTTAGATTGTGGTACAATCGTACCCTTTGATGGTTGACATATGGGAGCTGGGCTAAACAATTCCTTTAAAGAGCGAAGTTATATACGAAACTGGCAACCGATCTAGCTCACTGTTATGGGCAGTGTAGATGAGACGGGAACTTGTTTGTTGGTTGTTTGTGGGAAACCACTCAGAGTACCATATGGACTACTAGCAAAGACGCGATGTGTGTTGAGTCCTAAAGAAGTTATAAGAAGAAGATAAGAATGTAAATCATCAAAGATGACGATAGTATGAGTTAAGACATCTCTGTATGTCATGAAGCCCTAAACTGGTAGTAAAGGAAGTTAGTTGCGTAAGCTTAGATTGCAGGAACGTGAACCCTAAGAAGTAAAGTTAAGTAAACCAATGTGTAAAGTCAAGTATATGACTAATTGGTGTACGTGTTATTTTCCTATATGTTTTATAGGAATTGGAATGAGCAGTTCAGCGTAAGCTGTAGCTGTGCGTAAGGTAAGTTTCCTAATTTCATTCATATTACATGAATGCTAGTTTCTTAAGCTTCTGAGATGTTGAACTTGAGAAGTCTTGTCTAAGTTCATATGTGTGATATATGTACAAGGTGGTAGTATGTATGAGGCCTTGTGCCACAATTTGAACACTTCGGTGTTTATTTGAGATGAACTATTCAATACGAGTATGTTCTGTTTATACATGAACCGTTATTGTAAAGTTTGTGCTAATGATTCTAGCCAGAAAGAGTATGTATGGAAAAGGTAGAAGAATGAAAGTATTTCAAAGTGCATGTGACTAATGTTTTTAGATGATAGGAATCAAAGATTATTCCTATTATTCAAGCTGCTTTGTAACCTTTGTTCGGTTATGGAAGTCTTAAAAGAATGTTTAAATTCTTGAAGTTGTTTGTTCAACTGCTATGACTTGCTGAGCAATTGAATGTTCACACTTACTTTAAATGAAAAACATTTTCAACGTACGATGTTAGAAAGAACTTAAGGATCCCGTAAAGATCAAGTTGATCAGTAACCAGACGGAGAATCATTCATTAGATGAATGAGCGTGAAGATCAAGTGAAGACTTGTAATATAGAATGATAGAATTAAAATATAGACTAGTTTAATGAATAGTTATGTATCCTTGGTGGCGGATGAAAGTCACTCGTGTAAGATGAAAAGATTAATGTAATTATCATTATTTGTAATGAAAGAGGTTATAAGATTTTAGAACCTGGGATTTAAGAATGTATGTTGTTATATTTAGATATATAATGATGTATGTTTGGAAGAAGTTGGGATCGTGACGTATGGAATTCGGATGTGAAAATAGACCGGATTTCGGGGCGTTACAGAGTGGTATCAAAGCTGATAGGTTATAAATCTTAGGTATGAGTACCTAAGACTATAATCGTAGAGAGAAGGATAAGAAGATCACCACGTGATTATAGTAAATCGTAGTAAAAGATGAGCTGTTAAACGATGAATGATTTATAGCTAATGCTATGAATGAATGGTACTACGAAGTAGTACGAGAAGAAGAACTCAGATTGAGTTGTAAAGGATATCATACGAATTAAAGAAAATTTGTATTAAGTAAAGAGAAATTTATAAATTGTAAGATTTCAATTGAGGACTCATGTGATGACGGAGTTGTATAAACCTTTGTTATGGGTAGAGGTTTGTGCTTTGGTGTAACAACTACTAAGTTTATTACAGTGATAATCATTGGAATTGGTCGCGCTATTAAGATGTATATGACGAAAAGATGAATCTTTTCTCATGTATATACTTAATAGTTAAAGAACGATAAGGTAGGTGCGAGTTGTAATAACCCGATATTTTCTATATAATTAAATAAGAAATTTTGCATATAAATTTTTTATTTTATTTAAAAAAGAGAATATGTGTCAGGTAATGTGTATGTATATTTGTGATAAATAAATAAATTTATTTATTACCTGAATATTTACAAATAAAATTTTAAAGAATAATTAATCATTATAAACTATATTTTTTTAGTAATTATTTTGATAGTAGAAATGATTTTAGTATTTATTTTCCATGAAAATGTGGATATATATTATTTAAATAATATATGAAATGATTATTAGAATTATTATAATAAATATTTTATTATATGAGATTATTCAAATTAGTTAAGTTAATTATTTTAAATAATTATGATGCGTATGTGAAAGATAAATCAGATATGGAATCCAAACCCTAATTCTAGATTTTGAATAAGGAAATAGAATAATTAATATAAATTATTTTTATTTCAGTGCTATAAATATGTAATGTATGTATGTATTGACAATGGTTGGTCAATTATGATGTATAATGTCAAAACCCTAGCATTAATTCGTTAAACCCTAACTTGAAACTCAAACCGGAGTTTTTGATTGGTAAGAAATTGTGGTACGTGATTACTGACAATTATTATATTATGCTAATTAGGTAAACCCTAATTATTGTCTAGAAACCTTAATTATAAACTAGAAACCCGAATTTCTAATTTAAAGCCCTAATTGCTAAAATTGATAATCCTAATTATTAGTTTAGTAAATTATAATGTTAATTAGGAAATCCTAATTCATAATTTGGAGAAACCCTAATAATATCAAGAAACCCTAAGTATTTTTAAAATCCTAATTTTCTATTAAAAACCCTAATTTTATTTAGTAAGTTCTAATTAAAATTTTATTGAACTTTAATCTTAATTTTTCAAACCCTAGAAATTATTTGGGAAACCTTAAGGTGTAAAATCTACTGATTAAAACCTAGATTCAAGTACCATGGACAAGAATACCCTTAAAATGTTTTGTTAGTTTACTAAAATAACATTTTTGGATTTATTTTTAATAGGTTGCTTGCAAATCTTGCCATATCTTGTCAAGTCACCACTCTAGATTATAGCACATGCTCTAAATTTCATCCAAGCTTATCCTCTTTGACACCTTGAAAGTTAGATTCAATGCATCTAAGTTATACAAATAGGTTAAGAGAGAGAAAAGTGCACATTTTTGCTCATTCATACACTTATACTCATCCAAGACGCCCTCTCTCTAACCTACGAATTCCTAAGGTGTTTCAGTCCCCAAATCAAGCCCCACTAACACACATAACAAATCAGTAGCCAAAAAATTAGAATTTGTTCATAGTGAGGTATAAACCCTAAACAAAATCTGACTTTTGATCTGATGTTAGATGTTAGTTTCTTTGTGTTAAATATGTTGTTTGTAGTGTATAATGATAATCTGGGTTGATAGACGTTAGATGAATAACATCTATAGGCTCGGATTTGGTGTTTATATGGGAAATTTTTTTATGTTAACTAACAACCAAATGTCAGGTCTTGTAGATCTCTGTCTGTTAATTATTTTTATGTTTTTAATATTTGAACATGTAGTGTGCTATGAGATTTGTGATCTAGAACTTGTAGCAGGACCATATCATACATAGAATGTCAGATAATCATGCTCAAACACCGTTGACATACCTTGACCGAGCCAGATTTGGGTAACCCAGAACTTGCCCAGAAATCTTTGACAGCAAGTTCATGGGCCCAGATCTTTCATGTTTTTGTTATTTGGATTCTGTTGTTGTAACAAGTTTGTTGTATGTTGTTTAGGCTACATTTTTAAGTTTGTAGAACATCTAAATTATTAGCAGGATTCATGCAGTGTACGGTGAAACCATGTAAGAAAATCACGATTTCCGTTTTCTGGGTAACCCAGAAAATGTATGATCGTGATTTCTGACATGGGTTGACCGGTTAATATTTGTAGATTTAGTTGTTGTTATGGTGATTTTATGTGATCTATCTCTTCCTTGACATGTTGGCTACACACTACAAAGCTTAGATCACAAAACATTTACATGATCAGCAAGTTGTGGAAGCCCAAAAGTGGCCACTCGAATTGTTCTTCATTGTTGGGTAACCCAGAAATGAAGAACAGCTCTGACAGCCACTTTGCAAGCCTAGATCTCTCTAGTGTTTTACTTGTTGGCCATGTTTGTTGTTAGATCTTGTAGTCTGACATTAGTAATACAACCTCTAACTATTATCTCACCCAAAAACGCATTAATCTGATCAGTGTGCTTGGTCAAACCTACCCACTTGAAATTGGATTATGAATGTTCTTGAGCCTCAAGAACACCTAAGGCGACACTTTCTGTCGCTAAAGGCTATAACGACAGATTTAATTATTTTATTTAATTTATTTTTTAAAAATCATTTAAAAATAGAAATTAATTATTAAAAATTACAAAAATTAACTTTTAATAATTTGACATATTTTCCATATTTATTAATATTTAATTAAATATTATTAATATTTAATTTCTTTAATAAATGCATTAAATAGATTAATTAAAAATGATTTTATTATATTAAAAATTATTTTAAATGATAAAAAGGTATTTAATAATATTTTAAGTTATAAAATATAACTTTTAATATTTGAAGACAAATTTCAGCAATTATTTAATATTAATGATATTAGAATTATTTAACAAATATATTAAATAAATAAATAAAAAATAATTTTAATATTTTAAAAATCATTTTAAATGAAAATAAATAGTTTTAAAATATTTTAAGTTATAAAATATAACTTTTGATATTTAAAGGTAAATTTTATTAATAATTTAATATTAATGATAATAATTTTATTTAATAATTATATTAAATAAATAATTTAAAAATAGTTTTAAAAATCATTTAAAAAGGAAATAAATGAATTAAAAATATTTTTAAGTTATAATTAATGAATTTTAATATTTTGATAAATAATACATTAATACTTAAATATTAATGATAATTATTTAAAAATAGTTTTTAATTATTTTAAAAAAATTATTTAAGGGTAATAAAAATGTTTTAAAAATATTTTGAGTTATTATAAATAACTTTAATATTTTCGCAATGGCTTCATTAATAATTTAATATTAATTAAATATTAATGATAATAGAATTATATAATATTTAAACCATTTAATAATGATTCCAATGTTTGAAAAATCATGATAAATTATAATAACTATTTAAAAAATATTATAAGTCATTTAAAAATCATTCGACTGATATTTAAAATATCTAAACAAATATTAAACTATACAATAGAGTTTTAGACTCGATAATTACCCGATAAAGCAGTCGGTACACTGACATGTTTTAAAAATTGATCCGGACTTAGATAATTCGACTAGATACGTGTTTGTTTATGTCTTATTGACTGTTAAACATATGTGACAATGTGATTAGGTTGTGCGCTGACTGCAAATAGCAGTACTATGCGTGATAGTATGTTATTCTAGTCGAACAAATGATCTTATTAATGATAGGTTGTGATATAAAAGATAAAACTAAGTTGCGTACTAGTAAGCAGTAGCTCAGGCAAGTATTCTAACTTTGCATTTCCTTTATGCAATGGACATGAGTAAGAAAGTTTTAGAATTATACTATTATTGTGTCAAATTAGTAACTCTATTATTATCGATTATATATCTAATCTTTTGTATTCATACAAGTTCTTAAATTATCCGATCATTGTTTATCAATATAGTACTATTGTAAAAACCAGATATTTATTCTGTTCGTTAATTTCTAAATATGGTTATACAAGTATCCTCACTTGGATAATTATTGTATTTAATCAAATGTCTTATTGATTTCAAGTATGTATACGTTGACTTAAAAGTCGTCTAAGCTATTTGATTCAGCTAGACACAAACTTAAAAATATTGTTGAACAAGATAGAGCTTTATTATTATCCAATCAAATTATTTTGGTTCGGATTCCCGACTAAGTATGAGCATCCCGTACATGGGAAAATTTTTGTGCGCCAAAGGCGGATATGATGAACGATAATCTCATTTTTGCATGTAGTATTAATCAATACAGGGCATAACGGGCTGATCACCCCCCATGCCTATAAGTTATGACTGTTTGAAGATGAAGTTCTGTTAAACCTTATCGAAAATTAAAAATAATGTACATAGTCTGTCGACTGATCTCTAGTTATAGTCAGTACATAATTTCAAAAATTTGATATAGAATTGATATGCTGTTAGTATTGGTTCATCTCACCTCAAAACTATTGAGTCGTTGTAGAAGTGCCATTAAAAGAAAACATTTAATCTTTTCAGCTAATATTTATTGTTGCTATTACTTTTTGGTCATCCAAATGCTCATTCTTGCTTAATTTAAATGTTTTCAGCTATGTGTGGTCAACTAAAAAGCTCTGCTAGGAACAAAGGAAAAGGAAAGGTTGCAGAATAAGTTCTATGCTATCTTATGTAATAATTAGGCTTTATTAAGACGATGATACTTATTAATTATCATGTAATGAATGTTTTAAGGTCGCGTACCTGGGGATTAGACTATGATGTATAAATTAAGTTTGGTATCTATATTATTGTTATTATTATTAGTATTGTTCCGCTCATAGAAATGGTATCATGAAGCATCGAGTTCGGGTTTCAAGTACTTGAATTTGGGGGCGTCACACGAGTTCTTGAAACTCATACTTATGGTATGTTCATGACTCATAATTATATGGTATATTTTTGAACTTCTCAGCGAATGGACGCCTATGGTCTGTCTGGATAGTTCTGAAACTCATATTATTGTGGAAAATTTCTGAACTCATATTGTGTGGTAAGTTGATGGACTGTACTAAGGTATAGGGATGCTTAGATTGAAAGCATGTATTTTTAGTAGAATTAGCATTGAAGGTGCTAGAGAAGACTAAGTATTGTCATAAGTAAGACAATGAAGGAAGATGGAGAAATAGGATATTCCAAGCAATCTAGCTATGGTAGATTTTGAAGTTTATTGAAATCGTGCTGATATGTACATTTTGAAAAGCAAAGAATTGGTTCAACTTTTGGAACTAACGGATTTTAAAAGAGCTATTCTTTGTATGTCTACGCTAATTGTTGCGGCTAGACAGAAATTGATTTAAAATATCAAAATAAATTTTATATCATCAGTGCATTTGTTGCAAGGATGGTAAAAAAATAGAGTTATTAATGCAATTGAACCTAGCGTTGGATGTGATCTTAGGATCAACAACCCGTTATGGTATGATGTATAATGATGAAGTCATAAACTGACAAAGTCCTCAACGTACTATGAAAAGTACGGTATCATGACGTCATGAAACATTTTGATGTATTGTAAAAGAATTTAAAAAAAGTAGTCGATATCAATTGATTTGACTAGACGAATGTTTCAAGTTGATGTCCAATTTATTGGTATGGTCTAAGCTAATTGATTTGGCTATGACAAATGGTATGTCATGTTATAAGAAAATTTAGCTTTCTTTGAGAAGTTGTGCCAAACTAAATTGTTTTGGTGTGGAATCTAATGATTAAGTATGAGGTGAACATACCCCGAAATAGGGTTATACGATGGGTTGACCGCCTACGTATGGAAGATGTAGTTTACCTTCTTTGTGATTGTAAACTTACCGTGGAAGAAGGGTTTACGGTGAAATGCTGTTAAACCTAGTAAGAGTTCATGGTCGACTTGACCCCTCAGCAAAAGTATGAAATGTTTTAAAGGAATCTTTATATTCCTAGTTATTCCTTTTTCTTCATGATTCTTGATAAGTTATGAAGGGTATGGAATGTATGAAAGATAAGAACTTCTTTGAAGAGAAGTTGAGAATAAGGGTAAGCTAAAATTTCGAGGAAAAAATTCTGTAAAGAAGGGGAAAATGTGAGGACCCGGGTATGGGTGTGGTTTTAAGAAATTTTGAGGACGAAATTTTTATAAGGAGGGAATTGTGACAACCCGAGTAAAATCGGATTATCCAGAATTTAAGATTTAAAGAATTAGTTATTAATAAAATGAATTTTTATTAATACTATATTGTGCTATATATTTATTAATCGTTCTAGAACCTAGGATGATTATAATATGGTAGGATTCTGGCTACGAGCTAGATTGAACGAGTAAGAATTTTCAAGACAAAAATTAAAAAAATTTCGGAACAAAATATTTTCGGGGAAAAAGACGAAATAGACACTATTCACCCGACGAAACCCTAATGGTTAGGGTTAGAATAACCTAAGCCTTTCTGAGAGTTCGGTATGTCGAAATAATATTCCGTCGAAAGATTTGACGATAATATATCGTTAAAAGTTAAGTAAGCCGATAAAAGTTTTCTCGAAAAATGTGCAAAAATCGGACGAAATAAAAACGACGAAAAGTATTGTTATGCGCTTTTCACTCGCTTAACTACGTTAGGGAAAAATGTGAAGGAAAGCGCCTAACGCCAAAAAGTGTTTTTCAGTTTTTTAGAAATCCGAATAGTACGTAAAAGTTAATCGGTAAAGGAAAGACGAAATATCTAAAAATATTTGGATTCTGAGAATCGCAGTTTTTAAAACTATCGGACGAAACCCGAAAGACGGAACCACGAAACTTCCAAGGGAAGTTTCGTGAATAGTAAGGAGGTGTATTGAGGAGGTGGGAATAGTACGGAGATGTAAATAGTAAGGAGGTTTGGGGGGGAAATAACTATTTTGCCCCTAGCCTTGGTTTTCTATAAATAGGAATCTTAATTCATTTGTTTAGGATTTTGAAAATCCTACAACATTTGAGAGAGAGAGAGAGAGAGATTTCAGATGAGAAGGAAGAGGAAAAGGAAAAGGAAAAGCTTTTTCGAGTGCACCCTTTGTCCAACGGAGGAAGAGTAAAGAAGAAAGGTAATCTGAATCCTAGCTTCTAATAAAAAAAATTTAAGTTTTCTATGTTAAAACATAGCTTAATGAGAATAAGGAGTAAAAGATGTTAGAAATGATTTCATATGGTTGAAATCATGAGAAAAGAAAAAATAAGAAAGTAAAAATTTAGTTTATAAATTTCTGACGGAAGTGTAAGATTCGTACTGAATTAGAACGATCCGAGTGGATCATATGACTGATTAGCTGAAATAAGTAAGGATTGGTGTTCTATAACATCAAATTCCAAGAAAAAGTAAAATCATAATCAAAATATCAATTAAAAATGAAGAACGAATAAAGAACGCGAAGAACACGCGAAGAACACGAAGACCGTTGTTGATGGAAAAATTTAAAACCATCGTAGGATAATTGTTGTTGACAGACAAGTTTAAAACTATTGCGCATAAGTTAGTTACTTATTACTTGGTTAGGAACGGTAGAAACGTTCATGAAGAATGAATTAAAATTGAGCTATAACAATGTTATGGCGAAAATTTTGTAAAAGATGAACGAGAATTAGAAAGTTAGTAAATGAATCTGAAAGTGTAGGGTTTCATAAGAATGTAAGAGAATAAAGAAAATGTGAGTCGTGGACTCAAGAATGATCAAGTTCCGAGTTCGGATGGCCGAATTACAGACGAACGAACGAAGAACGTTAAAAGTGTAAAAATGAACGAAGGGTGAAGCTCAAGCCAATCGAATGGAACATTAATGAATTCAGAACAAAGTTCTGCCTGGGGGGTACTGAAGTACGTAAGATAAGGAAGAGAATGGCTTTGGAACGACCTCGTTCCGAGTTATAATGAATAAGTTATGAAAGTGAGAAGTAAGCGTCTTAGAGCGATCAAACATTTAGACAAAAATTTCAAGAATTAGGGATTGGCGCCGCGGTGCCAACCATGCCTTGTAGAGTGGCATAGCTGCGCCAGACCGAGAGTCGATGCAGTGAAAAAGCCCGATAATGATCTTTTAACTACTTAAAACCTGGGGGAAGTGTACTGAAAGCTAATGAACATATAATTTATCAAGTGTAACACTTAATCAAGTGAATTAAACCTTTAGTAAAGGTTAAATGGAAAGATTAAATGAGATTGAATGATGAAGAATATAAATGCGGGTTATGGAAACGATGTCCGGGGACCGTAGTCGCGATGAATCGAACGTGTGGGATTGTTATGTTGGTGATTCCTTAGACGTTGAGTGACGAGGATGATGTATAACATTTCGATGTTATGATGACATGGTAATGATAGATGAATGTAAAGCGTATAGATGCCTCGAACGCAATCAAGTTGTGATAAACGATCGGTCTTAGCATACAACGAACCGTATGGCTTTGACATTAAGAAAGAATAATGAACATGGGGTTCATGGGGTGGATAACGATGGAAAGTGATTAAAACCTTGAGTAAAGGTTGAATGAGAGATCTAGAAATAAGCAACGTAAACATCGAATACGTAAATAATTCTCGTGAATCATATTCACGTCGAACGAACGTTCTAAGTGTACAATAATTGTATGACTTAAATGTTGACGAAGGTAGTAAGTAAGATATAATTTATCAAGAAAGCCGTAACGAACGATAATACGAGTAATGAAAGTCAAATGTAAGTCGGATAAAGAATGTTAGAATGAAAGGTAAGCGTTAAACACTTTAACTGACGTGAGGGTTGAGTGTACGCAAATATTAAACGGGTAAAACCTACACTCCCTATATGGTTTGACCGTAAGTTAGTGAAGACCAATGATTAAACATGTGAATGGTGTAGAAGTTGAATTAAAGACAAGTACATATAACGTAAAGAAGCCGAGTTGATGTTTATAACTTGGATGATGTTCCGAGTCGAGTGAACCGGACGTTGTAAGATAAGAATATGGTAATGTAAAATGCTTAACACTATAAATGTGTAAAATTAATATGGAATGATCGTTTTGAGTATACAAAAGACTGTATGACTTAGACAATAAAGAATGAATCCTGAGGTATGGCATTTAGTTGCCAAAAAGCTGTAAGAAAAAAGAAGTTGACTTAACGAACATTATAGTTTAATGGTTCGGATAAGTTGGGTTGTGGTACAATCGTAACCTTTGATGGTTGACATATGGGAGCTAGGCTAAATAATTCCTTCAGAGAGCGAAGGTATATACGAAACTGGCAACCGATCTAACTCACTGTTATGGGCAGTGTAGATGAGACAAGAACTTGTTTGTTGGTTGTTTGTGGGAAACCACTCAGAGTACCATATGGACTACTAGCAGAGACACGATGTGTGCCGAGTCCTAAAGAAGTTATAAGAAGAAGATAAGAATGTAAATCATCAAAGATGACGATAGTATGAGTTAAGACATCTCCATGTATCATGAAGCCGTAAACCGGTAGTAAAGGAAGTTAGTCGCGTAAGCTTAGATTGCAGGAACGCGAACCCTAAGAAGTAAAGTTAAGTAAACCAATGCGTAAAGTCAAGTATATGACTAATTGGTGTACGTGTTATTCCCCTATATGTTTTATAGGATTTAGAATGAGCAGTTCAGTGTAAGCTGTAGCTGGGCGTAAAGCAAGTTTCCTAATTTCATTCATATTACATGAATGCTAGTTTCTTAATCTTCTGAGATGTTGAACTTGAGAAGTTTTGTCTATGTGCATATGTGTGATATATGTACAAGGTGCTAGTATATATGAGGACTTATGCCACAATTTGAACACTTCGGTGTTTATTTGAGATGAACTGTTCTATGGTTGAACTGTTCAATACCAGTATATTATGTTTATACATAAATCGTCATTGTTAAGTTTGTGCTAATGATTCTAGCCAGAGATAGTATGTATGGAAAAGGTAGAAGAATGAAAGTATTTCAAAGTGCATGTGACTAATGTTTTAAGATGATAGAAATCAAAGATTATTCATATTATTCAGGCTGCTTCGTAGCCTTTGTTCGGTTATGGAAGTCTTAAAAGAATGTTTAAATTATTAAAGTTGTTTGTTCAACTACTATGACACTTGCTTTAAATGATAAATATTTTCAGCATACGATGTTAGAAAGAACTTAAGGATCACGTAAAGATCAAGTTGATCGGTATCCAGACGAATTGTCATTTATTAGATGAATAAGTGTGAAAATCAAGAGAAGACTTGTAATATAGAATGATAGAATTAAACTATAGACTAGTTTAATGAACAGTTATGTATCATTGGTGGCGGATGAAAGTCACTCGTGTAAGATGAAAAGAATAATGTAATTATCATTATTTGTAAGGAAAGAGGTTATAAGGTTTTAGAACCTGGGATTTAAAAATGTATGTTGTTATATTTAGTTATATAATGATGTATGTTTGGAAGAAGTTGGGATCGTGGCGTACGAAATTCGGATGTGAAAATAGACCGGATTTCGTGGCGTTACAGGTGTTGGATGTGATCTTATGATCAATAACCCACTATGGTATGATGTATAATGATGAATTCATAAACTGACGAAGTCCTCAACGTGTTGTGAAATAGTACGGTATCATGACATTATAAAATATTTTGATGTATTGTGAAAGAATTTAAAGGAGTAGTCGATGTCAATTGATTTGACTAGACGAATGTTTCAAGTTAATGTCCAATTTATTGGTATGGTCTAAGCTATTTGATTTAACTAAGACAAATGGTATGTCATGCTTAAAAGAAAATCGAGCTTTCTTTGAAGTAGTTATGCTGAACGAAATTGTTTTGGTGCGAAATCTAATGATTAAGTCTGAGGTGAGCACAGCCCAAAATGGGGTTATACGATGGGTTGATCACCTATGTATGGAAGAGGTAGTTTACTGTCTTGGTGATTGGAAACTGACCGTGATAGAAGAGTTTACGGTGAAATGTTGTTAAACCTAGAAAGAGTTCATGGTAGATTTGACCCCTCAACAAAAGTATGAAATGTTTTAAAGGAATTCTTATGTTCCTCGTTATTCATTCTACTTCATGATTCTTGATAAGTTATGAAGGTTAGGGAATGTTTGAAAGAAAAGAACTTCTTTGAAAAGAAGTTGAGTAAAAGAGAAAGGTAAAATTTTAAGGATGAAATTCTATGAAGAAGGGGTGAATATGATGACCCGAAAGATTGAAAGTATAGTTAGACATGAGGTTTAACTAATGACGATTATGTCAATAGATGATCCTTATGAAAAGGATAGTTATAAGAAAGAGAAGAAGTAGGAATGAAACCTTTGCTAAAGGTTGTGGGAATAAAGCATCCAGGTATGGGTGTGGTTTTAAGAAATTCTGAGGACGATGTTTTTATAAGGGGGGAAGAATGTGACAACCCGAAAAATTAGATTGTCTAGAATTTAAGTTTAAATAATTAGTTATTAATAAAATGAATTTTTATTAATAATATTATATACTATGTGTTTATTAATCATTCTGGAACCTAGGATGATTATAAGACGGGAGGATTCTAGCTACGAGCTAAATTGAATGAGTAAGAATTTTCAAGACCAAAATAAAAAAAAATTCGGGAACAAAAATATTTTCGAGGAAAAAGACGAAATAGGCACTATTCACCAGACAAAACCCTAAGGGCTAGGGTTTGAATAACCTAATCCTTTTCGAGAGTTCGGTATGTCGGACGAAATAAAAATGAAGAAAAAGTATTGTTATGTACTTTTCATTCGTTTAACTACGTTAGGGGAAAACGTGAAGGAAACACTTATCATCAAAAAGTGTTTTTCTGTTTTTCAAAGTTCCGAAGAATGCATAAAAGTTAATTTGTAAAGGAAAGATGAAATATCTAAAAATATGTGGATTTCGAGAATTGCAGTTTTTCGAACTGTCGGACGAATTTCGAAAGACAGAACCACAAAGCTTCCAAGAGAAGCTTCGTGAATAGTAAGGAGGTGTGAATAGTAAGGAGGTATCAATAGTAAGGCAGTTTGCCAAATGACTAAAATACTCCTAACCTTGGTTTTCTATATAAGAGAGCCTTAGCTCATTTATTGATGATTTTGAAAATCACCGACACTTGAGAAAGAGAGACGGAGAGAGAGAGAGAGAGGGAGAGAGAAGTCAGATGAGGAGGAAAAAGGAAGAGGAAAGTTAGCCCGAGTGCAAACTTTGTCCAACGGAAGAAGATTAAAGAAGAAGGTAATCCTAAAACCTAGTTTAATATAAGGAATGGTGTTTTATAACACCAAATTTCAAGAAAAAGTGAAATTATAATCAAAGTATCGATTAAAAAATGAAGGACACGAAGAACATGAAAAGAATACAAAGAACGTTGTTGATGGACAAATTTAAAACCATCGTAGTGATAACTTGTTGTTAATGGACAAGTTTAAAACCATCGTGCATAAGTTAGTTGCTTATTGCTTGGTTAGGAATGATAGAAACGTTCATGAAGAATGAATTGAACCTGGTAATAACGAAGTTATGGCAAAATTTTTGTAAAAGACGAATGGAAAGTAGAAAGTATGTAAATGAACCTGAATGTGTAAGGTTTCATACGAATGTAAGAAAACATAGAAAATGTGAGTCGTGGACCCAAGAAATAATAAGTTCTGAGTTCAGATGACTGAATTACGGACGAATGAATGAAGAACGTTAATAACATTAAACGAACGAATGAGGAAATTTAAGCCAATTGAATGGCATGTTAATGGATTCAGAATAATTTTTTGTCCGAGGGAAGTTAAAGTGTGTGATGAGAGTAAGAAGATGGCTTTAGATCGACCTTGTTCCAAGTTATAACAATGAAGTTACGAGATTGCAAACTAGAAGATTCGTACGCATTCCAACACTTAGCAAAATTTGCTGGAAAAACTAAGTTTTTGAACTGGCGCTGCAGCGCCAGTTTGAACTACAAGGGAGGCGCGACAGTGCCGGCTCCGGGTAAGAATCACTGGAGACTCGCGCCGCATCGCAAGCAATAACAAAGGAAGGTGGCGCCACAGCGCCGGTGGAGGGTAAAACCCAGAGAAGAGCTTTTAATTATTCAACTCCTTGGGGAAGTGGAAGAAAATATAATGAACATATAATTCCCTTAATGTTACACTTAATCAAGTGATTTAAACCTTTAATGAAGGTTGAATGGAATGATTAAACGGGATTAAAAGACAAAGAATGTAAACACAACGCAATTGCGATGAACGATCGGTCTTAACATACAACGAATCGTATGGCTTCGACATTAAAAAAGAATAATGAATGTGGGTTTTATGTGATGGATAACGAATGAAAGCAATTAAAACCTTAGATAAAGGTTGAATGAGAGATTAAGAGACAGACAACGTGAACGCAGAATACATAAACGATCCTCGTGAATCGTATTCGCGTCGGGCGAACGTTCTAAGTATACATTGGTTGTATGACTTAGACATTTACGAAAGTAGTAAGTAATATATGAATTATAAAGAAAGTCATAACGAAAGGTAATAAGATTAAGGAAAGTCTGAAAGTGAGTCGGATAGAAAATGTTAGAATGAAAATAAGCATTAAACACTTTAGCCGACGTAAGGGTTGAGTGTACGCGAATATTAAACGGGTAGAACCTACACCCTGTGTATGGTTTGACCGTATGGTAGTGAAGAATAATGATTAAATCTGTTAACAATAAAGAATGAATCCGGAGGTATGACATTGCCAGAAAGCCATAAGAAATGAGAAATTGACTTAACAAACATTACAGTTTTAATGATTCAGATAAGTTAAGATAAGTTTAGGTTGTGGTAGAATCGTAATCTTTAATGGTTGACATATGGGAGCTTGGCTTGTGATAACCTAGGATTTCGAATAATCCAAAATTTGCGAATAATTTTTTTTTTAATTAATATTAATATTAATTATCATTTATGTGACAAGTATCGGTGATACGTTTTTCGAGAAGGTCAATTTGTGTATTGACTAATAAAAATAGAGTAGAGTTGTGCTTAATGGAGAATAGAAACCCTAACCCTAAGTCCGGATAGGGATTCAATATAAAATATAATTAAAATAATTATATTATTGATTACGTGTTTGTACTGTGTGGTAGTATTGATCAATGATTGATCGGATAAGGTTTGATATTAATAAAACATAATAAGAGATTAGAAATCCTAATCTCAGGTTTAGAAACCCTAATTGTAAGCCGGGAAACCCTAATTTTATATTCGAGAATCCTAAACCCTAAATTAGGAAACCATAATCCTAATTGGTAAGCCTAATGTGTGTATTAAACTTAAATACGATTAGAAAACCCTAATTATATTTTAGTTATCTTAATTTCTATTTTACAAACCCTAATTATAATTTAGAAGATTTATTTTTCTAATTAAAACCGTAATTCGTGGGTTATAAACCCTAATAACTATTTTGACCTTAATTGCTAAATTAAGTAATTTTAATTAGGAATATTAAACTTAATTAGCAAGATTGAAATTTATGATTAGGAAATATTAATATAATTATTGAATCCTAATTATAATTTTGGAATATTAATTTTCTATTTTGAAAATCGAAATTCAAAAATCTTAGAAATTAAAGTGTAAACCTAAAGGGTTTAAACCCTAAACCCTAAGGGTTCCAAACCCTAAACCCTAAGGGTTTGGATATTTGACAATATTGCCATTAAAATTATTTTACAAATAACAAAAATGCCCTTTATGGATTTTTTTATTAGGTTACTTGTAAAATTTACTAAACCTTTAGTTGGTGACCGACTAAAGGCAGCCCATTGACTCTTGTCTCAGCCACAATCTGAATTACATGACACATAGCAAGTACATACATACATTATATCTAGATTTGTGAGATAAAGAGAGTGAATGTCCATAAAAGTAGTCATTTTGCTATCCCACTCTCCACAAACTCATTCTCTCTCCTAACCTCCGAATTTCTCAAGTAAATCAGTCACAATTTCAGCCCTTTGAACACCCAAGAACATATTAGAGATCAAAGATCAAAATCTAGAACATAAAGGTATAACCCTAAATTTATTTTTTTTGATCTTGTAGACTAAGAAAAATTTTCTGTTTAAGTGTTTAATCTTGTGTTATAGGATGTTTTTAGATGATCTATTATGATCTATTATAGATCCATAGCATCAAAGTTGGTAAAAAATTGAAGTTTTTAAAAACTGTCCAAGAACACAAAAGTCGTCTGACAAGCTAATGTCAGTGGTCGTAGATCTCTGCATGTTTAAGATTTTTGTTGCTTTAAGTTTTGGTTTTGTAGTTTGATATGAGATCTTTAGTCTACAAAAGAAATCAGAGCCATTTGATGTAGGGATCAAGAGTTATTAACGGTAAAAACCCGTTGACCGGGCTTGACAAAGTAAAAATCTGGGTAACCCATAAATTTGAAATCAGCATCTGACAACATTTCTAAGCTTCTTGATCTGTCAGTATTTTCGTGTTATGATGATGTTGTTGTAACCAGTTTGTAGCTTGTTAGTTGAACTCTTTATCCATGCTAGTAGATCTCTTAAACAATACATAAGATCGAGTGTAATTAATGGTCAAAGTAGGCATGTTGTTCACGGATAACATTTCTGGGAAAAACCCAGAAACGGATGAACTAAGCTTCTGACAGCTTTTGACCGAGCCGGATCTGACGAGGTTAATGTAGTTTGGTTGATATGTTACTTTCGTGTTGTTCCTTGACATAAGGACTGCAACTATAAACTTTAAGAACACATGAATCATTGCAGGAACATGAGATTAAATGGGTTGAAAGGTGGTACCAAGAGACTGCCGGGGTTTCTGGGTTACCCAGAAAACCCAGAAGCTATCTGACAGAGACTTTGGATGGCTGGATCTTTTTGGTGTAATGTGTTATGACCTAGGTGATAATTAATTGGTGTAGTGTTACATAAACACTACAAGATCGAGGTTCAATATTTCCCAGAACATGTATGGATTTAATGTTGCGCGCGGTCAAACCATGCACCTTGAACACTGACTTTGTCAGTGTTCTTGAGCCAAGAACACCAAAGGCAACAGACAAGTGTCGCTAAATGCTATTAGCGACGGTTTTATTTATTTTATTTTCAGAAATTTCCGGTAATTAATTAAAAATAGAAAATAAATTATAAAAATTATTAAAAATGGTTTTAAAAATTATTTTAATTTATGAAAAAATAATTTTTGACCAATTGGAATATTTTTCTTTAATATTTAAAATTATTTAAATATTAAAGGTATTTAATTTATTTACATAGTTTATTAAATAAATTAGAGGAAAATGATTTAACATTATGAAAAATTATTTTAAATAAGAATAATGAGTTTAAAAATATTTTGAGTTATAAAATGTAACTTTTAATATTTTTGGAGAATTTTTATTAATAATTTAATATTAATGATATTAGATTTATTTAATTATTAAATTAAATAAATAAGATAAAAATGATTTTTATTGATTTAAAAATTATGTTAAATAAGAATAAAGTGTTAGAAAATATTTTGAATTATAAAATTTATATTTTTGTAGAATTCTCATTAATAAATTAATATTAATATGAGATTATTTATTTATTATATTAAATAAATGAATCAAAAATGGTTTTATTGATTTAAAAATCATTTAAAAATGAGAAAAATGTTTTAAAAATATTTTAAGTTATAATTAATGACTTTTAATATTTTGATAATAATTTCATTAATATTTCAATATTAATGGTGATGATTTAAAAAATAATTTTAATTATTGTAAAAATCATTTAAGTAAAATATTAATTATTTAAAAATATTTTATGTTATTAATAATAACTTAAATATTTTGACAAGTATGTTATTAATATTTTTATATTATTAAATATTAATAATGATAAGACTATTTGATAATTAAACCATTTAAAAATGATTTAAGTGTTTGAAAAATTATTATAAATTATAGTAGTTGATTATAAATTTTTAAAGATTCCGAAAAATATTATAAAACGATATTTGACTTATCTAAAATAATATTGAAGCTTAGAGACCAAGTTTAATTGACAATTAATGTGTTAATTGTCGGATAGGGTGACCAGAACACCGAGAAGGAACCAAAATCCAACCAGACCGAACTACTTAGACTTGTTAAGTGTTTATATAGGTTATAAACACTGATGTGACTATGTGGTAATGTGCCTAGGAGAAGTGTGACTGTAGAATACAGTATTACGTGTTATACATGATTGTGCTAATTGTGAGACCGACATTGTTGATTATAGGTCTTACGAACGCAATTAATTATATTGTGTAGCTGTAATCAACGCGGAAGGCAAGTTTCCTAACTCAACCTTGAGTTATATTCATTCAATTATTATGGTTAATAATTGCTAATTATACCATGTCCAGGGAAGTTATTGTTGATTATTCGTAGTTAGTGCATGATTAATAATTCAAATTGAATTACTGATTCGAAAAATATATATTTGTAGAATTTCTGTTGTTGGATATTTATATCTGTAGAAACTAATATTGACAGTACAGATAATTCATGTTTATTGTCAAATTATATTGAGAAATGTCTTAGCTAATTATTCTGGCTAGACGAGCATTTGTTAGAACTTGATAAATACGAGAAGAGAAATCAATTGTTATTGATAGATCGATGCCAATTGTTTCGGCTAGATCAATAAGTAGATAGAATTTAAAATCACAGTATTTCATTGTTAAACCAAAAATCTTGATTCTGAGATTGAGAAAAACAACCTTTTATATAAAGTGAACATTTTGGGTCGTATAGTCGACCATTGTGCGCTGTTAAGTATTATGCATAATATAGAGTATAATAAAGCTGATCACTTGTTATACTTACAGAGGGGTATGATTTAATCTTTATGGTTATCTGATACGCCTGCGTATGTATCAAAGTAAATCTTTGATAGATACCCGAGAAAATAAGTTCAAAGATCTGGTGAGATCACTCAGCATAAATTTGGAAATTATTTAACTTTGTTATTGCGTAGAATTGATTCTTGTTTATTCAATAGAATATCGTAAAAACTTTGAAAGCGTTGTACTCTTTCATTATCATATTATTGTGTTGCCTAGAATACGAGAAAACTTGTTATTGATTAACGAATTGTTCAGCTATTTCAAAGTTTCCCGAACTTTGGTACCATTCTATCAAAATAGATAGTCTCTTATTCTGATACTTATACATTCATTGTTTATCTTAACTTGCGGGGCAAATTTGTTGGTCACCCTTGCTAAATAAAACTTTTCAGCTAGGGACGAAGTTGCAGAAGATGCTGTGAAGAACAAAGGCAAAGACATAGTGATTAATTAGTTATGAATAACATTATTATTATGTTGTAATTGTGAACCCTTTTTGGTATAACTAAAGGGTATGTTTGTAATGTTAAGGTTATAGAACCTGGGGTAATGTATTAACTATATCAGTTAATGAAGTGTATGTTCCTATTTATAAATAAATGGGTAGTTAAATGTTATTTATATTGTGGATCGTGAACACCAAACTCGGAGGTCAGGTAACCCGGATTTGGGGGTGTCACAGGTTGGTATCAGAGCTATAGTGACCAAGGTGTCACCAGTTAGTAGAAAAGCTGTAGTGACCAAGGTGTCACCAGTTAGTAGAAGAGCTGTAGGTCATAAACCTTAAGTGGTGTGGGGAAAAACCCTAGGATTATAACCATAAGTGAAATAGAGAAAACTCATTTAGAGTTCTAAGTGAGGGATTGCCGAAATATATCGATAGAGAGATAGATATGTGGACCCATAGTGTGAAAAGTTCGTACATGAGATGTATTAATCAAGTCATTTAGACTGATTGTAAGATGTCTGAAGAAGGTGAAAAGAGTGCAGAGATGCTAGCGGCTGTTGCACTAGTGCTAGTAGCCGAGGTGCCAACGCAAAGCAAGTTAGTTGAAGAGGTGGGAAAAGATGAACCTATGGTAAATCTGGGGAGTGATCATGATGATTATCCCGAGATGTATCGGAGTGGTGATGAGAAGGCGGAGTCCGAAGAAGCTAAGGTGGAGAACGAGAATAAGATCAAAGTTGGAGAACAAGATCAAGTATCTGCAGAAGTTCAAGAACTCCAGAGTAAAAGTGTTTCTCTTGGAGGAGTTATGGAAGACGGAGCAAGCGTTACACGAAATGACCGAAGAACGGAACGAGCTGAAGGTGCATTTGGAAAGTATAAAGACCGAAGATGGTGGATCATCGAAAGGAACAATCAAGCAGCAGAAAGGCAAGAAAAATAGAAAGAGGGACAACGACATCGATGATTCTGAAAATTCAAACCCGAAGAAGAAGAAAGTCTGCAACAAGTGTGGAAAGACTCATGTGGGAGAATGGGTCACGGATTCATCAAGTGTCCCAATAAGAAGAAGAAGGGTGAAGGGAGTTGACGGTAGATAGCTTAAGTTTAAGCGATAGTATTTTTTGATAGTGTATCGAGAAAGATGTGTGAACATATATAAATATATATGTATGAATGAAATCTTTATTTTCTATATGAATATAAGATTTAAAATAATTTTTGAGTTCTTAATACTCATACTTATGGTAAGTTCAAGACTCATAATTATATGAAATGTTTTGAACCCCTCATCGAATGGACGCCAAAGGTCTGACTAGGATAAGTTCATACACTCATATAATTGTGGCAAGTTCCTGAACCCCTAGGTGTGGTAAGTTTGATGAACTGGAAATAGTTATGTGTGAATGGAGAATTACAACTTTTGTTTAAAGTTGTTCTGTAAATCCTGATATTATTTAAAAAGGGATAGTGCTATGTGTTAAGAGCTAAATGTACTGTGTGCTATGTGAACAAATATGCGATTCTATGAGCAATTTTTATTGTGCTATTAATAAAAATCTATGTAAAGAAAGAGAATTAATAAAAGATTTTTATCAGATAATGCTGCCAAGGAAGGGAAGTCTAAAGAGAAATATGGAAAAGCAATTTTTGAATCTGAAGTAGGAAGATATGACGGTGACAGAATATTTTGTCAAGTTCAACGAGTTAGCAAAATTTGCTCCACATCGAGTGGACACTAAGGAGCTTAAAGCACGATGTTTTAGGAATAGATTGAAATCGTTGGTACTCGAGAAGTTGGATGTGCTGCAAATTAGTTCATTTTCAACGTTATTAGAAAAAGCCATTATCGCTGAAGGAGAAATTGAAGCTGTATTGAAGAATAGTCAAGAACAAAGAAGGGAGGCTGAAGGAAATATTATGATAGGTGATAATGGAGGTAGTAATCTTAAGAAACGTAAGAGGGATGGTGATATTAATTAAGGAAATAATCCAGTAGAGATTAGGAAGAAAGGCGTGTCGTGTGTAGTTTGCGGGAAGCGTCATCAAGGAGTTTGTTTGAAGAACAAAGGAGTATGTTACAACTGTGGTCAAGAAGGACACATGTCACCCCAGTATCCCATTCCAAAGAAGACACAAAGTTGTATTGTGTGTGGATCGACTGATCATCTGGTCCGAAATTGTCCGAAGAGAAATGTAGAGAGGAAAAGTGCCAACAAGGGACCCGGTAGCGGAACCATGGCGATTCGAGGATCTGCACAGCCAAGAAGACCAACAACATTCACTTTTAGCATGACAGTTCCAAATGCAACAGCTACCCATGAAGAGGCGACAGGTAACGAGTTCGGATAGAAATTAAATTACGCGAGAAATACGAGTTAGATATTTTTGTGATTTGTTTTCTTTTATACGATCTAAGTCACATGTTAGAATTTGAAACACAAATTTATATTGTGTTGATAAAAAAATGAATTGATGATACAACTTTAAAAGATTGTAGAGAATAAGAAAGCGGTGATTTCGAGGACGAAATCCTTTTAAGGAGGGGTGAATGTGATAACCCAGAATTTCGAATAATCCAAAATTTGCGAATAATTTTTTTTTAATTAATATTAATATTAATTATCATTTATGTGACAAGTATCGGTGATACGTGTTTCGAGAAGGTCAATTTGTGTATTGACTAAAAAAAATAGAGTAGAGTTGTGCTTAACGGAGAATAGAAACCCTAACCCTAAGTCCGGATAGGGATTCGATATAAAATATAATTAAAATAATTATATTATTGATTACGTGTTTGTACTGTATGGTAGTATTGATCAATGATTGATCGGATAAGGTTTGATATTAATAAAACCTTATAGGAGATTAGAAACCCTAATCTCAGATTAAAAACCCTAATTGTAAGCCGCGAAACCCTAATTTTATATTCGGGAATCCTAAACCCTAAATTAGGAAACCCTAATCCTAATTGGTAAGCCTAATGTGTGTATTAAACTTAAATATGATTAGAAAACCCTAATTATATTTTAGTTATCTTAATTTCTATTTTACAAACCCTAATTGTAATTTAAAAAATTTATTTTTCTAATTAAAACCTTAATTCGTGGGTTATAAACCCTAATGACCATTTTGACCTTAATTGCTAAATTAAGTAATTTTAATTAGGAATATTAAACTTAATTAGCAAGATTAAATTTTATGATTAGGAAATATTAATATAATTATTGAATCCTAATTATAATTTTGGAATATTAATTTTCTATTTTGAAAACCAAAATTCGAAAATTTTGGAAATTAAAGTGTAAACCTAAAGTGTTTAAATCCTAAACCCTAAGGATTCCAAACCCTTAACCTTAACCCAAATCTTAAACCCTAAGGGTTTGGATATTTGACCATATTGCCATTAAAATTATTTTACAAATGACAAAAATGCCCTTTATGGATTTTTTATTATGTTACTTGTAAAATTTACTAAACCTTTAGTTGGTGACCAACTAAAGGCAGCCCATTGACTCTTGTCTCAGCCACAATCTGAATTACATGACACCTAGCAAGTACATATATACTTTATATCTAGATTTGTGAGATAAAGAGAGAGAATGTCCATAAAAATAGTCATTTTGCTATCCCACTCTCCACAAACTCATTCTCTCTCCTAACCTCCGAATTTCTCAAGTAAATCAGTCACAATTTCAGCCCTTAGAACACCCAAGAACATATTGGAGATCAAATATCAAAATCTAGAATATAAAGGTATAACCCTAAATTTATTTTTTTTGATCTTGTAGACTAAGAAAAATTTTCTGTTTAAGTGTTTAATCGTGTGTTATAGGATGTTTTTAGATGATCTATGATGATCTATCATAGATCCATAGCATCAAAGTTGGTAAAAATTAAAGTTTTTAAAAACTGTCCAATAACACAAAAGTCGTCTGACAAGCTAATGTCAGTGGTCGTAGATCTCTGCATGTTTAAGATTTTTGTTGTTTTAAGTTTTGGTTTTGTAGTTTGGTATGAGATCTTTAGTCTGCAAAAGAAATCAGAGCCATTTGATGTAGGGATCAAGAGTTATTAACAGTCAAAACCCGTTGACCGGGCTTGACCGAGTAAAAATCTGGGTAACCCAGAAATTTGAAATCAGCGTCTGACAACATTTCTAAGCTTCTTGATCTGTCAGTATTTTCGTGTTATGATGTTGTTATTGTAACCAGTTTGTAGCTTGTTAGTTGAACTCTTTATCCATTCTAGTAGATCTCTTAAAAAAATACATAAGATCGAGTGTAATTAATGGTCAAAGTAGGCATGTTGTTCACGGATAACGTTTCTGGGAAAAACCCAGAAACGGATGAACTAAGCTTCTGACAGCTTCTGACCGAGCCGGATCTGACGAGGTTAATGTAGTTTGGTTGATATGTTACTTTCGTGTTGTTCCTTGACATAAGGACTACAAATATAAACTTTAAGAACACATGAATCATTGCAGGAACATGAGATTAAATGGGTTGAAAGGTGGTACCAAGAGATTGCCTGGGTTTCTGGGTTACCCAGAAAACCCAGAAGCTGTCTGACAGAGACTTTGGATGGCTAGATCTTTTTGGTGTAATGTGTTATGACCTAGGTGATAATTGATTGGTGTAGTGTTACATAAACACTATAAGATCGAGGTTCAATATTTCCCAGAACATGTATAGATTTAATGTTACGCGCGGTCAAACCATGCACCTTGAACGCTGACTTTGTCAGTGTTTTTGAGCCAAGAACACCAAAGGCAACAGACAAGTGTCGCTAAAGGCTATTAGCCACAGTTTTATTTATTTTATTTTCAGAATTTTCGGTAATTAATTAAAAATAGAAAATAAATTATAAGAATTATTAAAAATAGTTTTAAAAATTATTTTAATTTATGAAAAAATAATTTTTGACCAATTGGAATATTTTTCTTTAATATTTATAATTATTTAAATATTAAAAGTATTTAATTTATTTACTTAGTGTATTAAATAAATTAGAGGAAAATGATTTAATATTATGAAAAATCATTTTAAATAAGAATAATGAATTTAAAAATATTTTGAGTTATAAAATGTAACTATTAATATTTTTGGAGAATTTTTATTAATAATTTAATATTAATGATATTAGATTTATTTTATTATTAAATTAAATAAATAAGATAAAAATGATTTTTATTGATTTAAAAATTATGTTAAATAAGAATAAAATGTTAGAAAATATTTTGAATTATAAAATTTATATTTTTGGAGAATTCTCATTAATAAATTAATATTAATATAAGATTATTTATTTATTATATTAAATAAATGAATCAAAAATGGTTTTATTGATTTAAAAATTATTTAAAAATGGGAAAAATATTTTAAAAATATTTTAAGTTATAATTAATGACTTTTAATATTTTGATAATAATTTTATTAATATTTCAATATTAATGGTGATGATTTAAAAAATAATTTTAATTATTGTAAAAATCATTTAAGTAAAATATTAAATATTTAAAAATATTTTAAGTTATTAATAATAATTTAAATATTTTGACAAGTATGTTATTAATATTTTTATATTAATAAATATTAATAATGATAAGATTATTTGATAGTTAAACCATTTAAAAATGATTTAAGTGTTTGAAAAATTATTATAAATTATAGTAGTTGATTATAAATTATTAAAAGCTTCCGGAAAATATTATAAAACGATATTTGACTTATCTAAAATAATATTGAAGCTTAGAGACCAAGTTTAATTGACAATCAATGTGTTAATTGTCGGATAGGGTGACCAAAACACCAAGAAGGGACCGAAATCCAATCAGACCGAACTAGTTAGACTTGTTAAGTGTTTATATAGGTTATAAACACTGATCTGACTATGTGGTAATGTGTCTAGGAGAAGTGTGACTGTAGAATATAGTATTACATGTTATACATGATTGTGCTAATTGTGAGACCGACATTGTTGATTATAGGTCTTACGAACGTAGTTAATTATATTATGTAGCTATAATCAACGCGGAAGGCAAGTTTCCTAACTCAACCTTGAGTTATATTCATTCAATTATTATGGTTAATTATTGCTAATTATACCATGTCCAGAGAAGTTATTGTTGATTATTCGCAGTTAGTGCATGATTAATAATTCAAATTGAATTACTGATTCGAAAAATATATATTTGTAGAATTTCTGTTGTTGGATATTTATATCTGTAGAGACTAATATTAACAGTACAGATAATTCCTGTTTATTATCAAATTATATTGAGAAATGTCTTAGCTAATTATTCTGACTAGACGAACATTTGTTAGAACTTGATAAATACGAGAAGAGAAATCAATTGTTATTGATAGATCGATGCCAATTGTTTCGGCTAGATCAATAAGTAGATAGAATTTGAAATCACAGTATTTCATTGTTAAATCAAAAATCTTGATTCTGAGACTGAGAAGAACAACCTTTTATATAAAGGGAACATTTTGGGTCGTATATTCGACCATTGCGCGCTGTTAAGTATTATGCATAATATAGGGTATAATAAAGCTGATCACTTGTTATACTTACAGAGGGGTATGATTTAATCTTTATGGTTATCTGATACGCCTGCGTATGTATTAAAGTAAATCTTTTATAGATACCCGATAAAATAAGTTCAAAGATCTGGTGAGATCACTCAGCATAAATCTGGAAATTATTTCACTTTGTTATTGCGTAGAAGTGATTCTTGTTTATTCAATAGAATATCGTATAAACTTTGAAAGCGTTGTACTCTTTCATTATCATATTATTGCGTTGCCTAGAATACGAGAAAACTTGTTATTGATTAACGAATTGTTCAGCTATTTCAAAGTTCCCCAAACTTTGGTACCATTCTATCAAAATAGATAGTCTATTATTCTAATACTTATACATTCATTGTATATCTTAACTTGCGGGACAAATTTGTTGGTCACCATTGCTAAATAAAACTTTTCAGCTAGGGACGAAGTTGCAGAAGATGCTGTGAAGAACAAAGGCAAAGACATAGTGATTAATTAGTTATGAATAATATTATTATTATGTTGTAATTGTGAATCCTTTTTGGTATAACTAAAGGGTATGTTTGTAATGTTAAGGTTAGAGAACCTGGGGTAATGTATTAACTATATCAGTTAATGAAGTGTATGTTCCTATTTATAAATAAATGGGTAGTTAAATATTATTTATATTGTGGATCGTGAACACCAAACTCGGGGGTCAGGTAACCCGGATTTGGGGGTGTCACAGGGCTAAACATATCCTTCAGTGAGTGGAGGTATATATGAAACTAGAAACCGATCTAACTCACTGTGAAAGATAGTGTAGACGAGACGGGAAACTAGTTTGTTGGTTGTTTGTGGAAAACCACTAAGAGTACCATATGGAATATTAGTAGAGATTCAATGTGTTCTAATTCCTAGAAAGGTTATAAAAAGAAGATAAGAATGTAAATCATCAAAGATGATGATCGTATGAGTAAGACATCTCCGTATGTCATTAAGCTGTAAACCTGTAAAGAAAGTAGATCGCGCAAACTTAGATTATAAGAATGCGAACCCAAAGAAGTAAAGTAAAGTTTAACCAATGTGTAAGTCAAGTATATGACTAATTGGTGTATGTGTTATTTAGGGTTTAGAATGAGCAGTTCAGTGTAAACTTTAAGTTGTAGCTGTGCGTAAGGCAAGTTTGCTAACTTTATTCATATTTTAAATGAATGCTAGTTTCTTAAACTTTCTTAGATGTTGAACTTGAGAAGTTTTATGTATGTGTAAATGTGTGATATTTGTACAAGGCAGTAGAATGTATGAGGCCTTGTGCCAAAATTTGAACACTACGGTGTTTCTATGAAATGAATTATTTTGTGATTGAACTGTTTAAAATGAGAATGTTTTGTTTATACATGAACCGTTATTGATAAGTCTATGCTAATGATTCTAGCCAGATGGAATGTGTATGAAAAAGGTATAAGAATAAAAGTATTTCGAAGTGAATGTGACTAATGTTTTAAAATAATAGGAATCAGAATTATTCCTATTATTCAAGCTACTTCATAATCTTTGTTCGGTTATTGAAGTTTTAAAAGAATGTTTAAATTCTTGAAGTTGTTCACTCAACTTCCATGACTTGCTGAGCAATTGAATGCTCACACTTGCTTTAAATGAAAAATATTTTCAGCGTACGAGTAGAAGAACTTCAGGATCTCGTAAAGATCAAGTAGACTGGTATCCAGACGAAGTATCATTCAGTATATGAATGTGCGTGAAGAGCAAGCCGAGACTTAAAATGAAGAATAGTTTAATGAACTATTGTGTATCCTTGGTGGCGGATAAAAGTCACTCTTGTAAGATGGAAAAGAATAATATAATTATCATTATTTGTAATGAACGAGGTTATAAGGTAATAGAACTTAGGATTTGAGAATGCATGTTGTTATATTTAGCTGTATAATGATGTATACTTGGAAGGTGATGTAACCGTGACGTACGAAATTCGGTTGTGAAGATAGACCGGATTTTGGGGCATTACACAACCTGGCACCAAGTCAGTAAGTCTGACATTTCTTATGAGCACGTCTAGGTGATCAGCCTATTGTACTCTATGTTGTACAACACTACTTCATTAACTGTATCTACGTTTATATTTTGGCAACCTCACGTGCTAGTCGATTGATGACAAAACATTTATTTAGTCATACTCAGTCTTTCTTTGAATCCATACCGAACAATTGGCATAAGATAACAACATCAATAATATTTTGATAGATTAATATGAAATCCACAAAATACATCAAGTCTAGCTGAAGGAATTAGCTTCGACTTCTTTGTACATCAATTCATGCGTAAGATACATAAATTATAAAGCTTGTCCAAAATGAATATAGGCAAGGGTTTAGAACACTTACCTTTAGTGTCTTCTACTGTTAATTAAGTTCCCTTTTGAGTCTTTATAGATTCTACATCACATAATTACTTAGCATACCACATTAGGTCATAAAAAATCAATAAGTATTGTCTTTAACCTATCTTCCCCTTCTTCTCGGTCTAACTATCCATTCCTATATTTACCTACATTCTTTAGGTTAGTTAACGTGCATTACGACTTTATAACATTTTGTTGTTATAAGTAATCTTATTAATTCAATGCCTAAGTAATTACATTTCAAGTAATCTCAAACATTCATTCAACATGCATACGATTTTCAAATTATTAAACTTACTTATTGTTTACGTTTTTGTAACCTTTTGTTGACTTTTAATCATTGAACTTAAGGTTTTAATCATTCTTCATGATGTTACTTTATGTCTAGTTAAGGTCATAATTCACCTTCAATCAACACAAACATATATCATCTAGTTCTACATATGATGGTTTTAAACTTGTCCATCAACAACATAAGATAAATATTCATGTGTTCTTCATTAGTTCATATTTCTATGATTATGATTGCACTTGTAATGAAATAACCCGATATTTTATATATAAATAAATAAGAAATTTTGCATATAAATTTTTATTTTATTTTATTTATTTTAATGATGAGAATATGTGTCATATAATGTATGATAAATGCACATATATTTATTACCTATAAATAATTTTAGAATTATTAATCACTACAAATTATATTCTTATAGTAATTAAATTTTTTAAGCAGAAATGTTTTTATTAATTATTTTCCATGAAAACATTTTATATTATTTAAATAATATATGAAAGGATTATTAGAATTATGATAATAAATATTTTATTATATGAATTTGTTCAAAATATTCAAGTTAATTATTTTAGCTTAATTATGGATGTTGTATATGAAAGACAAATCAGATATGGAATCTAAACCCTAAATTTGGATTTTGATCAAATGATGAGAATAATAATATAATATTAATTATATTTTGATTTTTCAGTACTATAAATATGTACTGTATATTTGTAGACTGATAATGGTGAGTCAATTATGATAAATTATGTCATGACCCTTATATCATGTTATTAAACCCTAATTGTTAAACTCAGTTATGAGTTCGAGACTGAGCAGTAATTGTGTTATATGAATTTTACTATGTATTATAGAATTTCTGTAATTAGAAGAAGCCTTAATTATTATTTAAAAACACTAATTTGCTAAAATTAGAAATCCTAATTATTATTTTTGTAAATTATAATGATAATTAGGAAACCCTAAGTGTTAATTTGGGAACCCTATTAGTATTAAAGAAACCTAATTTAAAAACCCTAATTTTCTATTAAAAACCCTAATTTTAAATTAGTGTGTTTTAATTAATATTTTATTACACTTTAATTTTAAAATTTTAAACCCTAGAAATTATTTGGGAAACTTTGACATGTAAAATCTAGTGAATAAATTCTAGATTCAAGCACTGTGGACAAGAATGCCCTTAAAATTAAAATAAATTTACCAAAGTGCCCTTTTTGTCCCATTTGGTGTATTATTGTTGGGAAATCTTAGCAAAATCTTGCAAACCACCCTACACTACCTAGCTATGAGCGTACAATCTATAACACATCGCATGATCAGCCATCCTATACATGGCATACATGATTTCTAGATTTAAGAGAGAAAAAATCATTTTGCTCATTCATTTTGTCCAAACACTCAACCAAGCAATCCTCTCTCAAAACCCACGAATTTCTCTAGGATATCAGTCCCTAAGAACAGCCCCACGATCAGCTATAACAAACACTAGAAGCCAGAATCAGAGATTGCTCAATAAGGTATAAACAATCCCTAGAAAATCTGTCCATTGATATGATGTTTGATGTTGTGTTTTTATGTTAAAACATGTTGAATATAGTGTACAAAGATGATCTGGGTTTATAGATGTTAGATCCATAACATGTATAGGCTCGGATTTGAAGATTTTCAAAATCTGGAAAACTGAGAAATATGGTCTGACAACCTAATGTCAGGTCCCATAGATCTCAGTATGTTTTGTGTTTTTATTGTTTTAATGTTTGATCATGTAGTATGTTATATGGACTTTTCTCTGGACTTGAAATTAGGCTTAGATCATGTCTAGAACAAAAGTTATTCAAGGTCAAACTCAGTTGACCGAGCATGACCAAGAGTTTCTGGGCAGCCCAGAAACTCAAGAATACTGTCTGACAACATTTTCTCAAGCCTATAACTGTCAGGTGTTACGTGTTTTGTTGATGTTGTTGTATCTAATTTGTATCCTATTAGTTGTACTCCAGATCCATGCTTTTATTTCACTCATAAAGTCAACAGATTGTATGTAGTGGATGGTCAAAGTAACCTACTCGGCATTGACTTGCATTTTCTGGGCAACCCAGAATCTGTTCTTTAGTGTCTAACAAGATGTTCCTGGTCCTAGATCTTGCATGATTTTGATGTTTTGATTGTATTAATGTATCTAGACTATACTCTGGTATGTTTACTACATATATATGCTCATAACTCACCTAGATAACCAACAGAATGAAAGTTATTTAAGGTCAAACTACCCTGCTCGTTCACAGATGCGGTTTTCTGGAAAACCCAGAAACCGTATGAACAAGGTTTTCTGACAACCTTTGACTAGTGGCTATCTGATGATTTTGGTGTATTTAGGTTAAGCTGACGACTGATAAATGTACCTTAACATGTATACTAAAACCTTGAACAATTATAACACCTTTACAAAGAACAGAACCTATATAAATTAAAGCCTCAAAAAGGACCCATGAAGCTGTCTGGGTTTCTGGAAAACCCAGAAGCTCTGGCAGTGACTTTACAAGGCCATATCTTGCATCTATGTTGCGTTATGACCATGATTAGTTGTTGAGTTGTGTAGTGTTACAACTCTACTACAAAACCATTACAAGACCCTGCCTAGAAACAACCTTACCAGCAAGTTATGGACAGTCAAACGTGGCACTATAAACACTGAATGTCAATGTTCTTGGCCCTCAAGAACACCTATTGCGACAGAAATCGTCGCTAAATCCTTTAGCGACGGATTTAATTAATTAAATTTCCTAATTTTCGAAAAATGCTTTAAAAATAGAAATAAATTCCTAAAAATTATAAAATCAGTTTTAAAAATTATTTAAAATTATAAAAATTAACATTTAATAATTTGAAATATTTTTCATAAATATTAGTATTTATTTAAATATTATTGATAATTAGTTTATTTATTAAATGCATTAAATAAATTAATTAAAAATGATAAAAATCATTTTAAATGATAATAAGTTATTTAAAAATATTTTAAGTTATAAAATATAACTTTTAATATTTTAAAGCAAATTTCATTAATTATTAAATATTAATGATCATTAAGTTAATCACTAAATGAATTAAATAAATTAATTAAAAATAATTTTATTATATTAAAAATCATTTTAAATGATAATAAGGTATTTAAAAATATTTTAAGTTATAAAATATAACTTACAATATTTAAAGGTAAATTTCATTAATTAATTATTATTAATGATACTAAAGTTATTTACTAATTATATTAAATAATTTTGTTTAAAAATAATTTTAATATTATAAAAATCATTTTAAATGTAAATAAAGTGTTTAAAGATATTTTAAGTTATAGAACATAACTCTTAATATTTAAAGGATGATTTCATTAATAATTAATATTAATGATTATTAACTTATTATGAAATGATATTAAATTGATTTAATAATTATATTATATAAATAGTTTAAAAATGATTTTGTTAATTTAAAAATTATTTAAAAAGGACATAAATGAATTAAAAATATTTTAAGTTATAACTAATAACTTTTAATATTTTGATAAATAAAACATTAATACTTTAATATTAATGATAATTATTTAAAAATAATTTTAAATTTTTTAAAAATCATTTAAGGGTAATATTACTACTTTAAAAATATTCTAAATAAGTTTAATATTTTGGAAATGATTTCATTAATAGTTTAATATTAATTAAATATTAATGATAATAGAATTAGTTAATATTTAAATCATTTAATAATGATTCCGATGTTTAAAAATTCATGATAAATTATAATAAACGTTTAAAAATTATTATAAGTCATTTTAAAAATAATATGATTGATATTTTCAGCTATTGAACTATAGGACATAGTCTTAGACTCGATAAATACCCGATAAAGCTGTCGGTACACCGAACTATTTCATAAATTGATCTGAACTTAGATAATTTGACTTGATAAGTGTTTATTTGTGATTCAATGGTTGTTAATCATATGTGACAATGTGATTATATAATGTGTGGACTGCAATAAGCAGTGCTATGTGTTACGATATATTATTCTAATCGAACGAATAATCTTATTTCTGATATGTCGCGGTATAAAAGATTAATCTAAGTTGCGTTATTGTAAGCAGCAGCTCAGGCAAGTATCCTACCTTTGCATCTCCTTTATGCAATGGGCATGAGTAAGAATGTTTCAGAATTATATTATTACTATACAGATTATTAACTCTATACTATATACGCTCATTGATTATCAACATGTTAGTATATGGTAATTCAGATATATATATTCTGTTTGTTAATTTATATAAACGGTTATACAAGTGTCCCCACTTGGATAATCATTGTATTTAATCACATGTTGATACACCTTTGTCAATTACCCGTATATATATATATATATATATATATATATATATATATATATATATATATATATATATTGAATTATAGATTATTGTTGAACAGATAAAACCTTATTATTATCCAACTGAATTGCTTTGGTTTGGAACCCGACAAGTATGAACATCCCGTAAACGAAAAAACTTTTTATGCACCCAAGGTGGATAGAGTGAACGATACTGTCGCTCTTGCATGTAGTATTGATCAATACAGGGCATAATGGGCTGATCACATCCCGTGCCCGTAAGTTATGATGGTTTGCAGATGAAGTTCTGCTAAACCTATTCGAAAATTGAAAATAATGTTCATAGTATGTAACCTTAACCCAAATTATAGTCATTACGTAGTTTCAAAAATTTGATAGAGAGTTGTTGAGTTATTATTATCGGTTCAGATTACTTCACAACTATTGACTTGTTGTAGAAGTGTAGTATAAAGAAAATATTTAACCCTTTCAGCTAATATTTATAATTGTTATTACTTTCTGGGTACTCAAATGCTCACTCTTGCTTAAATTAAATGTTTTCAGTTAAGTATGATCAAGTAGAAGGGTCAGGCAAGAACAAGGGAAAAGGAAAGCTGTTCGAATGAGATTTCTAATATGTTGTGTAATAGTTATAATTTATTTAGACAATGTTACTTATTATCTATGATGTAATGAATGTTTAAAGGTCTCGTACCTGGGAGCAAACTTTGATGCACATGTAAATAAAGTTTGAATTTTATATTATTGTTATTATTATTAGTATTATTCAGCTAATAGAAATGGTATCGTGAAGCACCGAGTTCGGGTTTTAAGTATCCGATTTGGGAGCGTCACAGGTTGGTATCAAAGTTTGAGGGTTAGAAACCTTAGGTGGGACAGACCTTAGGCTATAACCTTTAGGACAGAGGGAAACGTTGAAAATACAAATAACTCATATAGAGTTTAAAAGGAGATGAATTGAATAAATTCATCGTTAAAAAAATAAAAGATAACTTTTATAAAACTATTATTTGTTGTGTGTATATACTACGTGTTAATCAAGATTGTTTTTGTATAGATGTCAGGCGGAAAAAAATTAGGATACCCTCAGATCATAAGCAAGGACCGATCTCCATAACCGAGTCAATATCAAAGTAAATAGTTGAAATAGAGGCTCATTTTGAAAGCAACCTTAATGAGGTGATTATGTTGGAAAAGGTATTACTAGACCCAGAAACAATAGTATAACGGATGGGTAGAGTATAAATAGTGAGTGTAAAGTTAAGCTCGAGTTCTTTAAACTCATACTTATGGTAAGTTCATGACTCATAATTATATGAAATTTTTGAACCCCTCAGCGAATGGACGCCAAAGGTCTGACTAGGACAAGTTCTTAAACTCATATGATTGTGGTAAGTTCCTGAACTTATAATATGTGGTGAGTTTGACGAACTTGGTATAGTTAAGTGAGAATGAATTATTGAGGATAATAGGAATATATAGAATACTAAGCAATTGATCTTTAGTGAAGGCGTATGAAATAAGTAGTATTAGTGTTACTTAAATATGTATGATTTTATGATGCGTATACGATAAGTATATGGGTGTAAAGTAATATTCTCAACTTTTGTATAAGATGTGACAGTAATTCCTGACTTTTACGTCGCAAAGGGGATAACAGATGTTTAAAGCAATATATGCTACGATATACGGTGAAAAGTATTATGAAATTAGTTAGATGAACATGATTTTGTTTAATCAGATAATGCCGCCAAGACGTAAACGAAACCAAAAGGCAGGAGAACCTGTCAACAAAGCTGGAGGACAACCAGACCAGACACAAAATTTGGTGAATATGAACGCTCAAGCTATGCAGAATGGATTACCAGCCGTGGGAAATCAGCCAGATAATCGATCGACAATCCTCAAAGACTTCAAGGTAATCAAATCACCATGATTTAAAGGATCAACTGACCTTATAGATGTGTTTATGACAGCTAGGGTAACGAAGGAGCAAAAGACAGCCTTTGTCACCTATACGATGAAAGGGGAGGCAAATTTTTGGTGAGAAGCAAATCAAGCTAAAGCCGGAGAAGGAAATAGTGGTAGTAGGACTGGAAAAAGGAAATGAGATAATTTCGGGAATACCAGAATTAGGCCAGAAGGTGTAAAGAAACAGGTTGCGTAGTGTGAAAATTGCGAAAAGAATCAGTCGGTAGAGTGTCTTAAGGGTAAGTCTGTGTGCTACAAGTGTGGGCAGGAGGGACATATCGCTCATAACTACCCCAATCCAAGGATGAACAAGGGGTGTTTCATGTGTGGATCAACTGAGCTTAAGGTGAAGGACTGTCCGAAAAAGGGAAGGGATGCAGGAAGCGCGAATACGGGAAAAGGCAGCGGGACTTTGGCGATAGCGGAACCAACTTCAACAAACAAACCAACAGAATCAACCGCAAGAGTTTTCAATATGACGGTCCAGTATACGGTGGCACCTGGGAATGCAACTCCAGGTATTTTTCGTATAATTTTTATATTTTGATATATATGATTTTTCAATATATAATAAATTATTTTATAAAGAAATTTTGAGGAAGGAATTTTAGTTTTTTTAGAAATTAAATTTCTGTATAATCAGACAGACAAGCTTTATTTGAATGGCTGAAGATCCGTTCGATCAAATATGATCAAGATTTACTTGCAAGGATTGTGTAGGCTATATGCCCTTATCTGTATGAGTTTCAAACGGTGATTCCAGGGACGGAATCCTTATAAGGGAGGGTGAATGTAATAACCCGATATTTTTTATATAAATAAATAAGAAATTTTGCATATAAATTTTTATTTTATTTTATTTATTTTAATGATTAGAATATGTGTCAAATAATGTATGATAAATGCACATATATTTATTACCTATAAATAATTTTAGAATTATTAATCACTACAAATTATATTCTTATAGTAATTAAATTTTGTAAGCAGAAATGTTTTTATTAATTATTTTGCATGAAAACATGATTTTATATTATTTAAATAATATATGAAATGATTATTAGAATTATGATAATAAATATTTTATTATACGAATTTGTTCAGAATATTCAAGTTAATTATTTTAGCTTAATTATGGATGTTGTATATGAAAGACAAATTAGATATGGAATTCAAACCCTAAATTTGGATTTTGATCAAAGGATGAGAATAATAATATAATATTAATTATATTTTGATTTTTCAGTGCTATAAATATGTACTATATATCTGTAAACTGATAATGGTGAGTCAATTATGATAAATTATGTCATGACCCTTATATCATGTTATTAAACCCTAATTATTAAACTCAGTTATGAGTTCGAGACTGAGTAGTAATTGTGTTATATGAATTTTACTATGTATTATAGAATTTCTGTAATTAGGAGAAACCCTAACAATTATTTGAAAACCCTAATTTGCTAAAATTAGAAATCCTAATTATTATTTTTGTAAATTATAATGATAATTAGGAAACCCTAAGTGTTAATTTGAGAACCCTATTAGTACTAAAGAACCCTAATTTCAAAACCCTAATTTTCTATTAAAAATCCTAATTTTAAATTAGTGTGTTTTAATTAATATTTTATTACACTTTAATTTTAAATATTTAAACCCTATAAATTATTTGGGAAACTTTGAGATGTAAAATCTAGTGAATAAATTCTAGATTCAAGCACCTTGGACAAGAATGCCCTTAAAATTAAAATAAATTTACCAAAGTGCCCTTTTTGCCCCATTCGTTGTATTATTGTTGGGAGATCTTAGCAAAATCTTGTAAGCCACCCTACATTACCTAGCTATGAGCCTACAATCTATAACACATCACATGATCAGCCATCCCATACATGGAATACATGATTTCTAGATTTAAGAGAGAGAAAAATTCATTTTGCTCACTCATTTTGTCCAAACACTCAACTAAGCAATCCTCTCTCAAAACCCACGAATTTCCCTAGCATATCAGTCCCTAAGAACAGCCCCACGATCAGCTATAACAAACACTTGAAGCCAAAATCAGAGATTGCTCAAGAAGGTATAAACAAACCCTAGAAAATCTGTCCATTGATCTGATGTTTGATGTTGTGTTTTTATGTTAAAACATGTTGAATATAGTGTATAAAGATGATCTGGGTTGATAGTTGTTAGATCCATAACATCTATAGGCTCGGATTTGAAGATTTTCAAAATCTGGAAAACTGAGAAATATGGTCTGACAACCAAATGTCAGGTCCCATTGATCTAAGTGTGTTTTGTGTTTTTGTTGTTTTAATGTTTGATCTTGTAGTATGTTATATGGATTTTTCTCTGGACTTGAAATCAGGCTTAGATCATGTCTAGAACAAAAGTTATTCAAGGTCAAACTCAGTTGACCGAGCATGACCAAGAGTTTTTGGGCAGCCCAGAAACTCAAGAACACTGTCTGACAACTTTTTCTCAAGCCTATAACTATCAGGTGTTACGTGTTTTGTTGATGTTGTTGTATCTAATTTGTATCCTATTAGTTGTACTCCATAACCATGCTTTTAATTCACTCATAAAGTCAACAGATTGTAAGTAGTGGATGGTCAAAGTAACATACTCGACATTGACTTACATTTTCTGGGCAACCCAGAATCTGTTCTTCAGTGTCTGAGAAGATGTTCCTGGTCCTAGATCTTGCATGATTTTGATATTTTGATTCTATTAATGTATCTAGACTATACTCTGGTATGTTTACTACATATATGTGCTCATAACTCACCTAGATAACCAACAGAATGAAAGTTATTTAAGGTCAAACTACCCTGCTCGTTCACAGATGCGGTTTTCTGGAAAACCCAGAAACCGTATGACCAAGGTTTTCTGACAACCTTTGACAGGTGGCTATCTGATGATTTTGGTGTAATTAGGTTAAGCTGATGACTGATAAATGTACCTTAACATGTATACTATAACCTTGAACCATTATAACACCTTTACAAAGAACAGAACCTATATAAATTAAAGCCTCAAAAAGGACCCATGAAGCTGTCTGGGTTTCTGGTAAACCCAGAAACTCTGACAGTGACTTTACAAGGCCAGATCTTGCATCTATGTTGTGTTATGACCATGATTAGTTGTTGAGTTATGTAGTGTTATAACTCTACTACAAAACCATTACAAGACCCTGCCCAGAAACAGCCTTACCAGCAAGTTGTGGACAGTCAAATGTGACGCTATGAACACTGAATGTCAGTGTTCTTGGCCCTCAAAAATATCTATTGCGACAGAAATCGTCGCTAAAGCTTTTAGCGACGGATTTAATTAATTTAATTTCCTAATTTCTGAAAAATGCTTTAAAAATAGAAATAAAGTCCTAAAAATTATAAAATCAGTTTTAAAAATTGTTTTAAATTATAAAAATTAACTTTTAATAATCTAAAATATTTTTCATAAATATTAGTATTTATTTAAATATTATTGATAATTAGTTTATTTATTAAATGCATTAAATAAATTAATTAAAAATGATAAAAATCTTTTTAAATGATAATAAGTTATTTAAAAATATTTTAAGTTATAAAATATAACTTTTAATATTTTAAAGCAAATTTCATTAATTATTAAATATTAATGATCATTAAGTTAATCACTAAATGAATTAAATAAATTAAGTAAAAATAATTTTATTATATTAAAAATCATTTTAAATGATAATATGGTATTTAAAAATATTTTAAGTTATAAAATATAACTTTCAATATTTAAAGGTAAATTTCATTAATTAATTATTATTAATGATACTAAAGTTATTTACTAATTATGTAAGACCCCGAATTTTATGAAATAAAAGTATTCAATTTTTCTTATAATTACTATTCAGTAAATGGTTAAATTGATAAATGTTAAAGTTAAGGGTGATATATGATTTTTTTCAAAATACACAAGTGGTTATAAAATAATCATTGTTGTCGGGGAATATTCGTTTGGTCGTGGAATATTTTTTCTGTCGGGGAATATTCGTACGACGGCGCAGCTATTTGTGGGCCCCATAACGAATAACTGTCGGGTGAAGAAAACGACAAATTTGAGTTTTTACAAATAACGACGTAGTTGTTACTGTTAACACTGTTGGAATACCCGGTGATTAAAATACAGTAATACGCGTTATTGCACAGTAGCACACGGTATTGCACAGTATTTTTAAAATTATTGATTCTTACGTAAGAAGGCACTACTCAATAATTGTTACAGTAATTATTGTTCAATATTTTATTTTATTGATTCAATAATTGTTGCGTTGATATTTTATATTATTGTTATTTCAATAATTGTTGCTGCACAGTATTTTCCTTTATCAGATTAATAATTCATATTATTTGAATAATATTATTAGATAACATTATTGTCAATGTCTAGAAAGTTCTGTCTAAGGAGAGGTTTGGTCATCTAATTGCGCGCCAGTAAGGAGAAATTCTTATTGGAAAGCCCCCTCTTTCCTGGGAACGGCCTAGTTGTCATAAATGTGATTCTGTAATATTATTTGTGAATAATTAATTATTGATTCATATGATAAGGAAATATTTATTTTATGTGGATATAAATGAGGGATATATTTTTGTGGTTAAAAATGAAGGAGTTAATGTTGAGGTTTTTATCCGTATTTTTGTCGGAATGGAGGTATTAAAAATCAGGGTTTTTGAGATATTTTACGGGGGTTATAATTTTTAATCCGACCGTTGGATCGTGGTAATTTTTGGATATGTTATACATATATAAGTTGAGTATATGTCCACAAATTTTGAACCGTTAAAAATGAACGTGTGATTTATTATGAATTTTACGAGATGACTGGTTCAGAAATTGTTGAATTTTCGGAGTTAATCATTTTGGTGGAAAATTCTAGAATTGGTGGGCCCCACTTGTGGTTGGTGAAGAAATGTGCTGAATTATATTTCAAATGTGGTGGGTGAAAATAGTAGCAGGTAAAGCCATCAGGTTGCAGGTCAAACCTACCAAAATTTTCCTATAAATAGAGGGCTAAGTTAGAATTGAAAATCACACCAGAAACATAAGCTTTCTCTCTTTCTCTCTCTAGATTATTGAGTGTATTTTGTGAGTATTTAGATACTTGGTGAGTTGTTATTCATCAGTGCAAGTTTCCTTCAGCCTTATACCGATCAGAAGTACTGCTCTTTTGAGGTAAGGGATTGTAAGGGATAGTAAGGGATTTTAAGAGTTGTTATGTTTTTCAGTTTCGTAATTTTTCTGAACTTCAAAAATTCTGGAAAAATTTGAAATGATATTTTGATGAGTTTTATTGATTGTGTCCAAAAATGGTGATTTCTGAATGTATAGATTAAGAGTTATGAATTTTATGGGAAAAGACTATTTTAAAAGTAACAACTTATAATTCCTTGTGGTTAACTCCAAAATTGATGAAATTTTTATTGGGAGTACATGTATATGATAGAAGTATACTCTGTAAATTTCAAAATTTTTAGACAAAAGTATAATTTTTGATAAATGTCTAAATATTCGGCTATTTTGGTCATATGAAAAATAGTAAATGACTTTTAAAAATTCTGAGAAAAATATATGTTCACTATGGGACTATATTATGCTAAATTTCAGAAAAGAAATATTTTTGGAACGGATTTGGTATTTTTCATGAAAATAGTCTAGTTATGAGAAAATGAATTAAATATGTTATGTGAAGTAAGAAAATTGGAAAATAGGATTTTATGGCTTGAGAATCCTATATGAGGTATATGCAGATTTTTGATGAGGGTTTTGGTTATTGATGATGAAATCTTAAGAGTTGACATTTTATGATGATTAAATGCATTAATTAGTAAAGTGTAAACAATTTAAATAAATTATTTATAAGCTTAAGAAATGTTATTCTTTCAATATCATTATACCGAAGTATTGGTATGAATTTTATTGTGGAATTTCTACCTTTTTGAGTCGGTGTTACTATTCACGAGTTACTATTCACGAGTTACTATTCATGAGTTACTATTCACGAGTTACTATTCACGACAAAATTAGTTTCTTTTACTAACCAAATTATAGTTGATTTATGAATATTACTCTTGAGATTAAATCTATATGTTGATTATATTGATTTTATTATCATATATAACATTTTTATAACCCTGATGTTGAATTTCTCTTTCACTGGAGTGTAAAGATGGGTAGATTATTGGTATGATCATGACTAGGGTTCTCTTTGGCCTGTAGTACAAAGTTGAATTGTGACTGGTATGATCATGACCATTGAATTTACAATTGAATATCTTTAGCTTAAGTGTAAAGATGAATTGATTAACATGGTTATAATTATGGTGTATATAAATTCTGAAATGATTATATATTTCTTTGAGATATGAATATATTTGGCCTGTAGTGCAAATATTAATTGTTGAGGAATATCTTTGGCCTGTAGTGCAAAGATGAATTGTAGATGAATATCTTTGGTCAGTAATGCAAAGATGAACTGTTGATGAATATCTTTGGCCTGTAGTGCAAAGATGACTTGTTGATGAATATCTTTGGCCCGTAGTGCAAAGATGGATTTATTAGTATGATTATGAACAGGAACTGTGATTTGGTATAACCATGATCTTTGATGTTTCAGGTAAAGACATGTGATGAAAATATTCTTCGTCCTGGGTGCGAAGAAAAATTTAGAATCACAATTATGATTATGAGTTATTCATATGATTGTGGAAAGGAACTGTTGATTGATGTTACAGGGATAAAACATTGTTGATGGATTTTTAACATGGAGAAGATAATAGACTTTATAGTCTATTTGACTCTTCTAATGGATTGCTCGTTCCGCTGCAGCTATGGTTGAAATTTTTATCATTTACCATATGTTCTAAATCTCTGATTTATTATTGATGAAGGCTATTGATAATTTAATTATCTTTAGTCATGATATTCTTTACTGAGCTAGTTATGCTCACCCTTTTACTTCACAATTCCTTTCAGGTAATAAGAGTGTAGCTGGGTCGAGTGAGGGTAACGGGGAAATAGAACGGTGGTCTCTAGCTGTGGATGTTCTCCCGAAGCAGTATAGAAAAGTTCATTTAGTAGTTATATTTGGTGAATCCAATAGGGTAAGGTGTACCCAACGTTGGAAGGGTGGTTTACCACTATCATACAAGATGTCTAACGACATACAACCTCGTGTCATCATAAGACAGGGATGTGCTCATCCACTTGCTGAGTATATATACGAGCACTACCTATATAATCTTGGTGTTTGTTTGAAGTATAATTCTCAATTAGAGACAGTGAAAATAATGATAAGTCAAGAGAAGACTCACCATTGGGAAGAATATGATAGTAATCTTCTCGTTTTTCTTTGGGGTCTATTGGGTCAACCAAGGATAATTCTGTGGCCATATGATATCTATCATAACCTAGACGCGTGGCCTCCCATGTACGAAGGTTTCCTTGAGCACTTCCCAAATATTCTAATTTCTAGAACAGTTTTTGACTATACCTTTATGTAAGGTAGCTTTGTGAAGTGCTGATACATGATGGTGTCCAATGTCACATTTGGTATATATTTGTATCCAAACTCACAGCATATGTGTTGTTGTATTTTGCACGACAATTGTTGTAATAAAGTTGTAGTTGTTTTCTGTACCATGTATTTGACGACTCAGAATGGGTTGGATGGAATGGACCTATTTTGGGGTCGTTACATTTGGTATCAGAGCTTGGGGATATGATCTCTGGCGGAGATCGGGGAATACAACTAGGAGGGGAGAGATGAGTAAATCCTTCGCTAGTGTGTCCTACCTAAGCTTATTTGTTGGTCAGTCATAATATCGGGATATTATGTGATATGTTAATTTGTTAAATTAACACTTATTTTGAAGCTGTATTCTAGAATGTTATTTGAAATACAGGAGATGAGCAATGAAGAAATTATGATGACAGAGAAGATGGAAATTGAAATGAAAGGAAGGTATTCTCAACTCTTTGAAATACCAGGTACGTAAATTTCGGGGACGAAATTTCAAAAGGAGGGGAGATTGTAAGACCCCGAATTTTATGAAATAAAAGTATTCAATTTTTCTTATAATTACTATTCAGTAAATGGTTAAATTGATAAATGTTAAAGTTAAGGGTGATATATGATTTTTTTCAAAATACACAAGTGGTTATAAAATAATCATTGTTGTCGGGGAATATTCGTTTGGTCGTGGAATATTTTTTCTGTCGGGGAATATTCGTACGACGGCGCAGCTATTTGTGGGCCCCATAACGAATAACTGTCGGGTGAAGAAAACGACAAATTTGAGTTTTTACAAATAACGACGTAGTTGTTACTGTTAACACTGTTGGAATACCCGGTGATTAAAATACAGTAATACGCGTTATTGCACAGTAGCACACGGTATTGCACAGTATTTTTAAAATTATTGATTCTTACGTAAGAAGGCACTACTCAATAATTGTTACAGTAATTACTGTTCAATATTTTATTTTATTGATTCAATAATTGTTGCGTTGATATTTTATATTATTGTTATTTCAATAATTGTTGCTGCACAGTATTTTCCTTTATCAGATCAATAATTCATATTATTTGAATAATATTATTAGATAACATTATTGTCAATGTCTAGAAAGTTCTGTCTAAGGAGAGGTTTGGTCATCTAATTGCGCGCCAGTAAGGAGAAATTCTTATTGGAAAGCCCCCTCTTTCTTGGGAACGGCCTGGTTGTCATAAATGTGATTCTGTAATATTATTTGTGAATAATTAATTATTGATTCATATGATAAGGAAATATTTATTTTATGTGGATATAAATGAGGGATATATTTTTGTGGTTAAAAATGAAGGAGTTAATGTTGAGGTTTTTATCCGTATTTTTGTCGGAATGGAGGTATTAAAAATTAGGGTTTTTGAGATATTTTACGGGGGTTATAATTTTTAATCCGACCGTTGGATCGTGGTAATTTTTGGATATGTTATACATATATAAGTTGAGTATATGTCCACAAATTTTGAACCGTTAAAAATGAACGTGTGATTTATTATGAATTTTACGAGATGACTGGTTCAGAAATTGTTGAATTTTCGGAGTTAATCATTTTGGTGGAAAATTCTAGAATTGGTGGGCCCCACTTGTGGTTGGTGAAGAAATGTGTTGAATTATATTTCAAATGTGGTGGGTGGAAATAGTAGCAGGTAAAGCCATCAGGTTGCAGGTCAAACCTACCAAAATTTTCCTATAAATAGAGGGCTAAGTTAGAATTGAAAATCACACCAGAAACATAAGCTTTCTCTCTTTCTCTCTCTAGATTATTGAGTGTATTTTGTGAGTATTTAGATATTTGGTGAGTTGCTATTCATCAGTGCAAGTTTCCTTCAGCCTTATACCGATCAGAAGTACTGCTCTTTTGAGGTAAGGGATTGTAAGGGATAGTAAGGGATTTTAAGAGTTGTTATGTTTTTCAGTTTCGTAATTTTTCTGAACTTCAAAAATTCTGGAAAAATTTGAAATGATATTTTGATGAGTTTTATTGATTGTGTCCAAAAATGGTAATTTTTGGATGTATAGATTAAGAGTTATGAATTTTATGGGAAAAGACTATTTTAAAAGTAACAACTTATAATTCCTTGTGGTTAACTCCAAAATTGATGAAATTTTTATTGGGAGTACATGTATATGATAGAAGTATACTCTGTAAATTTCAAAATTTTTAGACAAAAGTATAATTTTTGATAAATGTCTAAATATTCGGCTATTTTGGTCATATGAAAAATAGTAAATGACTTTTAAAAATTCTGAGAAAAATATATGTTCACTATGGGACTATATTATGCTAAATTTCAGAAAAGAAATATTTTTGGAACGGATTTGGTATTTTTCATGAAAATAGTCTAGTTATGAGAAAATGAATTAAATATGTTATGTGAAGTAAGAAAATTGGAAAATAGGATTTTATGGCTTGAGAATCCTATATGAGGTATATGCAGATTTTTGATGAGGGTTTTGGTTATTGATGATGAAATCTTAAGAGTTGACATTTTATGATGATTAAATGCATTAATTAGTAAAGTGTAAACAATTTAAATAAATTGTTTATAAGCTTAAGAAATGTTATTCTTTCAATATCATTATACCGAAGTATTGGTATGAATTTTATTGTGGAATTTCTACCTTTTTGAGTCGGTGTTACTATTCACGAGTTACTATTCACGAGTTACTATTCATGAGTTACTATTCACGACAAAATTGATTTCTTTTACTAACCAAATTATAGTTGATTTATGAATATTACTCTTGAGATTAAATCTATATGTTGATTATATTGATTTTATTATCATATATAAGATTTTTATAACCCTGATGTTGAATTTCTCTTTCACTGGAGTGTAAAGATGGGTAGATTATTGGTATGATTATGACTAGGGTTCTCTTTGGCCTGTAGTACAAAGTTGAATTGTGACTGGTATGATCATGACCATTGAATTTACAATTGAATATCTTTAGCTTAAGTGTAAAGATGAATTGATTAACATGGTTATAATTATGGTGTATATAAATTCTGAAATGATTATATATTTCTTCGAGATATGAATATATTTGGCCTGTAGTGCAAATATTAATTGTTGAGGAATATCTTTGGCCTGTAGTGCAAAGATGAATTGTAGATGAATATCTTTGGTCAGTAATGCAAAGATGAACTGTTGATGAATATCTTTGGCCTGTAGTGCAAAGATGACTTGTTGATGAATATCTTTGGCCCGTAGTGCAAAGATGGATTTATTAGTATGATTATGAACAGGAACTGTGATTTGGTATAACCATGATCTTTGATATTTCAGGTAAAGACATGTGATGAAAATATTCTTCGTCCTGGGTGCGAAGAAAAATTTAGAATCACAATTATGATTATGAGTTATTCATATGATTGTGGAAAGGAACTGTTGATTGATGTTACAGGGATAAAACATTGTTGATGGATTTTTAACATGGAGAAGATAATAGACTTTATAGTCTATTTGACTCTTCTAATGGATTGCTCGTTCCGCTGCAGCTATGGTTGAAATTTTTATCATTTACCATATGTTCTAAATCTCTGATTTATTATTGATGAAGGCTATTGATAATTTAATTATCTTTAGTCATGATATTCTTTACTGAGCTAGTTATGCTCACCCTTTTACTTCACAATTCCTTTCAGGTAATAAGAGTGTAGCTGGGTCGAGCGAGGGTAACGGGGAAATAGAACGGTGGTCTCTAGCTGTGGATGTTCTCCCGAAGCAGTATAGAAAAGTTCATTTAGTAGTTATATTTGGTGAATCCAATAGGGTAAGGTGTACCCAACGTTGGAAGGGTGGTTTACCACTATCATACAAGATGTCTAACGACATACAACCTCGTGTCATCATAAGACAGGGATGTGCTCATCCACTTGCTGAGTATATATACGAGCACTACCTATATAATCTTGGTGTTTGTTTAAAGTATAATTCTCAATTAGAGACAGTGGAAATAATGATAAGTCAAGAGAAGACTCACCATTGGGAAGAATATGATAGTAATCTTCTCGTTTTTCTTTGGGGTCTATTGGGTCAACCAAGGATAATTCTGTGGCCATATGATATCTATCATAACCTAGACGCGTGGCCTCCCATGTACGAAGGTTTCCTTGAGCACTTCCCAAATATTCTAATTTCTAGAACAGTTTTTGACTATACCTTTATGTAAGGTACCTTTGTGAAGTGCTGATACATGATGGTGTCCAATGTCACATTTGGTATATATTTGTATCCAAACTCACAGCATATGTGTTGTTGTATTTTGCACGACAATTGTTGTAATAAAGTTGTAGTTGTTTTCTGTACCATGTATTTGACGACTCAGAATGGGTTGGATGGAATGGACCTATTTTGGGGTCGTTACAAATTATATTAAATAATTTAGTTTAAAAATAATTTTAATATTATAAAAATTATTTTAAATGTAAATAAAGTGTTTAAAGATATTTTAAGTTATAAAACATAACTCTTAATATTTAAAGGATAATTTTATTAATAATTAATATTAATGATTATTAACTTATTATTAAATGATATTAAATTTATTTAATAATTATATTAAATAAATAATTTGAAAATAATTTTATTTATTTAAAAATTATTTAAAAAGGACATAAATGAATTAAAAATAGTTTAAGTTATACTTAATAACTTTTAATATTTTGATAAATAAAACATTAATACTTTAATATTAATGATAATTATTTAAAAATGATTTTAAATGTTTTGAAAATCATTTAAGGGTAATATTACTACTTTAAAAATACTCTAAATAACTTTAATATTTTGGAAAGAATTTCATTAATAGTTTAATATTAATTAAATATTAATGATAATAGAATTAGTTAATATTTGAATCATTTAATAATGATTCTGATGTTTAAAAATTCATGATAAATTATAATAAACGTTTAAAAATTATTATAAGTCATTTTAAAAATAATATGACTGATATTTTCAGTTATTGAACTATAGGACAGAGTCTTAGACTAGATAAATACCCGATAAAGCTGTCGGTACATCGAAATATTTCAGAAATTGATCTGAACTTAGATAATTTAACTTGATAAATGTTTATTTGTGATTCAATGGTTGTTAATCATATGTGACAATGTGATTAGATAATGTGCGGACTGCAATAAGTAGTGCTATGTGTTACGATATATTATTCTAATCGAACGAATAATCTTATTACTGATATGTCGCGGTATAAAAGATTAATCTAAGTTGCGTTATTGTAAGCAGCAACTCAGACAAGTATCTTACCTTTGCATTTCTTTTATGCAATGTACTTGAGTAAGATTGTTTTATAATTATATTATTACTATACAGATTATTAACTCTATACTATATACGCTCACTGATTATCAACATGTTAGTATATGGTAATTCCGATATATATATTCTGTTTGTTAATTTCTATAAATGGTTATACAAGTATCCCCACTTGGATAATCATTGTATTTAATCACATGTTGATATACCTTTGTCAATTACCCGTATATATATATATATATATATATATATATATATATATATATATATGTTGAATTATAGATTATTGTTGAACAGATAAAACCTTATTATTATCCAATTGAATTGCTTTGGTTTGGAACCCGACAAGTATGAACATCCCGTAAACGGAAAAACTTTTTATGCACCCAAGGTGGACAGAGTGAACGATACTATCGTTCTTGCATGTAGTATTGATCAATACAGTGCATAACGGGCTGATCACCCCCCATGCCCGTAAGTTATGACGATTTGCAGATGAAGTTCTGCTAAACATATTCAAGTATGATCAACAAGAAGGCTCAGGAAAGAACAAGGGGAAATGAAAGCTGTTCTAATGAGATTTCTAATATGTTGTGTAATAGTTATAGTTTATTAAGATAATGTTACTTATTATCTATGATGTAATGAATATTTAAAGGTCTCGTACCTGGGAGTAAACTTTGATGCATATGTAAATAAAGTTTGAATTTTATATTATTGTTATTATTATTAGTATTATTCAGCTTATAGAAATGGTATCGTGAAGCACCGAGTTCGGGTTTCAAGTACCCAAATTTAGGGGCGTCACATGTAACATGGTTTATTAATGTTTAAGTCCAGTAATAGCCTTCCTTGTTACTTCTTATGATACATGCTCCACCAATATTCACTTCTCTATCAAAACTATAAATGAAGAGATGAGGATTAAAGGTTAACATTTCATTACCTTCGATGTTGTAACTTGATTCTTCTTCCTTGATTAATGGAATTAACTCTCACTTCTCTCTCAATATTAATGCTCTAATATGTTAGTGATTTGAACAAGCAACAAATGACCACCAAGTTCTCTATTTATAAGCTTTGTAAAGTGAGAGCAAAAGAGTAAAAAGGCCACCCACCTCCTTACTATTCCTACCTTACTAAAAAGCCACCTCCTTTACTTGGCCATTAAGTGGCCAGCCATGACTCACTATGAGAGGCCCATATAGGTTACCCCATGGGTTTTTCTTACCCGGTGGCCCATCAATTTGATCCATGGGTTCGGTTCTTGGTTTGTGCTTTGGTTTAATTAAATTTTAGGCCTAACATTGGGCTTGCATTACTTATCTTTCGGCCTTAACATATTTCACTTGGGCTTGCCAAATTCATAACCAAATCCTACTAGCCCATTAATAATGGCTTAAACATTTAACGTATAATCCTCGTATTCTTCTCGTATACTAGTTTGTACAATATTCCTCATATACATAACATTGGCTTTCGTATATACTTGTATAATACCTCGTATTATACTCGTATTCATTACCTCGTATAATAACTTCCTTATTATACGATCGTCATTTATTCAAATCTTCACTTTCCTTAACATTTTCGAACTTAGTACACAGGCAAAAAAATATATTTGTCATAACTGAATTATTATTAGATAATCCATCCCTCCATATCATTCTATCGTTACGTATTTCCCAGAAGTTTAAAAATAATTCCTGAGCAAAAATGGATGAATAATATTTTTTCGAGAATTTCTCAGAAAGTTTTTATTTTCGTCTTGAAAATTCAAACACCTTAATTCTAGCACTTAGCCAGAATACTACGATATTATTCCTCTTTTAGGTCATCGAATAACCTTCATCACACACTTACTCGTTATAAATAACATATATTATAATTTCATTCATTATTTAATCATATAAAATTATTTTACATTTAATCCAATTCTCTCGGTTGTTACAAACTAGATTACCATGCATATGACTAGTTAGGCATACATGTCAATCATGTCTACATGCATATTCATATCCAAATGTGATAACCAAAACTCAGTGTCAACGTCGGGATTTTTATTTGTCCCTTTTCGTTAGCTATTTTTTTGTGTTCTTATTTTATGTGAGATTTGTTTGAAGAAACAAGTGAAAAAGGTCCGACATGTGTAATGTCGACGATTTGGACTGTAAGAGTCGCCAGTTAGATTTTTAACTGGTTGTACCAACACAACCGAGAAAAGATTTTCACATTGACCCGGTGATGTGACATTGCTAAACGGGTCGGTGAAACCGAGATTCATTAGAGTTCGGGGACTTGCTTATGTAGAGGGAAGGTGTTAAGCACCCCCCGACATCCGTGTTACCACGGTGACCACCACTTTTCAAGAAACTATTATATGAATGTGTGTGTGTGTGTGTGTGGGTCAATGTTCTTTTATTTGGAAGTAGTGCAAGGCCTCGTTCGCACCTTTATACACAGGGTTTGAATTTATATAAAAATTCATTTTTAAGCAAGATATGACAGTGATATTTTAAAAGAGGTTTTTCAAACCCTTATGCTCAATAGTAATTGAAACATTTTACCTTCCCATTTTATTTAATATTCGGCTTAGTTGATTTTATTTTCCAGATGCGAGGCATCTGTAAGAAAATAATGTACAAAAAGGTGTTGAACTCCTCGTGGGTATGAAAACCATCTGAGGAGATCTAAACATCACAAATAAATTTACAAGCTGCTTACAGCTGAAAAGGTCCATCACGAGAACTGAAAATAGATTCAGTGGACTGAACCTGTGATCACATGATTCCTAGGCTCACATGATGCCGCAATTGATGAAAAGCAATAAGCAGGTATATATATAAAAGCTATAAATATATATATACAGACATGATCACCAGCCACGAAGCACTTCCATGGGGGATCAAGAATATAAATAAAGCTGTAAAAGCGATCAACCGCCACGGAGGAAACTCCAGGAGGGACGAAATATACAAAAAGCAGTAAAAAACGGTCAACTACCACGAAGTAAACTCCAGGTGGGACGATATATATATATATATATATATATATATATATATATATATATATATATATATATATATATAAGCATGTAAACGCACTGGATATAAAATTCAGGCTCATCGGACAAAGTTCACATAGTTAATATATATAAGTATATATATTAAAGCAGTAAACGCACCAGATGTAAAATCCAAGCTCATCGAACATAGTTCATATAAATATATATATATATATATATATATATATATATATATATATATATATATATATATATATATACGAAAGCATTTAAACGCACCAGACATAAGTCTAGGCTCATCGAACAGAGTTCGACGCACAGTTTATATATAAGTATATATATATATATATATATATATATATGTATATATATATATATATACAAATTGAAAATTAACCACGGACCGAAGTTTGGGTATACACACACAACACGACTCTCAATGTGAAGAATAATGTGTGCAAATTTGAAGAGAAAGGCTTGAAAATGTGTAAGAAGACTTACAGTGGGCTGCCAAAGAAGACTTCAATAACTTGAAATGGATGAACACTCGGCTCCCGCCGGTAAAAAGTAGCTATATATGAGCTTACAAGTGTTTAAAATGAGAAAGCACTCAGTTTTGGGGTGTGTATAGAGCAAATTGGAAAGGACTTTCTCGCCTTTTTCTCTTACAAAATGGCCATCCCAAGCCCTCTATTTATAAAGGGTGGACCCATAAGTGTACCTGTGGGTGGGCCGCAGGTGTACCTGAGGCTGCCCGGGGTGCCCCGGGCTTTGCGGGTCCCGCCGTCTCGAAGTACGTGCACGCATGTAATGTAATGTCCGCTCGAACTTTCAGAATTACAATCTGGGCATCCGACTGAGGTATATAGGACCTATTTCAGACCGCCGTTGTCGAGAGTTACGCAATGATATGGGATTAGAGGTTGTACGAACTCATGAAGATGGGACGATGCCCTCCCGTCTTCAGCTTCAAATTTTATCCGTTACCCTGCGTAATAGTCACTCGAGATTGGTTTTCTTTGGTTCTTGTGGGACATTACTGTATAGAAATATATGTCCAAAATGTTGAGACGACGTGATGTATCGTCAAAGTGGCAAGATGACGACTTTGCCCCTCATCGGTGTTATCTCCGGTTTGGGTTGATAAAGTAGACGTTGCTTAGAGTTATCTCTAAGATTGGACTACTGCAGAGGTTGAAGATCCCCAGTGTCATCTTTGAGGTGTGCCTTTCTTCCTGGTGTTATTGCTAGGTCTTGTACGGACTGCCTCGGTGTAAGCGCCGATGTTGAAACTGATGGCATTTGAAACAATCATTCTGGGGTTATCCCTGGAATTGCAACTACTTTCCTTGGGGTTATCTCCATGGTTGGAATCAGCTATTCCCAGTGTTGGGACTGAGACTGAACATCTCGGGGTTATCTCTGGGATGAAGCGGTTTTCTCTGGTGGAATTTTCGGTATTGGAATTGTAGGCCTCGGGGTTATTACCAAGATTAGAACTGTTACTCCCAGTGTATATTCTGGGGTTGAGGCTATTACTCCCGGTGTGTTCTGAGGTTGAAACTGAGATTCCGGTAGTATCAGGACTGGATGTGAATTGTCTTCCAGGGTTATCTTTGAAAGACGAATCTTCCCTCCTGTAATGTCGGTAACAGGTATGCAGAAAATTTTGAGTGTTTACAGATGCCCATCTTTATCATATTCATGCAATGCAATGGCACGAATAGGATAAAGAATTCTAGACACTTGAAATGCAACAAAATAAATATGATGTAATATGGAGCAATATGATGCAAGTGTATGATGCATATGCATTGCTTTCCAACATACTGGGGATGACTGCCGATTCTCTATTGCTTCTACCGATGATGGTAATGACGGCAAGCTTGAATATGTGATCTAAACCTATCAGGATGTTAATCTTGGGGCTATCACCAAAGTCCTTAATCTTGGATACAGACTTTACTCCAAAGATATGCCTCTCGTGTATAAGAGATCTGTGGGGATAAAGCATTGTCTATTTTAGGATGTGTATAACATATTCCATCATCGATCCTCTTTGCTGATGTTGATCTTCCCTGGTTTGTATCGCCAAGACATATCAATGTTCAATTAGATTTAATGTCAACAGTATGTGTTGTCAGGGCTGCCCGACCTTCGTTGACATGTGAACCAACGGGTGACCACCCGTTGTAACCCCCGTTGGGGATCCATTTGATCCTCTGCTAACGTGTATATCAACAGATGAATTCCCTGTTGGGGATAAATGCCAAGGCTACTTAGACTTTGTTGATGTGTGTATCAATTGATGCAATCATCGAATGACCTCTGATGTGGCGTTGGGTTTACTTGCCAACGGATGAACTGACGTCAAGGTAGCTTGACCTTCGCTGATGTGCGTATCCGCGGAACATGCGTTGTAACCCCCGTCGGGGATCTATTTTTTGAGCGTGCGTTGTAACCCCTGCCCGGGATCTCTTTTTTGAGGTTACGTTGTAACCCCCGCCGGGGATCTCTTTTTTGAGATTGCGTTGTAACCCACACCGGGGATCCATTTGAAAAGATTAGGGTGACGAATCTGAATTGACGACATTGGACCTCTGTGCGGTATTACCGAATGTGATCTTGCAAAGATGGGGATCATTGGAATAGTATACCCTGTGTTCGGGAGAATACCAATGAATGATATAAGAGTCATAGTTGGGCCCAGAAAACCAGGATTTCAGGTTATTCCGCTCAATCGCGTAGCTTTTTTATCCTTGATTTGGCCTTTTCAGCTTGTGAGAACTCATTTGTAACTCAAACTGGACTGAGCTAGAGGGGTGGGACCCACGTAAGGGTGCCGCAGGTGCACCTGTTACAGCCGCAGATGGACCTGCGGCCAACCGTGGATGTAAATATCCTGCAGGTTGCTTTTATAAGTCATTTTTAAGTTACACCGCGAAGGAAATTTGAGAGCTCTTCTTCAGATCTACTGAGTTCGGACGTCTTTCTGCAAATTCTGTCACCGTACAAGTGTTCTACACTGTCCTGGTAACGTATGCATGTACTTTTTTCTAGTTTTTATCTATTAGAAAATGACTTATCATATGAAATGCATCTAAACACATAGTAGTGATTATGCATGCTCAAATGACTTGATAAAAAATATTCAACATAGTAAATGTTAGTATTAAACCATGCTGAACATAATGATGTAAAAAATTTGACTATTTAGACAGTCAAATTGGTACCTTTTTTCTGCTATTTCTTATCCTATTTGAGGACAAATGAACACAGGTGAAAAAGCAAAGTAATCCTGGTAATTAGGCTACCCTTATGGATTGATGACTTTGATTTCTGGATGCAAATAGGATTTATGTGACTATGGGCAGGTGTGCTATTGAAAGGCCACCTAGTCATGCCTATGTGCATGTGGATAGTCCTATTTATAGAGGAAACTATGGCAAAATTTTTCATAATATAGGCATTGAGTAGTCATGCATTGTTAACTCTACTGTGGATGGATGTTAAAATAATGCATGCATGCATGTAGTCATTAAATGCATTTTGAAAAGCTCTAGGTTAGAAAATATCACACCCTTTCTGAGGTAATTTGGAGACTTGTTTTCCAGATATTATGGATCCGAATCAGCCGAGTAGTTCCCGCAGGACCACTTATGGTGTACGGAGGAGGGCTTCTGAAGTGCCTCGATCCCGTTTCGTTAGACAGCCTCGTCGGTTGGTGAATGCGGTGATACGTCCAGTCCGGATTGATGTACCAGACGTCGAGGACGAGGAGAAGGATGTTCCGATTGTGAACCTCGCTCCTGCAGCACATATTCCCCGTAGGGACCTCCCGAGTATTCAGGTGGCAAACCCAGAGCTTCTTGGTGATTTGAGCAGACATCCTTCGATGTATTTGCATGCCAACAAGGTATAAAGTTTAGATCTTAATCTTCCTTCTTTCCTATTGATGAGGAGTATAGGATTCTGATGTCGATCTACATCTTGCAGGTTCCCAGCTTTACACAGCCTCGAGGGAACTAGTTTAGCATTCCCTCTATGTACCAAGCGCTTCATCTTGACTATAAAGCGATTGTGCATGACTGGGGATTTGGAGCATTCTTTTCCATCCTTCCCCGTTGTTGTCCCTGGGGTTACCTTAGGTCATTGTCTGAGCGCTGGTTCACCAGACCAGTCTCTCCATTTAATGGACTGTGAGGTGATGATGATGCCGATGGATTGGCGGTTTATCATAGGTATGGAGTTTGGAGGGGAGCCAGTGCCTTGCACGACTGATATTACCTTGACTACCGTCAGATCCTTGTTAGGAGTTCCAGCAGAAGCGCTCAAGGGCAGGACTATCCGTGTAGGTCCTTTAAGCGTAGATGCTATGAGTGGGATATTGAGCAAGCCCATATTAGCTGATGTAAGAGTTAGGGATCATATTCTTCGACGATTGTTCTTGATAATCATTAGGGGCTGCTTTATAGAAGATAACTCCTCTACGGTGTTGTTCGCTTTGATTAGCGCCACTCGATATGTGGACCGTATAAGAGAGTATGATTGGGGTTCCTACACCTTTGCATATTTCCTCAGGGGCATACGTATGCGTTCACAGGGCTTGACCGAGGCTTGGTTAGGATTTTACCCATTTCTGCTGGTAAGTATTTCTCTTGTCATTTACCATGTATAGGTTAAGAGGGTTGACTGACAGTAGATATTTGCCTTTGTGTTGGCAATTTTGGGCCTATGAGAGGCTCCCATGTTTACGTCCAGTGAGTGTACTAGGATTAGATACCTATCCACGAAGACGATGATGGCATTATTCTATACTGGCAGAGGTCTCACTCATTATCGCCTACAGTTGGAGTTGTTGACAGCGGATGTCATCACATGGATTCTATATTCGGGGGAGCATTTGGCCGTTGGATTTGAGGATGGGAACTCGATTGGTGTCGAGTACGTTATTTCCACCCTTAGGGTTCCTCTTTTCACAGATGGAGGATGTGAGCTCTATTTAGGAGAGCGTGCTATTGGGAGCACCACAGGGGAGATCTGTATATCGATCTTGCCTCCTGCCAGGCATTATTGGCCCGTGTCGTAGTCACCCGCCATTAATATCCTATTGTTGGGTGTTGACGATTTTGCATTGTTAGAGGGTCCTTGCACTCAGGATGTATTCCAGCATTGGTGGATCCCTCATACCATTGGAGCCCAAACCCGTGCTACTTAGTTCATGGGGGATATGGTTCCAGGATCCGTGATGATGACGGATTGGCTAGCTTGTGTCCGAGATCTGACTCATATGACATAGATTGATAGCTTGACCCGACGACTGGACCAGGCACATTTCTTTATCTGGCATTTGGGCAGAGATCCGGTAGAGGTAGATTCATTTGATCCTTCCAGTGCAGGAGCTGGCCACTCAGATTACCCATTTGGCTTTACCGGCACAGATCCTCCTTTGTGTAGGCCTGATATCCCTATTGATAGAGATCTAGTGACTTAGAAGGAGTTACATCAGGTGGACAGGATTGATGATGTAGATATTCACACCATTGTCTTCTTCTGATATGTATTCTCGTTATCTCTTTTGATAGGCCTCTGTTAGCTATTGGGTGGCTGTTCCCCATTCTCGCTATATCTTTTGATAGGCCTCTGTTAGTAGTAGGACGTTTGTGCCCCATTTCCCTATATTTTTAGTTGTACAGAGATGATGTATTAGATGATGATATACTTAGGAATATATGTACAATTTTTCCATACCCTATATCATATTGCCATCTATTATCTGTTATGCATGTATCATATTAGGCATATATATGTATGTCCAGAGATATTCAGCATTGACCCCTGGATGAAATTACGATACGTCCCACACAGATGTCTTCTTCGACAATTAGCCGCATATATATATATATATATATATATATATATATATACAAACTGAAAATAAATCACGGACCGAAGTCCGGGCATACACACGCAACATGACTCTTAATGTGAAGAACAATGTGTGCAAATATGAAGAAAAATGCTTGAAAATGTGTAAGAAGGCTTAAAGTGGGCTGCCAAAGAAGACTTCAATAACTTGAAATAGATGAACACTCGGCTCCCGCCGGTAAAAAGTAGCTATATATGAGTTTACAAGTGTTTAAAATGAGAAAGCACTCAGTTTGGGGTGTGTATAGAGCAAATTGGACCAGGCTTCGTCGCCTTTTTCTCTTACAAAATGGCCACCTCAAGCCCTCTATTTATAGAGGGTGGAGCCACAAGTGTACCTGCGGCTGGGCCGCAGGTGTACCTGAGGCTGCCCGGGGTGCCCCGGGCTTCGCGTGTCCCGTCGTCTCGAAGTACGTGCACGCGTGCAACGTAATGTCCGCTCGAACTTTCAGAATTACAATCCGGGCATCTGACTGAGATATATAGGACCTATTTCAGACCGCCGTTGTCGAGAGTTATGCAATGATATGGGATTACAGGTTGTACAAAGTCATGAAGATGGGAAGATGCCCTCAGGTCTTCAACTTCAAATTTTATCCGTTACCCTGCGTAATAGTCACTCGGGATTGGTTTTTTTTGGTTCTTGTGGGACATTACTGTGTAGAAATGTATGTCTAAAATGTTAAGACGACGTGATGTGGCGTCAAAGTGGCAAGATGACGACTTTACCCCTCCCCGGGGTTATCTCTGGTTTGAGTTGATAAAGTAGACGTTGCTCAGGGTTATCTCTGAGATTGGACTGCTGCAGGTGTTGAAGATCCTCAGTGTCATCTCTGTGGTGTGCCTGTCTTCCTGGTGTTATTACCAGGTCTTGTACTGAGTGCCTCGGTGTAAGCGCCGAGGTTGAAGCTGATGGCATTTGAAATAAGCATTTTCAGGGTTATCCCCGGAACTGCAACTGCCTTCCTTGGGGTTATCTCCAAGGTTGGAATCTACTATTCCCAGTGTTGGGACTGAGAATGAACATCTCGGGGTTATCTCCGGGATGAAGCGGTCTTCTCCGGTGGAATTTCTGATATTGGAATTGCAGGCCTCGAGGTTATCGACGATATTGGAACTGTTACTCCCGGTGTGTGTTCCGGGGTTAAGGCTATTACTACCGGTGTGTTCCGGGGTTGAAATTGAGATTCTAGTAGTATCCGGACTAGATGTGAATTGTCTCCTAGGATTATCTTTGAAAGATGAATCTGCCCTTCTGCAATGTCAGTATCAGGTATGCAGAAAATGTCGAGTGTCTACACTCAGAATACATGTATGGTTGTTATTAACCAAGTTAGTTTCCCAATTCTTAAGGATTCCTTTTGAAAATCTCATGTAAACAGCTCAAACATACAAGCTACCTCACTTACTATACACCATACTTTCATATATTCATGCTAGACCACATAAGCATGCTCATAAGTTCCTAACTCAAAGTGTATATAGTTTTATCAATTTCATATTTGAAACTTTATGTTTCCATTAGTACTTCATCGAAACTTATTCAAGCATGCAAGGCAAGTCCACATATTCTATATCATGCTTTCATAACCACAAAATAGATCACATAAGCATGTCTTAAAGTTCAAAACTTAATGCATATATAGTTCATTTACACATAGTTATTATAGTCTTTTACTTGCAATTTCCCTTTAAATTATGTTTGAATATCCTATACTATCTCTAACAATATAAACTAACATATTGGTCACAGGTCAAGGCGTAACAGAACTTAATATATTGATGCTTAAGGTCAGAATATGTATTACTCCATATTCACCAATTATGGTTTTCGAATTGTTAAGTTTTCTTTGAATATTCATACTAAAACAAGCTAAAATGATTTACTATAACCAAGATAACATCAATTCATATGTTAGGGTCATTTACATGTATACTCTAACTAATATAACATGCTCACAATAACACAAGACTAACAAAATCAGTATTCAAGACTGGCAGCCAGCACAGCCACGCACGCGATCATGTGCTATAGAAGCGGTGCGACCGCGCCATTTCGAGCAAAAGCAAAATTTTTGGCTCTGCTTCTATAGAGCCTCAACACAACATTGCTAATTCCTGACACTAGACTAACTGCAATACTCCTAAACATGCATATGAGCTCAAATAACGCAATGGCATACCATTTCATACCAATTAATAGAGATTTTCAAGCAATTGCAAGATTTTGACAAAACTCAAACTTAAGAACACAATGAAATGTTTATACCTCTTAAGTCTTTAATTGAACTCCTCAATGCACTAATTATACTCCCTCAATGCTCATCAGCTCTCACTCTCAAATTACACTTATCAGATAATATCTCTAGCAACTGAATTTGAGAAAAGGAGGGTTATATATATAGAGAATTTATTACCAATACAAAATCATTGCCCAAGAAATTAAACTATGGGATGGAAGAAGAATTCATTGGATTGAGAGAGTTTTGTGAAAAAGTTTCACCAACTCCACCTTCCCCATTCTCAGTTCATCATCACATCAAAGTTTCTAGCAAGCTTGAGTTCACGCAACTGAGTATAGGCTACTGGTTAGTCACTGTTTGGGTCACTTAATGTGGGACACGAGTTTTAAATCTCAGCAACTAGATTATATAATGCTTAGTTTGGTTTCTTGGATCTCCAAAATGTTATTTTAATGGGGAGAAGGTTCAAAAATGCCCCTAACGTTTACCGCGATATCTATCGAGCACCCTATACTTTTTTTTGTCCAAAAGTACCCTTAACGTTACACTTTTTGGGTCACCCGTGCCCCTGCCGTTAACACAAGACAAACGTGGTTAAAATTGGCTGGCGTGGCAAACACATGGAGTCTTAAAGGGAGAAGGTTCAAAAATGCCCCATGACACATGTAAATATGTCATTTTATCAAAACAAAAAAAATACTAAAATTCAAAATAAAAAAAGCATAACATATTTATATCATTTAATCAAAATACTAAAATTCAAATTACTTTATTAACTAAACAAATAAACTAATTAAATAAAACAAGTTGTATAACATATTTACATCATTTAATCAAAATACTAAAATTCAAAACATAACATATTTACATCAAGTACTAATTAAAAAAACTAAAATACTAATTAAAAAAAAATCTAAAATACTAAAAAAATCAGAATAAAAAATAATAAAATACTAAAATTCAAATTATTTTGTTAATTAATCAAAACAACAAAAATTCAAATTACATCATTAAAATACTAATATCATAATACTAAATACTAATTGATATAAAAATTTTAAATTACTAAAATCATAATACTAAATAATATTTTTAAAATTCAAAATACTAAATAACGTTATACAACTAATTGATATAATATTTTTAACGTTAATATTAATAATACTAAATAACGTTATCAATTTTTTTAACGCTAATATTTTTAATATTACTAAATAACGTTATCGAAATTAACGTTGAATATTACAAAATTAATGTTAATATTTTTAGTATTTTGAAAATTCAACTAATATTTTTAGTATTTTGAAGATTAATGTTAATTATTTTAAAATTCAAAAATTCAACTAATTCAAAATTTTAGAATAATTAACGTTAATTCAACTAAAATCATCAAAAAAAAAAACAATTAACGTTAATATTTTTTACTAAATAACGTTAATTATTTTGAATTAGTTGAATTTTTGAATATTTTTAAAATTCAACTAAATAATATTTTTAAAATTCAACTAATTACATCATCAAAAAATATTAACGTTTTTTAACATAACAACTAATATTAAAAAATATTAACGTTTTTTAATATCAAAAAATATTAATAAAATATTAACATTTTTTAATATAAAAAAATACTAACTTTTTTTAATAATTTTAATATAAAAAAATTAACGTTTTTTAAAAAAAATTAGTATTTTTATATCAAAAAATATTAACGTTTTAATATTAACCTCATATCAAAAAAATTTATATTTTTAAAATATTAACATTTTTAATATCAAAAAATATTAATAAAATATTACAAAAATAATAAAGTTTTTTAATATAAAAAAATATTAACGCTTTTTAATAATTTTTAATATTAGTTGATATGTTAAAAAACTTTAATATTTTGAGAACTTTAAAATTAGTATTCCAACACTAGACATGCAGTTATTTTGATACTAATTGATAACATTAAAAATCAATTATATATTAACGTTAAAAATTGATAACGTTATTTAGTAATATTTAAAATTAGTATTTTTTAAATTAGTATTTGATGTAAATATGTAATGTTTTGAATTTTAGTATGTTGATTAAATGATGTAAATATGTTATGCTTTTTTTATTTTGAATTTTTATATTTTTTTGTTTTGATTAAATGACATATTTACATGTGTTAGAGGCATTTTTGAACTCTCTCCCTTTAAGCCTCCATGTGTTTGCCACATCAGCTAATTTTATCCCCGTTTGTCTTCTCTTAATGGCAGGGGCACGGGTGACCCAAAAAGTGTAACATTAAGGTTACTTTTGGACAAAAAAAGTATAGGGTGCTCGGTATACATCGTAGTAAACGTCAGGGGCATTTTTGAACCTTCTCCCAATTTTAATGTGTTAATACTACTATATAATTAAAAGTTAGGGATTATTTAGGTACTTACATCATATTATCCGTGTACATTAATCTAGTCCAATTAATATTTATAACATGCATGGACACAATTTAATTGGTCACTAATAATTCAATATCTCTTTAAAACTTTATTATATCAATTAGACTGTGACGCCCCCAAATTCGGGTAGTTTCCAACTCGACAGATGGTGCTACACGGTGCTATAGTTCACACATACATTCAATTGAAATGTCTCAAAAGAGTAAATATGTCTTCTATATATTCTAAAATAATATTACCATTCCTAAGTTCTTTATAACCATTACATGTGTTCTTGTCATAAAATCAAATAATTACAATATTCCTACTATACTATTACAAAGGCAATCAATTTTTTTACCTTAGCCTTTCCTTTATCTTTACCAGATCCTTCAGTCCGTTCGGTCTTAGCTGCATTCATAAGGTTCAAGTAAGAGTTAGCATAACTAGCTCAGCAAGTATGACAATTTCATTTAAACAACAGGTTTGAATCATATGAATCGTATATCTTCTATAACTGAATCAATAGTTATGAAGTACTATAGATAATTCAAATAACACTTCTTTTTCCCTTAAAACGTTTAACAATGCATAACATAAGTTAAACATAAATTTCAGTCCAAGACCTTGAGCCTTTCATTCGTTCTTTGAAAAGGACAACCCGACACCAAGTCTGTAAGTCCGACATATCTTACGAGCACGCCTAGGTGATCAACCTATAGTACTCTATGTTGTACAACACTATTTCTATAAACATATTTACGTTTAAGTTTTGGCAACCTCACGTGCCTGTCGTTTGACGACAAAGTATTTGTTTATCATACTCAGTATTTCTTTGAAATCAATACCAAAACAGTTTGGCAAATGATAGCAACATTGATAATATTTTGATAGATTATCAATAAATTCACAAAACACATTAAGTCTAGCCGAAGGAATTGCCTTCGACTTTATTATACATCAATTCATGCGTAAAGTACATGAATTACAAAGCTTGTCTATAAGAACATAGACAATGGTTAGAATATTTGTCTTCAGAGTCTTCTACAGTTAATATACTTTTCCTTTGAGTCTTTAAGGATTTTACAATACATGATCACATAACATACCACATTAGGTCATAAACAATCATGTATGATCACTAATTTATCTTACCCTTCTTCTCAATTTAATCATTCCTTAGATAGGTTAAAATTCATTACGGTTTATCGTATTACTTTGTGTTTACATTTAAGAAATCTTTCGTCAACCTTTAGTTATAATTCTTAAGGTTATAATCATCTTTAATAATGTTACTTTAGGTTTATTAAGTATATAATTCACCATCAATTAACTTCTATATTCTTTATATGCATTTCCCTTCCTTAATGTGTCTTTCCTAGTACTGGCGCTGCGGCGCCAGCTTCCCTATACAAAGCTCGCGCTACGGCGTGAGTTCACAGCATCAAGTTTTCAGCCTCGGCGCTGCGACGCCACTCATTCTTCTTTGTGCTGCGCTGCGACGCCACTTCCCAGTGGGTGAGGGCTTGTCCTGGCGCTGCGGCGCTGGCTTTACCTCCCTGGGCAGCACTGCAGCGCCGGCCCTAAGTCTCAGATAAATTTTGATAGATATTTTCTTTCGTAAATTTTTCGGGCTCATAACTTATTTATTATAAGTCTGAATTGGCTCGTTCAAAAGCAGTTAGCTCACATATCACATAAACTACAATGTCACTAGAAAAACTTACATTTTCGAATCCGTTAACATAGAATTCACCTATTAAGTTCTTTATTGAGCGTTCGTCAAACGTTCGTGAGCGTTCAAAGCTCGTATCTTCATTCTAAGTCAGAATTTGACCATTTTCGAGTCCGCAACTCTACAAATGCAAACTTAGACTATTCTCCATCGAAAATAAACGTTTTTGAGTTAAACTGTGACTTTTGACTTTCATTCTGAGGTTTTCACGATTTTGATGATTATCATCTAATCTCGTAAATTTCGTCATAACTTTGTTACTTAAGATTTTTTTCACCGTTCAAAATGGATTCGTGCCATATATCTATCAACCTAACCAATCATAATTTATTTAATCTTATACATGATGGTTTTCAATTTGTCCATCAACAACAATTATGAAAATTCTTCAATGTTCTTCATTAGTCCATAACTTATTTAATTATGATTCACTTGTATATGGCTTATTAAGGTTTAAGTCCATTATTAGCCATCCTTATCACTTCTTATTATACATACTCCACCAATCATCACTTCTCTATCAAGCTACAATTGAAGAGAGAAAGATTAATGGTCTAGAGGTTTTTACCCTTGATGTTCTAGCTTGACTCTTATTCTTTCTTCTTGGATTATGAAAATCTAGCTCTTACTTCTCTCTCTCAATATAATCTAAGTTGATGGTGGAAACTGAATTAGGCAAAAATGAACCACCAAGCTCTTCTATTTATAGATTTCCCAAGGTTAGGGTATTATGGACTTTTAGGCCATCCCACCACCTTACTATTCATCTCTTGCTAATCACTCATGTTATCCTTTACTTGGCCACCAAGTGGCCAGCCATGACTCACTCATGGGGCCCATATGGGTTGCCCCATGGGTTTTCTAACCCGGTGAACCATCAGTTCGATCCACGAGTCCAACTCTTAGTTTGGGCTTTAGGTTTAATTACTTTAGGCCTAACGTTGGGCTTACATTATTAATCTCTGGGCTTTAACAAGTTTGCACTTGGACTTTCTCAATTGCTACACAAATCCTACAAGTCTCCTGCAAATAGGATTAAATCGTTTAACGTAAAATCTTCGTATTCTTTAAGTATACTAGTTTGTATAATCTTTCATCATATACGTTATACTATCTTTCATATATACTAGTATGATACTTCGTATCATACTCATATTCATTGCTTCGTATAATACATGCTTATTATACGATCATTCTTTATTTAATCTTTACTTTTCTTAACATTCTCAAACTTAGTACGCATGTTAAAAAATGTGCTTGTCATAACTAAATTATTATTACATAATCCATCATTCCTTATTATTCTATCATTACGTATTTCTCGGAAGTTCAAAAATTATTCCTGAGCAGAAATTGATGAATTGTGTTTTTCGGAGAATTTCTCGAAAAGCTTTTATTTTCGTCTTAAAAATTCAAACACCTTAATTCTACCTCGTAGCCAGAATACTACGATATTATGACACTTTTAGGTTATAGAATAACATTCATCTTGTTTACTCATTATAATAACATATATAATAATTTATTCATTATTTAATCAAATAAAATAATTTTACAAATAATCCGATTTTCTCGGTCATTACATCCTTTCCCCCTTATAAGGATTTTGTCCCCAGAATCTCGCTAAAAAAATTAAACAAACAACTGAGGGTAATTCTTCTTTATCTTTTCTTCAAGTTCCCACGTTGCTTTCTCGACATCGTGGTTCTTCCATAACACCGTTACCAAAGTTATAACTTTGTTCCTCATAACTTGCTCTTTTCTATCAATTATTTGAATAGGCATGTCTTCATACATCAAGTCTTTCTCAATATGAATAGGCTTATACTCTATTACGTGCTTATAATCTTGCTTATAGAGATGTAATATAGATACATGAAATACATTGTGTCTTCTTTCTAGGTTTGGAAGTAATGCTACCACGTAAGCTACCTCTCCTACCCTTTTCAGTACCTCAAAAGGTCCTATAAACCTTGGACTTAACTTTCTCTTTTTTCCAAAGCGTATCTTTCCTTTCCAAGGAGATACCTTTAGAAATACATTCGAGCCTACTTCAAACTCTCTGTTTGCTCGATGCGAATCTGCATACTTCTTTTGTCTGTCTTGAGCTGCTACCAGACACATTCGTATCAGCTTAACTATATATGTTGTCTGCTGCACTAATTCAGGTCCTAACATTCGGCGTTCTCCCACTTCATCCCAACACAATGGCGTTCTGCACTTCCGTCCGTATAAAGCTTCGTAAGGCGGCATGCCTATGCTCGCATGATAACTGTTGTTATACGCAAACTCTACTAATGGTAGATGATCATCCTAACTACCCTTAAAATCCATGACGCAAGATCTCAACATATCTTCTAGCGTCTGAATTGTCCTCTGGCTCTGCCCATCAGTTTGTGGATGATAAGCCGTACTTAACTTTAACTACGTTCCCATCTGTTCTTGCAGACTACTCCAAAAGTTTAATGTGAATCGTGGATCACGATCTGACACTATCGAAACTGGTACTCCATGTCTGGAAATGACTTCCTTAACATAAAGTTTAGCTAACTGATCTAAGTTATACTTAACCCTTATTGGCAAAAAGTGAGCCGACTTCGTCAACCGCTCCACTATTACCCAAATAGCGTCGTACCTATGACGCCCCCAAATTCAGGTACTTGAAACCCGAATTCAGTGCTTCACGATACCATTTCTTTGAGCGGAATAATAATAATATTGTCCTAAATATCAAACTTAATTTACATATCAGAGTTATCTAAATCCCTGGTACGCGGCCTTAAAACATTATTTACATGATACTTAATAAATATTATCATCTTATATTAAGTCTAGCTATTACATATGATAACACAACTTATTCTGACAGCTTTCCTTTCCCTTTGTTCCTGGCAGAGCCCTCTAGTTGATCATACTTAACTGAAAACATTTAAATTAAGCAAGGATGAGCATTTGAGTGCCCAGCAAGTAACAACAATTATAAATATTAGCTGAAAGGATTAAATGTTTTCTTTGTACTACCCTTCTACAACGAATCAATAGTTATGAAGTAATCTGATCCGATAATAATAACATAACAATTCTCTATCAAATTTTTGAAACTACACACTGACTATAAATAGGGTTAAGGTGACATACTATGAACATTATTTTCAATTTTAGAATAGGTTTAGTAGAACTTCATCTGCAAACCGTCATAACTTATGGGCACGGGGGGTGATCAGCCCGTTATTCCCCGTATTGATTAATACTACATACCAAAACGATATTCTCGTTCATCTTATCCGCCTCAGGCGCATAAAAGTTTTCCCATGTTCGGGATGTTCATACTTAGTCGGGAATCCGAACCAAAGCAATTTGATTGGATACAAAAAAGTTTTATCATATTCAACGATATTTCTAAATCTGTGTGTAGCTGACCAATTAGCTTAGACAACCTTTACTTAATGTATACATACGGGTAATCAATAGGTATATATAGATCAACATTTGTTTAAATACAATGATTATCCAAGTGAGGACACTTGTATAACCATATTTCGAAATTAACGAACAGAATATATATCCGAATTATATAATATAATATCATGTTGATGATCAATGATCAGATATAATATATATAACAACAGGGTTAATAATCTGGTACAATAATAATATAATTATAAAACTTTCTTACTTCTGTCCATTGCATAAAGAAAATTCAAAGATAGGATACTTGCTCAATAAACAATAAAAGTAGAGTTCAAGAAACTTGCATGATTACTATGATTAATAACAATAAAGCTTAAAAACCCGTATAACCGGAATATAATTCAATAAATTATTTACGCAGGTCTATTGCATAAATAGATATAAAGAGTAAAGATACTTGCATTCAAAGAGATAAGCTTACGATATTCGTTGAATAAAGTAAAGCAAGGATTTAGGATACTTGCATGATAAAAGTAGGGTTCAGATACTTGCTCAATATAGAATTGAGTAAGGTTAGAGAACTTGCCTTAAGCGTAGTTTACCAAAATATCGCTTATCAATACTCTTTCGAATCCTAACATAATATAATACGCGTATACGATATTCATTAGTTACATATGCTCATACATGATATATAAGTGTAAATGCATACATAAACATCTAAGTTAGTTGTATACTCCTTACATATACCTTATACTTATTTTATCACATTAGTTACACAAGTTCAACATGCACAGCTATTATCATAATTTACTAATATACACAAGCGAAATTTATCAATGCTAACATATAGTGCTAGTCTTCTAGTCGCATAATCTTATACGTATGCCCTCACATGAAAATTAGTTTATAATACACCATGTCATAGTTGAAATCATTATTTGACTTTAAAGTGATAAACACTTATTCATCATAAGATCCTATCAACAACATGCTTATTAATACATGAATACTACAATGGACATGAATTACAGATTAGAGTAACAACTTAGGCATTTATGAAACCACAGAACAACTACACAAATCTGATCCTACTGCAGGGTGGCGCGGCCGCGCCTGATTTGTACTAAGGAGACGTGCGGCCGCGCGACTCCCATTTCAAACCAGGACATGGCTGCTCCTATAGAAAACTAGTGAACACATGTCTTGCACAAATACGAATAATCATGCAAAACACACATCTTAGTATGTGAATAACTAAGTTTGACCTTATATCCTAACATTAACATATGCGATCATCTATTCTTATTTAATCAAGACTTTAAGAGCTTAAATTCATAATTTTCCTACATTTAGTCGTTAAACACATGATGTGTGGTCCATAGGTTTCTACTACACATGCTTGCATTAGTTAAGTTATGTATGTCAAGTTGTGACGTTTTACTTCATTCATGCTTGTTTTAAACCACATTTAATTAGTTTCATTATGTATAAGACGCACTAGGCATTAATATTAATCACATTTACATGTATGACACGCCTAATCGTGATGCCTCATATACACAAGTTAAACCACATAAGCATGTTCACAAATCTTAACTTAAAGCGTACATAGAGTTTATCAAGTTTTTTTTAAAACTTTAAGTTTTCATTAGTAAAACTTATTCAAGCATGTAAGGTAAGTTAACATATTCCATAACATGCTTCCTTAACCACATAATAGGTCACATATGTATGTTTTGAAGTTCAAAACTTAGTTTATGCATAACTCATGTACACATAGCTAATATAGTCTTTTACTTGCACTTTTTCTTTTAATTTATGCTCGACAACATCATACCCTCACCAACAAGGTAACTGACATATTGGTCACATTTTAATGTATATTAGAACTTGATACGTTGGCACATAAAATCAGGACATATTTTTTAAAAAGGTTTATCAAAACTAGTTTTCATCTTTTTAAGTCCTCTTTGAATAATCAAACTAAAATCAACTAACGTGGCTTATTATATGCATAGAAATCTCAGTCCATGCGTGCAGGTTATTTATATGCATGAACTAATTGACATAGCATACTCAGACCAAAACAGAATCAGAAAATCAGTACACAAGATTGGCAGCTAGCGCGGCCGCGCGGTCATGTACTATAGAAGTGGCGCGACCCCGCCACTTCGCCACTTCGATCAGAACGACAAATAAGGACTCTATTTTTGCAGAGTTCCAACATAACCAACATCAAACCTATACCCAGATCATCTACACTGATCCTAAACATGTATACAAGCTCAAATAACACAATGACATGCTATTTTACATCAATTATAAGAGATTGCATGAGAATTTCAAGAATTCGACAACTTAAGCTCAAGAACACAAAAGTAGAATTTATACATCCTTAAGCTTGAATTGAACTCCTCACACACTGAGTATGCTTCTATAATTACTCAGCTACTTGAAACTTTCAACTTAGAATTATCAAACAAAATTCAAGCAACTCCAACTGAGAATTGAGTTTGCTATTTATAGAAGAAGTTTGGACTGGACATTTGTTCTACACTAAAGTTAAATTCATGGTGTAATGGGAGGATACAAATGTTATTAAGAGTTGATCAACCACTCCTTTACCAGCCATTTCCTAGCAAATGATCACCTATAATTTAGCACCTTGAAGGTTACGTAATATAGAGGTAGGTTACTGTTCATTGTACTAATAAGGTCACTCATTTTTGGGACAAAGGAAAATCTCAGCAACTTGATCAACTAAGGCTTGGTTTCATTCTTGAAATTCCCATAATGTAATATTAATGTACAATTGTTACCATATTATGAAATTAGGGGTCATTTATATACTCACATCATATAGTCCATGTACCTTAAATACACGCATTAAAACCACGCAGTCAGGTATTTTTATTCGGGTAGTTCCATAACTATCTCTACTACTCACATAACTATATTATAACCTTATTATATTATTTACTCACATAGTCATAAGATATGTATTAATGCACTATATATACACATTACATTGCCTTTTTTTATTAAAATAATAGTTTACAATATGCTCATGGTATATTATTTTAAAATATACCCACATACCTATTGCCGCATACACCTTTCATGATGTATTCATATCCTAGTTTCAATAAACCTTAATATATGGTTACTATATATAGTATAATCACATCAATGTCGTACTATACTATATAATGTAGTTGCAATCCATATAGTATATTTAATTATTGCACACTTGCACATAATAGTCAAAGTAATCTTATTATATTAATAACTTACTTATTTACTTTATGTCAACTAGATTAATTATTTATTGATTAATTAACAATAATATTGATTAATCCACTCCTAATTGATTAACGTAAGTATTAAACTTCATAACCACCATTATTAATTAAGTTAAAATAATTAAATTAACTAATATAATAAAAATACATAACATAATAATCCTTATAATCATATATTCACGAAAATAACTAATACTCTTATTATTACAAAATTAATTTATTATAGGAATATAATCTCTAATGATCAATAATTCTTAAAAAGAAATTATTTACAATTATTCATGTAATAAATAAGTTTTATTTATCACATATATACATATACTTTGCTTTGCACATATTTCCACCTTTATATATATAAAAAAATTATATGCAAAATTTATTATTTAATTATATTAAAAATATTGGGTTATTACAGTACCCCTTCTAAGTAATTGGAAGTCCCACCACAAAGTTCATCGTGATATGCTCCCACTTCCATTCCAGAATCTCCAAGGCCTGCAACAAGCTGTTTGGTCGTTGATGTTCAGCCTTAATCTTTTGACAAGTCAAGCACCTACTCACATATTCTGCTATCTCTCTCTTCATGTTTGGCAACCAAAAAATCTGTTGAAGGTCTTGATACATCATAGTACTACTAGGATGAATCAAGTACCTCGAACTATGAGCTTCTTGTAACACTTCATCCTTTAATTCTACCTCATTCGGAACCCAAATTCTTCCTTCAAATCTTAATAATCCCTCATTATCAAGATTATACTTTAATTCTTTTTCATCGGCTAGCTGCTTCTTCATCTGGTCACACTCATCATTTCCGAGTTGTACCTCCTTGACCCTCTCTACAATGATAGATTGAATCTCAGTTGTAAACAGTCTATGACCCGATTCACTAGGTAACCTCACCTCTAACTCCATTCTAGCCATCTCTATTATTAACTCAATTTGAGCCGTTAACATAGACAACTTTTCCCAACCCTTCCTACTCAAGGCGTCGGCCACTACATTAGCTCTTCCTGGGTGATACAGGATTTCACAGTCATAATCCTTTATCAACTCTAGACATCTCATTTGTCTCATATTTAAATCCTTTTGTGTGAAGATATACTTTAGACTCTTATGGTTTGTGTATATCTCACATTTCTCTCCGTACAAGTAATGCCTCCATATCGTCAAGGCAAACACTTACGCGGATAGTTCCAGATCATGAGTAGGATAAACTTTCTTATAATCCTTCAACTGTCGTGACGCATACGCAATGACCTTGACATGCTGCATGAGCACGCAACCAAGTCCCCTATGCGAAGCATTGCTATCAAATACAAAATTCCCTGTATCATCGGGTAGAGACAATACAGGTGCTTCACTCAACCTTTTCTTCAGTTCTTGAAAACTGTCTTCACACTTCTCTGTGTATACGTACTTCACTATCTTTCTTGTCAGTGTTAGTCAACGGAGTAGCTATCTTCAAAAATCTTGAATAAATCTTCGATAGTATCCCGCTAACCCTAGGAAACTATGCACCTCAGTCTGTGTTTTCGGTTGTTTCCAATTCATTACTGCTTCCACCTTCGCTAGATCCACTGAAATTCCATCTCGATCGATATATAAGACCCCAACTTTTTATAAATAAAATCAAATTTTCTCTAATTATTATTTTGAATAATATGGTGTTAATTTGATATAATGCTTTGGTTATGAGTGAAATATGACAATTTTGCAAAATTAAACAAGTGGTTATAAAATATTCATTGTTGTCAGAAAATATTGATTTGGTCGTGGAATATTCTTGTTGTCAGGAAATATTCGTACGACGACGCAGTCATTTGTGGGCCCCATATCAGAAAATGGTCGGATGAAAAAAATGACAAGTTTGAGGTTTTATAAGTAACGGCGTAGTTGTTACTGTTAACACTGTTGGAATACCCAGTGGTTAAAATACAGTAATACGCGTGGTTGCACAGTAGCACACGGTATTGCACAGTATTTTTGAATTATTGATTCTTACGTAAGAAGGCACTACCCAATAATTGTTACAGTAATTACTGTTCAATATTTTATTTTATTGATTCAATAATTGCAACGTTGATATTTTATATTATTGTTGTTCCAATAATTGTCACTGCACAGTATTTCCCATTATCAGATCAATAATTCATATTATTTGAATAATATTATTAGATATCATTATTGGTAATGTCTAAGAAAGTTCTGTCTAAGAAAGGGGTTTGGTCACCTAATTGCGCGTCAGTAAGGAGAAATCCTTATCGGAAAGCCCCATCTTTCTTGGGAACGACCCGGTTGTCACTATTGTGATTCTGTAATATTATTTGTGAATAATTAATTATTGATTTATATGATAAGAAAATATTTATTTTATGTGGTTATAAATGATGAAATTATTGTTGAGGTATTTTATCAGTATTTTGTCTGAATGAAGGTATTAAAAATCGTTCGTATGGGGATTTCGGGCATTTTCTGTTTGAAATTTAGAAAAACTTTCCTTTACAAAGTTGTAGAGAATTTAATTTCCCTTTTTTTTGATAAAATGACTATTTATTTTGAATTATTGATGTTTCAGAAATAAATGTTTTTTTTATTAAAAACATAGGTGGACCCCAATTTTGGTTGGTGAAAAAATGTGCTAAAATTTTGTTTCAAAAATGGTGGGCTTGAATAGTAGCAGGTAAAGCCATCAGGTAGCAAGTTAGTTTGCTATTGCGTTCTAAGTATTTTTCTATAAATAGAGTGCTTAGTTAGAATTGAAAATCACACCAGAAATAAGTTTTCTCTCTATATATATATTATCAAGCATATTTTGTGAGTATTTAGATACTTTGAGAGTTGCTATTCATTACAAGTTTCCTTCAACACAATATTCGATATTCTAGTTAGAAGTATTGTTCTTTTAAGGTAAGGGATGTTATTTTCTTCATAATGATGTTATTCTTTCAATATCATTATACCGAAATATTGTTATGGATTTTATTATGGAATTTCTACCTTTTTCATGTCGGGGTTACTATTCACGTATACGACACTATTCACGAATACGACACTATTCACAAAAAAAATAAAATTTTCTTTTCTTTGTCCAAGTTGTCTATTATGGTTATTATCTTTGATTGTATCGATGTTTGATCTTCATTCTTGAACTTTCCTCCACAATTAATTATTAAAAGGTCTTTTTGAACTTGGATAAACTAAAGTACAAATCCCTAATCTTTGATCTTTTATCTCACTAGATTCGTTTTCTTTAAGATATTTTTCATCATCCTCAGTCCTAAATGATGATAGTATCGAATATATTTTTCCTGTAGTGCAAAGATGAATGATTAACTGATGAATATCTTTGGCCCGTAGTACAACGATGAACAGGTGTTGAGATGAACATGATCAACTGGTGATACAAATGAATATCTTTGGCCTGTAGTGCAAAGATGAATATTTGATTCAAGATGTATATTGATTGATGTTACAGGAATAAAATATTGATGATGTACTTTTAAATCTTAGAAGATAGTAGAAATCATTCTCTACTTGACTCTTCTAATGGATTGTTGTTTTTGCTGCAGTTGTTCATCTAAAACTTGTTGTCTATTATATTCTATCAGATTTTTCCCTGTTGAAGACTAATGATAATTTGTTATATATTATCTTAGTTATAATATTCTTTACTAGGCTAGTTGGGCTCACCCTTTTCCTTTTTGTTCCATTTTTCTTCTCAGGAGGTGAGAACATAGCAGGAACTAGTCGGGGTATGAAGTGATGGTTCAGGATAGTTGTTTTAGTAGTCCTCACTATTTTGTAAAATAGTGTATCAATAATTGTTATGAGGACTCCTTTTGAGTTTGTATATTGTCTATTAGACAATATTTGTATTTAAACTCACAGTATATGTGTTGTCGTACTCTGCAAGACAATTGTATTACTGAAGTTGTATTTGTTTCTTTACCATGTATTTGGCGACTTAGAATGTGTGATATATACCTATTTTGGGGGCGTCACAGTTGGTATCAGAGCTTAGGGATATGGTCTCTAGCGAAGATCGGGGAATAGAACTAGGAGGGGAGAGACGAGTAATCCTTCGCTAGTGTGTCATACCTAAGTTTATTTGGTTGGTCAGTCGGAGCATATGGTTAATATGTGATATGTAAATTTATTAATTAACCCTTGTTTTGTGACAGTATTTGAGAATGACAGCTGGAAATATTAACAATGGAGTGAATGAGACCGTAGAGACACCTTTAATCACCACCCAGGGGAACGTGCAACAGGAAGGCAATATTCCTCCTGTAAACAACACTACCGAACAAATGATAAATAATGGAATGTTTAGAAGCTTTTTACAGTTTATGCAAAATCAGACGAGGGAAACTAGTGTACAAAATACGGCTGGAAATGATAGCAATGTGCAACTTGTCCCAACTAAGCAGTTCAAAGAGTTGGGGCCACCAGAATTTGCGGGAAAGTCGGATCCGATCAAGGCGGAAACGTGGGTTAAACAAATTACCAAGATATTTGATGTCTTGGGATGCATCGAGGAATAGAAGGTTCCATTCGCCACCTTTATATTCCGTGGTGAGGCAGATTACTAGTGGAAATCTGTGAAGTGTACCCAGCTTGCCGCACTCAACATGTCTTGGAAAACGTTTCATAAACTATTTAATGACAAGTACTTTTCTGAAAGTATTCGTCATATGAAGGAGGTATAGTTTATTAGACTGAAACAAAACAACATGACGGTGTCCCAGTACGAGGCGAAGTTCGCAGAGTTATCCAGGTTTGCACCTCATTTGGTCGAGAATGAGGAACGAATGACGCGGATGTTTCTGAGAGGTCTAAAACTCGAGATTCGGCAATATCTTATCTCTCATAAATTTTCTTTATATTCAGAAGTTGTAAATATGACTCAATTATTAGAGCAAGATAATGAGTATATTTAACCAAGGGACCACAACCAGGGTCATACCGGTGGCAGTAGTCATCGGAGCAATGACAACAAGTAGGGAGGAAAACATTCAGGCAAAAGCGGTAACCACTCTGGTGGTAATCGTGGCCATAAAAATAGAAAAAGTGAGTCGGGAAGAGATTTCAAGAAGAGAAGGTAGAACAATGACAACGTAAAGACGTCAGCACAAACATCAGTTGTTTCTAGGGGAGGAGAACGAGCATCGGTGGTCTGTTATAAATGCGGGAAAGAGGGACACATCAGCCCAAACTACCCACAACAAACCAAGGTGTGTTATAACTGTGGAAAGGAAGGTCATACAGTTAAAGATTATCTTGTTAAACCAAGTTCAACAGGGATGGTGACTCCAAAGGCTATCCCGGACAAGTCAAAGTCGGTGGTTCCTGGAAGGGCGTTTATCGTGACTGCCCAAAACGCAAGGAACCCAAATGAGGTGATCACGGTAAGCTAATCATAAACTCTTATGAAGTTTATACCTTATTAGATACTGGTTTTACCCATTCTTTTATCTCTCCTGCTTGTCCTCAACGTTTAAACTTGACACTGGAGAAATTAGACCTTGACTTATCTGTTGAGACTCTGTTAGGAGAAACTTTCATTACATCTACTGTTTATAAATCTTGCCTGATTCAAGTTGGAACCATCACATTACCTGCCGATCTCATTTCGTTGAAAATACTTGCATTTGATGTGATTTTAGGGATTGATTGGTTAACCACTCATCATGTTAAAGTTGATTATTTTTCGTAAGGTTGTTAGTTTTCATATTCCTAACCAACCTATTATGCGAATTCAAACAACCAAATCATTAAAGGCAATCATTGTCATATCAAGCCATAAAGCTATTTATTTATTGAAAAACAGATGTCAAACTTTCTTAGCCCATGTCACGGACTTCAACAAAAACACGTCAGATTTGAATAATATTTCTATTGTTAGTGAATTTCCTGACATATTTCCTAAAGAACTTCTCGGTCTACCCCCAGAACGTGATGTTGAATTCTTTATTGACCATAAACCTGGTACAAAGCCCATTTCTAAAACCCATATCGAATGGCTCCTATTGAACTTTAGGAGTTAAAGGTCCAACTACAGGAGTTGTTAGACATCGGTTTCATTCGTCCGAGTACATCTCCTTGGGGTGCTCCTGTTTTATTCGTAAAGAAGAAAGATGGGAGTATGCGACTCTGTATTGACTATCGGGAATTGAATCATGTCACCATCAAGAATAGGTATCCACTACCTCGCATAGATGACTTCTTCGACTAGTTGCAATGAGCACAATTCTTTTCAAAGATCGATCTTAGTTCTAGATATCATCAGCTGAAGATTAAAATAGAGGATATTCCAAAGACTGCCTTCAGAACTCGGTACGGGCAATATGAATTCTTAGTCATGTCTTTTGGATTGACTAATGCTCCTGCTGCTTTCATGGATATGATGAACCTTATGTTCAAGGAATATTTGGATCAGTTCGTTGTTATCTTTATTGATGACATCCTCGTCTATTTCAAAAGCCGTGAAGATCATGAGCACCATTTGAAGCTGGTACTTCAAAGGCTTCGTGACAACAAGCTATATGCCAAGCTGAAGAAATACGAGTTCTGGCTTGAGGAAGTAGCATTCCTTGGGCACGTGGTGTCAAAACATGGAGTATCTGTTGACCCGGGAAAGATTGAAGCAATACAAAGTTGGGAGCAACCGATGTCGGTGACCGAAGTACGTAGCTTTTTGGACTTAGCTGGTTACTATCAAAGATTCGTGGAAGGATTTTCTCGAATCGTTACTCCATTAACTCAGCTGACTCATAAAGATACAAAATTCGGTTGGAGCGAGGATTATGAGAAGAGTTTTCAAGAACTCAAGAGGGGACTCATTTTGGCACCTGTTTTGACAATACCATCTGGTTCAGATGGATTTGTTATCTACAGCGATGCTTTAGGAAAAAGGTTAGGATGTGTTCTCATACAACATGGGAAAGTCATAGCATATGTCTCGCAATAACTCAAAGAATATGAGAGAAATTAGCCTACTCATGATTTGGAGTTGGCAGCAGTCATTTTTGCATTGAAGAGCTGGAGACACTACCTGTATGGAGAGAAAGTGGAAATCTATACAGATCATAAAAGCCTAAAATATTTCTTCACCAAGAAGAACTCAACATGCGGCAACGACGTTGGCTCGAGCTATTGAAAAAAAACGTGGTAGCTGACGTATTAAATAGAAGATCATATGCGGGTACTAATGCAATGTTGTTAACACAAAGGCCCATTTTGTATAACTTGCAGAGGATGGAGATAGAGGTAAAGGCTTCAAGTACCCACGTAATGATATCAAGCATACGAGTATAACCGACTTTAATTGATAAAGTTAGAACTGCTCAAGCTACGGCCATGGAGCTGATGCGTATGAAGAAGAAAGTGCAAGAAGGTGCTATTCTAGAAGCAAGAATCGATGAAGAAGGAATACTTCGAGTCAACTCCAGACTTTTTGTTCCTAACGATTCTGACTTAAAACATAGAATCATGATGGAGCCACACAACACACCATTTGCAATCCATCCTGGTAGTACCAAAATGTATCATGATCTTCGACATACATTTTGGTGGAACAATATGAAGAGAGAGATCACGAAGTTTATCTCGAGGTGTTTAACTTGTCAACATGTAAATGTGGAACATCGAGTGCCAAAGGGTCCATTGCAACCACTTGAGATTCCGAAATAGAAGTGGGAACACATTACTATGGATTTCGTTATGGGTCTTCCCAAGGTTTCTCAAGGAATAGATGCGATTTGGGTCATTGTTGATAGATTAACTAAGTCAGCTCATTTGTTGCCTATACCGGAGACTTATTCCCTTGAACATCTTGCACGTATGTACGTGAATGAGATTATGAGATTTCATGGCATGCCAATATCCATAGTTTCAGATTGTGACCCAAGATTTACTTCACAATTTTGGGTTAGCTTGCAAAAAGCTATGGACACGGATTTACGATTCAGTTTGGCATACCATCCTCAAATGGACAGAAAATTAGAGAGGACTATTTAAACTCTTAAAGATCTATTAAGACTCTGTGTCCTAGATTTCAAAGGGAGTTGGGATAAGTACCTACCATTGGTGGAATTCTCCTACAACAACAATTATCAGGCAAGTATGAGTGTGGTCCATTCGAGGCGTTGTATGGACGAAAGTGTCGCTCTCTAGTATGCTGAGATGAGGTTGGAGAAGCAACGTTGTTGGGACCAGAGTTGGTACGAATGACTACAGAGAAGATCCAAATGATCCGACAACGTATACAAATGGCACAGGATCGACAAAAGAGTTATGCGGATCTTCATCGAAAGGACGTGGAATTTAATAATGGGGATCATGTATTGTTACATATTGCTCCATGGAAGGGAGCTACAAGATTTGGGAGGAGAGGAAATCTCAATCCATGATTTGTTTATCCATTTAAGATTCTTGACCGAATAGGAAATGTGGCCTATAGACTCGCATTACCTCCAAGCATGTCTCATGTTCATAATATTTTTCACATATCTATGCTTCGTAAATATGTGAAAGACCCGAAACACATTATTGAGTTTGAACCAGATGAGATAGCCAAAGATTTAACGTACGAGGAAGTATCTGTTAAGATCTTGGATAGGAAAAAGCATGTCCTACGCTCGAAGGTTATACCACAAGTTAAGGTTTTGTGGAGAAACCATACTATTGAAGAAATGACTTGGGAGTTGGAATCAGAATTGTAAATGAGGTATCCTCGCCTTTTTGAAACACCAGGTACGTACGTCAATTTCAAGGATGAAATTTCACAAGGAGGAGAGGTTGTAAGACCCCAACTTTTTATAAATAAAATCGAATTTTCTCTAATTATTATTTTGAATAATAAGGTGTTAATTTGATATAATGCTTTGGTTATGGGTGAAATATGAAAATTTTGCAAAATTAAACAAGTGGTTATAAAATATTCGTTGTTGCCGGGGAATATTCGTTTGGTTGTAGAATATTCTTGCTGTCGGGGAATATTCGTACGATGACGCAGCCATTTGTGGGCCTCATAATGGAAAATGATCGGATGAAGAAAATGACAAGTTTGAGTTTTTATAAATAACAACGTTGTTGTTGCCGTTAACACTGTTGGAATACCCGTTGGTTAAAATACAGTAATACGCGTGGTTGCACAGTAGCACACGGTATTGCATATTATTTTTGATTTATTGATTCTTACGTAAGAAGGCACTACTCAATAATTGTTACAGTAATTACTGTTCAATATTTTATTTTATTGATTCAATAATTGCTTCGTTGATATTTTATATTATTGTTATTTCAATAATTGTCACTACACAGTATCTCCATTATCAGATCAATAAATCATATTATTTGAATAAAATTGTTAGATAGCATTATTGGAAATGTCTAAGGAAGTTCTTTATAGGAAAGGGATGTGGTCACCTAATTGCGTGCCAATAAGGAGAAATCCTTATCGGAAAGCCCCCTCTTTCCTACAAACGACCTAGTTATCATTATTATGATTCTGTAATATTATTTGTAAATAATTAATTATTGATTTATACGATAAGAAAATATTTATTTTATGTGGTTATGAATGATCGAATTAATGTTGAGGTATTTTATCAGTATTTTGTTTGAATGAAGGTTTTAAAAATCGTCCGTATGTGGATTTCGGACATTTTCTGCTAAGAATTTGGAAAAAATTTCTTCTATAAAGTTATAGAGAATTTAATTTCCTATAGAATGGACACAAAATTCGTATTTTTATGATAAAATGGCTATTTATTGTGAATTATTGAAGTTTCAAAAATAAATATTTTTTATTAAAAACGTGGGTGGACCCCACTTTTGGTTGGTGAAAAAATGTGCTAAAATTTTATTTCAAAAATGGTGGGCATGAATAGTAGCAGATAAAGCCATCAGGTAGCAGGTTAGTCTGCTATGGCGTTTTAAGCATTTTCTTATAAATAGGATGCTTAGTTAGAATTGAAAATCACACCAGAAACAAGTTTTCTCTCTGTATATATATAATCGAGCGTATTTTGTGAGTATTTAGATACTTTGAGAGTTGTTATTCAGTGTAAGTTTCCTTCAGCACTATATTCGATATTCTAGTAAGAAGTACTGTTCTTTTGAGGTAAGGGATGTTATTTACTTCATAATGATGTTATTCTTTCAATATCGTTATAACGAAATATTGGTACGAATTTTATTATAGAATTTCTATCTTTTTCATGTCAGGGTTACTATTCACGTATACGACACTATTCACGAATACGTCACTATTCACAAAAAAAATAAAATTTTCTTTTCAATGTCCAAGTTGTCTATTATGGTTACTATCTTTGATTATATATATGTTTTAATTTTCATTATTAAATTTTGCTCCACAATTGAATATTATAAGGTATTTTTGAACTTGTATAAACTAAAGTACGAATCCCTAATATTTGATCTTTTATCTCACTAGATTTGTTTTTTTAAGATATTTTTCATCATCCTCAGTCCTAAATGATGATAGTACCAAATATCTTTGGCATGTAGTGTAAATATGAATGATTAACTGATGAATATCTTTGGCGCGTAGTGCAAAGATGAACAGGTGTTGGGATGAACATGATCAACTAGTGATGCAAATAAATATCTTTTGTGAGACCCCGAATTTTTATAAAATAAAAGTATTCAATTTTTCTATTTTTGTGAATAGTTAAATTGATAAAAGTTTAAAGTTAAAGGTGGCATTTGAAAATTTTTCAAAGTAAGTGATAATGAAGTTCTGTTTTATTAGTATTATTAACGTAATAAAACAGAAAAACTTTTTTTTATAAAATATAATACTTTTATAAAGTTATTCGTTTTATTAGGCAATAATTAGATTATATTATATTTTATTATGTATAGTGTTGCATAGTACATGCATAGTGTTGCATAGTAAAATCTTTTTATATAAAATAAAATACTTTTATAAAGTTATTTGTTTTATTAGGCAATAATTAGAATATATTATATTTTATTTAAAATATTTTGCTTTAATTATGGACCATCCGATTGAAGTAAATCAATCTGGACCGTTCATGAGTTAGTTACTATGCAGTTCATTCTTCTATAATTAGAAGCTCATTCCTTCATTATTTTTTACGAATTCACTGAAACTCTAGAGAGAGAAACTATAGAGAGAATTCTTCTTCTATAATCTTGAGTGTATTTTTTTAGAGTTTAAGAAAACTTTGAGCGTAGTACAAGTTTTCTTTGAGTATATCCTCGCCCTACCAGTCGAAATACTCTTCTTTCAAAGGTAAAGGATATCAATATTGTGTAAGGGGTGTTATTCTTTCTTATTCATGAAGAGAACTTTTGTTATTCTTATTATTCTGTTGGAATAACCTGTATATGCGGAATACCCTATACTTGGTGTCATTCTTCAATTATTCCGTCTTTATTATTCTGTTGGAATATCATGTCTGTGTATTTTACACCAGGCCCGGTTCTGTCTTTATTATTCCGTCTTTATTATTCTGTTAGAATATCCTGTCTGTGTGTTTTACACTGGACCTGGTTCCATCTTTATTATTCTGTTGGGAATAACCTGTCTGTGCGGTCTCTATCGCATGCATGGTGAATCCTTTTGTTATTTCATTCTTTATTATTCTGTTGGAATAACAAGTCTATGTGGATTACCACATGCATGGTGAATGATCCTTTGTATTTCATTCCTTATTAAATTGTGCAAATAATCTATTTATGTTGATTATGATGAGAGTCATAATAAAAGCATTGGACTGATGAAAGTTATTTGTATATATGATATTAGTAAGGGCTATGATAAGTTATGTTGGTTATTATGTGAAAACATGAAAGTTTCTTAGAAATCACAAGGGGTTGAAAAATCAGATTTTGGTGAAAACGGAACATGAATTTCAATTGATCATATCTCCTATTGTATTTTGAATTTTTGAGTGTGGTCAAGTCCTAGATTTACATCTATGAGTTTCCTAACTTATCCAAGTGGAATCACTGGAAAATGTGTTGTAAATTTTCGTGTGGACTGATTTTAGTAAAAGAGTCCAAAGCTGCAAAATAACAAAAAGCTACTGTCCAGATTTTTAAAAGGGCATTTTCGCCCACTTAAATTGTGAGAAAAATTCTGGCCTTTTAGGACATGAAAATATATGTTATAAAGTACCCCCTGTCCAAAAATGAGCTCATTCCGACTTGAAATGAGTAAAGTTATGACCATTTCAATATTTAGATTTTTCCGACGAAAAATGCTATAACCGGAGTTCTATAACTCCGATGACCACAAAATTTAAACTGGAAGCTCATGTTAACATGTGTAAGATCCTGCCAAGATTTGGGAATTTTTGGAGTTAACCTTGAGATAGCTAATTTCTTAAGGAATTAATTAGAAATTGATTTTTGAAAAATAGTAAATAAATTTTAAAAATGTCAAGAAAAATATATGTTCATTATGGGACTATATTATGCTTAATCCTAGAAAAAAAAAATTTGGGACTGATTTGGTATTTTTTATGAAAATAGTTTAGTTACGAACATATGAGTTAAAATGTTATGTGAAGTAACAAAGTTGGAAAATAAGATTTTATGGCTTGGAAATCTTATATAAGGTATGTGCAGATTTTTGATAAGTAATTTGGTCATTGGTGATGAAATCTTATGTGTATGGCATTTTTGAATGATTAAATGCATTATTTGGTAGAGTGTAAACAATTGAAATAAATTGTTTATAAGTTTAAGAAGTGATTAAAATATTGTTATGATATTAACAATATTAGATTATGAGTTTATTAAATGATGGATAATATTTGGATAAATTTAAAGTCTTTAATATTTATCCTTGATTTCGTTTGATTAATGCTTATAATATTGTCATCATCCTCATGTTCATAATATGTTGAAAGTCATCTGTAGCCTGTAGTGCATAGATGGACTTGGTATGATTATGATCAGGGATTATTCGGTATAATCATGACCGTAATATTACAAATAATGTGATAAAAGTCATCTTTGGCCCGTAGTGCATAGATGGACTTGGTATGATTATGACCAGGTGTTATTCGGTATAATCATAACCATAATATTACAAATGATGTGTTAAAAATCCTCATTTGCCGTAGTGCATTGATGGACAGTTTTTGGTATGATTATGACTATGGATTCTCTTCGGCTAAGGGTGCAAAGATGAATTGTTTTATGGCATAATCAGGACCATTGATGAAAACACAATTATCTTTGGCCGTAGTGCATGGATAATTCGTGGTCGTGATACTAAAAAATATCCTTGGCCTGTAGTGCAGGGATGATTCGATGATGTGGATTAATTATTGAGTCGAGTCTCAGCAATGAAATATTAATTCATGAACGTGATAATAATGAACATCTTTGCCCGTAGTGCAAAGATGATTTAATTAGTGTGATTATGAGCAGAAATTGTGATTTGGTATAACCATGATTTTTTATGTTTCAGGTGATGATAGGTGAAAAATTATCTTCGTTCTGGGTGTGAAAAGGAATTCAGAATCACAATTATGATTATGAGTTATTCATATGATTGTGGACAGGAATTGTTGATTGATGTTACAGGGATAAAACATTATTGGTGGACTTTTAACATGGAGAAGATAATAGACCTGATGGTCTATTTGACTCTTTTAATGGATTACTCGTTCCGCTGCAACTATGGTTGAAAAGTTTTATCATCTACCATATGTTCTAAAGCTCTGATTTATTATTGATAAAAGCTATTGATAATTTAATTATCTTTAGTTATGATATTCTTTATTGGGTTAGTTGTGCTCACCCTTTTGCTTCACAATTCCTTTCAGGTAATAAGAGTGTAGCTGGGTCGAGCGGGGATAACAGGGAAATAGAACGGTGGTCTATAGCTATTGAGGTTATCCCTAAATAGTATAAATTTTATTGAGAACTTTAGATAAGTGTGTCGTATTGTATATGTCATTTGATATTTAACTTTGGTGAACCGAATAGGGTGAGGTGAACCTAACTTTGGAAGGGTGTTTTGCCACTATTATACAAGATGTCTAATGACATACAACCTCGTGTTATCATAAGACAGGGTTGTGCACATCCACTTGCTGAGAATATCTACGAGCACTACCTACATGATCTTGGAGTTTATGTGAAATATAATTTCCACTTGGAGACAGTGGAGATAGTTATATGCCAAGAGAAGACTCACCATTGGAAAGAAGATGATAGTAATCTTCTCGTTTTTCTTTGGGGTCTATTGGGTCAACCAAGGATAATTCTGTAGACATATGATATCTATCATAACCTAGATGCATGGCCTCCCATGTACGAAGGTTTCTTTGAGCATTTCCCATAGATTTTAATTTCTAAAACAGTTTTTGATTGTACCTTTATATAAGGTGCAATAATGACATGAGTCAGAGTTGGTATATGTATTTGTATTTAAACTCACAGTATACATGTCGTTGCATTTTGCACGACAGTTGTATAAATGAAATTGTATTTGATTTTTATAGTGTATTTTTTTGGCGACTCAAAATGGGTGATGTATACCTATTTTTGGGGGCGTCACATTTGGTATCAAAGCTTATGGATATGGTCGCTAGCGGAGATAAGAGTCTAGAACTAGGAGGGGAGAGACGAGTTATATACTTCGCTAGTGTGTGATTTATCTAAGCTGAAATTGTTTACTTGATAAATTGACAAATTGTGATATGTCGATTAACCTTTGTTTTGAAGCTATATTTTAGAATGATATCTGAAATACAGGAGATGAGAAATTGGAAAATCATGATAGCGAGAAAATTACCGGGAAGGTACAATCTGAAAAGAAAGCAAGGTATTCTCATCTCTTCGAATATCAAGTACGTATATAAATTTCGAGGGCGAAATTTCATAAGGTGGGGAGATTGTAAGACCCCGAATTTTTATGAAATAAAAGTATTCAATTTTTTTATTTTTGTGAATAGTTAAATTGATAAAAGTTTAAAGTTAAGGGTGACATTTAAAAATTTTTCAAAGTAAGTGATAATGAAGTTCTGTTTTATTAGTATTATTAACGTAATAAAACAGAAAAACTTTTTATATAAAATATAATACTTTTATAAAGTTATTCATTTTATTAGGCAATAATTAGATTATATTATATTTTATTATGCATAGTGTTGCATAGTATTTTGCATAGTAAAATCTTTTTATATAAAATAAAATACTTTTATAAATTTATTTGTTTTATTAGGCAATAATTAGAATATATTATATTTTATTTAAAATATTTTGCTTTAATTATGGACCATCCGATTAAAGTAAATCAATCTGGACCGTTCATGAGTTAGTTACTAGGTAGTCCATTCTTCTATAAATAGAAGCTCATTCCTTCATTATTTTTTACGAATTCACTGAAACTCTAGAGAGAGAAACTATAGAGAGAATTCTTCTTCTATAATCTTGAGTGTATTTCTTTAGAGTTTAAGAAAACTTTAAGCGTAGTACAAGTTTTCTTTGAGTATATCCTCGCCCTACCAGTTGAAATACTCTTCTTTCAAAGGTAAGGGATATCATTATTGTGTAAGGGGTGTTATTCTTTCTTATTATTCTGTTGGAATAACCTGTATATACAGAATACCCTATACTTGGTGAAATTCTTCTATTATTCCGTCTTTATTATTCTGTTGGAATATCATGTCTGTGTGTTTTACACCAGACCTGGTTCCGTCTTTATTATTCCGTCTTTATTATTCTGTTGGAATATCCTGTCTATGTGTTTTACACCGGACCTAGTTCTGTCTTTATTATTCTGTTGGGAATAACCTATCTATGCGGTCTCTATCGCATGCATGGTGAATCCTTTTGTTATTCCATTCTTTATTATTCTGTTGGAATAACAAGTCTATGTGGATTACCACATGCATGGTGAATGATCCTTTGTATTTCATTCCTTGTTAAATTGTGGAAATAATCTATTTATGTTGATTATGATGAGAGTCATAATAAAAGCATTGGACTGATGAAAATCATGGGTATATGTGATATTAGTAAGTGCTATGATAAGCTATGTTGGTTATTATGTGAAAACATGAAAGTTTCTTAGAAATCACAAGGGGTTGAAAAATCAGATTTTGGTGAAAACGGAATATGAAATTCAATTGACCATATCTCCTATTATATTTTGAATGTTTTAGTGTGGTCAAGTCCTAGAGTTAGATCTATGAGTTTCCTAACTTATCCAAGCGGAATCACTGAAAAAGGTGTTGTAGATTTTCGTGTGGACTGATTTTAGTAAAAGAGTCCAAAGCTGCAAAATAACAAAAAGCTACTATCCAGATTTTTAAAAGGGCATTTTCGGCCACTTAATTTGTGAGAAAAATTCTGGCCTTTTTGGACATGAAAATATATGTTATAAAGTACCCTCTATCCAAAAATGAGCTCATTCCGACTTGAAATGAGCAGGTTATGACCATTTCAATATTTAGATTTTCTGACGAAAAATGCTATAACCGAAGTTCTATAACTCCGATGACCACAAAATTTAAACTGGAAGCTCATGTTAACATGTGTAAGATCCTGCCAAGATTTGGGAATTTTTGGAGTTAACCTTGAGGTAGCTAATTTTTAAGGAATTAATTAGAAATTAATTTTTGAAAAATAGTAAATAAATTTTAAAAATGTCAAGAAAAATATATGTTCATTATGGGACTATGTTATGCTTAATCCCAGAAAAGAATAATTTTTGGGACTGATTTGGTATTTTTCATGAAAATAGTTTAGTTACGAACATATGAGTTAAATATGTTATGTGAAGTAACAAAGTTGGAAAAAAAGATTTTATGGCTTGGAAATCCTATATAAGGTATGTGCAGATTTTTGATAAGTAATTTGGTCATTGGTGATGAAATCTTATGTGTATGGCATTTTTGAATGATTAAATGCATTATTTTGTAGAGTGTAAACAATTGAAATAAATTGTTTATAAGTTTAAGAAGTGATTAAAATATTGTTATGATATTAACAATATTAGATTATGAGTTTATTAAATGATGGATAATATTTGGATAAATTTAAAGTCTTTAATATTTATCCTTAATTTCGTTTGATTAATGCTTATAATATTGTCATCATCTTAATGTTTATAATATGTTGAAAGTCATCTGTAGCCTGTAGTACATAGATGGACTTGGTATGATTATGACCAGGGATTATTCGGTATAATCATGACCGTAATATTACAAATGATGTGATAAAAGTCATCTTTGGCCCGTAGTGCATAGATGGACTTGGTATGATTATGACCAGGTGTTATTCGGTACAATCATGACCGTAATGTTACAAATGATGTGTTAAAAATCCTCATTTACCGTAGTGCATTGATGGACAGTTTTTGGTATGATTATGGCTATGGATTCTCTTCGGCCAAGGGTGCAAAGATGAATTGTTTTATGGCATAATCAGGACCGTTGATGAAAACACAATTATCTTTGGCCGTAGTGCATGGATAATTCGTGGTCGTGATACTAAAGAATATCCTTGGCCTGTAGTGCAGGGATGATTCGATGATGTGGATTAATTATTGAGTCGAGTCTCAGCAATGAAATATTAATTCATGAATGTGATAATAATGAACATCTTTGCCCGTAGTGCAAAGATGATTTAATTAGTGTGATTATGAGCAGAAATTGTGATTTGGTATAACCATGATTTTTTATGTTTCAGGTGATGATAGGTGATGAAAATTATCTTCGTTCTGGGTGTGAAAAGGAATTCAGAATCACAATTATGATTATGAGTTATTCATATGATTGTGGACAGAAATTGTTGATTGATGTTACAGGGATAAAACATTATTGGTGGAATTTTAACATGGAGAAGATAATAGACCTGATGGTCTATTTGACTCTTTTAATGGATTACTCATTTCGCTGCAACTATGGTTGAAAAGTTTTATCATCTACCATATGTTCTAAAGCTCTGATTTATTATTGATAAAAGCTATTGATAATTTAATTATCTTTAGTTATGATATTCTTTATTGGGCTAGTTGTGCTCACCCTTTTGCTTCACAATTCCTTTCAGGTAATAAGAGTGTAGCTGGGTCGAGCGGGGATAACAGGGGAATAGAACGGTGGTCTATAGCTATTGAGGTTATCCCTAAATAGTATAAATTTTATTGAGAACTTTAGATAAGTGTGTCGTATTGTATATGTCATTTGATATTTAACTTTGGTGAACCGAATAGGGTGAGGTGAACCCAACTTTGGAAGGGTGTTTTGCCACTATTATACAAGATGTCTAATAACATACAACCTCATGTTATCATACGACAGGGTTGTGCACATCCACTTGCTGAGAATATCTACGAGCACTACCTACATGATCTTGGAGTTTATGTGAAATATAATTTCCACTTGGAGACAGTGGAGATAGTTATATGCCAAGAGAAGACTCACCATTGGAAAGAAGATGATAGTAATCTTCTCGTTTTTCTTTGGGGTCTATTGGGTCAACCAAGGATAATTCTATGGACATATGATATCTATCATAACCTAGACGCATGGCCTCCCATGTACGAAGGTTTCTTTAAGCATTTCCCCAAGATTTTAATTTCTAAAACAGTTTTTGATTGTACCTTTATATAAGGTGCAATCATGACATGAGTCAGAGTTGGTATATGTATTTGTATTTAAACTCACAGTATACATGTCGTTGCATTTTGCACGACAGTTGTATAAATGAAATTGTATTTGATTTTTATAGTGTATTTTTCTGGCGACTCAGAATGGGTGATGTATACCTATTCTTGGGGGCGTCACATCTTTGGCCTGTAGTGCAAAGATGAATATTTTATTCAAGATGTATATTGATTGATGTTACAGGGATAAAATATTGATGATGGACTTTTAAATCTTAGAAGATAGTAGAATTCATTCTCTACTTGACTCTTCTAATGGATTGTTGTTTCGACTGCAGTTGTTGATCTAAAACTTGTTGTCTATTATATATTCTATCAGATTTTTCCCTGTTGAAGACTAATGATAATTTGTTGTATATTATCTTAGTCATAATATTCTTTACTGGGCTAGTTGACCTCACCCTTTTCCTTTTTGTTTCATTTTTCTTCTTAGGAGGTGAGAGCATCGTAGGAACTAGCCGGGGTATGGAGTGATGGTTTAGGATAGTTGTTTTTGTAGTCTTCACTATTTTGTAAAATAGAGTATCAATAATTGTTATGGGGACTTCTTTTGAGTTTGTATACTGTCTATTAGACAATATTTGTATTTAAACTCACAGTATATGTGTTGTCGTATTTTGGACGACAATTGTATTACTGAAGTTGAATTTATTTATGTACCATGTATTTGTCGACTCAGAATGGGTGATGTATACCTATTTTGGGGGCGTCATAGATAGCATAAACTAAAAACTGTACTCTTTCTAGCCAAAATTCACACTTAGTGAATTTCGCATATAACTTCTCCTTTCTTAGTGTCTCCAACACTAATCTTAGGTGTTCAGCGTGATCTTCTGGCGTCTTAGAATAGACTAGAATATCATCGATAAACACTACAACGAACTTGTCCAAATATTATTTGAACACTCTGTTCATCATATCGATAAATGCAGCTGGTGCATTTGTTAACCCAAACGACATCACCAGAAACTCATAATGACCATAACGAGTCCGGAATGCTGTCTTAGGTACATCCTCCTTCCTAAACTTCAACTGATGATACCCTGTTTGCAAATCTATCTTAGAAAAATACTTTTCCCCTTTCAACTGATCAAAGAGATCATCGATCCCAGGCAATGGGTATTTATTCTTTATCGTTAACTTGTTCAACTCTTGGTAGTCGATACAAGGTTGTAACAATCTGTCCTTCTTTTTCACAAACAGTACCGGTGCTCCCCACGACAAAACACTCAGTTGAATGTACTTTCTATCCAACAATTCTTGTAACTGAACCATCAACTCCTTCATCTCCACTGGTGCCATACGGTACGGTGCCTTTGAAACTGGTGCCGCTCCTGGCACAACATCTATTACGAACTCGGTCTCGCTATCCGGTGGAAGACCCGGTAATTCGATTGGAAATACATCCACGAATTCTTTAACTACAGGTATTTGTTACATCGTTTTTCCCACTCTCTGGGTATCAACAACATGACACAAATAACCTACACATCCCTTCCTCGACAATTTCGTAGTTTGTGTCATGGTAAGACAACATGAACGTCTCGACAATTTATTACCGTAAAACACTACATTTGGTTGTCTCAATGTTTTAATGTTTACACATTTCGTTTGATAATCTATAATTGCACCATGGTTGATCAACCAATCCATCCCGAGAATTACATCGAATTCTCCCAACTTTATCGGTAACAAATCTACGAATAATTTACAACCTCGTATTTCTACACAATAACTCCTATGAATATTTTTAACAGGATTTATTTCATTGTTTGCTACCTCGATATTCAAAGGTATAGACAATCTTTCAGGAAGTAATCCTAATCGTCTAGCAAAATCACATGCTATGAAAGAACAAGTAGCACCCGAGTCAAACAACACATAAGCAGTTATATCGTTGATCATGATAATACCTGCAACTACATCGACTGATGCAATTGCATCGTGGACCGTCATTTTAAAGGTGCGGGCCATCAGCCTACTAGTCTGCGCTGGACCACAAATCGCCAACTTAATGCTATTAGCATCCTTAATCCCTTCCGTCCCCTTCTTTGGGCAGTTCTTCGCCATGTGATCAGTTGATCCACACACGAAGCATCCATAGTTCTTTTTCAGACTTGGACAGTTAGGCGAAATGTGCCTCTCCTATCCACAGTTATAGCATACTGCCTTTCCCTTGAGACAAACTCCTAGGTGAGTCTTCCCACGGTCCTTGCATGCCTCCATCCTCTTCTTAGGATCTCCTTGCTTCACTCCGGTATTCCTAAAGTTAAAACCTTTCCTCTTCTGCCCGTTGCCACTACCACTGGCTCCCTCGATTTTCACACCCCCATCTACCTTTCCCTTATTCTTCTTCTCTATGTGGTATTGGCTTAGAGCCTCGTTACCACCCTCGACAATTATTTCCTTCTCCAGTATGATTCCAAAGGAATTACTTTGGAACAAAGATATCCGACTATAGAGCTAGGGTTTCAACCCATGCTCAAATTTCCTCGCCTTTCTCACCTCCATGTCGTGTGGAGCAAACCCCGCCAGTTCATTGAACTTGGCAGCATATTGGGGAATTGTTATTTCTGTAATAACCGTGAATTTTAAGTCACTATATATGTATGTACATTATTGATATTTAAAACTTTGTGTTATATAGTGAGTTAATATGTGACAACATATGTGAAGTGGAGTATTGGTCAATTAACATATATACTATAGTTATGGATATATACATTTATAGATTTCATTAAAAATGAAAGCTTCGTAACCTAATTATACATTAGGTGAGACAATTAAATAACCTAAGGGTTATGGTAATAAGGAGAGGTTAATATTTAATATGTATACTAACTTAAGTGGATAATCTTATTATTTCAAGTGACTAATAATTTTAAACCTAATTATTGTGAACCTAATTAGGTTATGAGCTAAAGTCACATGTATAGGTAATTAAATTTCATAAGGTTAGGAATGGAAACCCTAAATAATCCAATTGGATAACATATATTAAAATTGTTAGACTATGTTTATTACATGGCCCAAAACAATAAAGGAGGAAGCCCAAATGAAATAAAATGCGAACTAGTACTTAGCCCACTTGATTAAGGGTATTGTAGACATTTGATTAATCAAAATTGGGCATTAAAAATAAAGTAAAAGGAGGATTTAGGAGAGCTTAGGTCCGGTCCCCTTGTGTCTATATAAGGCAAATCTATTTGCTAACCCACTTTCCTTAAATAGCTAATGACCTTACTTTTCTTAATTTCTTGCACAAAGTACAATGTTGTCTACACCTCATTGGTGGGAAATCTCACTAAGCATACTTAAGAACAAGATAAGGAGTTTTGTCTAATGGACAAGAAAGGTGTGGGGGATAATAGCTAGATATATTAAGTGTATATCTATTTTTTTTGTGCAAGTATCCTTTAATTTCATTTTTTTTTATTTCATTTCTTCTCTCATTCTTCCTCTTAAAATTTTCTCCCAAGCTAGCAACTTCAAGAGAGAGAAAAAGGAGAGAAGTTCGGCCATATATGTAGAGAGAGAGGAGTTCTAGTTTGTTCATGCATCCTATGTTAATCACTTACTTTGGTAAATCAAGGAAGGTTGCCATTAAATCAAGGTATAACCTAACCTTCATCTTCTTCTTCTAATTTATTTTTTAGCTTGAGTTTTGTTTGGCTTATGAATAAATACTCAAGATACCCTAGTCCTACATATCATTATGTATGGAACTAAGTATCTTGAGTGTTAGATCAAGGGCTTAGAGGAAGAATATGAGCATATGTTCTCCAAGGGTGAAAACTCTTATTTTTTTCTTCCACTAAATCTTGTGTAACTCTAGTTTTCCAACTTAGATTTGTAATCCGTCGAATGGGGGTGCTAGATACATGAGTTATCTAGTAAACGCAAGTGATAGAACAAAAATCTAGCAAGTTTTGAAACCTTTGGGACTGTTTTCCCCAAAACAGTCCACTTGGAATGTTAAAGGTTCAAAAACCCTAAAATAGCTTCTGTCCCGTTTTTTTGAGACTGTTTCGGATAGTTGCATGTCTTTTAAAATTTTGGAAAACATCACAGAGGTACCTTGAGAAGTTATCTACATGTAGAAAAAAGAGCGGACACGTTTCGAGTTACAGATTGTGCGTAATGACTATTTCCGTGAAGAACTCCTAAATATTTATCTTCTAATATCTCACTGTGTATACACTGGAAAATTTCAAAATTTTTATAGTAGGTTCATATATGTTAGGAGAGCATACCCTAAAAATTTCAGATTTTTCTGAGCAAAACTCAATTTATGAAAAATGAAGCAATATCCGAGTGTTTTGGGAACTTTAAAAATAGTAGATCATTTTTTAAAATTCCAGAAAAAATTGGAAATTCTTGTTGTTTCATATTCTGTCAAAATCCAGAAGATGAAAATTTTTAGAATCAGTTTACTATTTTTCATAAAAATGATTAAGTTATGAATAAAAGGAAATAAATAGTTAAATGATGTCTTTAATAAGAAAATATGATTTTTATGCTTGAATACTCATGATATATCATATCCTGACTATCTTAGAGCACTTTGGTAATTTATGTTGAGAAATATTATCAATGACCTTTTATGGATATTAAATAAGGGGTTTAATAAAGGGTGAACAATTAGAATAAATTGTTTATTAATCAAATTAATTATTAAAATATTATTATGTTATTAATAATATTAGAATATGATATTGATAAGTAAATAAAAATATTAAGATTAAAATTTCTTTAAAATATTCTTAAATGGTTAATAATATTTGATTTTAGCATTAATAAATGATTAAAGTATTATTAAATGATTAATAATATTAGATTAAAATATTAATCTTAGATTAAAATATTATTAAAAGATTATTAATATTATTATTGAGTAAATAATAATATTCGAGATTAAATAAAATGTTATTAAAAATGTAATAACATTAGTAAAGGAATAAAATATTATTAAATGATTAATAATATTAGTAATGGAATAAGATATTATTAAATGAATAAAATATTAGTAAATGATTAAAAGTATTGTTAAATGCTTAATGATACTAAAGCATAAGTAAGATATTATTAAGGTAATAATATTGATACATAATTAAAATATTATTAAGAGGATTAATAATATTAGTAAGGTATTAAAATATTATTGAGATGTTAATAATATTAGTAAGTGAATGAAAGTATTATTAGGGAACTAATAATACTAAGAGGTGAATTAAATATTATCAAGATTAATAATATTAAGTTGTTATCAAATTGTAACATTATCAAGACATGATAATATTTATAAGAACTAAATGTAACGTATAATATTTATGTGATTACATAATCTAATGTTATACTATGACTAATTGAAAGATTAACTATAGGTCTCTCAAAGGAAGATAATTTAACTGCATAGTGAATATAAATTAATTGTGTAGTCGTAATCTACAGACGAGGCAAATTTCATAACGCAAACTCGAGTTATTATTTTCAAAGCATATTAATGAATAATTATTGATGATTATTTATATCTATAATGATTATTGAAATTCGCACTTGGTGCAATTGAATTTCTGTTCAACTATTGTTGAACTGTGAATTAAATTAAAGTTCTTCATTCATGAACTGTTTATGAGATAGATCTATGCTAATTGTTTCAGCTAGAACAAGTATATTTTAATTTGTTAAATCAAATGTGTTTTAAAAAGCTGTTCTTATTAAATTGATATAATAAGAACTCTTGACTGAGAAAAAGGACGAATTTGATTAAGGCATGATATCGATGCTGGATTATTAAGTGTTTATGCATAAATCACGAGGTATGAAAGGCTGATCCCCTTGATTACCAAAACTTATTAAGAGGTCCAGTTTAAAGGACTGATAACCTTGGCAAATGTTCATGGTTATTTCAAAATCACTCAGTTCATGTTATTCAATTATTCGAATACTCAATTGTTGACTATTAATTCATGTTCCTGCACAATCTTATATTATTGTTGAACATTGAAAGCAAAACTTCTTTCCTGTCATGATATATCTCCCTTGTATATAAACTTGCTAAGCAAATTAGTTGCTTACCCTTACTATATCATGAAATTTATTTCAGCTAAGCTCGAAGGATCCAACACGAAAGACAAAGGCAAGGGCAACATCCATGAATAGTTTAGAATGAATGTTAATTATTATTATCTGATGGGATTTCTTATGTAAACCTTTGTAATATGAATGGTGTGTTTAAGTTAAGGTTAAGAAGACATTGGGACCATGTTATGGAACTTTATTATAATGAACAATGTATGTTTATTATTTCGTAATAGTTATAGAATGCTTATGATGATGATAGATCGTGAGCACCGAATCTGAGGTTAGAGAACTTGGATTTGGGGACGTCACATGTTGGTATCAAAGCTGTAGGTTATAAACATTAGGAATGTGAAACCTAGGTTATAACCTTAGTAGAAAACTCTTATAGAGTATGTTAGGAAATGGATTATGGAAATACATCGAGTATGTGTTGTACTTAATAAAATATTATTTCATTTTATCAATGAATATATTTTATTGTGGTACTGATGTTGTTTTGATTGTTTATTGTGGTCATAGGATGGCTGACGAGAGTCAAGACAGCTATTCAGTGAACCAAGGGTTGAAGGACTCTAGTGAGGAGTCCATGGAGCATGATCTGATAGGAGATTTGCTGGCAAAGAATGCCGAGTTAGATGTTAGGACTAAGCGAGTGGAGCCGCATAACCACACCCTCCAGATTTCAGAGTAGCAGTATAAGGACACTGCCTACCAGGCACAGGCTGAGGTAGCCGAGTTGTGAAGGAGGTTGGAGCAAAGAGAGCTACGGCTAAGACAGTTGAGAGTTGAGGTGGAAGCTAATGATGCGAGGATATACACTTTGGAGCAAGCTTTTGATATCGCCTTTATGAAGTTCGACGCTGAGTGGATGGAGCTGCCTTCCAGCAGTGAGAGCAGGCGTTGATTTGTATTCATGTTCGATATAGTCCCACTTTTGTTTCTAATAGGGACTGTTTAGTTGTTGTAAATCCTTATGCCTTGCTGTATGCATAGGATGGTAATTAGACCCCAACTTTTATTTTGATAGAGGGGTAGATGGTAGTGAATCCTCAATTTTTGTCCATTAGAGGATAGTTGGTGGTGGGCGGCTTATGCCTTGAGCGTTTATAGAAGTATGCCAGATGTTTAGTCAGTATGTATTAAAACATTGGTATATGAATCTAAATGCACTATTATGATATGCGTTGGAAAATTTAAATAGTGAAATTGTCTATTTAATGTTATGTGAATCCAGTAGACTGATTTGGATTTTTCTTTAAACAAACTTAACCCACTAATCAGGGAGAAAAACTTCCAAAATATTGGTAATTTAAAACTCTTACATAATGATCATCTGATTGTTTGAATACAATAGCGTATTGTATGCTAAGTACTTATATGATAATAAAACCCGAGTAACGTGTTAGAATTTCGTTTAACTAGATAATGCCGCCCAGACGAGTACTACGGAACCAAGAGATCGAAGAGTCAGTTAATAATGCAACGGGAACTCAACCAAACCTAATGCAAGACTTTGCCAACATGATGGCTAAAACCATGAGGAATCAAGCTCAACCTGGGGGAAATCAGGCGGGAAACCAATTAGCCAACTTTAAGGACTTCAAGGCAGTAGGACCGCCAGAGTTCAGATGAACAACAGACCCGATAGAGGCCCAGACGTGGATGAAGGAGATTGAGAAGGCCTTCATTATTGCTAGAGTACCAGAAGAACAGAAAATAATTTTTGCTACCTACTTAATGAAGGGTGAGGCTAACTATTGGTGGGAGGCCAACCAGAACAAAGCCGGGACTAGAATCCTGACTTAGGAAGCGTTCAAGAAGTTTTTCTTTGAGAACTACTTCCCTGAGAGTACACAAACGAGAATGGAGATCAAGTTTTTGGAATTGAAATAGGAGAATGTGTCATTGTCAGAGTACGCCGCAAAGTTTAATGAATTGGCCAAATTTGCTCCACATCAGGTAGACACGGAGGTGAGAAAGCAAGAAGGTTCGAAAATGGACTAAATCCGTGGATTTACAGTAAGTTAGCGGTTCTACAAATCACGTCATTCTCAACTCTGTTGGAGAAAGCTCTCATAGCAGAAGGTGGAAGCGAAGCGGTCTCAAAGTACAATCGGGAGAAGAACAAGAAGAAAGTAGAAGGTGGGAATCAGAATGTTAGCAGTGGCGGTAGCAACAAAAAGAAGCAGAAATGGAGCAGTGGGGGTAGTAATTTGGAGAGTCAGCAAGGAAGTGTACAACAAAAGAAGTCAGTGTGTGGAAACTGTGGAAGGGGTCACTCGGGAGAGTGCGTGAAGGGAAAACGGTATGTTATACCTGTGGACAAGAAGGGCATATCTCACCCAATTGTCCTAAGGTGAAGAAGGGAGGTTGTTTTAACTGTGGTGAAGCGGGACATCGGATCAAGGATTGCCCGAGGAAGAAAAGCACGGATGGCGGGAATGACAACAGCGGCAATAACATTAGGACAACCAGTGGAGGACCAGCCCAGCCAAATAAGCCGACAACGAGGACGTTAAATATGATAGTGCAAGATGTCGTGGCATCCAGGGAGGTGCTGTCAGGTATAATTTCGATCAACGATATAAATTCCTATGTGTTATTCGATTCGGGAGCTTCATGTTCTTTCATATCTGATGAATTTTCTCAAAGATTAAGTTTACCTCGTGAACTATTACAACACCCAATGAATGTAGAAGTAGCAAACAAAGAAATTATCCCTGTAGACTACATCCATGGGAACTGTTGTGCTGATGTAAGAGGGTTTTAGCTTAACGTGGATTTGTTACCGATTCGTCTTGGAGAGTTTGATTTAATCCTCGGGATAGATTGGTTATCAAGTCACGGAGTGGTTATTGATTGTAAGAAAAAGTGCGTACACCTAAAGACTCCGAATAAGTCAAAGGTGGTATTTCATGGCAGTAAATCGCCGAGACAATCTTGTTGTCTGACGATGATGCAAGCAAAGAAGTTTCTTAGGAAGGGTTGTATAGGTTATTTGGCTCACGTTGTGGATACCCATAGAGTCAAGGGTGAACTGGGTCAGATACCTATTGTAAGGGAATTCGTTGACGTCTTCCCAGATGAGATTCTGGGATTGCCACCAGATAGAGAGATAGAGGTTGTTATCGATTTGGCACTAGGGACATCACCGGTATACAAAGTGCCATATCGTATGGCTCTGGTAGAAATGAAGGAACTGATGGTCCAAATACAAGAGTTGTTAGATAAGGGATACATTCGACCGAGCGTATCACCGTGGGGAGCACCAGTCTTATTCGTAAAGAAGAAGGATGGGTCATTAAGGCTTTGTATTGACTACCGGGAATTGAACAAGGTCACCATTAAGAACAAGTACCCGTTACCCAGGATCGACGATTTGTTTGATCAGTTGAATGGGGCGAAATATTTTTCAAAAATTGACTTAAGAACCGGTTATCACCAACTGAAGGTAAGATAGGAGGATGTTCCAAAGACGGCATTCAGAACTCGATGTGGACACTTTGAGTTTCTGGTAATGTCTTTTGGGTTGACGAATGCGCCAGCAGCATTCATAGACTTGATGAAAAGAGTGTTTAAACAGTATTTGGATAAGTTTGTTGTCGTGTTCATCGATGACATTCTAGTATATTCAAAGACGGAGGAAGAGCACGCTTAACATCTAAGGATAGTGTTGGAGACGTTAAGGAGGGAGAAGTTATATGCAAAGTTCTCCAAGTGTGAGTTTTGGTCACAGAGAGTACAGTTTTTGGGTCACGTTATCGACAAGGACGGTGTTTCGGTGGATCCAGCAAAAGTAGAAGCAGTTATCAACTGAGAACAACCATAGACGCCGACAAAAATTAGGAGTTTCTTAGGATAAACAGGATACTATCGGAGATTCATCCAAGATTTTTCAAAGATAGCACCACCGTTGACCAACCTTACCAGAAAGACAGTGAAGTTCGTTTGGACGAAGAAATGTGAAGAGAGTTTCATGGAATTGAAGAAGAGGCTCAGTCAAGCACCTGTGATGACTTTACCAGACAACACGGGAGGATTTATAGTGTTTAGTGATGCATCACACAAGGGTCTTGGATGTGTACTAATGCAGCATGGCAAGGTCACGCATGCTTTACGTCAGCTGAAGGATTATGAGAAGGGTTATCCGACTCATGACCTGGAATTAGCAGTAGTAGTTTTTGCCTTAAAGATTTGGAGGCACTATTTGTATGGTGAAAAGTGTGAGATATTTACAGATCATAAGAGTTTGAAGTATATCTTTACGCAGAAGGAACTAAATATGAGGCAGCGCCGATGGCTAAAATTGATCAAGGATTATGATTGTGAGATTCTGTACCATCCAGGCAAAGCAAATGTAGTGGCAGATGCCCTGAGCAGAAAAGGCAGAGAGAAGTTACTGAAGTTGACCATTCAAGAGGAATTGGTGAAAGATTTCGAACGACTTAACTTAGAGGTTAAGTATCCGATGGAGACCAATAAGAAATTATTTACAGTGGTAGCGAGCTCGACTTTATTAGATAAGGTTAAAGAGGCTCAAGAGAAGGACGAAGATTGCGACAACATCAAGAAGCAGTTAGCTGAAGGGGATGAATTGAAATACAGGATTGATGGCACCAGACTGCTGAGATTCAAAGGACGAATTTGGGTACCATTAGTACCAGAACTAAGAGAAGAGATTTTATAAGAAGCGCACAGTACGAGGTAATCCATACACCCAAGAAGCACAAAGATATATCAAGATTTACGTCAACACTTTTGGTGGCCAAACATGAAGAGAGAGGTTGCTGAATGCGTCAGTAGATGTCTAACTTGTCAGAGAGTCAAGGCAGAGCATCAACGACCGAGTGGATTACTAAAGCCTTTAGAAATTTCAGAGTGGAAGTGGGAGCACATCACGATGGATTTTGTGGTGGGACTTCCAGCAACGCAAAAAGGACACGACGCCATATGGGTGATTATAGATCATCTTACGAAGTCGGCTCACTTTTTGCCGATCAAGATCAGGTATAGTTTGGACCAGCTAGCCAAATTGTATATCAAAGAAATTATCTCGAGACATGGCGTACCAGTATCTATTATATTGGATAGGGATCCGCGATTCACGTCAAACTTCTGGAAGAGTCTTCAGGAAAGAATGGGGATGCAACTACGGATGAGCACCGCGTATCATCCGCAGACCGATGGGCAAAGCGAGAGAACGATTCAAACACTTGAAGACATGCTCAGAGCTTGTGTGATGGACTTCAAGGGTAGCTGGGAGGATCATCTTCCATTAGTAGAGTTCGCATACAACAATAGCTATCACGCCAGCATCGGAATGCCGCCGTACGAAGCACTGTATGGAAGGAAATGTAGAATGGCCTTATGCTGGGATGGAGTGGGTGAACGTCGTCTGTTGGGACCAAAACTGGTGCAGCAGACTATAGAGATCATCAAGGTGATAAGAGTCCGACTGGTAGCAGCTCAAGATCGCCAGAAGAAGTATATAGACTTACATCGCCAGAAGAGATATTTTGAGGTGGGAAGCCATGCATTTTTGAAAGTATCTCCTTGGAAAGGGAATATAAGAAAGGTAAACTGAGTCCGAGATTTATTGGACCTTTCGAGATCTTGAGGAAGATAGGCGAAGTGGCGTACGAGGTAGCTCTACCTCCTGAACTGGAACATATTCATAATGTGTTTCATGTGTCAGTGCTACGACCATACAAACCTGATTAGAAGCACGTGATATCGTACTAGCCAATTCAGGTCGAAAAGGATTTGTCGTACGAGAAAATTCTGGTTGAAATTTTAGATAGAAAAGAGTAGCAATTGCGAAATAAGGTTATACATTTTGTAAAAGTTCTATGGAGAAACCACAATATTGAAGAAGCTACGTGGGAACTCGAAGAAAGGATGAGAGAAAATTATTCACATCTTTTTGAGTAACCCTATAGGTAATTCCGGGGACGGAATTCTTATAAGGGGGGAAGGATGTAATAACCGTGAATTTTAAGTCACTATATATATATGTACATTATTGATACTTAAAACTTTATGTTATATAGTGAGTTAATATGTGACAACATATGTGAAGTGGTGCATTGGTCAATTAACATATATACTATAGTTATGGATATATACATTTATAGATTTCATTAAAAATGAAAGCTTCGTAACCTAATTATACATTAGGTGAGACAATTAAATAACCGAAGGGTTATGGTAATAAGGAGAGGTTAGTATTTAATATGTATACTAACTTAAGTAGATAATCTTATTATTTCAAGTGACTAATAATTTTAAACCTAATTCTTGTGAACCTAATTAGGTTATGAGCTAAAGTCACATGTATAGGTAATTAAATTTCATAAGGTTAGGAATGAAAACCCTAAATAATCCAATTGGATAACATATATTAAAATTGTTAGACTATGTTTATTACATGGCCCAAAACAATTAAGGAGGAAGCGCAAATGAAATAAAATGTGAACCAATACTTAGCCCACTTGATTAAGGGTATTGTAGACATTTGATTTATCAAAATTGGGCATTAAAAATAAAGCAAAAGGAGGATTTAGGAGAGCTTAGGGTCGGCCCCCTTGTGTCTATATAAGGCAAATCTATTTGCTAACCCACTTTCCTTAAATAGCTAATGACCTTACTTTTCTTAATTTCTTACACAAAGTACAATGTTGTCTACACATCATTGGTGGGAAATCTCACTAAGCATACTTAAGAACAAGATAAGGAGTTTTGTCTAATGGACAAGAAAGGTGTGGGAGATAATAGCTAGATACACTAAGTGTATCTCTATTTTTTTTACAAGTATCCTTCTATTTCATTTTTTTCATTTCATTTCTTCTATCATTCTTCCTCTTATAATTTTCTCCCAAGCTAGCAACTTCAAGAGAGAGAAAAGGGAGAGAGGTTCGGCCATAAAGAGAGAGAGAGAGAGAGAGATGAGTGATAGTTTGTTCATGCATCCTAAGTTAATCACTTACTTTGGTAAATCAAGGAAGGTTGCCATTAAATCAAGGTATAACCTACCCTTCATCTTCTTCTTCTACTTTGTTTTTTTAGCTTGAGTTTTGTTTAGCTTATGAATAAATACTCAAGATACCTTAGTCCTACATATCATCATGTATGGAACAAAGTATCTTGAGTGTTAGATCAATGGCTTAGAGGAAGAATATGAGCATATGTTCTCCAAGGGTGAAAACTCTTATTTTTTTTCTTCCACTAAATCTTGTGTAACTCTAGTTTTCCAACTTAGATTTGTAATCCGTCAAAGGGGGGTGCTAGATACATGAGTTATCTAGTAAACGTAAGTGATAGAAGACAAATCTAGTAAGTTTTGAAACCTTTGGGACTATTTTCCCCAAAACAGTCCACTTGGAACGTTAAAGGTTCAAAAACCCTAAAATACCTTCTGTCCCGTTTTTTTTGGGACTGTTTCAGATAGTTGCATGTCTTTTAAAATTTTGGAAACAATCGTAGAGGTACCCTGTGAAGTTATCTACATGTAGAAAAAAGAACGGACACGTTTCGAGTTATAGATTGTGCGTAATGACTATTTCCGTGAAGGACTCCTAAATATTTACCTTCGAATATCTCATTGTGTATATGTTGGAAAATTTCGAAATTTTTACAGTAGATTCATATATGTTAGGAGAACATACCCTGAACATTTCAGATTTTTCTGAGCAAAACTCAATTTATGAAAAATGAAGCAATATCCGAGTGTTTTGGGAACTTTAAAAATAGTAGATCATTTTCTAAAATTCCACAAAAAATTGGAGATCCTTGTAGGTTCATATTCTGTCAAAATCCAGAAGATGAAAATTTTTAGAATCAGTTTACTATTTTTCCTTAAAATGATTAAGTTATGAATAAAATGAAATAAATAGTTAAATGATGCCTTTAATAAGAAAATGTAATTTTTATGCTTGAATACTCATAATATATCATATCTTGACTATCTTAGAGTACTTTGGTAATTTATGATGAGAAATATTATTAATGACCTTTTATGGATATTAAATAAGAGATTTAATAAAGGGTGAACAATTAGAATAAATTGTTTATTAATCCAATAAATAATTAAAATATTATTATGGTATTAATAATATTAGAATATGATATTGATAAGTAAATAAAAATAATAAGATTAAAATTTCTTTAAAATATTCTTAAATGGTTAATAATATTTGATTTTAGCATTAATAAATGATTAAAGCATTATTAAATAATTAATAATATTAGATTAAAATATTAATCTTAGATTAAAATATTATTAAAAGATTATTAATATTAAATTAAAGTAATATTATTGAGTAAATAATAATATTCGAGATTAAATAAAATGTTATTAAAAATGTAATAACATTAGTAAAGGAATAAAATATTATTAAATGATTAATAATATTAGTAATGGAATAAGATATTATTAAATGAAAAAAATATTAGTAAATGATTAAAAGTATTGTTAAATGAGTAATGATACTAAAGCATAAGTAAGATATTATTAAGGTAATAATATTGATACATAATTAAAATATTATTAAGAGGATTAATAATATTAGTAAGGTATTAAAATATTATTGAGATGTTAATAATATTAGTAAGTGAATGAAAGTATTATTAGGGAACTAATAATACTAAGAGGTGAATTAAATATTATCAAGATTAATAATATTTAATTGTTATCTAATAGTAACATTATCAAGACAGGATAATGTTTATAAGAACTAAATGTAATGTATTATATTTATGTGATTACATAATCTAATGTTATATTGTGACTAATTGAAAGATTAACTATAGGTCTCTCAAAGGAAGATGATTTAACTGCATAGTGGATATAAATTAATTGCGTAGCCGTAATCTACAGACGAGTCAAGTTTCCTAACTCAAACTCGAGTTATTATTTTCAAAGCATATTAGTGAATAATTATTGATGATTATTTACATCTATAATGATTATTGAAATTCGCACTTGGTGCAATTGATTTCCTGTTCTACTATTATTGAACTGTGAATTAAATTAAAGTTCTTCATTCATGAACTGTTTATGAGATAGATCTATGCTAATTGTATCAGCTAGAACAAGCATATTTAAATTTTTTAAATTAAATGTGTTTTAAAAAGTTGTTCTTATTAAATTGATATAATAAGAACTCTTGACGAAGAAAATTGTTGAATTTAATTAAGGCATGATATCGATGCTGGATTATTAAGTGTTTATGCATAAATCACGGGGTATGAAAGGCTGATCCCCTTGAATACCAAAACTTATTAAGAGGTCCAATTTAAAGGACTGAGAACCTTGGCAAATATTCATGGTTATTTCGAAACCACTCAGTTCATGTTATTCAATTATTCGAATACTCAATTGTTGATTAATAATTCATGTTCCTTCACAATCTTATATTATTGTTGAACATTGAAAGCAAAACTTCTATCCAGTCATGATATATCTCCCTTGTATATAAACTTGCTAGGAAAATTAGTTGCTTACCCTTGCTATATCATGACATTTATTTCAGCTAAGCCCGAATGATCCAACACGAAAGACAAAGGCAAGGGCAAGATCCATGAATAGTTTAGAATGAATGTTAATTATTATTATCTGATGGGATTTCTTATGTAAACCTTTGTAATATGAATGGTGTGTTTAAGTTAAGGTTAAGAAGACCTTGGGACCATGTTATGGAACTTTATTATCATGAACAATGTATGTTTATTATTTCGTAATAGTTATAGAATGCTTATGATGATGATAGATCGTGAGCACCGAATCTGAAGTTAGAGAACCTGGATTTGGGGGCGCTACAATTTCCCCTTGTTTTAGTTCAAAGAACAGCATCTCCATCCTCCTCTGCATACTCGTGGAAAAGTAATTCTCGAAGAAAATATCCTTGAATCGTGTCCACATTAGGTTCTCTATCCCAGCACTAGCCTTGTTTGCCGCCCACCAAAAGTTGGCCTCTCCTTTCATCATATAGGTAGCAAAAGCAACATTTTGTCCCTCTTCGACATTTGCAATAACAAATGTCTTCTCTATTTCTTTTACCAAAGTCTGGGCTTCTATGGGGTCCGTAGTTCCTTTAAACTCCGGCGGACCTATTCTCTTAAAATCTTTAAACGTAGTAGCTCGTACTTGTAATAACCCAGGTGTAACGCCCTGAAATCTGGTCTATCTTCACACCCGAATTTCGTACGTCACGAGTACATCATTCATCCAGCATACATCATTATATACTGAAATATAACAACATACATTCTCAATTCCAGGTTCTCAAAACCTTATAACCATTCTCATTGCAAATAATGATAATTACATTATTCCTTTCATCTTACAAGAGTGACTTTTATCCGCCACCAAGGATACATACAGTTCATTAAACTAGTCTATAGTTTAATTCATCTTTCTACATAACAAGTCTTCACTTGATTTTCACACACATTCACATACTGAATGGCACTTCGTCTGGATACCGCTCAGCTTGATCTTTACGGGATCCTTAAGTTCTTTCTAACATTGTTCGCTGAAAAAGTTTTTCATTTAAAGCAAGTGTGAGCATTCAATTGCCCAACAAGTCATCACAGTTTGAACAAATAAGTTCAGAATTCAAACATTTCTTTAGAACTTCAATAACCGAACAAAGGTTATGAAGCAGCTGGAATAATAGGAATAATCTCGATTCCTATAATCTTAAAATCATACTCACTTTCACTTTGAAATACTTTCATTCTTCTACCTTTTTCATACACATTCTGTCTGGCTAGAATCATCAGCACAGACTTAACAATAACGGTTCATGAATAAACGAGCATACTTGTATTGAACAATTCGATCACAAAACAGTTCATTTCATAGAAATACCGAAGTGCTCACATTGTGGCACAAGGCCTCATACATTCTACTACCTTGTACAAATATCGCACATTCGCACATAGACAGAACTTCTCAAGTTCAACATCTGAGAAGTTTAAGAAACTAGCATTCATTTAAAATATGAATGAAGTTAGGAAACTTGCCTTACGCACAGCTACAGCTTACGCTGAACTGTTCATTCCCATTCCTATGTAGCACATAAGAAAATAACATGTACACCAATTAGTCATATACTTAACTTACGAATTGGTTTACTTAACTTTACTTCCTAAGGTTCGCGTTCTTGTAATTTAAGCTTACGCGACTAACTTTTATTACCAGATTACGGCTTTATGACATACTGAGATGTCTTATTCATACTTTTACCATTTTTGATGATTTACATTCTTATCTTCTTCTTATAACTCTTTTAGGACTCAACACACATCTTATCTTTGCTAGTAGTCCATATGACAACCATCAAAGATTACGATTATATCACAACTTAAATTCATCTAACTTATCCAAACTATTAAACTATTATGTTCGTTAAGTCAAATTCATATTCCTTACGACTTTCTGGCAACTAAATGACATACCTCAGGATTTATTCTTTATCGTCTAAGTCATACAGTCTTTTATACACTCGGAATGATCATTCAATGCGAATACTATGAGGTCATCGCGTTAACCATTTCATATGAATTTATTCATACTTTAAAACGTCCAGTTCCTTCCACTCGGAACGTTTATCCAAGTTATACTTATTAACTCGGCTTCTTAACGTTATACGTTATTATCTTCAATTTTGTTTCTTCACCGTTCACGGTTAATCAACATTCTTCATTACCTTACGGCTTTCTTGATAACATTCGTATCTTACTTACTACTTTCATCAACGTTTAAGTCATACAACTAGGGTATACTTAGAATGTTCATCAAATGCGAATACGATTTACGAAGATCGTTTACGCATTCAATCAAGTTGTTCGTCTCTTAATCTCTCATTCAACCTTTATTCAAGGTTTTTAATCGCTTTTGGTCGTTATCCATCCCATGAACCCCATGTTCATTATTCTTTCTTAATGTTGAAGCCATACCGTTCATTGTATGCTAAGACCAAGCGTTCATCGCAACAACGTTGCGTTCATAACGTCTAAACACTTTACACTTATCTCCCCTTACCATGACATAACATCAGAATGTTATTCATTACCTTCATCACTCAACGTCTAAGGAGTCATAATCATAGCAATCCCTCACGTTCGTTCATTATGACTACGGTCCCTGAATATCGGTTCCGTAACCCGCATCTACATTCTTTGTCTTTTAATCTCGTTTAATCTTTTCGTTCAACCTTTATTAAAGGTTTAAGACACTTGATTAAGTGTTACATTACATGAACTATATGTTCATACTTCTTTCTTGCACATCCCCCTAGAAATTGAGCTGTTAAAATCTTATTTCTATGTATTGCCCTGCACTGGCGCTGCGGCGCCGTGCCCTTTCTTTCCTCTCGCGCTGCGGCGCGACCTATGTCTCTCTCTTCCCTTGGTCTGGCGCTGCGATGTCGAACCCTTTTTTATCTGTCGCACTGTGGCACCATTCTCCAGAAGGTTATGGCTGATCTCGCGCTGCGGCACCGACCTCCAAGGCATGACTCGCGCTGCGGCGCCGGGCATGAAACCTAGAAAATTTTTCTAAGTCTTTCATTAATTTTGAGACGCATACTTTACGATCTCATAACTTCTTCGTTATAACTCGGAACGAAGTCGTTCCAGAGCCATTCTCTTCCTTATCTTACGTACTTCGATTACCCATAGATAGAAATTCATTCTGAATCCGTTAGCATGCCATTCAATTGGCTTAATCTTCACTCTTCGTTCATTTTAATGTTTTTAACGTTCTTCGTTCGTTCGTTTGTAATTCGGTCATCCGAACTCGGAATTCATTCGTTCTTGAGTCCACGACTCACATTTTATACGTTCTCTTACATTCTTATGAAACGCTACACATTCGGGTTCATTTACTAATTTCTAATTCTCGTTCGTCTTTTACAAAAATTTCGCCATAACTTCGTTATAGCTCCGTTTTAATCCGTTCTTCATGAATGTTTCTACCATTCCTAACCAAGAAATAAGCAACTAACTTATACGCGATGGTTTTAAACTTTTCCATCAACAACAATTACACTACGATGATTTTAAATTTGTCCATCAACAACATTCTTCGTGTTCTTCGCGTGTTCTTCGCTCGTTCTTCATTTTTAATCGATATTTTGGATTACGATTCAACTTTTTCTTGGAATTCGATGTTATAGAATATCATTCCTTACTTATTTGACCTACTCATTCATAAAATTCATTCGGATTGCTCAAAATCCTTACGAATCTTATACTTCCTTAAGAAATTTATAAAATGAATTTCAAATTCTTATTTCTTCATTTCGCATGATTTCAACCATATGAAATCATTCTCAATATCTTTTACTTCTTATTCTCATTAAGTTATGTTTTTGAACATAAAAACTTAAAGAAAGAAAATAGAAGAACTAGGGTTCGGATTACCGTTCTTCTTTAATCCTCTTCCGTTCGACAAAGCCGACGATTTGCGAGCTTTTCTATTTCTCGATCACTTTTGATACGAGCATTCATGCTCAATCTCTTCCTCTTCCTCTCCCAACCGAGCTCTCTCTCTCTCTCTCAAGTTTTAGGATTTTCAAAATCCTAGAAAATGAAAGTTTAGCTTTCTATTTATAGATTTTCAAGGCTAGGGCAATTTAGTCATTTCCCCTCCTAACCTCCTTACTATTCACACCTCCTCCATCCCTTAGCCACCAAGTTTACTTGGCCACCACCCTTACTTGGTGGCCAAGTGGCCGGCCCACATGCCCATGGGTCATCCTATGGGTTGCCCCAATGGTTTTACCCTTCCGTTTACCCATCGGTTCGGTCCGCGGTTTCTTTTCTTGGTTTGGGCCGTAACCCTAATTCTTATTGGGCCTAACTTGGGCTTAACTTCACAAATCATTGGGCTTGACATAATCCAAGTCCAATTGAATTCTACAAAGTCCATGAACTCAAAGTCCATTTAGACTAATCGTATTCTACACATTCCATTCTCGTATTCTCTTCGTATATCATTCGTACGATATTGGTATTATATGTCGTAATAATCTTCGTACTATACTTGTATAATAACTAGTATTATACTCGTATTTCTCATGTATAATAACCCTAGTTATTACACGTACTCATTAAAATTCTCAGAAATTACTTCCCTAACCCTTAGGTTTTACGTCCGCAGGCGAAAACTTCGTTTTTGCCATAACTGAAATATTATTGAATATTCCATCACGTCTCAACATTTTACGTAATCGTTAACTTCTCGGAATTTCAAAATAAATCTCCGAGCAGAAACTGATGAATAGTGCCTATTTCGTCTTTTTCCCCGAAAAATATTTTGTTCCCGAAAAACTTTTATTTTCGTCTTGAAAATTCTTACTCATTCAATCTAGCTTATAGCCAGAATCCTCCCGACTTATAATCATTCTAGGTTATAGAACGATTAATAAACACATAGCACATAATAATATTAATAAAAATTCATTTTATTAATAATTAATTCTTTAAATCTTAATTTCTGGACAATCTGGATTTCCGAGTTGTCACATCATTCCCCCTTATAAATATTTCGTCCTCAAAATTTCTTCAAACCATACCTATACCCGGGTCATCTTCACAGAATTTCGTCATCGAAATTTTAACTTACTCTTCTTCTCAACTTCTCTTCAAAGAAGTTCTTATCTTTCCAAACATTCCCTACCCTTCATAACTTATCAAAAATCATGAAGTGAAAGGAATAACGAGGAATATAAAATATCCTTTAAAACGTGTCATACTTTTTCTAAGGGGTCAAATTGACCATGAACTCTTACTAGGTTAAATAGCCTTTCGTCGTAAACCTTTCTTTCCACGGTAAGTTTACAATCACAAAGAAGGTAAACTACCTCTTCTATGTTCTCCTCAGACTAAATCATTAGATTCCGCACCAAAATAATTTGGTTTGGCACAAGTTCTCAAAGGAAGCTCAATTTTCTTATAACATGACATACCATTTGTCTTAGCCAAATCAATTAGCTTAGACCATACCAATAAATTAGACATCAACTTGAAACATTCGTCTAGTCAACTCACTTAACATCGACTACTTCTTTAAATTCTTTTCGCAATACATCAAAACGTTTTATGACGTCATGATACCGTACTCTTCACAGTACGTTGAGGACTTCGTCATTATACATCTTACCATAGTGGTTTGTTGATCCAAAGATCACATCCCACTAGGTTCAATTGCATTAACAACTCCATCTTTTTACCATCGTTGCATCAAATGCACGGATGATATAAAATTCATTTTGATATTTCAAATCAATTTCTGTCTAGCCTAAGCAATTGGCATAGACATACAAAGAATAGCTCTTTTAAAATCCATTGGTTCCAAAAATTTGAACCAATTCTTTCTTTTTCAAAATGTACATTTCAGCACAATTTGAATAAACTTCGAAATCTAGCATAGCTAGAGGATTTGGAATATCCTATTCTCCATCTCCCTTCATTGTCTTTCTGCGACAATACTTAATCTTCTCTAGCACCTTCAATGCTAAGTCTACTGAAAATACTTACTTTCAGTCTAAACATTCCTATACCATAGTACAGTCCATCAACTTACCACACATTATGAGTTCAGGAACTTTCCACAATAATATGAGTTTAAGAACATCCTAACAGACCTTAGCCGTCCATTCGCTGAAACATTAAAAAACATACCATATTATTATGAGTCACGAACTTTCCATAAGTATGAGTTTCAAGAACCCGTACCTAATCTTATCGTTCTCTACCTACCAAGTATATACATGAGAAAAGATTCACCTTCTCGTCATATGTATCTTGATAGCGCAACCAATTCCAATGATTATCACGGTAATAAACTGAGTAGTTGTTACACCAAGCACAAACCTCTGCCCATACAAAGGTTCATACAACTCATCCATCACCTGAGTCCTTAATTGAAATCTTACAACTTCTAACTTTCTCTTTACTTAATACGAATTTTCTTTAATTCGTATGTTATCCTTCTCAACTCAATCTGAGGTATTCTTCCCATACTAATTCGTAGTACCATTCATTCATAGCATTGGCTATAAATCATTCATCGTTTAACAGCTCATTTGTTACTACGATTTACTATGATCACGTGGTGATCTTCTTATCATTCTCTCTACGATTATAGTCTTATGTACTCATACCTAAGGTTTATAACCTATCAGCTTTGATACCAACCTGTAACGTCCTGAAATCCGGTCTATCTTCACACCCGGATTTCGTACGTCATGAGTACATCATTCATCCAACATACATCATTATATACTGAAATATAACAACATACATTCTCAATTCTCAGGTTCTCAAAACCTTATAACCCTTCTCATTACAAATAATGATAATTACATTATTCCTTTCATCTTACAAGAGTGACTTTTATCCGCCACCAAGGATACATACAGTTCATTAAACTAGTCTATAGTTTAATTCATCTTTCTACATTACAAGTCTTCACTTGATCTTCACACACATTCACATACTGAATGGCACTTCGTCTGGATACCGCTCAACTTGATCTTTACGGGATCCTTAAGTTCTTTCTTACATCGTTCGCTAAAAATGTTTTTCATTTAAAGCAAGTGTGAGCATTCAATTGCCCAGCAAGTCATCACAGTTTGAACAAACAAGTTCAGAATTCAAACATTTCTTTAGAACTTCAATAACCGAACAAAGGTTTTGAAGCAGCTTGAATAATTGGAATAATCTCGATTCCTATCATCTTAAAACCATACTCACTTTCACTTTGAAATACTTTCATTCTTCTACCATTTTCATACACATTCTGTCTGGCTAGAATCATCATCACATACTTAACAATAACGGTTCATGAATAAACCGAGCATACTTGTATTGAACAGTTCAATCACAAAACAGTTCATTTCATAGAAACACCGAAGTGCTCACATTGTGGCACAAGGCCTCATACATTCTACCATCTTGTACAAATATCGCACATTCGCACATAGACAGAACTTCTCAAGTTCAACATCTGAGAAGTTTAAGAAGCTAGCATTCATTTAAAATATGAATGAAGTTAGGAAACTTGCCTTACGTACAGCTACAAATTACGCTGAACTGTTCATTCCCATTCCTATGTAGCACATAAGAAAATAACATGTACACCAATTAGTCATATACTTAACTTACGAATTGGTTTACTTAACTTTACTTCTTAAGGTTCGCGTTCTTATAATTTAAGCTTACGCGACTAACTTTTATTACCAGATTAAGGCTTTATGACATACTGAGATGTTTTATTCATACTTTTACCATTTTTGATGATTTACATTCTTATCTTATTCTTATAACTCTCTTAGGACTCAGCACACATCGTGTCTTTGCTAGTAGTCCATATGACAACCATCAAAGGTTACGATTGTACCATAACTTAAATTCATCTAACTTATCCGAACTATTAAACTATAATGTTCGTTAAGTCAAATTCATATTCCTTACGGCTTTTTGGCAACTAAATGCCATACCTCAGGATTCATTCTTTATCGTCTAAGTCATACAGTCTTTGGTACACTCGGAACGATCATTCAATGTCAATACTATGAGGTCATAGCGTTAACCATTTCATATGAATTTATTCATACCTTAAAACGTCCAGTTCCTTCCACTCGGAACGTTTATCCAAGTTATAGTTATTAACTCGGCTTCTTAACGTTATACGTTATTATCTTCAATTTAGTTTCTTCACCGTTCACGGTTAATCAACATTGTTCATTACCTTACGGCATTCTTGATAACATTCGTATCTTACTTACTACTTTTATCAACGTCTAAGTCATACAACTAGGGTATACTTAGAACGTTCATCAAACGCGAATACGATTTACGCAGATCGTTTATGCATTAAATCACGTTGCTCGTCTCTTAATCTCTCATTTAACCTTTATTCAAGGTTTTTAATCGTTTTTGATCGTTATCCATACCATGAACCCCATGTTCATTATTCTTTCTTAATGTCGAAGCCATACCGTTCATAGTATGCTAAGACCAAGTGTTCATCGCAACAACGTTGCGTTCATAGCGTCTAAACACTTTACACTTCCCCTTACCATGACATAACATCGGAATGTTATTCATTACCTTCAGCACTCAACGTCTAAGGAGTCACAGTCATAGCAATCCCTCACGTTCGTTCATTATGACTACGGTCCCTGGATATCGGTTCCGTAACCTGCATCTACATTATTTGTCTTTTAATCTCGTTTAATCTTTTCGTTCAACCTTTATTAAAGTTTTAAGACACTTGATTAAGTTTAAGACACTTGATTAAGTATTACATTACGTGAACTATATGTTCATACTTCTTTCTTGCACATCCCCCGAGAAATTGAGCAGTTAAAATCTCATTTCAGTGTATTGCCCTGCACTGGCGCTGCGGCGCCGTGCCCTTTCTTTCCTCTCGCGCTGCGGCGCGACCTATGTCTCTCTCTTCCCTTGGTCTGGCGCTGCGGCGCCGAACCCTTTGTTAACTCTAGCACTGCGGCGCCACTCTCCAGAAGGTTATGGCCGATCTCGCGCTGCAGCGCCGGCCTCCAAGGCACGACTCGCACTGCGGCGCCGCGCATGAAACCTAGAAAATTTTTCTACGCGTACTTTACGATCTCATAACTTCTTCGTTATAAATCGGAACGAAGTCGTTCCAAAGCCATTCTCTTCCTTATCTTACGTACTTCGATTACCCACAGACATAAATTCATTCTGAATCCGTTAACATGCCATTCAATTGGCTTAATCTTCACTCTTCGTTCATTTTAACGTTTTTAACGTTCTTCGTTCGCTCGTTCGTAATTTGGTCATCCGAACTCAGAATTCGTTCGTTCTTGAGTCCACGACTCACATTTTACACGTTCTCTTACATTCTTATGAAACGCTACACATTCGGGTTCATTTACTAACTTTCTAATTCTCGTTCGTCTTTTACAAAAATTTCACCATAACTTTGTTATAGCTCCGTTTTAATCCGTTCTTCATGAACGTTTCTACCGTTCCTAACCAAGAAATAAGCAACTAACTTATACGCGATGGTTTTAAACTTGTCCATCAACAACAACTACACTACGATGGTTTTAAATTTGTCCATCAACAACGTTCATCGTGTTCTTCGCGTGTTCTTCGCTCGTTCTTCATTTTTAATCGATATTTTGGATTATGATTCTACTTTTTCTTGGAATTTGATGTTATAGAACATCATTCCTTACTTATTTGACCTACTCATTCATAAAATTCATTCGGATCGCTCAAAATCCTTACGAATCTTATACTTCCTTAAGAAATTTATAAAATGAATTTTAAATTCTTATTACTTCATTTCGCATGATTTCAACCATATGAAATCATTCTCAATATCTTTTACTCCTTATTCTCATTAAGTTATGTTTTTGAACATAAAAACTTAAAGAAAGAAAATAGAAGAACTAGGGTTCGGATTACCGTTCTTCTTTAATCCTCTTCCATTAGACAAAGCCGACGATTTGCGAGCTTTTCTATTTCTCGATCACTTTTGATCCGAGCATTCATGCTCAATCTCTTCCTCTTCCTCCCCCAACTGAGCTCTCTCTCTCTCTCTCTCTCTCTCTCTCTCTCTCTCTCTCTCTCAAGTTCTAGGATTTTCAAAATCCTAGAAAATGAAAGTTTAGCTTTCTATTTATAGATTTTCAAGGCTAGGGCAATTTAGTCATTTCCCCTCCTAACCTCCTTACTATTCACACCTCCTCCATCCCTTAGCCACAAAGTTTACTTGGCCGCCACCCTTACTTGGTGGCCAAGTGGTCGGCCCACATGCCCATGGGTCATCCCATGTGTTGCCCCAATGGTTTTACCCATCCGTTTACCCATCGGTTCGATCCGCGGTTTCTTTTCTTGGTTTGGGCCTTAAACCTAATTCTTATTGGGCCTAACTTGGGCTTAACTTCACAAATCATTGGGCTTGACATAATCCAAGTCCAATTGAATTCTACAAAGTCCATGAACTCAAAGTCCATTTAGACTAATCGTATTCTACACATTCCATTCTCGTATTATCTTCGTATATCATTTGTACGATATTCGTATTATACGTCGTACTAATCTTCGTACTATACTTGTATAATAACTAGTATTATACTCGTATTTCTCATGCATAATAACCCTAGTTATTACACGTACTCATTAAAATTCCCGAAAATTACTTCCCTAACCCTTAGGTTTTACGCCCGCAGGCGAAAACTTCGTTTTTGCCATAACTGAAATATTATTGAATATTCCATCACATCTCAACATTTTACGTAATCGTTAACTTCTCGGAATTTCAAAATAAATCTCCGAACAGAAACTGATGAATAGTGCCTATTTCGTCTTTTTCCCCGAAAAATATTTTATTCCCGGAAAACTTTTATTTTCGTCTTGAAAATTCTTACTCGTTCAATCTAGCTCGTAGCCAGAATCCTCCCGACTTATAATCATTCTAGGTTATAGAACGATTAATAAACACATAGCACAAAATAGTATTAATAAAAATTTATTTTATTAATAACTAATTCTTTTAATCTTAATTTCTGGACAATCCGGATTTCCGGGTTGTCACACCAGGATTTTGAATAATCCAAATTTTACGAATAATTTTCTTTTTAATTAATATTAATATTAATTATCAATATTGTGTTGTGTATCTGTGATACGAGCTATGAGAATTAGTCAATTTGTGTATTGACTGTGAAAATAATAGTAGAGTTGTGCTTAACACATTTAGAAACACTAACCCTAGTTATGGATTGGGATTCAATAGAAAATATAATTTAAATGATTATATTGATGAGTACGTGTTTGTACTATATAGAATTTTGATCAATGATTGATCGGATAAGGTTTAAAATTTATAAATCCTAATATTGGATTACAAACCCTAATCTCAGATTTAAAAACCCTAACGCTTAGTTAGGAACCCTAATCGTATGCCGGGAAAGCCTAATTTTAAATTCGGGAATCCTAAACCCTAATTAGGAAAACCTAATCCAAATTAGCAAGTCCTAATGTGATTATTAAACTTTAATATGATTAGGAAACCCTAATATAATTAGTAAACCCTAATTAAAAATCTTAATTTGAAAATTATAGAATTAGAGGTTGTAAAACCTAAGGGTTAGAACCTTAGGGTTAAACCCTAAGTGTTAAACACTAAGGGTTTGGACATTATCAGATATCCCATTAAATTTAGAAGGAAAATGACTATAATACCATTTTTCATTTTTTTATGTGTTAACATGCAAATCTTGCCAAGACCTTTAGTGGTTCACCAACTATTGACTAAGCATGACTAAAAATCTCAGCAAATCAGTATCTCAATGACAGCAACATCAGATCTTAGCAACATATCATACTATATATAGATTTGAGAGAGAGAAAGTCCACAAATATAAGCCATTTGGTCTCAAGCTCTCACCAACTCTCTCTCTCTCTCTCTCTCTCTCTCTCTAAACCTCCAAAAATCATAAGTGTATCAGTCATAAAACACCTCTCTAAAACACCAATATCAGCTAAGGAGATCTAAGATCAAAGAATTGGACAAGAAGGTATAAAGCCCTAAACCTATTTTGATCTTGTATGCTTAAGTCAAATTTATGTTTATGTGTTTAGACTCGTGCTAGATGCTGTTCTTAGATGATCTATGATGATCCATCATAGATCCATAGCATCAAAGTGGGTGAAAATGATGTTTTTAAAAAGTTGTCCAAGAACAGAATTTGTGGTCTGACAAGCTAATGTCAGGAGCCACAGATTCTTGTCTGTTTAAGATTTTTCTTGTTTTATGTTTTGGATCAGTAGTCTAATATGAGGACTGTAATTTAGAAGTGGAATCACAGCCATTCCATGTCAAGATTGCAAGATATTCATTGTCAAAGTGAGTTGACCGAGCATGACCGAAACTTTCTGGATAACCTAGAAAGTGTGAATCAGTGTCTGACAAGCTTTTCAAATGCATGGATCTGTCAGGTATTAAGTGTTATGATGATGTTATTATAACCAGTTTGTAGTCTGTAATGTGTACTTTATATTCGTGGATTTCGATCGTGTAAACAATAAACAGATCGATTGTAGAAGTTGGTCAAAGTAGGCCATAACTTAGAATTTTTGGAATTTCCAGAAAAGGTTTGCATAAATTTTCTAACAGCCTTTGATTGGACTGAATCTGGAGATTTTGATGTTGTTGGACTGAAATAGTGTTAGGTAGTTGTTCCTTGTCATGAGTACTATATGTTTGGACCAACAATCTAACCATTTGATGACCAGATCATAGAGATAATCGAGCTTGCACACTACTACAAAATAGTAAATAGACAACGCGGAAAAAACGTTGCGGTTTCAGTCAGAAAAACGCTGTGGTTAAGGGTGTTGTCTATTTGACACCCTTACACAACATTTTTAAAACGTTGTAGTTAAGCACAATACACAACGTTTGTTAGGAAAAAAATATTGTAGATTTGTTTTAGCAGATGCTTAAAAACGTTGTAGAATGTATGATTTCACAACGTTTTTTGAATAAAAATGTTGTTGTTTAGTATATCAGACTAAGTTTAGACATATTGACACAATGTTTTTAAAATGTTTTAGATTAAAAAAAAGAAAAAAAAATTATTGTTCACCTACATTACCAATACACCTGCAATATGCTAATTCCTGAAAGATTAGCATATTGTAGCCTGAAAGATTAAAAGAGTTGTAACTTCAATCATTTATCAAAGATTCCATATAATCCAACCACACACAATTCTACAGTTTCGACAAACACCATAATGGAAAACCATAATTGTTGTTACATCTTTACATACAATAGTCGAAGACCATAATTGTTGTTACAAAGGAGAGGAACATACAATAGTCAAAGACCATAATTGTTGTTACGTCTTTACATCTTCCATAAATTTGCACATATTACACCACATCTGACACCTTTTAGCAAGGTTCTTTTGTGGGCAACGCATCAAACACCATAATGGAAAACTATGATGAACCATCAAAGCTTTTTCCCGTTAACAAATGTTGACTTTTGAGAATCTTGTTTCAGTTTTTGAACTCCATAATGATCCTGGTATGATCACATCAAATCTTCCTTTTTCCTTATAAGGACTTCACATTTTTCTTGCTTTAGTTGCAGCTCCATGTTGTCTCTGGAATCCACAAGCCTGCCCATAGAAATAATAGTTACTCCTGTGCGAGGAAAAGGAATAAATCAAAAGTTCAAATTAAATAGTATACTCAGTGTTATGTCCTCATAAAATAGACACACTATTTATACAGATGAAGGAGATTAACGCACTCTACAATATCTGCTACTTGATTCATAAATGCTGAAATAAATGACGCATCAGAAATGGTGTTTTCAGAAGCAGATTTCTTGTTTGATTCTTCTGACTTTGTCTCTGGAACTGGTATAGAGTTCAATGATTTCTCAATAGCAACCTTAGATGGGGAAAGTGAAATACTCAGATAAAGACCAAAACACAAAGTCAAAACATAAAGATTGGGAAAGAAGAAGTTGGAGGAGTGCAAGGACACATGAACTTACATCATTCAGCTGAGCATATGCCCTTAGAAGTTCATACTTGTTACGGTTAGATGCCTGCAGAAGAAAGGTAACCAATTTGTAGGAGTGTCAAAATAAAAATAAAAATGAATCATAACAAAGGATTATACACTAAGTAGCACATGATGCCTTTCAGAGGCAGAGGTATAAAGCACAAGCACTTAATTGAACATAATTTATGATGCGACTTTCAAATTAGAGCATATTAACTGATTTTACAAATTCAGCATGATGGCTTTATTCAGTTGAAACAATCACTTAAGCGAGAAACACTAATATGGAAACAAATTCAGAATTGTGAAGTGCACATGATACAAAAGATTGAAACTTTTCAAATGTTTTGGCATTACACGTGTAATTTGAGAAAAATCACTAATTTTCAGAGGCAAAAACTATTGAAATGGATCAAATAGTGAACAGACATTTCCCAGTACATTGAAGTTAAAAATAGTCAATTATCTACTAAACTAACACATTAGAGAGTTAAGATGTGATCATACCAGAAAAGAAATGCAAACGTCAAAGCACATATATAATGCACCAACAAACATTCATCAAAAACTGAAAGGTCATCATGCTAGGAAGTGAGGTCAATGAAACATATCAATGTTTAAGGATCTTATAAACGTAGACATTTTCACTCTCTTAACCAAACCTTTAAGTTGGCATAAGTAACTGGAACATCACATCAGATTTACAAACTGCCAATATATACAATCCTTTAACACCCCAAAACAATGGTACCACTGTCAGCAGGGTACCTGGGTCAGCAGGGCGTCATCACTTGGGAGCTTCAGATCATCCTTGGTGCTACCACTGTCAATCAGTAAACTCAACTAAAAAATTTCACCATAAGAAACCAAAATTCACAAACATAACTTTTTAAATGAAGAAAGAGATAAAGAACAGACATACAATATGATATAGTTGTTTGGTTGTTAAGAAATTGCTATAGCTTGGTTGGGAAGAAGATAAAGTAAAATCAACAAGCAAAGTGGGCTCTAGACTCTAGTTGAGAAGATTTCTTGTGTTCTTGCTTTTTCTCAACTATCAAGTAAAAAAGTAATCACAATTTGGAGAAGTTAAACATCGTTCACCAAAATTAATGTAAAAAATTAGCAATTTGGACCGAAAGAAAAGAACAAAAATGTAATTAATATTTAATTACAAAGACAAAAAAGAAGACAATGAAACTAAGAACAGAGAACTTACCTTATCAACCATGAAAATCTCTTATCCATTCTACTTCAAGATCATAAGAGACAACCATGACCCAAATAAATAAAACCCAAACCCACCTCAATTAGAAAATTAATGAATGTTATGTACATTCATTAATTCTGTACGATTGACATAGTAGGACATCTCAGCCACACTACCTAGCAAGGATTTGGCTTTTAACAACCAACTGCACCATAAACAAAGTCAATATTATTCCTCGTCTACCCCTCTGATTGCCGCAACATAAAAATATATTTTATTATCAGGTTTACATAATTAATTGGGACATAATACTCCAAACATCTCAACCTAACACAAAAACTCATCTAGTTGAGGTAAATTTTAAAATAAAAACTATCTGCAACTACTCGAATCGATGCAAATATCCAATAAGGTGGTTAAATGATCTCATATTAATTAAACACATATTAATGCCTAAATTAGATTTGAGGAAAAGTTATACATCATTTTCCTTTGGGAAAACATTCTGTATGGGCTTTCTGATTTCCTCAACAGAGGAAACAGCAATACCTGGGGGAACATTTATTCCATGTTTTGCCATCAATTCAGCTCCCTGATTTCATAACAAACTAATTAAGAAACACTCCAGATCTCTTATATATTTTCAAAAATACACACACACACACGTATATGTATAGGCACGTGTATTGAGTATGGATAGAGATGTAAAGTGAAGTAACCTGATATTCAAGGATGTTGAGACGACGGAGCTGGTGTTGATGCCATTTTCTGGCTACAAGGAGACTTAGAAGCGATCTTCTTTAGTAAACCTCTCACCATTTTTGGATCTTCCTTCAACAATCGAAATCAGACGAGAAAAAAGATTGAAACGATTTCTACCACCTTGGGAGCCAATATCGATCCTTCTTCCCTTTGAACTGGTAGACAACCGATACTAACCCCTCTAGTTTTGGCCATTTGAACAGGAGAGAGAAAGTTAACCGGGTTAATAAACCCTAGTTTTCGTGTAACTATTTAGCAGTAGAGAGAAAGATGAGTGAGATGGAATAAGAAAAGAGAGAAAGAACTGTTTAGCCTCCGTGTTTAACCTCTGTGTTTTTAACCTACGTGTTTTTAATATAGATAACGCTTTTAAAAAAAAATATTGTCTATTTAAAATCAAAAAATGTTCATTTTAAATAGATAACGTTTTTTCATATATATCTACAACGTTTTGTTTAAAAAACGTTGTGAAAAAAAATACCACAACGTTTTTTATAAAAGCGTTGTGGTTTAAGTGTTGTCTATTTACTATTTAAAGTGTCTAATCGCCACTGTCTATGTGACACCCCCAAATCTGGGTACTTCGATTCCATGAAATTTGGTGTTCACTGCACAAATATCATCTATCTATCTACCCATAAAAATGCAAACCATACAATAGATAGAATTAAAATCTTCTCCTTAAAAGGATTACATCATCCGAAAAATAAATACAATCACAGTTAAACTAACCTTAAAACATCTGTGCGGAATTCTAACAATAAGTCTGAAACAACATCTTTAACTTAAGTCTTAAACAAATACGTCATATAAAATAACAAGTCATATCAAATAACAAGTCTCCATCATTTGCTAACTTTGCCCTTGCCCTTACTAGTGGGAGGTTCGTCAGCTCTTTCGTTCTTAACTGCAATGTTATTATTAAGCAAGAGCGGGCACAAATGCCCACAAGTATAATAATGAAACAACAGTACAATAACATGCGAATAATCAAAGACATCTTAATAAAGCTCAACTTTTGAATTAAGAATAAATAACAAGAATCAAAAGAATTCTGAAGGTCATAAGACCTTGAACTATGTCCTAGGTTAACAAGGGTTATACTTGAAACCTTTAACAGTCATAAGACTATGGACCTTCTTCTCATACTTAGGGGGATCAGCCCTTAGTACCATACTATGCACATCATCTTAACGCTAAAGCGTAAATAATCCCCTATACAGGGTTGTTCATCTCAGTTTGACATTCGAGTCTGCACCAAAGGAAGTTTGGTTTGGATAATTCATCAAGGGATCTGAAATTTAGAACGCTCATCAACTATGGATTAGTTGAATCATCAAGGGTTCACTAGTCTAATAAGGTTCAACAACAATGATATTCAATTTGAATAATAATCTCAAGAAGTATACAATAAAACAAATATTGTATAACTACATCATACTTTGAAAAGATAATCAATCTTTAATATAACAATTGAACTTGAATAATGGCAATGATAATTTACTCGAGATAAATAATAAACTTGAATAATAATGACAAGTAGGGTTAGGAAACTTGCTCAAATTTAAGAGTTTAAGTTTAGGAAACTTGCCTCGTGCGTAGATTACACTTTAACTAAGCACGTTCTTTGAATTAAATCTTACAAACCATTCATATACACAATACCAGTTAATTATAATTTAACTAATCAACAAAAACTCATTCTCGTTGTCTACTTTAATTATCGACGATACTTAGTCAATTTATCGTATTATCACATAATTTGCACTTCATTAATAATAATCTAATTATGCATTTAATAATTTAAATCGCATGTAATTATGTTGTTTACATGTTAAACAACTATTTAATCATTTTATTATATTTCTAACATGTTTACATGTTCATTACATTAAGTTACTAACGCATTGCAAGACTTAACATTTAAAAAAAATTATATTTCTGGACATTCTGGAGAGTGGCGCTGCGGCGCCACTGTTATACTTGATCTTCGCGCTGCGGCGCCGTGGCGCTGTAGCCGGACACATGGCACTGCGGCGCTGTGGCGCTACGGCGCGGATGTTTAGGCGTGAGTCTGGTGCCGCGGCGAACCAAAAACTGTTCTGCAATTCGAGAAAATTGCATAACACAGCCAAAAACTCCAATTTAATTTGTTACTACACGAATTTAGACATACCCATATGTTATAATTTATGTATAATCATAATACAACATCTATAAAGTGATTTTAACCCATTAAAACATATAATCACATAATTAAAACATAAAATTTTCCTCTGTTCTTGATGTTCTTGAAGTTTTTAACATAAATTCCTAAAATTCAACGCCACGGAATCGTTATAAAGCCAAATCCGTTTATTTAAAGCTTGGTCTCTTCGTATCAACATGCATAATAATGTAGGAGTATAAAATTTAGGGATAATATGCGATCACTACATAAAATTTCACGTATAAGGCCATAAGGTCAAAACCCAAACTCTGTAATTTTACAGCAATCATATACGACGTAAAATTATGAATTGTTGATAAGGAATTATATACAATATATATTAAAACACATTAAAATGACATCTTAACACATATATGCACATAACTCTCACAATTTCAATTACAGAGACATAACAGAGGTTTTGAAAACCATATTTCTATAAAACTAAAAGACGCAACTTAAAAATTTGGGAAGAAGGGATTACCCTTGAATACTCTGCTTAGATTACACAGGGTGACAAAAATTCCCAAATTCTCACACTTCTTCTCCTTTAATCACAGTATTCAAAATTTCTCTCAAAGTTCTCAAACTCTATCTGAATTCTCTCTGTTGTATGCCAGACTTAGAAAATAATAAGAGAAGAATAAAGAGATAATACGTATAATAATAGTTAGGCCAACTGATGCGTTGGTGGTCAGTTACCCAGTCATGGGTTAACTGGCCCCAACTCCCCTTAGTGCCATGTTTGGCTAGATTATCATAATACAAAACCATTTAATTTAATAAAGCTTTATCATATGGTTTAATTAATGTCACACCCAATTCAAATATCTTATTTAATTTAATTAAATAACACATAATAATCTCTCATAAATTCACATAATCATATAATTAATTTTCTCATTAATTAATAATGTCAAATCATTAACTCTATAATTAATAATTATATTAATTAAGTAATATGGCTTATTAAATATTACTTTTAATACAGTAAGCTCACATACTTCAAATAATAAAATTCTCCATATTAATTTAATAAATATAACACATATAATTAAATTAATCTGCCATAACTGCATCAATTAATTATTTAATCCAATAATTAAATCATCGAAAAATATTTATTTAATTCAATAAATATTTGAAATTAATTACAAAATCTCGTTCGTCACATCTTTCCACCCTTAAAAGGATTCTGTCCCCAGAATCACGACTCAATAAATTTCGACCCGTTACATTCTCCCTCCCTTACAAAGATTCTGTCCCCAGAATCGCTTACAAATAATTAAGTAAATAAATGAGGGTAATTCTTCATCATATTCTCTTCGAGTTTCCACGTAGCTTCTTCAGCGTTGTGGTTCCTCCAAATTACCTTAACAGAAGGTATAACTTTATTTCTAAGAACTTGTTCTTTTCGGTCGACAATTTGGACAGGAATTTCTTCGTAAGATAAGTCTTTCTCAAAATGTAGGGGTTCATATTGAATTACATGCTTGTAATCAGGCTTGTAGGGTCGCAACACAGAAACATTGAAGACGTTATGGATATTCTCGAGTGCTGGAGGTAAGGCTACATCATACGCAACTTCTCCGATTCTTCTCAGTACTTCAAAGGGTCCAATGAATCTTGGGCTCAATTTCCCTTTCTTTCCGAATCTGATCTTTCCTTTCCAGGGAGAGACCTTCAAGAAAACATAACTACCTAATTCAAACTCGATATTTTTACGATGTGGGTCAGCGTATTTCTTCTGTCGATCTTGAGCCACTACCAGTCGTGCTCGGATCACTTTGACTATTTCTGCTGTCTGCTGTACTAATTCTGGCCCTAGCAATTGTCTCTCACCAACTTCATCCCAGTAAAGCGGAGTTCTGCACTTTCTGCCGTATAAAGCTTCATAAGGTGGCATGCCAATACTAGCGTAGTAACTGTTGTTGTAGCCGAACTCTACTAATGGTAGGTGATCATCCCAATTTCCTTTAAAGTCCATCACACAGGCTCTTAGCATATCTTCTAATGTCGGAATCGTTCTCTCACTCTGTCCGTCTGTTTGAGGGTGGTAAGTTGTACTCATTCGCAATTGCGTACCCATGCATTCCTGAAGACGTTTCCAAAAATTTGATGTGAAGCGCGGATCCCTATCTGAAACAATTGATATCGAAACTCCATGCCTCGAGACAATCTCTTTTATGTATAGCCTGACCAACTGATATAAATTGAATCTTATTTTGATTGGAAGGAGATGTGCAGATTTTGTCAGTCGGTCAACGATAACCCATACTGCGTCGTAGCCTTTTTGAGTCGTCGGAAGGCCAACCACGAAATCCATTGCAATATGCTCCCATTTCCATTCTGGGATTTCCAACGGTTGAAGTAATCCACTTCGTCTCTAATGTTCTGCTTTTACCTTCTGACAGGTCAGACACTTGGCAATACATTCTGCAACATCACGTTTTAAATTCGGCCACCAAAAATGTTGTCGAAGATCTTGGTACATTTTGGTACTACAAGGGTGAATCGAATATCGTGAACTATGAGCCTCGCTTAAAATATCTTCCTTAATCTCTTGCACTGGCGGTACCCAAATTCTACTCTCAAATCTCAGTATTCCTTCCTTATCCATCTTAAATCTCGGTTCGGTTCGTTCAGATATCTTCTTTGTCACCTTTTTGCATTCATCATCCTGAAGCTGAGCCTCCTTCACTTTATCTAGTAGAGTTGTACCAGATTGCATCTGAAATAGCTTCTCATCAATCTCTATTGGATACATCACTTCCAATTCCAGTTTCTCCATTTATGCGATTAGCTCCTCCTGAGCAGTCAACATCATCAATTTCTCACGACCCTTTCTACTTAAGGCATCGGCAACCACATTCGCCTTACCCGGATGGTATAAAATCTCACAGTCATAATCCTTGATTAATTCCAACCATCTCCTTTGACGCATATTCAAATCCTTCTGTGTGAAAATATATTTCAAACTCTTGTGGTCCATATATATCTCACACTTCTCCCCGTAGAGATAGTGCCTCCAAATTTTTAAAGCAAAAATAACTGCAGCTAACTCCAAATCATGGGCCGGGTAACCCTTCTCGTAATCCTTCAACTGTCGTGATGCATACGCGATGACTTTACCGTTTTGCATTAGCACACAACCAAGTCCTTTATGCGACGCATCACTAAAAACAACAAAATTGCCTGTATCATCCGGAAGAGATAACACAGGTGCCGTACTCAACCTCTTCTTTAATTCTTGAAAGCCCTCCTCACACTTCTCCATCCAAACAAATTTCACAGCTTTTCAAGTTAAATTCGTTAACGGAGTTGCGATCTTGGAAAAATCTTGAATGAATCTTCTATAATATCCCGCTAATCCAAGAAAACTTCTTACTTCTGACGGCGTTCTCGGCTGATCCCAGTTATTCACGGCTTCTACTTTGGATGGATCTACTGAAATTCCGTCTTTATCGATCACGTGACAAAGAAATTGTACTCGCTCGATCCAGAATTCGCATTTCAAAAATTTAGCGTACAACTTCTCCCTTCTCAATACTTCCAACGTTAACCTCAAATGCTTTGTGTTCTTCTTTGGTTTTGGAATATACCAGAATGTCGTCTATAAATGCCACCATGAATTTATCCAAAAATGGCTTGAACACACCATTCATTAGTCCCATAAATGCTGCAGGAGCATTTGTTAGACCAAACGACATTACTAAAAATTCGTAGTGACCGTATCGCGTTCTGAACGCTGTCTTCGGTACATCCTCTGGCCTCACCTTCAGTTGGTGATAACCACTCCTCAAGTCTATCTTGGAAAAGTATCTTGCTCCCTTTAATTGATCAAACAGATCGTCGATTCTTGGTAATGGATATCTATTCTTAATCGTGACCTTGTTCAGTTCTATGTAGTCTATGCAGAGCCGCATCGATCCGTCCTTCTTTTTCACAAATAACACCGATGCTCCCCACGGCGATACGCTCGGTTGAATGTACTTTTTGTCCAGCAATTCTTGTAGTTGAACCATCAATTCTTTCATCTCTACTGGTGCCATTCGATATGGTGCTTTCGATATTGGAGCGGTTCCAGGCGCCAAATCGATCACGAAATCTACCTCTCTATCTGGTGGAAGTCCTGGCAAATCGTCTGGAAATACGTCGACGAAATCCCTTACAATCGGTATTTCTTCTACCTTCGGATTCTCTTTTCAACTGTCGACTATGTAAGCTAAGTATCCTACACAGCCTTGTCTTAACAACCTCCTGGCCTGCATCATCGTCAGACAACTCGCTTGTCTAGGCGACTTGCTACCATAAAACACAATCTTTGACGGAGTCATAAGGTTAATACGCTTCTTCTGGCAGTCAATTACCGCCCAACAATTGGATAACCAATTCATACCCAAAATAACGTCAAATTTCCCAAGCCGAATAGGGATAAGATCTACGTTCATGATATTACCCTTAATATCCACCCTACAGTTCTTAAACACGTACTTAACAGGAATTATCTCTCTATTCGCAATTTCTATATTCATGGGATATTCCAACTCATCCATAAGCAAATCTAAACTATTAGCAAAGTCTTCGGATATAAAGGAACAAGTAGCACCCGAATCAAATAAAAACTAAGCATTAATTTCATTGATCAGAATGATACCTGACACCACCTCACGAGACTGGATTGCGTCCTGCACTATCATATTGAAAGTTCTAGCGGTCGATGGGTTTGTTGTAGGTGGTCCGTGTAAGACCCCGAATTTTATGAAATAAAAGTATTCAATTTTTCTTATAATTACTATTTAGTAAATGGTTAAATTGATAAATATTAAAGTTAAGGGTGATATATGAATTATTTTTTTCGAAATACACAAGTGGTTATAAAATATTCATTGTTGTCGGGAAATATTCGCTTGGTCGTGGAATATTCTTACTGTCGGAGAATATTCGTACGACGACGCAGTCTTTTGTGGGCCCCATAACGGAAAACGATTTGATGAAGAAAACGACAAGAGTAAGTTGTTTATAAATAACGACGTAGTTGTTACCGTTAACACTGTTAGAATACCCGGTGGTTAAAACACAGTAATACGCGTTGTTGCACAGTAGCACACTATATTGCACTAATTATTGATTTTTACATAAGAATGCATTACTCAATAATTATTACAGTAATTACTATTCAGTATTTTATTTTATTGATTAAATAATTGCTACGTTGATATTTTATAATTGTCACTACACAGTATTTTCCATTATCGGAGCAATAATTCATATTATCTGAATAACATTATTAGATAACATTATTGGCAATGTCTAGAAAGTTCTGTCTAAGGAGAGGTTTGGTCATCTAATTGCGCGCCAGTAAGGAGAAATCCTTATTGGAAAGCCCCCTCTTTCCTGGGAATGGCCTGGTTGCCAGTACTGTGATTCTGTAATATTATTTGTGTATAATTAATTATTGATTTATATGATGAGGAAAATATTGATTTTATGTGGATATAGATGGAGAAAATTTTTTATGTGACAATTGTTGAAAATTAATATTTTATCTTTTTCTGATAAAATAATTCATTTAAATATATTATTTTAATAATATATTGATGGTGATATTTTTACAATGAATGTGGGATATATGAGTATATGAGGAGGAAGAGTATTTTTGTGGCATTAAATGATTAACACATATTTTGTGTGTTGGTGGACACAATTCTTGACCGAAAATTTATTATTGACTGTAAAATCGCCCGTTTGTGGATTTCGGTCAATTTCTGTTTGGAATTTGGAAAAACTTTCTTCTGCAAAGTTGTAGAGAATTGAATTTTCTATAAAAACACGTGAGATTTGAATTTTCTGGTGAAAGGACTATTTATTATGAATTATTGAAGTTCCGAAATTCTGAAATAATTGATTTTTGGAAGTTTTAATTATTTTTATTTAGAAAAACGTTTTTTTTTTGTATTTTGTGGACATCATTAACATGTGTTATGGCTGAATTCAGATGGTCAAGGTGGGCTAAGGAAAATTTGTTAAATATATTATTATTATATTTAATTTTCTGCTTTGGTGTTCTAAGCATTTTCCTATAAATAGGGTGCTTAGGTTAGAATTGAAAATCACACCAGAAACTGAAGTTTTCTCTCTATTTCTCTCTCGATATATTGAGCGTATTCTTGTGAGTATTTTGATACTTTGAGTGTTGCTATACGGTGCAAGTTCGTTCAGCATTATTTCGGTCAGAAGTACTGCTCTTTTGAGGTAAGGGATATTGTCGTTAGTATGTAAGGGATTGTAAGGGATAGTAAGAGATTTTAAATGTTGTTATGTTTTTCAATTTCGTAATTTTTCGGACCTTCAAAAATTCTGAAAAAATTTGAGATGATATTTTGACGAGTTTTATTGATTGTGTCCAAAAATGGTGATTTTTGGATGTACGGATTAAGAGTTGTGGATTTTATGAGAAAATACTATTTTAAAAGTAACCGCTTATAATTCCTTGTGATTAACTCCAAAATTGATGAAATTTTTATTGGGAGTACATGTATATGATAGAAGTATACTCTGTGAATTTCAGAATTTTTAGATAAAAGTACAATTTTTGATAAATGTCTAAATATTCGGCTGTTTTGGCCATATGAAAAATAGTAAATGACTTTTAAAAATTCTGAGAAAAATATACGTTCACTATGGGACTATATTATGCTAATTCTCATAAAAGAATTATTTTTGGAACTGATTTGGTATTTTTCATGAAAATGGTCTAGTTATGAGTAAATGAATTAAATATGTTTTGTGAAGTAAGAAAATTAGAAAATAGGATTTTATGGCTTGAGAATCCTATATGAGGTATATGCAGATTTTTTATGAGGGTTTTTGGTTATTGGTGATGAAATCTTATGAGTTTGACATTTTAAGATGATTAAATGCATTATTTAGTAAGGTGTAAACAATTAAAATAAATTGTTTATAAGTTTAAGAAATGTTATTCTTCCAATATCATTATACCGAAATATTGGTATGTATTTTATTGTGGAATTTTTACCTTTTTGAGTCGGGGTTACTATTCACGAGTTACTATTCATGAGTTACTATTCACGAGTTACTATTCACGAGTTACTATTCACGGGTAATATTCATGACAAAATTGGTTTTTTTTTCTAACCAAATTATAGTTGATTTATGAATATTACTCTGGAGATTAAAATTATATATTGATTATATTGTTTTTATATATAACATTTTATAACCCTGATGATGAAATTCTCTTTCACTAGAGTGTAAAGATGGGTAGATTATTGGTATGATCATAACTAGGGTTCTCTTTGGCCAGTAGTGAAAAGTTGAATTGTGACTGGTATGATCATGACCATTGAATTTATATTGAATATCTTTAGCTTAAGTGAAAATGTGAATTTATCAACATGGTTATAATTATTGTTTATATAAATTCTGAAATGATTATGTATTTCTTTGATATATGAATGTCTTTGGCCTGTAGTGCAAAGATGACCTGTTGCTGAATATCTTTTGGCCTGTAGTGCAAAGATGAACTGTTGATGAATATCTTTGGCTTGTAGTGCAAAGATGAATTTATTAGTATGATTATGAACAGGAACTGTGATTTGGTATAATCATGATCTTTGATGTTTCAGGTAAAGACAGGTGATGAAAATTATCTTCGTCCTGAATGCGAAGAGAAATTTAGAACTACAATTATGATTATGAGTTATTTATATGATTGTGGAAAGGAACTGTTGATTGATGTTATAGGGATAAAATATTGTTGGTGGACTTTTAACATGGAGAAGATAATAGACTTTATGGTCTATGTGACTCTTCTAATGGATTGCTCGTTCCGCTGCAACTGTGGTTGAAAAGTTTGATCATCTACCATATGTTCTAAATCTCTGATTTATTACTATTGAAGATTATTGATAATTTATCTTTAGTCATGATATTTTTTACTGAGCTAGTTGTGCTCACCCTTTTGCTTCACAATTCCTTTCAGGTAATAAAAGTGTAGCTGGGTCGAGTGAGGGATAACAAGGGAATAGAACGGTGGTCTATAGATATTGAGGGTGAGGTGAATTTAACTTGGAAGGGTGTTTTGCCACTATCTTACAGGATGTATAATGACATACAACCTCGTGTCATCATAAGACAAGGTTGTGCTCATCCACTTGCTGAGTATATCTACCAGCACTACCTATATGATCTTGGAGTCTATCTGAAATATAACTCCCAATTAGAGACAGTGGAGATAATGATATGTCAAGAGAAGACTCGCCATTGGGAAGAATATGATAGTAATCTTCTTGTTTTTCTTTGGGGTGTATTGGGTCAACCAAGGATAATTATGTGGCCATATGATATCTATCATAACCTAGAAGCATGGCCTCCCATGTACGAAGGTTTCCTTGAGCACTTCCCAAATATTCTAATGACGTCACAGTTGGTATCAGAGCTTAGGGATATGGTCTTTGGCGGAGATCGGGGAATATAACTAGGAGGGGAGAGATGAGTAAATCCTTCACTAGTGTGTCCTACTTAAGCTTATTTGTTGGTCAGTCATAATATCGGGATATTATGTGATATGTTAATTTGTTCAATTAACCTTTGTTTTGAAGCTGTATTCTAGAATGATATCTGAAATACAGGAGATGAGCAATGAAGAAATTATTATGACAGGAAAGAAGGAATCTGAAATGAAAGTAAGGTATTCTCAACTCTTTGAAATACCAGGTACGTAAATTTCGAGGACGAAATTTCATAAGGAGGGGAGATTGTAAGACCCCGAATTTTATGAAATAAAAGTATTCAATTTTTATTATAATTACTATTTAGTAAATGGTTAAACTGATAAATATTAAAGTTAAGGGTGATATATGAAATTTTTTTTTCGAAATACACAAGTGGTTATAAAATAATCATTGTTGTCGGGAAATATTCGCTTGGTCGTGGAATATTCTTACTGTCGGAGAATATTCGTACGACGGCGCAGTCTTTTGTGGGCGCCATAACGGAAAACGATTGGATAAAGAAAACGACAAGAGTAAGTTGTTTATAAATAACGACGTAGTTGTTACCGTTAACACTGTTGGAATACCCGGTGGTTAAAATACAGTAATACGCGTTGTTGCACAGTAGCACACTATATTGCACTAATTATTGATTTTTACATAAGAAGGCATTACTCAATAATTATTACAGTAATTACTGTTCAGTATTTTATTTTATTGATTAAATAATTGCTACGTTGATATTTTATAATTGTCACTACACAGTATTTTCCATTATCGGAGCAATAATTCATATTATCTGAATAATATTATTAGATAACATTATTGGCAATGTCTAGAAAGTTCTGTCTAATGAGAGGTTTGGTCATCTAATTGCGCGCCAGTAAGGAGAAATCCTTATTGGAAGGCCCCCTCTTTCCTGGGAACGGCCTGGTTGCCAGTACTGTGATTCTGTAATATTATTTATGTATAATTAATTATTGACTTATATGATGAGGAAAATATTGATTTTATGTGGATATAGATGGAGAAAATTTTTAACGTGACAATTGTTGAAAATTAATATTTTATCTTTTTCTGATAAAATAATTCATTTAAATATATTATTTTAATAATATATTGATGGTGATATTTTTACAATGAATGTGGGATATATGAGTATATGAGGAGGAAGAGTATTTTTGTGGCATTAAATGATTAACACATGTTTTGTGTGTTGGTGGACACAATTCTTGACCGAAAATTTATTATTGACTGTAAAATCGCCCGTTTGTGGATTTCGGTCAATTTCTGTTTGGAATTTGGAAAAACTTTCTTCTGTAAAGTTGTAGAGAATTAAATTTCCGATAAAAACACGCGAGATTCGAATTTTCTGATGAAAGGGCTATTTATTATGAATTATTGAAGTTCTAAAATTCTGAAATAATTGATTTTTGGAAGTTTTAATTATTTTTGTTTAGAAAAACATTTTTTTTGTATTTTGTGGACATCATTAACATGTGTTATGGCTGAATTCAGATGGTCAAGGTGGGCTAAGAAAAATTTGTTAAATATATTATTATTATATTCAATTTTCTGCTTTGGTGTTCTAAGCATTTTTCTATAAATAGGGTGCTTAGGTTAGAATTGAAAATCACACCAGAAACTGAAGTTTTCTCTCTATTTCTCTCTCGATATATTGAGCGTATTCTTGTGAGTATTTTTATACTTTGAGTGTTGCTATACGGTGCAAGTTCGTTTAGCGTTATTCTAGTCAGAAGTACTGCTCTTTTGAGGTAAGGGATATTGTCGTTAGTATGTAAGGGATTGTAAGGGATTGTAAGGGATTGTACGGGATAGTAAGGGATTTTAAGGGTTGTTATGTTTTTCAATTTCGTAATTTTTCGGACCTTCAAAAATTTTGGAAAAATTTGAGATGACATTTTGATGAGTTTTATTGATTGTGTCCAAAAATGGTGATTTTTGGATGTATGGATTAAGAGTTGTGGATTTTATGAGAAAATACTATTTTAAAAGTAATCGCTTATAATTCCTTGTGGTTAACTCCAAAATTGATAAAATTTTTATTGGGAGTACATGTATATGATAGGAGTATACTCTGTGAATTTCAGAATTTTTAGATAAAAGTACAATTTTTGATAAATATCTAAATATTCGGCTGTTTTGGCCATATGAAAAATAGTAAATGACTTTTAAAAATTCTGAGAAAAATATATGTTCACTATGGGATTATATTATGCTAATTCCCATAAAAGAATTATTTTTGGAACTGATTTGGTATTTTTCATGAAAATGGTCTAGTTATGAGTAAATGAATTAAATATGTTTTGTGAAGTAAGAAAATTAGAAAATAGGATTTTATGGCTTGAGAATCCTATATGAGGTATATGCAGATTTTTTATGAGGGTTTTTGGTTATTGGTGATGAAATCTTATGAGTTTGACATTTTAAGATGATTAAATGCATTATTTAGTAAGGTGTAAACAATTAAAATAAATTGTTTATAAGTTTAAGAAATGTTATTCTTCCAATATCATTATACCGAAATATTGGTATGTATTTTATTGTGGAATTTCTACCTTTTTGAGTCGGGGTTACTATTCACGAGTTACTATTCATGAGTTACTATTCACGAGTTACTATTCATGAGTTACTATTCACGGGTACTATTCATGACAAAATTGGTTTCTTTTTCTAACCAAATTATAGTTGATTTATGAATATTACTCTGGAGATTAAAATTATATATTGATTATATTGTTTTTATATATAACATTTTATAACCCTGATGATGAAATTCTCTTTCACTAGAGTGTAAAGATGGGTAGATTATTGGTATGATCATAACTAGGGTTCTCTTTGGCCAGTAGTGAAAAGTTGAATTGTGACTGGTATGATCATGACCATTGAATTTATATTGAATATCTTTAGCTTAAGTGAAAATGTGAATTTATCAACATGGTTATAATTATTGTTTATATAAATTCTGAAATGATTATGTATTTCTTTGATATATGAATGTCTTTGGCCTGTAGTGCAAAGATGACCTGTTGCTGAATATCTTTTGGCCTGTAGTGCAAAGATGAACTGTTGATGAATATCTTTGGCTTGTAGTGCAAAGATGAATTTATTAGTATGATTATGAACATGAACTGTGATTTGGTATAATCATGATCTTTGATGTTTCAGGTAAAGACAGGTGATGAAAATTATCTTCGTCCTGAATGCGAAGAGAAATTTAGAACTACAATTATGATTATGAGTTATTTATATGATTGTGGAAAGGAACTGTTGATTAATGTTATAGGGATAAAACATTGTTGGTGGACTTTTAACATGGAGAAGATAATAGACTTTATGGTCTATGTGACTCTTCTAATGGATTGCTCGTTCTGCTGCAACTATGGTTGAAAAGTTTTATCATCTACCATATGTTCTAAATCTCTGATTTATTACTGTTGAAGACTATTGATAATTTATCTTTAGTCATGATATTCTTTACTGAGCTAGTTGTGCTCACCCTTTTACTTCACAATTCCTTTCAGGTAATAAAAGTGTAGCTGGGTCGAGCGAGGGATAACAAGGGAATAGAACGGTGGTCTATAGATATTGAGGGTGAGGTGAATTTAACTTGGAAGGGTGTTTTGCCACTATCTTATAGGATGTATAATGACATACAACCTCGTGTCATCATAAGACAAGGTTGTGCTCATCCACTTGCTGAGTATATCTACCAGCACTACCTATATGATCTTGGAGTCTATCTGAAATATAACTCCCAATTAGAGAAAGTGGAGATAATGATATGTCAAGAGAAGACTCGCCATTGGGAAGAATATGATAGTAATCTTCTTGTTTTTCTTTGGGGTGTATTGGGTCAACCAAGGATAATTATGTGGCCATATGATATCTATCATAACCTAGAAGCATGGCCTCCCATGTACGAAGGTTTCCTTGAGCACTTCCCAAATATTCTAATGACGTCACAGTTGGTATCAGAGCTTAGGGATATGGTCTTTGGCGGAGATCGGGGAATATAACTAGGAGGGGAGAGATGAGTAAATCCTTCACTAGTGTGTCCTACTTAAGCTTATTTGTTGGTCAGTCATAATATCGGGATATTATGTGATATGTTAATTTGTTCAATTAACCTTTGTTTTGAAGCTGTATTCTAGAATGATATCTGAAATACAGGAGATGAGCAATGAAGAAATTATTATGACAGGAAAGAAGGAATCTGAAATGAAAGTAAGGTATTCTCAACTCTTTGAAATACCAGGTACGTAAATTTCGAGGACGAAATTTCATAAGGAGGGGAGATTGTAAGACCCCGAATTTTATGAAATAAAAGTATTCAATTTTTATTATAATTACTATTTAGTAAATGGTTAAACTGATAAATATTAAAGTTAAGGGTGATATATGAAATTTTTTTTTCGAAATACACAAGTGGTTATAAAATAATCATTGTTGTCGGGAAATATTCGCTTGGTCGTGGAATATTCTTACTGTCGGAGAATATTCGTACGACGGCGCAGTCTTTTGTGGGCGCCATAACGGAAAACGATTGGATAAAGAAAACGACAAGAGTAAGTTGTTTATAAATAACGACGTAGTTGTTACCGTTAACACTGTTGGAATACCCGGTGGTTAAAATACAGTAATACGCGTTGTTGCACAGTAGCACACTATATTGCACTAATTATTGATTTTTACATAAGAAGGCATTACTCAATAATTATTACAGTAATTACTGTTCAGTATTTTATTTTATTGATTAAATAATTGCTACGTTGATATTTTATAATTGTCACTACACAGTATTTTCCATTATCGGAGCAATAATTCATATTATCTGAATAATATTATTAGATAACATTATTGGCAATGTCTAGAAAGTTCTGTCTAATGAGAGGTTTGGTCATCTAATTGCGCGCCAGTAAGGAGAAATCCTTATTGGAAGGCCCCCTCTTTCCTGGGAACGGCCTGGTTGCCAGTACTGTGATTCTGTAATATTATTTATGTATAATTAATTATTGACTTATATGATGAGGAAAATATTGATTTTATGTGGATATAGATGGAGAAAATTTTTAACGTGACAATTGTTGAAAATTAATATTTTATCTTTTTCTGATAAAATAATTCATTTAAATATATTATTTTAATAATATATTGATGGTGATATTTTTACAATGAATGTGGGATATATGAGTATATGAGGAGGAAGAGTATTTTTGTGGCATTAAATGATTAACACATGTTTTGTGTGTTGGTGGACACAATTCTTGACCGAAAATTTATTATTGACTGTAAAATCGCCCGTTTGTGGATTTCGGTCAATTTCTGTTTGGAATTTAGAAAAACTTTCTTCTGCAAAGTTGTAGAGAATTAAATTTCTGATAAAAACTCGCGAGATTCGAATTTTCTGATGAAAGGGCTATTTATTATGAATTATTGAAGTTCCGAAATTCTGAAATAATTGATTTTTGGAAGTTTTAATTATTTTTGTTTAGAAAAACATTTTTTTTGTATTTTGTGGACATCATTAACATGTGTTATGGCTGAATTCAGATGGTCAAGGTGGGCTAAGAAAAATTTGTTAAATATATTATTATTATATTCAATTTTCTGCTTTGGTGTTCTAAGCATTTTCCTATAAATAGGGTGCTTAGGTTAGAATTGAAAATCACACCAGAAACTGAAGTTTTCTCTCTATTTCTCTCTCGATATATTGAGCGTATTCTTGTGAGTATTTTCATACTTTGAGTGTTGCTATACGGTGCAAGTTCGTTTAGCGTTATTCCAGTCAGAAGTACTGCTCTTTTGAGGTAAGGGATATTGTCGTTAGTATGTAAGGGATTGTAAGGGATTGTACGGGATAGTAAGGGATTTTAAGGGTTGTTATGTTTTTCAATTTCATAATTTTTCGGACCTTCAAAAATTTTAGAAAAATTTGAGATGACATTTTGATGAGTTTTATTGATTGTGTCCAAAAATGGTGATTTTTGGATGTATGGATTAAGAGTTGTGGATTTTATGAGAAAATACTATTTTAAAAGTAATCGCTTATAATTCCTTGTGGTTAACTCCAAAATTGATGAAATTTTTATTGGGAGTACATGTATATGATAGGAGTATACTCTGTGAATTTCAGAATTTTTAGATAAAAGTACAATTTTTGATAAATATCTAAATATTCGGCTGTTTTGGCCATATGAAAAATAGTAAATGACTTTTAAAAATTCTGAGAAAAATATATGTTCACTATGAGACTATATTATGCTAATTCCCAGAAAAGAATTATTTTTGGAACTGATTTGGTATTTTTCATGAAAATGGTCTAGTTATGAGTAAATAAATTAAATATGTTTTGTGAAGTAAGAAAATTAGAAAATAGGATTTTATGGCTTGAGAATCCTATATGAGGTATATGCAGATTTTTTATGAGGGTTTTTGGTTATTGGTGATGAAATCTTATGAGTTTGGCATTTTAAGATGATTAAATACATTATTTAGTAAGGTGTAAACAGTTAAAATAAATTGTTTATAAGTTTAAGAAATATTATTCTTCCAATATCATTATACCGAAATATTGGTATGTATTTTATTGTGGAATTTCTACCTTTTTGAGTCGGGGTTACTATTCACGAGTTACTATTCATGAGTTACTATTCACGAGTTACTATTCATGAGTTACTATTCATGGGTACTATTCATGACAAAATTGGTTTCTTTTTCTAACCAAATTATAGTTGATTTATGAATATTACTCTGGAGATTAAAATTATATATTGATTATATTGTTTTTATATATAACATTTTATAACCCTGATGATGAAATTCTCTTTCACTAGAGTGTAAAGATGGGTAGATTATTGGTATGATCATGACTAGGGTTCTCTTTGGCCAGTAGTGAAAAGTTGAATTGTGACTGGTATGATCATGACCATTGAATTTATATTGAATATCTTTAGCTTAAGTGAAAATGTGAATTTATCAACATGGTTATAATTATTGTTTATATAAATTCTGAAATGATTATGTATTTCTTTGATATATGAATGTCTTTGGCCTGTAGTGCAAAGATGACCTGTTGTTGAATATCTTTTGGCCTGTAGTGCAAAGATGAACTGTTGATGAATATCTTTGGCCTGTAGTGCAAAGATGAATTTATTAGTATGATTATGAACAGGAACTGTGATTTGGTATAATCATGATCTTTGATGTTTCAGGTAAAGACAGGTGATGAAAATTATCTTCGTCCTGAATGCGAAGAGAAATTTAGAACTACAATTATGATTATGAGTTATTTATATGATTGTGGAAAGGAACTATTGATTGATGTTACATGGATAAAACATTGTTGGTGGACTTTTAACATGAAGAAGATAATAGACTTTATGGTCTATGTTACTCTTCTAATGGATTGCTCGTTCCGCTGCAACTATGGTTGAAAAGTTTTATCATCTACCATATGTTCTAAATCTCTGATTTATTACTGTTGAAGACTATTGATAATTTATCTTTAGTCATGATATTCTTTACTGAGCTAGTTGTGCTCACCCTTTTGCTTCACAATTCCTTTCAGGTAATAAAAGTGTAGCTGGGTCGAGCGAGGGATAACAAGGGAATAGAACGGTGGTCTATAGATATTGAGGGTGAGGTGAATTTAACTTGGAAGGGTGTTTTGCCACTATCTTATAGGATGTATAATGACATACAACCTCGTGTCATCATAAGACAAGGTTGTGCTCATCCACTTACTGAGTATATCTACCAGCACTACCTATATGATCTTAGAGTCTATCTGAAATATAACTCCCAATTAGAGACACTGGAGATAATGATATGTCAAGAGAAGACTCGCCATTGGGAAGAATATGATAGTAATCTTCTTGTTTTTCTTTGGGGTCTATTGGGTCAACCAAGGATAATTTTGTGTTTATATGATATCTATCATAACCTAGAAGCATGGCCTCCCATGTACGAAGGTTTCCTTGAGCACTTCCCAAAAATTCTAATTTCTAAAACAGTTTTCGACTATACCTTTATGTAAGGTGTCATTATGAGGTGCTGTCCACGGTTGGGACATGAGTCACAGTTGATATATATTTGTATCCAAACTCACAGCATATGTGTTGTTGTATTTTGCACGACAATTGTTGTAATAAAGTTGTAGTTATTTTCTGTACCATGCATTTGGCGACTCAGAATGGGTTGGATGGAATGGACCTGTTTTGGGGACGTCACAATCCGGTAATGGTTAAGGTATTTCCACTGCTATTTCCACGGTTAGCTCCTTGCACTGCTCCTCCTGATCCATTCTTGGGGCAATCTCTTGCTAGATGATCCTTAGAACCACAGTTAAAATAAGCACCCTTCTTTGGGTTTGGACAGTTTGGTGCTATGTGGCCTTCCTGACCACAATTGTAGCACACTCGCTTCCCTTTTATGCAAACTCCCAGATGAGCTTTTCCACCGTTTGAGCACGCTTTAATTTTCTTCTTGTGCCCTCCTTGTTGACTTCCAGCTGACGAGTTATCCGTCCACTTCCTTTTCTGATTGTGACTACTCCCAGTGTTACTCCCACCAGTCTTGTTATTTCTTTCACCTTCACTCTTCATCTTCTTCTGCTCTTGATTGTACTTGGTCACCGCATCGCTCCCACCTTCAGCGAGGATGGCCTTTTCCAATACTCCGGCAAATGTGTTTATCTGAAATATTGACACCTTACTGTAAACCCAAGGCTTTAGTCCTTGTTCAAATCTTCTGGCCTTTCTTTCGTCAGTGTGTACTTGGTACGGGGCAAACCTTGCCAACTCATCGAATTTAGCCGCGTATTCAGGTACGCTCGTGTTTCTTTGCTTCAGTTCCAGAAATTGAATTTCCATATGATTCTGCGAACTAGTTGGGAAGTACATTTCGAAAAATATTTCTTTAAATCTCTCCCACATAATTACACCTTCACCTCCTCGCACTTTGTTTGCTTGCCACCAGTAGCTAGCCTCAGACTTCAACATAAACGTTGTGAAAGCCGTCTTCTGGTCTTCTCTAACCCTAGCAACATCGAATACTTTTTCCATTTCCATGACCCACGTTTGAGCCTCAATTGGGTTCCTGGAACCTTTGAACTCTGGCGGTCCCACCGCCTTGAAGTCTTTAAACGTTATGTTTGGTGGAGCTTGAGGTTGATTGTTCATTGCTCCCGTCAGTAAGTTCACCAACTGCTGAACAGGATTAGCGTTGGCGTTATTATTAATATTGGTTGACTCTTCCTGAGCCGGTTGACGTTGTTGTCTTCTCCTTGGCGGCATTTTCTGTTAAATACACGCTTATTAGAACTTTATTTATTTCTCTAAATAGTTAAGACATTACTCAACAATTTAACATACTCATTTATCACATCATCTCAAACAACTTAATATATTTAATTCAACTCAAAGTTTTAACATCAAACTATAGCATAACTGCTATTTACATCAACTGTCCTGGAATAAAGAATCCACAGGACTTAAAATATTAACATATTCCTTCGTTCATAAACACATCAGAATTTACATATAAAAACTAATTAAGTCTTTCACATAATTAAACGGATTCTAATCTTGTCTATCAAGGTGTTGAATAGCCTTGTCACGCTCCTCATCCATGATACGAGACATCATCCTGCGATCCAGCATATACGACAGAAGTCCTTCAAACTGGATGGGGTATCTCAAAACTCGTTCCTGAGCCTCATCTATTGCATGATTAAGTGTGGAGTATGTCTCTTCAAGCTTTTCCTTCTTTGCACGACTATCATCTTCTGCACGATCAGCTCGACGTGATTCTCTTACCCATCCTTCCTTTACTATTTTCAGTCTTCCGGAGGTTTCTTTCAGTTCCTTTTTCAGCTTCTCTATTTCCTCGGTCTTCTCTTCGGTTTGACCCTTTTCGTGGACCAAATACCATTCTACATTTCCCAATCGTGTGTGAAGAGTCGAAATCTCCCTCTCCTTCTCCTCTAAAGTAGACTGCTGAACAGTCGCTCGCTCAGTCAATTTCTGAACCTCGTCTTGCAATTCCACATTATGGTCGTATAACGTGTCATACATCTCCGCATCAACGGTGTACCGTGGTAACTCCTCTTCTTCCTCTTCCTCAACAAACTCCTCCTTAGGATCAGTCTCGGGCTCATGCTCCTGACCAACAACGGTGATCAATGGAGATGACTCCCTCTAAACTAACTGTTCCCTAATAACATGTATGTCTCGGGGCTCTTCCTCTGTAGATACTATAGGTAATCGGGGTTCTTCCTCCCCACCTTGACTAGCTTCTCCAACATTCGTCATCCTGACAACAAAATTTTAAGTTTTAGTTACTAAGTCGTACTAACGAGCACATAAATTAACACATAGACACATAATGTATTTTATTATCTTCAATGAATTACCAAAAATTTATTTCTTAAAACTCGATAAGAGTTTTCCTTTACTATCTTCTTTCTATAAGGTTACTACCTAAGGTTGTTCCCCCACCTAAGATTCATAACCTACATCTCTGATACCAACCTGTGACACCCCCAAATCCGGGTACTTCGATTCCACGGGATTTGGTGTTCACTGCACAAATATCATCTATCTATCTACCCATAAAAATGCAAACCATACAATAGATAGAATTAAAATCTTCCCCTTAAAAGGATTACATCATCCGAATAATAAATACAATCCCAGGTTAAACTAACCTTAAAACATCTGTGCGGAATTCTAATAATAAGTCTTAAACAACATCTTTAACTTAAGTCTTAAACAAATACATCATATAAAATAACAAGTCATATCAAATAACAAGTCTCCATCATTTGCTAACTTTGCCCTTGCCCTTACTAGTGGAAGGTTCGTCAGCTCTTTCGTTCTTAACTGCAATGTTATTATTAAGCAAGAGTGAACACAAATGCCCACAAGTATAATAATGAAACAACAGTATAATAACATGCGAATAATCAAAGACATTTGAATAAAACTCAACTTTTGAATCAAGAATAAATAACAAGAATCAAAAGAATTCTGAGGATCATAAGAACTTGAAATATTTCCTAGGTTAACAAGGGTTATACTTGAAACCTTTAACAGTCATAAGACTATGGACCTTCTTCTCGTACTTAGGGGGATCAGCCCTTAGTACCATACTGTGCACAATATCTTAACGCTAAAGCGTAAATAATCCCCTGTATAGGGTTGTTCATCTCAGTTTGACATTCGAGTCCGCACCAAAGGAAGTTTGGTTTGGATAATTCATCAAAGGTTCTGAAATTTAGAACGCTCATCAACTATGGACTAGTTGAATCATTAAGGGTTCACTAGTCTAATAAAGTTTAACAACAATGATATTCAATTTGAATAATAATCTCAAGAAGTATACAATAGAACAATTATTGTATAACTAAATCATACTTTGAAAAGATAATCAATATTTAATATAATATTGAACTTGAATAATGGCAATGATAATTTACTCAAGATAAATAATAAACTTGAATAATAATGACAAGTAGGGTTAGAAAACTTGCTCAAATTTAAGAGTTTAAGTTTAGGAAACTTGCCTCGTGCGTAGATTACACTTTAACTAAGCACGTTCTTTGAATTAAATCTTACATACCATTCATATACACAATACCAGTTAATTATAATTTAACTAATCAACATAAACTCATTCTCGTTGTCTACTTTAATTATCGACGATACTTAGTCAATTTATCTCATTATCACATAATTTGCACTTCATAAATAATAATCTAATTATGTATTTAATAATTTAAATCGCATGTAATTATGTTGTTTACATGTTAAACAACTATTTTATCATTTCATTATATTTCTAACATGTTTACATGTTCATTACATTAAGTTACTAACACATTGCAAGACTTAACATTTAAAAAAAATTACATTTCTGGACATTCTGGAGAGTGGCGCTGCGGCGCCACTGTTATACTTGATCTTCGCGCTGCGGCGACGTGGCGCTGCAGCTAGACACATGGCACTACGGCGCGGATGTTTAGGCGTGAGTCTGGCGCCGCGGCGCGGCGAACTAGAAACTGTTCTGCAATTCGCAAAAATTGCAAAACACAGGCAAAAACTCCAATTTAATTTGTTACTACACGAATTTAGACATACCCACATGTTATAATTCATGTATAATCATAATACAACATCTATAAAGTGATTTAAACCCATTAAAACATATAATCACATAATTAAAACATAAAATTTTCCTCTGTTCTACATGTTCTTGAAGTTTTTAACATAAATTCCTAAAATTCAACGATACGGATTCGTTATAAAGCCAAATCCGTTCATTTAAAGCTTGGTTTCTTTGTATCAACATGCATAATAATGTAGGAGTATAAAATTTAGGGATAATATACGATCACTACAGAGAAGGAATTATATACAATATATAATTACCCAAACTCTGTAATTTTACAGCAATCATATACGACGTAAAATTATGAATTGATGATAAGGAATTATATACAATATATATAAAAACACATTAAAATGACATCTTAACACATATATGCACATAACTCTCACAATTTCAATTACAGAGACATAACAGAGGTTTTGAAAGCCATATTTCTATAAAACTAAAAGACGTAACTTAAAAATTTGGGAAGAAGGGATTTCCCTTGAATACTCTGCTTAGATTACATAGGGTGACAAAAATTCCCAAATTCTCACACTTCTTCTCCTTTAATCACAGTATTCAAAATTTCTCTCAAAGTTCTCAAACTCTCTCTGAATTCTCTCTGTTCTATGCTAGACTTAGAAAATAATAAGAGAAGAATAAAGAGAGAATACGTATAATAATAGTTAGGCTAACTGACGCGTTGGTGGTCAGTTACCCAGTCATGGGTTAACTGGCCCCAACTCCCCTTAGTGTCATGTTTGGCTAGATTATCATAATACAAAACCATTTAATTTAATAAACCTTTATCATATGGTTTAATTAATGTCACACCCAATTCAAATATCTTGTTTAATTTAATTAAATAACACATAATAATCTCTCATAAATTCACATAATCATATAATTAATTTTCTCATTAATTAATAATGTCAAATCATTAACTCTCTAATTAATAATTATATTAATTAAGTAATATGACTTATTAAATATTACTTTTAATACAATAAGCTCACATACTTCAAATAATAAAAATTCTCCATATTAATTTAATAAATATAACACATATAATTAAATTAATCTACCATAACTGCATCAATTAATTATTTAATCCAATAATTAAATCATCGAAAAATATTTATTTAATTCAATAAATATCAGAAATTAATTACAAAATCTCGTTCGTCACAGTCTAGGTTTCTGGGTTACCCAGAAAACCTAGATTTGGTATGACAATAACTTTGAAGGGGCAGATCTTGCTAGCTTGTTAAGTTATGACTCTGTTAATGGATGATAATGGTAGTACTACATGAACACTACACGATTGAAGCCTAAGGTAGCCCAGATCATGCTTGAGCTGAGAATCATAGCTGGTCAAATGTGACCCCTTGAACACTGACCTGTCAGTGTTCTTGAGCTAAGAACACCTAATACGACAGAAAAGTGTCGCTATAGCATATAGCGACGATTTCTATTTATTTTATTTTCTGAATTTCTAGAAAATAATTAAAAATAGAAAATAAATTCTAAAAATTACAAAATTGGTTTAATTTTTTTTTAAATTCTAAAAAATAACTTTTAATTATTTGGAACATTTTTCATTAATATTTATAATTATTTGAATATTAATAATATTTAATTTATTTAATTAGTGTATTAAATAAATTAATTAAAAATGATTTTAATATTATAAAAATAATTTTAAATAAAAATAAAGTGTTTAAACATATTTTGAGTTATAAAATGTAACTTTTAATATTTGTAGAGAATTTTTATTAATAATTTAATATTAATGATAATAGATTTATTTAACTATTATATTAAATAAATGAATTAAAAAAGATTTTAATATTATAAAAATCATTTAAAGAAGAATAAAGTGTTTAAAAATATTTTCAATTATGAAATATAATTTTCAATATTTTTGGATAATTCTTATTAATAAATTAATATTAACGATATTATATTTATTTAAATATTATATTAAATAAATGATAGAAAAATAATTTTTTTAATTTAAAAATGAGAAAAATGATTTAAAAATATTTTAAATTTATAAAAATAACTTTAATATTTTGACAAGTACGTCATTAATATTTTATTATTATTAAATATTAATGATGATAAGATTATTTGATAATTAAATCATTTAAAAATGATTTCAGTGTTTGAAAAATAATTATAAATTATAATAATTGTTTATAAATTATAAAAAGCTTCCGAAAAATATTATAAGCTATATTTGACTTATCTAAAATAATATTGAAGCTTAGAGACCAAGTTTAATTGACAATAAATGTGTTAATTATCGGATAGGGTGACTAGAACACCGAGAATAGACTGAAGTCCAACCAAACCGAACTAGTTAGTCTTAAGGAGTGTTTATATAAGTTATAAACACTGATGTGGCTATGTGGTAATGTGTATAGGAGAAAGATTGACTGTGAATTACAATGTTATATGTTATAATTTATTGTGCTAATTGTGAGACCGATATTATTGGTTATAGGTCTTTCGAACGCAGATAAGTATATTGTGTAGCAATAATCAACGGAGAAGGCACGTTTCCTTAACTCAACCTCGAGTTATATTTGTTCAATTATTATGGTGGTTAATTATTGTTGATTAGACCACACCCGAGAATTTATTTTTGATTATTCGTAGTTAGTGCATGTTTATTAATTCAAATTGAATTAGTGACTCTGAGAATATACTTGTAGAATAACTGTTGTTGGATATTCACATCCGTAGAAATTATTATTGATTTTAAATAGTACAGTTAAATTCTATCTATTGTTTAATCGTATTGAAACATGTCTTAGCTAATTATTCTAGCTAGAAGAACCATTGTTAAAACTTGATATGTTCGAGAAGAGAATTCAATTATTATTGACAGATCGATGCCAATTATTTCAGCTAGATCGAAAAGTGACTAAATATTGAAATCAAAATATTTCGTTGTTGAATCAAATTCTGATTCAAAGACTGAGAAGAATAACCTTTTTTATAAAGGGAATATATTTGGTCGTATATTCGACTATTGCGCGCGTTTTGAGTATTATGCATAATATACGGTACAAAAAGTTGGCCACTCTAAGTACTTGCAGAGGGGTATAATTTAATCATTATGGTTATCTGATACACCTGAGTATATTAAAGTCCAATCTTTGATAGTTACTCGAGAAGAGAAGTTCAAGATCTAACGGATCGCTCAGCATAAATTTGGAAAATATTCTATTTTGTTATTGCGTAGAATTGATTCTTGATTATTCAATAGAATATCGTAGAAACTTTGAAAGCGTTGTACTCTTTCATTTATCAGATTATTGTGTTGCATAGAATGCGAGAAGACTTGTTAGTTATTAAAAATTTGTTCAGCTATTTCAAAGTTCCCCGAACTTTGGTGTTATTCTATCAAATTATATATTCTGTTATTCTTGATTCTTATACATTTATTGTATGTCTTAACTTGCGGGGCAAATCTTTTGCTCACCCTTGCTACATAAAACATTTCAGCTAGGGAAGAAGAGGCCAGCGGGTCCAAAAAGAATAAAGGCAAATGCAAAATGCTAGAGTAGTTATAATAAACTTATTACTATGTTGTATTTGTAAACTCTTTTTGTATATCTAAATGGTAAATTTGTAATGTTAAGGTTAGATGACCTGGGATGATGTTGTTAACCTATTAATTAATGTTATGTAAGTTTATATTCATCAATGAATGTGTAGTTAGAGGTTATTATATTATGGATCGTGAGCACCAAACTCGGGGGTCAAGTAACCCGAATTTGGTGGTGTCACAGGTTGGTTTCAAAGTTGTAGGTTATAAACCTTAAGTGGGGTGGGGGAAAACCCTAGGATTATAACCATAAGCAAGATAGATAATACTCATTTAGAGTACTAAGTGAGGGATTGCCAAAGCACATCAATAGTGAGATATGTGGACGCATAGTGTGAGGAGTTTGTACTAATGATGTTCTAATCAAGTTATTTAAACTGATTGTAGAATGTCTGGAGAAGATGAAATGAGTATGGATATGCTAGCGGCTGTAGCACCAATGCCAGTAGCCGAGGTGCCAGCACAATGCGAGTCAGTTAAAGAGATGGGAAAAGATAAACCTATGGTCAATCTGGGGAGTGATCATGATGATTATCCCGAGATGTATCTGAGTGGTGATGAGGAGGAGGAGTCCGAAGAAGTTAAAGAGGAGAAAAAGAATAAGACCAAAGTTGGAGAACAAGATCAAGAATCTGTAGAAGTTCAAGAACTCCAGAGTTAGGTATTTCTCTTGGAGGAGTTATGGAAGACGGAGCAAGCGTTACGCGAAATGACTGAAGAACGGAACGAGATGAAGGCGCAGGTGTAAAGGATGAAGACTGAAGGTGGTGGATCGTTTGAAGGAGCAATCAAGCAGAAGAAAGGCAAGAAAAAGAGAAAGAGGGACAACGACAGCCCTAATTCTGAAAATTCAAACCCAAAGAAGAAGCAAGTTTGTAGCAAGTGTGGAAAGACTCACGCGGGAGAATACTTGATGTGGAAGAACGTGTGCTTCAATTGTAAGTAGGAAGGACATATTTCCCTTCATTGTCCTAAGCCGAATTTGAGGAAGTGTTATTTATGTGGGAGAACGGGTCACGGATTCAACAAGTGTCCCAGCAAGAAGAAGACTGATGAAGGAAGTGGGCGATAGACAACTTAGATATAAGTGGTAGTATCTTTTGGTAGTAGGTTATGATATTAACAGTTGTAATATCGACAATAGTGTGTAAGCATATGTAAACATAAATATGTTTGTATGAATGAAATCTTTATTTTCTATATGAATATAAGATTAAGATTAATTTGTGTGTTCTTAAAACTCATACTTATTGTAGGTTCATGACTCATAATTATATGAAATGTTTTGAACCCCTCAACGAATGGATGCTAAAGGTCTGACTAGGATAAGTTCTTACACTCATATAATTGTGGCAAGTTCCTGAACTCATATGTGTGGTAAGTTTGACGAACTGGGAATAGTTATGTGTGAATGGAGAAATGGCAACTTTTTGTGTAAAGTTGGAGAATTGCAACCTTTTGTGTAAAGTTGTGCTGTTAATCCTGATATTATTTATAAAAAAAAAGAAAGGGGGATAGTAATATGTGTTAAGTACTAAATGTGTTGTGAGCTTTTTGAATAACAAAGCGATTATATGAGAAATATGTGTTGAATTCTTATTATGTTAAGAATTTGTGTAGAGAAAGAGAATTAATGTAAGATTTTAATTTAAATCAGATCATGCCGCCCAGACTACAGAATCAAAATTAAATGGAAGAGCAGTCAGTGAATAATGAAGGGGGTCAAGCTGACCCGATGCAGAATTTGGCAAATATGATAGCCGAAGCTATGGGGAATAGAGCGCCAGCAGCAAGAGCAAGAAATTAGCCAGCAAATAGATTGGCAAATTTCAAAGACTTTAAAGCTGTAGGACCGCCAGAATTCAAGGGGACCACGGATCCGATTGAAGCCCAAACTTTGGTGAAAGAAATGGAGAAATCATTCATTATTGCGCGTGTAATGGAAGAGCAGAAGACAACTTTTGTAACATATCTGATGAAGGGAGAAGCCAATTACTGGTGGGAGACTAATCAAGCGAGAGCTGGTACAGCTGTGGTGACTTGGACAAGATTCAAGGAGTTGTTCTTTGAGAACTACTTTTCGCTGAGTATGCAGTCCAGGATGGAAGTTAAATTTTTAGAACTGAAGTAGGAAAATATGTCGGTTTTCGGAATATGCTACCAAATTCAACGAGTTAGCGAGATTTGCACCTCATCAGGTGGACACATAGGCGAGAAAAGCGAGAAGATTTGAGAATGGGCTGAAGCCGGGGAAATTCAATAAGGTAGCAGTATTGCAGATCAATGCCTTTGCGGCTCTAATGGAAAAAGCGTTAATTGTTGAAGGAGGGGGCGAAGCTGCATCTCAATTTCATCAGGAGAAGAAGAAGAAGACAAATGATGGAGGAAGCAGTGGTGGTAGTAATCCAAATAAGAGGAAATGGAGCAAGAATACCTAGTCGGATAATAAGACAGAAGAAAATAGGAAAGGGAGGGAGCCAAGTGCGACTTGTGGGAAGAACCATTCTGGAGTTTTTTTGAAGAAGAAGGGAGTTTGTTGCAACTGCGGACAAGAGGGGCACATGTTGCCCAATTCTCCTAATCCGAAGAAGATGCAAGGTTGCTTTCCGTGTGGATCGACTGATCATATGGTTCGGAACTGTCTGAAGAGAAATTCGGAGAAGGAAAGTGTTAACAAGGGACCCGATAGCGGAACCTTGGTAATTTGAGGACCTGCATAGCCAAGAAGACCAACGGCCTGTACATTCAACATGACGGCGCAAGATGCAGGGACTGTCCAGGAGGTGGCAGTAGGTAATGATTTCTCTTAATACATAAATTACGAGAGTAATATTGGACAAATATCGCTGTGAATTGTTTTCTTTTATAGATTCAAGTCACATGTTAGAATATGAAACACAAATGAATATTATCTTGATAAAAATGAATTGATGATACAACTTGAAAAGATTGTAGAGAATAAGAAAGTGGTGATTCCGAGGACGAAATCCTTATAAGGAGGGGTGAATGTAATAACCGGGGATTTCGAATAATCTGAATTTTACGAATAATTTTTTTTTAATTAATATTAATATTAATTATCAATAGTGTGCTGTGCATTTGTGATATGAGCTGTGAGAATTAATCAATTTGTGTATTGACTGAGAAAATAAGAGCAGAGTTGTGCTTAACAGATTTAGAAACCCTAACCCTAGTTACGTCTAGGGATTCAATAGAAAGTATAATTTAAATAATTATATTGATGAGTACGTGTTTGTACTATATAGATTTTTTAATCAATGATTGATCGGATAAGGGTTAAAATTTGTAAACCCTAATATGTGATTAGAAACCCTATTCTGATATTTAGAAACCCTAACGCTCAGTTAGGAACCCTAATCGTATGCCGAGAAACCCTAATTTTAAATTCAGGAATCATAAACCCTAATTAGCAAGCCCTAATGTGATTATTAAACTTTAATCTGATTAGAAAACCCTAATATAATTAATAAACCCTAATTATATTTTTGAAATCTTAATTTTCTATTTAAAACCCCTAATTAGAAAATTCTAGAATTAGAGGTTGTAAAACCTAAGGGTCAGAACCCTAGGGTTTAACCCTAAGGTATTGAACATTGTCAGGTATGCCACTAAATTTAAAAGGAAAATGACTATAATACCCTTTTCATTTTTTTATGTGTTAACTTGCAAATCTTGCCAAAACCTTTAGTGGTTCACCAACTATTGAGTAAGCATGACTAAAAATCTCAGCAAATCAGAGTCTCAATGACAGCAACATCAGATCTTAGAAATATATCATAATATATATATATATATATATATATATATATATATATAAAGAGATTTGAGAGAGAGAGAAAGTCTACAAATATAAGTCATTTGGTCTCAAGCTCTCACCAACTCTCTCTCTCTCTCCTAAACCTCTGAAAATCATAAGTGTATCAGTCATAAAACACCTCTCTAAAACACCAATATTAGCTAAGGAGATCTTAGATCAAAGGATTGGACAAGAAGGTATAAAGTCCTAAACCTATTTTGATCTTGTATGCTTAAGTCAAATTTGGGTTTATCTGTTTAGACTAATGCTAGATGATGTTTTTAGATGATCTATGATGATCCATCATAGATCTATAACATCAAAATGGGTAAAAATGATATTTTTCAAAAACTATCCAAGAACAGAATTTGTGGTCTGACAAGCTAATGTCAGGAGCTACAGATTCTTGTCTGTTTAAGATTTTTCTTGTTTTATATTTTGGAACAGTAGTCTGACATGAGGACTATTATTTGGAAGTGGAATCACAGCCATTCCATGTCCAGATTGTAAGATATTCATCGTCAAAGTGAGTCGACCGGACATGACCGAAACTTTCTGGGTAACCCAGAAAGTGTGAATCAGTGTCTGACAAGATTTTCAAATGCCTGAATCTGTCAGGTATTATGTGTTATGATGATGTTATTGTAAACAGTTTGTAGTCTGTAATGTGTACTTTATATGTGTGGCTTTCAATCGTGTAAATAATCAACAGATCGACTGTAGAAGTTGGTCAAAGTAGGCCATTTGGTCATGACTTATAATTTCTTGAATTTTCAGAAAAGGTTTGCATAAATTTTCTGACAGCCTTTGACCGGATTGAATCTGGAGATTTTGATGTTGTTGGACTAAAATAGTTTTAGGTAGTTGTTCTTTGTCATGAGTACTATATGTTTGGACCAACAATCTAACCATTTGATGACCAGATCATAGAGATATTCGAGCTTGAAAATGTCTAGTCGACACTGTTTTGGTTTCTAGGTTACCTAGAAAATCTAAATTTGGTCTGACAGTAACATTGAAGGGGCAGATCTCGCTAGCTTGTTAAGTTATGACTCTGTTAATGGTTGATAATTGTAGTACTACATGAACACTACACGATTGAAGCCTAAGGTAGCCCAGGTCATGCCCGAGCTGAGAATCATAGCTGGTCAAACGTGACCCCTTGAACAGTGATCTGTCAGTGTTCTTGAGCCAAGAACTCCTAATACGACCGAAAAATGTCGCTATAGCATATAGCGACGATTTTTATTTATTTTATTTTCTGAATTTCCAGAAAATAATTAAAAATAGAAAATAAATTCTAAAAATTACAAAAATGTTTTTAAAAATTATTTTTTAAAATTCTGAAAAATAACTTTTAATTATTTTGAACATTTTTTATTAATATTTTAAATTATTTGAATATTAATAGTACTTAATTTATTTAATTAGTGTATTAAATAAATTAGAGAAAAATTATTTTAATATTATAAAAATCATTTTAAATAAAAATAAAGTGTTTAAAAATATTTTGAGTTATAAAATGTAACTTTTAATATTTTTAGAGAATTTTCATTATTAATTTAATATTAATGATAATAGATTTATTTAACTATTATATTAAATAAATGAATTAAAAATGATTTTAATATTATAAAAATCATTTTAAAGAAGAATAAATTGTTTAAAAATATTTTGAATTATAAAATATAATTTTTAATATTTTTAAAGAATTCTCATTAATAAATTAATATTAATGATATTATATTTATTTCAATATCATATTAAATAAATGATAGAAAAATGATTTTTTTGATTTAAAAATCATTTAAAAGTGAGAAAAATGATTTAAAAATATTTTAAGTTATTAAAAATAATTTTAATATTTTGACAAGTAAACCCTAATATGGGTTTAGAAATCCCCTAATCTCAGATTTAGAAATCCTAACGCTCAGTTAGGAACCCTAATTGTATGCCGAAAAACCCTAATTTTAAATTTAGGAATCCTAAACCCTAATTAGAAAATTCTAATCCTAATTAGCAAATCTTAATGTGATTATTAAACTTTAATATGATTAGGAAACCCTAATTATAATTTTAAATTCTTAATTTTCTATTTAAAACCCCTAATTAGAAAATTCTAGAATTAGAGGTTGTAAAACCCAAGGGTTAGAACCTTAAGGTTTGGACATTATAAGGTATGCCATTAAATTTAGAAGGAAAATGACTATAATACCCTTTTTATATTTTTATGTGTTAACTTGCAAATCTTGCCAAGACCTTTAGTGGTTCACCAACTATTGACTAAGCATGACTAAAAATCTCAGCGAATCAGTCTCTCAATGACATCAACATCATATCTTAGCAACATATCATAATATATATATATATATATATATATATATATATATATATATATATATATATATAGATTTGAGAGAGAGAAAGTCCACAAATATAAGTCATTTGGTCTCAAGCTCTCACCAACTCTCTCCCACTCCTAAACCTCCGAAAATCATAAGTGTATCAGTCATAAAACACCTCTCTAAAACACCAATATCTGCTAAGGAGATCTTAGATCAAAGGATTGGACGAGAAGGTATAAAGCCCTAAACCTGTTTTGATCTTGTATGCTTTAGTCAAATTTGTGTTTATGTGTTTAGACTCATGCTAGATGATGTTTTTAGATGATCTATGATGATCCATCAAAGATCCATAGCATCAAAGTGGGTAAAAATAATGTTTTTCAAAAACTGTCCAAGAACATAATTTTTGGTCTGACAAGCTAATGTTAGGAGCCACAGATTCTTGTCTGTTTAAGATTTTTCTTGTTTTATGTTTTGGATCGGTAGTCTGATATGAGGACTGTAATCTGGAAGTGGAATCACAACCATTCCATGTCCAGATTGCAAGATATTCATGGTCAAAGTGAGTTGATCGGGCATGACTGAAACTTTCTAGGTAACCCAGAAAGTGTGAATCGATCAGTGTCTGACAAGCTTTTCAAATGCCTGGATCTGTCAGGTATTAAGTGTTATGATGATGTTATTGTAACTAGTTTCTAGTCTGTAATGTGAACTTTATATTTATGGCTTTCGATCGTGTAAATAATCAACAGATCGATTGTAGAAGTTGGTCAAAGTAGGCCATTTGGCCATGACTTAGAATTTTTGGAATTTTCAGAAAAGGTTTGCATAAATTTTCTGACAACCTTTGACCGGACTGAATCTGGAGATTTTGATGTTTGGACCAAGAATCTAACCATTTGATGACCATATCATAGAGATAATCGAGCTTGAAAGTGTCTAGTCGACACTGTTTGGGTTTCTGGGTTACCTAGAAAACCCAGATTTGGTCTGATAGTAACATTGAAGGGGCAGATCTTGCTAGCTTGTTATGTTATGAATCTGTTAATGGCTGATAATGGAAGTACTCCATGAACACTACACAATTGAAGCCTAAGGTAGCCCAGGTCATGCCTAAACTAAGATCATAGCTGGTCAAACGTGACCTCTTGAACACTGATCTGTCAGTGTTCTTGAGCCAAGAACACTTAATACGACCGAAAAATGTCGCTATAGAATATAGCGACGGTTTCTATTTATTTTATTTTCTAAATTTCTAGAAAATAAATAAAAATAGTAAATAAATTCTAAAAATTACAAAAACGGTTTTAATTTTTTTTTTTAAAATTCAGAAAAATAACTTTTAATTATTTGGGACATTTTTTCATTAATATTTATAATTATTTGAATATTAATAATATTTAATTTATTTAATTAGTGTATTAAATAAATGAGAGAAATATGATTTTAATATTATAAAAATTATTTTAAATAAAAATAAAGTGTTTAAAAATATTTTGAGTTATAAAATGTAACTTTTAATATTTTTAGAGAATTTTTATCAATTATTTAATATTAATGATAATAGATTTATTTAACTATTATATTAAATAAATGAATTAAAAATGGTTTTCATATTATAAAAATTATTTTAAAGAATAATAAAGTGTTTAAAAATATTTTGAATTATAAAATATAATTTCAATATTTTTGGAGAATTATCATTAATAAATTAATATTAATGATATTATATTTATTTAAATATTATATTAAATAAATGATAGAAAAATGATTTTTTTTTATTTAAAAATGAGAAAAATGATTTAAAAATATTTTAATTTATTAAAAATAACTTTAATATTTTGACAAGTACGTCATTAATATTTTATTATTATTAAATATTAATGATGATAAGATTATTTGATAATTAAATCATTTAAAAGTGATTTCAGTGTTTGAAAAATTATTATAAATTATAATAATTGTTTATAAATTTTTAAAAGCTTCCGAAAAATATTATAAGCGATATTTGACTTATCTAAAATAATATTGACGCTTAGAGACCAAGTTTAATTGACAATAAATGTGTTAATTGTCGGATATGGTGATTAGAACCCCAAGAATAGACTTAAGTCCAACCAGAACGAACTAGTTAGACTTAAGGAGTGTTTATATAAGTTATAAACACTGATGTGGCTATGTGGTAATGTGTCTAGGAGAAAGATTGGCTGTGAATTACAATGTTATGTGTTATAAATTATTGTGCTAATTGTGAGACCGATATTATTGGTTATAGGTCTTTCGAACGCAAATAAGTATATTGTGTAGTAGTAATCAACGGAGAAGGCAAGTTTCCTTAACTCAACCTGGAGTTATATTTGTTCAATTATTATGGTGGTTAATAATTGTTGATTAGACCACGCCCGAGAATTTATTTTTGATTATTCGCAGTTAGTGCATGTTTATTAATTCAAATTAAATCAGTGACTCTGAAAATATAATTGTAGAATAACTGTTGTTGGATATTTACATCCGTAGAAGTTATTATTGATTTTAAATAGTACAGTTAAATTTTGTCTATTATTTAATCGTATTGAAACATGTCTTAGCTAATTGTTCTAGCTAGACGAACCATTGTTAGAGCTTGATAGGTTCGAGAAGAGAATTCAATTATTATTGACAGATCGATGCCAATTATTTCGGCTAGATCAAAAAGTGACTAAATATTGAAATCATAATATTTCGTTGTTAATTCAAATTCTAATTCAAAGACTGAGAAGAACAACCTTTTTTATAAAGGGAACGTATTTGGTTGTATATTCGGCTATTGTGCGCGTTTTGAGTATTATGCATAATATAGGGTACAAGGAGTTGGCCGCTCTAAGTACTTGTAGAGGGGTATAATTTAATCATTAAGGTTATCTGATACACCTTGGTATGTTAAAGTCCAATCTTTGATAGTTACTCAAGAAGAGAAGTTTAAAATCCAACGGATCGCTCAACATAAATCTGGAAAACATTCTACTTTGTTATTGCGTAGAATTGATTCTTGATTATTCAATAAAATATCGTAAAAACTTTGAAAGCGTTGTACTCTTTCATTTTATCAGATTATTGTGTTGCATAGAATGCGAGAAGACTTGTTAGTTATTAAATATTTGTTCAGCTATTTCAAAATTTCCCGAACTTTGGTGTTATTCTATCAAATTAGATAGTCTGTTATTCTTGATTCTTATACATTAATTTTATGTCTTAACTTGCGGGGCAAATCTTTTGCTCACCCTTGCTAGATTAAACATTTCAGCTAGGGAAGAAGAGGCCAGCGGGTTCAAGAAGAACAAAGGCAAAGGCAAAATGCTGGAGTAGTTATAATGAACTTATTACTATGTTGTATTTGTATACCCTTTTTGTATATCTAAAGGGTAAGTTTGTAATATTAAGGTTATATGACCTGGGATGATGTTGTTAACCTATTATTTAATGTTATGTATATTTATATTCATCAATGAATGGGTAGTTAGAAGTTATTATATTGTGGATCGTGAGCACAAAACTCAGGGATCAGGCAACCCGGATTTGGGGGTGTCACAGTACTATTGTAGAACTTACGGGTATATTTGCCCCATTCCTATTAAAAGCAGCCGTTAATAAGTTAACGAACTCTTACATCGGACTAACCGGTCCCCCTTCCTGTTGATTGACATTGTCTTCTTAATTTCGTTGTGTTCTTCTTGGCGACATTTTTCTGTTAAGATACATAACACATCATTATTACTTTCTTCTTGTTAATTAGTTATTCTTCATGATTTAAACAATAACGTCAAACTCATTGCACAATATGTTCCCTAAAAAGGCTTATATTGCTTTGCTTCCTTGTATTATAATACTACATCATTTGTCATTACACAGCCTTATCTGATTACATTACTTTCCCGTAATTACTTTTCAAAAATTGGGATTTACAAAAGACTACCCTTTGATATACAAAAGAGGGTTTTGCGTTACTACTAGATACATCATATTTAGATATCTAACTCTACTCTAGCTACAAACTAGGTTACATTTGCCTTATGGCATTCTCGTAATCTGCATTGGCTAGACCGGCTCATGATTGAGCTCACAGGCCTCATGCTTTAGCTCATGGACCTTGTCCTTCGCCAAAACTCTCTCATTGTGCTCTTCCTCCCACATCGATTCCATGCTCTTCTTTTGACATCCCGAATTTTTAAGAATTAATAAATGAGAATTTAATAAATAAAATTTTTATTTTAAGATGTTTAAGTACGAGTATGTGTATATTGTGACACCCCCAAATCCGGGTACTTCAATTCCACGTGATTTGGTGTTCACTGTACAAGCATCATCTATCTATCTACCCATAAATAATATCAAACCATACAATAGATAGAAATCATAATAAAATCTATTCCCTTAAGGGTTACATCAACTGAATCATAAATAAATCCCAGGTTACTCTAACCTTAAAACATCTGTGCGGAATTCTAAACAAATAAGTCTTAACATCAACATAACTCAAGTCTTAAACAAATACATCAGTTAATAAATAACAGGTCTTCATCATTTGCTAACTTTGCCCTTGTCCTTACTAGTGGAGGGTTCATCGCTTCTTTCATTCTTAACTGCAATGTTATTATTAAGCAAGAGTTAGCACAAATGCCCACAAGTATAAAAAAATGAAACAACATTATAATAACATGCGAATAATCAACGACATCTGAATAAAGCTCAACTTTTGAATCAAGAATAAATAACATGAATCAAAAGAGTACTGAGGGTCATAAGACCTTGAACTATGTCCTAGGTTAACAAGGGTTATACTTGAAACCTTTAACAGTCATAAGACTATGGACCTTCTTCTCGTACTTAGGGGGATCAGCCCTTAGTACCATACTGTGCACAATATCTTAACGCTAACGCATAAGTGAATCCCTTTTCAGGGTTGTTCATCTCAGTTTGACATTCGAGTCCGCACCAAAGGAAGTTTGGTTTGGATAATTCAATAAGGGTTCTGAAATTTAGAACGTTCATCAACTAAGGACTAGCTGAATCATTAAGATTCACTAGTCTAAAAAGGTTCAACAATAATGATATTCGATTTGAATAATAATCTCAAATGTATACAATAGAACAATTATTGTATAATTGAATCATGCTTTGAAAGATAATCAATCTTTAGTATAATACTTGAACTTGAATAATAATTTAAGTTTAAGTAAATTGCTCAATGTAAAAGTAGAGTTAAGAAACTTGCTCAATTTAAGAGTTTAAGTTTAGGAAACTTGCCTCGCGTGTAGATTACACTTTAACTAATCACGTTCTTTGAAATAAATCCTACATACCATTCACATTCAATACCAGTTAATTTTTAACTAATCATCATAACTTATTCTCATTGTCTACTTTAATAGTTGACTAACTTAGTCAAATCATCACGTTGACACCTAATTTGTTCTTCATGAATAAATAACTAATTATGTATTTAATAATACAACTCACATGTAATTATGTTATTTACATGCTAAACAAATATTTTATCATCATATAATATTTCTAACATATTTACATATTCATTATTTTAATACACTAACCCATTGTTAGACTTAGAAAATTTAAAGCTCATTTTTTTTATTTTTTATTTTTTATTTTTTTTATTTTTTTAATTTTTTTTTCCAGTTCGCGAAGAACACAGAATTCAGCGAAAATAATTACTACAAAATCATTAATTCTCCAAATTAAACATACCCACATGTTGGAATTCATATATAATTAATACCCAACATTTATATACTGACAAAACTAATTTTAAACACTTAATAACAGATTTAAAGCCTAACAATTCACTGACTTTGATGTTCATGAAGTTTTAAAAAACTTTATGTGAAAATTCTCCCTACGAATTCGTTATAACACCGAATTCGTTCGTTTAAGGCTTAAACTCTTCGTATTAACATGCATAACAACATACAAGTCTAAAATTTAGGGATAATATATGATCAATACATAAATTTTCACGTAAAAGGCATTAAGGCCAAACCCAAACTCTGTAATTTTGTAAAACATATATATTACGTAATATTATGAAACTAATGATATGGAATCATGCAATATATATGTAAAACATGCTATACTTCTCGAATTACTACACATATCTTTATCACAACACCAATTCTCAATTCACAGAGATTAACAGAAGTTTTGAAAGCCATTTTATGAAAACTAAAATACGTAATTTAGAATTTGGGAAGGAGAAGATTACCCTGTAGAATATAATTAGTAGGATTAGAATTCCTCACTCAAAATCTCCTTCACCCACTCACAATTCTAAATATCTCTGACAATTTTCTCTAAACTCTCTCTGATAGCTTTCTAGACTTAGGCAAAATGAGGAAAGAAAAAGAGAAGACGTCGTAATATAATAAAGGAACTGAGCGCAGAGTGGTCAGTTGGCCCAATCATGGGTTAACTGCACCAACTCCCCTTAAGGCCCTGTTTGGTTAGTTAGGAAAATGTTTTAAAATTATTTAATTTAATAAAACTTTATCATATAGTTTAATTTATGCACACCTACTTGCACAATAAGTCAAATATCTTATTTAATTTAATATAAATAAAATATAATAATTTCTCATAAATTCACAAAGTCATATTTTTAATTTACTCATTAATAAATAATGTCAATTTATTAAATCTCTAATTAATAATTACATTAATTTAATAACATAATGCTTAATTAAATATTTCGTTTAATTCAATAAGCTCACGTACATTGATAATAAAATTCTCTACATTAATTTAATAAATGCAACACATATAATTAAATTATTCTACCACAATTGCATCAATTGATTATTTAATCTAATAATTAAATCGTCGAAAAATATTTATTCACTTCAATAAATATTTAAAATAATTTACAAAATTCTCGTTCGTCACATATATGAGTTATATATTATGAAATATGTGAATTGGTGTGAAGAAAATTTAAATGTTAATTTAATATTTATTGAAATAAATAAATATTTTAATTAAATTATTTATTGAGAATATGTGATTAATATGGAGTAATGTAATTAATTGTATTATATTAATTAAATGATTATTTAATATGTAATGACTTTATGTTATAGTTCTAATTTAATTGAGATAATGTAGTGATGTGGTAATTGTTACATGAAGTTATAATTAACGAGTAATTATAATGTGACAATTTTATGTGATTAATTTATGTTAAACTTTTAATTAATTAAATTAATATTAAGATTTAATTAATTAAAGGATAACATTAAGAATATGTGTTAAAGGATCTATTAAAAGAGTTAAAAAAGTTTTTAAAACTGTTTTCCCAAACAAGGCCTTACTTTTGTTTTAAACCTATTTTACCCAAACAAGACCTTAACTATTAAAACTTGATTTTAAAATAATATGGTTTTGCCAAACAAGCCTTAGGGCTTTTAAAATTCTAATTTTTGTAACTTATATATTAAATTGATAATTAGTACATGTAATTATATTAGGAGTTACATATTTTATAATTATATGTGTTATATGTATATTGTATATACACCAAGTTACGTTAGTTTTCAAAACCTAAGTCTAAACTAAGAACAAAGAGAAGAAGAGGGAATATAGAGAAGAAGAAGAAGAGGAAGAAGAAGAAGAAGAAGAAGAAGAAGAAGAAGAAGGGAAACCTTGAGAAAATTAAAGAAAAGCTTTCATCATCTCCATCTTTTCACCTAATCCAACCTAGAAAGGTATCAAACTAACCCTTATACTAAATTAAGATTTTTGCGTTTAGTCTTTGTAAAATTAGGTTTTTGTGATTATGAATTTATATGTATATATGGTGTTCATGTGTTTTCATATGTGATTGTATGCCATGAAAGGATTTTCACAATACAATTTTTGTAAAAAACAAGTTTTAAAATCATGTTCTTCTATCTTTTCATAGTTTTAGGGTTCTATGTAAAAATCTTTTGGTGAAACTTCATAATTTTGATATGTGAATGTGATGTGTGTGTGTGTGTGTGTATTTATATATATGTATACGCTTACATGAGATTTTTATATTTGTTCAAAAGTTTCAATTCACAAAGATATGATGAACATGATTTCATGTTCATAGTGTTTGATTATGAAGTTACGTTAAAAATTATTCTTAAATCTTTGATTTAAGCATGAGTTATGTGTAATATGGGTTATATTATGATATATTATGAGTTATATGGTTGTTTTAGCAATTCCACCCATGTAATTTTGATAAAACAAGAGGAATTTGTTTCATAATAATTTTTTATGAATTAATTTCTAAAAAATGGCTTTTGAAACTATCAAATTGATGTTTAATTTATAGTACAATTGTAAAATTGGTGATGGATTGTGTTAATAAGATAAGAAACGAAAAGAACACAAGTTGAATGAATATATTTGGTTAAGAAATGAATTCGTAGTGAATGAATTTGCTAAATATGTTAAAACATGAAAGTTTAGTACGAACATGAGTTTTGGGTCAAGATTTAGGCTAGTTACTGTTTCTTTAAATTGTTGTAAGTCTAGTATGTTGTAGTTCTATGAATTACGAATCCATAGAGTCGAAAACGGACTGATTTGGGTGTGTATAACTCAAGTTATGAAGGTTGGAAGGAGAAAGGGTCAAATATTCGTAAAAACAGTACAACTGGAAAAAAAATGTGTACCTTACTGTTAAGGGGCACTGTAGTGTGGCCCCCAAGGCTATTCAGGGCGCTTCAGCGCTGGAATAGTTGACACGGTCGAACAATTTTGACTTTCTGTGGTAAAATGGCCATAACGTTTTCATACGGACACCGATTAAGGTAATTCAAGATGATCCAAAATGAGGACGAATAGCCCTACAACTTTTGTTCTTTAAGGTGTTCAATTTGAGGTGGGGAACATGGGTCAAAATGGTCATTTGTGGGACTGATATGTATTAGGAGGCAATCAGAGGGCGTCGGGCATGCACATATGCAAGTATAGTGCTCCTGATGATAAAAGATTGTGTCCTAAGTTATAAAACATGAATGTTAGTAAATATAATGATGATTAACATTAATAAATGATGTATTAGATAAGTTATGTAAGCAGACTAAGCATACACAAGAGAGACGATTCGGGCGTGTGACGAATGAACATCGAAACGCCGTGACAAGTGTTAATGAACATTATAAGATATGAAATGAGTTTAATATAAAACCCATAAGTATTCCTAGCAAGACTTAAACACTTAAATGAATTTTGAATATTACATAAGTCGAAAAGTTAACACAATCTAATTGAACATTGTGTGCTAATTAACAGGAAGGATTATGAGATGTGTAGTAGAGTTTACATTACAATTACTATGTGTTGTTATGTGACTAATAGTTAATGTGTATGATTATAGAATTATGTAGGGGGCGCGTGAAGTGCAGATAGCTGTAAGTTGTTAATCTGTTATTTGTAAACAACAATCAATGCAAGTCTTTCGGTTCCTATTTTCTACGTGGATTTGATGAACTGTTTTAAATTGCATGATATATTATATGTGTTGTAAGCGGGCATGATATGTTATACATGTTGTAATCGTGAAATGTTAAAGTCAATTTATGATTACATTATTTTGGTTAAATAATGATGATTGAGTAAGGAACTTAGTCTTTATATTTTTTATGTGAATTAAAGCATGTATGCCATGTTACTTCAATTATTAGGATATGTATGTTGGGCATACTATTACGTGTTATGTGACACATGAAAACTGTTAGAACTTGCTGAGCTGCCGAGCTCACTCTTGCAAATAATAATTTTTGCAGGTCAAGATTTCAAGGTAAGGATATGTGCTAAGTGAATTATAGAGATCCATATTCACGAAGATTACTTATATTTTATGAGAAATGTATTTTATATTTTGAATGTAACATGTTGTTGAATTGTAATTTGAGCTATCCAGTGTATATGGATATCTATTTATGATGTAAGACTTTGTATAGTCATTTTGTTGCAATGATTCATGATATAAATTTGAATCGAAGATATGTAATGTAAAGTTTGCGATTTAGGGCAATACATAAGAAAATGTATAAAATTTTTAAATATTATTTAGTGATTTTTAATATCAAATAATGATGTAAAGATAGATTAAAGTTGCATTGTTAATAATCGAGAAGGAGAATGTTATTGTATGAATTTTGGGGTCGTTACAGTTGGTATCAAAGTTGTAGGACGTTATTAACCTTAGGTAGGAGTACCGTAGGCTATAACCTTAGAGAAGGAAGGTGAAGATAATGAAAGAATAAGCTCAAATAGAGTTTGAACAATAAGAAGTAATTTAAGAAATTTATAAAGAAGGGATTAAAACATGTGTGAAAGGATTCAAAGAAGAATCTCACAGAGTTATATGGAATATGAATGTGGGTTACCCAACTCCAATAATAAGGATGTAGGGTGATGTCTATAAGAAGAGAATGATAAAGAAGTTAAGAATAAGAAGTTATATTTAAGTATGGTACAATTGTACTCTTTAGTAGTTGATGTATGGTATCTGGGCTAAACGATTCCTTCATAGAGCAGAGGTATATACGAACTAGTAACTCGGAACTTAGTTGTTAGTTGTTTGTGGGAAACCACTTAGCGTACCATATTGAAACTATTAGAGACTCGATGTGTACCAAGTATAGAAAATGGATACGTATGATGAAAATGTAAAACTTGAATGAAATGTTGAGCAATGTAAATGAAGTTAAAAATTCTTAACGAAGAATTGTTATATAAACAAGAAAATTCAAAAAAAAATCTTGAAGAGATATAAAGATAAGAATTGAGAGTTACCTAACTCCAATAGTCAAGATAATGAATAATGATGAATAGACAAAGTTTGTAAGATTAAAAACATAAATAAAATCATAAATGATGAAAAAGGAAAAAAAGAGAATCGTAAAACAAAACGATCATGAGTTAAGAAAAGAATCTTAAGGGAGATGATTATAGAATAAGTTCACGACGTGATCTGTTTAAATTATAAAAGAAAGATGGTCTGTAATGTTTGAATAATTATAGCTTGACGCTATGAAAATAATGTACTATGAAATAGTATGAATTAAACTTGTGAGGAGTTATAAATGATGAGGTACGAAAAATTCGTATCGAGCAAATAGCAAGTTATTAGCAAGATAGAGTTAGGTGGGATTTCAATTGAGGACTCATTTGATGGCTGAGTTGTACAAACCTTTGTATGGGATAGGGTTTTGTGCTTGCACTCAGTTTATCACATTGATAATCATTGGAATGTTGGTATCGTGCTATAAATGTATATGTAGTGAAAAGGTGATTCTCTTATCATGTGTATACTTGATAGTTAGAAAATATTAAGATTAGTCAAAGATTATTAAGATTAGGTGCGATTCTTAAAACTAATGCATATGGTATGTTCGTGACTCATAATAATATGGTATGTTTGGAAGCCCTCAACGAATGGACGCCTATGGTCTGATTAGGATAAGTTCTTAAACTCATATTATTGTGGCAAGTTCCTGAACTTCCAATGTGTTGTAAGTTTGATGAACTATACTGGGGGTATATGAAGATTGAAGTTGATGGATACTTGGATATTCTAAATTTACTAGTTATACTAGACTTTCGAGATTTATTGACTTCGTACCGATGGTTGTACTTTTGATTTTTAAAAAATGTTGGATCACACTAGTGAACCAAAGAAATTTTAAAATAGTGCTTTTATTTGCATATCTATGTTTTTTGTTTCGGCTAGAAAAAAAAATAATTTTTAAATTTTCAAAATTTATTTTAACTATATGTATCGGGTGATATGTTAAACGATGGAGTCATCAATGCAATGGAACCTGTTATTGGATGTGATCATATGATCGTCAGCCCACTATGGTGAGATGTAGTATGACAACGTCATAATCATGACGCCATAAAAAGATTTTTGAGATTTCTTTAAGATATGAGAATATATATATATATATTATATATATTATATAATATAATATGTATATTTGATTCATGTCCGAATTGTTGTAGAAGTCTATGTTATTTGATTCAGCTAGACGAATTTGAAAGATGTTCATGAAATTCAAGCGTTTCTTGAGAAGTTATGCCAAACCAAATTGTTTTGGTGCGGATTCAGATGTTGAAAAGCTGAGATGAACAACCCTTTTACAGGGGATTACGCAGAGGCGTTTAGATGTTTATGCACAATACATGGTACGAAGGGCTGATCACCCTAAGTACGGGAAGTCCATATAGTATTACTGTTAAGGTTAAAATTGAAAGATTACTTGTGACCGTGGACATACTTCGTGGTCTTGTGACCCTCAGTTACATCTCTAAAAAATTGAGAAGAACAACCCTATTATGGGGGAATTATTTTTACGTGATGCATTTAGATGTTTGTGCACAATACATCTTACGAAGGGCTTAACACCCTAAGTACGTGAGTCCCTATAGTCTAATGAATGTTAAGGTTTAAGTTGAAAGAGTACTTATAACTGTGGACGTAGTTCAAGGTCTTGTGACCCCTCAGCATAATTTGAGAATCTTTTAAATTCCCTAGTTATTCATTCTGCTTCCCAATTATTGAGCAATTATAGAAGATTCTTGTTATTCTAAAAGGCGAACGTGGCAAGGATGATATTCCTTAGAAAGAAGTAAGTCGTAGAATGCGACACTAAATGATGAATATATTGACTAAGTGAGAAAAAGAAATTTAGAAATGAGAAGGAGATGAGTCATCAAAGAATAATACAAAACTTTTAATAGAAAAGTTTAATAATTGTAGAAAGATCTTTGTGGAAAGAAAGTGTTTATAGAACCCAATGAATGAATATAATATTAACGTAAAATCTATTTTGATAGATTGAATGAATAAAGATTAATAAATAAAATTTCAAGGACGAAATTCTTAGAAGAAAGGGTAAATGTAATATCTCAAGTGTTTATGATAACGATACTTAGAAAAGGAAATGAATGGGTTAAAGAGTATATAAAATTTGATATATGACTGTGTTTTAATTGAAGGTTATGTAATAAAACCTAAAAGTTGTTGAATAAATGAATGAAGAATAATATATATATATAATATATATATATATATATATATATATATATATATATATATATATATATGTAAATCTTTTTGCTAAGTTAACGTGTTGAAGTTATTCAACAATAATTGTGAAAGAGATTTTGCAAAAACTGAGTAAGAGAGGTTTCGTTGATTCCGAGGACGGAATCCTTATAAGGAGGGAATGATGTGACATCTAGGATTTTTAAGAATTAATAAATGAGAATTTAATAAATAAAATTTTTATTTTAAGATGTTTAAGTACGAGTATGCATATATGTGTTTATATATTGTGAAATATGTGAATTGGTGTGAAGAGAATTTAAATGTTAATTTAATATTTATTGAAGTAAATAAATATTTTAATTGAATTATTTATTGATATTATGTGATTAATATGGAGTAATGTAATTAAGTGTATTATATTAATTAAATGATTATTTAATATTTAATTAATATGTAATGATTTTATATTATAGTTCTAATTTTAATTGAGATAATGTAGTGATGTGGTAATTGTTACATGAAGTTATAATTAGCGAGTAATTATAATGTAATAATTTTATGTGATTAATTGTTGTTAAACTTTTAATTAATTAAATTAACGTTAAGATTTAATTAATTAAAGGATATACTTGAGAATATGTGTTAAAGGATCTATTAAAAGAGTTAAAAAAGTTTTTAAAACCGTTTTCCCAAACAAGACCTTATTTTTTGTTTTAAACATGTTTTACCCAAACAAGATCTTAACTATTAAAACCTGATTTTAAAATAATATGGTTTGCCAAACAAGCCTTAGGGCTTTTAAAATTTTAATTTTTGTAACTTATATATTAAATTGATAATTAGTATATGTAATTATATTGGGAGTTACATATTCTATAATTATATGTGTTATATGTATATTGTATATACACTAAGTCACGTTAGTTTTCTAAACCTAAGTCTATACTAAGAACAAAGAGAAGAAGAGATAATACATAGAAGAAGAAGAGGAAGAGGAAGAGGAAGAGGAAGAGGAAGAGGAAGAGAAACCTTGAGAAAATAAAAGAAAAGCTTTCATCATCTCCATCTTTTCTCCTAATTCAACCTAGAAATGTATCAAACTAACCTTATACTAAATTAAGATGTTTTGTATTTAGTCTTTGTAAAATTAGGTTTTCATGATTATGAATTTATATGTATATATGATGTTCATATTTTTCATATGTGATTGTATGCCATGAAAGAATTTTCACAATACAATTGTTGTAAAAACAAGTTTTAAAATCATGTTCTTCTATCTTTTCATAGTTTTAGAGTTCTATGTAAAAATCTTTTGGTGAAACTTCATAATTTTGATATGTGAATGGAATGTGTGTGTGTGTGTGTGTGTGTGTGTGTGTGTGTGTATATATATATATATATATAAATATAAATATAATATATATAATATATATTATATATATAATATATTTAAAATTATATATATATATAAACGCTTGCATGAGATTTTTTATAGTTGTTCAAAAGTTTCAATTCACAAAGATATGATGAACATGATGAAATCATGTTCATAGTGTTATGATTATGAAGTTACGTTGAAAATTGTTCTTAAATCATTGATGTGAGCATGAGTTATGAGTGTAATAATGGTTTATATTATGATACTAGACAGCGACAACATAAACCGTATGTTGTCTTAAATATCGGCGATGATTGTGAACCGTCACTATTTTATTATTTCCAACTAACGAATTACACATTGAAATGGTGAGTTTCTGGTTTTTAAGCGGCAACAGACAGACTTAGCGACGACAAGAAGTCCATCAAAATGTTATATCACATAGATTTCGACATCGAGCGACAGCATCAATTCTAGTTATTTCGTTAGAAATCAATTGTAAGAAAACGTTGTTCAAAGATGATATTAGGGTTTCTAATTCAACGTATTTTCATTCACGATGGCTTCTTAGGATGGGATTAATTATGAGATCTATATTTCCCCATTATACTACCATAAGAGTAATATTTTTTTTAATAAAGAGG